>JAQFVV010012497.1:0-2400534 GCA_028023455.1 Epiperipatus broadwayi
AGTTACTATTATAATATATATATATATATATATATATATATATATATATATATATATATATATATATATATATATCCAACTTATTTTTATCAATAATATTAAGAACTAAACTAGTTAATACAGTAAACTAATTATACAATTCAAAATTAAAATGGTATCCAACATTGTATTAACAAATGATAACTTTCCATAAATCATATTAACATTTTAATTATCTCTAATATTAAGAAATGTTTTTAACAAATTAATAGTTTCAGATTTATAATATTTAATTAAAAGACTTTTTAATTGTCTTCTTTTCTTTCCTCTCAAGTAATATTATCTTAGCATTCTCAAGCAAAAACTTATGACCTGTATTTCTTTCATAAATATATAATGCAGAACAAAGATATTTTTATTTAAATCACAATTATATTCTTTAACTTTGTAATTTAAATTCAAACTACTTTGACCTATAAATAATTTCTTGCAAAAACAAATAATAATAGAAACATCTTTAAAAAATATATTCTTATCATTTTTTACTTCAGTATTATTTAATAAATATTTAAAAATAACATCCTTCCTTCATGCTAATTTTTATTATTAAATATGTTATAATTTCTAATAAATACTTATGAGATGACAATTTAAAAAATAAAATCATATTTTTTCTTATTATCAATTTTGTAATATTTTTATCACTATTGTATTTTTATTAAATAAATATCCTTTATCAATTTATCAACAACATATACTAATGTAAATATTATAAACTTTTTTTTTAAACAAAGTTATATTTTCAAAACTATTTTAATTCCAACTTCTATAATGAATTTTTCTTAAAACTATTTTTTTTACTAAATAAGCAAATGACTATCAAATCCAATAATAGATTTTATATCTTTACTCATAATAGTTTGACTTTATAGCAAAATGTGGTCTTTTTAAATCTCTTAGCACTAATAAATTCAAAAATTTAAATTGAACAAACTTTATAGAAATATCAAGACTACTATTTTTTTTCAACAATTTTTTTATTTATTTATTTTTACTGCAAGTAAACAATGATCAACATGCCTAACAAACAATTTAAAATATTCACAATTACTATCAATAATTATTATTTTTTCACATAATTAATATACACAAAATAAATCAAATTAAAATAATAGAACTTTATTATCCAACTTTTTTTAACATTTTAAGTATAATATATAGATTTCTCAATAGAAAAAGCAAATCATTTATGTTTATAATTTTTTCAAAATGTCAAAGATTTAGTCTTAGTTATCACAGAAATAAAAACAATACTGTTTAATCTATTGATTGAGGGTCACATGTTTTCAATATCAAAACCGTCATATACTAATTATTTTTCAGTTTCAATAAATTAATCATATGAAAAGCTTCAAGATAAAAAAAACAATATATATTTATCAACAGTGACAAAAACTTTTAAAAAGGAATTAAAAAAATCTAGAAATTCCTTTAACAACACTATCAATACAATTTGTTTAAACTACTCTTAATGTTAACGATAATTGCAATGTTAGTTTTGATTATATTATTATATTGATTGTATATATATATGTGTGTGTGTGTCTGTTCTTTCTCAATCGTTCTACTTGAAAAGTTTGCTTTGGCAAAAAAACAATTGATAGTAAATTTTTAATTTGTTGTTGGTTATTATTTTAAATTTAAATTGATGCATATATATATAATCTCTAAAATATTAAACTTCCTGGATACTAGTTTTATCAAAGTACTGCCCTTTTATTATCAAAATTATTTTATTAAAAAAATGAATTCATCTTCATTTGCTTTTATAAGAATAGCAGATTTAGCAAATGATATTAATAAAATTTCATGTAATATCCATAACTAATAATTTAATTTTTCAAAGTAAATTTAATTACTATTTATTTTAATATTTTTTTGAATAAATAATTGAATGCCAAATTTATAAATATTGTTTAATACAGAGCTAATATTATGTAATCATGTTATATATATATATATATATATATATATATATATATATATATATATATATATATATATATATATATATATATATATATAAAATAACAGGGGAAATAAGATGAACTTGGAGTGATGGAAAAATTATTAACCCCTAGTTAAAATAAATATGAAATTAAGGATCAATATTTAATATAAAATATAAAGTAAGATATTAAAGTTATTAATATTAAAGTAATGTTTACTATATTATAAGATATATAAGATATAACTAATGTCAATAATATTATAAGTAATGTTTAATATCTAAAAAATATATAAGAAATGTTATATATTTTAGAGCATGAGAGATCTTGATATCTCTTTGTGAGATCAGCCCAGTGAACTCCCTATTATAAGTATAATTAACTATATATTCAACAGTGTGAATATAAATAAGTCATTTATCATCATTAATGATCAACAATAAAAATAAATTAACAGTCAATCTTGTGATTGGATTTGAAATGGGTCTGTTATAGACCAGACCAACTATTTAGCTTTTGCCATTTGGGGCAATTATTTAAGCATTAATTTGGATGCCCCCACCTAATTTCCAATCTATAGGATATACAATCATAAAAACAATAATGCTTAAATATTAAAGCATGCTGATCGTCAACAATACTCTGGCCACTTAGTACCATTAATGTACTGGCCATTATAAATGTAATTTTCTAATGACACTAAACTAAATTAAAATGTAGTGCATAGGCTTTAAAAAATATTCTCTTTGTGTCAACCAGAATGATGATGATAATCATTGATGGGAATATCATCATCATCATTGGAGCCCATAAACATTAATATACTTCTTCTTCCATATATCAGAACATTATGAACAAATCTAGCTCAGAGAACATAAGTTCTATAACTGCTACTGTGATCAAGAGATTATAATAATCTAAAAATCATTTAGAATTAAGTCATTGGAATAATTTTAACAATGATATATAAGTTTATTAATAACAATAAAAAATGGTATTAAGGGTCATTATAATTTGACTATACACATCTAAATCTTCTGATTTTGATTAATATACATAAATAAAACTATCACATTGTGATTTACAATATCTCTTAATGGTTTTACATACAACATATATATGCACAGATGTGCATTTTATAATATACAATAAATATATTTCAATTGATATTTAATAAAATTTTAAAAATAATTAAATTTTACATATGTGTTTACTTGATGCTCATTGATATATCTATGCACACATATGTGTGCAATAATAATTTTTGAATTTTGACTAGGCATAAAATAAAAATACATGATTAAAATTTTTAAGTAATATTTTAATGATACAAATAACTTATGTTAGGTTTACATATATATATATATATGAAAAACAAAAAACAAGTTAAAAACTTGCTAATGCTTGTATTTATGTCAACAGATGGCATTCTACCAAAAACACCATCAAGCGTATGTTTACATAAACGTCAGAGCAAGCATTCACTATCTCTAACTTTAATTCCACTTTCAGATCATGATTTCAAGCTATTTGCTATCATCAGTGAAAGACAGGAATTTTAGAAACTAGATCTAAACACAAACTCTGAGCGTTTATGAAACAGTTTCTATTCAGCTTGCAAGCGTGAATCTTTTAGACACATAATGTCTTCAAACTCAGCATAGCAAGCCAGATAGCTATATGGGTCTGATCTCAGTTCAGCATCACCACATAGTAGAAGCCTCTGCAATATATATCATTGCTAGAAAGACCTCAAAGGTACATTTATGGAAAACAAAAAACAAGTTAAAAACTTGCTAATGCTTTGTTTTCCATAAATGTACCTTTGAGGTCTTTCTAGCAATGATATATATTGCAGAGGCTTCTACTATGTGGTGATTCTGAACTGAGATCAGACCCATATAGCTATCTGGCTTGCTATGCTGAGTTTGAAGACATTACGTGTCTAAAAGATTCACACTTGCAAGCTGAATATAAACTGTTTCATAAACGCTCAGAGTTTGTGTTTAGATCTAGTTTCTAAAATTCCTGTCTTTCACTGATGATAGCAAATAGCTTAAAATCATGATCTGAAAGTGGGATTAAAGTTAGAGATAGTGAATGCTTGCTCTGACGTTTATGTAAACATATGCTTGACGGTGTTTTTGGTAGAACGCCATCTGTTGACATATATATATATATATAAATCAGTTGTGCACATATGTATGATATATTAATTTATTAACATAACATGTTTTAACTTATCAAATAAATAAAATTATTGAAAATATCTTTCATAATTAATTCCATTTGGAAAATATACATAAAATTCACACATACATGTGCATATCAATAAAATATAGATAATATGAATCAGTTATCAAATCCTTTAATTAGTTCAATATTGAAATAAGGCCTCTCATAGAGTAAAAGTGAAAGAAAAGTCAATACTCACTAAGCTTGCCAACTGCCAAGTGGAAAAGTTTAAGCTGTTTTCCTACATTTTACTCTCTAGCTCCAAATAGCTAGATATATTTTTATTGACCAATAACAAATTATTAGCTAGTAGGGTTGCCAGAAAAAAGTTTAAGCCTGATTAGAACTTAAACTTTCAGTTTTATTGGTTAGAATTGTTTTATTTATATCCAAGAGTCCCTTCATATAACAGAAATATTTGATTATCACATACAAATATTATAAAGCTGTTGGCCCAGCTAATTTTTCACAAGCTTTATTTGTATAATAAAGAAATAATATATAAATTCTGTTATAGAGAACAATAATAGAATAATATAAAATAATACTAAATGATAACATATGGAAGGCAATGATGCCCACATGGTAATTATATCGTAATAGCTAATTCAGTGTATATGTTAGTCAAAAAAGCAATCAAAGTTTTGGAGCATTGACAATAAAAAATAGATCATTAAATGAGCAAAATAATTAAGTAATGATAATTGGTATATAAACTGACTAATTATAATTTAGCTTATAAATATAAAAAAAAATTATATATAATTTTTAATTATAAATTGAAATTATTATCAGAATAACAATATGAGATTTTATCATAGTCCAAATATTAATCATAATATAATTGATATAATTTTTATATTATTTAAGAATTTTATTAATTTCAAAATTAAATGAATCAATAACTGCAATAATATTTGAATATATTTATTATTTTAATAAATAAGCATTCACATAAAAACTCATAATCAAAGAGATTCAAATAAAGATATCCGAATTTTTAAATATCAAAAAATGTGCAATTTATATTAAAAAAATTGTTTAACAGACTATTAATTAGTCATTACTTATATTCATAGTCTAACTTTTTGAGGTTGTAAGTCATACGAAGGACATTTTGTTTTGTTATTCATCCGTTTCTTCTTTTTAATATTGCTTAATGGTAACAATTAATTGTAAATATTCTCATTATGATTCAATACTTCAGAATGAATAGTGAATAATAGACTAAATATTTTTTTGTTCTAATGACTTTTCATATAATTTTTTTTAAGTTACCAATTAAAATAATTTAGAGGAATGACAATTTCCATGAAGATGGTAAACTACAAAAAGGTATTTTTGAATAACTGATTCAAAAATTATTTTGACCAAACAGAAATTTAAAATATATGTACACAAATAGCTGAAGCATCAGGTCTATAACGTATTATAAAAGCAGGCTTTTTGGCTAAATATTATCTTCTATCCTTATCCTTAAAAATTAACTTCTCTTATTCTTGTTCTCCCCTTGCTAAAACCCAATTCCTCTCTCTTAGGCCTTTCTCTGGTATGCTCTTTGCACTCAATAACTCTTTATCCATATTTTTTATATGCACATCACAATAATCAGAATTTTGTTTTTGTTTTTTTTTTGTTTAGTATGCTTCTCTCAAAAATTCATAAACAACATAATTAATCAATTTAAATTAATTTAGATTAATTAATTCTTAAAGCATAAAACCAACCGTAATATATAAAAACAAGCTTGCAAACACACATACAAAGAAAAACAAATGTTTGTCTGAAAGCAATAATGGTATTTTAGTATTAATTATATGTTGGAATATTTTCATCATCTATTATTAAATATTGAATGTCTTTAGAAAAATTTTAAGAAACTTTATATAGCACAATTCTATGTACCCCAAATTTTATATCTATCATTTGATTTTTACCCTTTTTGTCATCATCATAATCTCAATAGATATGTATTTGCCAATTATTTTATCTAAAAACAAATGTACCAATGCAGCAAAAGTAATGGCTTTTTTTAATCCTATATTTAGCAATTCACATCATATTCTTTAGTAATATGCTGTTATATTTGAAGCAACATTAAAGATTAATAAAATATTTGCATTCATAAAATTTAGTAAGTTTATAGTATCTTAATGAAATAAAAAAAATTTCATGAGTGGTTTAGTTCAGTTGTGAGGATGTCTAATACCAAGTGTTAAAGGTCTCTTGCTTGCCTCTCAACTGAGAAAGAAAAATAAAAATCTCATTTCATCAGTTGAATGGAACTATTATGAACAGCTTATCAATTTGATGCTCAAACATCATATGATCTTATAAGAAAATTACACTGTGATTTTTTATTAGCAATAATACTGAATCAACAGTTACTTAAACATAATCTTTATATATTTACTTATAACATTATAGTTTGTGCTGAAATAAAAATGAATCTTCTTCTAAATGAATGAAAGACACAAAATTAAAAACAAACTAAAATAGTTTTGCAGTGATTTATGCAAAATTAATTAATATAAACACAATGATATCACACTGTTGCTCTTCATTATCATTATTTGAAAACATTGTTGATCCACTGTTAGATAAAGATCTCTTCATGTATAATCCAGTTTCCCTACTCTGTAGCATTTTTTCTTCACATGATACCAATAAACATTCTTATTTCATCTATTTATTTCCCATATAAACTTTTTCTAAGCCTAAGTTTTAAGACTTACTTTTAATCTCTCTTATTTTTTTCAATGTATACCTCTCAATGTTTATTGAGTGACCTGAAATCTCTGCATTTCTCATTTAGTAAATGTCTAATCTATAATATAAACTAATAAAATATATTTATTTAAAACTTTTCAAACATATAGATGTATTTGCCTTTCAATATTAAGTAATTTTTAACAAAAGTATTCCATCCAAATTTAAATTAATATTAATTTTATACATTATATTTTTACCTGTAATGATATTCTAACCAAAGAATTTGTAATTATTAATTTTATCTAATTCATAATTATCAATCTTTACTTTTTTAAATATCCATTGAATATTGCTTTAACATTTTCAGTATTCATTTTTTTTGTTACTTTCATATGATAATTTTGCAATTTATTCTCAAGTTCTGAAGAATTATTTGCAAACACAATCAAATCATCTTCTGCAATATCTAGATAATTTAAATAATCTTTATTTACTTTTACTCTTTAAACTTTCTATTTTAATCCACAAAGTGAGATATATGTGTTTTATACCCTTATTTCTTTTGTAATCTGATAAATATTCTTCAGAATATGACAATATGATGAACCTATATCTAGATGGGCCAAAACTTTAATCACTTATAGAGTCAATACCTTTCCATAATCTACAGATCCAAAGCATGATATCATTAACTATATGTATTGATCCTTTTTATAATTTATTAGGAAGAAGTCTATTTTCTAATGATAATAATTTTTTTATTTTTTAAATGTTATTTATTTATTTTTTTGTTGTTGTTGTTAATAAATTTATTGTTTGTATTTAAATTATATTTTGTGTCACTTTTTTTATAAAATAAAAAATGGACTAAGGTTTGATAAATTTAAAAGCTTTTCCTTATGACATCTACTTGTTTTTATACAACATGATTTAGATATAGCTTATTCATATTAAATAAAAATGATTATGATTCAGAGATTTTGCTTTATACTGACTTAGGCTGAATTAATTTGGAAAATTTTAGATAATATGATATCAGTAAGCTATAATATAATTTTAATCTAATTTCATATTACAATTGATGTCATGATAACCATGTAACTTATTGGCCAAAATCCCAAATCAACTATTATAACTTTTAAACAAAATGTTTTTCTGTTTGTATTGGAAATAATATTAAAAACAATAAATATTTCACAAACGAAATTAATTTAAATCATTTTTTTAAAACTAAACTTTTTATTCTCATTATATTTTTAATATATAATATTATTAATTGAATTTAAATATAATGTTTAAAAATATATTACAATTACTGTAATTTTAAAATAAATTATTATCTTGGTTAGTTAATTGTACTTTCTTTCATTAACTACAATTTTAGATCTTTAGCTTTTAAAGGACCATTGCATTAAAAATAAATTAAAATCAAATTGATAAGTAATGATGTTTATTTAAATGGACAAGTATTGACTTTAAAAAAATATGTAGTAGATTATAATATAAATTATTTATAACAATGATTATTAAAGCTCTACCGAATTCTCTTTATAATCTTTATGTATTAAGTCATTTATTATTATTATACCAAAGTTTAAATTATTATGTAACGAGCAGCTTACAATGCACACATTCCTAAAAAGATCAAGCATATTTATTGAACCCAATCCATTTGGAATTTATACTAATAATGGGAAAGATTGTTTGTTTGTTATTATTATTACATATATACATATAATACACAATAAATTATTTTATTATAAAATAAAATATGATCAATATTTTATAAAGTAATATTGTATATATATAAACTATTTGATTAAAAAAACTGTAATGTATATTTTTTTAAATTTAAAATTGAATATTAATTTATAGTTAAGTGAATTTGGGATGGTCTGAAGTTAATTGGGTGGACACACATGTGTGAAAATAAAACTGATTTTGTTATTTTTTTTTTTGTAATAAATGAAATGTATTTAAACAATACATATAAAAATCTAAATGAATTTAAACAATAGGCAGTTTAAAATATCAGCGTTCTCAGCATTTTATATAAAAATATAAACTTTTTACAAATCACTCTTTTTATCAAAAGAGATAGCTGCTACAACAATAGACAGTCGTTTAAAGTAAAATTTAGAATGCTAAAATGGAGTTTTACTTTTTCTTTTATTTAAATTATAAACATTTTTAAAAGTCAAATGTTGTAATTAAAAGTTTACCAACTTCAGAGGAAAGGAAGTAGAATAAGAAGTAAGAATAAGTGATAAATTCTTAAATAATTAAATCGTGTTTTAAAAGTTATTGGAGTAAATTTGAATATTTTAAATTTTTTTCAAAAAGAATAATGAGAATTAAATCTACTGAAAATTGGAAAAGAAAAAAATGATGAAATAATTTTCTTAATATATATGTAAAGCATTTCAATACAAATATATAATTGTAAATAATTATTAAATTGTACTTTAATGTGAAAATGGGCTAGAGCAAAACATGCTATTGTGTGTCATGGTATTTCCTACCAGCTGCATTAAACCTCTATATCTATATATATTTTTCTACTTTATTGTAAACACACAAGAAGATGCCTGCAGTCCAAAGTAAACAAGGATTGGAATATGTTGTGGTGAATCAAATTAGGATCAAGGTGTTTGCCATTAAACACAGCTACAGGAGACACCATTGTACCTATCTATCCTTCCTAAGAAAAATGATTTACTAAGTGAAACTGCTTTGAAGAACAACTTGCCTAAATATCAACTACTGCTACTTTTATTAGGATGATTTTTATGAATTTTGTTCCAATTACAATTTTTTTTTTAAATCAAAGAATCAATATTGTAATTTTTTTGTTTAATTATTTATTTATTTTTAAATCTTGTTATCTATCTGTTGTATTTTCACACTCTGATTCTGGAGCTTCATTTTTAAGAAATAGCAAAGAAGAAAAGAGGTGGATTATTCATTTTGATATTTTGATATTTTCATTATAAATAAAATTTAGGTAAACCCACCTGCTTCACACATCAGGTTATCCACATAAATATTGAGGTAAGATTATCTAAAATTTATTTTCATAGGTTAAATTACAACACTACACAGAATACATATTATATGTTTTATTTTGTGATTAACCTTGTACATATATTTTCCAGTATGTCTGACTAATCAACTAGTATCTATCTATCTATCATATATATAAATTGGGGGAAACTTGTTAAATAGGTTAACATCTGTGAATATATATAATTTATCTAGCCGGAATCTCAATGATATTAAATAACTAAAGTTTATTTTTCTATATAATTATGATTTGTAGAGAATGCGTGACATAGGTGGATTTTTACCATGGGTATAAGGGTTGGATTATAATAATCATTAATTAGTAAAATGGTAGAAGTTCATTACTATTGTTGTTATACTTGATATTTATTTTTGTTAATAAATGTTTGAGAGTTTGTATTATTCCGGTCTCTGGTTTATTGAGTTGTCCTGACATTTCATAGTCCATAAACAATTAGGCATGCATACACATCTATTTTTCTTATCATATAAAAACTTGCAAATAAAACAAATATAATAAATGCTAGTTGTAACCTATATATAGGTGCTGGTGTTACTGTGTGTATCTGTTGATACCTGCTAAAGAAGTCAAAAGCAATATTCTCTCTGGGTTTGAATATTAGGGCATAATTGAATTAAAAAGGAGGAAAGTGGATGAACTAACCTAAATTGCATTTAATATTATTAAATAGGGATAGAGTTAGTCAATTAAAGGGTATGCAATCATTGGTTAAGCATTTCATCAGGTTTTCATTAGCATTCTATCAGATGACCCACAGTCTGAACATAGTTGTATGCAACTTTTTTCCATTCTAAACCTGGTAGGTCTTTGCAGATTCTTTCATTAGGGGTAATAAATTAGTGCATATTAACTTATCCCCACACCATATTGCTACATCTGCATAGTAGTACAGTCTGCAAGTTAGTTGACCACCCATTACATCTGGTGTTAGCAATGTTTGGGATTAGTTGTAATCATTCCATCCATTATATCTGGCACCAGCAACATTTGGGGCTCGTTAGATAGGTGTATCATCACATAAATACTTTGTGTAAGTTGTTCATACATTGTAATCAAACCAGCTGATTGTTGAATCTGATCTATAGAGCCTAGTGGGAATATTTCCATCCATTCCTAGTGGGAATCTTGCCATCTGTTATATCTGGAACACAATGTGGTAGGCATGAAGATGTTACAGTTGATAGAGGAGTGGCCAATGGGTATATCTGGTGTGCAACATGGTAGGCATGAAGATATTACAGTTGATAGAGGTATCCAAGTATATTTACTAATAGTTATATCTGATGCAATGTGTTAGGCATAAAGATATTACAGTTGATAGATGTATCCAAATGTATATCCAGTATGTTAGGTATGAATATACTCTAATTGTAAAGGAAGTCCAGCCATTGGACTCGTGCTTAAATTATTATTTTTTTAAAATGTTAAAGCACATTTCATTTTATATTTTTCTATCAACATAAACCCAAATGAATTTATACACATGACAAACAACTAGCACTTTCATCTAAAATAATAGTGATGGTTATAATGGATCCATAAACTTGAATCAATTTTCAATAAGAGACCTAAAGTATTGAGTGTAAATTGGAAATATAGAGGATTGGACAATAAACAGAGACCAATGATAAATAGTTAAGTGATTAATATATGATAATAAAATAGTAGAGTTAGGCATGTAAAAGAACATAGGCTAAAAGTAGATCTATTAAAAAAAAAGAGGTAAAGATAAATGCAATAGTTGGGAGTGGCATGATGCACTGTGGCATGTGATTATTTATAGTTTCATAAATAAATATTTTATAAATAGTTTGCAAATAAATAAATATTTAATGATAACCAGAAGTGGTAAGCAATTAAATAATATGGAATCAAAACATTTTGAGATAGGGAAAGATAGTAGTGACAGTGAGATGGTAGATGATACTACCAGTAATAGAGTAGAATCTACGATGATTCAGATACCTGGGGGGTCTATTCTGGAAGTCGAACAATCCCCACAAATGCAGGAAGGATGTCAAACAGTTTGTCAAATTCAGATGATTCCTCCCAGTGAGATTATTCAAGTGACTGAAGTAGGAGTAACTCAGGCTATTCAAGACTCTACAACATTGGCACAATTAATCCAAGTAATCATGGAGATGAATAGTAAAATGGAAAATATGGCAACTAATATGGATAATATGAAAAATGATATGAATAGTATAAATAGCAATATGGAGAATATGAAAAGTGATTTAAATAGTAATATGGATAATATGAAAAGTGATATGAATAGTATAAATAGCAATATGGAGAATATGAAAAGTGATATAAATAGCAAGTTGGAGAATATGGCAATCAAAGCTGATATAAATAAAATAAAGGAAGAATTGAAGAAGGATGTGAATGATATGAGAAAAAATGGAAACAAAAATTGATAATGTTGAAATTAAGCTGTCTGAAGATATGGGACAACTTTCCCTAAAATTAGAATATGTTCAGAAAGACAATATTGAGCTGAAGCAAGGAATGTTGGAGATGAAGAAGGAAGTTGATGAAAGGAATACAAAATTCTACCAGCGAATAGATGATTTTAAATCCAGTGTCATGGAACAATTGAATGCAAAATATGATGAGGCATGTAAGAGTCAGGAAACATTAAAACATGAGGTGTGTGTGTGGAACAGGATAAATTCCTAACCAAGGTTCAAGATGAATTTCAGGGAATTCAATAAAGAATAGAACAGCTTTTCATATCACAAAATAATCAGGTTGAGTCATGCAACAAGATGCTAGTAGATTTGGATCAACATCTTAAATGAGTTGAGGGTAGAATAGTCAAAGGGAGATGGACACAATCATAGACAAGGCCAATATAGAAAAGTTGGTGGGAAGTGCTCATGAAATAAGAGATGAAATTGATAAAATGGGTGAAGCCTTCAATCAGAGATGGGTAGTGTTTGAATTTCACTTGTGTCAAGAGATGCCAACCAGTGGAGGAAAACATGATGATATTGATGTAAGGATGCACAGCAGTAATAAAATAAGGGATAATAGAACTCTTCACCTAGAGATGGCCCTTAAGGACCCACAGAAAATAAGTGATCCTTCTGAAAAAACTCTCCTCCCATGTTGCATTCTGTCTGAGGCAGAAGATTATCCTCCTAGTTTTAGTTTAGAAGGTTTAATTCCAGATAGT
The DNA here is from genome assembly GCA_028023455.1 of Epiperipatus broadwayi. NCBI lineage: Eukaryota > Metazoa > Onychophora > Udeonychophora > Euonychophora > Peripatidae > Epiperipatus > Epiperipatus broadwayi. The sequence continues at coordinate 13,202 of JAQFVV010012497.1, forward strand.
TATAGATCACACTATGATAATCATACATTGACTCCACCTGTAAACATTGCAGAAATCAACAAGACACTTTTCCATTCTGCACAAGTGAAAACTATTAACCAGTTTGTCAAACTAAAAGTATTCAAGGGATCTACTATTGAAGCTCCCATTGAACACATCAGGAGTCTGAACCTTTATTTCTCTGTAAACAGAAACTTGTCAGAGGGTCAAAAAGTTATTACTGCATACAGCCATCTGCAGGGTGATGCACTGGTGTGGTGGGAGTCATTGTTTCAGGCTCCATCTACCTTTGAAGAATATCAGATACTTCTGGTGAAGAATTTCTGGAACAAGGATAGGCAGAAAGCCTTATTGTATCAGTTATTTCAAGAAAAGTATCGGGCAGCACCTGGAAAAACCTTGACAAAGTTTTTCTGTCATCAAGTTATGAAATTAAGAATGTTAAATACCTACTGCCTGAGAGAAAATCCAAATTATCAGAATAATAAAGAGAAACTTACCATTCAGGATTGAACAATTGCTACTATGTATTAATGTATGAACCATAGAACAGGTGGCAGAACTGTTAATTAATATAGATATGAACAATGCTAACCTGTCAATTAGGGCACCTGAAAAAAGGAGAAAAGAGGCTACTGTTAATGCTATTTTTTATAAAAAAAGAAAAAATAATAATGATGCTAACCATTGGAAAGGGAAGTCCATACAAAGGAGTTAACCCTATGTATGGTCAGCTAAAAGAAACCATACAAATAGTAGCAAAACAGAAATAAATCATCTTCATAGTCCAAAAAAATCTCCAAAACCAAGGTGTAGTAATTATATACCAAAACTTCAACAGAAACTAAACTGGAAGGGTACTTGAGGTTATGATCCTCACCTCAAGAGAATGAAAATACCCTGAGGAACATGAAACAAACCCCAGATTGAGAGATCACTAATATGATGTATTCATGGGAAAACAACGCACCTGACTAGGCTTTGCAGAGCTGCCCCATGATAGCGGTTTTGTTTGAGAGTTTACAAGTTAAAGCACTGTTAGATTCTGGCAGCCAGATTTCCATTATTTCAGATAAATTTTACCAGGAAATTTTGATTAAAAATCCCCAAAATTAAAACCTTACCATTGAAATCTATTCAGGTTAGCATGGCTAACAGTAGGAAAGCAAAACTTGTACAAAAGCAAATATGGGTGAAAATGAAAGTCGGCCAAACAATCCTCTATCATGTGTTCCTTATATTGAATGGTTTAATCCATGATGTCATTCTTGGGTCAGACTTCCTACACTTGAACAATTGTATTATTGATAATCAAGTAGTTAAGGTAAGTGATGAAGTCTTGGAGATGACATTACTTCTGAGATATGGCCTCCCTGAAGTTGACTATGTAATATCTAGTATCCCAGAGGTACTCATAGATAGTAAGCTTGCAAAGTCCAACTTGCTCAGAAGCAAGGAGACATTGAAAGTTAGATCTGTGATACATAAATTTAACTCGATTTTTTCGGAGATACAAGGAGCAATAGAAGGATTTCAGCAGAGAATAAGATTAGTACATGACCAACCATTTCAATCCAGATCATATCCTATTCCATACCGGTATCAGCAAGAGATAACCAAACAAATTAACACAATGCTAGATTGGGGGATCATTTCCAAATAACCAAACAAATTAACACAATGCTAGATTGGGGGATCATTTCCAAATGCTCTTCACCGTACTGTAATCCAGTCGTGACTGTGAAGAAGAAAGATGAGTCAATGAGATTTTGTTTGGATGCTAGACAACTAAACAAAATTACTGTCCCTGACAGAAATATTCCTCCACCCATACATGAATTATTCATGAGATTTGGAAACAAGAAGGTGTTTTCCACTTTCGATCTAACCTCTAGTTATTGGCAGATCGAACTCCATCTGAATGATTGCCAATACACTGCCTTCTGATATGATGGATTTACATACCAATTTAATAGGATGCCATTTGGATTGATAAATAGTGATGCTGGTTTGATACAATGTTTATATCAGACCTTATCTCCTGAGGTGAAGCAAATCATTACAATATATGTGGATAATGGTGATTGTCCCATCTACCACTGTTGAAAAGCATTTTCAACACCTGACTGTTTTTCCAGGAGTGCTTCCAGAAAGGCATCAAGATCAATTTCAAAAAGAGTACCCTAGTCTCAAACCAGGTTATCTTCTTAGGTGATATCATAGGTTGTGATGGGATAAGACCTCATCCAGACTAGATCAGTGCCATTCAGAACTTTCCTAAACTGACTAATAAAAAACAAATCCGATCATTTTTAGGCTTATGTAACTTTTACCATCGTTTCTACCAAAAATTCTCTGACCACATGGAACCATTATTAAAATTAATCAGGAATGATGAGAGATGACATGGACTGAGGAGCCTTATCAGGCATTTGAGAAAATTAAAACAGGGTTTTTAGAGCAAATCATGTTATCCTTCCCTGATTTTAATAAACCATTTATAGTCCAGATGGATAGTAATGTTTCGGATTGGGGGTAACATTATCCCAAATCCAGGAGAATTGCCAACTTGGGGTCCTCTACTTTATCAGCTGACTCCTGAAAGGTCCAGAAATAAATTATACAGTAACAGAGAAGGAAGCACTGGCAATAGTGTGGGCCTTCCAAAAATTTTGACAGATGCTTTTCGGATCAGAGGTGATAGTGATCACGGATCACAAAAGCCTTGAATTTTTGAACCACAGTTATCTGACCAACAGCCATCTAGTTAGATGGAGTTTGCTGTTGCAGGAATTCAATTACACTGTGCAATATTGCAAGGGATCTGAGAATGTTGTAGCCAATGAGCTTAGTCAAAACCCATGTGGATCAGAACAGAGCCATTTATCGGTAGAGAATGCCTACATTACAAATGTCAATATGATGACTGATGGTAATGTAGAGAATGATCTGGAAAACCTGCCTAAATTGCAACTTAGATAATAATTTAAATTTAATCATGAGAGCTTTGAAAGGAGAGAAAGTTTTGAATGTGCAAAAAGATCTTGATTTTTATAAGATAAAAAATGAGGTCCTGCTATATAAAGTAAATAATATTACAGATGAATGGAGGTAGTAACACCAGAAACATTGCATATCCCACTCATAAAATATATTCATTGTTTATATGGACACTATGGTGCCCATAAAACAAAGCATACTTTGAGAAATTGGTATTGCTGGCCTGGTATGTATAAAGACATATTATGGTCATTTCAAGATGGTTTTGTGTGCCTTTGAGCCAAGCCAATAAATCAAATTACTATAATGCTGCAAAATCTATATTACCTAAAGGACCAAATGAGATCTTGGCGATCGATTATTATGGGCCCTTACCCCCATTTAATAAACAAAAATATCTATGGGTTGCTTATGATCTCTTTACTAAATATGTTTCTGCTTACTCAATACCCCAAGCTAACACCAGATATACCATCAAGGTATTAGACACCCTCCAATTTGTGAGAATAGGAAAACCTAAAACCATTTTAACAGATCATGGTACCCCTTTCCTATCCAAAGAATGGAAAAAATGGGTGGAAAGATCACAAATAAGGCATGTGCTCACATCCATTAGGAATCCACAGTCAAACCCTTGCAAACATGTAATGCAGGAGCTTGGTCAGTTGTTCAGGACTTACCTAAAGGATGAGCATAGAGGGTGGGTAAGACAGATAGACCAGATAGTTAATTATATCAACTGGAGTGTGAATGAATCCACTGGATTCACACCCATTGAACTACATTTTAATCAATCAATTCCCATGTTGTTCACTAAATATCAACCTATGACTAGGTATAAACAAAATAGGGTGGAGGAAAATGTGCAGAAAGCATATCTTTGATTGGTAAGTAAGGCCAGGAAAAGGATCAAAAATAAGACTGGAACTCCATATACTTTTAAAGTAGGAGATCAAGTTTTAATTAAAAAAATCTCATAGTACTAAGCAAATAGAAAATAAATACAGTAAGTTTTACCAGCTTTATGAAGGACCTTACACAATAGTTAAACAATCGAGTCCTAATGCATTTTGGTTGGATATGGAAGAACAAGTTAGGAGCACATATAATATCCGAATTATGAAACCATATTATGGACAATCTTAGTAATGTATAATTGTCATACTCAACTGATGTGTGGAAAAAAAAAAGAATGTTGATAAGTAAAAAAATAAATAAATTAGATATTATGAAGTTAGGTTAAAAATTATGATGAGAGTATTCCCTAATGGATGCCAAAGCAAATATTAGAATACTTTAGAGCCACTTTATTTAAAAGACTTAACCCACACTAAGTGATGGTTGCTCCAATCTTCTGTTAGACCTCAAAGGAAATCCAATAAGACTCAATAGGAGCAGGATAGAGGATAACAAGAAAAAAATATGTGCTATCTGAAACAGAAACACATTTTATTAGTGTGCTCAAAACATAACTATCATTAGTTTAAAAAAACAACCTATGTTTGAACCCCACCTTGAAAGGTATTTCATGAGAGTGAGTAGAGAAGAATAAAAAATAATTTGTCTAGTTGAGTGTAGAAAATAGTAAAATAAGGTTTCACTACCCTTCTTATATTTGTTGGAAAAAAACCCATCAAACTTCAAATGCAAACCTTGTGTAAGTGTTAAAATTTTCATGACAGATTAAAATTCTAACCCTGTAAGGAGAGGGGGTTGCAAAGGGTAGCTTACAATGCACACATTCCTAAAAAGATCAAGCCTAGTTATTGAACCCAATCCATTTGGAATTTATATTAATAATGGGAAAGATTATTTGTTTGTTATTATTATTACATATATACATATAATACACAATAAATTATTTTATTATAAAATAAAATATAATCAATATTTTACAAAGTAATATTGTATATATATATATATATAAACTATTTGATTAAATAAACTGTAATGTATATTTTTTTTAAAAATTTAAAATTGAATATTAATTTATAGTTAAATGAATTTGGGATGGCCTGAAGTTAATTAGGTGTGCACACATGTGTGAAAATAAAATTGATTTTATTATTATTATTATTTTATTTGCAATAAATGAAATGTATTTAAACAATACATATAAAAATCTAAATGAATTTAAACAATAGGCAGTTTAAAATATCAGTGTTCTCAGCATTTTATATAAAAATAGAAACTTTTTACAAATCGTTCTTCTTATCAAAAGAGATAGCAGCTACAACAATAGACAGTCATTTAAAAGTAAAATTTAGAATGCTAAATTGGAGTTTTGCTTTTTCTTTTATTTAAATTATAAACATTTTTAAAAGTCAAATGCTGTAATTAAAAGATTACCAAATTTACCAAATTCAGAGGAAAGGAAGTAAAATAAGAAGTAAGAATAAGTGATAAATTCTTAAATAATTAAATCATGTTTGAAAAGTGGTTGGAGTAAATTTGAATATTTTAAATTTTTTCAAAAAGAATAATGAAAATTAATTTGCTGAAAATTGGAAAAGAAAGAAAAATGAAATAATTTTCTTAATATATATATATATATAGCGCTTCTATATTATCTGATATAAATTTATGATTACAAATAATTATTAAATTGTACTTTAATATGAAGATGGACTAGAGCAAAACATGCTATTGTGCATCATGGTATTTCCTACCAGCTGCATTAAACCTCTATATCTATATTTTTCTACTTTATTGTAAACACACAAGAAGATGCCTGCAGTCCAAAGTAAACAAGGATTGGAATACTTTATGGTGAATCAAATGAGGATCAAGGTGTTTGCCATTAAACACAACTACAGGAGATACCATTGTACCTATCTATCCTTGCTAAGGAAAATGATTTACTAAGTGAAACTGCTTTGAAGAACAACTTGCCTAAATATCAACTATTACTACTTCTATTATGATGATTTTAATGAACTTTGTTCCAATTACAATTTTTTTTAGTCAAAGAATCAATATTGTAAATTTTTGTTTATTTTTTTATTTTTTTTAAGTCTTGTTATTTGTTGTATTTTCACATTCATGTGCTGAAGCCTCATTTTTCAGAATTAGCAAAGAAGAAAAGGGGGGATTATTCATTTTGATATTTTGATATTTTCATTGTAAATAAAATTTAGGTTCACCCACCTTCACATCGGGCTATCCACATAAATATTGAGGTAAGATTCTCTAAATTTATTTTCATAGGTTAAATTACAACACATACAGAATACATATTATATGTTTTATTTTGTGATTAACCTTGTACATATATTTTCCAGTATGTTTGACTAATCAACTAGTATCTGTCTCTATCATATATATAAATTGGGGAAACTTGTTAAATAGGTTGTTAACATCTGCAAATATATATAATTTAGCTAACCAGCATCTCAATGATATTAAATAACTAAAGTTTATTTTTCTATATAATTATGATTTGTAGAGAATGAGCGACATAGGTGGATTTCTACCATGGGGTATAAGGGTTGAATTATAATAATCATTAATTAGTAAAATGGTAGAGGTTCACATGTGACACATGTACATATGATTATTATTATTTTTTATATTTTTTTATCATTACTATTGTTGTTATACTTGATATTTATTTTTGTTAATAAATGTTTGAGAGTTTGTATTATTCTGGTCTCTGGTTTATTGAGTTGTCCTGACATTCCAAAGTTTTACAAATAATTATACATGCACACACATCTATTTTTCTTATTGTATAAAAGCTTGAAAATAAAACAAATATATAAATGCTAGTTGTAACCTATATATAGGTGCAGAAGTTGCTGTGTGTATCTGTTCATACCTGTTAAAGGAGTTAAAAGCAATATTCTCTCTGGGCTTAAATATTAGGGCATAACGGAATTTAAAAGGGGAAAAGTGGATGAACTAACCTAAATTGCATTTATTATTATTAAATAGGGATAGAGTTAGTCAATTAAAGGGTATGCAATCATTGGTTAAACATTTCATCAGGTTCTCATTAGCATTCTATCAGATGACCTACAGTCTGAACATAGTTGGATGCAACTTTTTTCCCTTCTAAACCTAGTAGGTCTTTGCAGATTGTTTCATTAGGGGTAATAAATTAGAGCATATTAACTTATCCCCACACCATATTGCTACATCTGCATAGTAGTAAGTCTGCAAGTTAGTTGACCATCCATTACATCTGGTGCACCATGATTGGGCTTGGTTAGTTTATGACTGTTGATGAAGAGTACTGCCCATTATACTGGTGTTAGCAATGTTTGGGATTAGTTGTAATCATTCTGTCCATTATAACTGGTGTCATCAACTTTTGGGGCTAGTGATCGTCGTTCCGTCCATTATATCTGGTGCCAGCAATGTTTGGGGCTCGATAGATAGGTGTAAGTTGGTCATACATTGTGATCGAACCAGCTGATTGTTGAATCTGATCTATATATCTAAGAGCAAATATTTCCATCTGTTTTGTCAGATTTTTTTTTAGTATTAACCATTTTTAAAAATAATATATAAATATAATTAAAAAGTAACAAAATAATATGTAAACATTTTTTTTAATTTAAATAATGCTTTTATGTAAACAGTTGAGTAAAAAATAGAAAAATAATAAAATAATCCAAATAAAAAACATGTCATTTCATAAAAGCATTTAATGCTATAAAAATCAAAAAGGCCTTAAATGCTTTTATGAATCAACACAATGGGTCTTTTAGTCAAATTACATTGTTATTTTTCTACTTTTTAGTCAGCAGTTTACATAAAAGCATTTTTTTAAATCTTTTTTTACATATTATTTAGAAATTGGTTTAAAATAAAGTTTGTGTTCATTTATATTGTTAAAATGTTTTTATTTAAAAAGAAATGTAAGCATAAAACTTGAATTGTTCATTTAAATTATAATTTTTATTTTAAACGTTTTGTAATTTGTTGTTTTAAAGCAGAATCAGTTTATTTTTATTTGGATTGTTTTTATTTGTTTCATTATAATTTATATTGAATAATAAGAAAAAAGCATTTCCTTAGATGAAAAATTTGTAACTGACAATTCTTTTGGCACTTAGTATTATTGTTTTCATAAAAGTCGGCAACACTTACAATTGATCATATTTTATTGCTTTCACTTTTTCAAAATCAAATAAGAAATTCAAAAGACATTTAAGAATAATAAAATACCTAAATAAACCTGTATATTACAAATAATAAGATGTTGTATTTAAGTCAATATTAGATACTATTATGAAATTTCAAAATAAACCTTGAAAACTTACAATTAACACTGTTCACCCCCCCCCCACTTATCCCTATTTGCTTAAAACCAAATAAGAAATTGAAAAGGCAAATAATACTAAAACTTTAAAATAAACCTATTATTTAAAATTAGTAAGAGATTTTGGATTACACTTTCAATTTATAAAAGATATGCAATTATGATGAATCACTTTTCCAAATGAAACACATTTTAAATTTATCGATTAGTTATTCCATTATTGTTTCTTGACAATGAAACAATTTTTAAAGATTCAGCTAAAATGTAATGTAAATGTCCAAAAATGTACTAAAAATTTTTTTAAAATTTGCTATACTAGTTAATGTTATTAAGAAATTTCTTTAAGAGGGCAGCAACTTTTCAAAATTAACTGACATTTTTCAGACCAAAGTTGTTTTTTTAATATTGACAAAAATATTACAATCATCAGTATATAGTAAATCTAAAAACCAAGAAGTCCTTTTTTTTTCATTGAATTTAAATTAAAAACTCCACTATCAAATCTACATAGTATTTTGATATATTTCACAAAACTGCTTTTAAACTATTCCAAAGAGCAGCATTGGACTAAAATATATCCATGTTGAACACCACTTTTACTTTTAAAATATCTCAAATTTTCTACCATTAATAATGCTTCATTAGTATAACATGAATAAAATTTGGCGGCCAACTAACTAATCTTAACCACATTTAGAAATGACTTTGCTATGACAGTAAATATATACAGAATTTACTTTGTATTATTTGCTGTAAAATTGATTTTATTAAGTAAGGGATTTAAATACATATCAAATGAAAAATCTATAATGACTGAAACAAGCATCATATTACTGAGTATTTGCAATTTTTTTCATGCGTAAACAGCTTGTGATTCTGCACATGCTTATTTCATAAAATAAATTAGTTATCATGTTAATATTTGTTATATTACTTTAAATATTTTTATTATTGTTATTAAATCATTAAACATCATGTGATCACTATTTCTTATGCTAGCACATTACTGTTATTAAAACAGGCAAAACTACTGTTTGAAGAGTTTTGCCTGTTTTAATATTGTTGTTACTGTTGTTGTGATTGTTATAAATAAATGAAATATTGTTATAAATATATAATTCTTATTATTATTATAAATTATTATTATTAGCACAGGTTTTCACATGACCCACAACTCTCCACTCTATCTCATAACACTGATACACTTAAACACATATATGTTGAAAAGATAAATAATCACCAATATATGTAATTCATGCTAAACCAACAATCATCAGTTGGTCCAGATTATCATCTCTACACATACATACAATAAGTGCTCAAATATATATTAAGGGAGTCAATCTTCATACTTCTAGACTTCATATACCCTATATATTACATATATTAATATAGGTATATAATAAGCTTGTATATCAGTTATTATTATTATAAATAAATTGAAATTGTTTCTTATAAAATTGGATTAATTGTAATTTTGTAAACAATTTGTTTTATTTGCAGTATGGAATATTGATAATAAAAAAGCTATTTATTCATTTTCACATTCTCATCCCATCTCAGCTGTGACAGTAGATACACAAAACTTTCTCTGCATCACTGGATGTAAAACTGGTTTTATTAAAATATGGAATTTGAATACAGGACAATTCATTCTGGTAAAAATAAATATATGGTTCTACTTCTTATTTGTTTATTATATTATGTTTTTCAAAGTACAATTTTTCTTATTACTTCAAATCTGTAGAAATTTAAGGCTCATTCTGCCAGTATATCTGATCTTAAACATTTCTGTGATTGGCTTGTTAGTTCATCCAAGGATCATTATGTAAAAATATGGATTTCTAAAAACAAACTCTCATATTCTTTAAATCATAAATGGTAAGTTTAGTTTAATATTTTTAATAATAAGTAATTCATACATATTATAACTATATATATTTGTAACATCACATGACCTTTCATATGCTTACCCATATGCTTCCAAGTAGTTATTTCACCCTACTCTAGAGTCATCTATTGTGTGCTTGAATAATCAATGAAATAATAAATAAACAGCCATTCTTAAATGAATATGGTTATTTGAACTCCAAAAGAAAAAAAATGAGAGGAAAAAGACTATTCTAGAAATAAGTTTTGTGATGACTATTCAAACCAATCTGTGAATTACAAATACAACATGCTGGTCAATTGTCTTCACCAGAAAACTTTTCTTTCTGAAATACTTCAATACCATGTTTAATTGTGGCTCTCCAATATATTCTATTCTCTGCCATATATTCCCTATGGAAACAATTAACATTGCACTGCTTTAGAATGACTTCAATATAATCTTTATGTCATACAGATTCTACCTTTATCACAAAACCATGTCCTTTTAGGAAAATCTTCCATTATTCATTCATTTTACATGTTCAATCTACTGGAGGTGAGATTTTATAATGAAACTTTTCAAATGCTTTTATATTGCACCAATAAGTTTTACTTTTGTACAATAAATTAGATAATATAACAGCTCTATATACAACTAATTTAGTTGCAGTAGTTATTTCACTGAGATGAAATACTCTATCTTTTAACTCATTAAAAGCAATATCTTGGAGTCTGTGTTGCACCTTAATATCTAAATTCACTTTTCTACTTATAGAACTGCCAGGGTGTGTAACCTGGTTTATATTTTTAAATTGACAACTATCTTTCTGTTGAACTGGCAAAATAACATAAATCCAGAATCCAAAAAGAAGATTTGTCTTTGCTTTTAATCAATTTGAATTAAAAATTCCAGCATCATACCTGTATTGTATTTTGATCTGTGTGTCATTAATCTGTCTATACACAATTTCAAGGACCACTGTCTTAGAAATTGGAAACAATGTCGGAGCAAATACACATTCTTGTTTAATATCAATTTTTATTTCAAATCCCTCAGATTTTCTACCTATAATAATAACGCTTTTTCTCATTTAATCATATAATAGCTGTATACAACATGAGTAAATTTTAGTGGACAACCAACTAATTTTAAATAATGTCATAAATCTACCCTATTAACTGAATAAAAGCAATATATACATTATCCCTTTGTTCACATTTTTTTTTGCATTTGCTTGGCAACAAAAACCATGTCTATAGTACTTCTTGATTCTCTAAAACTGCATTGAGTTTGGTAGCAATCTATTCAATAAAGTACATTTGCTATAGAGGTTAATAGTGATATTCCATGATAATTACTGCAATTTTGTCTACATATTTTTAAAAGTTGGGACAATGAAAGTATCCTTGAATCATTCTTATGAATCCATATATTCCTTAAGAATTCCAATATTTTTGAAGCTAAGAAATCACTCCCAAATTTTAAAATTTTTTTGAATATTTCATCAGGAGCAGCATACTTTCCATTTTTAAGATTACAAAGAGCCCTTTTGATGTCATTAAACTGGATACGTTTATCAAAATTTAAATTAAATGTGTTATCTCAATTCTTATATAATTATTCAAAAGATGATCAAAATACTTCTTCAACCTATTTAAAATACCATTGCCATCATATAAGAGTGTCATTGGTGGATTTAATAGAATTGTAATACCATTTTTCAGATCATATGTTGCTTTCATTATATCAAAAAAAGATCTAGACTAACCATGAGTAGCGACCATCTGTATCTTATTTGCAGTCGTAATCCGCTAATCATTTTTAAGCTTTCTTATTAGTCATTGAATGTTTATCTTTAGTTCTTTATATTTATTATGAAGTTCCACAGTTAATCTATTATTCTGTCAAGACTGATGATGGACATAAGCTAAAAACTAGTCTGGGATATGGGATGAGTAGGCAGTATAGGGATTTAAATGTACAAACCTTCTGGCATCTTTTGATTAATATAGCATGCACTAGGTGGCATTTATTGTATAGAAAGACAAAAATAACTTATTGCTTTCTTTGTTGATTATTTATATATAACAAGATTGAAAAATAATGCCTTATTATTTTTTATTGTAGCAAGATGTTCAGTCTGAACAGTGTTTCATGTCACTGGCTAGATAAATTATCTCACTGTCAATAGTTTACTTATCATTGGTTAGTAATCTGAACCAGTCTGAAGACAGGTATTTTATAACATTATGTCATCTGATATCCATTGATTATTCAAGTTTACAGTAGATGGCTCTAAAGCAGAATGATGATAACTACCTTTGCAAGCATGAGTAAAAAAAATTAAAAATCATGTGATTTTTCTGATATTAATTTTCCTAACCAAAAGGATAGAAGATATCTACAGTTGTTATAAAGTTTAGATCTCAGAAATATATAAAAACTGATTTGATGTCAGATCTTTATTGCTATGCAAATGAGTTGGATTGGATTTGAAATCTTAGGATTTTATTTAAATTTAGATAATAACTTGATAGTATAAAGGACTAAAAGATGGTTGTTAAATGCATCATTACTTTTAGCTTTGGATCTAGTCCTCATTGACAAAAGCAAAAACCAAAAACTGGTCAGTCTGGAGACAGAAATTTTACAACACTATATCATTTAGAGTCAAGTGATTACTCAAGATTACAATTGCTTTAGAATAAATTAAGATCACTATTCTTTGCTACTAAAATATATGTTTCTCTTACTAGAAGATAATAATACTTTTAATGTATTTAAATTTTAAAAAAAAATTCAATAAAATTCTCAAATTTCTTATCAATATGAACATACATTTCCACACTCAAAAAAAATCTTCCTTTCCACTCATAAACCATTTCTCCCTTTGATCACATAATTTTCATTCTAGAAATAAATATGGATTGTTTATTATTTAGCCTAAATTCTTAAATTCCCAGAACACAATATTTAGCTAAAAAGCTGGAAGTTATCTTACATTTGAATTGTTAAACAGTGATATGAAATAGAGCTGCAATTGTTTGAGCCAAAACAATTAGCTTAGTGGTGAAAGTAGCTGAAGCTAATGATTTCTGGATTGACTGCTATTGAATAAAGCTAGGAAACATTTTGTTTCATAAACTGAATGCAATTCTTAATTTCAGTCTGTTATTTGATATTCAAATATCATTTGACCTTTCTAGCAACTGCCTTGACAATTAAAAAAAGTTACTGGCTATGTTATTTAAATGCATAATAATCAAATTGTTACCTATTTGGAAAGTTGCAGTTTGAACTTTAATTTAAATACCTTTAACTCTCAAATTCATCAAATTATTACTGTGCTCAAATATACAGGGTTTAAATGCATTATTAACAATGACAATTTTTGAAGATGTTGAAGAATGTTTCCACATATTTTGTTGTAATTTAATTTTTGCATCCAATAATAAAAGATAGTCTTCATTATGAAATGTTCACTTCACAGCATCTTATTGCAGTATAGTTAAAATAAAGTTTTTATACTTTAGAATCTTGTAAATAATGGAGACAAAACTCTCCATACAGTAGTGCCACTTAGTGCAAGCCAGAGTAATCAATGGATGCAGGAAAGTTTGTGCATAAAATCCCTATCTAGTGCCTACTCATCCAATATCCCCAGACTAGTTTCTAGCTTGTGGGTTTCATCAGTGAGGAGCCTTCCAGCATCCAATGATTACTCTAGCTTGCACATTAAGTGGTGCTACTGTATGGAGAGTTTTGCCTCTGTTTAAACAGCTTACGTAAGCATGAAGAATAGTGATCATGTGATGTTTAGTGGTTTAATCTTGTAAATAGTTAGTCTTACAATTTCTTCAGCATATAATTTTGATACAAGTACTTACATTGAAGTATTTGCCTTGATTTTCTAGCTCATAATAAGAATAAAAATTTGATAATGTTTTAATGCTCTTGGCAATGACTTTATCAGTATTTCTCTGTATATGCAGAAAATATATTTAGTTCTTATCTAATATTAATTCTTTCAAAATTAGCAGGAACATAGTTAGTAACCATATAAAAAAAATTATTTTACTCAAGCAGAGAACAACAATAACTTTGAAGCAGTTTAACTTAAGTTTTGATATGTATTCTACCTTTTAAAATGTCCTACATTTTCATATGTCACTAAATAACTACAAAATAATTTTAATTTAAAAATTAGTTTATATAAAAAAAGCATTTTTTTTTTTTTTGCTTTAAAAACTTTATTATAAATAAAGAAAAAACTCTTTCCCAAAGGTAGCAAGTCATTACATTACCAAAAACTGTTATAAATATATGTAAAATGAACTGGAATTGATTAAGCTCCCTCTAACAGAGAAATAAGCAAACAAATACAGCCACTTTAGACAGCAAAATATACAAAAAATAGAACAGTTACAGCTAATTATTCTTTGTGTTTTTAATAATATTAAACTTAATTTGTTAACAGTGTTTAAATTTTGGGGTCAAATTGATATTGTAGTTAAATCTAAATATGGCATTATTAATTATGAAATAATTAATTAAAATGAGATAGTTTTTATCATTTCCTTCATTGGTTATTATTTCATAATTAATAATGTCCCATATTTAGATCTGGTTTAAATACCAATTTTAACTCTATTAGCATACTATGCATAATACCACTAAAAATGCAAAGAATTATCTCTCTATACTTTGTATAGTTTGCTGATGAAAAAATGATGTATTTGTTATTTATTTCACAAATAAAGAAAGTTTAGTCAATTCAAATTTGGGTTATATAAATTAATACTATGTTTACATACAAATATGCATATGCTTATATATTTATACATATGGATGTAATCAATAAGTATTTAATGATATTAATATATAAAATTTTTGCAAGATTAGTTTATAGAGAATGCCTTTGGCCATTACACATAAAATCTTTGTCAGCTATAACTTATGTTATATGACTTATTGAATGATTATTTCCCAAAATGCAATCAATCAAAATAATGTGAAATCACCAATTCCTAAATATGATTATTTTTCATTAACTAAAAAAAACTAATAGCATACATTGTAACGGTGAGGTTTGTACATTTGCTCAACAGAGTGAGAGTCCAAGCCAGAGAACCAAAAGCTGACCAAGTCAGGATAGTAATACCCTATGTCTGATCATGCCTCAACTCTCTCACTTGTACTTCCAAGTCAACCCATCGCAAAGGACATGCCTGAGGTTACACTCGATATCTCTTTAATCACATTTCAGCAATAGCAAAGCAGTAAAACATGAGACATCACCCTATTAAATATATTATATAACTTAATTAGTGATTCATAAGATAATGAGCAAGCAATGAGATTGAGACAAATTTATATTTCATAAATTTAATATTTAATAAATACTAACGCATAGTAAATGGTGTATAGCTGGCTCACACGCAGGTGAGTGAATTTTCGGGTTATGAAGAATATATTATTGCAGTCATTTGTATAGTGTGATCACACGCAGGTGAGTGACTCAGGGTTACGGTACTCATCTTATAGCTAAAGACGCCGTTCTATGGTGCGGTTTTTGCACCAAAACACATAAAAATGCTGTTTCCGCGGCCGACACATTCGAACCTGCGTTTTCTATAATACAACTTTTTTGTTGTGCTACAGAATGCAGGCCGCTATGTCGCGTCATAGTAGAGCATGTATGTTGTATCACAGCAATTACATTTTCCGAATTCGCACAGTTTATAAAATAGTTATGGCTTGATGAGAGAGTTTGTATTTGAATTGGATGGAAATGTTGTTTTCATTGTATTTTTTTTTTTATTTTAAAGTATTGAAATGTTCAGATTCTAAATGTTTAGATTTTTTAAAGTAATAATTCTAAGACTTTTTACAATGTACTGTATTGAAGTTTTAATTGGGAAAATGTTAAATATCTATGTTTTTAGTGAGTTGCAATTAGGTAACGCGTCAAGTAACGTACTGTTCGTAACATTCCACGAGACAAAGAAGAGCGGTAGCAAAAAAATATACAGTAAGAAAAGTACAAATATACACAATTTTTTGTAAATTTCATAAAAAGCAAATATTATAAACATGTTTAATAAGTAAAGAAGACATTTATATGTGTTTGTTGTTGTTTAAAAAAGTTTGAGTTTCTTTATTTTGTCCGAGTACGGTTACGATTTTGAATTTTTTTATTTTAGCATTACAAACAACAGAACATTAACCCTAAAATTAACCCTAAACTTAACCCTAAACCTAACCATAACAACTTTTACTTTTTATTGTCATTCTATTTGAAGTAAGAAATATCCGTAATATCTCTTTTTACTTAAACAACAATAAAAAAAATAGTTGTAACACAAGTAAAAAAATATCCGATAGAAAATTAATAAAAAAAAGCCGTAACACAAGTAAAACAATATCCGATAAAAAATTTATAAAAAAAAGCTGTAATACAATTAAAAAAATATACGATAGAACAACACGAATCAAATTGTAATTTGTTGATTTTATTTTACATTTATTATTATCATTTAAATTGTATACGTTAATAAAAAATAATATTTATAAAAGATGGTTTTGTTTTGTTTTTATTTTCGCATTACAAAAAAGCACAGAAAAATTATTATAATCAATGGCCCGAGAATGGTCATATTTTATAGTTTTAGTGTGAAAACGGTGCCATCCAATGGCATCTTTATCTATAAGACAAGCACCAGGGTTAGAAAGCTAATTATAGAGTTCACATGCAGGTGAGTATCTCAGGGTTACAAACGATATCACAAAACAGTGAGTGGCTCAGGATTATAAAATAATATCACAAAGCAATGAATGGATTCTCAGGGTTATAAAATAATATTACAAAGCAATGAATGGATTCTCCAGGTTATAAAATAATATCACAAAGCAAGGAGTGGATTCTTAGGGTTATAACATAATATCACAAAGCATATGACTTTTTAATAAGCTTATGTCATCTTTCATGTCCTAATTCATGCTATGTTTTATATTGGAAATCAGTTATAGCTAAAGTGATCAATTTATTGATAAATGATAGAGATTATATTATTATTACTAAGTTTAAAATTACATTATAACTATATTTAAAATCATATTATAGAGACATTTGCGTGATATATAATTGTTATATAGATAAACACATTAACTCCGATTCTATATCGGATCAGAGCCGAAGTTACTTTCTAGGGAAGCTGAACTCACATGTGGCAGTTGAACGTCAGATTCTAGTGCATTATAAACTATAGTATCAGATAAGTGCACCTCGAATGTATTCTTAATTGAGGTTTATTACCTAGTAAACGTTTCCTCCAACTGATCTGCTTGCTATAATGGAAGAGGCCTTTTTATTAAGTGAACAGAAGAGTGGCTTATGAGCCCTTTGGAAATGCTTTGGTTCTGTTAAATACGAATAATTGTCACATTTGACTAACCTTTCGAGGCGTGACTTGATGAAATATGAAGAAATGTCACAGTTGCCTAAACTTTCGAGATGTGACTGGACATGGGAACAATCTTGAGGTAGATCATTATAGACATAGCAAGAAGATATGCATATTTATGCTAATTAGCAATACATTCGCAACGCTAAATTAATATTTTATAAATTAATTACGCCAAATCTTAGCTTCTTCAGTGCTACTACCACCGGTCAGTTCATAAATGAGCTTATTAAATTATATGATAAAGGCGATAATGAGAATCTGATTTAAGGTTTCCTGCATAGCTGCTTATTCTCTAATTAAACGAAGTTATAGCAAACTTAAGATTTTTTAGGACTGGGAACATTAATTATATGTAATATAACGTACATCTAATATCAAACTGATTTTTAAATAATCTAAAATATGTGTTATAAAATAGCTCACGCAAAATATTGATTTTTAAATAAATTACTCATCTTAAATAACTCGTCAAAATAGACCTTACTAATAATGCAAAATGTGTTTTAAATAACGTACGCAAATCTACATTTTAAATAGCTTTTACTGGCAAAATACACATTTTAAATCACGCAAATATAATTCTTAAATAACCTGGGCAAAATCTGCGTTTTAAATAACATACACAAAATATACGGTTAACTAACTTTAGCAAAACATTTTCATTTTAAATAACTTGAGAAAAAGATGTGTTTTAAATAATATACGCAAACATACATTTTAAATAACTTTAGCAAAATATTTCTATTTTAAAGAACTTTAGCAAAAGATTTTCATTTTAAATAACTTTAGCGAAATATTTTCATTTTAAATAAGTTTAGCAAAACATTTTCATTTTAAATAACTTGAGAAAAAGATGCATTTTAAATAATATATGCAAAATATACATTTTAAATAACTTTAGCAAATATTTCCATTTTAAATAACTTTAGCAAAAGATTTTCATTTTAGATAACTTGAGAAAAAGATGTGTTTTAAATAATATACACAAAACATACATTTTAAATAACTTTAGCAAAACATTTTCATTTTAAATAACTTTAGCAAAACATTTTCATTTTATATAACTTGAGAAAAAGATGTGTTTTAAATAACTTGTTAGGTATTATAGATACTGATTCACTCTAGCATAAATAATAGTTTTATTTCAGAAAGGAGTCCTGACTATATTCTTTATATTACAATAATCTGATGTAACAGCAAAGTGATTACTCGCTCCCCTCCCCCGATAATTTATTAACACACAAGACTCCGTTCTGATAAAACACAACATAAATTAATAAACATGACTTAAAACTAAAGATAGATGGCATAAGAACAAATTGCATAAAACAATCAATAAGATGATAATTTAGAAATGAAACTTTGTTTGAATGTTTTTATAAAAACCAGATGTTTAAGATTATTTAAAATTATTAATGATCAAGCAAGAACTTTGAGAATGCTCTAAGATTTAAATAAATTTAAGATAAACTTTTTAGTTGAACATTTAGAAAATATAATTAATTATGGGATTTATTAGTTAGCTAGCTTTCATTTAGAATAAGTTTAGTTATGAAATTAAATGTTTTGGCAGAAGGATTTACAGCAAAGTCTCTAAGGCATTGTTCAATATGCTTCTCTCTATCAAATTAGGCTGGGCTTCTCTGGGTTTTAGTCTTGATGTAGCTTTGCAAATTTGTTTCTATGGGAGCTTTCTCCATTACTCTGGTCAGGAACTCTCTGATCTCTCAGATACAGCTTCTTTCTTACTGTGCTGGGCATGGTTGAAATTTTCTCTCATCGGTAGCCGCTCGTGGAAGAGCAAACGCTGTCTCTTTGCCTCTAGCCCACGGTCATCTTTGGAGCAGCTTGGATGGTGGCTTTCTAAGATTCAGCTTTCTTAAATGGCAGAAACAGTTTTCTTATTTAACTTTGAGCTCTTGTCTTCAGAAATAATTTCGGCAGCAATAACACAATTTTCACAGCAACAGCAAAAATTAAGACGGATGATGATGGATGGATGGAAAAGGACCTTGATGGCTATTTAGGCCCTTTTTTATACTATATTTTTGACAGTAGTTCCCTCCTACTTTTAGTCATGCCACATCACCTGATGACTGGTTCGAACTAGCCTTTAACCAAATATCCAATTAGTAAAATAGTTAGTATAGCTAAATCTGGACTTGGAAAGGCTCTATTGTTTTAATTGATGTCATAGTTAAAAGATATATTTTCCCAAGAGAATGGCCATAGCATTTTGTATGAAATTTATGCCTGACTGAATATTATAATTGGCCTTAGTTATAATTTTTAAATAGGTCAAATTTTGGCTAAAGATTTGTTTTTAGAAATGCTAAACTGATAACAACTTTCTGCTTGTGTAATTTTAAACAAACAAAAGTACTGAAAATTATCTAACTTGGAAATTATTTAAAATGAATACTGACTTAAATAAATAATTATTTAGAATGAATATTGAAAAATAAGTAATATTATAAATTTAAACTTATTATGCTGCTATATAGATAAATTTTAATTACACAGTTATGTTTATTTCCGTTTTAACAAATCTAACTGAATATGCTCGTATATAAAGATTTAAAACTGTATTTTTATATTAATAATTAATAGGACGATTATATACGCACATACTGTGCTATATTATAAGAACACTCAATGTTTTAAATTAAAGAAATACACACTATCTGAGTGCAATGTAATATACTATTATTGAAGATAATAGGTGAAAGAGATGTAACTGTTTCATAGCAATCCATTCCAGGACAAAAAAAAGACCTTTCTTCCACCTCTATTCTCTTTTTTGTAGCTCGTGTTTTTTTTCCTCTAGTGATTCTACATAACTTTTATTTATATAAATATATTTTTATAATCTGGTCTACTTTCTTCGATCTCCCCTTTCCCTTTCTGGTCATGCAAGCAGCTAATACGCCAACCCCCCTGCTCCAGCACCATTAAATACACAATTAACATAATATAATTATTAGATACATAAATATGATTAACTAAGATAATAAAATTTCTGATTATTCTCACGCTATATAATTTTTTAGTAATAAGATTAAATACGAATAAATGATTAAATAAGATAAATTCTAATTAATCTACCTCTATATAAATGAATAAATAAGCAAATGCTAATTCTATTTACTAACTTTCTATTATTATAGGTTATAAAATACGATTAAATAAGTAAATAAATAAGGTTAAATAGGTAAAACTAATTCTAATTATCCCTAAACTAAAAAACCTAAATATAATTTCCCTACACCTTTCTCTAAGAGAACTTTTGCTTCTGCATGTCCTGTTACTGTGGACCTTTCTTTATACTATTATACCGGGGTCTATCTCTAAACTTATGGTAAGATCCTCTACCATCCGGACTAACAGCCTGGCACTTAACATGGTCTAACTTCCTAACTTTCTGAGGCATTTCTTTGTGCATGGGGGTATGGTCTATGGTGGTTAGGAAAGCTGCCATCTCCTTCACTGTGCGTATCCTACACCCCACCATCATCTGCTGCACATATCCAGGCATATTCTGCTGAATTATATGTATTATTTGAGTCTTAGTAAATGAAAAGGCATTCAAGAATCTGAGACAGGCCACCTGGCGCATAAAAAATTGTGTGTGTTTCCTTTGTGACAGATCCATAGTGTTTACTGAGCACAGTATGGTAAATCCCATCCTGCCTTAATCGCTCCAGAAAGTCCTTACTAGGGCTGCCGCATACTGCTCAAATGTGTGAGGCTTTTCTTTATAGCAGTCCCACCAGAACTGGGCATACCCTTGTAGGTATTGCATGGCTAGCATGATTTGGTCCTGAGGGTCTACCTGCTGGAATCTACACAACTCAGACTTTGAAGGTGTGTCCTAGGGCTTTCACCGACCTCTCCTTTAAAGGTTTTGACCTGTATATATTTAGACAGGTATGTCTGTTGCCTAACTGTATTTATGCTCTCTATGTTCACTTCTCCCTTAAGGCCCTCTTCTCCTCTGGTTATCATATGGCTTTGGACCCTTTCTCTATCCCCTACACAGACTATGTTATCTTGATGGGCATACTCTTTTGTTTCTGTCTCTGGGGATCCTCTAACCTCTCTTCTGCCTTCTTTTCTTTGTATGATCTGATTCTCGGCTTCTACCTCCCCCTTGCCTTCACTAGCTAACTTTATTCTTTTTGGCACTAATTCTCTATCTCCTACCCATGCTGTCTCTTTCTGCCCCTTTTCTACCCTATCTACTCTCTCCTGCAGCCCCTGTATCTCCTGTAATAGATCTATTCTCCCTTTTGCAGTCCCTTTATTCATTTTCTCTAACTCTCTTTCTATGCCCTCCACTTTTTTCTCTGTTTCTTTCCTTATATCTATTATCTCTTCATGTAAGCTCTCTCCCTGTCATTCTAGCTTGCTCCTTATTGTGAGGACCTCCCCTTTTACTGTCCTCAAACTAGTTTCCTTTTTTTTCTTGTGTCTCCAGGAGCCCCTCACACTCTTTGTGTTTCCTCATTTTGTTTCTTACATTCAATTTTCAACCTACCCATTGTTTCCTCTAGAGCAGTGTTTCCCAACCTGTGTTACGCATACCAGTGGTGGTATGCGAGTTGCTGGTTGGTGGTACATGAAAAATAATCAATAATGGCGGACATAAAAAAAAATTAAATCATAAAAATATAGAAACGTTTTTTCCTATAATTCATAAAAATTATTTTAATTAATAATATTATACAGTAACGTTGTTAATACATACAGTCAATAACGATTTTTAATGTTAATGATAAAATTGAAAGTATGATTAAGAAATTAGATTTTTGGGAACAGTAATAAATATAAGTATCGAAAACAATCAACTGGAAATATTTAAAACTCTACATATTTTTTTGTTTGAAAATAAGGTTAGTCTGTCTCAAGATATACGAGAAAATATAATAGTACATTTAACAGGATTAAAATTGTCTTTCATGGAATATTTTCCAAAACCCAAAAACACAAATGATAATTGGATTTCAAACCCCTTCTATGCAGAAAATTTAGAAAAAGCCACATCATTATCAATAAAGGATAAAGAAAATTTAATGGAATTATCATGTGACAGAACTTTACAAGTAGAATTCAAACGACACAATCTAATTAATTTTTGGTTAAACATTAAAGAATATGAACAACTTTCTGAGAAAGCTCTTAAATTATTATTACCATTTACTAGTACGGAATTAGTAGGAAGAGCTTTTTCTTCATATATTTTTTTAAAAAATAAGTATCGAAACAGATTGAACGCAGCTGTAGACTTAAGGGTATACCTCGCATCTTTTGAACCAAATTTCAAAAAATTATGTTGTTGGAATCAAGCACAAAGATCTCATTAAATTTATTTTATAAAAATATTTGATTATGATAAAAAAATATACTAATTGTTTTTTTATAATTTTGTGTTTTTATTAAAACCATTTATTAGTAAACGAAATGTCACAAAATAGTATATAAATAATGAGTCGGATCAAGGCAAATCAATCTAAATTATTTAATTTGAAAGAATGTATCAGAAAAGGATCATACCCAGAATTTAGACTCTCATTAATTCTTGATCATCTATTGTGGACTACTAGATGTAAGCTAGTATTTAATCATCAAAATTTTAATCCTATTAACTTCATGCTGAACAATATAAAGAAAACAAGAATAAGAGATAGCCTGATAACCCCTGAGGTTATTTTACCATGACTTGGGACATGCTGGATTTATCTTCTCCATGGCCCAACCAATAGCAAGATGCTCCAAAAAAGAGAAAACAGACTCAAATTCGGGAAAACCAAATGAACGAATGAGAAAACACTTTGAACAAAATATGTGCCAAATAACCTTTAATGTAATAATGTAATCTTTAATAAATCATTTTGGAAAAAATATGAAACTTTGAACAAACACATACATATAAATATGTTACAGTGAGTTTATAATTTCAGTGAGTTTATAATCTGGCATGACGTTTAGGCATGTTTCAATGTAATTTGTCTCATTATGAGATGTGAATACATACATGGTCACCCTATAATATTTATAATGCAAATAAAATAACACCCTCGCAATAACAAATTTCATGAAATACAATCATTTTTATGAAGTGGTGCAATTTAGCATGATGTATTACCAAGTGGTATGCGAGCCAAAAAAGGTTGAGAAATGCTGCTCTAGAGTTTGGAACCTCTGTTCTACCTTGCTGTCAAACATGTGCTCTATATATTGACACATTTCTTCTCTATCTCTTTTTTCTTTTTCTTCCCTTTCAGCCTTATCTTTTTCTCTTTCTGCTCTATCTCTTCTTTCTTTTTATTCCCTTTTAGTCTTATCTCTCTTTTTCATCCCTTTCAGCCTTATCTTTTTCTTCTCTATCTCTTCTTTCTTTTTCCTCCCTTTCAGCTCTATCTCTTTTTTCTTTTTCTTCCCTTTCAGCCTTATCTCTTTCTTTTTCTTCTCTACTATCTTTTTCTTCCTTTTTCTCATTCTCTTTCCTCATCAATTCCATTAGTGACATTAGGTTGGTGCCTCATTTACTACTTTCTTCTTTTCCCTATGTCTCTTTTCTTATGTTGGTTTTGGCCCACTTTCCTCTTCTATGTTCTCATTTTTGCTCGCTGCTATTTCCTCTTCCATACTGCTACTATCTTTTACTATCCTCCCTGATCTCAAAGTTTTACCTTCACTTCCTACTTCTTTTCCTATCTGTTCCTCCTGTTCCTCCTTTCCCTTCTCTTTTCTTTCAACTTCCATTCTATTTTTATTTTATATTTAATTTTGTACTCTTTCTATCTTTAATTTGCTACTTTTCTTCTTTTTATTTGACAGCTCGACTCACCGTCTACTCCCCCAGAACTGACTACCTATACTACCTCAATCACTCCTGTTCTTTGCCCATTTTCCTTTCTGTTATTTGCCACCTCATACATTTAAATAATATATAATTAAATATATAATAAGCACATCTAAATAATAAATTAAATTTTCAGACTCACCCAGCTTCTGTCTTGCTACCTGAGGTTTCTCCCTTGAATTTAAAACTATTCTCTTTTTTTTTTCAGTTCGCGTGTATTTCTTTTTTTGTTTTTTTGCTTGATCATTTGTGTATTTCTTTTTCTTGCTTGATCATTTTCTTGCTCATCCCTCTCTGAATCACAAATTTATTTAAATTATTTACAAACTCAATTATTTATCCATTATAATACCAGATTATGAGTTGTTTTGTTTAATTTATACATATTTTTGTCATACTGCCATGGTATTTGGAATGAAAAAAAAAATACTCTACTCAGGGTTGTGTACTTAGTCTAAGCCATATGTTGGGTCACTAGCTCCGGAAAAAAAAATATACCTATGTAACAATCAGGTTTGTACATTTGCTCAACAAACTGAGAGTCCAAGCCAGAGAACCAAAAGCTGACCAAGTGGGGATAGTAATACCCTACATCTGATCATGCCTCAACTCTCTCACTCGTACTTCCAAGTCAACCCATTGTGAATGACATGCCTGAGGTTACACTTGATATCTCTTTAATCACTTTCCAGCAATAGCAAAGTAGTAAAACATGATACATTCCCCCTATTACATATCATATTATATAACTTAACTAGTGATTCATAAGATAATGAGCAAGCAATGAGATTGACACAAATTTATATTTCATAAATTTAATATTTTATAAATACTAAAGCATAGTAAATTGTGTATAGCTGGCTCACAAGCAGGTGAGTGAATACTCAGGTTATGAAGAATATATTATTGCAGTCATTCATATAGTGTGCTCACACACAGGTGAGTGACTCAGGGTTACAAAGCTAATTATAGGGTTCACATGCAGGTGAATATCTCAGGGTTATAAACGATATTACAAAACAATTTATAGTGCTCACACAATGGTGAGTGGCTCAGGATTATAAAATAATATCACAAAGCAATAAGTGGATTTTCAGGGTTATAAAAGAATATCACAAAGCAATGAGTGGATTCTCAGGGTTATAACATAATATCACAAAGCATATGACTTTTTAAAAAGCTTATGTCATCTTTCATGTCCCAATTCATGCTATGTTTTATATTGGAAATCAGTTATAGCTAGAGTAATTGATTTATTGATAAATGATAGATTATATTATTATTATTAAGTTTAAAATTACATTATAACTATATTTAAAATCATATTATAAGAGACATTTGCATGATATATAATTGTTATACAGATAAACACATTAACTCCAATTCTAGATCGGATCAAAGCCGAAGTACTTTCTAGGGAAGCTGAACTGACGTGTGGCAGTTGAATGTCAGATCTAGTGCATTAGAAACTATAGTATCAGATAAGTGTGCCTCGAATGTATTCTTAATTGAGGTTTATTACCTAGTAAATGGTTCCCCTAACCGATCTGCTTGCTATAATGGAAGAGGCCTTTTTATTAATTGAACAGAAGATTGGCTCATGAGCCCTTTGGAAATGCTTTAGTTCCATTAAATATGAATAACTGTCACATTTGCCTAAACTTTCGAGGCGTGACTTGATGAAATACAAAGAAATGTCACAGTTGCCTAAACTTTCGAGGCATGACTGGATATGGGAACAATCTTGAGGTGGGCCATTATAGATGTAGCAAGAAGATATGCATATTTATGCTAATTAGCAATACATTTACAATGCTAAATTAATATTTTTTAAATTAATTACGCCAAATCTTAGCTTCTTCAGTGCTACTACCACCGGTCAGTTCATAAATGAGCTTATTAAATTATATGATAAAGGCGATAATGAGAATCTGATTTAAGGTTTTCTGCATAGCTGCTTATTCTCTAATGAAACGAAGTTATAGCAAACTTAAGATTTTTTAGGACTGGGAACATTAATTATATGTAGTATAACCTACATCTAATATCAAACTGATTTTTAAATAATCTAAAATATGGGTTATAAAATAGCTCATGCAAAATATTGATTTTTAAATAAATTACTCATCTTAAATAACTCGTCAAAATAGACCTTACTAATAATGCAAAATGTGTTTTAAATAACGTACGCAAATCTACATTTTAAACAGCTTTTACTGGCAAAATACATATTTTAAATCACTTATGCAAATATAATTCTTAAATAACCTGAGCAAAATCTAAGTTTTAAATAACATACACAAAATATACGTTTAACTATCTTTAGCAAAACATTTTCATTTTAAATAACTTTAGCGAAATATTTTCATTTTAAATAACTTTAGCAAAACATTTTCATTTTAAATAACGTTAGCAAAACATTTTCATTTTATATAACTTTAGCAAAACATTTTCATTTTATATAACTTGAGAAAAAGATGCGTTTTAAATAATATATGCAAAACATACATTTTAAATAACTTTAGCAAAACATTTTCATTTTAAATAACTTGAGAAAAAAATGCATTTTAAATAACTTGTTAGGTATTATAGATACTGATTCACTCTAGCATAAATAATAGTTTTATTTCAAAAAGGTGTCGTGACTATATTCTTTATATTACAATAACCTGATGTAACAGCAATGTGATTACTCACTCCCCTCCCGCTGATAATTTATTAACACAAAAGACTCCGTTCTGATAAAACACAGCATAAATTAATAAACATGACTTAAAACTAAAGATAGATGGCATAAGAATAAATTGCATAAAACAATCAACAAGATTATTATTTAGAAATGAAACTTTGTTTGAATGTTTTTATAGAAAGTAGATGTTTAAGATTATTTAAAATTATTAATGATCAAGCAAAAACTTTGAGAGTGCTCTAAGATTTAAATAAATTTAAGATAAACTTTTTAGTTGAACATTTAGAAAATATAATTAATTGTGGGATTTATTGGTTAGCTAGCTTTCATTTAGAATAAGTTTAGTTATAAAATTAAATGTTTGGCAGAAGGATTTACCGGCAAAGGCATTGTTCAATATGCTTCTCTCTATCAAGTCAGGCTGGGCTTCTCTGGGTTTTAGTCTCGATGTAGCTTTGCAAATTTATTTCTGTGGCAGCTTTCTCCATTACTCTGGTCAGGAACTCTCTGGTCTCTCAGATACAGCTTCTTTCTTACTGTGCTGGGCATGGTTGAGGTTTTCTCTCATCGGTAGCCGCTCACGGAAGAGCAAATGGCTCTCTTTGCTTCTAGCCCGCGGTCATCTTTGGAGCAGCTTGGATGGTGGCTTTCTAAGATTCAGCTTTCTTAAATGGCAGGAACAGTTTTCTTATTTAACTTTCAGCTCTGGTCTTCAGAAATAATTTTGGCAGCAATAACACAATTTTCACAGCAACAGCAAAAATTAAGACGGATGATGATGGATGGATGGAAAAGGACCTTGATGGCTATTTGGGCCCCTTTTTATACTATATTTTTGACAGTAGTTCCCTCCTACTTTTAGTCATGCCACATCACCTGATGACTGGTTCGAACTAGCCTTTAACCAAATATCCAGTTAGTAAAATAGTTAGTATAGCTAAATCTGGACTTGGAAAGGCTCTATTGTTTTAATTGACGTCATAGTTAAAAGATAAATTTTCCCAAGAGAATGGCCATAGCATTTTGTAAGAAATTTATGCCTGACTGAATATTATAATTGGTCTTAGTTATAATTTTTAAATAGGTCAAATTTTGGCTAAAGATTTATTTTTAGAAATGCTAAATGATTAACAACTTTCTGCTTGTGTAATTTTAGACAAACAAAAGGACTGAAAATTATCTAACTTGGAAATTATTTTAAATGAATACTGACTTAAATACATAATTATTTAGAATGAATATTGAAAAATAAGTAATATTATAAATTTAAACTTATTATGCCGCTATATAGATAAATTTTAATTACACAGTTATGTTTATTTCAGTTTTAATAAATCTAACGGAATATACTCGTATATAAATATTTAAGACTGTATTTTTATATTAATAATTAATAGGATGATACTGTGCTATATTATAAGCACACTCAATGTTTTAAATTAAAGAAATACACGCTATCTGAGTGCAATGAAATATACTATTATCGAAGATAATAGGTGAAACATGTAACTGTTTCATAGCAATCCATTCCCAGACAAAAAAAGAACCTCTCTTCCCCCTCTATTCTCTTTTTTGTAGCTCGTGTTTTTTTTCTCTAGTGATTCTACAAAACTTTTATTTATATATATATATATTACTAATCTGGTCTACTTTCTTCGATCTCCTCTTTCTCTTTCTGGTCATGCAAGCAGCTAATATGCCAATCCCCCTGCTCCAGCACTGTTAAATACACAATTAACATAATATAATTATTAGATACATAAATATGATTAACTAAGATAATAAAATTTCTGATTATTCTCATGCTATATAATTTTTTAGTAATAAGATTAAATATGAATAAATGATTAAATAAGATAAATTCTAATTACTCTACCTCTATATAAATGAATAAATAAGCGAATGCTAATTCTATTTACTAACTTTCTATTACTATAGGTTATAAAATACGATTAAATAAGTAAATAAATAAGGTTAAATAGGTAAAACTAATTCTAATTATCCCTAAACTAAAAAACCTAAATATAATTTCCCTACACCTTTCTCTAAGAGAATTTTTGCTTCTGCACATCCTGTTACTGTGGACCTTGCTTTATACTATTATACCGGGGTCTATCCCTAAACTTATGGTAAGATCCTCTACCATCCAGGCTAACAGCCTGGCACTTAACATGGTCTAACTTCCTAACTTTCTCAGGTATTTCTTTCTGCATGGGGTATGGTCTATGGTGGTTAGGAAAGCTGCCATCTCCTTCACTGTGCGTATCCTACACCCCACCATCATCTGCTGCACATATCCAGGCATATTCTGCTGAATTATATGTATTATTTGAGTCTCAGTAAATAAAAGGCATTCAAGGATCTGAGACAGGCCACCTGGTGGATAAAAAATTGTGTGTGTGTGTTTCCCTTGTGACAGATCCATAGTGTTCTCTGAGCACAGTATGGTAAATCCCATCCTGCCTTTCTTTGCTCCAGAAAGTCCTTACTAGGGCTGCCGCATACTGCTCAAATGTGTGAGGCTGTTCTTTATAGCAGTCCCACTAGGATTGGGAATACCCTTGTAGGTGGTGCATGGCTAGCATGATTTGGTCCTGAGGGTCTACCTGCTGGAATGTTAACAAATCAGTTAGACTTTGAAGGTATGTCCTAGGGCTTTCATCGACCTCTCCTTTAGAGGTTTTGACCTTTATATATTTCGACAGGTATGTCTGCTGCCTAACTGTATCGATGCCTATCACCCCTTCTCTTGTGCTCTCTATGTTAACTTCTCCCTTAAGGCCCTCTTCTCCTCTGGTTATCATATGGCTTTGGACCCTTTCTCTGTCCCCTACACAGGCTATCTTATCTTGATGGGCATACTCTTTTGTTTCTGTCTCTGGGGATCCTCTAACCTTTCTTCTGGCTTCTTTTCTTTGTGTGATCTGATCCTCGGCTTCTACCTCCCCCTTGCCTTCACTAGCTAACTTTATTCTTTTTTGCGCTAATTACCTATCTCCTACCCATGCTGTCTCTTTCTGCCACTTTTCTACCCTATCTACTCTCCTGCAACCCCCATATCTCATGTAATAGATCTATTCTCCCTTATGTAGTCCCTTTATTCATTTTCTCTAACTCTCTTTCTATGCCCTCCACTTTTTTCTATTTCTTTCCTTATATCTATTATCTCTTTATGTAAGCTCTCAGCATGCTTCTTACTGTGAGGACCTCCCCTTTTACTGTCCTCAAACTAGTTTCCATTTTTTTCTTGTGTCTCCAGGAGCCCCTCACACTCTTTCTGTGTTTCCTCATTTTGTTTCTTACATTCAATTTTTAACCTACCCATTGTTTCCTCTAAAGTTTGGAACCTCTGTTCTACCTTGCTGTCAAACATGTGCTCTATATATTGACACATTTCTTCTCTATCTCTTTTTTTTTCTTTTTCTTCCCTTTCAGCCTTATCTTTTTCTCTTTCTTCTCTATCTCTTCTTTCTTTTTTCCCTTTCAGTCTTATCTCTTTTCTTTTTCTCCCCTTTCAGCCTTATCTTTTTATCTTTCTTCTCTATCTCTTCTTTCTTTTTCCTCCCTTTCAGCTCTATCTCTTCTTTCTTTTTCTTCCCTTTCAGCCTTATCTCTTTCTTTTTCTTCTTTATCTCTTCTATCTTTTTCTTCCCTTTTCTCATTCTCTTTCCTCATCAATTCCATTAATGTCATTAGGCTTGGTGCCTCATTTACTACTTCCTGCTTTTCCTATGTCTCTTTTCTTATGTTGGTTTTGGCCCACTTTCCTCTTCTGTGTTCTCATTTTTGCTCGCTGCTATTTCCTCTTCCATACTGCTACTATCTTTTACTATCCTTCTCCCTCATCTCAAAGTTTTACCTTCACTTCCTACTTCCTTTCCTATCTTTTCCTCCTTTCCCTCCTCTTTTCTTTCAACTTCCATTCAATTTTTATTTTATATTTAATTTTGTACTATTTCTATCTTTAATTTGCTGCTTTTCTGCTTTTTATTTGACAGCTCGACTCACCATCTACTCCCCCAGAACTGACTACCTATACTACCTCAATCACTCCTGTTCTTTGCCCATTTTCCTTTCTGTTATTTGCCACCTCATACATTTAAATAATATATAATTAAATATATAATAAGCACATCTAAATAATAAATTAAATTTTCAGACTCACCCAGCTTCTGTCTTGCCACCTGAGGTTTCTCCCTTGAATTTTAAACTTTTCTTTCTTTTTTTTCAGTTCGCGTGTATTTTTTTTTTTTTTTGCTTGATCATTTGTGTATTTCTTTTTCTTGCTTGATCATTTTCTTGCTCATCCCTCTCTGAATCACAAATTTATTTAAATTATTTACAAACTCAATTATTTATCCATTATAATACCAGATTACGAGTTGTTTTGTTTAATTTATACATATTTTTGTCATACTGCCATGATATTTGGAACAAAAAAATATAAATACTCTACTCAGGGTTGTGTACTTAGTCTAAGCCACATGTTAGGTCGTTAACTCCAGAAAGAAAAATACCTATGTAACTGTCATATTTGTACATTTGCTCAAGAGACTGAAAATCCAAGCCAGAGAACCAAAAGCTGACCAAGTTGGGATAATAATACCCTACATCTGATCATGTCTCAACTCTCTCATTCATACTTCCAAGTCAACCCATCGCGAATGACATGCCTGAGATTACACTCGATATCTCTTTAATCATGTTCCAGCAATAGCAAAGCAGTAAAACACGAGACACTGCCCCTATTACATATCATATTATATAACTTAACTAGTGATTCATAAGATAACGAGCAAGCAATGAGATTGAGACAAATTTATATTTCATAAATTTAATATTTAAGAAATACTAAAGCATAGTAAATTGTGTATAGCTGGCTCACATGCAGATGAGTGAATACTCTGGTTATGAAGAATATATTATTGCAGTCAATCATATAGTGTGCTCACACACAGGTGAGTGACTCAGGGTTACAAAGCTAATTATAGGGTTCACACGAAGGTGAGTATCTCAGGGTTTTAAACGTTATCACAAAACAATTTATAGTGCTCACATGATGGTGAGTGGCTCAGGATTATAAAATAATATCACAAAGCAATG
This sequence comes from Epiperipatus broadwayi, assembly GCA_028023455.1. Taxonomy (NCBI): domain Eukaryota; kingdom Metazoa; phylum Onychophora; class Udeonychophora; order Euonychophora; family Peripatidae; genus Epiperipatus; species Epiperipatus broadwayi. The sequence goes on from JAQFVV010012497.1 coordinate 45,464, forward strand.
AATGGATTCTCAGGGTTATAAAATAATATTACAAAGCAATGAGTGGATTCTCAGTGTTATAAAATAATATCACAAAGCAATGAGTGGATTCTCAGGGTTATAACATAATATCACAAAGCATATGACTTTTTAATAAGTTTATGTCATCTTTCATGTTCTAATTCATGCTATGTTTTATGTTAGAAATAAGTTATAGCTAGAGTGATCGATTTATTGATAAATGATAGATATTATTATTACTAAGTTTAAAATTACATTATAACTATATTTAAAATCATATTATAGAGACATTTGCGTGATATATAATTGTTATACAGATAAACACATTAACTCCGATTCTAAATCGTATCAAACCGAAGTTACTTTCTAGGAAAGCTGAACTGAAGTGTGGCAGTTGAACATCAGATTCTAGTGCGTTAGAAACTATAGTATCAGATAAGTCCGCCTCAAATGTATTCTTAATTGAGGTTTATTACCTAGTAAACATTTCCCCTAACCGATCTGCTTGCTATAATGGAAGAGGCCCCTTTATTAAGTGAACAGAAGAGTGGGTTATGAGCCCTTTGGAAACACTTTGGTTCTGTTAAATACGAATAACTGTCACATTTGCCTAAACTTTCAAGGCGTGACTTGATGAAATACGAAGAAATGTCACAGTTGCCTAAACTTTCGAGGCATGACTGGACATGGGAATAATCTTGAGGTAGGCCATTATAGATGTAGCAAGAAGATATGCATATTTATGCTAATTAGCAGTACATTTGCAATGCTAAATTAATATTTTATAAATTAATTATGCCAAATCTTAGCTTCTTCAGTGCTATTACCACCGGTCAGTTCATAAATGAGCTTATTAAATTATATGATAAAGACGATAATGAGAATCTGATTTAAGGTTTTCTGCATAGCTGCTTATTCTCTAATTAAACGAAGTTATAGCAAACCCAAGATTTTTTTGGACTGAGAACATTAATTATATGTAGTATAACCTACATCTAATATCAAACTGACTTTTAAATAATCTAAAATATGGGTTATAAAATAGCTCACGCAAAATATTGATTTTTAAATAAATTACTCATCTTAAATAACTCGTCAAAATAGACCTTACTAATAATGCAAAATGTTTTTTAAATAACGTACGCAAATCTATATTTTAAATAGCTTTTACTGGCAAAATACATATTTTAAATCACTTAAGCAAATTATACTTCTTAAATAACCTGGGCAAAATCTACGTTTTAAATAACATATGCAAAATATACATTTAACTAACTTTAGCAGAACATTTTCATTATAAATAACTTGAGAAAAAGATGTGTTTAAAATAACATACACAAATATACATTTTAAATAACTTTAGCAAAATATTTCTATTTTAAAGAACTTTAGCAAAACATTTTCATTTTAAATAACTTGAGAAAAAGATGCGTTTTAAATAATATATGCAAATATACATTTTAAATAACTTTAGCAAAATATTTCCATTTTAAAGAACTTTAGCAAAAGATTTTCATTTTAAATAACTTTAGCGAAATATTTTCATTTTAAATAACTTTAGCAAAATATTTCTATTTTAAAGAACTTTAGCAAAAGATTTTCATTTTAAATAACTTTAGCAAAATATTTTCATTTTAAATAACTTTAGCAAAACATTTTCATTTTAAATAACTTGAGAAAAAGATGTGTTTTAAATAATATACGCAAAATATACATTTTAAATAACTTTAGCAAATATTTCCATTTTAAATAGCTTTAGCAAAAGATTTTCATTTTAGATAACTCTAGAAAAAGATTTTCATTTTAAATAACTTTAGCAAAACATTTTCATTTTAAATAACTTTAGCAAAACATTTTCATTTTATATAACTTGAGAAAAAGATGTGTTTTAAATAACTTGTTAGGTATTATAGATACTGATTCACTCTAGCATAAATAATAGTTTTATTTCAGAAAGGAGTCCTGACTATATTCTTTATATTACAATAATCTGATGTAACAGCAAAGTGATTACTCGCTCCCCTCCCCCCGATAATTTATTAACACACAAGACTTCGTTCTGATAAAACACAGCATAAATTAATAAACATGACTTAAAACTAAAGATAGATGGCATAAGAATAAATTGCATAAAACGATCAATAAGATCATAATTTATAGTTGAAACTTTGTTTGATGATGTTTAAGATTATTTAAAATTATTAATGATCAAGCAAGAACTTTGAGAGTGCTCTAAGATTTAAATAAATTTAAGATAAACTTTTTAGTTGAACATTTAGAAAATATAATTAATTATGAGATTTATTAGTTAGCTAGCTTTCATTTAGAATAAGTTTAGTTATAAAATTAAATGTTTGGCAGAAGGATTTACCGGCAAAGTCTTTAAGGCGTTGTTCAATATGCTTCTCTCTATCAAGTCAGGCTGGGCTTCTCTGGGTTTTAGTCTCGATGTAGCTTTGCAAATTTATTTTTGTGGCAGCTTTCTCCATTACTCTGGTCAGGAATTCTCTGGTCTCTCAGATACAGGTTCTTTCTTACTGTGCTGGGCATGGTTGAGGTTTTCTCTCATCGGTAGCCACTCATGGAAGAGCAAATGGCTGTCTCTTTGCCTCTAGCCCACGGTCATCTTTGGAGCAGCTTGGATGGTGGCTTTCTAAGATTCAGCTTTCTTAAATGGCAGGAACAGTTTTTTTATTTAACTTTCAGCCCTGGTCTTCAGAAATAATTTCGGCAGCAATAACACAATTTTCACAGCAGCAGCAAAAATTAAGATGGATGATGATGGATGGATGGAAAAGGACCTTGATGGCTATTTAGGCCCTTTTTATACTATATTTTTGACAGTAGTTCCCTCCTAATTTTAGTTATGCCACATCACCTGATGACTGGTTCAAACTAGCCTTTAACCAAATATCCAGTTAGTAGAATAGTTAGTATAGCTAAATCTGGACTTGGAAAGGCTCTATTGTTTTAATTGATGTCATAGTTAAAAGATATATTTTCCCAAGAGAATAGTCATAGCATTTTGCATGAAATTTATGCCTGACTGAATATTATAATTGGTCTTAGTTATAATTTTTAAATAGGTCAAATTTTGGCTAAAGATTTATTTTTAGAAATGCTAAACTGATAAACAACTTTTTGCTTGTGTAATTTTAGACAAACAAAAGGAATGAAAATTATCTAACTTGGAAATTATTTTAAATGAATACTGACTTAAATAAATAATTATTTAGAATGAATATTGAAAAATAAGTAATATTATAAATTTAAACTTATTATGCTGCTATATAGATAAATTTTAATTACACAGTTATGTTTATTTCAGTTTTAACAAATCTAACTGAACATGCTTGTATATAAATATTTAAGACTGTATTTTTATATTTATAATTAATAGAACGATTATATACGCACATACCCTGCTATATTATAAGCACACTCAATGTTTTAAATTGAAAAAATACAAGCCATCTGAGTGCAACGAAATATACTATTATTGAAGACAATATGTGAAACAGATGTAACTGTTTCAATATATATATATATATGATTTACAGTAACTATTAATTAGATACATTAACTTTTAATTTACAATAAGACTTAAATTCACTGGATAAATTTCTTTATACTATATATTCAAAGAATAATCAATATCATATTATTGGCATTAGCCATTTACTATAAGAAATTAAAGCAACAAATAACTTTAATAATGTCTATCATAAGCACCAAAATCAGTGTTGATACAATAGTAATTTCTTTGAGAGATCACACTGAAACTACACTCAGAAAATGATTTTAATGGTTTAATATTGTACCAGTCGAAAAACACACATCGATCCAACAAACCCCTGAATACAGGTAAAATACCTAGAGTCCGACCATGTACAAGATATATAAATCAGGTACATCATGAACTCTGCCCTATTTACCTATATCCCCAGGTCAAAGATTTAATCAATAACCTTTCTCAACGATACGATCGAATTCCTTTACTTTCATCATCCCAGCAGCTGGGTCTTAAAGCATCAGATTCAATTTAATTATATTTTTAGTGAGAACTTGGGTGATTGGTTGATAGGTATATTTAAAAATCAAAATTTATTTAAAATAAAAGTAAATAAAATGATTCGAGAATACTGGAAGTTTGTTTTAGTTATATATCTATTTAAAATCATTAGACATTCTACATTAATTTAACTCAAGCTCTAAAAACAAAAAATACAATCTTTAGATTATCTTTATCATTATAGAAGTTCATGACGACTTTATTTATATTTGCAGTCAGCATTGACATTATTGAGTTTGTACAATTTATTTTGTGAAGTTTATACATCTTTACTTTTGTTTACATTTATTCTCCTTTTTAAAATAGCAAAAATTATTTCATAATTAAATGACCATGGATTTCAAAATTCCCCATGCACATTTATTACAAGCTTGTAATATAGCGGTAGATTTAAACATCTGCCCAACGCACATATATAAGAATGACTATTTTAATGAAATCTTTATACAAGATTTAAAAAAACATTTCTATTTTAAAAAAAAACATTAATCAAATGGACGATTATAGGAAGACTAATTTGATGTCTTACTCCACTAACATATAACAGAAAAATTGATTTCATTTCTCTTTAAAAAAATAATAATTTAGATTTTCAATAACTAATGTTTTATGACATTAGTGGACCTTGCTGGCATAGCTTATAAATAACTTTAAAACTGTAAGAGGTTATAATAAAAAAAATATATCAGTTAATTATCAAAGCAAACAAGTCACTTTAGTTGGACTTACAACTAAAATCATACCTATAATAAAATACAAAGTGAATTAGCCAAAATCAAACGATTTTGACTAATTACGAAAACAAATAAAAGAGTCGATTACTTAGGTCGAAAATCCCTTCAGTAGAATCATTTCCCTATGGCTTACGTATTAGATAGGAAAAAGAAAAGCAAAACAATGTCGGGTTAATAAATATGCGAATGCAAAGGAGAGAAGAAAACATACGAGCCGGATTACGGACACTCGTATGCTTTTTCCAACGAAGAATAGAAAGGGAAATCGATATGTCCACATGTCGTGTCCATATATCGATGGGAGATAGGACTTACGGAGAGTCCTCATATTTGCTTCTTTGAATTCTGCTGACAAACCAACTCTATCTCAACCACGCTGTCCGATTCACAGGCGTATGCCAAAAACGGAAGCTAACTCCAAATCACCAAACGAATGACCATTTTAGGTCTGTCTATGATACTCCAAGCATTCTTTATTAACCCGAGATATTATAATTATTAAATAGGAACGAATTATAATTAAATAGCCTTAAAATGATCTAATACTGCATAGAGACCAACCTGCGTAACCAACTATTTTATATAAATATTTAACCTACAAGAAAAACATACATATAGAAATAATGGAATTTAATTCTCGAAAAAATCCCCCCTTCCCTCTTTCCTAACTTAAAAAAAAGGCAAGATAATTAACTGATGCTATCCAGCAGCGCTGTTACTAGGTCAAAATCTATAGCATATTTTATTCTGTTTTGAATTGCAGAAATATAAAATAATAGAATCCCATTCTGGGAAATCTATAATAAAACTGTTTAAAGAAATTACGGCATGTTTATTTTGAAATATATATATTCGACATAACTTCACTTGCGAAGTAAAAATAGATCAAAATTATTTTATTTTAAAATTAAATCGTCCTTTCCAGAACTCCCTCTAATAAAACATAATTTGCTCTCTTAGCAAACTACTCTGAGCCCCCACGAGTGAAGCTTGTCGAAATACAAAAAAAAATCAAACCGTGAAATAATCTCATACTAAAAATTAATATAAAACTAATAAATAAATTCATATTCAACCATTAAAAATATTAAAAATTATTGTGAGCTTGAGTTATTAAAAAGAAAAACATTATAAATAATTTAAAAGAAAAGAAAAAAAATCAAAGAGACAGTAAAAAAGATTCTTAATAACATTAACTTTTTTAAGCTTTACAAAACTACATTTATATTCTAATGATAATTTTTAAAATCTTGATGACAGGATTTAAGCTCTTCGGCATTTTACCTGGAGTTCCCCGGTATGAGTTCACGGATGAATGTTGATGGCTGGTGGCATTTGAAGGCAGGTTCTGGCAGCAACATAACGGAAGATTGCAGGTCTCAGGAAGAAAAGGGCAGTGATTTACCCTTTTTCTACTCCTCGATCATCGTGGCATGAAGACTTCTACAACTTTCTGTCTGTTCTCTGGTCTCTCTCTGCTCCAAAAAGGGCCACTATTTATTACTTCCTGCTGCCTCAGGTGATCTTCTTTTAGAAACACAGGAAATTGTTTTTCTAATTTTAGAATGTTTGTACCTCTATAAGGATTAATATATTTCAATCTAATTTTATATTAGTTTTTAATTTAGATAACAATGTATAATCTCTAATAATTAATGAATAGAGATTCCACAGTGAATGGATTTTGGTAATTTATCAAAGCTTTTAATTTAAACATTTATTTTAAACTTCTTATCGAGGTACAAATCTTTTCAAAAGGTCATCTTGGATTCTTATACTGACAAAATAAAACATTTTAAACATATATATCTAAACTATATAAAAAAATTCAAAGTTAATTATTTGAATTTTTTTTCTTTTAATAATAAAAATAGAATAACAGTGTTAGTACAATTATATATATATGCTCCAAAATAAATTATAGGATTTATTCAGGATAGTTAAAAAAATGTTTTAAAAATGTTTTTTTAGACTAATAATAAAAGCAAATGTTAGTAAAATAAATAATTAGGTGGGTCAGACCGTGAAACGGCAAATCTGAATCAGATTTACCATTTCACAATTTAGATACAAATTTATAATAATTAATCATGGGTGATGCATTTTGAAAAGCAATTAGAACAATTAATAATTATCAATGATTGCTATATTCTTTGAATTATAGCTTGCAATATCTCACAGCTTTCATAATCATTTTTATACAGTTTTTTTTTTTGCTGTTAAACATAAATGTGGATATTGCTCTCCATAATGAGTTTTAATATGTGAAAGAGTTTCATATCATCATGCAGTTAAAAAAATTTTTATCATTTTACTTAGGAGGTACTTTAGTCTTATCAGTCAGAGTGAAAACAATATTGTTATAAGATTAGCAAAGATTCTGCAAAGTTCAAATAATGAAAATCTTCAATGCCATTGCAATACAAGTGAATGTTTTTAAAGGTAATGCAAATCAAAAAGTGAGAAAAATATTGATTGGTAATGCAGTATATCAACATGAACCCAAAATAGAACTAAGGTTCACTGAATTTTTGGAAAATGTTAACGGATTTGATTACTGACAATTAGGTTCAAAGAATGGCTTTGAAATATTTAGATCATCAAGGAAGCCACTGTAAACAATGGCAGTCACATAGGATGTCTTTTACTAAGATCATAGTTTCATTATTTGTGGCAATTATTGTAAAGAGTTGTGTAGAAGGATATTAATTTAATTCTTATGTATGTGATGAAAAGTATGGGATTCTAATCAAATCAGATAATTAAGAGTCTAATAAAGCATGATAATATAAAAAATAATGATACTTTATAGTTATATTTTTTATAAAGTTAGTAAAGTTTGTCAGCTATTTGTATTCAGGGAGTACATAGACTACAGTAAGTTAGTAAACCAACAAATATAGCATTTATAATTTTATTTAGTTTAATTATTTGATAAAAAATTGAGAATATAACTTCATGTTATTTTAAAATATATCTATTGTTTGTTTAAATGATGATCTAACTTTAGAAAAATAAATGGGGTTATGAAACAAATATAATGGTGTAATTTGAAAATGAAATGGCAATTTTTCATGTTACCTGCTACTAAAGATATATGATATGCTGAATCAAGAATCGGTAAGTTTCTAAGAATATTTTAAATGTCTTAGAATCTTACTAGAAGAACTAGGAAAGTCATCACATCAAATTATTTTTGGTTAATGATGCCAAGATGAAAAAGTAGACTCTAGATTTTTATAAAGGAATTCTAGACAAATTGCAAATAATATTGGTGCTAAAAAAACTGTAAGAGTTTAAGAAGTTGGCAGAAGTTTGTAGATGTTAGGCTTGTGAAATAATTCTTTATAGCAAGATTAAAATATAACTGTTGAGGTGTGTATAGCCTTAAAAAAATCATCAAAACTGTAAGCCAATTACATGCAAATTGCAATGGATATAAGAGCAAACAGAGTTTTAAAAAGTCTTTTCATAGACTGTGATTTATGCTAAATGTAATGGAGAATTCGGTGTTGTTGTTACCAATATAAGAACCAAAAATGTATTCAGTGTTAATGCATTTACTTTGGAGAGCTGTGATTGGAATAAAACTCAAATGAGTTAGAAAGTAAAAGTAATTGTATTTATTCGACACATTTATTAAGGTAGAAATCAACAATTGTAACAGGAAAACTGACACAAAAGTTAAATAACTATTTACTGCTGATAACATTTCTATTATGGAAGCAATGATAGGTATATGTCTCACATAAAGAATGATGAATCTTGACCAAGTTGAAATTGACTTAAAAGCCATTTTAGATAACTGCATAATTAATAGTGAATGGGAGTTTTATATCCAAGTCAAAAAAATGAGACTAAATTAGTACAACAAAAAAACTGTATTATTAAATACATTATCAAAGGTCTTCTTTCAAATTGTGCAGCTAGATGAATAATTATGAAGCAGTTATAGCAAAATATAATTAATAATTTTATATATGATTGAATACAATGCTGAAACTGCTCATAGTTTTAGTTGGTTTCAATTTCTTCAATATATAAACATGGCTGTCACATTTTTAAAAATTTAATATGGTATATTGTAGATAGCTGGATGTAAAACATGGACAGGATAAAACAGAAAAAGTATGAGATTGTGTTTTGAAACAAAATATTATTGAAGGGTGCTTATACCTTGGATAGTTAAGAGAACTAATGAATCAATTTTGATGGAGACAGATTGACAAAGACATCTGTTGAAAAAAAGTTATAATTATTTTGACTATGTGGTAAGATAGATAAACACATTGTAAAGAATGATACCTGAATAGTAAATGATTCCTAAAGAAAAAGAAAGATATGTCATGAATGAATAACACCACAAAATAAACATAGTTAACAGTATTGGAAGCATACAAAAATGCAGAGGGAAAAATTATCAAGAAATGGTTCATCTACTCTACTGCCCATCATTAAAATGATAGATAAGGCAGATAATAATAATGAGAAGTTATATTATTAAATAATGGAGAACAGAGATTATTTCACTAGTATGTTTGATAAATCCCATGAGTGTGGAACTCTAGATCTTGATGTAATTTAATATTAACTATTTTTTATAATAAAAGAATTAGCTTTTTGAGTCTGGGATGATAGTCTAAAGAACAAGTGTGAATAGTTAGTTGGTGAGTTTAAATCTGTGGACATTTGAAATACTGAATCAAGCTATATCATAAGATCAAATGTTTGTATAGCACTTTTGATGCATTTTTTTTATATAGAATAATAGTTATCCAATGTTAGTTGTATAATTATGAAATAAAATAGTAATAGGAAAAAAGGTGTAACTATTTGCTAATAAAATAAACTGTACACAGGCACAATCTAAAAATATTTCACAAGAAAACTTGAGATTGACTAAATAAAATTTTGAAGAGGGAAAAAGGGTAAAATGCAGATGTATAGAATTAGCAATGGTGATAGAGATAATACTAGGGTTGTTGAGCAATTTTACTATTTAGTTCAAACAGAAGGCAAAAATAACTGCAATTGGAATTATTTTATAGTATAATAATACCCAGTGCCGGTTTATGCGTGACAAATCCTAAGGCTGGTATTAGGGCCTTAGAGCCTGTACTCTTTCCAAAATTAAACCTGTATTGGAAGTATTGTTATACTTTCTCCCGATATGAAAAAATGCAAATATTGAACAAATATAAATGTTCACTTAATAAAACCGAAGCAATCACGTATTTAATAATGTTATTTATTTATCATTAAGGGAATGAAGTCTTTGAAAAAATTAAATCTTTAAATAGTTTGTTTGCCTTAGGAAAATATCAAATCGACCGTTAGAAACTTTACAATTTTTAAAAGCAAACAATTTGCCGAATATATTTCTAAATATTAAGTGGCATTGAAAAATTTGCTGACAATTCCTATAATGCTATCAATAACTGAAAGAGTTTTAGCAAATTAAAATTTATCAAAATATATTTGTGATCATCACTACAGAAAGAAATATTAAATTCTTTAACATTAAAAATGCTTTTGTTCAGAAACAGACATGGAAAAATAAAAGCTTCCGCAGATTTAAAATCATCAATAAATATATATCAAAATGACAATAGATTGAATTAAAATTACAGCGTTAAATCAATATTTTTGTTTAAAATCATTTTTGTTTCTTTTTTTTATAGTTTATCTAAATAAATAAAATGGGTAGAAATATTGAAGTTATGAAATTACTAATAATTTGAACAAAAAAAAAAAAACGTGTATTTTTATAACTAGAAAGTACTTCAATATTTTAAAAAAAAAAACACAGGGTCATTACACACAAAGTTCATCGGAGTGTGAAATTATCTTGATCTGGCCTACCTATAAAAAAATTTTCTCAGCTATGTATAACACAAATAAAATATCTTTGCCTTTAGTTTGGATTATTTCCCAATAAGATATACACTATATATAAAGATATAATAAATAAATTTTCTGATAAAAACATAAACTTAATATTTTAAAGTGATAGTTTAGGGATAATATTATTTACTAGTGCAGCTATGAAAAAGCCTGTACTGTAGAAAAAATTCATATTTTAAAACTACTTTTATAAAATATGTCTTTCTTCTTTTTTTTTTTGCTAGAATAAATATGTATATAACATTTAAGACTGGAAAGTGATTAGTTATATATATTATTTTTGAATAAAGCGCAGCATTTTATTCTTTCATTTTATATCTTTAATATATTGATTAATTTTATAAAACAAATAAACCCTTGTTTCTTTAATCTCACTATATTTTATTTTTGTAATGATAAGGCTGATAATCAGTCTAAATTCATAAAATTGATCAAGTAAAAATAAAATATAGTATTGTTAACCTAAAAGAATTTATTTATTTGTTTTAGAGAATTAATCAATACATTAAGAAGAATAAAATATAAACCAAGTCTCATCATCATCAATCATTAGTAATCCACTGCATAATGAAGGTCTCTCCAAGTTCAATCCATCTTCTCCGATCTTTAGCTTCTCTTCTCCACATCACCCCTGCACACTTTCTTCATTCATCCATCCATCTCACATGTGGTTTCTTTCTAGGTATTTTACAATCTCTTGGAATCCAGTTTAAGATTTCAATTGTCCAGCCCAACTCCATTTCAGTCTTTTAATTTTTTCAATGAGGTCAGTAACACCTGTTTGTTCTCTTATCCGTATATTTGCATTTTCGATCTCTTCTTGTTACTCCCAGCATGCATCTCTCCATACTTCTTTAAGTGGGCTAAAGTCTCTGTATTATTCTTCTATTAAGTGTCCAAGTCCCAGATCCATAAGTAAGAACTGGTAAAATACATTTATTAAAAATCTTCCTTTTCAAACACATAGGCATATTTCCTTTTAGTACCAAGTTATTTCTACCAAAAGCACTCCAACCAAGTTTAATTCTATGATTAATTTCATCCATTGTGTTTCCATCTGTATTAATAATCTGACCAAGGTATTTGTAACTGTTAACTTCTTCTAATTCATCATAATCAATCTTTATTTTCATATTTTGAAAAAAAAATCCATTAAACATTACTTTATTCTTTTTAACATTTATCTTTAGTCTTACTTTCCTACTTTCATCTGATAAATCCTGCAACATTTCCTGCAGCTCTAAAGCATTATTTGTAAAAACAACTACATCATCTGCAAAATCTAAATGACTTAAATAATCTCTGTTTACTTTCACTCCTTTAGCTTCCTATTTTAATCCACAAAATACTTCTTGCAGCTCCTTATGTAATCTAATTGTTGCTGTTGCATTTTTATAAATATTCTTTAAAATATGATAATATCCTGGATCTATACCTTGATGATCCAATGCTTTAATCACTGAAGAAATGCTTATAGAATCAAATGCCTTTTCATAATCTACAAATCCAAAACATAATGGCAACTCATATTCATCTTTCCTTTCTAGAACTTCTCTCAAAACCTGGATATGATCTACTGTACTAAAACTACTTTTAAATCCAACTTATTCTCTTGGTTAGTGGAAATTATCTTGGTAAAAATTTTGTATAAAACTGATAAAAGGCTGATATCTCTGTAATTTCTAATATCTTTTTTATCACCTTTTTAAATATTAATATTAATACTGCCTTCTTCCAATCATCTGGTACATATTTATCATTTAGACATTTGGTATATAACTTTGCTAAAAAAAACATTCTATTTCTTCACCTGCTTTTTTTAATATATCAATTATAATTCCATCATTACTTGGAGCTTTCCCTTTCTTCATACATTTAATTGCATGTCTCACTTCATTTAAAATTCTGGACAATTCAGAAGATGTAATATATATATATATATATATATAGGAGGTACTTGGTCTTTATTACTATATAATTCTTGATAAAAGTCTTCTACCCATTTCAAGATGTCATCTCTCTTTTTAGTAATAATTCCATCTTTTTTTCTTATTGCAGATATAAATTTCCTACCAATGCCAAAATGTTGTTTTACACTCGTGAGACTTTTATTCTCTTCTATAGCTTTCCTTGCTAGTTCACAGTTATACTTTCTTATATCATTTTCACTCTTTTCCACACCATTTTACAAAATTTGAGATATTCAATCCTTTTTAATGCATCATTTTTGTATATCTTCGTATTCTGTCTTTTCTTCATAAATTCTCTAGTCTCAGTAGAAATTTTATTGGTCAATTGCTGCTTTTTTATACCAACTATCTTTGTTGCAGTTTTTAGAATTGTATCAGTTATTTTCATATTAATTTCATTCAAATATGAATCATGTTCCAAATCTACTAATACTTGAAACTGATTTGAAACCAAGTATACTTATTTAAAAATAATATATATATTGTAATGGTCAAATTTTAGACATTCACATAACAGAATCCAGTCACAAGACCAAAGCTGACCAGATTGGGATGGTGAAATTCCAAAACCAACCAGGCTTCAACTTCTTTAGCAATACTCTGTAACCCAACACCTTATGAATGACTCTGGAGTTAACTGCACATAAATTAACTAAATTATGATAAACTAATGGCATAGAGTTGGAGCTAACTTTCATGATTTATCATCGATGCATAAATTGCTCATCCATATCATATAAATAACTAGAATTGCATTGGATTGAAATTAGGCAATGAGAAATCATATAAAACCAAAGTAATTTAAATATATATTTATTTCTTGATTAATAGAATAAATAACAACAAAGAACATAATTTAAGGTGTGATAAGCACATGCAGGCATTACAGTGGGTGAGAAAACTCTCATATTACATATTAATTAACATGTGTGTACATACATAAATGATAACTTAAGTTATGCCTACAAAGAAATGTGTAAGTCCTATGTTAAGATTATGGTTGCTCTTTTATAAATAACTATACTAGCCATCGGTAGACTATTCATTATAACATTATATTAGAGATATATTTCTGTGTAAAGTATGAGCATATATACCAGCTCACTGAGGTAGATTGAACTTTGGAATCAAATGATGGTTTCAGACCAATGCTGAATATTAGTTCAAAAGGAGGGGGAAATTGGCTGCTCTAGATCACCAACAAGTGCTATAGCACTGGCAAAAATTAATAATAAAGTTGCCCTGCAAATAGATCATTTTGTTCAAGAGTTCTTGTGAACAACGCTGGTACCCTAGGACCGAGCGGTCTGTTGCTTATGAAGTGAACATTAATAGTTCAAGGGCGGGGTGGTTTACTCACTTGCCTGGTATTAACATCAGGACTTACTGATGCACATCCCTGAAAGAAGAGAATAGGATGGCATTACTGAAGTCCCATTTTTAAAAGAGGCAGCAATATGTTAATTATTTATTTATACTTAATCAATCTAATCTGCCAAGCAATAAGGATACAATATTTAAAATTATGTGCACTTGAGTGATAGCTTTATCAATTCAATGAATAAGAGCCAATTCTTAACTAGCATTATATATCAAAGCTACTTAAAGGAATAATTATATTTCAATCTTGTTAACATGTTTCAATCTATATCATAATAATCAGTTAGGGAGGGAGAAGTATATTTGAAGGGATTTACTAAAAGCTTAACAAATAAATATACTTTCTAATCATCCTAAGACTAATCCAGTACTTATTAACATTAATTAAAATCATAACTCAAATTTAGAGAAAACCACATTATGCATTTATATTAAACAAATACTTAATAGTAATACGAGCGCAGAGTGATTCATTATTACTATAAATATAGGATTTTGAAACAGTGCGCGAAAATGGCAATATTAAGAAATAATTATATGAAGATAAATTTTAATGATATCTCTAAAATTTTAATAAATTTAAAGGCTTGCTGTTTCGAAGCATTGGCATATAATCAATATCAAAATATATTTTAAAACAATCATATAGAAAATATAGCGTAACCGCAATGATAGATAATCAAAATTATGGAAGATATTAATTTTCTTTAAATAAAAGTTATAAAGTGGGTAGGGGCAAGTTACATACTTTAAAAAATTAACTAATTTAGACAAGGTTTATAATAATATTAATAGAATGTTCAGAGGTTTATTTACAATTTTAGTTAGCTTTAGATTAAGAGCTTGAAAGAATTTTATATTACCAGTTATTCAGTTCAGATGGAGATGTAGGTGCTTGGATTTCAGGTGTGGTGGTAATCTTTCTTGGAAAGTTTCTTGGTGTCTTCTTCTGGCAGTAGGCTGTGGCTAGAGAATTTCATTTTGCAGTGCTGCAGTTATTAAATGCATCAGATGGCAATAAACTCTGCCATTCACCCAATACACTCTGCCATTCACCCATGGAGAAACAGCAAAACTTGCCTTCCTTATCCAGACATGTTAAAATTCAGAGTGGTATGGAGTATGTTAGCAAACGGTCTTACAAAATGGGTGTGTGTTTTTACCATAAACTCAAAATATGGCCTGTTTAAATGTATTAGTCCCAAGCACTTACTCATGAAGTTATTTTGCCTGAAAAACCATTAGCTTAAGAAATTTATATTAAAATTCCAGATTGTACAAGTTGATTTTGAAACTTTTGTTTCCCCCCAGGAATTCCAATAGTGTCGATTCAACAATTTTTTTATATAACCATTTTGTTGTAAACAATTTAGAGTACCACAATTATTAAAATCTAAACTGATCTTTACTGCAGGTATGGCAGTTTAATGAAAATTTTTGTTTACAACTATTTTACTTTAATTAATAAAACTAAAACTTTTAACAAAACTGAATCATGCCATCCTATATATGTATAATGATATCTGTTGGATTATACATCTACGTACAAATTTAAGTGAATTGAATTAATAAATTGACTTATAAAATGTTTATATTATAGATTTAATATTATAAATAGCAAACAAAATTTATCTCCTGTAATATTTAATATGAGTATTGACAGTTTCTATTCATATGCACATATATAATGCCACACATATAGCCATGATAGTACTATTATATATCTAATTTAACTATTTTAATGGGGTTTGAACCTAGCATAGGTAGGGTTGGCAATCTAATTGAAAGTGAAATGGTAAGGGATCAAAGGATTACCATTTCATATTCCCGAACTTACAAACAAAACAAAAAAGATAAAAAAAAAAGATTTTTACTTACAATTGAATGAATGAAAACAATCATGAACATTAAATTATTAATGAGTTAAATGATTTAACTATCTACATAATGTATAAAAAAAACTTTGGCCTGCCATATTGTTCCCACACAAACTGTTCTAATAGGATATAGTTTCTAAACATATAGATAAAACAAAATATTTAAAAGTCAAAATAAATAATGCCCAAATTTGAATATCCAAATGGATGTGTGTCATGATTAGGATGGTATTAGGGTGTTTTGATATTTAAATATAAATATGTATGGGGAGAAGCAGATCCCTCAATGACCTAAGTTCATCATTTAAGTGGGATCTGGGGATAGCTTAATAACTGGCTTTATGCTACTGGACTGAAAACACCCTAGGAGGTCATCCTCTTCATCTGACAGCCAACCATATCCCTCATTCTCTAACCTAAGTAAGGATGGAAGCCAATCCTGAATCTGTTTCCAGAATATGGGTGTATTCACTCCCAACATAAGGGATTTTGTTATTTAAATCATACTTGCTTTCCTCCTGACTTTCACCCATACTGTTCACAGTGAACTGAGCAACATGTATCATTTTTTCTCTTTTTGGGTTATTTCGGAGATAGGTGTCTCCTCTGGTACCTGGCCTTGATTATACTGAACTTGAGATTTGGCTCCTTCAAATTTGACTTGTTCCTTATATAATGATATGACACCCTTACTACTATAGTCAATTTTGCACCTGCAGTAACTCAAGAAATCATTTCCAAGTACTATGTCCTGGATTAACCTGGACATGACCAAAAATGGGTGATTAAAGGTCATCTGGCCTCACATAATCCAACAACACCTGATACCTATTGGCCCTTGCTTGCTGGCTATCTACTATGGTCATTTGGATTGTCTTTACTGGTAACTTTGGCACCCCAGATACCTGAACTTATTGATTTGGATGCTGGAGTATGGTCCAATCACAATCTTCAGTACAACTTCATCTGCCTCCATTATTGCTGACATAGGTGTTTCTACATGTTTTGTTCTCCACTAAGCCTCAGGGACTCCAGTAGGAGAAACTAGCCAACAGTGTCCCCTGTAGTTTAACAATGCCTCATATCTAGGTGGCCTTTTTACTCGGGTTTAGTCTCCAGTCCCCATCGTCAGTTTGGGCCATAATCACCTGGCATTTCAGGGGCTCTATCCTGCATAGTTACTCTAGTGGTTCTTGGGACCTGGCATAAAATCTATGGTCATTAAGAACCCTGCCATGTCTTCTATTGTCCAGATCTGGCATCATTAGTTGTTACACCCTGGTTGACATATTTTGCTAGATTATCTATAAATGGGAAGACCATCAATGACCAGAGGGAGGCTATCTGTCTTAGAAAGAACTGCATATGGGCCTCCTTAACTACTGACCCACGGGTCTCTGAAGTATAGAGTGATAGATTCTATCCTGATGC
This sequence comes from Epiperipatus broadwayi, assembly GCA_028023455.1. Lineage (NCBI taxonomy): Eukaryota > Metazoa > Onychophora > Udeonychophora > Euonychophora > Peripatidae > Epiperipatus > Epiperipatus broadwayi. The sequence goes on from JAQFVV010012497.1 coordinate 62,832, forward strand.
TCCTCACTCCAGAATGTCTTGTGAAGGGATAAAGAATATTGGTCAAAATTTATGGATTTCTCATCACAGCAATCCCACCACAACTTGGCATAGCCATGTAAGTGATGCATGGCAAGTTCCATCTGGTCAGTCCCCAGGACTTTCTGGGATCAGAATAGTTCTTTCAAGCTGTCTATATGGTCTCTTAGATTTTCCCCAACATCTCCCTGAAAGCTCTGACCTATATAAATTTTGTTAGTTAGGTATGTGGGTACAATTGATGGACCTACTTATCTGATCACACTTCACTCCATCATGTCTTCCTGGTTCAGATAATTCCTGCTTGGGATGTCAATCTGTCATTTCCTGCCATCAAGGGATTTATCTTGCTGCTGCTGGCAACATCCATGAAATTATCTATGGCTTTGCTAATACCTAGTACTATATCTATTTTACTGTGGCTATCTTCTGGACTTGGCTGAGTATTTTCCTTCCTCAAACTCTTTGTAGAACCTCTGGCTTATAATAGCTAAGTTAATTTCTAAAGTTCTCTCAGTTCTTCTTTACTTCTGCAATACTTTTCTTTAGCACTTGTAGGCTGTCCATAATCCTACTTCTTTCTAGGGCTGCCACCTGATTATGTGTCAAGTTCTCCCTTAGTTCATACACTTCATCCCTTATCTTACTGTGCACTTCCTGTAGGTTCTTAACTGTATCCCCATGTACCCTTAATTTTCTGATTATATCCTCTTTGAACCTAGAGACTACCTCCTTCATAGATACTTCCCGCTGCTTGATCTGATATCATTTTGTTATTGTTTTTTCCTGATCTTTGTTCAGAAGTCCTGTAAACCCCATACAGACTTCCTCATATTCCTGCTGATAGCTGATCTTCAAATCCTAAAGCATTATGTGCAGCCTCTCCTCTGCTTATCTATCTCTTTTTTCCAACTCTTGTTTATCTTCCTGGTTTTGCATTGTCTTGTCTATCCAGATATCCAACTTCCTATCTGAATCATCTTATTCTCTATCAGTTCCTGCTCTGATATGGTCCTCTAAGATGGCAGCCCTTTCCAGGTATGATTTCTCTCTCTCCCTCCATACTACTATCTTCAATGATCTCTCCCTGATATCAGAATTAATACTTCTACACTTCACTTTCTTTCCTGGCTTCCTTTTGACTATCCTAGATGACTCCTTTAGGATCACTGAGCTTCCCAGTATCCCCCCTCTTCCTGATTTTCACCTTTTATTATTTCCATATTTCTTCATTCATGCCTCCTACTATATTCTTCTCTGCACTGCTATCCATTCTTATTTTTTGTTAAAACCTGTTTCATTTTCTGTTTGGTATATTGGTTTTCAATGATTCTGTAATACAGCTATTTGCTGCTCTCCCAAATAGAGAACAACCTACTTCACTACCTCCTAGCTGTCATCCTACTCAACTTATTTCTCCATTCTGTCTAGTACTTCTCTTGCTTTATATATATATCATCATCATCAACCATTATCAATCCACTTCTCTGAATATATATATATATATCAAAACTACCCCAAATCCAAAATTAAAGAATTGTTTATATGTAAAATTATTTGTCAGATATGTTGATGATTGTTTATTTGTAGTTGAGAATGATAAATTGAAGGAATTTGTAAATGAGTTTAATTGTTTTGATTCTTCTATAAAATTTGTGTTAGAAGGAGGGGGGTTAGATTTTGGTAAGTTAAAATTTTTAGATCTTTTGGTGATTAGAAATGTAGAAACTAATTGTTTATTGTGCAGTCATTTAGTTAAAAGTAAAGAAATTAAGATCTATAATTAAACCTGATAGCTATCAGTCTGTATCTCATAAAGTAGCTGCTTTAAGGAATTATTGTCATAGAAATATTAAATTAAATAATTCTAGTAAGGTAGCTTTGTTTCAGAAATATCAATTTTATAAAGATTACTTGAGTGTTGGATACTCTGATAAATTTGTTAAAAGTATTTTATTTAATAGTAATATTTGTAAGGATGTAAAGCTTAAAGAAAAATATGATTTTATTTCTTTGCCATTTAAATTGTCTTCTTATAAAATTGTGTGTAGAAATAGTATATTGTTTGGAAATAAGAAAATTGCTTGGAAAAGGGATGTTACATTGAATAATTTATTAAATAATACAAAAGAAGTTTTTGATAGAAAGACTTCCTGGTGTAGTATATTTTATTCCTTGTTTATTTGTAAGAAGGTTTACATAGGTCAGAGTAGTTTGAGTTTAAATGAAAGAATAAAGGTTCATAAAAGTAGAGTTAAAAATAGATATCTTAGTTCTGCTTTGTATGTCCATGAAAAAGATACAGGTCACACTATTGGTTTTGATGAAGCTAAGGTTGTCTTCTTTGAGAGAAATGAAATCAAAAGAAGAATTAAAGAATCTTTATTATTGAAATTTTATTATTCTAAGCAATTAACTTATTTAAGAGTTCTTTTAATATTAAGGGTGGATGGGAAGTGAATGGATTTGTGGGTAGTTTTTAATAATTATATATTGTGTAGTTTTTGTAGTTCTTTACACTTGAGAAGTCTGCTTGTGCCAGTGCCAGTGAAACCTTAGGTTGTGTTTTAATATTATTTTTATGCTGATCTGTTTTAATTTTGGATTTGGGATAGTTTGATTTTATATTGACTACAAAAAACAGAACAATTTATATAAATTATATTCTTTTAGAAGTACTTTCGACTATACACTTTGTAGTCTTTATCAACTATATAACGTTGAATTATTCAACATTATATAGTTGATAAAGACTACAAAGTATATAGTCGAAAGTACTTCTAAAAGAATATAATTTATATAAATTGTACTGTATTTTGATATATATATTGATTTGTATATTACATATATTGTGAAATGAATACAGATATCAAACTTTATTTATTACATATATATATAACCTACACCACTACAATAGCTTATTTTATAGACACTGGACCAACATTTTTAAAATTAAACATAAAAATGTAATAAAAAAAGTAATATTATTGAAATTGATATTACCCACTATGCTCTTGATCTTTCTTTCAACTGCTTTTATCCTAAAATAAAACTTAAAGAGTTCATAATTGTACCATTATATATTTGTTTAAACATCTGTGCTGGTTTTGAATACATTTGGAATAGCTTTATAATTTAAACTTGTTTTGTTGGTTTAATTTCTCATTTCCAATCCAATTCATTCAAAAAATAAGCTGTAAAACAACAGGTCCCCCCTTTTTCTTTTAGTTTAAAATTCTCTTTCTTTACTCCTGATGACAATTTCATATGCAGATGACTCAAACCTGTTCAAGCCACCCTTGGGCACCAGTGAGCAGGAAAGTTTACACAAAATATTTTATAATGATAATATTCCCATGAATTTCACTATGCATTAACACAAAATTTTATATATATAATGGAAATAATAGTACACAAGATTGGGGGAATAATTCATGCCTCATTCTGGTAGTGTCAAACATGGGAAGAAATTTTTTTTTTACGTAAATGCACAAATAAAAAACAGAATCACCCCTTTTTTCCTTTTTTTAAAAAAAAACATGGGGTGACTCATGCCTGGGTTCCTGGAATGTGGGTGTTCAATTGAGCCTCATGTCGATAGTGCCAAATGTGGGGGGGATTACATACCTGGCATAGGGCAGGGAGAATTTGAGACTCAGTGTTATGTGAAAAACAGTTTAGCCCCACATTGGGTGCCAAATGAAGGGAAAAACTTATGTAACAGTCAAGTTTTAAACATTCACATCAGACAAAACCTGACCAGAGTAGGATGGTGAAGTCCCAAATCTGGCCAGGCTTCAACTTCTTTGCCAGTACTCCATGACAACACCTTATGAATGACATACCCGAGATTCCACTGTTTCTATTTCTTCATGGCCAGCATAGGGCAGGGAGAAACATAAGGCTGTGGGATTAACTACACAAATTAAACTAAATTATGATAAACTAATGGCATGGGGTTGGAGGTAACATTCATGATTTATCATCAATGCATAGATCACTCATCCATATATAAATAACTAGGATTGAATTAGATTGAAATTAAGCAATGAGAAATCATATGAAAACAAAGTAATTTTAATACATATTTATTTCATGATTAATATAATAAATAACAAAAAAGAACATAATTTAAGGTGTGGTAAACACATGCAGGCATTACAGTGAATGAGAAAAACATATTACTCTCATCTTACATATTAATTAGCATGTGTGCACATACATAAATAATCACTTAAGTTATACCTATAAAAAACCAATAAACCCTATCTTAATGTTATGGTTGATCTTTCATAAATAACTATACTAGCCCTCAGTAGACTATTCATTATAACATTATATTAGATATATTTCTGTGTAAAAATATGAGCATATAACTGCTTGAATCTAGAGCGCCATATTGAAATTTTTTAAAAATCTGACCTGAGACACAATTGCCACAATAACTTCAGTTTTAATAATGTTAAAGCAAAAAAATTTACATTAACAAAAAAATAAGTCTAAGACTAATGGTGATAACCATTTAAAAAATAAGGAAAAAAATAAATTTCAACATCTGACATAATTATTACTTTATTGTTTGTTCATAATTTCTAATTCATCATTAGCTAAGTTTAAATTACATCTTCAGTGATCATTTCTTTGTATTCCTCACAAAGTTACCTTTCAAACCATATATAATGTCTTACCTGAGATAATCCATAGCTTCAGAATCTCCAGAAGTATTCATATAAGAATTCTTCATTTTTGACTTGTACCCCAAAGATGACAAATCTCAAAGGTGTCTATATGAAAAAGATTCATCTAATAAAAGATACAAAACAAATCATTTCCAAAAGATACTTGTCATCGTAGCAATTGGCTTCTTGTCTATGTAAAACTAGAAATTGTAGACTACTGTCTGTATCACTGATAAAATGAGTTTCATCTCTTCATTTTATATTTTTTGTGTACATCAGTGATGTTTATATTCTTTATGCACACCAGTGATGCTATCTTGTTATATTTATTGTATCACATAGATATAATTTATTTTTATATAGTCCATTTGTTAGCTATAGACTTGAAAATAATGAGATGAAAGATATGGCAAAACTAGTGACTCCACAGCATGAGTATCAAGGCATAGGCAAAAATCAGCATTTGAGTCTTTGCCTGTATATGCAATCTTTCTGTACATTTGAGTATTAGTTTTATAAATCATTACTTATAAACACAAACACACCATATAAACATAATAATAAATAATAAATTATTAAATCTAGTTTTGCAAATCATTACTTGTAAACACAAACACACCATATAAACATAATAATAAATTATTAAATCTTTTGAGAATCATTATTTTTATAAGTTTATATTTATAAAATAAGTGGATTAAAACACACAAAATTATTGTACATATAAATTCATATGAGCATAAATAAATATTATAAAATTTATACACACACAATACAAACAGAAATTAATAAAAATTATATCATTTTTCAAATAATTAAAAAAAATTAAAATATTATTCAAAAAATTAAAAAATTAAAATTATATACTTATGAGCCCGATATTTTGCAATTACGTTTAGACTCTATGGAAGGCCTTGTTTGCGAACGAGCATATTTTTAATCTGTTTTTTCTAATTCATGAGGCCAATAAAAGTTTTCTGTCTTTATTCCTTTATGGAAATTAGAAAAAAGTTTTCTGTCTTTATTCCTTTGTGGAAATTAGACAATTGATCAAAAAGAAAAATTAAATGCGCCTGTTACAAAAAATGTTAATAGTAATATTAGCGATTAAGCCAATGCACATGCGCTTTAAAGATAAATTATAAATGAATAATCAATTGTCTGGAAAAATTGAGTATTCATTTATAATTTATCTTTAAAGCACATGTGCATTGGCTTAATTGCTAATATTACTATTACATAAAAAAAACATAGCGCTATATAAAACAATATCTCATTATATAAAAAAAAAATAATAAAAATCCAAATTTCATCGGATTTTTTTTTAAAAAAGATAGCATTAGAAAGCTACGTAAGAGATGTATCAAATGCCTGTATTTCTGCTGACATCATGCTTATAGTTTTTACATCATTAAAAAAAACAAAAAAACATTTTGACCAATCAAATAAGACACACGGAACACTCACTAGATAAGCCAAAGGAGATAAACCAGCTCATTGAGGTAGATTAAACTTTGGAATCAAAAGATGGTTTCAGACCAATGCTGAATATTAGTTCAAAAGGACGGGGGAATGAGCTACTCTAGATCGCTACCAAGTGCTATAGCACTGGCAAATATTAATAATAAAGTCGCCCTGTGGATAGATCATTTTGTTTAAGGGTTCTTGTAGCCAATGCTGTCACCCTGGGACTGAGCACAGGTGAATATTGATAGTTCAAGGGTGGGGAAGACTTACTCACTTACCTGGTATTAACTTTAGGACTTATTGATGCATGTCCCTGAAAGAGAATGGGATAGCCTTACTGAAGACCCATTTTTTAAAAGGGGCAGAAAAATGCTAATTATTTATATTTAATCAAAATCTAATCTGCCAAGCAATAAAGATATATTTAAATTATGTTCACTTGAACGATAGCTTCATCAATTCAGCTAATAGGAGCCAATTCTTAACTAGCATTATATATCTAAGCTACTTAAAGGAATAATTAAATTTCAATCTTAATATGTTTCAATCTATATCGTAATAATCAATTAAGAAGGAATAAGTATGTTTGAAGGGGTTTACTAAAAGCTTAACAAATAAATATACTTTCTAATCATCCTAAGGTTAATTCAGTACTTATTAATATTAATTAAAATCATAACTCAAATTTATGAGCAAACCACATTATGCATTTATATTAAACAAGTATTTAATAGTAATAACGAGCACAGAGTGATTTATTACTACGAATATAGATTTTCGAAACAGCGCGTGTAAATGGCGACATTAAGAAATAATTATATGAAGATAATTTTAATTATATCTTCTCTAAAATTTAAATAAATTTAAAGGCTCACTGTTTTGAAGCATTGGTATATAATCAATATCAAAATAGATTTTAAAACAATCATAAAGAAAGTATAGACATAACCGCAGTGATAGATAATCAAAGTTATGCAAGATATTAATTTGCTTTAAATAAAAGTTATAAAGTGGGTAGGCAAGTTACATACTTTAAAAAATTAACTAATTTAGACAGGGTTTATAATAATATTAGTGTAAACATTCAGAGGTAAATTTAGAATTTGAAATTAAATAGCAATTAATACAGAACTCTGTGGTTCTGGATTTTATATTAGCAGTTAATCAGTTCAGCTGGAGATGTAGGTGCTTGGACTTCAGGCATAGTGGTAATCTTTCTTGGGCAGGTTCTTGGTGTCCTCTTCTTCTGGAAGTAGGCTGTGGCTGGAGAATTTCATCTTGCAGTCTCCATTTGTTAAATACATCAGATGGCAGTAAACCTCACCACACATCTTTGTTAGCAGACATGTTAAAATTCAGAATGGCATGAAGTGTGTTAGTAAACATTCTTACAAAATGGATGTATTTTTTCCATAAGCTCAAAATATGGCCTATTTATATGTATTAGTCCCAAGCACTTACTCATGGAGAATTTATTGCACCTGAAAACTCATTAGCTTAAGAAATTTACATTAAAATTCCAGATTGTAAAAGTTGATTTTGAAACTTTTGCTTACATTTTCAAGGCTGTAGAAATTCCCCCCAGGAATTCCAATAGTACTGGTTCAGCGATTTTAATATATAACCATTTTCTTGCAAACAATTTAGAGTATTGCAATTACTAAAATCTAAACTGATTTTTACTGCAGGTGCAGCAGTTTAATGCAAATTTTTGTTTACAACTATTTTACTTTAATTAATAAAACTAAAACTTTTAATAAAACTGAATTATGCCATCCTATATATTATAACGATATAGGTTGGATTATACATCTACATATGAATTTATAATGAATTGAATTAATAAATTGACTTTAAAATATTAAATCTATAATATAAACATTTTCTAACAGTAAACAAAATTTATCCGTAGTAATATTTAATATAATGGGTATTGACAGTGTCTATCCATATATATAATGCCACACACATAGCATGATAATACTCATATATCCAATTTAACTATTTTAATGGGGTTTGAACCTAGCACAGATAGATTTGGTAATCAAATTGAAAATGAAACAATAAGCACTCAAAGGATTACCATTTCAATATATAAGTCCGATCACTTTACAAAGTTTTTTGAATGCTACATACATATTCATTCTAACAAAAATAAATAATACTTCAATAAATGCCAAATTTTTTAATTTGGCAGTTATTGAAATGAAAAGATATAAACTCTAAAGAAGTCTGCTGATCAATCAAAATTGTAAGATTGATAAAGTAAAAATAAAACATTGTTAAAGTGATTAAAGTAAAGATGATAAGTTCAAGGATGCATAGAGCTATTAGTTATTGTAATAATAAAAATTATGATAAAGAGATAGGGAGGATAGTTGAAAATTTTAAGGATAGTGATTATCCAGAAGAAGTGTTAAGAAGGAATATAGAAAGAATAGAAAAGAAATTTAAAGAGGAAGAAAAAGAAGGTAGAGAAGTTGTAAGGAAGAAAGATAATAGAGACAAGTATATAGGAATCAAAACTAATGATAATAGAGTAGTTAATGTGATAAATAGAATTATTAGAACAATTAATAAAACTTTTAAGAATGCTATAAGGTATAGAATAGTGAATAGAAAGAGAAAGAATGTGATGAACATATTAGATAATAAATATATTAATGAGAAGAGGAATATTAATGGTCTGTATGAAATAGAATGTAAAATATGTAAAGATAAAAGAATTAGAAATAAGTATATGGACGCAACAAAAAATTCTATATATACTAGATTGGTACAGCATAAATACGATAAAAGTTCACCAACATATTGAAGCAGTCGGATCTGAGTTCGATCCTAGCTTCATGACTTCTAGCCATAAGCCCACTTCAAACCCTAGTACTAACCTTAAATTTCCGATGCAATGGGGCTTTATACGTTTAATCCACGCTAATTTCCATAAAGAATAACTTATTTTATAAATGTGTATTCAAATAATTAGTTTCAGATTTAAATTGATCAATTCTATTAATAAATTCATGGTAGAATTATTCATGAATTTATATATTATAACTGCGTGGATTGTGCGTATATATTTGTAAATATTTAAATATATATAATTGTTTAAAAGTTTCATTGCGCCAGGAATGTTTGATTTTATTTTTAAATAAGTTGTTAAAGTTTTATTGATTAAAAGCTACATTCTTTCGATAAGCTTTCAGATTTTCCCTTTTCAAAAACAACAGTTAAAGTTTTATTAATTAGAAAAAAAAGATAAGGATTTCCTAATTAAAATCATTTTCTGATTTTAAGAATTCATTTTCTAATTAGAAAATGAATTCAAGTTAATGAGTTTGAAAGCCTTATCGAAGGAATGTATCTAAAAACATTGATAATGAAAGAAGCGCTAGCCTGAAGGCACCAGAGAGGACAGTATATATAACTCTGAAAAGTTTGGAGAAAAAAAAGCCATCTTTGTTGCAGAAAAGTGCCAGTAAACTATGTGCTGTTCAAAATCATGAATTCAAAAATTGTTCCTATCATGATAAGGGGCTAAACATCAGGAATCTGGCTATTGTTCCTGAAGTCCCCTAAAAATCTTCAATGAAGCTGCTAAATTCTTTCCGGACAAATCAGGCTGCCAAAATCAAATAAAATGCTGTTCAAGTAATCAATCAAATGGTGCCTACATTTTTTACCAACTCAGACGTGTAATCTAAGGATCCACCAGAAGAAATGGGTAATATATTTCCATAAATTTCTGGCCACTTCCGAACTTTACTTTACACTCCCTTTTAGAGCTTTTATTTTATAATGAAATAATCTTTGTAAAACTCTTTTATTTATGCTTTTTAAATTAGTAATTCTCTCAATCTCTAGTCTTTAAATTTAACTTTCCTTAATTACTATGGCGGTTCATTTACTATATTATATATATCGTGTGATTCATTAATGTCATTTATTTTTAATTACATGCCAATAATCTTTCGACTCGATGATCTCCTTTGTTTTCTTTGCCTTGTCTAAATAATTATATATTAATTCTAATAGTAATTCTCGCCCATTAGAACTAGATTTACCGTTCTATCAATTATTGAGTCGAAAGAAATTATTAAATGTGTGTTATTTTTATAATTGGCTAATAATAAATTATTAGCTCCGTTTCTAATCTATGCCACCGCTATTTTCTCATTTCACTAATATTTGTTTATTATTCAAATATAATCTTAAAATGTTTTTTGCAAAGGGCCGATAAAGGAATCAAATAAATATATTCTAATTCAACTTTATTATTTTCTATTAAGATTCAGGAAGGGCACGATGATTGGGGCATAATTAATATGATTTACAAATACTTTAAAATAGTTTTACTTAAAAACTCGTTTAACTTTAATTCATTTGATCAAGTCATCACATTGAGCATTCTATAATTGGGTTTTAGTTCTCAAACGGTGACTAGTAAGTCATCATCTTCAACGTTGCTGACGTAGGGCAATCTTCTGCTCCGTTAGGCTGGTCGGTGATCATATTTCTGTTATTTTAAATTATCGAGGAAGAAAGGACTTCCTCTCCTATTCATATTAGTCAAAGGGCATAAGACTTGTCAGATGCAAGCTGCCATAGGACTTCGATTATCGACTAGCTAACGTCTTTCAATTTCATTTTATAGCTCATAATTCATCAGCACCGTTACCTCTCTGTTCCAGTAAAGCCCGCTCTGATGCTCGTAATTCGTGATGAAGTGATTTCAATTAAAGTCGAACAAATTATCAGATATATTTAATTAAATACGTTTTCCAATAAAGATTAAAGTTATGCCCTAAAATACGTATCTTGCTCTTCATGAATGGATTTGCGAGTGTGAAAATAAATATCACATTCTTTCGTATAAAATTAGAGTAAAAATTTCCTTTACTAATGAATACCTTTATCTGCCTTTTATTTTCTTGTTGGGGACATAGACATAGAATTCCAATATTGCGTAATATCCATTGGCATATAATAAGGACTGCTACTCTTATTATAATTCTAAACTATATTAAAGGCTAGAGGTGAGTAATATAATCATTATCTTATTCAACCAAACAAATTATTATTATTAAATATTTTCTAAACACTTAGTTCATAATTCTTTTATAATTATTTTAATGTTAATACTCGCTGTCTGTGTTGGCAACCCAAACATATACATATGATTCGATTTAAAATTATCTTAGTTAATTGATTAACCAATATTAGTGTCAGTTCAGGGGTCTCTGATCCTCACCAACTGTTGAGCTAGTTTCTTGGCGCATAGCACTGTGCCGTAGATTTATGCTAATCTGAGCTGATGAGTTGGGTTTGAATTCAGTTTTGGTTCAGCTGAGTTTGGATCCGACTTGCAGTTTAGATGGTGGGTTTTTCGACTGGTACAATATATACATATTATGGAAACAGGTCATAATATTGGGAAAGAGAGCATTAGAATGATTAGTTATACATACAAAATAAGGAATAAGAATATAAAGGAAGCAATATTCATAAAGAAAATTAAACCAAATCTTAATAAAAATGGGGGAGGGGTAAAAATAATATAATAGCATAAAAGAAACAATGGTATAAGAGAAAAGGGAGTTTTTGGGGGCTGTGATAGAAAGTTTTTTAAAAAAGAAAAAAAGGAGAAAAAACAGAGAAGAAATATTAATAGTTATAAAAGTAGTTAATAGAGGGAGGTGTAGGATAGGAATATGAAAAAGAGATTAAAAGGAAGTTGAATTACTAGAATAAGATGGAGGATAGAGAAAGTTAAAAAAAATACAATAAGGTAAAAAGATTTTATATGAAATAATTAAGAAGGTAAAATGAATGGAAATAAGTGTTTAGTTAGAATAAAAGATAAAGAAAGATTATATTGATAGTGATTTTTTTTAGTAGTGTAATTAGAATTACTTTATAATGTAAATATATGTATTAAAGTTATATTTAAAAAGAGGATAGAAAATATTTTAAAATAATATAAAATAGGATGGTAAATATATTGAAGATATTATATGAAGTGAAAAGGTTAGGAAATATTTTAAAAAATGTAAAAGTTTGATAGGAATTTAATAATTTTATATAAAATAATTAATGTATTTTAATGGTTGTATTTTTTATGTGTTCAAATTTTGTAGATCTGATGAAGACTGTGATACAGTCAAAACTGTAATCTATAATAAGTTTTTTGTTGAAAAGTGTAAGATTTTTGAAATTCAATATTGTAAAGATTTGTTTGTTTTAAATACAGTATTTCAAACTATTTGTAAAAAGCAGAATGATAAACATAATTTGATCAATCTGATAAAGAAATTGATTTATTTTTATTAATAGCAGTTAGAAAGTTTATCATCTCATTCTTTACAAATATATGTATATAAGGTTAATAAAGGCACTGAAGATATTTGTAATCAATGAGAAGCAAATTTCAGCTATCTCTAATGCATATTTAAACTTTAAGATTATGAACTACTATCAAATAAAAACAGACTGAGCTCTCATATATCTTTTGGCTATAATCTAGTCTCATCAGATATGATAGAGGTCTAAGCACATGTAATCCATGTAGTATAGTAGCTCTATAAATAAATTTAGCCAATATATTTTATTCCTTAAGTGTCATTATGTTATAGCAGGATCATACTGTTTCCATGTATTCAAACTATGCAAGGGAAAGGCAATTTGTCTCATTTTAAATTTTACATAAATTGATGACTATATAATGGTATTGTTAACCAATTCACTTATAGATATATATATATAATACTATCTTTCTTTCTTATTAGTATTCTTATTAGCATCTCCAAATTGATTAAAGATGGCAGCAGAGATATTTTGTAGAGTGAAATTTTTAATAGATTTAATCCTTTTATTTGTATGTAGATATCATATTATTAATAAATTTCATTTCAAGTGCCAAAGGATAACTATTGGGTGTCTAAAAAAAAAAGCACCTGTTCACATCTCGAAATCGCCTCATTGGAAGTTTATTTGAAAGATTTTCTTGGCTCTTTAAATGCAACTGAATATAGAAGAGAGGCAGCTTCAATATATTCATGACTTCTTCCACTTTTATTATATTATTATAATAAAAATCCATTCTCTTCTTAATGCACTTTCCACAATATTTCATTTAATTTCCTATGACAATTTTGTCTTATAACAAATCTTTCAAATTAATTATTTTTTTATACAAAAGTTGTGATATATACTAAAACATACTTATATTAGTTCTTTAACAAAAAAAAGCACTTCCCTTCTTTTTCGCAATGCTTTGTTTAACTTCCTATAACAAGGTTGACTGACTAGCATATATATGACTGCCAGGCAGTCAAATTGTCTAAGCTTTATAGAACGCGTATTGAAAGAAACGTGATTTTTTAAAGATTTATTTTCAGAGATTTTGTGCATTCATATACAATTTTTTATTGTCCAGAGTACTAATCTCGATTTTTAAAAATAAGACATGCATTGAGAACAAAGTTTCCCTGGATTTCTCTAAATTCAAATAGTTTCTTTGTATTCAAAAACTAGCAACAGAATTCTCATAGATTGCAGGATTGTTTTTTGATTATATAAAAATCTTGGATTTTTTGGATATTACGATAAGCTAGCTAATCTAACGCATTGCTATTACATTCTTCACTAATAATGATAGAAAATCTGACATTTGTATGGAAAACAATATATTTCTATTTATTTATAATTATATTTATTCCATTTTGTTAACACTTTGAAATTATATTATTACATATAACAATATGATAAATCCAAAGTTGCTGATGATATAAGTAACAAACTAAATAAATATAACTGGGTATATTTTTTGCCATAGGCCGGTTGCACTAATTATGTATTATAACCATATGACAATAATTGATTATTGGTGGGTACTGTAGTTTTCTTGATAAAGGCAAACTTTTTATGCTTAGATTAGACTTTCTATATTGTCAATAGTGCCAGAAAATATCACATTCAAACATGTTCCAATCGGATTTGTTTACTTAATGTATGGATTTTTTTTCCAAACATTCATAAAGCCATAAAACCAGAAGACAAAATTACTCATGACTTTATTAATTCTCATTTCTGTTATTGTATGATAAATTGGCCAATTATTAATTAATTGCTTTCAATTAGCCATAGCTACATAAATTGAATAATGTTAATCATAAGTGGTTCTGAAACCCATTTTGAGATTACAAATTATCATCAAAGATTGAATTTCACAGATTTTATTAAGATGGGGGAGACTTCACATAAAGCCTTATCCTATAATTCGTCTGTTGCTTCTAAAATATACTTTAGACAAATATTAGCAAAGTTATGTTTTAAATTAATATCAAGTTCTAATTTACTTAATAATAATTTGGACATTGTTTATGTGGCAACTTGTTTTCCAAACTGTTTGAAAAATATATATGGTTTGCTACTGCAAGAATGAGTTTAATATATTCACATTTTTTCATATTTACTAGCATAACCAGAAGTTTGTTGTAACCTTTCTTCTATAAACATTGATACAATATTCTTCTGATAGGGTAGCTACAAAAATGGATTATGCTTTCAAATAGTACTCTTTGATTCCTCACCGAAACATTACAGAAATTGATTAGAGCAAATTTTTAATATTTATTTCACATATTCCTGTTATGTTTAAAAGTATATCTAAAAAAAAAAAAAACTATTACACATGAAAGTAGAGATGAAGTTGAAAATTGTATTTATATATTAGACTATTTTCATCATCTAATGTAAGTATTGAATGTCTTTAGATCCATTAGCTAATATAAGTATTGAATGTCTTTAGAAAAATTTAACTTTATTTAAATATTCCAAATACATTCAACTGTTAGTAATAGCATACAAATTAGTATATAAATTTAACTTTATTTAAATATTTCAAATACATTCAACTGTTAATAATAGTACACAGGTTAGTATATGTATGTTCTAACCTGTGTGCTATTACTAACAAATGAATGTGTGCGTTATTACTAACAGTTGAATATATTTGGAATATTTAATTAAAGTTAAAAAATGTCTAGACATTCAGTATTTATATTAGATGTTGGAAATAGTCCAATATATAAATACAACTAAAATACCATCATCACAAACCATAAAAACAATTAAGTTGAAAAATTTGTTTATATTTATTAAAATTTGATCTTTAACGGAGATTTAAAGTCTATATCTAGGCTAGGAATAATATAATAATTTGAAGACTAATAAATGCTTAGTAATAATCATGAATGTAATTATTTTAAGTGGAGTATCAAGGTACATTTGTCAATTAAAGTGAATTTTCATGTGAAAATAAATATAAACTCAACATCTAAAAATAAGTGTGTTAAGTTCATTAACTTAGAATAAGAATCAAGAAAATACTACTCTTTCTTCCTTTTGAAGTTTTGTAATTGCTGAGTAAGAAGTTGTTTGGATTTTTCAAGACGGAATGTTTGTATCTCTCTGTGTGGTGTGAATGAATGTTTATTTTCTTTACTGTCATATACAAAAACAAACAATTGCGAATTTCCGTCTTTGGAGACAGTGATGTTATCAGTCAAAATAATTTGATAAGATAGCTTGGAAAAAATATTATAGTATTGAATGAGAACAGTGTTTTGTTTACGATTATTTAATTATTAATAATATATATATTCACAGTCCAGTATCTTGTCTTCAGTTGTGTTTTCTTCGGATAATCAGTGCAGCTACTGATGGAAAAATAAGAATCTGGAATATTTTGAATGGGCAGTTATTAAAAACAATTATTGTTGCTGATGAACCCATTATTAATCTATGCTGTGCTAAGAATAGGTAAATTTTTTAACCATTTTTAAAAATAAATGTTTATATGTATTAAATGAATGAAAGCACTTAAAGCTTCTCTCTTAGCTCATTGAAAAAATAAGATACAAGATGCTACATATAATAACCAAATTTAGAATTATAAACTATAATAATACAAAATTCAGAAGGCCAGCTTCAGGAGAAACTGTAATTAATATTTAATATAGAGAACATACCAATAGCTCAAACAAACCCATTGATGTGCGGTAAGAGAAAATATTTAAAATCTCTATCTGGAACATTCTTATCCCCAGACCAATTGGTTTCGAGCTTATGGTTCATCTCAGTGAGGAGCCAGAACATTCAGACACTAGATCCAACCAATTGGTCTGGGAATAAGAACGTTCCACATAGAGATTTTAAATATTTTCTTACCGCACTTATCAATTAAGAGCTTAAGGTATTGGTACACTTTCTAGATTACATATTTGTAAATACAAGCTTATAAAAGCAATGTCACGCTATATATGACTTGTTTATTAATATTATAAAATCTATTCTCCTATTAATTAGGTAATTGATAATATGATTGTCAGTGAAAAATCTTGTATTACAATGAACGATTTAAAAAATAAATTGATCGATTATTATATTTGAGGGTCACTTTAACACCCTATCGCTATAATTAATGATATCCTATATTAGTATTTACACTGAAATATTCAGACACTTGGTCTGCTCTTCAGTAATCATTTAGAAATAAAAAAATTTTAAAACCCAGTAATTAAAAAACTTCCTAACTGACAATAAAGAGATCGATGTTAAAAGAAAAATATTTATTAAATAATATTTAACATCTATCCTAGAGGTTGTTGCCAAAATGAGTGCATTTAAGAAATGTCGAATTTGTAAATTGTAATAATAATATTAATACCTTAGGAATACAGATGCATTGATCCCCAAGAAATATTGTATGGGCTGTGCATCTTTAACTAATTTAGACTAGATTCATTTTTCTGAAGATTTGCTAGAACTTGCTGCCCTCTTGTTATATTGAGAAAAAACTATAAAAAAAAAAACTAGTTATGATGCTTGTTTAATACGGTATATCGATAAAGTGACAAATTCTGGAGCTCAAGATCAATGAATTGTAGATCAGTTCCATCACCTCTAGTCTCAAATTTATCAACTCCAGAACAATAAATCAAAATAATTGATATTAAAATTCCAGAAATAGCAGTTTATGTAGAAAATAAGCATTTTGAAATTTCAAAATAAATAGTACAAGTGGATAGTAAAATAGACTCTATATATTCTCAACAGGTGATTTGCATAATGTAGTACAATTATCTTTAATTTTTAAACATATTGCTAAGATATAATAGCTGAATAGTTAAAATCTTAAACTGGATCTTAAGAGATTGTAAAAGATCTAGAAAGAGATATGTGAGTTAGGTAGATAAAATAAGAACATTTTCTGGAGTCTTGTGGAGACAGGCTAGATTTCAGAGAAATAGATTAAATTTAGAGATCTTTCTGCAGTGATCAGTAATGGATGAAAATATATATACATACTATAATAACACACTTTTCTCCCGTAGCAGATAGTATGAAGTATAGACTAGAATATTTTTTTTTTAATTTTCTTTGCATTTATTTTTTAAGATTGCATGTAATTGTCCAAATTTAATAATTCACACATCCCTTCATTACTTCCATTTGAGGACATTTTCTATCCCAAGCAATGTTATTATATATTAAATCTAAAATATCAATATCTAATTGGCCAATTATAGGTAAATTGTCATCATAGTCCTCATGCTTAAACTCATAAATACTTCACCAATCTGTTATCAAGGCAATACTATGAAATATGGTAAGAAATGTCTGCTTGCTTTTGTCTATAATTTTAAATACACTACAATTGCTAGCTATATCAGATAATGGATTAAAGTTCAAATTTTCTCAATTTACAAGAACTTAATACAGATTACTAGTTCTTAGCATAATTTAAATCTCTTATGGCATGGCTAGCACAGTCCATTTAAAATCTACTCTTAGTATTACCTTGATTATGGATTGGTTTAAGCCTGAAGAGTGATGACATAATTTACTATCATATATGTATTTACATTAAATAAATAATTAGTTTGAGATTATTACATCATTGCTTAAATTATATTACTATTATTCAAGGCATTATGTTGCTCTATGTAATTTAGTGCAATGGTAGAGTAGCAGAGTTTGGAATTCAAGTATCATGACTCCATATGGTTGAATTTCTTCGAACTCTCGAATGATAAATCATTTAATTTTAATGTATTTTGTCTATTTTTGGCTAAATAGCTCAAATTAATTGAGCTAACTCAATAGAAAATATAACATTTAATCTAAATGCTAATGTAAAAAAAATTGACTTTTTATGGATTATAAAGAGTTAATAAGTTTTCATAAATATACACATATATACATTGCATATATGGTCCATGTAAAATGTACACCTTTCAGTAAATCATTTTGGTTAAAATTTACAAGAGAATTGTACATATTAATCATGGTTACAATTTGAAAAGCAAAATATTAACTATGAAGTTGACTAATCTTCCAAGCTGTAAAATAAATTCATTAGGTTATCTATTCTTTGCATTCTAGTGGTACTAAACTTGATGTATAAGCCAGATCTAAATACGGTCATGTAACGACAATGTCCTATTTTTAACAACTTTTACATTAATAACTCATTACAAATCAAATTAAATTTTCACAGCATTAATGTATTTTATAAACTGAACTGGAGTTGATTAATCTCTCTATGGCTATAAAATAACAAACAATCTTACCATTTTTACTTCAGCAAACTGAGCTAATATAATTTGCTAATAATGTTGAAATTTAAGAAATTAATATGCAAGTCAGATCTAAATCCAATAATCCTAATAAAATATTCATTTATGCAAAGTATAAAAAACATGTCATTTTTTTCGTGTCAAATGAGTCGACTGGGAAGAAAACCTGGGCCAGCTGTTTGGAAGGCAGCTATGCTAACCACTAGGCCACCAATGCTCAAGCCTTTACATTGATATTTTATTAAAATTCAAACTAAATAAACATTAACTATGCTCAGCATTAATGTACATTTTATAAACAGACCTGACTGATAACCATTTCTATGTCTATTTGTGTTCTGATGGTATTAAACATAATTCACTAATGATATTAGAATTTTAAAATGATATATAAATCAGATCTAAATATGGCAATCTTAATTATGAAAGATTCAATTATGTAAAGCATAAAAAATTACTTATTTTAAACAACTTTTACATTGATAATTTATTAAGTCAAATTAAATTCACATAGTATTAACCCACAATGGCTACAACATAGAATAATATACATAATGCAAGTGATATGTATAATACTAAGAGTTGTTGTTTATACAAATATTTTTAGTTTTTTTTTATTATAAACATTAATTACAATAAATATTAAAATATTTGTATAAAAAAATTATAGGCAAAAAATTGTGGATAAATAAAATTAGTTTTAATTAGATTCAATTGACTGCTTTCTTAAAGTCAATTATTGTGACAAAATAATTTTATTATATGCATTAGTTGCAATAAGCTTTATAATATTTGTCTTTAAAGTAGGAAAAAATTGCCATCATTTGTAAAAGATGAAGAAAATCTAGTTGTTTATGCAGTAAAAGATATTGTGCAAAACCTGAAAAGATATTTTCAACCTCATTGTAATTATATAACTCTATTCTTTGTACAATTTAGTGTCATAAAAAGGCATGTTATTTCATAGCTAGAAAAAAATTAGTCAACTGCAATTTGATTTATAATGTATATACATATATTACCAAATTCCTCTGAAATAAACTATTTTGTGCAAGATTTTTTTAAATACAATTTATGTATAAAATTGTATTGAACAAATATAGATCTTTGGAAATTACAAAAAAAAATTAGTTTTTCACTTTAAAAAAAAATCACTATTGATTGATTATTAAACAAGTTTTAAAATAACATATATATACTATATAACAAAATTGTATAATTTATCTGAGTCATCACTCATAAATCTAAAATGGCCATTATAAAATCAAAAAAAGAAAAATACTCAAAAAATAAAGATGTAAAAAAAGATAATACTGTTGAACACACACACTTCCATTATTATTAGTTCAGATTACTGATATGTGGGATTCATAACTTTGTATTAATCTAAATTACTGGAAACAATAAGTAATTACAAATGATAATTAGTGAATTAAGCAAAAAAAAAATTGCAATCTCATTATCCACCAATTCCATGCAAGATCTTTATGATGATTAACTTGTCTACCAAGAACTCGAGATTAAATATGCTAAATCATGTTCTAAATGAAACTACTGAAAAAACTATGCATTGGATTTATAGATTATCAAAAGGTTTTTGCTTCTACAAGCATTTCAGGAAATTAAAGCTTTGGAACATCAAGATACAGAGTTAGGATATTGCCAATTTTGAAGCAACTAGATTATATGTCAAAAGATTAACGATGAAAAAAGTTTAACAGAATAGTTCCATACCACCAAAACTTTTTATAGCATTTATTTTGTAGATTAGAATAGGCAATAAAAATAAGTGAGGAATATTTAAATTATCTAGATTTTGCAATGTGGGTTTTTTAAAATATTGCTTCAGAAAATGTTATAAGCGCTATCAAATAAAGACAGCAAGTAAGAGTAAATACTAAAATAATTAAAAAATGTTCAATAGTTTTTCGTCACAATATATAGTCAGAATGAAATTGATCTCAAGATTTAAATTTGGATGGAATAATTTTGATAGAAATACATATACGTGCTTGAGAACTTTTTAAACCAGTGCTTATAGATTGGTGACGCGATTGCTTAATAGAAAAAAAATGTTTTAATCACAAAGGAAGAAATATTAAAAATAACAGAAGAGATCAAAAGTGAAATACATAGGTAAAAAAATACGTTATCACTGTAAGAATTGAAAGGGTAAAGAGAAGCGGGACCAACCATAAGCTAGAAAAGATTGTAATGGATGGACAGTTGAAGACTCAATCTGGATTTCAAAGATTCTTAAAAAACTAAGAAAAACATACAAGATTAATGGGTGAAATAATAAAAAGTTTGCTATAATGGTGTAAAGAAGAGAAGCTATGGATTGGAGAAAATGAATGATAGGTTTTTATACTGCAGTGAGTCAATGATTTAAAATGTTTATAACATTTAAGTCATGTATTTCTATATAATTTTTTTAAAAAAGGTACCAAAAAAATTGAAATTTTGAAAAGATCAAAAAATTTAGAAAACTACTCACCTGTTTAAACTTTGTTTTGGATATTTATATAATGTAAATATATTTTAAATCAGAGAAAAAAATATATTTTTGGCAAACTACCTTATTTTAAAATGAAAGAATATATAATAAACATTGGGCAGATTACCAAATGAATGAGAAACTAAAATAATTACAAGAATGAAATGTGTTTTTTAAGAACTTATAAAAGGCCGAACAAATTATTTATAAAAGTTAACACTGGATTTGCTTTCAGCTAACCCCAAGCTAGAAAAAATAATTAAATTAGCCAGTTACCCTTAAACTTGGACCAGTTTCATGTCCTGGAAGAATAGCTGTCACTATTTTATCAAGGTTCAATTTGGAGTTTCACTAATCAATGCAATGAATGATCAACTCCTTTTGCTGGAAAATTAAATTCTTAAATCAGCAAATAACTAAACCAAATTAAAATTCCACATCAGATATAATTAGTAATAAAGCTCATCACATTTTGTAAAAATAACATTTCAATATTCACAATCATAAATTCATTTAAATCTATCAGTCTAAGTAGAATATTTAAATTAAATAATTTTATTTCAATACTTTATGTAAAGTACACATGCAGTTTTACAAATAAGATCAGTAATATTTTAAAATGAAGTAAATTTAAATTACAAGATCTCAGAGTTTCCATCTATTTTGTATATAAACAAAAGAATTTCACCGATATATCTCGAATGAAAATAATTTTGGAAGAAACATTTTTGCTTATTATTTAAACAAAAATAAAGAGCAGATAATAAATTGGAAAAATTTCCCTTCAACTGTTCAAATAATGTGGACTATTATTTAAAATAAATACAATTCATGAATTTCTCTTTAAGATGTGCTTAAATCAATTTAGTTGATTTTGGTAGTGCGATTACCTTTTAGTTTAATCAATTCTTGCACTTCAATGTTTTTGCATCTCCCCCTAGTGGCTGTTTGGATTTTAGTATCAAACCTTTATTTTACAAATTGTCCTTGAAATGTAGATTATAAATAAGAATTTCCTTAAAAATATTTGAACTTTACAAATACAAAAAAAAGAAAAAACCAATATACTCAGAATGACTTTTTCTTATTGGACAATTATGATACTGCTTATTAAATGTTACTAATAAAAAATAATTATGAAGTATTTGTTAACTGAACTTCATTTTCAAACCACAAAGGAATTATAATAAAGTCACTGTAAATAAACCATCACAAAATTTCATACTATAATTTGTGAAAACATGATTACCATTTATATATTCTTGATTGTCTTTTTAAAAACAAACATCCAAATAAAATAAGTGTAATCATAAATATATTTTTAAATACAAAATTTTATAAAAATTCTATGAAATATATATAATTTTTATTTGGAAGTATAAACAAATTCAAAGTACTCTTGAAGCTAAAAAAACAAAGAATCTTATCAATTAGCAACATCATCAGCTCATTTGTAGTTTATGCAAGTGACATAAGAATTTTTTTAACTAATCAATAGTTCGTTTCTGCAATCAAATGAATGCACAAATGGCAAAATAGAATGACGAGATAGCCATAAGTGAAACAAAGCCAAAAGTGACAGTAGCAATATTTTCTAATAAATTATAGATCACAATTATTGAAATGATAGATATTAATATAGGAATAGCTATTGCAGTGATTTAAAATATTGTCTGACTAATATCATAAGTATAAAATGCAAAGCTAGCAAATAGTTTGTTTGCTATTTATTCAGTTATCCAGCTATGTAGCTAATTCCTTCTCATTTGATTTTATTCCATTTATTAAAGCCAATATGCTTGTACTTTGGATAATGATCATCACTGGCTTTATTACCAATCATCATAACAATCGCATACAGCCAAAATGGGAGGGGGGGGGGCTGAAAAGATTATCAATACCATCCTCATTTATTCATGTTATTTATAAAATGGACCATCCAATGTGTAGTTGCTTATTTTACATGTTTACAAATAGTCCATTATCCCATTACAATATATAGAGTATGTATAATAAAGTATTTATAAAACATATTTTGGTTTACCCATTTTACATATTAGAAAGCATAAATGATAAAACATCTATACATCAGTTTATCCTAGTTTGCAACCATTTCTAATGTATTTAAAAAAAGTGGTTGATTTCATTATATATTTTACACAAAATTATTTTTTCTTGCGTGTCTCATGAATATTTTATTTTATAAGACAGTACTTTTAATGGGTGAATACACATTTCATGTAGATCTAATTTACAAGTGCTTTGTAAATCTGGATATTTACCCAATACATACTACTCATGCTAAATGTTCTTATCCTAGTTACACTAGCCCTTAAAGCATACAAAAAATACAGGTCATGAAACAAATTTTATGTTGGTAATTATAAAAAGGGCACATGATGAAATATTATAATATAAACCCCAAAACATAACTGATATTTATTACTCAGGATAAAATAAATATTGAAAAATGAATAAGGGATACATAATTAATATCAAAAGCATCTGTTGTTATAGATAGAAAATAAAGAATCAACACTAGAAACAAATAAACATGTGATAAAACATGATATCAGTAATTATCATTACAATTAAGCCAACTTTTTTGTGTATGTCAAAGCATCGGCCGGAAAGCGAACCCAGGACCTTTGTGAGATAGCTAATCATCATCTCACCAATACCAAACTTCCATTATATTATGAAAGCATTTGTATAAGCATACTGAAGTGCAAAAATAACTAATAAACCTATAAAAAAAGCTGGAATAATTATATCAATGCTGACCACCATCAATGTTCTGGGCCACCTGGTACAGCAAATATACTGACAATGTACTAATTATCATCCTAAAACTAATGGATTTTAAAAGTAACTTATGACACTAACAGCATCTAAATAATTCTAAAAAAAATCCATCCATCATTAGTCTGGAACTAGCTTTAAGATCATAAAAATCCTAGTCATTATGAAAATACATTAAATTGTACTATCATTAAACAACTTCATTGGAATAATTTAAATACTAAACAAATATAATATCCATTTGCTTGGTCTAATATTAAAAAATGTGACGTTTTACAATAAAAGTAAAATATTTCAATTACTAATTTTAACTATTTTTATCTTACAAATCAAGTTTTATTCTTAATAGTAAACAAAAGTTTCTAAAATAAATGTTCCTTAACTCTTTAAAGTCCTTTGAAAGTTCTTTTCAGAGCACTCTTTAAATTGTAAACAAAATCTTTCAGGATAAAGAAATATCTTGTTGAAAGTACTTTTAATTTTTATCTTCACAACTTTCCAAAATTTATTTCCTGGATTAATTGCTTTGTTTCAAAAGTTGTTTATTCTTAAAATAGTGCAGCCAAGGTTAAATACTTTTTGTTGTGGCAGTAAGTAAAAATATTTGTGTTTTATTCACTAGCCAATTTCTCTCATTATCTGCTTTATAAATTTGTGAAACATCTCTCATGTATGAAGTACAGCATTGGAGTCTCAGAATTTAGTGTTTTTATATAGATTGCCAGTAAATAATTTCTGAACTTCATCAATAGCAAATGGTGTCTTGACTCGTATATGGACTGTGAAATATCAGTGTGCTATCCTATTTCTTCTCAGAACTTCAAAACTATATCAATTTAGAAACTAGCAACTGTCCTTTTGAAGCTGACTTTCTACATACATTAGTCTCATCACCAACTATATCAAACACATTATTTATGATAAACATGAAGGGATTTAAAAACAAAATGATTCAAATTAAATAGCAATATAACTTTATTACAAAATATAAATAAAACAATACAAAACATCCTAAGCTTTGATCTATCATGTTTTTATTTATCAAATATTTTCTTGATCTGTACTATTTCTACTATATCTTGTCAATATTAAAAATTATGAATAAAATCAGTGTATCACTATTCAAACATACCTGTAAGACAATTTATGACAACTGTAAAGCAATAATACATTATGTTAAACATGCAAGTTTTATCTGTCACCTTGATTTGTTAAAACATTTCACAAGTTTGGCAGGAATTTTGAATGACTATTTCAAATTAAAATTAATTCTTATAAACCCATAAGTGATGAAAGCATCTCTTTACTCTTCTGTAAAATATTTGCCTGTCATTTTAAAAGGAAAATATCTTTGCAATAGAATACACACACACTTCCATGTTTTTTACATTAAAAAAACTATATTCAGCTATGTAAAATATAACTATTCATACATTGTAGCTATTAATGCTTCCAATATCATATAAGATATTCATTTCTTCAAGTTCATATATATGCAATAATTATTTCTTTGCTTAAATTATACATGAAACTCCAGAGATCTTGATGCGTTAATATAAAAATTTAATGTAACATGAGGACTATGTTCTACAACAGTTAAAACAAATAAAGCAGCACTATTTTTTTTTAAGAACTATATGATTACTAATCACTGCATTGAACTTGCATTTTAATTTGGTGGATTCTTAATTTTAGTACAAACATTTTTTTTTTATGATCAATGTGTTGCAAAATAAAGAGATCCCTCAACATACTCTCTAACATCTGTACATTGTTAAAACAATCGCATGTTTTGATCATACCTGTTACATATAATCATTAGAAACCACCAGTAAACACATAAACATTCACAATAAGAATAGTAATCAATATTTCTCACTGCTGCCAAGGCAACCTTCTCACCATTTAATAGCAAGAATGGAAATCCCATTCTTACTAATGGTCCATTGAATATATATGGACGCTTAAAGATTGCAACTTGACTATAGAGTATGAAATATTGATACAATGAAGTTTAAATAAACCTCTTTAAACATGAAATAAACATGTCACTGTAATGCAGACTAATAAATAGTCAATTATAACATTACAAACTGCAATACTTTTAAATTGCTTATGTATTATTTAAATAATAAGTGAAATAATGCTTAAAGCTATTTGGGATAATTAGTAACCATTAGAAACCACATATACATTTCACTTATTATTTAAATAATACATAGCAATTTAAAAGTATTGCAGTTTGTAATGTTATAATTGACTATTTATTAGTCTGCATTACGGTGTTTATTTCATGATTAAAGAGGTTTATTTAAACTTCATTGTATCAATATTTCACACTCTGTAGTCAAGTTGAAATCTTTAAGCGTCCATATATATTCAATGGACCATTAGTAAGAATGGGATTTCCATTCTTGCTATTAAAAGGTGAGGTTGCCTTGACAGCAGTGAGAAATATTGATTACTATTCTTATTGTGAATGTTTGTGGTTACTGGTGGTTTCTAATGGTTACTAATTATCCCAAATAGCTTTAAGCATTATTTCTGTTATATATAGTACAGTATATGCAAAATAATTTGCCAAAAATATTCAACATCAATAGTGTAGCAGTCAAACAAGTTGTAATTTATACAAGGTCATTAATATATGTAAAGATTATATTTAATAATCCAGGGTTTAATCCAAAAAAAAATTGATATTTTTTGTATACTAAACAATACTTTTTCCCTCCTTTTAGACTTCTCATTAATACAGAAGCAAGAATACAAATGCTCATTTTTGACAAAGTTCAATGGGTCTATGAACACCAATAGATGTTTTAAGGTATATTAGATATAGTAATAGTGAAATAAAATTTTGTAAGACTATTACAATAAATGTTCATATTGATCATTCTCATTTTTTATTATTCTATTTCAATAAAAAAGCACTTTCTGAATATATACTCTCAAAAGTAGTTCTTTCTTCACCTATTCCATAACCATCTACTGTAAACAAAAAACACTAGATGTTAAAATTATATTATTTGCAGATTTTGTTTCTAGCTTTTTCCTATTAGCAGGCATTACAATATATATAGTCAGACTGAAATATGTTAAGCAACATTATTTAAAAATTAAACATTTAAAATGTTTACAATTCTCTACATTTAAAATGTATAGCACAATCTGAGCGGTTAATTTTATAATCAACTGAATCTTTTATTGTATTTTTGACATTTTTAAATTAATTTACAAAATTATATATTTAAAATAGTTGAAGTGCAGTAATTTTCAAATTTAAAAATTTTTAACATTTGTATTTGTTGATAAAGTCAGGGATTTATAATAAAAATAGATTCCCAAAAAATATTGCTAGAATTAAAAAATTTGAAGTCTACTGTGAATAGTAAGTGCTTTTTTAAGGTTTAGCAAGATCTCATATGATCACTTGTAGTTTAAATGTATTTTTTGATTTGCTATTTATGACATTTTTTTCTTTTTCAAACATTGTAATACTTATTGTAAGAAAGTAGTAGTGATTCCAGTTAGAAGCCATTCTAAACACATGTAATTTTTTTTACAATTTTATATTTTTTTTATATAATAAAATTTTAATAATACTTATGATAAAACTCAAATATATCCTAAAATACTTTTCTTAGAAGCAGTATCAGATACCAGTTGTAGCATGGACATTACAAAAATCGAAGATTATAGCCATAAAACAAAACCTAAGTAGAATGTAAATTACTAATGATCACACTACACTCTTTCTCAAATGCTTCTAAAAATTTTAAGATTTTAAATAGGAGCAGTCAGTTCTTTTATTAAGAAAATGTATCTAATTACATTCTTCAAGTTTTTTCTATATGCTTGTTCTCTCGAGATACTATTGTGTAGTATTTTTAATGCTTGTAGAATTAAAATAATTTAATTTAAAATTATAAGCAGTTTCATAAATTTAAATTTGAGTAATCAACCTGGCATTGCCCATATATACAAGTTAGAGTCAATATTCTACTTTTTATTGAAATTTTTAATTAATCCACGATACAATCTACCTTCAATTTTCTTGACAATCAACTTGTACATCTTCAAATTGTGAAGTGATAATATTTCTCGTTTTAAACATTTATTTGAGCACATATAGGGAGTATTAAATAAAAATTATCTTTAATTTTGTATAACCTAATCTGTTGAACCAAGATTTTTTTGTTTTTTGTCAAAAATTAGAATATTAACCAATATTTCAAAATGCATGTATTTTTTGTTTCAATTAATGTAGATTAACTTAGGCATTAAAACTAATTTGTACTTTAACTCTATAAAAGTCTATAGTTGATAGATGTGGAAAAATTAATAGAAACCTATTAAAAACTAGATACAAATAATTTAATGATTCTTTACTGAAATACATGTATATAGTATTTTCTTATATTTCAAAATAATCCACATTTCTATTTGTAAAATTTCAGTGTTTATGTCAAATTTTAACACTATTAAAAATCCACGGTTAATATAAAACTACATTTTATAACATTGATTTTAATTTTGCAAACAAAAAATTGCAAAGCATAGTTCATAATTTTAAAATCTTTAAAACTACTATTAAAAATCTTTGAATGACATTTGTTTTATCCAAACTTGATTCTCAAATCAATTGGTATTTTTTAGCAAAAAAATGTGACATATTGTGCAAATATGAATGAAGTGGTAGTTATTCCTTGTACTCAATTCCCCTTCCCCCATTCAATTATCCAATAGAACAAACTATATTATAACAAACCGATATAGGTAAATTTTAAAAAAAAATCTGAGTGCTTGTCAACCAATATTCTTAAAAGCATTTACACTTTCAACACAAACTGTTTCCCAAATCTTCAAAGTAGCCTAAGATAGTAGGGTCAATTTTTTTTTAAAAATTTGGAGGGCAGAAACTTAAAACCTAATATTCATAAACCATCCCTGAAAATATATTTATTATTCTCAATAATGAACATTTCTGTCATGTAAATTTCACTATACCACTCATTCAAGGTAAGGATTGATTTCTAACCATTTTTTAACATCTTGTGGAGGGATGTAATCATAAACATGACCAGACATGTGAAAAAAAAGATGTACAGAAATATTCATTATTGAATATCTCTATCTAATGAATGACTATTAAAAATTAATATACTTCAATCAAGTGATGTGTCAAAATTGTGAGGGCAAGTTTCACACCAAATTAACTGTAGTAATTTGCTAACTATATATATATACTGAACCATGATAAAGATATGAGATTATGGTCAGGGCCAATTGACGAGTGTTGGTTCAGCATGAAATGTACATCTTGAGAATCATATATCTTTTTTACATCTGATATGTTTATGATTACACACTCCACAAGATGTTAAAACCGGATAGAAACCAGTTCTTTGTACGAGTGGTGTAGTGAAATTTATACTACAGAAATACTATTCATAAAGTGTTTTCCAGGAATCACTCCAGATAAAGATTAGAAGGCATAAAATATTGCATATCCTATATTCGATTTGCAAGTTGTTAAAATAACTCCTCTATGAATCATGAAGCTAAAGGGGGAAAATATAAGAAAATGATTTAAATATGAACAATTTCATTATATTCCACTCTTTTGTCAAAGTTCTTAGATTTTTAATCTCTTTCAATTTATTTAATCATGCAGTCTTCCACTATTTTTGAATCCAAATACATTTTTTTTAATACCCATTATTTTTATTACCACAAATGTAAGCTCATCTTTATCATATCAATCAAGTTTATATTAAATTTTACTCTAGAAGCAGATAAATCACTCATATTATTCTTTTATTTCTAAAATCTGTCCATTTCATTAATCTTAAAAAATTTTTTTTATTGAATAACATTTCTAATAGTATATATATTGGGTAGGATTTTAATATCCAATTTACACATTTGAAAATTCTTGTATTTTAATCTATTAGAAACTTATAAATGATGGGATTAATTCAATTTTAAAATAAATTTTCAGCATTTTTTTTAAAAAAAAGCTTATGAAATTAAATTTATTAAATATATTTCTCTACCATTTATAGTATAAATCAAAAAAATTTATATTAAAATTATCTGCTCAAAGATTAGGATTAATAAGCAATAGGGTAATTTATCATTACTTGATACAACTTATTTATCCCAAATAATTTAATAAAAGTTTAGGAAAAAAGTAAACTTAAAAGATATGTAGGTTCATAATTTAATTGGCAATCTACATAATTTTAAAAATAAGTTACATATATTATAACTACAGAATTTGTGACAGGCACCAAGTTGGATTTTTTTTATGACTTGTCATTTTTTTTGCTTACATTCAATTAGTTCTTTCATTAATTCTTTTAAATAATTGACTTCCCGGCTAATCTCAGAAACTTTAATTTTTAATTCTGTGTTTCGTAATTCTTCAGCCTCATACTGCTGATCCAAATCATCAAGTTCAGCTCTTTTTTTTTGGCGGTACCTAGTGGCAGCATTCCGATTTTGACAGCGTTTACGATCCTTTTTGCAGCCTTTATTGGTTACATCTTTTTTAATAGTCTTTGATTCCATACTTGACAATTTTGCAGCCTTTTCTTTAATATGAATTTTGCATTTATTAATTTTAGGTTTAGAAACTATTTCTTCTATACTGCTATTATCACTGTTAAATAATTTTAAACAAGATTGTTCATAAACTTCCATGTCTAAGTCAGTATTGCTACCATTATTTTGAGAATTAAAACTGGAATTGGGACTATCAATTTCAGTGAAATAATTAACTTCAGGTGCCATAGAAGAAGCAGGATTGATGATTGGATCACTTTTTTGTAAAAATGCTTTATCAGTAATATGTTTTTTAACAAACTCCTGTGATAAAAATTCATTTCTCAATTGACTTTCAGGAGAAGCAGGAGGTGTCAATTCTGCAGTTTTGAAAAAATCAGTCTCCAGGTCCAATTTGGGATTGCAAGAGACATCTATGTCAGAATAATAATCAAGATCATCTAAATTTAAGGTAGAAGTTGCAGAATTATTCATCATCAAATCCATCAATTTAAAATCCATTTTCTCCAACATCCAATCATTAAAGGAGTCATCATCTATTAAAAAAAAAAAATTTTTTTTAAAATAAACAATTACTAACATTTGTTTAATTTTTTTATAAAAATTTTTAAAATTAAGTTTATATATTCAAGATTAACACAAATGCTAATGAGAAACATACACCATGATTTAGGACACGTGAATTAGATAATTTATTTTCAGATATTAAGAAATGCTAATGGAATTGTCAATATGAGATTTTTGCAAGATGTCAATTTTTTTTTTTTAAAAAACCCAGCTGACTACTAAGATTGTAAATAAAACAGCATTTTATAGTTGTATTCATTTTTGCAAATTGAGATAAATTATTGCTAAGTAATTTAAAATTTTCTTCCAGATAATCTTTTATCACATTGCAGTATAATAGATCCTTTCACTGCTCACTATTCATGTTGCACTCCAATATTTTTTTTTAATTTTGCCTTTATTTACTATGTACGAGAACATTTTTATAGAATTTAAGCACAAAGTAAGCTAATGATTTTTCATTGTACAAAGTTTCTGCAAATTTATCTACATCATCAAATGAGAACATAATATTTTTCATACCTCTAAAAACCCTTCAGAAATCATGCTAGCATTTACAATATATAATATATACTGATAAAGTTTGCTTTTCCATATATTAAAAAGTTATAAATTTTGTTGTCATTACTATTTAATAATTGACATTTGTACTGCAGGAGTAAATAAGATTGAAATTAGTTGCACTCTTCATATTAATCTATTGGAAATATCTTTTAGCAATACTAATAAAAATTTAATTTTGAACATTCAACTCTATTAGTTTCATTTATCTAGCCAATAAAATTTATTTAAGCAGACATGGGAGTGCTTTCCAATGACCTTTAAAATATTTCAATTGCTTTCATTAAAAAAGGGAATGGTTTTTAATTCTTTATATGCAAAAACAAAAAAAAAGTTCTTAAAAATATTTTGAGTTATTTCTATATTTGAATCAAAAGATAGGGGGAAATGTTTAAATAGGTAGATGAATTTACCATAAAAAGTATCCTCCCCCCTTCCTAGTCTTGTGGCAACATGCAAATATTGTAACCAGCTGAAACAGTAATTAAATTAATATGTTCAATGACAAATGCATAACTGCATGGAATAAGAATATAGGCCATCTTGGCTATGAGAAAGGAAGAATAAAATATTTCTAAAAAAATATACAATTTGGCATAACTTTCAATTAATCAGCTTAATGTATGCTGTATTTTTTCATACTTATTTAATTACATTTGAAAACCTCATAGAAAAAAAAAAAAATACAGACTGTAATTTCTAAATTGAAAAATATTTATACCAGAATGTTTATTCACAAAGCAATATGTTGGAAATGATTTAGTATGTGTGTAAGTAAATCAATCTTTTTTTGTTTATTAAAAACCACATGAATACAACAAAAGTTGTAAGAGAAACTGTAATAATGCTGGTCAGTCATCAATCCCTAACTAATCATGTAATTAAAAGTGATTAAGCCATTTGCAGCAAAAGTGGAAGTTTAATGTTTTATAAAAGCACAATAGTATATTGTGTCTTAATATTTATAATGAACTCAAATTTGCTGTTCAAATAAAATACCAATGTAAAATTTTGTTGAGATACAAAAATTTGAAGGGGAGGGGGGTGAGAGCTTATTTCATTTAAGAAATTTAACTATACTACCTTAATTGTTGTTAATCATTTCTGTAGCTACCTGTCATTTTTCAAGTAATAGTTTCACTAGTTCATTTATCAGATCCCATTAAGATAAATACTTTCTGTAATAAAATTTATTTTTGACCATTTAAAATTAATAGATGGCAGCTGATATTACTGATATCTGTACAACTCAAGCAGGATGTTCCTTTATTAAATTTAGAAGAAAATTTCGGGAGGGGGAGGGGAATAAAACATTACTTTTTATATATATAAAATTCCCTTGAAAATTACTTTCAAATACACATTCATTTCATAAACTGAACATTTTACATTTCTTATAAAAGTTCAAGATGTTTTAAGATTTTACTTTACATTTCATGCTGGAAGAGTAGATTTTCCATTGTGTGTATGTATGTTATAAGTTGAATGAAATAAATAATAAATTATATCTTTATTTCAATTTTTTTTTTACTCATAATGTGAAAGTGATGATACATTCTGAGCTTTAAAAAGTTTTTGATGGCTTGTGTAAAGAAACCAATGGGTGTTTCATTCTAAGTGTTGTCACTTTCAAGTTTTTTTTTATTTTTCAAATGAAATTTATGTTCCTATAACTCATTTTTTATTTAAGTTCAATGTGTATGAAGTAAAATTTGATAGCACACAAAAAATATATAACACTCTTAATATTTAGATGATTAATTATTTTCATTGATATCTTAGGTCTGGAAACAATCTCATTTTCCATATATACAATGTATTTTTTACACAAATTTTTTTTATACATAATTTTCAGGAACCAATCTATGTGTAAAGAGAATTAGGAGTATATACAAATATTAAAAACCAAAAATTGTTCATATTAAAATATATATATTCCTCATAGATCATGTGTGAATATATAAGTAATATTGCATATACAAGCTATCATCTACATAATGTACAGTACAGAAAACCTAGCATTCTGAACTACCCACTGATTTACATAATCAAGAGGATATTGAAACCAAATGCAGTGGATAAGGAAATTAATGTTTTGCATGGATACAATATTTTTTACTGAAAGTGTAAGGATTCAAATGCACCCATCAATCTTGCAATTAGGACATTTTAAAATTTAATGACAAGCACTTACACATCATGTAAACTCCAATAAAGTTTGAATCTTTGTTCAACATTATATGTATATATATAAAAGA
This sequence comes from Epiperipatus broadwayi, assembly GCA_028023455.1. Taxonomy (NCBI): domain Eukaryota; kingdom Metazoa; phylum Onychophora; class Udeonychophora; order Euonychophora; family Peripatidae; genus Epiperipatus; species Epiperipatus broadwayi. The sequence continues at coordinate 96,886 of JAQFVV010012497.1, forward strand.
CCAAATATTCTGCAAGATACATGTAGTTTGGATAAAAAAAAAAAAAATGAAGTACTTAGAATACCACCAATCATCCTGTATAGGAAAATTTGATATTAAAACATCAACACTGCTGTCTATAAAATGGGCTATTTCAATGCAGATAAACAACAAATACAAGTCATATAAAACTCATTTTATTATTCAAACTTTATGTAATAAATCAACACCTAAATATACAATTAAATAATCAGCGCATAAGTTGATGTAAGCTATAAACACAGTATATGAAACATTTCTCAATCGATAACTAAAAAAGTGATCAATAACCAGCTTATACAGTACACTTCAGGAATGAACAAGTCAATTATAAAACAAAAAAAAAGTACATTAAGTCAATTATCAATTTAAAGAATGGCTATTTATTATTTATCATAGTATTGATGCCAATAGATAAAAGAGCATCAAGTGAGTTTGAGCTACATCAATTTTTGCTTTAAAAAAAACAACATAACTTTATTATTTAAATCAAAGCCTTTCCAACCTTTTAATGCAAGTTTTGTATAAAATATTTACTTCATATTTTAAACGTGTTGCATTTATTATATCAGTATAGAGTTTACTGCATTGTAAATGAATAAAGTGGATTAAATCATTACTACTGTAACTTTAGTAAATCACTTTTCCTAAAAAAAAAATTCCTATAAATAAAATCTTAACTTATTTGGTTATCATAGCAGTCAAATTCATAATTGCACAAAAGTTAAATTAATTAATACAGATAAAAAAATACAATTATTCTTTCCTTGAAATAAGACCAATCAGAACCATCACTTTCTGTAATCTATATTAAGAACTTAGTTCTGCTGATTGATACCTTAGAAGCAAAAATTTGAGATATATTTGTGTACTTTGCAAGATGTCATAGTAAGTAAGCCTTCTTTAATAATTAGCTACAATGTCAAACAAATCTATATCATAAAAACAGAAGGATTTTTTTTTTATGAAACTTGCTAATAAAACATGAATTTTGAAATAAATTTAAAACTTAAAAAAAAAAAAGCCTTCCACATCTTTATTACTGTAACTATACAGTACTATTTTCAAATGGCAAATGCTAAATTAGTAAAAATAACACTAGCCAAAATTACAAATCCATTACCAATGGTTTCCCTGCTAAGGCTGACTTTTAAGTGCAAAGCAATATGGCTTTTTCCTATTATACAATTCCAATTCACATTGCAACAACCTTTAATATGAAAAAAGATTCAGAATTGTAAAATTGATTTTTTTTTTTTTTTTAATTCTTTTCAAAAACAAACTTTGCCTGCTTTTATGGCTGGTATATTTTTGTGAGTGTGAATATATATATAATGCTTAGAACACTAAGATGTTTATCCTTTTGTCAACTTTTATGAACTTTCAAAATTCAAACTACTTTTGCTTATATATAATTTCTTACAAAAAAAAAACAAGGAATGGCAGTCATATCAATTTTCCCTCATTTGTATAAAGGATTTTAAACAAAATATTAATTTGTCAGAATAGCTTAAGATAATCATAAAATTCTTTTTTGAAAGTTTTCTTTAGAATTACAGCACTTAATTTCTCATTTCTACAATGACTTCTTAAAGCAGGCATTTTATAAATGGCAACCTGAAAGATATATCTAATATACCTTTAAAACCCCTTTTTTTAGAAAAAATTTTATTATTAATAAATCTAAAAACTTTCAACAAAATCTAACTTCTCCCAAATATATATTATAGAAGGATTTAGACTTAAATTTATTTAATAATTCTTCTACTTTATCCCTTTTTTTCATTACTTTAAAGTTTTTAGCATATTGATTGTGGTGAAAATAAATAAATAAACTGGAAGAATTATTAAATAAATATAAGTCCAGATACTTCTATAAAATATATTTTAGCAAGGAGGTTAGATTTTATTTCAAGATTTTAAATTTATTAGTGATAAGCACTATAATCTATTAATAATCATCCTTTTTTAATCTTATAAAACCATTATACATAAAATACATAAATTTTCTAACAAAAAAAAAAAAAAAATTTTTTTTTAGCAAAATTATCTTGGTAACAAGTTAATCTAATAAACTTATTAAGGATATCACTTAATATAAATTATGATAATTTTAAAAATTACCATTATTATTCATTTTCAAAATGTTTAATATATTAAAAAAAAATATGACTATTTCTTTGTCTTTTAAATTATCTCATAAGGTTTTAAAAAGAAATCATGTTTGGAAATAAAAAAAATAACATGGAAAAAGGGCACTGAACCATTAATTTATTGGATATAAAAGAAAACTGATAGAAATATCATTCCTGCAATTATCTTTTTTGTAAGAAATTATATATAAAACCAGTTCATAAGCAGTTAAGTAAAGAAAAATTAAATTTTGTTCTACATTACGTATTTATGAGAAAAAAAATAATAGACTATAAGATTACATTTGAACTGACAAAGATTGTCTTCATTTGAAAAAAAAAAGATAACAGTAATCCTGTAAATTACTTTATGCAATCCTAATATAGTATAAAAAGAATCCCTATTTATTCAGACACTTTCAATACTTTACACAAAAAATTATACAACATCCCAATATTTTTTTTTCTTCTTCAGTCCATAAAAACCTAAGTGTTGAAATGCTGGTTAACTTTTCAATTTTTTAAAAGTATCTAAATTTAAATTGGGAATATAGTTTATTTCTGTATCACTACTATTAGGTTAAAAGTGATCAAACTGTTACTTCATGTAAAGAATAATGCTGTAGATGTTTCAATAAATGAACGTTTTCATTTTATATTCATTTTGAGCATGTTCAGTTATCTTCAAAATTTTACCCTAAAGTGAAATTATCTTTAGTGATACCATTTGAGTAAAAAAAAAAAAATTTTCTTGAGTAAAAATTTGTAGACATTCAATAGTAAATATAATGAATTATACACAAAATACCCAATGTAGGGCCAACAGTATGTTCCTTTTGAACCCAAATCAAATTTATTCTAAAAATTGTAAATTTTTAAACAAATCTAACATAGAAATTTTGTAACAAACTTTTGTAATTTTTTCACAACTAAAAGAAATGAAATTTCACTTAAACTTTATACATTAGTATAAAAGCAAGCACTTTGTGTTACAGTTCATGTGGTTTTTCTTATATAGATGTAAAAATCTGTCATGTTCATTTGTATGATTAAAGATGGAATCTCTTTCTTGTGATACATCTTCATATCATGCATGTAATGTTGGTTTGATAGGAGGTAAAACTTATTAAAGAATTCACTCAGTTACAAGGCAGAAAAAAAAAAAGTAAAATAACTAGAATTTCTATTTAAAAAAAGTTGCAAGGTGAACATATTTGATCACTGGTGATAGTTTGCCATTACTCCCCATCTTAAAAATTCCTAGCTGCTCTATAACATATACACCCAGGTCTTGTTTTATTTGTATTTATTTAATGCAATTTTGAAGTTATGCGGTTCATCTTTCTTCTTAATATCGTTGTATGCGGTTTTCTTTTATGCGATTAAAAATTATTAAGTCAGAAGTTGAGCTCCAATAATGTGCTATTACTTTAAATATAAATTCTGCGCACTCACATGGCATATTTAAAGTAATAGCGCATTATCGGAGTTCGACTTCTCTAATAATTTCAATATTTTCAGTGCTTTATAATAGTACTGCAATAGATTTTATGAAATAAAGAAAATTCATAATTCACTTTAAATCAGGATTTCCCCATTTTATATACACACATTAAATTTTACAAGATTATAATGTAAATCTGTTCAAACGTTATAGATGCCTTTATTATGCTTTTTGCATTTTAAATCATTCTATTTTTGCATTTTTAAAGGAGTATGTAATCAATTAATCATTTAGTGTCCGCAAATTTATTTTTAAAAGGTGAGTTATAGCGGTGGGAACAATTAAATTTGACAATTTAAATCTGATTTTTAATTATAATTAACAATTTAAAAATTACGTAACATGATCTGAAATTAATGTGACGCAAAACAATGAAATTTGATTTTTAAATGGAATTGAAAATAAAAAAATTAAAAACAAAAATAAGAATTTAATTTTTAATTGTTAGTTTTAATTAAATTTTGTCCAACAATGGTGAGTCGGTGGCTTTTTATTATCATAAGTCTAAGTTCTTATTTGTATTTTAAACTTTTAGTTTATTCTAACGGAGAAGAAAAAAACACCTAAGAAAATGAATTTCTTTGGAAAAAAAAATTTCAATTTTAGATAGCTTAGCGAAATTGGAAGGATCAACAGCAATTGGAAAACATTTTGTTTGGGCGAGTCCATGATAAGAGCAATTAAAAAAATGAAGTTGGCGCTAGTTGTATTTTCTCTTGTGAAGTAGCTAACAGGTTTCTCTGGGCATAATTGCTGAGAAGCTACTGTACACGTACGAAAAATACTGTAAATTATGAATAAAAATATGTTTTCAATAAAATTAAATACTGTAGTTAATAAATAAGTAAAAAAAGTTTGTCTTGTATCAATTTTTTTTAATTTTGGAATTTTTTATTAGTCATATTTTATTTCCTTTTTTTTTTGGGTGCAAATTTTAAAGTAATTTTACGTTGTTGCATTGCTTTTATCCGATTTTTGAAAATTATAGTAACCTATCCCCCATTTTTCAAGGTAAGTTAAGTCTATTTTTGTGAGATTTCTTTTGTGCACGTTTTCTGAGGAACCTATCTACCGCATAAAAAGAGACCCAGGTGTATAGGCAACCCCAAGTTTGTTTGAGCATTGGTAATAAAAAAAACTACCAATAACCAAGTGTTCTTTTACTGTTTGATCACATATGATAGCACATCACAATGTTATTACAAGATTTGTTTTAGAAATAACCACAAATCCATATCAAAATACATTACTCCCAGTGAAAATTTAATCACCTTGAATAAAATACAACAAAAGAGCTTTAATGTCAAAAACTGGCAATTCTTTCTAAATATTTGTAAACTATTGCTGATTTTAAACATCAATAAAATGTATTTCTAAAATATAAATCAAATATATTAATGGATGCATATATTAAGTAATATAATATTAAATACAATATTTTATTAAATATTCACTTAAATATCACATTGAGTCTTAAAAGTTGCAAACTAATTTCATCTAAATATAAGAGACAAAAACTTCAAAACTTACACTCATATAGTTGCCTATGTGAATCCAAATACAGTTCATTAGATAAATCTAGTCCTGGTTTGAACTCCTCGACCTGGGTATGAGACAAACTGAAAACCTGGTCGGTGAAATCCTGCCCGACTAGTCCGGGAAATTTTGTATGAATACAAGCATTCTTCTCAAAAAATAAGTCACCCGTCTCCCAATCCCCACCCCATAATGACAAGTCTTCGTTGAAGTGACTCAAATTCATGTTGTTGTTGCTGATAAAAATAGTCAAAAATTGATCCAACTTGTACAAAATTTGGTATTTGTTTGTGTGCCTGTTCTGCGTTAAACGCACGTAAAAAGAATATGTAGGTCCTAATAAAAGAAAAAAAAGTTTAGTTAAAATATTCAGAGTTTAAAAAATAAAGATAAAATTATCTCAATAATTTAGTAATCAATTTTATCCTATATTAGTTTTTTTTTTAATTTTTAACAAAACCGGGTCCTTATTCTAAACTAAATTTACATTATATTCAAAATTTACAAGTAAATTCAATGTGTATTTTTTTCATAATTAGTAAAGATTATTAATATGCAGATAAAGCTAAGAGATCTGGTACACACACTATAATAGGAATATTGCATTAGGTTATAATTCGCAAATCTAGCCAAGATCATTTTCAGATTTAAAAAAGAATCAGTATCATACTAATATTGAATAGTTCTATGTTTAGTTTGAATGCAAAATACATTTTTAGAATTTGAGAGTAAGGTTAACAGTCATATACACCCTTAAAAGATTATTTTGGGAATTTTTATTCTAAAACTAAGGCAAGCAAAAAAATATACAATGCAAGGTCTTTATTGGCTAAATTTTAAATATAAGCACATTAAATATAAATTAAAGGAATAATAAAGTATTGTAAGAGAAGTAAAAAGGTAAAGTATGAAGTCAATATTGATGTATAAAAGTCTCAATTTTTGCTTTACTTTCTGATCAAAAATACGTTTAATTTCTTACTGAATAAATTACAAATGGTCTCAAAATCTGCAAAAAACTTCAATGAGAATAATAAGATGTAATTTCAAAGAAACAATATTCAAAAATGCTTATTTATTTATTTTTAATTCCATATAGAGGAATTTCATCAATCAAATACTACTGCTGTCCATTCAAAAAAAAAATTCATTAAGACATTCATTCAACATACAAAAATTGAAATTCTTAATTGTTCCAACAGATTTCATGTTTGTTATACACAATGATTTAGAATATATAGCCACCCTAATAGTGGCAATTTTTAATTCAAAGGATTTAATTTCTAAGACCAATACTAAGAGAAATAAAGTTATAATTAGAACTTAATTCTTGGTACTATTACAAAGAGATAAGAAACTATATTAAGCATCCAATTTACCAATTTACTATGCAAATAAGGACTTATCCCACAGTCAATTGATCAGAATTTAAAACTTGAGCCATATCTAATATTTATAGTTCTAAATATTTATTCTTAAATAGTAACTAAGGAATGGAATTTTCTCATAGAATTAGACCCAAAGATTTTTAAACTATCATTAGCTACTTTACTATTTACTTGATACTATAATCAAGTCAATTGAAAAATACAATTCGAAAGCTTTGTCAGTCATCTAAATTGATGTGACTGAGGAATTTTGTGTTGATAAATATGGCCATTGTTCTAAAAGCATCTATTTAGCAAATATGCTGAAGATTCCAAGACTCCATGCAAGCCTTGATAAGATTGTTCAATCTAAACTATTTTATAAGCTCATCATAGAACAATTAAGAGCTGCCTTCCATCCTTGTGCAAGGTTGAAAAAATAAGTTTATCAGATTCATATTAAATCTCTAATCTACCTAGAATTCAAATTCTCATTCTTGCGCCATTTCTAGTTTTTATATTAGTCAATAAGTTGGAAATGGAGCAAATCAGCATAAAATTTTGAACTGAAGTAAACTTGCTTGATGTTATATAAATCTAAAATCATATCTAGTAATTATTTTAGTAGTATGTTTTTCATTACCAGTAATCATTTTATTTTCCTTAAGCTAAAAAAGTCTTAAAAAATAGTGTAAGAACAACGATATATCCCTTAGCAAAAGCTTGAATAATCAATGATTATTAAATGCCTACTTAAATAAATCCTGATTGCTACAACCATCTCTTTCCCCAGGTTTGAATCTCGAGCTTTATTAATAAAGGCAAAAATCATAAATCTGAGAATAGAGATCTAAATACTAAGAAAAGGAATTTTATAAGCATCTGGTAATCATTATTCAAGCTTATGCTAAGTGATACTGAAGTGAAAAGCAAATCATACTGTTTAACTTATGCTGGAAGTTTGCAGATTTACTAGTATTCCTAACCCAAGAGAATAAGATGCCTACACTTAATAAAATGAAGGCACTAAAAGTTACTAGATTCAAATTATTCAAGACTGACAAGTTCAAAATGAGAGGCTGATTTGAATTTGTTTTTAACTTGCCAAGCAAAATGGAATTGAGATAGTTGCTTGATGCACTTTGTTCTTCCAAACTGTTAAGTCTCAAACCTTAATAAATATAAAAGATAGAAAAAAGTATGCTAATGAAGACTTACTGGTAGGGATTTTATACACTACACAGTAATCACTAGATGGCATTAGAATGAAAAACTTATATTATTTAAGCAAGGGGATTTTATTATTAGATTAAACATTTTTATCCTAGACATGTAGTAATTGAAATGGACCCATCTGGAATGAACAATAGAATCAAAATCAAGGGCTTCACCAATGCAGACTTTACCAAGAAATCATATGTTTTAACAAATTTCTAAACTATTGTGCTTTCTGGTTTTCATTAAATTATATATAATTATTTTCTGTTATGACAATACTAGGTTGAACTTTATAATTCATAACTAAAATTTAATACTAATGTAAAAACGATTTATGATAATAAAATTCTATATTATCTAGTTTTTTCAATGCTTAACTATCCATAACCTATAGTAACCAGGAAATATTAATGCTGGAAATGTAAAATTTACCCCAAAAAGATTCTATAAAATAGTGTAAAAACAAATACAGAATACATCAATTTTTAAGTAGATATCAAGAAAAAATATTCATTACACTTTATAAGTGCCATGAGGTTAATTTTAAAAATGTAAAATATATAATAGGAATAGGTTATATGAATGTCATATATACATTGATTTATCTAGAGGGATTTGAATCGAAGACTTTCCAGTCTCCCTTCAGTGATCCACTCCAACTTATACAATAGATACACATGATCACATCCATTTGACAATGATATACATATTTCATACTGAACCAGTTATCAGTTGGTCGGGAACATCACTCAATTTATATTAAGATAGCAAACCTTCAAACTAATAGATAGGCTTCAATCTTCTTCACTTTCCAACTCTTCAGTCATCTATGTCATTGAAAATCTGATGATGGCATTTTCAAAGTCCTTATTTGTCAATTTTGTTATAATACCCATATTGCCTGCCCGTTAAGTCATTCTGACCCCTCATATTTAGGACCTTAGGATCATTTAAATACCCAAAAGGATAGGCAGAATACAGGTAGAGTCTGTAATATTTAAATGCAAGTATGGTGTATATACTTAAGCAAAATGTAATTAGAGTGATTTCAAACAGACTTCAAAGCTCCCTTCAGTCATTCACTCCATCATATTCAATCTATACACATGACCACATATATGTGAAAATGATAAATGATCTTGATAAATGTATTTCGTGCTGAACCAGCACTCATCAGTTGGTTCGGATCATCTCATATAAATAATCGCTATGCAAATCTTCAAACTCTAATAGACAGGCTTTAATCTTCTAACTCTTCACCAATCCATATCATTGAAAATGTGATGATTTCATCCCTCTTATTTGTATTTAAATGGTCATAAGATCCTACATATGAGGGGTCCGAATGACTTCAAGAATCAACATGGGTATGATAACAAAATTGGCAAACAGGCTTTGAAAGACCATCACATTTTCAATGATATGGATAGCTGAAAAGTGGAGAAGATTGAAGGCTGTCTATTAAAGTTTGAAGATTTGCTATCTTAATATAACCCAAGAACTGATATGTGTGTGAAATGATGATCCAAATCAATTGATGAGTGCTGGTTTAGCATAAAATACATATATAGATCATTTATCATTTTCACATACAAATGGCCATGTGTATCAGTTGGCTAAAATGGAGGGATGACTGAAGGGAGCTTAAAAGTCCTGAGTTCAAGTCCCTCTAATTATATCTAGTTTAAGTATGTGCACTGTATTTAAATATTTATTTAAATGTTATCTAAAATTTTAACTTTGTCATAAAATTTGTAGATTGAATCTAAGCAATCATTCAATTATCTAGCTGATAAATATCCTATGCAGATTTAATCTTGTTGAAAAAAAGAATTTTATAGGAATTTTTGTAAATGGCAAGATACAATTTATAAATGTTTAAAAAATGTGAATATTTCTTAATTGAAAATGAAAAATCAAACAAATCCCCCCTTTTTATTTTTTCAATGCTTATTTTATTATATTTAAATTCGATTAATTTAAATTTAAAGTAAAAAGGTGGATTTGATTTTTCTATCAATGCATAAAGGTTAAGTCGATAATTGAAAATGGAAGGGAAATCATTCCAGTATTACATGGAAAATATTGTGTACAAAAACGATATAGATATGAAATAGGCAGATGACTAATAATTTATCAATATAAAATGTAATAAACAGGAAAATAATACGGTTTAGTAAGTAATCTTATTTGGAAATATTAAATACTTACAGAATATAATACATATTATGAAAAAATAATTTTAGAAGGACACAAAGAAAATGCAAACAAAGTTTGTAAAATATTACATACAATAACCAAAACGGATTTATATATAAAACTAGGATTTTACAAGAAAAAAAGATAAAAAATGAAATCAACTACTAATAAAAAGAAATATTGCCCATAACTGTAATTCATTTTATAATTCTAGTGTTTCTTTTTAAGCAGTTTGGATAATAAATACAGTATACAAAAAACCAAAAAGCCGCAAAAGCAAAAATATTTCAATTCTTTCAAGATCAATACTTCTAAGTTTAAGATCCAGAAACACCATGGTCTTTATTCTCAGTTGCCTGATAAGGCAGAATGAATGTTTGTGTAAATGATAAATATTTTTCCAATACATACAATACAATTATGATAGACAAAAATCAATCATGGCCCTTATTCCCAGGAGGCTGTAAAGTCACCAACCAAGGCAGCGGGTGGATGAATGGTGGAGGGTGCTAAGAATCCCAATTGCGGACCCAGGCAGGCTGCCATTTGATAACTTTTTATTTAGGTATTTACAACTGCAGATCACTTTCAAGTGAAGAAAGATTACAAGAATTAGAAGAACTGTCATATTAAATGGGATATTATTGGACTTTGTGAAGTTAAAAGATGGAGAAACAATTGATTTAAAAAGTGGGCATGTACTCGATTATAAAGGTACAAATATTGGAAATACAACTGGAGTAGGATTCATTATAAATAAAAAGTGGAAGAACAACATTGTGGAGATTGATGATGTATCGGACAGAGTGGCAAGATTAGTTCAAATGCAGATAATTCAGGCTTAGTTCTCATAGTGACGAAGTAGTAATTTTTATAAGGATGTACAAAAGGCTTTTGATCAGAGTAAACAACATTTTAAAATTGTTATGGGAAACTTTAATGCTATAATTAGTAAACAAATGAAAGATTAAAGTGCTGTAGGTATTTTTGGTTATGGTAATAGAAATGAGAGTACATAGACTTGTGGATTTTGCAGAAAAAGAAAAACTTTATATTATGAATTCTTTTTTTGAGAAAAATGTTAAAAGGAAATGGACATGGAAGCATCCAAATAAAGGTGCGGGAGAATTGGATTATATTTTGACTAACAGAAAATACATACTTCAAGATTGTAATGTTCTTAATAAATTTAACACAGGAAGTGATCATCGATTAGTAAAATGTAAGATAGTGTTAATGCAAAACTAGACAAAAATTATTAAGAAAAACAATATTTACAGTTGATATTCCATTCCTAATCTTCAGAAACATTCTAATAAATTTAAATTAGAACTTACAAATCGGTTTCAAGTATTAGTAGATTTTGAACATGATTCAGATTTGAATGAAATTAATATTAAAATAACTGATACACTTTTAAAAACTGCAACAAAGATAGCTGGTAGAAAAAAGCAGCAATTGACCAATAAAATTCCTATTGAGACTAGAGAATTTATGAAGAAAAGAAGGAATATGAAAAATATACAAAAATTATCCATTAAAAAGGATTGAATATCTCGAATTTTTTGTAAAATGGTGCGGAAAAGAGTTGAAAATAATATAAGAAGTCAAGCATTGTTGGTCGAGAGGTCAGCGACCTCTACTTTACAAGCAGTTGTCCCGGCTAATGCTATGACACATGAGAAGAAAAATGATATAAGAAAGTATAATTGTGAACTAGCAAAGAAAGCTGTAGAAGAAAATAAGTCTCAAGAATGTAAAACAACAATTTGGTATTGGTACAAAATTTATATCTGCAATAAGGAAAAAAGATGGAATTATTACTAAAAAGAGAGATGATATCATGAAATGGGTAGAAGACTTTTATCAAGAATTATATAGTAATAATGAACAAGTACCTCCTATATCTATTACATCTTCCGAATTGCCCAGAATTTTAAATGAAGAAGTGAGATATGCAATTAAATGTATGAAGAAAGGAAAGGCTCCAGGTAATGATGGAATTGTAATTGATGTATTAAATGAAACAGGCAAAGAAATAAAAAAAATTATAGAAAAGTTATATACCAAATATCTAAATGATAAAGATGTACCAGAAGATTGGAAGAATGCAGTAATAATATTAATATTTAAAAAAGGTGATAAAGATATTACAAATTACAGACCTATCAGCTTTTTATGTTTTATACAAAATTTTTGCTAAGATAATTACAACTCATCTACAGAGAATATTGGATTTCCACCAACCAAGAGAACAAGCTGGATTTAAAAGTGGTTTTAGTACCATAGATCATATCCAGGTACTGAAAGAAGTTATAGAAAGGACAAATGAATATGAGTTGCCATTATGTTTTGGATTTGTAGATTATGAAAAGGCATTTGATTCTATAAACATTTCTTCAATGATTAAAGTATTGGATCATCAAGATATAGATCCAGGATATTGTCATATTTTAAAGAATATTTATAAAAATGCAACAGCAGTAATTAGATTACATAATGATACTAGCAAAGTCAACATTGAGAAAGGGTGTAAGACAAGATGACTCCATATCTCCAAAACTTTTTACACCAGTGCTGCAAGAAGTATTTTGTGGATTAAAATGGGAAACTAAAGGAGTGAAAGTAAAAGGAGATTATTTAAGTCATTTAGATTTTGCAGATGAAGTAATTATTTTTGTAAATAATGCTTCAGAGATGCAGGAAATGTTGCAGGAGTTATCAGATGAAAGTAGGTAAGTAGGACTAAAGATAAATGTTAAAAAGACTAAAGTAATGTTTAATCGATTTGCTCAAAATATGAAAAAAAAAAAATTGATTATGAGGAATTAGAAGTAGTTAACAGTTACAAATACCTTGGTCAGATTATTAATACAGATGGAAACATAATGGATAAAATTAACCATAGAATTAAACTTGGTTGGAGTGCTTTTGGTAGAAATAACTTGATACTAAAAAGGAAATATGCCTATGTGTTTGAAAAGGTTTTTAATAAATGTGTTTTGCCAGTTATTTATAAATCTGAGACTTGGACCCTTAATATAAGAGCAATACACACACTTCAGATCAGTCTAAGTATGGAGAGATGCATGCTGGGAGTAACAAGAAGAGATCGAAAACGCAATGTATGGGTAAGAGTTACTGACCTCATTGAACATATTAAAAGATTGAAGTGGAGTTGGGCTGGACATATTGCTAGAAAAGATGATAATAGATGGACAATTGAAGTATTAAACTGGATTCCAAGAGATTGTAAAAGACCCAGAACGAGACCACGTGAGATGGATGGATGAGAAAGTGCAGGGGTGATGTGAAAAGAAGCTAAAGATCGGAGTTGATTTCGAAAATGTTGAAAAAACCATAAAATGTACCAAAAACAATTAGATTTTACGAGATGGAATATTTTTGAATTTTTAACGACTTTATTAGGTAAATTTTGTAGAAATAATAGAGTATTTTAAAACCATCAACATTATCAATAAAAAAAATAAAACTTTTCTATTTAAAAATATGGTTTCCAAATGATCTTTCATATATAAAAACCCAATAGAATTACTTGCTTTTTCTTATTAATTATACGATTTTCTATATATTTCGTGTATATTTTTCACACGTTTGAAATATTGTAGAGCTAATCTTTTAAAGATAACAGAAACGGAATATGGGGAGCCATATACAGTGCAACAAATTTTGTTTCTATAAAATTTAGCTGCAGGATTAAATTTAGTAATAAAACGAGAAAAAAAATAAAAGGTGACGATTAGAAGCAGAACCTTCGAGATATAACTAAAAAGTACTAATAGCTTTAATTACTATGACCAGTTTTCAGTTGTATAATACAAAAATTTTTGATATATTTTGTATAAATTTTCTAGTTTTGTAATACCGCATTGCTAATTTTGAAAGATATTAATGGAAATGTTAGAGATGGGGAAAATAACTATAACATTTTGTTTTTAATAAATTTAGTTGCATGTTTTAATTCACTAAGAAAACTAAATTAGAAAAAGATTAGGATACAAGATTAAAACAAGCCAGTTATAACATGCCAAAATAAGAGAAGGATAAACTGCTTTGATCATTTTTCAGTAAGAGTAGCAGGCTTAAGTTCATTGATTGCCAGACCAACCAAGACACTACGAAGCTTTTATTTGACAGCAAAAGTTTATTTTCCAATAGCAGAACAAGTACATCCTTATGAATAGGTAACATTGAAATAGCGTAAAAAAAAATATCAAAATCCCACGAGTAGCGATCTAAGATAAGTATAAAAAAAAAATATCACAATGCCACGAGTAGCGGTCTAAGATTTAAAAAAAAAAAAAATGGCGATATCAAGGTCAAACCATTTTCGTAGTTATTTTGTAAATTCTTAAATAAAAAATTTAAAATAAACAACAAACACTATTTTAAAACTATTCAAAAGTCAAGTATTAGTAAATGGAATATTTTATATTTAAACAAGATTTCAAAAACTTTTAGCATATGGTAAATTAATAAAAAATTATATAGGGAAAAAAACCTCAACATAATCGTATTAAAAACTATATACAGTACTTACGCCATGGTACAAATTTTTTTTTTTAAATTTGCACAAAGTGCAAATAGAATTCTCGACTATAAATTCATTCTGTACAGTTTTTCCTAGACAATTTTCTACGACTTTTCTTCATTGAAAGGAGTATGGGAATAAAAAATCTTTCTACGCAACAGTCAACCTATTCACGAAACGATAAAAACAAACATTATTCCGCTATCAAAAATATACAAAAATCAATTATTTTGTTTATTAAAATACATATACATAAATCAAAGGAAAAAATTATAATATAACATAAAGTAAATGCTCTTCTATTTTAATATTAATTTAAATTTATGCTGCGAACTATATTTTAAAGTGGATTAATAAAATAGTGCTCATCCAGGCGATTGCATCAGCCAAATTCCGCAAAGTCAATATCTTTGACGTCACGATGATATAGTTTACGCCAGTTTTAACCGGTGTTTCACCAATTTTATGAATTCTTTTAAAAAAATCCTGTCTGGAAAATTATTTGACGTATTATTTTGAGGAAATTTGTAAATAGTAGGTCAATTACCATTAACTAGAAAGTTTTTTCATATAAATTAGAATCCTTTTACAAATGACATATATATAAAAAAGTAATAAAATCTAATATAAAAAAGATACAATACTGAATTTTTTGATGTGAACCAAGAAAATACAGTGATCATGTTTTGACTTAATAATTCCAAGTTATATGTGTTATATAGATTTTTTTGCTTTCCGAAAAGTATAAAATTATAAACAACATGAATTTTTTAATTGATCATATTTATTTTCTATTGTTAGCAAGTTATTTGTTTTATATATATATTTAAATGTAGGGGATTTGAACTCAGACCTTCAAGCACCCTTCAACTATCCACGCTATCTCATACAACTGATATACATGACCACATACATGTAGAAAAGATAATCATCAATATAAGTATTTCATGCTAAACCAGCACTCATCAGTTGGTCCAGATTATCATTTCTCACACATATATATAATCAGTGCTTAGTTTATATTAAGATAGCAAATCCTTACACTTTAATGGACAGGTTTCAATCTACTCCAACTTTTCAGCCATCCATATCATTGAAAATCTGATGGTGGAAAGCCCAATTCCCATGCTGATGCCAACATTATCGCCATGCTCATGTTGACCTGAAGTCACTCTGACCCCTCATGTATAGGACCTTATCCATTTAAATATATAGAAGAGGGATGGGCAGGATACAAGCTTCATATGTAAATATTTGAAAACTAGGCACTCTTCACAAACTTTGGAGCCTAATTATAAATATAGGAGATTTGAACTCAGACCTTCAAGCACCCACCAACTATCCACACTATCTCATACAACTGATATACATGACCACATACATGTAGAAAAGATAAATAATCACCAATATAAGTATTTCATGCTAAACCAGCACTCATCAGTTGGTCCAGATTATCATCTACCACACATATATAATCAGTGCTCAGTTTATATTAAGATAGCAAATCCTTACACTTTAATGGTCAGGCTTCAATCTACTCCAACTTTTCAGCCATCCATGTGATTGAAAATTTGAATTAGGCTCCAGGTTTGTGAAGAGTGCGTGGTTTTCAAATATTTACATATGAAGTTTGTATCCTGCCCATCCCTCTTCTATGTATTTAAATGGATAAGGTCCTATACATGAGGCATCGGAGTGACTTCAGGTCAACCGGGGCATGGCGATAATGTTGATATCAGCAGGTTTGTGAAGAGTGCCTGGTTTTCAAACATTTATATATTTTTTTAATAAATCATTTTAATGTTAAATATATAAATGTTAGGAGATTTAAGCTAGAAAAGATAGACATGTTTATAAATTTTTGCTTTTATTCATACATGCTTTCAATACATTGAGTATCATAATCATGATTCTTAAGTTTATTATTGTGGAATATTGGTGATTTTCTAACTTTCAAAAGAGAAACTGGTGAATGTTTGTTAAGTTAGTAGCATATGTATACTAAAATAAGAATACAATTTCTTTATTCTTTAGATTTAGTTATTTGTTTCATCAGAAGATTTTAAAAGTTTTTAAATACTCTTTGTAGTTAAAGACTGCATTCTTTATGTTTACTGGTAATTTAGAATAATAATAAAAATATAATTAACTTATCTAGTATATAAAAAATATATAATTTATTTATTTACACTTTCATCAGATTTCAGTGAGAATGTAATATTTATAAAAATGTATCATTACTAAGTTCATTAAAATATTTTTTCTATAAAATTTACAGTGTAAAGTATTATATTTAATATATAAAATTGTCTGTATGTATATTATTGTAACTCTGATGAAGACTGCCGACCAGTTAAAACAAAGAAAATATCAAATTTTAATTGATTGCATGCATTGTAAAAAGTTGTATAGCTAGTTATATAATGAGCATGCTAACAGCTGTTAACAAGCTTTTCTGAATATCCCTATCCTCAGACCAGTTTCTAGCTCTGGCTGTCATCTGAGGCATTAGGACATTCGGGTATTAGATTTAAAAGTACCAGATCAAGCCACAGCATTTATCTAATAGTTACCTATTAAGTAGAAAATCTGAAATTTTCAGACATCCATATGTCAAATCCAGCTATCTAATTTAAATAGCCATATGGGACTGAACTAAGTTCAGATATACCATATATTAATAGCTTTAGCAATATAAAATCACCAAAGCCTCGAGAGCAAAACAATAATTGCAAGGAAATCAAATACCTGAATGTACTAGCACCTCACTGTTAATAGCCAGAGCTAGAAACTAGTATGAAGATATGGATATTCAGAAAAGCTTGTTAAGAGCAATTATCATGCTCATTATATAACATTTGTAGAACAAGCTTATTAAATAAGTCACATGATATATGGCTTGATTTCCTTGCAATTATTGTATAGTTGGTATTATAGAAGTCAATTTTTTTATTATGCATCAGGATGTTGTTTTTTTAAAAAAAGACCAATTATAAAAATATAGTATTTTTTTTAAATTTAATTGTTCATCAGTAATTTGCCAAACAAACAGGTCTTGCGTATCTGTTCAGACAGCCATTTCTAAGAGCAATCACTTAATCAAAAGCTTAAGGGGGGGGGGGGATGATAAAAAATCTTAAAATAGGTTTTGCAAAGACAATTAATCAATCTGAAAATGTGAATCTGTATACATAACACATTCTTTAATCTGTTTGACATTTAACTACTAGAGAAAATGTTAATTTCTGAAATACTTCAATATAGGATCACTAAATCAGTGCAATTAAAAATCTGAATATATAAAAAAATTATTTCGCATACATTTTCCAATATTCACAAAATAGATCACTATATCATCAGAAATTTATTAATGATAAATTATTCCTTTCCAATTTTGATATTAATGATAAAGAACATTGTTCTCATTTAACTTAATTTGAACAAAAAGTTAGCCGAGAGGTCATCGCAACCGCCTTGCAAGCAAGTAGTTGGTTGCAGATGGTTGTGGGTTCACGTCCCGGCCGATGCTATGACATATGAAAAAAAAAGCAATGTGGAAATATTGTTTTCCTAACAATTCAATAAATATTTTATTGTGAATTATCTACATACTATAACAAAATTATGAGAATTTTTAAATTGTAACATACAGTAGTCCCAAAAATACATCCTGGGAATGTTGAATCAAAAATGAACAAATTCTAAAAAATCAAGACATCTGATTACTCTACTTTGGTACCAATATAATTGGCATACTATATTTGATTTTTCTTTTAATTTCTGTTTTTAAAACATTGTGGTGCTATTGAACCCATACTAGAATAATTCATTGATACATCTTTGGGGGGAGGGGGATTGAATTTTTGTAAAAGTACCTCATACTAAAGTACAAATTCAAAGTAAATTATATATATATTGTTAAAATATACTATTATAAATTATATATATATTTTTTTGTAATTTTCTTATTTCCTTCACATTTTTCTAAATTTTCTTATTTGTCTTTCAGAACAGACAAAAGGGTAAAGGACAACTATATCGAGTTTTAGGACATACATTAGTAAAGAGCAAATCCATTTGTAAATGATTTTTTTTTTCATCAAAGAAAATAAGTTACTTAATTAATATATAGTATAATAAAACAATGAATTAAGTTAGTAACCTAAAATTTTTAAAAAAAAGGAAGAGTAAAATAAATTAATTTTTTAGGTTATTTTGATTACTGACAATAAACAGTAATGAAGCAAGTCAAAGAAAGAGATTTTAGATTGCTGTTGTTTTATTGACAAAATAGCATATGTGATCCAGATGAAACTAAATAGTTCAGAGAGTTTGATTGTTCTCTTCAGAATTTGACTTCAATCTCTGGATCATCAGAATGCTTTGAATTGTTATCAACAGTTTGGCTAATGTCTTGTTATGGGGAAATGTTTCATTTTTCAATGAAATGTATAAATGTTCAATAAATTGAATGTTTTATCCTACAAATACAAACAAATTTTTATTTTGAGATTATTTTTGTAAAGACTTAAAAAATAATAATAAGTTCACATTATTGGAAAATATTTATTTTTTCATGATAAAGTATGCATAACACCTGTATAATTTTTGCACTTTATAACAAATTATTACAAAAAAACTACAAAGACTGATTTATGTAGATATAAACTGTAAGCATAAGTGTACACTTATGCTTTTAAAGTTGATGTTCATGGGAGAATGTGAAGAGATTTTAAAGCACATGTTCTGAGGTACTCCTTATTTATAAATTACTTATGTATGTATGCTCTATAAGTAACTGATTATATTACAGTAAATTTGAAATTCACTTTGTATTTAATTGCAGGTAATTGGAAAGGAGATTGTATCTCTCTACTGTGGTAGATCTAATAGATTGAGGTCTTCGTTTGGGCATAGTTGGCATGCTTTTAAAATTGATGTTCATAGCAGAGTGCACAGAGATTTTAAAGGGCATGCTCTATTCCTTATTTATAATATTAAATAGATGTAAAAATACAAGTTATGTTCTAGTCTTAAATCTAGGTTTTACTATTTACATCTTTAAATAAATGATATGCTAAATCGTCAATTTATTGATTAGTTATTCTTGTATGGCTTCAGAAAGCAGAAACTAAAAAGGATATTGAATAAAGCATATTTTGGTACCATACCTTGCCTAATTATAGCTACTCTTTGAATATTATTCTCACCTATATACTTCCAATAAAAGCAATGCATATTTATTTATTCAGAATATTATTTGAATTAATCTTATGCAGTGTAAATGAAGTCTCCTCTCCTACTAAATCATAATTCATAAATAATTATTTTTAGAAAGCCTTAATTTTCACTCAGCTTCATATGCATACTTAGAATTATAGATCCAATACTATCATTTGCTGCAAATCAAAAAATATCCTGATTAGTTTTGTGATTTTCCAAGCCAAAAATTGCTGAAAATTTTTATTTTATTATTACTTGATAAGGCACACAATTTTTTTTTCAGCATTAATTCTTTAAATAAATTTTTCTTAGTTGTATTCAAACAGTAATAACATTCTGCAGATTAAGCCTGGGTAGATTTTCTAATTTTCCTCAAGTGGCTTGTTCAACCATGTATTTTGTATTTATTATTAAAAAATAAAACTTTATATCAACTGTAAATTTAAAGTGAAATCATGAAAATTCATTAAGTTATCAAAGAAGATCTTTACTAACCACTATTTTTTTATAGGATTCTGAATTGCCATCTGTGAGATCCTAGACTGACATAGATAAGTGAGCTAAAATATGTTATATTAAATGCAAGTCTTCAATTACAAATTTTTTTCTTTGTCACTGAGATTTAAATAATTATTGGTATCTGAACTCTGAACTTTTATCTATTTCCAAGATGTTTAACATCCATTCTTGCATTTCTCATACCAATTCATTAAAAAATTAAATTTTTTGTCATTTTAAAGGGACAAAACTTCATTTTCTACTATAGGTAAATTACAATAGAATGACAGCCTGTTAAGCTAATTGCGCAGACGCTGTGAGAATGTTATTAATAAATGAATACCTTCGAACAACCACATGATATAGTATTTGTATAAGAGTAAAAAGGAATCCTCATTTATAAACATTTGAGTCGTAAGGGTAAGAGGATTCCTTTTTACTCTTATACAAATACTATATCATGTGGTTGTTCGAAGGTATTCATTTATTAATAACATTCTCACAGCGTCTGCGCAATTAGCTTAACAGGCTGTCATTCTATTGTAATTATAATCGCACGCAAAACGTTATAAAATAAATGTTTATTCATGTATACTATAGGTAAAGAAAATATTATATTTATCTTTTCAATGATATTTTTTACATCAACAGTAACAAAGTGATAAAACATAAATATAATAATTGGTTCTAGTATAATAAATTTTTGAAACATCTATCAAATTCAAAGTAAAGAATCTATAAAAATTATACCTGATTTAATCAACATCAGCTTACCAAAACAATTCAACATAGTTAGATTTATTTATTTCTAATTGAGATCTAAATGTTATTCTCTGAAGACTTTTTTCTTTAATAGAATTTACAATTTTCATGTTGATTTCCAGAACACAAATTCAGAATTTTACAATAGGTTTTGCGGACAAATAATGTATGGTCTAGTACACATATATAGTGTAGACAAAAATCAATTGGCTTTCCTAGTCATTGTTGATATTCCATCAATTGTCATAAATACAATTATATAATTTGAAATTTTTCTCTCTTCCATATACTTTATGAAAACACATTAAAACATTTTTAAAGGTATTATTATTAATAATTCTTTCTTTCACATTCATAAACATTCTTATAAAAATACAAAGCTGACAAATATTGATTATGTTAATAGATTAATTAAACTGAAAGAAAAAATGAATGCATATCTGATATCTTCAGTTAGTTGTTCAATAAAACCACAATTCTGTGTGAAAGTTACATTTCTTTAATTGTGGAAATAATTTTGTTTTTGAATAAATCGAATAATGAGCTGCTGGCTTTCAGAAATATCTTCTCATTTCTTCATCTGTCATAGATATTGTATATGTTTTTGTTAGCACTTGACTTGCACAGCATAATGCAATTTTTGCAGCCTTAGATTTAATTATGGCTTTAATTGTTGGCCAATTGGTTGTTTTTAAATTTCTTTAACTTTTATTTGCATTATTCACTTGTAACTAATAATATGTATTAAAACTTTTATGCATGCTTTTATTTTTTTTTTATTTTTATGGAAGAGCCACATCTGCTTAGCATATATAATACATTTTGATTTTGCCATTGTGAATAAAAAGGGTTCAATTGTTTGTTTTTTTTCTTTCCATCCCTCATTTTATATAAGATAAAGTATTATACTTTATACAATTCCATCCCTCATTTTATATAAGATAAAGTATTATACTTTATACAATAAAATCATCAGTAAATATGAAATGGACAATTGTCAGTCCATTGCATAATTATACACTGAATAATTATACACTGAATTTTCTGGTTGTACACATATGACAATATTAGTGATTCAACTTCGCCCATTCAGAACTAATTTACATGAGTAAATAGGTAATAATTATCAGATTTTGATATAGTTAAAAACCAAAATATATTTTAAGAAGCGACAATAAATATTTGGGGAAATGATTTTTCCATCAGAGCAGTTTGAATTGACAATTTGGATAATTTGAATTTGATAAAAATACTATTTGATAGTTTGTTTGTTTTTTAAAATCATAATACTTTCCTTTAACTTCAGACGGATCATCTCAAAATATCTTTCAGTTGATTATGATTGATTTTTTTGCCCAGCAGGATCATCCTTTGAATTATAAATAAACATAATCAATCTGAAATTATAAATGAAGATGCCAGAAATAAGTTTTTGTTCTTGCTTGTTCATGAACTTACCTATAAAGTACTCCATACACAATGTTATAATTGGAATTAGTACACTATAATGATCAGATGCCCATAGCCAGCAAAACTAATCCAAGAACCATGCAATGACCATCAACTTGCATGATGTGTGTAACATATATATAAAACATTACTACAAAACAATGCAAAGATGAACATCATTACTTACAGCCCCAGGGTAATCTCCACATGCTACTACACAAAGACAAAAATAATGTATAAATACATTTCATTTGCCAATTACAAGAGTAACTGGAAGTATCTGGCATGAGTTTAAACTCAAAATATATATTTCAAAAAAGAGTTTGAACAGAATTACTTAAAAGATGAGTTAAACATCACTACTGAGTAGCAACATAAGTTTTTATTAACTCTTCAATATGCGCTTAATTGCTTTCTTAGATTTGTCATGACTGAGAACTGACTATACATGCTTCATCATTATTTCAAATTAATTTTATGATTGTATCTCTATTCTCACACATACTGATGCATTATGTGTGTGAAACATTGATGTGGTAATGATTTTAAGTATTCCCATCTTGATGCAACCTAGATAAATGCATAATTAGAGTGTATGTTACTTGCTGGGTAGAATTCAGCTTAAGAGATTTGACTATATTATATACAGGACATGATCATGAATGATCCTCACATTATGGATATTATAAATAAGATATCAGCTTTTGTTTGGTCATACAAAGAAAAACACATTGAGTAAGTTATTAATATAAAGCACGTAATAATCAACTGTTTCAATATTTAGTATGCAAAAGTAAATAAACCCTAGCAATGAAATATAAAAAGAAACCCTAATAAATCGTTGGGTGGCCTTGAATTTAAAGCTATACCTGTCTTAAGCATAAATTCACATTTTCTTATGTCACACTAGCAATCATAAATTACATTCGAATGTGATTAACACCCATTTGGTGTAATCATTCCCTGCACTGTAACATGAAAATTAATTGATATTTCATCCAAATCCACCCAAAGACTATATTATATGCACAAAGATATACACTCATTCTGATATTGCATAAATATTATTTAAGATACATAAGCATAAGACAATTTGTTAAATATGAATGCGGTATTTGATAATTAATAAAATGTACTTTTAAACCAACTCTCTTGTGGGTAATGTAAATACTTTAATCTTTTACAGATTTTCTAATATTACTTGCGTCAGTTTTACATTAATGGAATTTCACGTGTGTCTAATTAATCTAAGTTTTCCCATAATAATCCAACTTAGAAATAAACAAAACATATAAAAAGAAAATGAAATTACTCTCAAAAGAAAGAAACCCTTTGAACCGGGATGAGGAATGGCAACAATTAAGCATTGTATGCATATTAAATCAGTTTTGGTAGATTAACATGCTTACTGGGTTAATAAAAAAAAAAGAATATGTATTTGCACATTTGTCGCCCTATTGCTTAATAATAAATATATAATGCAGTATTAATTAATATGATGTTTAAATAAAGGTACTTACTTTATCATTAACTATGACATTTCAAATATATAAAAATGTATATATACTTAATACGAAATCAAAATATTACTTGACATAAAAGAAAATATACAAAAAGATTAAAATATTAATGATTTACCAATAGCCAATAGGAGAAAGTCCAGGCTAAAAGTTTAAATATCTTTTATTTGCACAGGCAAAGAGTCTGAACATAGGTATGTTTGTGAGTCTTAGGGTAGCTTCAATGGGATGACATCTTCCCTAATTTTCCAACAGACTTCGCAGAGCATGTCTTCAGTTTATAACATTTATTAGGCATTCAGAGTCTGGATTTGTAAGGCATTGAATCATTCATCATTTAACTAGTTATAAATGATTTATTGTAGAATACTTTTGTGGTTCATATGGAGCTGTTAGTGGATCTTTACAAAGCTGGACAGCATGCTAGTTTGATATTGTCTTGCTTTATATATATGCTGATATGTAAACATGATCAGCAACTAACTGAATACAATAATAATGATTTGAATGTATTTTATGCTGGAACTTCTATCTCACATCCCTTAGATGGCAGAGTGGAGTGGACACTACCTTTCACTTCTCCATTCTTTCTAATTTCTCAAGCATAGATTCCATCTTCACCATGATTGAAGGAGATCTTTACAATACATTTCCCCCAGTTTACATATTATTTGTAAACAAAAGATATCCAGATTAAGTTTTTAAATTTTGTTTTTCACTAATAATTACTTAATCTATTCATCAAAAATTTTGCTGGAATTTCCATTTTACTAATTAACTTGGTCTATTAACTTCTGAACACTTGTTGTTTACTCCTTATTTATAGGACAGTTAATCAGTATTTAAGACTCTTTTCCTAATTAGCAACTCTTACCAAAATATTTTAATAACTGCTAGTGAAACTAAACAAAGGAATATCTTATTTTTAATAAAAATAGAGATCTTTTTTGCATGATGGTTTAATCACCAAGCAAAATACTTGAATCTTCTTGTATATCTTGTAGCTCTTACTAGAAAATGTTTTATCTGTAACTAAATGTGATTCCTGAACCCCTGCAATTTATTAAGCATTTATATAATATATCTAGCAATAATAATTAAAATCATTTATTTAAACTGAAGTTAGAAACTGAATTATCTTTGGATGTGACATCCTTCATGTTGCTCTTGTTACAATTAGTTCTGGTTAAAAAATATTTCAACATTTTAAAAAAAAATGGCTTAACATAAAACATATATATGTAAACATATATATAGCTTCAATATATATCCTTGTTTAACACCAGATTTCAAATGGTTTTTTTTATCTAGTAGTAGTAATTCTTCCATGGACAAAAATATATTTATAAATTTTGTCATAAGCCTCAATTATTTGACAGTATGCTCAATTGTTCATCGAGACAACTAAAATATTTCATAATCTGCATCTTTTGCAATAATAAACAAACAATTATATCCAATGTTATTTAGGAGTAACTTTGGATCATAACCTAACTTGTCTTTCTCAGTTAAGATTAGATCATAATTAATTTCCAGGAATAACCTCATTGGAAAAATAGTTAGGATGATTTAAAATTGTGGTGCAAGTACTTTCAGAATAGCACTAGCATATTCTGCTGGTGAATGCTGTAATTGTTTGCAGAAAAAGTCTCCACAATAAACTTCTGGATATTCAAATATTATCATAAGAAATATTACTCATATATTTCTTTGCATTATTTTTTTGTTTTTTTATTTATTCCTCTATCAAACATCAAAAGAAGAAATTACTTCACTGAAAATGTATAAAAAGCTGTTAAGCAGATCACATCCTGCAAATAACTTAAGATATAGCTTTGTTGCCTAAGACTTAAATCAGTTTTCTCTTTTTGAATGCTCAACAAAGAATCTACAATTGAATTTTTATGAGACTCGAAACCAATTTCTTTTTCTAAAGTCAACAACAAAGCCAGCTAGATATGTTCTTGGAAATAACTTGAGTCTCAGTAGCAGATCTGCTTTATAGAAGGAATTATACATGTATACCAATCACAAAACATAAACTACATGATGAATGACTGTTCAATCTATTAACTACAATGGCAGAATTTAAAAACTTGGTAACCTCTATTAAAACTAGCTCCTGTTGAAATCTCTATAGGCTCCTTTATGATATTTTGTTAATAGTTAAACTATCTAAAAAAACATAAGCCAAATAATAATTACTGAGACAAAGGTGTGATGAAATTAATAAAATCAATACCTAAATCATTCTTTATTTGCAGTATTTTTTTATATTTGCTTGGCAATAAAAATCATATTTGTACTGTTTTTTGATCCACCAAAAATATGAAACAATCCAATTAATAAAATCTTTGAAAGTACTTTTAGAGTTGTGGATAATAATATTTTTTTGATAACTAATCCAGTTTTTAACCTTTTATAAGTTAGAATAATAGATTATTTTTATGATCCAGGCACAATTAAGGCTATATATTCTTTTAAAAATTTGAATAGTATCGATGGTAACATATCACTGTCATATTTTAAAACATCTTCAGGCATACCATCAGAACCTATAGTTCTGCTTTTAGTATAACAGAAATCTATTTTATTTCATCAAATTGGATATCTGTGTCATAATATAAATAATGCATAACATATGTAAATAAGCATTTATTTTATAACATTAAATACAGTGATTTATATTTCCAAGCAGCCAGTTGAAAGATGATCAAATATTCCCTCATCTATTCAAAATAACATTATGTATTTGCATATAAATAAAAAATTACAAAATTTTTATATTAATTTTTATTAGTTATTCATTAGACTATAAGTTATCCACTTAATAAATAATATATTTTCATAGTCTGATGAATGACTAATAAAAATTATTAATTTACTTCCATTAAGCAGTTTGTGTCAAAGTTTTGAGGGTAGTAAGTTTGACCTTATTAAGTGAACTGTTGTAATTGACTACCTATATATACTGAACAATGATAATGTGTGTAAGTGAATGTGATCTGGGCTAACTGATGTTTATGATTTCACCTCTTCACACAGTATTAAAAGTGGATAGATACCAGTCCCTACTTTGCATGAGAGTGCTACAGTGAAAATTGCACTATAGAGATATTATTCATTAACAAAATGTCTATATGTGTAATAAATAGTGAAAATACAAACAGACAATCCCATCATTACTTCAATTAATGCATAAAAATGGATAGTGGCATATCCAACTTCTTTAGTAACCTTAGTGAATAAAAATAGTAAAATCAATACAAAGGCCAGAAAAGTTGTAGAAAATTCTGCTCATACAGGAAACTATTTAGTTTTTGATGAGCCAATATGTTTTGCATAACATTAGGAATATTCTTAACTGGGCATTGTTAATTCCTATTTGCAATTAATCATCATTTTCTGAAGATTATTCTCAAACTGTGGTCTCAATCAATAGCCTAACTTTAGCCCCCTAAGAATAATTCATGGGTCTTATTTAAAATATACTTAAATTTCATTACCATTAATCATCAGTTAAACAATTTTTCAATTGTTTAATGCATTAACTTTCTCTACATTTTCCTATTCAACTATAATTTTTACACTTATTCAAATCCTAAACTTAATACAAATTTTTATTTATACTGTTTGGCAATTAACATAAATTTCATGCAATAACCCCCCCCCCCTAATGTTAATCTCACTTTTATTAAGATAATACTCATCTAAATAAATATTAAATAATAAAACAGCATCCCTGTCTCATAAGTTATACTTATTTATTCTGAAAAGAAATAATTAATTCTTATAAATATTTATATACAATTTTTGTCATCTCTTCTGCCAACCTGCCCTCTAGATTATCTGACAAATTAATCCAATTTTCTTTATTCAAAAGCCTCTTCAGCATTAATAAAAAATACAAATTTCTCTGCATTTTCTATAAATCTCTTAATAATTGTTTTTATTACTTAACTTGCATTTCAGGATCTTGCTATCTTTTCTAAACTGAAATGGCTCTACAGATAAGAGAAAATGTCTGCCAATTAAAAAGAAATATGTCTGTAACAAGCATTTCAACAACACGTTAGTGGCATCTGAAATTTAATTATAGTTAATAATTCTAACATTCTCACTCTTACTGTTTTAGATTTTTTTTTACTCAAACTATATTTGCTCACAGAGAATCCACTTAGCACTTCCAATTTTACAAATTACAAATGGCAGCTAAATTTTATCTTGATAATCTTTAGGAGACAATTGCATTAACAGAGAGAACAAACTCAATCTTTGTTTTTTTTTCCATATGTTATACAATACCAAATGCTATAAGTTTAATAATAACCAAGGTCTTATATTATGTACTAAAGACAAATATCATATGCCTCTTCTAGCTTATACAAAGCATTACATGACTTTTCTAGCCAGAAACAACCTATTCGATAATAATACTTTAGAATGATTTATATTTAAGCATGAATGGGTTTTCTAAACAAAACAAAAAACATGCTAACAAAATTTCTACTAAATGTATAAAAAAATAATCAAATGGCTTTTTGCTCAGGGGTTTATAAAATGTTTGAATACCAGAAGTAACAAAGCTGGTTGTGATCCATGAAATTTAAGCTTCAGAATCTGCCAAATTATGCAGGACTCTCATTTATGGAAGTAAAATATAAAGGAGAAAAAATGCTCCTGAAGTAATCTGCAACCTTGTCTCCAAAGCAAAAACATGAGTGCCTCTGTGTAGTAGACCTGGAAAAATTATTGGATATAACATGGATAAATTCTTACTGTTTGTTAACCTGGAAATACTGCACACCAAGAAAAGAACAAATTAATCATACACATGGTGTAGAAGATATTGTGTAGAAGCCTTCAAGAAGAAAACCAACAAAGACACTGAAAAATTATAACTGCAAAGGACTTCAAAAAAATTTAAAACCATGGTTAAAGGTATTTTTATGTGCACATTGTATTTTCAGTTATAGTTTAAAAAGTTTTTTTAATATAAAAGTAAGAATTTTATAAAAGTCAGAATTGACAATTTTGGATGATTTCATTATATTTCATATTCTATTGTGAAACATGTTTTTTAAATCCATTTAATTTTCTTTCTTCAAAATTATAAAAGCAATTTTTTGGGAGAATTTAATATCATTAAATTTAAATTTTTCTTTTTGAAACATAATTTTTTTCTTTTCATTCATTTATTTTTCCCTCCAAAATTCACCAAAGGATTATTAATTAAGTTAGTTTAAGGATTATTATCTTTGATTTTATAAATGTTATTTATCCAACTTTTAGTTATTAAAGAAATAACTTAATGAATTTAAAGTTAATTAATTTAAAAAATAGAAGTCAACTGATTAATATAATTTTTTATGAAGCAAATAATCAATTATTAAATATAACAATTATTAAATAATTGTTTAAAAATACTTTTGAGTCTTAATCACTTATTCCTCCAGCTATCTGTTACATAAATTGGCAGTGTGAGTGACTTGACTTCAATACAGCTTAGTGTTCTAGGATTTTAAAATTCCCAATAATGCTATTTGATTATAATAGGGTAAACCTATGAATTATTTAAAGTAATTTAAAATATGCTGTTATATTTTATTTATCTTTTTCTGTCAATAAAAGTTTATACAGTTCTTGCATCACAGAGCTGGGTTAGAGCAGAATGGTCACTTATACAGATTAGAGGTTTATGTTAGTGTTTTGGACATCCAGAGGATAACCCTGGATCGTGCAAAGGAATACCCTTTAATGTTCATGCACTACATTTCATACATTTTTATTATCAGAAATTAAGTTTATAGTTGGCTGGTGCATTAATGATCACTATATGACCAGAACACTGATAATGCTTGGCATGTTTCTGTATTCTAGCATTATTTTTATTGCTATATTCTGATGGATTAGCATTTAAGTCTGTGCATCCAAATTATTGTTTATATAATCTTTCAAGTCTGGCAATGGTTAAATAAGTAGCCTATGCATAATGTATCTTTTCTATTCCTAGTGGATCCATTTTAAATCCAGTCACTAGGTTGTCTGCTGTTTTTTGTTGTTGATTGTTTATAATGAATGATAATGATTATTATTTATTGCTGGGTGAACTTGTAGTTAGTCTTATTCTTTGAAATCTTTTATGCTCATTCATTCATATATATTTAATTTGATTATTAACTGTGGGGATGATTTTGATTTCCCATTCCCCATTTTATTCTCTATTCACCCCTCTCATTTCATACTATTACAAATGGTGATCCAACTGTAAGACCAATGATGATCATCAAGTTTTAGTGGTCAGTGACCACATAACTTGAACCTCAGAAATACAACTGAAAAATAAAACACTATAGGTAAGATGCAGAATTAATTTTTAAAAAGGAAACTGTGAAATGTGCCGAGAGTATAGAAGATGATTAAGTTATAATTTAATTATAAAATAGTAGTAATGTATATTTATGGAATTTATATTTAAAATGAACAGAAAATCAAAGTATGATTTTTGGAGATTGGATTGAGTTTTTAACTGTTGGA
This sequence comes from Epiperipatus broadwayi, assembly GCA_028023455.1. Classification (NCBI taxonomy): domain Eukaryota; kingdom Metazoa; phylum Onychophora; class Udeonychophora; order Euonychophora; family Peripatidae; genus Epiperipatus; species Epiperipatus broadwayi. The sequence goes on from JAQFVV010012497.1 coordinate 127,401, forward strand.
GTTTGTTTAGCTGTATTTTCAATTCTGATAATGGATGGAGGGTTTTATCATTTGTTTAAGGATACAAGGTTTTCATGCAACTCCAAGAAATGTTCTATCTCAGGCATTGCTCCATATTACTGATTGTTTATTTATGGTTCAGTTAATGTAGTCCTGCCATGATCTCCAGTCTCTAAGTCTCCAAGGAAAGGAGCAAGGCATAGTTTTATATTTATCAGCCCCTGAGACTCAAAGTGTCAGAGCTTTGCAAAGATGTTTGCATTATTATTTTTATTTTTGGGTTGTAGATAACTTATGATGTCTAAGTTGAGATACACCTTTTGCTGTTCATGCTGCATTGTGTACTTACAGTCCAGTGGCTAGATTTTGTATCTATCCCAGGATTTCAGGTCACTATGCATTATTTTGCTTTCAAAAACTCATAAGATCTCTGAGAAAAGTTTTGACAAATGGTTTGTTACATGAACTTGTTTTTATACATGCATATGTACTTAAAAATATAAATAAAAATATTAGTAAGTTGTAAATTAGTCACACATGGGCAGGATAGAAATGGAGAATAAAGCAGAAAAAATAAATAAATTAGATAAAGAAAGTCATGTACTGAGATAATGAGTTTAGAGAAAGGCAGGTTAAGGGGTAATAATATTAATAATAGGGTTAGGTAAGATGAACAATTGCATGGAAGAGGAGGTGGTGTTTAGCTTATTTTATGAAATATTATTTAAAAAGTTCATATTTGTATTTCCTCTGTGTAAAAATAACTTAACACAGAAGATTAAAAATGATTTATATCAACATATATGCTGACAAGAAGAAAGGTGAAAAAGATGTAGGAAGAACATGGTCAGAAAAGAAGAGATCAGCAACCAATGGAAGAAACCCAAAAAGTAGAGGATGCTTCTATGTTAGCCCAATTATTAGAAATATTTAAAGAAAGTAAAGTACATATGGTAAAGAAAATAGAACACAACCAACAAAGATAAAATAAAAAGAATCAACAAAGAGAAGAGGAAAATAGGAAAAGGGCAGAAGAAATGTTTCAATAAATGAATCAACAAAGAGGAAAAGAAAGTAAAGTGAATAGTAAAAAAGGGAAGAATAAAGAGAAGAGGATCTTCAAAAAAGAAGAGGATAATAAAAAAGAGAACAAAGAGAATAGTAAAAAAGAAGAACTAAGAGAAGAGGTAGTAAAGGAAAATCAGGATAACTCAAGTGCTGCTAATGGAAATAGAAGAAAGCCATCAGCAAAGAGAAGAGGATGATAAAAAAGAGCAGAAGAAATTCAAATACTTTTTAAAAAAGTAGAAGAAAGTAGTCAGAATAGTCTGGCACTTTACAGAGATGAAAAAAATTAATCAGCAAAGAGAAGAAATGTTAAGTAAAATAGATTACAATCAAAAGATGTGGATTAAAATAAATTCAGATAGTCTTATTAAAATTATTTAATATTAAATTTTTTTATAGTTCATTAGTATTGTAATCAGTTGGTTTACATAGCATACACTAGTATAGTGTTTGTGCATAAATATATATGTAAAATAAAGGAAAAGTAGAAATAAACACAGGATAAATTTTTGTAGATTTTTTTTATATTTCCTAAAATAAATAAATAATAACTCTGATTTATAATATTGTTTATAAATTAAACTTTTAAAAGGTCTGAATAAATATAAATATTGTAGTATTATTATTATTCTGATTTTGAAATGTAAAAACACCATACTTATTTTTGGAATTTTTTAATAAATTAAATAAAAATTTTATCTATTAAAAATCCCCTAAGTAAAAACATGTATATAGATTCCAAGGGATTAGAGAGATAAAAATAAAATTCTATTTTTAATCAAAGTGTTGTTATAACACCTCAGAAGATTTTATAAAAGAGCTGATAAAAAATATGTCAGTCTGGATAGTGATTTTTGAAGAGAACAGGTCAACTGCAGAGTTGGGTATAATATTTTGTTGCAGCTTGTTGAAGTTTTCAGCAGTTGGTTTTAGCTGACCATAGAGTTGACAGAGTAGCTACTATGAACTAATATGGCTGAAGGCAGAACATTAGATTCAGGAGCTGCCAATATTTCCTTTGCAGGAGTTTGAATTCACATGGAGAAAATGACCCACTTCTTTGTGCTGAAATTCATAGTCTTAAATGTGCAGAGGATTGCTGAAATCTATCAAACCAAGAGAGCTGCTTGTCTGGAACAACCCTAGACTGAAAGGAAGACCAACATTTTACATGAATTATATTTTTCCTGATTATGACAGTCACTAAAAACCAAACTCACCAAGAAAAATCTTCCAGCCTGCTGAAGAATTAATTACATGTATGCTGTATCAGATATATTCAGAAAAGCACAGATAAACGTATATATAGCTGGTGAGTTATTTTAGAATAAGTCATATAAAAATAGACATATATAGAAAAATATTATTTTTAAGTCGGTTAAAAATCTATATATTTTAAAAGAATATAAAGTAATTTTGCTTGAATTATAATTAAGAGTCAAGAATAATTCACTGACCATCTGATTTTAAAGGCAAAAGAGACGTTTTGAACAATAATCCTCTTGGACATTTTTTTTTTTTTAAAAAATTATATTAAAAAAAAAGAAGTAAAGAATCGATGATTCAATAATTTAATTTAAAAAACGTTGATAATTAATCAACAGACACCTGTCAAAAATTGACTATAGTTTTTTTAAGGAAAAAAAAAAACTTATAAATTGAAACTAATTTTACATTACAGTATATCTATATTTTGTTTATACACACATGTATATGTATGAAATTTGTGCATATTTTCCAAAGAATTTATAATATTATTGCTGTTAAGTTAAAATATGGTGTAAACATCAGCGTGTGCACACACTCACACACATAGTAAAATTACATTTTGGAAGTGATGCGTGAATTTGTACTTTTTATGCTTATGGTGAGCATATAGTTGAACAGGGCTGTTTGGATGCGGGGTGTTCATGATACTCCAAAGTATATGCTTGGCACTGTCTAGACCTAGATATTGAGCTCCCAGAGTAGTCCAGTAGTGTGTGAGTAGACCTCATGAATAGGCCTTGGTCTCATGAATAGACCTCATCTATACCCCTTAGTCTCACACAGAGATGAGCAGAGTTGGTGCAATGCCTTTTTTTTTCTGGATACTACTCTTTGAAGATGATCTGTCTAGGTACTTAGAAGGGGCAGTAGTTAAAAATGAGGTATTTTCTCGTGATATCATGGAGCTTTGTGTCCTGATAGTCCAGCTTGGCTCTCTGCTTATCATGGCATGGGGAGCTGCAGTTCCCATATTCACTTTTACTATATCACCTTGCCTACTTCATCAGCATTAACTAATCAAGCAGAAAGTCATTTTAAAATTTATATATTTTTTGGATTCTATAAAACGATATTATCTTTCGTTTATTAAAAAGAGAAAGAGAGACATTTTAAAAGTGAAGCAAACAAGCAAATAACTTTGTTTTAAAAGAAAAAAAAAGTTGATAGTATTTATTTCTTTTAAGAAACTAATCGATAAAGAGTGGAACTTACTATAAAATAAGAAAAGCAATTTATACATTTTCAACAACAATAATTGTGAAAATAACTTTTATTGTCATAACAAGTATGTAAATTTGATGAAATTATTAATTATAAAAGTATTGTTATTTATTGTTTGACAAAATTAAATTTGTTAAAAATCTGTCAATTCTATATACGTGTTGTAGTAAACCTAGCATAAGTATTTGTATTATTTAAAACATAATTTAAAAGCTTAATCATGTATTATTTTTATGTAAAAATTAAATATGTTCAGAAATCACACGCATGTATATATGCGTATATCTGTCAATTGTATTGCAGATACCAATGCTTGTCAATTATAAGATATATGTACAATTTAATCATTTTTTTATGTTAATTGAAATGTATTCCTTGTATATTATAAAACGCATGTCTGTGTACGGATATATATATATATGCGTTTATAGAATCTAATTGAGAAATATTGTAAAACCATGTAATAACTTTAGTTGTGTATATAATTTTGTATACTTTTCAAAATCAGAACCCTTATAAGACCTTAAATATTATTTTTATTTTTTTTGTTAATAATAAACTTGTATTTAATTGTTAAAATTGTTTCCATCATCTCTTGTTCACATTCAGTAATAGATTTTGTGTTCTCTGAGCTACATTTCGGACACGGATAAATGGGGATGTGTACTTAGTGCTTTGGGCATCCAGTGATGATCAATCATCATCCTGGTTGGTACATAAGATTATACTCTTTAAAGTCCATGCACTATTATCTTTTATTTTGTTTTGGTCTTGTTAAAGATTTACATTTGTAGTTGGCCAGTGCAGGTGGCCAGAGCATTGATGATGATCAGCATGTTTTAATGTCCCAGCATTATTGATTCGATTTCTGATTATTGTGTATTTTAATGAATGGGCACTTAGGTGGTGCATCCAGGTTGTGTTTGAGTGGTTGCCCAGGCTGGCAGAGGCTCAATAGTTGGCTTGGTCTAACAAGACCCATTTTTAATCCAGTCACAAGATTGGCTGTTGATTTATTGTACTGATTTATTTTATTCCCATCAGTGATGACGATGGATGATTATTTCTCTCAAGTATGTACTCATACTTACTTTTATTTATAATGCTGGTTGATGATTAATTATTATAGTTGCTCTTCTGAGTTGGCTGACTGATCTCATTGATCTCTCAATGATCTCTTAAGAGATTTCTAATCTCATACTCTTATAATTTAAATTTACTGGGGTTGATGATGTTTTTCCATCACCCCAGGTTCACTTCCACTCCCATTACAGTATATTATGAAAAAAAATGTTGACTATTATTTATCTGTAGCATAATGTATTTTATCGAAAACTGAATATTGCATAGTGCATGTAAACTCATGTATTGAAAAAGTGATGCATCGACTATAAAATGTTAGTCACCTTTATTCTAAATTCTACTAGATTCTGTTCAAGGCCACACATTACCATTATACTCAACCATTCTATAAATGAAATGTTTCAGTTATTGATCTTTGTAGATGAGGACACATGCAAAACACTTATTTAATGAGTCAAATCTATGGCTACAATGGCAGAATTTAAGAAGTTAAAAAAGCCACTAGACAATCTTTTTCTGATAGCTTTCTTTATGTTATTTTGTTAATGGTTAATTAAACTGTCTTTGTAAAAAGTCTGTACACTAAATAAATTCATAGGCAACTCAAAAAATGCACTCAGATATGACTTTGATTTGATATAGTAAAGCGAAGATTAAAAAATGCAATATTTAATTATTAAACTTGCAATATGATAAAGTGAATAAATAATGTCATAAGTACATGTTATTTAATCACTTAATTATAATCTGGAAAAGACTAAGTCAAAATTAAGTATAGAAATGCATCTCAAATGAGATCAAGCAAAAATCAATAACAGAAAAGAGTTTGTAAAGAAAATACAAGAGTGGTGTGTTTATAAATGAAAATGTAAAATATTTTTTCCAAATTAGATAAATCTCTCATCTGAAATAGATGTGTCAATTTAAATATGTAAAATTAAAAGAAGTCTAAGGAGGAATGATGGAAAAAGAAATGATAATGACTCTTATCATTTTTGTTTACATGATGTTTGACATACACTTTACTAGCTCATAAAATGATCAAAAGTTATTTGTATGGGACTTCATATGAAATTTGAACATCAGAAGTGTCAGAAATTTGATTCTAAGTTTAAGTTTCTTACTGTTCTATTACTACATCAAATCATGAAAAACTAAAAATAATCAAATAGTTCATTGCTCAGAAGTTTGTAAGTAGTTTAAGCATTTTGAAATGTAGATATTTATGAATAAAGCATTCATAGATGCAATGAAACAAAACTTTTAGATTTCATTGATTTTAAAAAAATATTTGATTTAGTAAATAAGTTATCAGCTATGTATACGTATCTAGTTAGTAAACAAAATATTAAATAAATTTGTAAAATACATGTTGAAAAGGTTTATATAATACTGCACAATATAATATGTATTGTATAACAGTCACCTGCTCATTTGATGTAGGCAACATATGAAAAGAGATTGCATAGTCACTGCCTTCATATGCTGACAAAAAGTAAGAGACATTTTATCTTGATCATATGAGTAAGGTGCTTCTGTTTGGCTGTATAAGTTAAATGAATCAATGTCAATTGGGTAAACCAGAAAGATGGAGGCTGTGCAAGATTATTAAAACAAATATTTTATAATAAGTTAAAGGAAAAAAAATATTGTTTTGCAAAATATATATATGTAATTTTCTCAGACAAAATGTGTAAAGAATTTATAAAAGAAATGAATAATATTAAAATTATGGAAAAGAAATCATAAATTTTATTTATTATGAAAGTTCATTGTAATAATGGTACTTGTAAAACATAAACAAATAGAGAAAATCAAACTGCATATATAATGAGTTGCTTGGTATAATTTTTTTAACTTCATACTTCTATTAAAGAAGGTAAATGACACAGGATGATAGATTCTCTGAACCCTATTGGTTTTCAATATCAACTCAATATATGTTTTAAAATACATTCTGATCATGAATTTAAATATATTTTAATTTATTAGAATTATAATAAAGTATATGATATGAGAGCTGAAAGAATTGTCCTATCATTTAGTTTCTTTATTCTATCTTGAGCACTCTAATTACTTTGATTGCTAATGGAAGAATGCTTGTGAAGATTACTTGGCCCAAATTAAAATTGAGCATGGATACACCTGTTAAAGTATAGGAAACATCAAAAGAACAAATGAAGTTCTTGAAAATAGAATGGATGCAGGATTAAAAAGCATCACATTGGAGTTAAGATGCAACTATGTTTAATAAAAATAGGACTTTAAAAATCAAAAGGTTTTCATATGAGGCACTACTAAGCTACAAACAAAGGGGTATTTGAATATATCTTTGCCATAAGAAATTTTAATGTCATAATGACAATTGGAAAATACTTTCAATTTTCTAAAAATAAATACTGAGTACAAAAAAAATTGATATAGATTATGAAAAATATAAGTCAGTTCAGAGTTATTTAAAACTTTACATTAATTCATTAATCAAAAATAAGAGACTTTTTATGTTTCTTAAAATCACAAAGGTATAAAGTATGGTGATCATGTGATGTTTGATGGTTTCTTAAAATCAGCTAATGATGTATATCAGCAGCTAGATTGTGAATACAATATTCATATAATTTATGAAAATTACATTGACACAATTGAAAAGAGGGTTTGATAAATGTGTTATTTGCCTTTTGGTTTGAACACAGGCAAAACTTTTGCCATCCAATGCAAACCAGAATAATCAATGGATGCAAAAATGTTTGTGCATAAAATCCCTATCTAGTGCCTACTCATCCAATAACCCCAGACTAGTTTCTAGCTTATTGTTTTTATCAGTAAGGAGCTTTTGGACTAAGGTCAATGCAACTCTCCAGAAGCTACCTTTTATTTATTTAGTTAACTATAAAGCTATGATTCCAAAATGAAAACACAATAATGTTTTCAATTTAAGCTCATTCACATGTATAGTCATATAGATCTGAATCTAGTTCAGTATGTGTATATTTTAGCATCTTTGGCTCTTTTTAATACACATATTCACCATCATCCTATTGGGAAGGATTGGTATTAAACCACTAAACATCACATGATCACCATTTCCTATGCTTACTCAAGCTGTTAAAACAGAAGCAAAACTCCATACAGTAGTGCCACCCAGTGCAAGTCAGATGCAGTTCTCTCATATCCAAAAGCTCCTCACTGATAAAAGTCACAAGCTAGAAACTAGTCTGAGGATATTAGATGAGTAGGCATTAGATAGGGATTTTATATACAAAACTTATTGCATCTATTGATTACTATGGCTTGCACTGGGTGGCACTACTGTATGGAGAGTTTTGACTCTGCTATAGCAGCTTGTTTAAAAATAGGAAATGGTATATCATGTGATGTTTAGTGGTTTAAAACCTTTTGGTTACAAACAAAACTTAGAAAGAAATGGCTTTCTGAGAACAAATTACTCCTGAGGTTTATAAAAAGTAAAGGGATACTTGCAACATTTTGGCTATTGGGAAATTGTTGGTTTTTATTAACTGTATATTAGGTGAGGTACTTGGAATCAATATATATTATAATTAACAATGTGTAAAAAGATGATATCAATTATCAAATGATGTGCCCATGGTTGGACAGGTCTATTTCAGGTTAATAACCTTTTTTGCAATCTATATATAGGGAGAGCAAGGATTCATGAAGTGCATATGCTGTCATCTAAGATGCTTTTAGTTCCAAATTGTTGTTGTTTTTAAAAAAGTCAAAGTGTCATTCTAATGTTGCATGCTATAATAAATCAATTAAACACAATATTAGCTAAAATATTATTACTCTTCATAATGTATAGTAACTAAAATATATGATTTAAATTTAGATGTTCATATGAATATGTTAAGGAGCTTAATATTTTCAAAAATAAAATAATAGAATATTAAACCAATATTACTATTATTTTTGACATGGGTTACATTAAATAAACAACTAATCAAATAGTTTTATTACTCAGGAGTTCATAAGAAGTTTGAGCACCAGAAGTGAAATTGATTCACGGACTGTAGATTCCAAAATCTGGTACTCTATTACTGCATTTAGTCATACAGATGTGGACTATGTTGATAAATTATTTACAATTTAAAATGTCATTGTATTTCTAATCATCACATTATATTAATTACATAAATTATAATGTGAAAAAAAATTTGTTATATACTTTTTATAAAAAAATCTAAGATGTTTAAGTGAAAAATTCTGTAGAATATCTAGGCAAAGTATAAACTATTGGCTTTATATATTGTTTAAAAGATGCTTAGGATTATATAAATTCACAAAAAAAAAATGATCTCAAAGATTTCTTATATTATTGTGATTGATAAAAATATAGGGACTGGAAAAGGTTGCAATAATTACATTATAATGTTACTCATGTTAGAAAAAATACAAGTTTTAGTGAGTTGAGAGTATGGTTTTAGAAAATTAAGAAGCACTATAGACAACTGTTATTGCAGGCCAGTGCAAAAAAATGCTATGGACAAAGTAGTGTGATTTATGTATTACTTTTATTAGATCATTCAACACTTTTGACTTAGCTGAAAAGATTTGTGATAATATTTGGAGACGGGTATTAAATAGAAGGTGTATTAATTCCAATTCTGTTTCTCATTTTTTGTCAAATCAATGCAAGAAAAGCTTCTTATGTTGTTATTAACATCATCATTATTTTTAAACATTATCAATCCATTTGCAGGATGAAGATCTTTCCAGCTTAATCTTCTATAATCTATAACTCCTTTTTTTCTAAATAATACCAATAAATGTCTATATTTCATACATTCATCTCACATGTGGTCTCAGTTCTTTTACAATTTCTTGGATCCAGTTTAAAACTTCAACTGTTCTTCACACCACCACTTCTAGTAATATGTTTAACCCAGTTAAGTTTCACTTTTATTAGTTTTTCAAAAATGTCAGTGATACTTGTTTGTTTTTTTTATCCATGTGTTTTGCTTTTAATTCTTTCTTCCTACTCCCAACATATATCTCTCTATATTTAGTTTAAAGTTTTTGTATTGTTTTTCTGTTAAGTGTTCAATTGACAAATCAGAACTAATAAAACCATCTATTAAAAACTTTCCTTCTTAAATACATTGGCATATTTCCTTTTAATATTGAGTTATTTCTATCAAAAGCTCTCCAACTATGTTTAACTTTATGATTAATTTTATACCTTATTTTTCCATTCATATTAATAATCTGGATAAGGCATTTGAAGTTGTTGTTTTTTCTAATTCATGATTATCAAGTTTCTTCTGAGAAATTAGCAATTTTAGTATTTATCTTTCTTACTTTCATCTTTCAACATTTCTTGAAGCTTTAAAGCATTATTTGCAAAACAATCACATCACTTGCAAAATTTGGATGAGTTAAATAATCATATATTTTTAATTCCTTGACTTTATACTTTGATTTATAAAATATTTCTTGGAAAATTGCAGTAAAAAGTTTTGAAGATAAGGAATCATACTATCATAGCATATCAGTTTTAATCACCTTAGAATTATTGCATTTTAATAAATATTCTTTAGAATATGACAGTCTTGATGAATCAATGTTTTAATGAATGTAGAAATGTTTATAAAATCAAATGCCTTTTCATAATCTATACATTCAAAACATAATGACAGCTCATATGCATATATTCTTTCTATCACTTCCTCCATTTTAAGGTAACGCTCTAATCAACTGGTTCAGTTGGTTAGAGCATTACCTTAAAATTCAGTATTCAAAAATCTAAGGGACCAGGATCAATTCCCATGCTAGTACTGTCATTTCTCTCCATATTTGGATGTGATTCACTTTTTAATCCAATTTCTTCTTTTGATTGGTTTGAATTTTAAGTTTTCTATAGAAAAATAGTAATTATTGTGGTAAAAATATTTTTTATAGAATTGATAAAATTCTTTTGGTGGATCTATAATTTCTTTATCACTTTTCTTAAATACCAATACTGTATTATTACTGCACATAATCAATTACACATTTAGTATGTAATTTTTTAACAATTTTTCTATTTCTTTATCTTTTCTTTTAAAAATCACAGTAATGATTTCATCATTTCCTGGACTTTCCTCCTTCATTATAGGTTTAACTTCATGTCCCCTAAATGCTTGGCAGTTTGAAAGATATTGTAAATATAAGTATTTCTTTGTTTTATTGTCCTTTATTACTATATAGTTTTTAGTAGAACTTCCATATATTTCATGATGTTATCCCTCTATTTTCTTTTTTAATGTTGAAATAACTTTTCTTCCAATAATAAGATATTGCTTTTTTACTTCTAGAGATTCCCTTGTCAATTCCAATTTATTTTCTTATGTTATTATTAATTCTTTTTTTTAAACATTTTTCAGAACTCTGCATATTCAATTCTCCACATTACTATTTTTATTCGTACATTCTTTTAACTCATTTAAAAATTTGTAGCAATTTTTTTATCAAGTGTCTTTGCTGCAGTTCTTATTAGAGTACAGTTGTCTTCTAGCTGATTTCAGTTAAGTTTCAACCATTTTTAAATTCTGTCAGTATTATTTTTGATTAGCAAATTCTAGTTTGTTTCATTGGAGTGTTTCTGCAAGTTAGCAATATCAACTGGTTTTTTTAATACTTTTCATATCTCTAGTTCTGCATTAACAGCTATCTTACAAATATCTAATTGATTATCAATTTCTATGGGAAAACATTGCAATCTTAAACATACATATATTTTAGTAAAAATATAATCTTCATTTAAATGTCTCATAAAAAATACCAGAATTATTAACTTTTTAATAATAAATAATTTTTAGTGGTATTCATTTAAAATGTTTAAACTTAATAAAAATTATATTAAAGGATTGTAAAAAACCCTTCAGTTTATATTAATATAAAACTATAAAAGGAATTGTATATAGTTTTTGAAAGTAATCTCAGTGTTTATAATAAAGTTTTAAAAATGTTGACAAACTTGGAGCTGAAATATTATATGGAAGAGATTGAGAGAAGAAGGTCAAAGCAATTCAATATTGACTTAAGCAATCTAGAGAAAAAATGGGAAGACACAAAATTAATGATAATAGCAATTCTGCCAAACCTTAAAATCAAAAATAAAATAAAAAAGTTCATGTGGATAAAATGAAAAAAAATTGATTTAGTTTTGAAAAGAAAAAAGTGTATTCTGAAACTAATGGATATTTATTTTAAGAATTCAAACTATTAAAAATATTTAAGTTGATAAAGTTAGATCTACGGTATATGATAATTTTTAGTAAAGACTGAAAAAACATTAAATTTTTGAATTTAAGAAAATGTTCCATGAACAGGGATGTAATGTGTCAAAAGAAATTTGAATCTATAAGTCTTTTGCAAGGAATCTATTGAAAAGAGTAATACCAAATCATTTATAACAAGTAAGATATGGATGTATAGATTCAAAAATTGATGCGCTTCTCAGCATCTTTTAAAATTGGCAGAATATTACAATTATTAATGTTGTGCTTTTGGGGTCATTTGAAACAAAATTTTGATTTTTTTAAAATTCAGAATGAAAATACTATTGCTTCAAACCAAAAATATCATAAAAATAACAGTAGCTGTTGATTTTTACAGGTGACTACATTTGAAATTTACAAATTTAATACCATTTAGACATTAGTATTTAATCATTAGTTTTTATTTAAAAAGAACAAAAAGTAAGATAATAAGTTGTTTTTTTAAAGTGATTTATGGAATACATTTATATAGATTTGAGTATGATATACCATATGTAAAATATGTTCTTTCTCAGTATCATTTATTTTGTCGGAATTTTTTATAATAGCATTATTCTACTTTTTGTCAACTATTTTTGCTGATGCTTTAATGTGTATAATTTTTATATTGTATTACAGGGATGTATTGTAACCTTAACAAGCAAAAGAAGTCACTGGCATACAACACAGGCAACCACCAAACAGATGCATCAAAGAACCATATACCCTGTGACTGCAACATGACAAAGACATACCAAAACAATACCAGAACACATAGGCAACACTATAATAACTTTGGATTTTTTCACACTTAAGAGTATGAGTTCTCGTATAGACAAAATATACTATAATACAAACACAAATAATAAAATCTAAGATTCTTATTACATGTAAATTTTGTGTTCTTATATAATCTCAGATTCTTATTAAAACCTCAGGTTATCTTCCAAATATTAGGTTCTTACTTTCTCTAAACATTGGGTTCTTATTTTATCTACATCTCAGGGTTTCATTCATACTTGATACAAGAAATAATTACTTTGCTAAATACTTAAGCAGCATTAAATGAAATAACAATGTTGGTTTTTATTAATAAGATATTTTTACTTTCTTCTTATAGTTTTGTAATCTTATATTTCATTTTTAAAATAAATGAAAAAACAAAATAGAAAATATTCAAATATCTGAATACTTCAAACAACCTTTGGTTAGTACTAAAAAAAATATTCTCAAAACATTTTCATGTCTTATCTTATGATAAGCATATTTATATATCTTGTGTAAATCTAATTGAAATACCTGAATGTATAATCTTGTACCAAACAAATTAAAATAATGTAGCAGGCAGAAACTGTACTTTTATGCTACCCACTACATCATTGAGCACATTTATAATAAAAGACAAAACAACATATCTTATTTTAAATAATGCAGGTATTAAGCAAAATGAATATATTGAATAAATATTTTTAATGTGACTTATGAAAAGTACTCTCATATACAATAATGTTTAATAATTTTATTAATTGGATTTTCTAGATAAATTAATGTAATGATGAGAATAAAAACATAAACATATTTAATGATAATACTTCAATACAATAAAATAAATTTATTCAATAAGCAGTAAACCTAATAATACAAATTACTATTAATGTAAGCATTTAACTAACTTAAAATAAAATATATATCCCTTGAATAAATCCATGTAAAAATCACATTAATGAAATTTAAACCACTAAACATCACAAGATCACCATCACTTCTGGCATCCATTTATTACTCTGGTTGGCACAGTGTGGCATTACTGTATGGAGGGTTTTGCCTGTTTAATAATGAAATTTACAATATATCTCACACTTCATTTAAAAGGTTAACCAACCAGTAAACTTATATCTTTAAACAGACCATTAAAAGAATGATAATTCAATTACAATAAAATCGGACATAAATATAATTCTTATGATATTTCAAACATAGTTGGATACTACACAAAAATAATTTATATAGGTTTTAATTTATTAATGCATATAAGGAGCAGAATAATAAAAAGAGCTCAATACTAACAATGAACTACTATATTTGAAAATAATTTGTAGTAAATCTAAGTATTTTTATAGATGTACATGCCTTAAATATTCTTACACAATAAATACACACTAAGAAATAAATATAAAGACAGAATGAACAGTAATAAATAAATGAACACCCAGTTCCATGATCTGAAAGTGCCAAAATAAACCACATTCATTATCTCTCATGGTGGGGCTTAATAAATATAATAATAATGGAAATCATCCACTTAATTGGCAAAATTGATACCTGTCACCAAGCAGCATATCAATTAATACATTTACAAGGCATGGATTATTAATAATATATGGAAATGTAACCCATACACACTTTTATATGCACAAAAACACATACTTTGTCTAAAGATATATGCAAACCAATACAATATAATTGTGAAGCAATATTATACACTAAGAATTTGCAAAGTTATCTCAACTCACAAACTGACTTCAAAATGGTACATTTATCCATATACTAGACATATAAAATCTGTTTTACCCTGTGCACAATAATACTCTTTAGTAATATCAGAATATAAATTCCGAGAACTCTTAATAATTTGTAATTTACAACCATTTTATCTGAAAATTTACTCTTACCAATTTCCATCATACCACATATATTATTATAAATATATCTTACATAATACAAAGCACAATAGTAGTAAATTATTAATGCATAAATAATAATTATGCTAGAACAATAATAATAAACATATCTATTTCATAATCACATATTACACCTATTTTACCCTGTTTAAATAAGCTTGAAAGTTTAAAACTTCTTTCATTAAATAAATGAAAATAACCTCTTAATTCATAAGTCCTTCCATTTCTCCATACAGAAAAATATCTAGCACATTTTTAATTAAATGCAGAGGAGACAAATAAATGAATAAATATCTTAGAGCAGGAATTTCTTGATATATATTGTTTGCATGGAGCAAGCAGGTACACCAAAATGAGGAATAAACAGGTGATAAACATTTCAAAAATAAAAGTTGAGACAATAGTTTGGCAGGATTACACATGAAACAATTTCAAATTATTTCTTTTCTGCAGAAAGATAAATATATTTTCAGTAGATGAATAAATGAATTATCAGAATTTTGAGATGTCTTATTTGCATTAGATGAAATACAAGTATATAATGTCTTTTCAAGGTGTAAAAAATCAATATGAATAACATCTTTATTTTAATTAGATGAGAATTTTTTAAATGATTATATTTTATTTCATCCTTTGAATTCATGATAGTTTTAAATAATTCATTATTGTATTTATTTCACTAATTGAAATATAATTTTCAAAACAATTTCTTGTAATAATAACAACTGTATTTCAGTCATTAAATTGTTCACATATAAATTAATTCTTTCAAAGTAAAGCATTTAGTAGAATATAAAAGTAATAATCTTAATCTTTGTGATTAGTTTTAGATAACTTTAAACATTTTAAAAAATAAAAAGTTAATGAACTGGATTTTTTAAGAAAATACTAAAGTTAGTTTATAAAAGTTTATAGAAAAGCTAAAAAATGTTATATTTCTCCAGCTTATCAGTCTCCCTTAAGTTGTAGAAATTCTTCTATAACAATAAAGTTTATTATTTTTCTGATGAAAGATATTGTCTATGGGCAAATGAGCATGTAGAGGTTGAAATAGATATGCTTAAATGACTTTAAAATCTTCTAGCAAAACATTATTTAACTAATAAAATAATAAAGTATTTAAAATTAAATTGAACAAATAACTTGAAAAGTTAATCAGTAAGTAATTTATTTTTCCTTTTAAATATATATATGCTTATCATAAAATACTGCAGAGGTGGTCATCCAAAATTAATATTGGGGTGAGGTTTTTAAAAAGTATCCAACTTTAATATTTTGATTAATTAGGTCCCATATAAATAGATTTGATCTTGACCTTTCCTTAATTAAGACATCTAAGAATAATTTAACCTCACACTATCTAGGTAGTACTTAAAATATAA
Source organism: Epiperipatus broadwayi (assembly GCA_028023455.1). Classification (NCBI taxonomy): domain Eukaryota; kingdom Metazoa; phylum Onychophora; class Udeonychophora; order Euonychophora; family Peripatidae; genus Epiperipatus; species Epiperipatus broadwayi. Next base: position 143,367 of record JAQFVV010012497.1, read on the forward strand.
TTAACTTTGTTTTAATTATTAAATAAAATATTATTTATTTAATTTAAAGCAAATATCTTTTAGTATTAAATAAAAACCATTTGCTTTATTTAAAGCAATACCTTTTTTAAACCAATATGTTTTTATTCAAGAGTTTTTAAAGAGTTATAATTAATATCCCTCTAATATAAAAAAAAACATGAAATTTATTACTTTTTTAAAGAGAATTAACACTTAAAATAATTCATTTTAAACTTCCCTCTCTTAATACTCACACACATAAATTCACATGTGATCCACTAGAACAGTAGCTCTCAATCTTCCTAATGCCATAACCATTTAATGCAGTTCTTTATGTTGTGGTGACCCCCAATATTTAATTTTGCCAATAATCTTAGATGACCCCTGTGAAAAGGTTGTTTGACTCTCAAAGGAGTCATGACCCCCAGGTTGAGAACCAATGCACTAGAAGGTAATTAAAGAAATTATGGCATTTACTGCAGGTTAAAAAATAATATTTTAAAAGGTAGCAAAGACAAAACTTTATCTATTGAAATTAACTCAAACTATAATTCATTTTAAACTAATTTCATCTAAGCTTAACATATTAAATTCTAACCTGAAACAACTATTAAACCAATTAAACTAATATCTTTTGTAACTATTATCCAAATACATTTTAATACAGATATTTTATTAATATAACTTAGAGTGCATGATAAAGATTTTATACAATTTGCAAGGAGTTATCTTTATTTGAGTTTAATATTTTAAAAAAAGTACTATTGAATGCTTGAATCTGTTTGAACCAAATATAAAGTTACAGTATATATGTTTAAAATATCTATTATCATTTTATTTCTATAGAAACTTGATCGATTTCTTGTATTAAATTAGTGATAGTGTTGTCTTTCCCACAGTTATAAAAAACATTATGATAGAGTCACTATTTATCTGTACATTTTGGTATCCTCTATATTTGGAACAAATTGGCATGGATATAGTGATTCAATCTGAATACATTGATAGCAGTTATGGGTGACTTTGAATTAGGAAAGTGAAAAAAACAATATAAAATTATACTAGTATTTTTTTAAAGACTTATATATGTATAAATAAATTAAATTAGGTCATTATTAAACTATCTACCACTAATATTGTATAATCCCATGATCAATAAGTAAAATACTTTTAACAACTGCCATTTTATAAGAAAAAGAACTTTGTATATAACCATTGTGCTATTTATGAATTATCTGTGCATTATAAATTGTTTAATCTTGCTCATAAAAAACTATAATCTTATATCTGAAAACAATTTTTATATACAAGGACAAAGTCAAATTAATGCATTAATTTATTTACACAGATTTCTATCAATATATAGTTTTAAAATAATGTTTAATGTTACTATTTCCTATCTACCAGAAAATTTACAAAAATTAAGCATAAATTATATCCAGAAATTCTGCAGCCTTAGGAAATCTACTCAATTCTTTGGTCACAATATGATTCAACTCAATGGTTTTGATAAGGACATATTCTTAGTTATAATTCTTATATCTTCATTTCTAATTTTACATTATTAAAATTAATTGAAAATATATCTAAGTTTGTGGATTATAATTCATAGCATTTGATTTTACATAAACAGAAAATACATGACTGAGATTAGACTTTATTTCAGTATTTGTTGTTTAGTAGTAATTGTGACAAACATATTGATATAAATGGTACACTCATGCACTACACAATTATAAATCTTTATACATATTTTTAATGGATCGTAATATCTGATGTAAAAGTGCCTGAGTATCAAAATGCCAACTTAGAGATTTCTGGATTAATAATAATTTAAATTTATTATATAGTAGAACATAATTGTTCAAATTAAATGGGATCACTATAGATTAGAGAATTACATAATTCAGATTATTATACTTTTTTTAACTTTCATGTAAAACTTTTAATTACAAAAGTATTTATATTTTCATTGTTTTTGTTTTTTAAAGCTTAAAGCAAGATATACCCAATTACTTTGGAGGAAATATATTCTTTAGTTTTTAATTCATTTAGATATTTATTTATTTTCATTCTGTATTATATAGGTGAATAAAAATTATTATCTTCTTAATTTATTAATAATTAGTAGTAGTAGTATTCTCTCTTTTTTTTTTTTCTTCTTTGTCTTCAATCAATATGATTATATGTTTGAACATTTTCTCTCTTTAACTACTCACTGACAATTTTGATTCATTCATTTTTTTCTAATTTTTAATCTTTGTTTATATTCTCTAATTTATGAGTTGTATACATAAAAGAAATGATTTTCTTTTATTTCTATTTGTCAATTTTTTTATTATTAATTATTATCAGAGTACCCTGTGATATGGATTGGTTAAGAAAGCTATCATTCAGCCAACTCAATTGACTAACTTTCTTCTCGGTTAATTGTCTGAGTCTTTAATTCCATGTAACTCATTGTATCCCTTATATCAGTGGTCTTTAACCCTTGGTTCTGGTCCATGGACTGGTGCTGGGCTGCAGAAGTTTTCTGCCAGTCCTTGCTAGACTGGCAGGAAAGTTTGTGATAACAAAATAATAAGTTTTTAAACTTTTAATTAATATAAACAATTTTTATTTATTTTTTCATCTCATTTTTACCCAATTAAAAAAAAAACAGAACAAAACAAAATCTAATCAATCGTACATAAATTAATTAGTTTTTCTAATTATCACTGGTGTTTATGGGGTAGAATTACATTTTTTATTATTTTTCTAAAAATATTCAAAATTCAAAAAAAAAGTTTTTTATTATACAAACTCCATATATATAATTTCATCTTGTATATTTAACATTAAATACAAATATTACATTTATCATAATCATTGTCATGTAATTACACTAGCTGTGATATTTCCCAACATTCAGATGAATAACATTTTATTCTTGCATGTTTAGATATAAACGTAGCAATGCAGGCACATTAATGAGAATGATTGTTATTGTACTGTTTTCTGAAGCAGTATGATTGCGCAACTCAAGAAAGAGTGTTCAGCATGTGAAGATAAGCAACACCATTACAGTACACAGTAACTAGTGTGTTGTTTTGGTTAGTTATAGCAATTATGCTCATGTCATCTAAGGCTAAGCAGTTTCCATCTTTAAGAAAATTTATCTGTAAACTTCTGCCGGTCTGTGAAATCTTATCCTTATTTTTACCAGTCCGCAGATGTGAAAAGAGTGAAGACCACTGCTTTATATCACCTGATAAGGTCCAGTTCCTTCGTTCCTTCCATTACCATTCTTTTGAAAACACCTCTCATTCATTAAACAATTATTTTCTCTTAATATATACCCATCCAGTTTTTCTTTCCACGACCTAAAAAAGAGAAAATGTGAATGCATAATAGTGTAATTTACAGCATTCTCACGCACAGAAATATAATCTCTAGTCTAATAAATGATTAATAAAATTATTAAAATGTGAATGCATTTTGCTCTCGCTAGTTTTGTCAACTTCTTTATATATATATAATATTCATCAAATAATTTTTAAACAGATTATTACATTTGGAATTGGTCACTAGCCAAATTTATAGTAATGTGCATGTAGAAAAGGTCAAACAAAATCATCATCACAATTTTTATATAACCATAAAGGAAGTTGTAGGGCATCCAAGTTTAATCACCTCATGTGATTTCCTTCACGTGATTTCATATACCTGTAATACATTGTTTTAATACTGGTTATTAATAATTTGCTTATAATTCTTGATATTCGAACTCCTTCACTTATATGGTAATAGTTATATTGTAACCATCTATAATAATTTGATCAACCTTTAATTTTGATATCGGACTCCTTTACTCAGATCTAATAATATCTTTTGATCAACATTTAATTTTTGAATTTACTTAGTTATATCTTTTGAACTCTTTAATTATGTTACAATGGACACCCAACTGGGGCCTGATATTTTACCATATACCTGAAAAAGAGAGTCTATAGAGTGATGGGAGATGTGTGGTTAAAAATAGAGAAATTTTTTTTAGTAAAATTTTTTTTTTCAGTAAAAATTTTTTTTTGTCTTACAAAATTTTCTTGGCCAAACATTCTTATTTTAGATGATGATGTTTAATATGATTTAATCTTTCATTGATGATGATAAAATGGGTACAGCCATAAAACAGCTTAGTTTTTTTTTATCAATTTTGAAAATAGAGATGAATATCACAACTTAAGACAAAGGTGAAATAAATAATAGATTTTTTTTGTGGAACATTAAAATAATTTATTGCCAGATAGGATAGGCATAGTAATAGTGATGAATTATGGAATAGTAGTCTCATGTGTGTTTGGGGAGTTCATTTTGTAAAAAGTCTATGATTTTAGAGGTTTGATTGGATGGTTGATCGTTGGAGTTTGGTTGGTTAGATTGCAGTTTTGATGATGAGTGAGGAGTTTTGTCATTGCCTTGAGAATGCTATGTATTTCGTGTAACTTATGAATGATCAAACCCATTCACTGCTCCAACCCAATTTATATGTTATCTTTATTTTATCATGAAGCAGTTAACAGCAGACCTGCCATGATACCAGCCTATAAGTCTCCAAGAGAGAGAGCATGGCATAGTTTTCCAATCAAGTTCATATGTTATTCTTATTTTATCATGAAGCAGTTAACAGTAGTCCTGCCATGATATCAGCCTATAAGTCTCCAAGAGAGAGAGCAAGGTTTCGTTTTTGTAGTCTAAAATAAGCAGGGCATTCCTTGATACTTGCCACATAAGACTCCAAGAGAGAGAGCAAGGCATAGTTTATCTATCTTAGCCCCTAAGACTTAAAAGTTCTTTTATTGCAACAGAGTTTGCTTCATTCAATCAAGGGTTGTGGTAGTTAATAGTGATCGAATTGGGATGATCTTCTGAGTGCTCGTGATGCATTGTGTGATTATAGTGCTGTGACTGAATTCTTTTATTTATCTCAAGATTGTGAACTGCTAGTCATTCTGTGGACTGTCAATATCTGTCGGATTTCTGGGAAAATGGATGAATGTATAATTTGGGCTATTACAGACAGACATGCACTATAGATTATTGTTGTGTAGTTCATTAAATAAGGATATTAACAATTTTTTTTGTTGTATTTGTAATGCATAATAAGGTGAAAATCAAATCAATCAGTTGGTCAGAATAGGTGTCAGACAGGGAGAAGATGTGTGGATTTCTGATGGTCAGGGAAGTACAGATGGGATATACATAGTTTTATAACATGAGTGAACTAAATTATAGTATGGAAGAGGTTATGGAAGAGGAAGGTGCCCCAATACCAGGAATCAGTGATCGTTTTCATACTGAAGCTCAAGAAAAAGAGGAAATAGAGGGAAATGCCTTTAATGTTAGTAGCAGTAATACAGCCTCAAGGGTGGGAGTAGATGAGGAGTCAGAAGTGGGCCAGGCTCAAATAGCAAAGATGGCATCATCAGACATGGACATGATAATGCAGATGCTCAGAAGTATGAGAGAAGATAGTAAGCAAAGTACGGTAAACCTAGAACAAAAGATAGAGAAAAATAATAAAAGTATGGTAAATCTAGAACAAAAGATAGAGAGTCTAAGAGAAGATAGTAAGCAAAGTATAGAAAATCTAAGAGAAAATAGTAAGCACAGTATAATAAGTATAGAGAGTCTAAGAGAAGATAGTAAGCACAGTATAATAAGCATAGAGAGTCTAAGAGAAGATAGTAAGCAAAGGATGGAAAATCTAGGACAAAGGATATGTCAATCCATAGAGAGCATAATAGAAGGTAGTCAAAGATCACTAGTGTTAAAAGATAAGCTAGATTGTCAGACTACTGATAATAGAGAAAGGAGCGAGAGATTAGAGGAAGAAATAGGTAAATCAGCTAATATACTGATAGAGGAGAGTAGATCACAAGAAGTGGAAAGGCCAATAGTAGCCATAAAATCTAATCTCTCAGTAAAAAGAGTAAATGAGATGATGACCAAAGAGCAGATTGGGATAGATCATGAAGTGAAAAGAAGGAAAAGAGAGTTGGAGGAAAAACTTCATGCATCCAATAAGATTATTGATTTAAGAGAGGCAATAAGGGAGATGAAACCAGTTATTTTAGAAAGAGAGCAAAAGTTTCAACAGTCTGTAGTTCTCAATCTAGTAACAAACCAGCATGTGTGGTTTCAAAAATCTGTCTTCTTAAATAGATTGGAGATACCTTATATATGGTATAGAGAGGCAATCTCTCTGAAAAACGTAAATGTCCAAATCAATCTGAAAAATTTAACTGCTCTGGAAAAGTCAAAAATAAGTTATATCTGGTACAGAGAGGCAATCTCTCTGAAAAATGTAAATGTCCAGTGTGTATCAGACAGAGAATCAATCTTTCTGAAAAATTTAAATGCTCTGTTAAATTTAAGTGTGCCTTATATTTGGTACAAAGAGTCCACCTTTTTAGAGAGTTTAAAAATAAATTATACATGGCACAGAGAATCAACCTCTCTGGAAGATTTAAGGATGAATTATATATGGTACAAAGAGTCCACCTTTTTAGAGAGTTTAAAAATAAATTATACATGGCACAGAGAGTCAATCTCTCTGAAGAGTTTAAATGTCCATTATATATGGTACAAAGAATCCACCTTTCTAGAAAATTTAAAAATAAATTATACGTGGCCCAGAGAATCAATCTCTCTGGAAGATGTAAGGATAAATGATATCTGGTATAAAAAGCCAACCTCTCTAGAAAACTTCAAAGTGCCTTATGTATGGTATAGAGAGTCAATCTCTCTGAAAAACTTCAAGGCATATTATGTATGGTACCAAGAGTCCATATTTCTAAATGGAGTTTGTAATAGGAGGTTATATAAAATAATTCCTCCAGATATGTTTTATAAATATCCAGTCAAGATGAAAAATGGAAATATTAAAAAGGGACTGGATGTACAGGTGCATTTTTATGCAGACCACAATATGGTTTGAAAAGAAAAAGCCATTCCAAATTACCAAGAAAATAGGGGAGAATGCCTTTATGCTTGCTGCTCTGGATGGGAATAAGGGAACCTATAATGCTAGGAGTTTGATCCCTTATACTTCAGCAGAATAGCCTGGCAAGATCTCCAAATAAATTACTTTTAGGTTTTCTAATGAAAAATATATTTAGCAGTAGTTAATTTTTTTATATATATTATAAGTGTTTATTATTATTAGTGTATTTATTAGTTAGGATTTTTTTTTTTTTAAATATAGTTAAAACAAAAGTGCTGATGATTTTATCCGAAGGGGGAGAAAGTTGTGCCATTACAATTTGGTCACTAGCCAAATTTATAGTAATGTGCATGTAGAAAAGGTCAAACAAAATCATCATCACAATTTTATATAACCATAAAGGAAGTTGTAGGGCATCCAAGTTTAATCACCTCATGTGATTTCCATCATAGATTTCATATAATACTTGTTATTTTAATTTGTTTATAATTCTTATGATCATTCTATGGACTACTCAGGTATGGTAATATCTTTTTTTTGATTCATTCATTTATTAGATTACAATATATATATAATATTCATCAAATAATTTTTAAACAGATTATTACATTTGGAATTTACCGATGTATAAATAAAACTTAATCAATATTTTTTAAATTATTATCTGACTTTATAAATTATTTATCTTAAACGTAGTACTTTAAAAAAATCATTTATCTTTAAAAGATTTATTGTAACTCGAGTTGTTGCTATGCAGACGCTTTTATAGAATTATGGATCATAATTGGATTACAAGAATTAATCTAGATTTTTTTATGATACGCTAGATCTGAAGGGAATATTAACATATGATGTTTCTTAATCATTTTAATACAAATAAAACTTCATTAAACAAATAATAACAAGGTATCGAAAGATATTTTCTTTTAAAATGTTTTACGCTTTCGTTATTTATATACTTATATAAGAGAAAATTTAATACATATTAATTGTATTCAGAAATCCGACAAATTAGCAACTTTAATTTTTAATCCTGTATAATCTCTATGTGGTGCAATTTTCAAATGTTTTGTCTTTATCAGTTTCTCTTTTACCTCAATCTTATCACAATCATCCACTAGTACAGGAATTCGAACCACTTTTCTCGCAATGCATAAATTTCATGTACAATCTCTACTTTTCAAATCGGTTGAAGTATTGAACAGCTTGATACCTTTCATTATACCAATTCTTATCTTGTATGAAGAATAGATCGATATAAATTTCTAACCACTTTTAAAACATTGTGGAATTGTTAAATCATTGCATTATAGATATTTTTCATATTTATTTTTTTTTTCATTTTTATTCGTGCCTCTGTCATTTCAATTTTTCATATTGCAAACATCTACCAATACAAAAAACAATCCTCTCTGAGAGCTGTTTTGTTAAATGGTGGATGAAGTTGAAATAAAAAAGGCACTGATTAAAAAATGAAAATATAAACAATCTGTTTTATATTAATAAAACATTCTTTAAATAGCACTTTATTTATATGTTTATTAAAATACTATATAATGATTTCTACTTGATATTTGTCTTATGTGGACAGTTTTTAATATTTATTGTGCAATTTGTTAATTAATTGAATGATTACATTTTATTTATTTTTTAAAATGTATTCTTTATTTTAATAATAAACATATTTGCAGAGAATAAATTTACAATTTTTTTTTTCCAGATACAAAACAATGTGATACCAAATATGTTTAATGGCTTCTTTTTATGTCTTAATTCATAATCGTTCCCAAGATCTTTGTCTTAACAAGTCCTTTGTATAAGTTATTCTCTTTACAAAGAAATTTTTATATAATTAAAGAGAGTTTTTAAAAAAATTATACATAAGCTGTCTTTTCAGAGAATTGTCTAAGAAACCTATCATCTTATTTACAAACATCTTATTTTGAATGCTAATCTTTAGGAACAAAAGCAAAAAATGCAAAATACATTATAATAATGTGAATTTCATTATAAAATTGATTTCAAAAGAGATTTTATACATGAATAAATAAAATGAAGTTTTAGAGACTGACAACTTCGATCATTTTAATCAATTTTTTTTTTTTTTAAGTTTTAATTAGAGGAAACTAAAGTCAAACTTAGAAAGAAAAAAAAAGGAATACGTGGCATTGACATAAGAGCATATAATATCATAAAAAAGAATTTGGGAAGATTTAAAATAATTTCAGTTCTATTTAGTTATATGTTTTTTTACATTCTTTTCTGAAGATAAGTACACTAGCTAAATAATAATCCCTTAATATATTTGATTTTAAAATCTCAATATTCAGAAGTTACATAAACCATAATCAACCTGATAATTTTGAAGTTTCATTCCATTTATTTAATATGTAATAACTCATAATAATATTATACAAAGCATTCTCAATTTGAAAAAAAAAAAATGGATCATTTGTCTAAGAAGCATTATTTCCAACAATTTAAAATTATCATATATTATAACACAGCAAATCTACAATCACTTTTTTTAAATATATATGTTCTACAAAAATATCAACAAATTAAAAATCCTTTTTTTTTTTTTCAAAAACTTTATTTTTTAATATCAATACTGAACATATATTTATGTAATACAAAACTCCAACGTTTCAACTGTTTTTATCTTTATACAGTCATTTCCAAGGATCTGCAACAATAATATAAAATACATATTTATAAATAAAACTCAATTACATAAATACCTTCATCTTACATTAACATAAACAGTAACAAACATATTAAACATACATAATTATATTTTACTTACATCTCTCTCCCACTGCTATTTTTTATTACTTTTTCTTTTACATTATTTAATTACAAATCTGTCTTAAAATCACCCAAGAAACTTTTTATACAAATTTAAAAACCAACTCTAATTTCAAATAACCTCTCCCTTTTTTTAAATTTTATCTAAAACCCATCTCAAAAACTACATTCCTAAACTATAGCTTTAAATGATATAAAACAAATATAAACATCTTTTTTTATACAAAAAAAACCTTTAACAATTTACCTAAACCTATTTAAACATTCATTTTAATTATACATTATTTTAGATTCCTTATGTAAACAAGATATTTATTTTATATAGCGCGATGTTTTATAAACTGTATTAGATTCCTTATCTATGCCATTAAAGTTATTGATCAATTATGTAATAAAAAAATATTAAAAGAATAATAAAGAAGAGAAACAATGGGGAAAATGTAAATAATTTTATATATAATAGTTATAATGTTTCTAGAGATACTTTTATGAAGATTAAAAAGATTATAAAAAATATAAATAATAAATACAAGGAGGAAAGTAGGTTAATTATTAAACCTGTATATAAAAAGAAATTGAATTTAGGAAATATAATTAATGATACAAAAAATATAGAATACATTAAAAACTAGACTTAGACAACATTTATATGACAAAAATTCAAATATTTACATACATTGTAAAGTTTTAGGTCATAAAGAATTTAATATTAAAATGTTGGAAAGGGTTAAAGATTACAGGGAAAGGATGATAAAAGAATATTTTTACATTAAAAAAAACATCCTATTTTAAATAGAATTAATGGAATAGATAAGGAATCTAAAATAATGTATAATTAAAATCAATGTTTAAACAGGTTTAGGTAAATTGTTAAAAGTTTTTTTGTATATAAAAAAAGATGTTTATATTTGTTTTATATTCATTTAAAGCTATAATTTAGGAATGTAGTTTTTGAGATGGGTTTTAGATAAGATTTTAAAAAAGGGGGAGGTTATTTGAAATTAGGGTTGGTTTTTAAATTTGTATAAAAAGTTTCTTGGATGATTTTAAGACAGATTTGTAATTAAATAATGTAAAAGAAAGAGTAATAAAAAATAGCAGTGAGAGAGAGATGTAAGTAAAATATAATTATGTATGTTTAATATGTTTGTTACTGTTTATGTTAATGTAAGATGAAGGTATTTATGTAATTGAGGTTTATTTATAAATATGTATTTCATATTGTTGTTGCAGATCCTTGAAAATGACTGTATGAAGATAAAAACAGTTGAAACGGAGTTTTGTATTATATAAATATATGTTCAGTATTGATATTAAAAAATAAGGTTTTTGAAAAGAAAAAGGAGAATGATTTTTAATTTGTTGATAATTTAAAATTATTAACTCAAAAAATATTCAATATTATTAGTATATAAAAAAACACAAAAAGGCATTTTTTATTTTAAGAGATTACTGATAGTTTAGCAAATGAAATTTTATTCAAACATCAAATACTCCTTCATTTTATTGTACTAAAACAATTATCTTTGTTTAATAATTTAATCTACATATCCCAGATTCATCATGAATCTGGTAGCACTCAACTGAATGAATATCCTATCAAAATTGGTGATTTTTTTATAATATAAATCTTTTGATTCATGGATATTTTGAAATGAATATAAAGAACTGAAAAAATATATTTAGGTAAAATCAAATGCTACCCCTGCTACAACCATTATTTATCATAATCATCTAGGTCTAACTGTGAATATATCAATTAAGTCTATTAATTTTTTGTTAATTAGAATGGATTCTAGATGGATGTGTTTTAAAATTGGACTGTGATATCTAAAAATGAGAGGATTGAGTAAAAAAAATTAAAAATCACAGAAAATTAATCTTTAACTGAAGTTTAAAGTTTATATCTGTGCTAGAGATAATCTCTAGTTTCGAAAATGATTAGTAATAATCATTTGTGTATTTATCTGAAATGGATGGCATCAAAGTTGTGAGTGGAGGGAGTTTGACAATGAAAATGTAACAATTTACTCTAGATAAATACTTTGCATATAATAGAGATATATATGAGAGATAGTGACCTGGATCAACTGATGAGTGCTGGTTCAGCATGAAATGCATCTTGGGGGTCATTTGTCTTTTATTGTATCTTTATTTATATGAATTTAAAAAGAATGGGGAAGTTTGGAAGTGTTTATTATATCTATAAAAATTTTATAATTGTTACAATTTTCAGTCTAATATATTATAATGCTAGAATGAAGATCTCAATCTAGAGACATTTTTCATTATAATATTTATAATATTTTGTGTTTTGTTGTTTCTATTTTATTAAAAAAAAATATTGGTACAATAAGATTAACAAATACTTTAGTTAAAATCCTTAATTATTTCAGTTATGTTAATGTAATAAACATGTGTAAATGTTAATCATGATCACATGCATAAACTATTATATTTTATTTGGATTGTTGAGTATTGTCATTGTTAAAGTTTTGTTGGTATAATTAGATAAGAGAAAGGAATTTATGTTAATATAATCATATAAATTCCAACTCTTATCTATAAATTGAAGAATGTTAATTAATTTTTCTCTTTATAGTTAACAAAACTTTAATTTGAATAAATGTAATTATAGAGAAAGGAGGCATGGGGTAAAATGACTTTAAAACCTTGTAGTAATAATTAAAAGAAAAATGTTTGGTGGTAATTAGTTTCAGTGGAAGTTGAGCAGCTAGTTTGTGAGAATAAAGATTGCAGGGCATTTTATTGTTTAAAATAACATATAGCTTTCGTGGAGAACACTGTGCTAATTTTGGAAAGAAAAAAAATTTGTTTGTGAAATTGAACTATGATTGATTGTTTTCAAAATCTGAAGAAATGGAAAATAACATGGTAGATGAAATTTAACATATGCCCACCTAAAGCCTGAAGCCATGTGGAACTGTCTACAATCAAACCAATGAAGGTAATGCCCTATAAAGAATATAAATATGAAATGAGATCCAAAAAACTGTCTTGAAATCAACATGTACCTGGGATTTAAATAAATTACAACAGAAAAGTGAGATGAAATTTAATGGATAAAAACTTCAGTGAAATTCAACAAAAAACTGATGAGAAATTCCAAGTAATGAAATGTGAAGAAAGATTTAAAGATGCACAATTAACTATGAGAGAAATATATGAGAAAATGAGGGCAGGAAGTACAGATAAAATTAATAATTTGTTTAAAGATTGGGATAAGGGATTTAATAAAATTAAAAAAAGCAGGAGAAGAAGGAAGAAAAGATTAAATATTTAACTTCACAAGTTGTAGAAAATAAAAATGAAAGTGATCAATCAAGGATGAAGTTGCAAAAAAATGTGGACAATCTGAATATAAAAATTAGAGATTTAAAAGTTATAACTGATAAATTAGTCAGGGGGAAAAAGACTTTAATCTATAGAATGAATGAAATAGAGGTAAAGGCAGTGAGACAGATGAAACAAAAGTATAAGATAAGAAATGATTCCGAGTATGCAAGAAAAAAGAATGATGGAATTTTAAAACCAGATATCACTAACCATGGTGTCACACAGGCTAATATTAATCAGTTTTTAAAAATTTAGAGTATTCAGAGGTCAAGATGGTGAATCATCCATTGAACATCTGAATAGCTTGGAAAGATATTTTAATTAATAAAATGACAGAAGAATATAAGCTGGTCATTGTCTGTAGTCACAAGCTGATGTTCAAGCTTGATGGAACTCATTATTTTAACAACTAGTAACATTTAGTGATTATAGAGAGGCATGGGTGAAAACTTTTGGTCAGAAGATGTCAAGAGGTTATTAAGTAGTAAATAATACAAGAAAGATTTCATGCAGGAGGTGCAGAAGGCTATTCTAAATTCTTTAGGAGGCAGGTGGTCAAGTTAAGAACTTTGGATGCTCGTTATTTGTCTGAGAATCAGATTATAAGAATAATTTGTCATAATTTGCCTTTTAGAATTGAACAAATGATTCTGAGCATTGATAGAAAAACAATTGAGCAGGTAGTGGATTTTCTAAATGCAGTTGATATGAGCCAACATAAACACAAATAAGCATGAGGAAAAGTCTCACAACCCTATGTATATTAATGCATTAGAAGTGTAGAGGAAAAGTGATGATATACCATGATATAGAAGAAAAAAGAGATCAACACAGGTGATATGCATATTGGGAAATGGTTCTAATATGAGTGATAGAAATTATCAGTGGGCACCTAGGAACCCTCAAAAAAAGAGGATCACCAAAAATAATCTGGATGGAGAGATTAATGCAACCAACAAAAAACCCAGCCAAGATTCCCATCCCCAGAACCATCAACTAATTATAAAAAGAGAGAACCTGATTTTAATTGGTATGACTTAGGATTTGCCCTTTTGATTCTTAGAATAATATGAAATAAAAAAAACCATATAATGTACCAAATAATATAATGTCTAGCTAATAAGTCCATGAAGCATGGCTAGCAAGACAATAAAATATAAGAATAGATAGAATAGTTAAGAGAATAGTTTGTAATTGAGTAACTGTGAAGTCATTTTATTACCCAAGTGATTTCATAATGACACTGATGGTAGGAAATAATAGAGTAGCATGTAGGGTTTATAAATCGCCATAGATCAACTTAGCATGGTTCTAATATTAGAATCCAATACATGTTGGAAAGAAATAATAGAAATAGATATTTTATCATTTTCTGCCTCTTGGAGAGGTTTTATAATGTTAGAATAGAGATCTCGGTCTAGAGACATTCTGCATTATAATATTTACAATTTTTTTTGTTTTGTTGTTTTTATTTTATTAAATATATATATTGATACAATAAGATTACTAAATATTTTAGTTAAAATTCTTAATTATTTCAGTTATGTTCATCTAATAAATGTGTGTGAATGTTAATTATGGTGACAAACATAAAATATTTTATTTTATTTGGATTGTTGAATATTATCATTGTTAAAGTTTTATTGGTGTAATTAGATAAGAGAAAGGAATTTATGTTAATATAATCATATAAATTCCAATGCTTAGCTATAAATTGAAATTGAAGAATTTTTTTTTTTTTTTTATAGATAACAAAACTTCAAACTGAATAGATGTAATTATAGAGAAGGGGATATGTGTGAAATAGATTTAAAACCACATAGTTATAATTAAAAGGGAAAAAAAAGATTTGGTGGTAATTAGTTTCAGTGGAAGTTGAACAGCTGATTTGTAAGAATAAAGATTGCAGAGCATTTTGTAGTTTAAAATAACAGAAGTTCAGTTGATATAGTTGACTGGATATAAGTAATTCTTAGTTAAACTTTGGTGGAGAATTTATGCTGTGATAATTTTGGGGAGAAAAAAATTGTTCATGAAATTGAACTGCAATTGTTTTCAAAATTTGAAGAAATGGAAAATAAAATCATAGCAGGTTAAATTTAACATATACTCACCTAAAGCTTGAAGCCATGTGGAACTATCTACAGTCAAATCAGTGGAGGTAATGGCCTATAAAGAGTATAAACATGAAATGAGATTCAAGAAGCTGCCTTAAAATTATCACTTACCTGGGATTTAAATGTTACCACCTTCGATTAAATAGCTACTTATAAGGAATATGATTTAGTCATTAATTTACTAAAGATGTATTTTTCATTTATTAAATCATTGTTTTTTTGTTGCAAATTGTTATTTAAAAGACTTGATCTGTCTGCTATAAAGATTTCAACGCAAACATATAATAATCTATATTCTACCGAGAAAGATTTTGTTCGGTTTAACAGAAAGAAACTCTATTAAGGAAGCATAAAGTACAAAAGATAAAAAAATGAATGCTTTAGAATGTCAGAATGGTTAAATAATTTAACTGACCTTAAGATAGATAAATTCTCTTATTTTAAAGTAAAAGAATGTTTCCTCTTGTATGATCATATGTGTCTTTAAAGAAATACACAATAAGATTTAATTTATTTTCCAGAAAGGCCTAATGATAATAATAAATAATAAAGTTGTATAGTTTTTTTGTTAAAGATTTATGGTAAATTTGCAAAATCTGTATGTGTATGTGTGTTGATTATCATCCTATTTTTTAATGTGTATAATTGTAAGTTATGTGAAATCATTTATTAAATGATAATGAATAAAATAATATAATTTTTTTTTTATCACATGCCATTTTGATCTTGTTGTACAGTTCATTTTTTAACTTAAGAGAAATAGGTTCTTAGCTGAATATATAGAGGGTATGTGATTCGTTATTTGAATTACTGGATATGCATTAATTCTCTCCTTGTAGAGAGTGGCATCTTTATCCATAACAGATATATATAATAATTTATTCATCTCAAATGGATAAAATAAAATTTTGTATGTCTATGAATAGTAGATTCAAAAGTTTTTCTGGAATTAAAACTTCGGTTTTATAATTAGAGATAAGTTCCTGGTACAACATAGATCTTCACAATAATCAGAATCTGAGACACTTTTTTCCTTAAAAAAGGTTTCTTTCAGAAGCTATATAATGCTAATGGTTGCAAAAAAAAAAAATTATTGCAAAAAGGGTTTACAAATGAAAAAATATTAATTTCTGTTGCAGAATGTGCATTGAAAATTGAGTTTCTTTATTATGATAATTTTTTTTTTTTTTTGTAAATGATATGCATTTTACACGTGGACATATATTTGTATATATTTACAAAAAAGATTCATATCTATTAATCATATTTATTAATATTGATATAAATAAATTTTAAATGAATTAGAAGCAGTAATTTGTTTTATTTAATCTATTTCAGAACCATCTAATTATAAGCTTAAATAAATAATAAACATTAGATAATGATGCTAAATCAATCCTCAATTTAGTTTCTGGATATTGACCTTCTTTTGATAGCAGCCATACATTCTTTAACCATTTCTATTTGTTTAATACTATTAAGTTTATAAACAAAGCAAAACTCTCCATACATTATTGCCACCCTATGCCAACCAGAATAATCATCATGTGATGCTTAATAGTTTAACTATCAAGTTAATAAACTGCTCATAATGCATATGGTAAAAGTGAGAACATTTTATATTTACATTTGAATTCACTTTGTAAATTGTACAAAAGAAAAGTATGCATCTGACATACCAGTTCTTTAAATATTCTCTGCAATCAGTTCTATTAATAGGACAACCCTTTCATTGTTCTGATTTCTCAGATTATCTAGATCATAGAATAAAAGTTGAACAAACATAGCATTTTTAATATAGCTTAACACAAATAAATAATTAGATCAGTGTTATTCAATTCTTGTTTTTAAGTATAAGTCTTTTGAATGCTCACTTCCATAAAACATATTTTTCTTAATATCAAAATTTTTATAATTAATGCAGTTGTAGTTTTTCAATTTTATATGTTGTAATTATAAATAAGAATGCAAACGAATAATAAAGTGAACACATGATGCATATATATTTATATTCAAAACTCACATGATATAATGAACTTAAATACGTAAGTACATTTACATAACATTAATTAACTGACAGAAGGGTTTTTCTATCATTTTTTCTCCATCCCTCTAAATGTTCCTGTTTCATATCTCTTGGATATATATATCCTAGGTTGGGAATTACTGCACTAGATGATGAATTGTAGCTTACAGATAATAAATAGTTGTTTTATATTATTTGAGATTTCTATTTTGTAAAAAAAAATATTTTTGTGTAGTTACATTCAATTATTTATATTTTATTTAAAAAACAATAAAATTAAAAATGGCTTTCATTATAATTTATATTTAATGTTATTTTTGCAACATTAAATCAATCACAAGGTACCTTGTGTGATATAATGCTGTGGTAGAGATCTGGACTCTGTTTCCTAAGATTCATGGATCATTGCTCTAGATACAATTCTGTCATTTCCAGTCTTTTAACTTCTTATGAATTCTTGATTAATAAACCATTCAATTATATTATTTCATTGTTTACATATTTACAT
Organism: Epiperipatus broadwayi; assembly: GCA_028023455.1. Taxonomy (NCBI): domain Eukaryota; kingdom Metazoa; phylum Onychophora; class Udeonychophora; order Euonychophora; family Peripatidae; genus Epiperipatus; species Epiperipatus broadwayi. The sequence goes on from JAQFVV010012497.1 coordinate 161,168, forward strand.
GTGCTTATACAGACTACCCAAATTCATCATGGTTAATCTATCCATCTATATCATTTTTAAGATTTGGTATTTGAATTCTATTAGATTAAAATTTTGAATTTTCTCCAAGTATCTTGATCATTATTTATAGCAAACCTAAATAATTACCCAGTATTGCTAGCTACTCTTCAATAAAGCATAAAACAAGGATGGAAAATGTTTAAAGTCTCACATTCAGCAATTGGCAATCTCAGAGACTATGGCTTTCTCCTTCACTATTCATTGAAGAGGGATTGTTGCTGAAGCATTTCCAGCAGTGAGATATTTAAAAACTATTTTTATTTTTTGTTTTATAGAATAGAAATGGAAATACTTAAAACATGAAAAGTTTAAAATGCTTCATAAAAATCCACAAAATGCAGCGATTTTGTGTAAAGTCTCTGTCAGTCCTGTTCCTCAGTCGCTCTGTTTCAAAAGAATGCGATTTATTTACTTACTATATATAAGCAATGCCATTTTAAAAAAATATATACTTTTTTTTTAAATATCTATTTTTATAAAAAATTTACTGTAATTTTTTAATTATAATTTTTAGCAAAAAAATATCAATGAACAACACATTTTTAATTCACATATTTTTGTTTATCAGTACATATCTCAAAATATTACATTATTTAATTAAACTACTGTGTAAAATTTTATTTATCCTATATTTAATAATTTATTTAATATAGATGTTTAGTTAGATAGGATATGTATATAGAAATAGGGAGTGATATACTTTTCGACTTATCCTATTCCAGATTAAATATAAATCTACTGAAACTTAATAGAATAAATTTTAAAAACAATTTATTTTATAAAATATAAATTTTCTATTGACATGCGATTTTGAACACAAAATTAAAGATCTAAAAATTAACTAGGAGTAATATAATGTTGCTTTTGTCCTCCATCCATACCTCATCAAGGCTAACAGTCTGGAACAATATATTACATATGAGTATATAAGATAAAATAATCTTTAAAAGCCAACTACAGAACCAACAAGATTAAGGCCTTTTTAATAATTTTCCACTGTCAAATAGTGACAAAAATGCATTATTCAATAGGTTTTCCAAGTACATACATATTATGCAACAGATTTAATATTTATCCACCCCTATTTTGCTATTTAGCTAAGGATAACTAAATAACCATGTGATAACCTAGACTGAAAATTAGCTGATTTAGCTATAAATCAGCTATTTGAAAGAAAAAATTTCTAAGCTAATTTGAAGCCTAAAAATTTGTCCAAATATTTTCAAACTGGGTTAGAATTCCAGATCTTGAACATAGTAATTCTTTATATCTTGAACATAGTAATTCTTCATATATCAATACATAATATTAGATAGACATCTAATAAATAAATAATATGCCTAGGATTATTATATTAAGTCATCTAATTTTATAAGGTGACAAGCAGATAACTTATACTTTTAATAACTTATAAAGCTCTAATCTTAGCAAATAAATAACATAATTTAAATTTACTATGCATCCAGTATACTACCAAATATTATGAAGCTCAAATTTTAAGTAGATGAAAAAATGAGACTCATTTTCTATCTACCCATATAATATTATAAATTTACAATAAATGAGACTATAACAATAAAACTATTAATAAATGAGACTATAACAATAGAAACAAATATTTAAATATTACAATTGCAAAATTGACAAATTATGTATTTTCAATTTATAAGGTTAATGTTTTTAAATAATCCTGTAAAGCTGGACACTTAAACAGCTAACAAACTTACTAATGCATAACACTTTGGGCATAATCTTAGCCAGTCACAAGAGTATCATTTCATATGCTTATGATATTACCACTATAAATGATAGACGATTAGAGCATCAAAATCATTATTTAGTGCTTTATAAAGCTGATAGCTTTCATCAGTGAGGGGCCTTGAATCTAAAAGTATTGCACTTAGATCTTTTAAATCTAATACATTCCTCTGTCAACCATTGTTTACTTTTTTGGGTAAATGACAATATTGTAAGAAAAGAGTTGCTACTATATTGACAGATTTTGTAAGCATAAGAAATTGTGGGCATGTTATGTTATAGTGTTTATTACCAATCCTAGCCAAAGGAAATAGGTGACTCTGGTTATTAAAAATCCAAGACACCAAAATGTATAGATACAGAACTGTGTTCAGATCTGTATGACTATGCAAGCAAATTCACTTAGATTGAAAATATTATTGTTTTCAGTTTGAGCTTATAGCTTTATAATTATCTAAAAAGGAAAAAGATGGTAACTGGGGGGATACATTATATTACAAAGATCTAGATGCAATGCTTTCAGATTCAAGGCTCTTCCCTAATGAAACTCACAAGCTAGAGACTATTCTGAGGATATTAAATGAGTAGGCAAGCACTAGATAGAGATTTTGATGGATTTTTGATGTACAAACTTTTTATCATTCATTGATTACTGTGGTTTGCACTAAGTGGCAATATTGTATGAAGAGAATTGCTACTAACCTAATGTGAAAATAAATAGTAGATATAGGTTATGTTATTTGTTTAAAATGTTTATCTAGTAATATGCATTGGTATGCTTTGTTATCACTTTAAGTGTGAAACTTTTTAAGATTATTAAAAACATTAGTAATTAAAGTTGCCTTCTGAATTGAAAATAGAAAGTTTGTCAACTTTATCATTGTAATAATTTCATCTTATTTAAATATTCACTCCTATTGTTTTAGTATCTAAGTTGTAAGATTTGAAATACAAACATTCTTATACCTAGAACTTAATTGTAAATATAGGGGATTTGAACTCAGTCTTTCAAATCACTTTCAACTATCTACACTATCTCATACTATTGATACAATGATCACATACATGTAGAAAAGATAAATAATCACCAATATACATATTTGATACTGAACTAGCACTCATCAATTGTTACAGATACATATGTGGTCATGTATATCAGTTGTATGAGATAGTGTGGATAGTTAAAGGTATCTAAATTATAGTTTATTTATAATCTTATCCAGGTAGATAGGAATTGGGCTTATTTTTCTATCTATTTGTAATTTGTGTTCTATAACTAAGTGGTAAAATGAATTTATAGTTGTATTTCATCATTATCATCATCATTTTCAGCCATATGTTAATCCACTGAAAATGAGTGTTTATAAGTGAGGGCATAAATAAATCCAAAAATACCTGATATCTTTAAAAATAATATTTAAAAAATTATTTTTAAATTCTATTCAGATACTTATAGTTATAAATCCAAAAAATATATTTTATATTTATATTTTTTGCCATTTTAAGTACTTTATAACCAAAAGTCCACAGAAATTTTTATTGGGAAAATTTTGGGGGGAGAGGAGAGGAAGATTGAAACAAAAGATTAGGACTGCAGAAATTCTAGCAACTTTACTAAAATATTTAATGAAATACTTAATAACATATATATACTATGTTTGATAAATGAACATATTTTTCTGATGAATGATTAACACAAAAATTTTTATTTTTTGTTTACACACATGCAGAAAGATTTTTTAAAAGTTTAAAATAAATATTTAAATTTTTTTATTTAAATTTAGCATCTATTTATAAAACAAGTACCATAACTTTTTTTGTGCTATAAATAAACCAACATTATCTACTGCTAAGTTACAGAAATTTACAAGAGTCCCCACAATGATCAAACATTAACTTTTTATTTTATTTCTTTTATAAAAATGAATGTACTAAGTAAGTAAAGTAAAACTTAATTTTGTATGGAAATAATTTTTATTAAAACAGTATAAATTTTGTGGGAAGTCATATATAGCAATATACCAAAGCTGAATAATGAGAATTTTCACTAATTGATTTTTATTGTAAAAAGTGTCACATAGTTAAAAATAAAAAAGTTAATAATAATATATTCTAAACAATTTATATGTAAAACAGATATCAATAATTATTTTAAAAGAATTTCATCTAAAATCAGCAACTACATTAAGACGTATTAGTCTCATGGCACACATCAGTATATGTGAAACCTTAATTATATGTGTATGCATATATATTTAAAGCTTAAAAGTAAAAATAGAAATGAACACATACAAAGTTTATGTCTATAATTATTTTAAATAAAGTATGTTATTGACTGGAATATAAATTAATTAATATTTTTTTATAAAAATTTTTATTTAATACAAATGTTTTATTTATTTTTAATTTTGACACAAAGCTAAATTTTTAATGGAACACAGGTAGAAACCTATTTTTGTCTAATATTTAATAAGAATGTTTTTTGTATGCACATGTAATTAGAGAGTAATTCTAATATGTTAGAAGGTTAAGAAGCAATTTTTAAATAAGAAACTTTTTGATTTTGATGATTAAAAAATAGAAAAATTGTAATTTAGTTTTAATCTCGTTTTTATTAATTAGGAGGGGGAAAAAACATAATTTTTCATGGATTCAGTTTAAATATTGAAATTATTATCAAATAGACAGTTTCAAAAGAAGAGTTGTTTTTGCTGATCTTCATGATAATAAAATTTGAATTTTGGAGGAATATAGCATGATAGTTTCTTTGTGATATCTTATAACCCAATATATTTACAGAAGACATCATTCACTGTATCTGAAATTTAAAAATTATAGAAGCTGAACTGAGATAAAGATCTCCCAGCATTTATCTTATACATTTGTTATTCAGGACATGTTACCAGGAACATATATGACAAACCAGCCTAATCTTAAAAGATTCTAGTGGTATATGATTCTAGACGTATCAAAGCACAAACAAAATCTGATTATACAGCATTCCTTATTTGTTACTGATATTTTTACATATATATGAAGAATAGATTAAAGAAATTGACTAATGAGTAATATATATATATATATATATATATTAATAATGATATATTATTTCAAACACTAACTCTGTTATTAATGAAAATGTATTTTACTTATTGCTCATAAGAAAGTGTATTTAATCTCTATTATAATATTCTTAATATATTCAACACATAAAGTGATCATCGATTAGTGAAATGTAAAATACATGTTAGTGCAAAACGAGAGACAAAAATTATTAAAAAAAAACAATATTCACAGTTAATATTCCTAATCTTCAGAAACATTCCTACGAATTTAAATCAGAACTTACAAATCATTTTCAAATATTAACATAATTTGAACATGATTCAGATTTGAACAAAATCAATAGGAAGATACTGCAACAAAGATAGCTGATATAAAAAAGGAACAATTGACCAGCAAAATTTCTACTGAGACTAGATAATTTATGAAGAAAAAAAGAAATAGGAATATATATATTGTAACGGAACAGGTTTTTACCAGGTATGACAATAGGTTAACCAAGTCCTCACAACGAATAAGAGTCTATCTTGGATCCTTGCACCTATATACCCACATATACTTTAACTTCATTCCTGGGAGATGAGAGGTTAATAATCACATAAATATTAAACTATATACCTACACTCACCTCATTCTCATCTTTCATTTCCATTATCCCAGGTTTCAAACTCTTGGAGAATCTGCATAATCATCTAGTTCAGGGTATATTAATATCACTTAAAATGCAGATATGCATGAATGTGTGTAGGTGTATAAGGATAGGTCTGATTACATGAAAATATGTGTAAGTGTAGAAATATATGTAAGTATGTGAGAAGATATGATTTATTAAAAACTGAATATAGAAAAATACATCGAGAGTTTTTAATTTAAACACATATATTTAACAAATATATTTACAATAAATAACATTCTAATACTAAAATTTATAACATCTATGGTTACTCTTTGCTTATAATTTATTTCAATTATTATTCCAAATTATTATCCCCTACAAAGAATAATCATTTGATGTTCATGTTAATATAAATGAAATTTATTTTATATTTATGATTGTCTCAATCATCGTTGCTTGCTATATTATTATATGAAAATCATAATTCATTTTATTTTCATTAACTTGATATATTAAATTTCTATCTGTAATAGTGATGATATGAGATCCCACTATTATATACTGTAGTTATGATATGGATAAGAAAGACCATTTATGATAGAAATAGGTAAACTCTCCATACAGTAGAGCCAGAGTAATCAATGAATGCCAGAAGGCTTATGCATAAAATCCCTATCTAATGCCATAGGAACTTTATACACAAGCCTTCTGGCATCCATTGATTATTCTGGCTTGCACTAAGTGGCATTACAGTATGGAGAGTTTTGTCTGTTTTAACAGCTTGAGCAAGCATAAGAAATGGTGATTATATGATGTGTAATAGTTATCATAGAAATAGTTAGTCAAGAATACTGAAAACATTTAACAAAAATATTAGTATAAACAAACAAAGAAAAATATATAATGGTGCAATTGTACAAATATTTGGAATAAATACTGTAACGGAATAGCGTTACATGGTATTCAAACCCAGGCGTATGGGGGTATATTCAACTATAATCAATTGACAAAATAACTGACAGGGACAAAACTTTTATAAAAGTGGTCTTGCTTTAATAATAAGCGAAGAACAGCCGTTTCTAAAAGCCGATCGCAGCTATATAAGAGTACCTGTCAGATTTATTGAAAAAAAGAGTAAAAGTTTTGTTATTTTATTATTTTTGTGTGTGCTAAGAATAAATCTATAATCGTCTTGTAGTTTTTTTGTTATTTATTTTTGATCAATTAAAGAAGAATGATTGAATGCAAGTTTAACTTTTATAAAATAATTTAAATTAATTAGCAATATGTTCAGAAATTCCAAGCAATCTCAGATTAATTTGTACAAACTAATTAGTAAATGTAAAATTAGAAATTGAAACAATAGGCAGGATATGTCTGTACGCGAGATAAAACAAGCCAAAATTAAAAACAGAGGTGTAGAAAGTGTACACCGCTATTGTACGACTCAGATTTCTGTCCCCAGTGAAACAATACCTAAGAAAAACGGTTAAATTCCAAACTAATGTCAACAATCCCAGAAATCTCGGAGTTGAGCTGACACACGATGACTTATCAAATAAAGGGACTCAAGGTCATGGATTGATTGGAGGAGAAAATTCAAGGTGTGAGGGCATAAGGCAAAGATCAAAAGGCCGAACAGCTTTGAGAGACAGTTTTCTCTTCTTTGAGAGATTATTAAAAGACTTGATTTTATTAGACGTTATGAATCTAACTGCCATGTTGTGAATATAGAATTGCTTGACCCGGACCTCGTCAGTCAGCTGATGTTAAATGCTCATACCACCGGAGAACCTCATATTAGGACCACCCTAGACAAATCCCGAATACATATTAAAGAATAATCTTCCTAGATCCCATTACAGTGTTCTCATTTCAAGGTAGCTATCTAAAATTTTTATATTAATTGACTTAAAGAAATACTTTTATATCCAGAACTATTAGAAAGACATTAATCTAAACAGTATAATTAATATTAATCATTTATGAACAGTTCGAGAATTTTTACCTAATAAATTTGCCACTGATCAACAGTCTAAATAATATGCAAAGTAATTGAAGTTTACCGTTAATTGTTCGCTTGCATCACATACCTCTTAATCATTATTAAACATATTAAATAAATATTTAGTAGCTAATTTTTTTATTTAATTGCTTGGATTTCAACATAAATTTATATATATGAATGAATGTTTAGCGTAATTTTTTGTTGGAAATGAATGTAGTTGATATTTGGGGTGGGTTTTTTGATTTTATGCTTATGTGATGTTTGTTTTGACTAAAGTTAAGTTGGATTAATTTGTTCTGGGGGTGGGGCCTTTCTTGATTATAATAACGGAGGTAGTGTTAAGGGTAATTATGGCTGTGTTCGTTTCATGTTTCCGACTGGAGCGAGGCACGGGCATGTTTTGTGATGTAATTGAGTGGGCTTATGCACATACGTGGCGGACTCTTCTAAAAGTTCTCCTGGCGCCTATTACTGGGATTCGATTCGAATCTATGTATAAAATAAATAAAGCGTACGTGTATAGGTGTTAGAAATTATCGTCACAGAACATCATGTAATCCCCGGACGGAAGAACACAGCGGGTGCCAACAAAAAAGGAATCATCAAGAAAGGAGTAGCGAAGGTAGTGGTGGTTGTCACGGACACCGGGCGGTTACAATACGTATTAGGTAAAACCTTACCTTTCCCTGAATGATGATCAGATTTGTACACAAGCAAGTCCTCATCATAACTTATATTTTATTTTACTTATAATAATGGCAATATTTCTCCATTATGTCATGTATTAATACTTATCCCTCCTCCCTTTGTATCCATATTAAAGTCAGATATGAACAAAAACATTTATACAAAATATACTAATAAATAAAATTCATGACATCAACCTAAATGTTTTAAAGTTCATAAGGAAAAATGTTCTAGTGAGTCATTCTAATAATCCCCATTAATCCATTTCAGGTATAGATGGTAAAATGTGAGTGTTCTAAAACATCTATTAAGTCACTTATTCTTTATATCCTTGGGATTTCTGCTTTGAAGTAGAAGTCAACTTGATGTTTCATGTCACAAAACTGCTACATCAATTTCATCCCAGCTCTGACAGTTATAGCTTCATGAGCGATGACTTTCTTTCCCTGATGTCACTTTTGCACTTAACAATATATGGTTGTCTGTATAGATATTTATATAATTTTATTAAAATATCTTGATGAATTAAAAGCAATATTTTTTTATGCTATTAGATATCTTTAATTCTAGATGATTTGATCTACAATTTAGAATTAACAACACTTTGGAAATTCAAATAATCCAAATTTAATTTCAAAGATTTCATTTTCAAATTCCTTAGTTGGGGTTTAACTCTATATGCTTTTCTTACTTTATTAAATATTTAAGTATATGATTTTATTTAATTCAATAGTGCTTCATATTTCTATTCGAATTGCAAGTTCAAAATCTCTGCTTAATAAATTTATGCAGGTTATTCAACCAATGAGAAGTTTTATCTCGATTCAGAGAAGAAGCTCATTGATTTTCTTTTTTTTTTTCTATTCACACAAAAATGTTCTATCTAAGATAATCTTAGATGACAATTGCACTGTTATATATTTTTCTTTGTTTATACTAATATTTTTGCTAAATGTTTTTAGTATATGTGACTATTTCTATCATAAATGATCTTTCTTGTCCGAATAATAATTACATTATATAACAGGGGGATCCCATATCATCACTATGACAGATAGGAATTTAATATATCAAGTTAATACATTGTACAGGCCTAAACCTGCATTATATATGTAATATATGCGGGGTTTGAACTCAGACTTTCACATGACCCACCACTCTCAGTGCCATCTCATATAAAATGAATTATAATTTCCATATAATAATATAGGAAGCACGGATAATTGAGACAATCATAAATATGAAATAAATTTCATTTATATTAATATAGTCATCAAATGTTTATTCTTTGTAGGGAATAAGTGTTTGGAATAATAATTGAAATAAATATAAGCAAAGAGTAACCGTAGATGTTAAATTAAATATTTTATAGTTTGTTATAAATTTTAGTATTAAAATGTTATTTATTGTAAATATATTTGTTAAATATATATAAGCGTTTAAATTAAAAATTATCGGTGTATTTTTTTATATTAAATTTTCAATAACTCATATCTTCTCACACACATATTTTTACACATTTACACATATTTTTATATATCCACACCTATCCTTATACACTTACATACATTCACACACATCTACATTTTAAGTGATATTAATATACCCGAACTAGATGACTATGCAGATTCTCCATGAGTTTGAAATCTGGGAATAATGAAAATGAAAGGATGACGTGAATGTAGATATATAGTTAGAGTGAAGTTAAAATGTATGTGGGTATATAGGTGTAAGGATCCAAGATAAATTCTCTTATTCATTGTGATGACTTAGCTAATCTATTATCATACCTGGTAAAACCCATTCAGTTACAATATATATAAAAGTATAATACCTGTTATAAAGAAAAAATATATGTAATTTTTTTTTTTTTAAGTGTTGTAGCATTGGCCGGGACGCGAACCCACAACCCGGGCAACTGCCTGCAAATGCAAGGCAGTCACGCTGACCTCTTGACCACCAATACAAGACAAATATATGTAATTTTCAAACAATTTAACGGTGAAAAAACAGTCTATTTTAAATTCCTTAATACCATTAAATTGTTTGAAAATCACATATATATATTGTGAACATATGTAAAACTATCACATAAGTATATATGATCAGTATATACATTATTTCCTTTTTATATATAGTTGTTTTAATAAAATTAAAACAATTAAAAATAATTATTTTTCATTCCTTTGTATAAAACTATTGTTTAAACTAATAGAATTCATTGACAAATATGTTAACATAGAGATAATCTTAAGGTCAAGTGGCAGCCTAGCAATTAATACAAAGGAAAATAAAATAAAATTAAATTATTTATTAATATAATTAACAATTATAGAATGTAAAAATTGTAAAAACCAAATGATATATGCAGTACATGCTATTGGAAGTTGATTTTACTATAAATACTGAATTAGATAATTTATTAAGGAAATTCTATCTTTTGCCGATCTACTAGCCACTACGTACAATAATTTTACTGTGTTCAAATATAGAATAATTTTAAAAGATAGATTAATAATTTGAATGATTTGCTTATTGATAAAAGTTTTATTAGCAAACAAAATTCTAATATTACTCAAATAGAAGAATAAATAAATTACTCTTTATCAATAGTATTTGTATTTTTAAAATGAAATTATATATGTTTTATTAATTAGAAAAGCTTACAAAATCATTCTAATTTGAAATTCTGAAACAGATAAATTTCTTCAGAAAACATTTATATAAACCAAAATTAATTTAAGATTATAGCTATAGAAAAATGCATCATGAGTAAACCACTTGTCATAGGATATAATGATATTGTTTTAACCAAAGACAAATGTAATTATTTATTCCTACTGAAATGCATAAGGTCATATAAATTTCATCTATATAATTTAAATGAAACTCCAATTGGTAGTAATATCATTTGTGAAAGAAGATGTCAACATCATGCAAAAAGAATGTTTTGGAACAACAGGATATCTTGATTGCCTGTACAATGATTAATGACCAAGGAATAAAGAACTTTATTTTTAAAGAACATTACTTCACATATATGGAAATAAATAGGACACTAAAGTATTATATCATATCATCTTTGCGAATCCTCATTTAAAAATATTTAAGTTTATTTCCTTTGTTACTAAAATCCGTTTGCCATTGGAATAATTCATTTTAAAAAAAAACTAAATGAAGGGGAATAGAAGATAAGGCAAATATTTTTAATTTTATATTAATAAAATTGAGATCTTCCATGAAAGTGACTTGACTGAGTTATGAACTGAGGTATAAAAGTAAACTTAATATGAATGAAAGAATTTATCATTCTTCATACTGGATTTATTCATAACATGACAGAACTTTGTTGTTACTAATTTAATTAATATAATAATGTTTGTTTGTTATTAGTTGTATAAATAACTAATATCTTGTATAAAATATTTTATATTTTTTTAATGATACATAGAAATGGTCTCATGAAGTTGGAATTCTCTCATACAGATTGTATAATATAATATTACTATTTATTTGTATATGAATTAAATCAAAATTAGCTAGTTTAGCATTTTTATAATTTTTTTTGTTATATTAAATAAATTTGAATTGTTATTCATTAATAAATATTGTTAAAGTTTATTTTAAATTTAAAGAAGTTTTTCTAATTTATTTAATTTATTTATTCATTTTATGAAACAAAATAAAATTAAATACATTTACCCATACACATATATTTTACATCCTAATAATTTGGTTGAAATAAATTTTAAAAATATATTGAGATTATATTGAGCATTGTTATTGCTGTAGAATTGATGAAAACTCCTGAAGAGAGTTATCACCCTGAGTTTGAATTCTGAGCATAATGGAACAATTAATAAAGATGAAGATTGAATGATTTGGTCTAAATTGCATCTATATTAAATATTTGATGTTAAATTGTCTTATTTGAAAAGAATTCAATTTTGGATTAAAGTTAAATCATTTTATCCATAGCATCCTAAATGAAGACCCCAAATCTGATTATAGTGAGATGCGACCACATTGTTTCTTATTTAGGGAATCTATACCATTACAATATATAAAGGATACATTAAGGATTGAATATCTGAATTTTATAAAATAGTGTGAAAAAGAATTTATAATGATATAAGAAAGTATAATTGTGAACTAGCAAAAAAAAAAAAGAAGAGAAAAATCTCAAGAGTGTAAAACAACATCTTGGTATTGGCAGAAAACTTATTTTTACAATAAGAAAAAAATATAGAATTATTACTAAAAAGAGAGACAATTATCAGGAAATATATAGAAGAATTCTATAAAGAATTATATTGTGATAAAAAACAAGGAAAAGTACCTCCTACAACTATTATATCTTTTGATTTGCCCAGGATTTTAAATGAAGTAAGACATGCAATCAAATTAAAAAGAAGGGAGAAGCTTTATGTAATGGTAGAAATAAAATGTAACAAATGATTGGAAGAAGGCAATTTTAATATTAATATTTAAAAAAGGTGATAAAAAAATATTAGAAATTACAGACCTATCAGTCTTTTATCAATTCTATATAAAAATTTTACCAAGATAATTGCAATTTTAACACCCCCACCCCCCAAAACAAGCTGAATTTAAAAGTATTTTTAGTGCAATGGATCATATCCAACTATCAAGAGAAGTTATAGAAAGAACCAATAAATATGAGTTCTCATTATGCTTTGGATTTGTGGATTATGAAAAGGCATTTGATTCTATAAGCATTTCTTTAATGATTAGAGCATTGGATCAAGATATAGACTCAGAATATTGTCATATTTTGAAGAATATATATAAAAATGCAACAAAACCAATTAGATTACATAATGATACTAAAAAGATTAACATTGAGAAGGGTGTATAATGGGCATATCTCCAAATTTTTTTACAGCAGTGCGTAAAAAGTATTTTGTGGATTAAAATGGAAAACTAAAGGAATCAAAAGTAAATGGAGATTATTTAAGTCACCTAGATTTTTCTGGTGATGTAGTTATTTTGCAAATAATGTTTTAGAGCTTTAGAAAATGTTGCAAGAGTTATCAGATGAAAATAAAAAAATAAATGTTAAAAAGACTAAAGCAATGTTCTATAGATTTTCTTAAAAGATGAAAATAAAGATTGATAATAATGAGTTAGAAGTTAGCAACTACAAATACCTTGGTCAAATAATGTATGAAATTAATCATAGAATTAAACTTGGTTAGAGTGCTTTTGGTAGAAATAATTTAATATTAAAAAGAAATATACTAATGTGTTTGAAAAGCAAGGTTTTTAATAAATGTGTTTTTATCAGTTCTTAATCATGGATCTGAGATTTGGACACTTAACATTTCACATCAATCAAAGAAGTATGTAGAGATTCATGTTAGGAGTAACAAGAAGAGATTAAAAATGCAATACATGGTAAAGATAACAAACAGGTGTTACTGACATCATTGAAAGAATTAAAAGACTAGAGTTTGGCTGGACATATTGCTAGAAGATATGATAGTAGGTGGACAATTGCAATCTTAAAATGAATTCCAAGAATTTGTAAAAGACTTAGAAAGAGACCACATGTGAGTTGGATAGCTGAAATAAGCAAGTGTACAGGTGTGATATGGAGAAGAGAGACTAGGGATGGTAGAAGATGGATTGAACTTGGAAAAATCTTTACCCTGCAATGAATTGATAATGGTTGAAAATGATAATGATACTGATTTGTTTTAAAAGCAAACAACTTTTGAATACTGAATAAATTAGCTAGCTAATGAGAAACTGTACTCAGCAAAAAATAGTGTCCAATCATGAAAGACACAAACAAGTTTAAGCCTTTCAAGGCAATAGAAATTCTAGATATATTTTCTTTGAATTTTATTATGTCATTCCTAAAAAAACTTGTTTTAAAATTCGAAAAATATAATAAACTTATCAAATGTGATTTTTTTGTTAATGACAGCAGAAATTCTAGATAATAAATCAAGTCAATATAAGACGTTGTTAAAAATAATTTTAAAAGTTAATATTGAAAATTCAAATGTTATTTTTATATTAGAAAATGCATAACTGTGTGCATAGTATTTATATGTTTAACAATTAATTATTTATATTGTGATAAAATATAAAACCATTGGCCTAAATAGTTAATGAAAGCAATAATAAATAACTGGAATGCTTTGTATTATTAAATATACACATACATATACATAGTTTTTGTGATCTTTCAACATATATATTTTTGTATAATACAATTTAAATAATGTTACACATGTAGATTTATTTGACAATTTGTGGAAATAATTAATATCTAAGTTAAAATCAAAATGATCAGTTTGTAATATAGAGTATTTATCAGATCTTTCTGTCTTTATTTTTATTATTATTTTTATTAATTGATCAGTAATGTATTAATCATTATTTTAATTTATTCCATTGAAGTTATTTGATGCTACAATAGATTAAATTTTATGAGCCTCTGGTCTTGGTCAAATGTGTTCAGCAGTGTTTATTGCTATCCTAAACTAATTTTGGACTAACAGTATATGAGATGTATGTGCATGGACATCTATATATTTCTTTTTAAAATTACTTATATCATTAAGATAATAAAAGCTACCTTTAAAGCCCACTTACTTTATGTATATATTTTATGATAATAATAATTAGTATATTGATAGCCAGTACACTCATAGTACCTGGGCCCATATCATTGATGATGATCAACATTTATATGATTATCTCAGAATTTTTGATATAGGATTAATTTTATAGTTACTCTCATATAAAACCATAATTCTATATTTACAATATATAAAATAATATCACAAATTCCTTAAATTTTAATCAAATTCACTTTTCTATTGCCTACATTACAACAATGTTGACAGTTAGTTGTCACAATATTTTTCCATTAAATACTATAAATTAAATATATGCACTAATTATTTAATTTTATAAATTACAAATATATAAATTGATAATTATTTATTTATATAGCCCAGTATTAATATCTGATTACTAAGGTTTTATTTAGTATTAGTGTTTATATTTTAGCAAATATAATAATTTCATTTTCTAATATAGTCTTTATTTTGAATTACAAGAAAGTAATAAAATACCTAAATAAATATATTATTTACCAATTTTACATTTTTTGATTAATATGTGATTATATGAATTTGTTTCTCAAAACATAGTGTCAAGTGCTAGAAATACAGTTAGAAGTATAATTTTTGAGTAACTGTTGGTATTATTTATTGATGAAAAGAGATAATGTTTTGCCAAGCTATGCAGTGTTCTGGGTCTGGGCTTTAGAAACAAAACGTTAAGTTTCTCTGATGAGTCATATTAAGATTATTATTATGTAGTCATAAAATATTTACATGTTTTATATAAAAATTATAGTCTGCTTAATGCTTACATACTATATAATGACTCAAATCTATTTTTTTTTTTAATGATTTTAGTTTTTATTAATTCTTTTTAATTCATTCTTGAAAGATATTTGATTTTCTTATTTATTCAAATGAATGTGCAAAACTTGTCATCACTGAATAATTATTAATTTTATATTATTAGAATTAAATAAACTACATGTATTTATATATTAATGTCTTTTACACTGAGAAAATATCAAAAATGTTAAATATGCAGTGTATAACCTTAATGCATTTTAGAGGTAAGCACACTTCAAAAACAAGCAGACCAGTATTTTTCAAAACAAGTGTTGTGTGTATAATTGTTAAAATGAGATTATTTTCACAATCCTTTAATATTATTGCATTCAACCATTTATTATCATCAATTTACATGAATTGATACTTTCAACATTGATTGCAATTAAAACAAAATATTAACTCTTAATAGCATCAAAATAGCTTTAAGAGGAGCACAAACAAATGTTAAACTTTGATTTAAGTTATCATATCAAAATACAAAATCATATTCATTCCATTAAAGATAATTATATATTTCTATTTCATTTTATAGAAGCCCTTTTATTGTGCATAATTAATAATGTTTGTGTATAAAAAATGATGGAGAAAAAATCTTATTATAATTATGCATAATCTTAATGGACTCATGATACAGCAAAAGGACATATTTATTGGATTTATAACAAGACAAAAAAAACTTGAAAATTGGAAAAGTAATTATCAGGCTTAGAATTTTTAGAGTGAAGATAAAACAAGTATAGAAAATGCTCAAACCCTCAATGCCTATCAATTTACAAATCTAGAATGAACAAAATTTATTTACCATTCCTCTTTTGAGAATTTCTAAAAAAATATTCACAATACTGTAGGCTATATACATATTAATTTAGTCTTTATTTATATAAATTCCTAGTATCTATTGCTTTTCTAATTGATTGAGAAGGTTGTAAATATTTTCATCTAATCAGAAGGGGTCTGGAATTAAAAAAAAATTTGAAGACATCTAACCAGCTAATAAATGATCGCTAATTGTAACTGATCTGCTAAGTTAACAACCAGGATTGTTCCAAATTTACAAAAAGCTTAATTACTATTGTTAGGTAGCAATAGATAATTTTTTGCTAAGAATTGAAATCAATTTTATAGGAAATTTAAATGGAGTTTCTAGAAAATCCTGATTGAGATCATTTCTAATCAAGTCTAAGTAATCATGAATTAAAAGAAGTTAATATTAATGAATTAGAAGTTAATAATTACAAATATGTTGATAAGATGATTAATACACAAGGAATAATAATTGTTGTAATTAGAATTAAACTTATATGAACTGCATTTGGTATAAATAATATTTAAATGAAATATGCCTATGTGTTTGAAAAGGAGAGTTTTTAATAAATGTGTTTTATCATTCTTACTTATGGTTTTGAGAAATAATATTTTAGAGCTTCATGAATGCTAAAAAGACAAGCAATATTCAATAAATTTTTTTAGAAGACAATAAAGATTGATAATTGTGAATTAGAAGTTGATATTCATTATTTAGAAGAAGTTAATAATTACAAATATCTTGATAAGATTATTAATACAGATGAAAACATAATGGATGTAATTAGAATTAAACTTTGATGAAATGCATCTGGTAGAAATAATTTAATATTAAAATAAAATATGCCAATGTGTTTGAAAAGTTTTTAATAGATCTGTTTTATCAATTCTTCCTTATGGATTCGAAACTTACCAGAAGATTAGTGCAGATAATTCAGAACTCTCAACATAATATGAAGAGATGTAAGTTAGAAATAACAAGAAAAGATCAAAAATGAAATACATGAGGTAAAGAACAAACAGGAATCATAGACATCCCTGAAAAAATTAAGAAACTAAAATGGAGCTGGGTTAGATATATTGCTAAAAGAGATGACAATAGATGGACAATTAAAGTCTTGAACAAGATGTCAAAAAATTATAAAAGATCTAAAAAGTGACCAAATAAGTACCATAAAAAAAATTTTAAATTTTTTACTTTTTTTTTTTATAATCACACTGGATATGGCAAATTATTGTATATAAGTAAACAATAATAACAATCAAATGGTTTATAACTTGGGAGTTTGTAAGAAGTTCAAGTACCAGAAATGGATGGAGTGTTTATATTTTAACAATAACAGGTAAAATATTAATGATGAATAATTAATAAGAATACATAAAAATAGTCTTGTACTATGGTAATATTATTAAAAAAAATTAAAAGTTGTAGCTGATTTTAAGAATGCAAAGAATTTGAATTAAGAATTAAATCTTGCTTTGACTAAAACAAAATGATAAATTATGAGATCTGATTGATAATAAATTTCAAAGATATTTTTTAAATCCATATATTTTAATACACAATATTAATGAAATTTGGACATATACATATAAACTGAAACTGCATATTTTAATACATTGTCAGTTGGATAATGTAAACAAAAAAACTCAGTTCAGACAAAGTGAACAGATTATAGTGTTTGAATAGCATAGAACTTACTGATCAATTTATCATATGATTACTTAACCTTAACACATTCTATTTAAATTCAAAAAAATTCAGCTTATTTAAATACTATATACGAGTTAATAGATTTTGTTTGTGAATTACTAATAACTTTCTTTAATCTTAAATTTTAACATTTTTTAGAGTATACTTATTTATCATGATTACTTCTAAGATAGCAAAAGGTTCCAGTGTGCTGCTAATATGTATATTTGGTCCTGGATTATGTTTATTCTATATGAATTTATGTTATATAAAAATTAAGAACATATATACATCCTCTAAGATTAAATATTAATTTTCTTAGAAATGTAAATTAATTTTATGTTATAAAATGTTTTATTCTTATTAATTTGTTATAAAAATCTATCATTGTAACATCTGATAGAAAGAGTATGGAACTTAAATAACATTAAGCAAATTAATAAATATTATTTGATTTATGTAATTTAAATATTACTACAATGATTTAATTTTAATTAATAGAATTTTCTGTTAAACATTTCATTGAATCTTGGAAAGCACTTGAAAGCTTTATTATTATTATTATTATTATTATTTTGATGCACTTCTGTGCATAATATATAAGAGTTAATTAAAGGAATTTTTTTATATCTTTATCATTGCTTTTTTTTTTGTCTTCTATTCTTTTTTTTTTTTGAATCTCTATTAGAATGCAGCCCACCTAATAAAAAATATAATCGTTTTTTGTATTAGGATATGTACATTATCACTAATCCAAATATAACTAATTCAAAAAGTTATACTGTATTAATCTACAAAAATTTACAAAATATTTTGATTTGTAGTTTTAGTGATAGTTATATAAATATTTTGTGCTTATATATATATAAGCTTTTTTTTGTTATGTATAGAGCACACAAATAAGCTCTTAACAAGCTTTACAGAATATCCACAACCCTAGAGTAGTTTCTGTTACTGGCTTCCTCAGTGAGGTGCTAGGATATTCAAACTTTACGAGCTCTATATATAATATTTGTAATACAAGCTTGTTAAATTAGGTGATGTGACATATGACTTGAAACTTTTTTTTATTTTAATGTAATAAAATTAATTTATAGTTTTTAAAACACCAAATATTTCAATATATAATTAATTATGTATTTGTCTGGAATGTTAATAGATTGGGCAAAGATGCTAAAAACCTTTCTCAGATACACTTAATTTGTCTTATGGTATTCTTCTTTCTGCTTTGTCACAAAAGAACAACACTAATGCATGATATCAGAATGTAATGATCTTGTAAATTAACAGCTCTAATTAATAGCTATTACATAAGTGTGCAGAATTGAGTGTTCCATGATTTTTTTTTAAGAATAACCTGAGAGAAGAGTTTGATTCAAGCTTGCCAAAATCAGCAGTCATATGATTCCAAATATTTATGAAGGGCTGATCTCCAAGTTTTTGTGTAGTAAGTTAATGTAAGTTATATAATCCAAATGATAATGACATCAAAGGTTAGAGTTGAAATTTTTTATAGAAATGGAATAATAGATGAATGAATGCTCCATTTAAAACACACAATTTTATAATGAAACTTAAGAAATAATTTTAAACTGAAACATTTTGCAATTTGAAAAGATTTTGATTTTAAGTTCAATCATTCCAAGCAAAATACATAAACCTGAGACAAATTAGAAGATATAAGTAAAAAAAAGTAATCTTGGCATTAAGTATAAACAGAGATGATGTTTTTTAGACATCTAAGAATTTTTGCTGATTAAACAATTCAAAACAAAGCAATGGATGTCAGAAGGCATGTGCATAAAATCCCTATCTAGTGCACAAGATGACACTACTATATGGAGAGTTTTGCTTTGTTTTGAATTATTTAATAACAATTATGTGTTAGTATGAGATAGTGATCATGTGATGTTTAGTAATTTCTGCTGATATGCTTAATCAGAAAGAAAATAAATAATGTCAAGTAAAAATTAACAGATAAGCATTTTCTGTTAATGAACCACAGATATGGGTAGTGAGAGAGATTGATCTAAAGAATAGAAACTGCAGGTATGGATTAAAAAAAATATTGAACAATTCCTCCTCCCTTTTTTAAAAAAAACTTGTATAAAATCAAAAAAGAGTTAATTTTATTTTCATTTTGAGAGTTATAAAGCTCATATTTATATTAATTTTTTATTGAAAGATCATACCTAATTAAAATTTTGAATCATATAACACTATATGAAAAGAACCTTCCTTAGATATAATTTTGTAATCATTATTAATGAAATAATATATTCTCATTTTATTATTGTTACTATCTCTTACTTTGCTATGATTATCATGAATGATTTATTATTATTTTTACTGTTTTGATAAGTAATTCACAAAGCATGATATTCTATAACAGATTGTGTGACACAAACAATTGTAGATAACTTTTTAAGATAGACAGGTAATAAAAGGATAAAAATACATCACAATTATACAATTTTATTATCACAATTAGTGCATGGAGCTGAGTGATGGCATTAGAAGATCATGAGAATTGGACCTATACTAAATTAAGTGACTGAAGATTATAATGTAAATTAACATACAATAATAAACTTTTTTTTATATTGGAAACAATACAAATCAAGATCTTATCATACAAGATAGTAATGTATACTCTGGTTATTGATAGTTAATCCTTATATCTAAAGGTCATTCTACTATCAATCACTGAGGATGCTCTTGTCAGCCTGAATTCAGCATTTGACAGGTGTCAAATATATAATTTTATGCTAAATGACTACATTTGAGATAAGTTAAAATATATAAATAAAAATGCAAAAAAAAAAAAACTAATAATAATAGCTATGGAGCAAAATGACAAAATAAAAATAACTATCAAGCTTTCATTTTGAAACACTAATTTTTAAAAGTATCAGAATACACCATTTTTATAAAATATATCCATTTGCAAAAAATTCTGAAAAAAGTTTTTTTATAATACTTTGAGGAGAGTGAGAAAGGTAGCTAATATTGCAAAAATCATTTTAAAAATAATAAATTAATATTCAAATGCCTTTATATGTGTTGACAAAGGCCTCATAGAAAATAATGATTAATTTGCAGTGTCAATAACCACATTGACACTTCAACTGAGGATTTTAACTCTACTACTTTTGATAAGCTATCCAAACAGAAATTGAAAAAAATAAAATTAATGTGATAATCATATTTTCTAGATGATACTTAAGTTCATCCATTAAGAATTGTTGAATATTCTATATAAATATGATAATCAGAGAAATGTTATTCAATGAGTGGTGGAATCATATCTTGCAAAGACGCTTTCTAAATCTGTACTTAAATATAGCAACGTTTATTGTTCACTAACTCTTTGTATTTAATAGATGACTACTTTATTTACTTATCTGACAGACTATGAAATCATACTTAATAGATAAAAATTAAATTGTTGTATCAACAGTTTTGGATTATTTTATGTAAAAAAGTCAAAATAATCAATAAAAGTGATATTTCTGTGAATATCAGAGTCACATCTCCAATTAGATTTTCTAAAAAAAATTTAAACTTGGCAATATTTCTATTTCATTAACATTTCATACATTATTATTTCAAAGAGAAATTAAATGTATTTATTTTTATGTTGATTTTGTTTGAAGTATGTTTATGTGCAATTGTGTATATGTATATACCCCCCCCCCCTGTAAATTTTTTTTTTTTTTTTAGCAATTCATACTCTTTATTAGTAAGATGTGTATTTGTTAACTAAATAAACAAATAATTGAATTGCTTATTCCTCTGGAGTTCACAAAAAATTTGAATACTGAAAAAAAGCAGAACTTGACCACATTACATTATCTTGAACTCCAGAGTCCCTCCATTTTAATGTGAGCTTATAAACCATTCCATAAAAAAATAGCATGTTGAAGTTTTGCATTTGTTAATGAACCAAATTGTTATTTTTAGTCAACAAAAGATTATTTTTTACTAGCACTTAGATATTGTATATAATAATAAATTCAGACAAATTAATACTTTGTAGTTCTATTTGGGAAATTATTGTGAACATTTCAAATACAATTTTATTCTTGAAAATTGTAATATTTACTGGTTAATAGGGAAGAATTTCCTTTGTTGGTTAAAAATAATGAGTTGGATCATAACATTTGTTAGATTTTATAATGCTGTTCTTATGAAAGATTTCGTGGAATGATTTGTTTAGTTATTTTTATTTACATTAAATAGATTGCTTCCGATTATAGATGAGTATTTTCCAAAGACTTAGTGCAGATTTAAAAAATTAAGATATGCTTTACATATTCTTCTTATCAATTTAATCACAGCATTTGGATCTGTTGTCAAAAATGTTTGTAACAATGTTTGAAATTAATTAGTATTCCATCAAATTCATAAGTATTATACAGCTTCTACATGTATGAGAGATCATATTATTACCAATGATAAAATATCTTAGACAATTGAAATAAAAATTGGTATTAAAAATAATATGAGCACAGCTCTAACTTTGTTCAGTTTTCTAAACATATTATAAATTATTTCATAAATCAAGTATTAAGTTACAATATAGATTCAATGATAAAGTTTTTAATTTGAAATAATAATTAAAAGTAAAAATAAAAACTTTATCCTCTTGCCTCTTAGATTTATAACATGTATAATATTGCTGTTCTTGCCAATTTGAAGAAAGACTACATAATATTCTTAATGATTTGAACACAGTATATAAAGACTTTGGTCTAATATTTGATATTGAACAAAAAAAATTAGCAACCAGGGATAAAGAAATTTTTTAAACAACTTATAACTTTGATAATAGGAATCAATTTAAATGTCTCAGCAGTAGTTTTTGAGTAGAAAAATGGGTTTAAATTTTGCAACACTGACCCCAGTAGTAGGGTTGCATTTAACGAGTTAAAAAGTAGTGTTTCATCATTGTTATTTAATTACTTCAACTAAATTAGATGTATATCCTTCAAATTTATTGCATGGATGTGAGACATAGATCCATATTAATGCAACATAAAGCCTAGAAAAATTTCATTTAAGAATGTGTTAAATTCTGAAAATTATTTATTAACTCCACATGGATATAATATTTTGGATTTGGTCATTTGAAGTGAATGAATAGTAACAAATTTTCTAAAATATATTCGTAATCAGCCTGAATAATGTTTCCATAGGAGAATTAGGCCTCTTCTATATTATAAAGATTATTTCAAAGTTATTCTAAAAAAAATCAACGGTGCTTGATCTTATTGGGAAAATGAGGCTATAAAAACTTAAAAAGATAAATCACAAAATTTTAAATAGATGGACTAAAAAAATAATATATTGCTATAAGTGAATATATTTGGTGACACTATTGATTTATATAGTAATACACTTTTATCATTCTTTTTTACTTCTGAAATACATTTAAAGTGAAAGATGAATAATAATTAATTAATGCTTATATTAATTTAAGAGTACTTGCTAATGATGGTGATAAAATATATATTTAAAAAGAACAACAATGATATGGAAAAGAAATTGACTTGAAAAATCTATGTTTATGCATTAATGATATATATGGTATAACTTTCAGAGTATAGTTACTTGCTGATTGGTGACACTATTAATCATTTACTGAACTTGAACAATGCTTTATGTTGTTACTAGTTTCATAAACATACATTATATAGTTTCTCACATTAATCTAATGCAGATATATTAATATAAATAACAAAAGGAAAAAAATAATTTTAAATTTCACCACACATTCTTAGGATTTGAGAAAGAAGACATTCTAAGGAAAGTATTTATTATTGCATTGAAATGCCAGCTATTTAGCTATTATATTTTTATTACATGGAAATTTCCGGAAATAATACTATGAATTAATCATTTATTTGTGACAATATTAGAATATATATTGTACCGTTTATTTATATATGGTACAAATATAGTGGCATTTGATAAAAGCTAAAAAAAAAGTAAATTTAGATTTTTTTTATTAGTATAATCTTTTTTAAAAATGTACAGTGAAAGTTAAAATTGTCTTCCGTATTTTTTTTTTATGTAATTAAAAATAAAAGTTAAAATTGAAGAGAACAAAAGACACACTGATTATTAATCCAGATAAATTAAAAGAATTCCAAAAGTAAAAAGATAAGCTAAAAGAAAAATATTTTAGCTAATTAAAGATGGCAGAATTATGCTACAAAAAAATAAAAGACTTTGTAACGTAAATTTTATAAAGAATGTACAAGATTATCAGCATATATTTTTGATAAACAAAAGGTATATGCAGATGTCTAAAAACTGGACCTCTAGTATAAAAGGAAGAGGACAGTTTGATCCGCATCTTGTTTTGTATGTCCTTTCTACAGTTGGTCCTGGATAACAAAGTATATCCAGGATCACCCTATGCTGAAATAATTCTGCATGTTAGAGTGAAACGGAGCTTCTGCTGACATTGTTCCAGAAGATGGACACCAGAGAAGTTTTCATGACTGACCAGTAGAATAGACCACAAGATCAACTTATAACCAATGGCCGAGCTCATTTTAACCCAAAAAACTATGCATAGTAATCTACAAGCTTCTTGAACTCACTAAACTTACCGGTAAGCTATGACTCATTATTCCCGATGTGACAAAATTAAGTATTTGCAAACAATTCTTACAAATATACATATAATAGGACCCTAATATAGACTTTAATTTTATTGATCAAGAGACTCTTATTTAACCAAGAACTTTTTAATTGTTTAACTGTTATTTTTTATTAATGGATTCATATCTAGATTAGCGTGTGTTCCCTCCAGTTTATTTAATTTGTAATTTAACTTAAAAATATTTTTAGTTTGTTAGAATAAAAGAGATTTTACTTTTATCAACCTTTTTCATTGTGTGTTATTAATAATAATTATTAGTATTTATTATTAAATTTATTAATATTAGTTTAGTGATATTTAAAAATATAATTTACTTTTGCTAATATGTTATGAATAAGTTCCAGAAATAATCATATTTTAAAAAAAATAATTCTAGTTCACGGTAAAATATAATACCGATTATTTTATAAACATTTTCCTTTTTAACTTGCAAGACATGCTGGTGACAGCAGATTCTTATATGAATCCTGGTACCCTGATAAAAGAAATAAAAGCTGATTTTGTCAATAGCGTAAATTGTAACAATTACTAGGTAGAGTTGATCAGGAAATATAGGTATGTTTTTTAAAAATAGAAATACAACTTTCTTCTTTTTGCATAAGTTGATCAACTCGCACATTATATGTGTAAGAGATCTAGTCAGATGGGCAAAATGCTTCAATGGCGCCCAATGTGAGCTTCAAAACAAACCACAACCTGAGATCATAGCCAGAAAATAAATAGTTTTTTATAAAAAAAATATAGAAACTAACTAATTAAACCCTGATTATACAAATATAAAAATATTTGTTTAATATGACTTACAAAAAGAAAAAAAAATTTTTTAATAGGCAATTACTGAAGAGGGAAAAAAGCATAGTCCCAAGTCTGTGTATGCAGCATATAATATAAGACCATTTTTATATGCCCCAGTCTATTTCTAGCAGGGATCCCAATAAAGGAGAGGGTGGATCAAGTTGCCATGAGCCTGTAAGACTCAAAACGATGAGCAATGCTCGTTTGTGCTTATAACTTGGGCTTCTTATCATTACTATTACACTTATGTGGAAAGGACACAGGTGAATGGGGAAATATTTCTCATTCCTGCCATGTTAGACCCAAACGTGGGCATTAAAGTCGAATGTCATTTGGGAATGAATGTACGAGATATATCAGCATGATAATACAAAAAAAACATGAATATGAATTTAAGAATAAAATTAGAGTAAACTCCTATTTTATTCTTACCTCCTGGCCCCAGTGGTATATACTATTTATTTATATATGGTACAAATATAGTGACATTTGGTAAAAGCTAAAAAAAAAAGTAAATTTAGATTTTTTTTTTATTAGTATAATCTTTTTTTAAAAACATGCAGTGAAAGTTAAAATTGTCTTTCGTATTTTTTTTTTATGTAATTAAAAATAAAAGTTAAAATTGGAGAGAACAAAAGACACGCAGATTACTAATCCAGATAAATTAAAAGAATTCCAAAAGTAAAAAGATAAGCTAAAAGAAAAATATTTTAGCTAATTAAAGATGGCAAAATTATGCTACAAAAAATAAAAACTTTGTAATGTAAATTTTATAAAGAATGTACGAGATTATCAGCATATATTTTTGATAAACAAAAGGTATATGCAGAAGTCTGAAAACTAGACCTCTAGTATAAAAGGAAGAGGCCAGTTTGATCAGAGTCTTGTTTTGTATGTCCTTTCTACAGTTGGTCCTGGATAACAAAGTATATCCAAGATCACCCTATGCTGAAATAATTCTGCATGTTGGAGTGAAATGAAGCTTCAGCTGACATCGTTCTGGAAGATGGACATCAGAGAAGTTTTTGTCACCGACCAGTAGAATAGACCACAATATCAACTTATAGCCAATGGCTGAGCTCATTCTAACTCAAAAAACTATGCATAGTAATCTACAAGCTTCGTGAACTCACTAAACTTACTGGCAAGCTATAACTCATTATTCGCGATTGTGACATAATTAAGCGGTTGCAAACAATTCTTAAAAATATACATATAATAGGACCCTGATATAGACTTTAATTTTATTGATCAAGAGACTCTTATTTAACCAAGAACTTTTTAATTGTTTAACTGTTATTTTTATTAATGGATTCATATCTAGATTAGCATGTATTCTCTCCAGTTTATTTAATTCGTAATTTAACTTAAAAATATTTTTAGTTTGTTAGAATAAAAGAGATTTTACTTTTATCAACCTTTTTCATTGTGCGTTATTAATAATAATTATTAGTATTTATTATTAAATTTATTAATATTAGTTTAGTGATATTTAAAAATATAATTTACCTTTGCCAATATGTTATGAATAAGTTCCAGGAATAATCATATTTAAAAAAATAATTCTAGTTCATGGTAAAATATAATACCAATTATTTTATAAACATTTTCCTTTTTAACTTGCGAGACGTGCTGGCGACAGATTTCAGCAGATTCTTATATGAATCCTGGCGCCCTGATAAAAGAAATAAAAGCTGATTTCGTCAATAGCACAAATCATAACAATTACTAGGTAGAGTTGATCAGGAAATATAGTTATGTTTTTTAGAAATAGAAATACAACTTTCTTCTTTTTGCATAACTTGATCAATTCACACATTATATGTGTAACAGAGACCTAGTCAGATGGGCAAAATGCTTCAATATATATAAATGTAACACACAGTATTATGATTTGGTGCAATATTAGATTCTGGAACTCAAGATGCATAAATCATAGATCAGCTCTGATACTCAATCTCATAAATTTCTAAGTAATAAAGTTGTTCAATTGTTTAGTTTCTTATTTTTTAAGAAAGAACTTAAATTTAACTATATTTAATTAAATATTTATCTTACTACTGAACTGAGTAACCTTTGTTAAGAGCTACTATGAAACACTGGCAAGCTACCATGATAATGATAAAAATGATAAATATTATTTTTATTGCTTGGTCTCAGAATCCTTTATCAGTAGAAGTTTTAACTATCATAAATCAAACATTAGCAGAAACCATTTAACATATATTTATAATTAATGATGTACATAATCATATTAAAATATTATTTTATAATAAAATTTTTAACAATGATTTTAGTGGAAATTGTGTGGAAATGGGCTAACTTTATTCTTTGGAAAATATGGGTAATAATTTAGAAGTAACAAAGTTTTGAATTGCTAAAAGAGTTTAATGATCATATTTTTCTTTGAGATGATAATGATAATTATATCTTTTTTTCAGTTTATTTGTCAACATTTTCAGCTATTATCAATCTACTGGAGAAAAAAGATATCTCCAAGTTTAATCCAATTTTTCTGATCCATTGTTCCTTTTTTCCATACCATATCATCAAACATTTTCATCCATCTATCTCACATGTGGTATCTTCCTAAATCTTTTACAATCTCTTGGAATCTAATTAAAAACTTCAACTGTATATATGTTATTGCTTCTGGTATTATATTCAGACCAGCTTTATTTTAGTCTTTTAATTCTCTCAATAACTTATATTTTTTTTGTTCATTTCACATACATATTTAATTTTCAATCTCTTTGTTATTTTTAACATATATCTATATTTCATTGGGCAGTCTTAAATCTCTGTTTGCTTTATGGTTAAGTATCTACAAGTCAGACCCATAAGTAAGAAATGATAAAACAAATTTTTATACCCATCCTTTGAAATACATAGGCACATTTCCTTTTAATATTATTTTTATTGAAAGCATTTCATTCAAGTTTAGTTCTATAGTTAATTACATCCATTATATTTCCATTTGTATTAATAATTTGACCAAGGTATATATAATTATTGACTTCTTTTAATTTCTAATTATCAATTTCTGTTTTTTTCTTTTGAAAAAATTATTGAAAATTATTTTATTATTTTTAGGATTTATCTTTAATCCTTACTTATTTTCATCTGATACTTCATGCAACATTTCCTAAAACTCTAAAGCATATTATTATCAAAATCAATGATATCATCTGCAAAATCTAATTGATATAAATAATATCTACTTATTTTTACTTCCTTAGTTTCCAATTTTAATCCACAAAATAATTCTTGTAAAATCACTATAAAATGATTTGGAGATATCACAATCATGCATACTTCTCGATTTTAATCTTTTTAGTATCACTATACTGTTGTTGCATTTTGATAAATATAAATATTCTTCAGAATATGACAATGATCTTGGGATTATATCTTGATGATTCAAAAAAAAAATCAAAATCAAAAATGCTTATTGAATCAAATAATTTTTTATAATCTACAAATCCAAAGCAAATGACAGCTCATATTTATTGGCTTTCTATACTTCTTTCAATATTTGAATGTAATCTATATGCTAAAAGCACTTTTAAATGCAGCTTGCTCTTTAGATTGGTTGGAATACAAAATTTTCTGTAGGTGAGTTGTAATTATCTTGATAAAAAGTTTGCATAGAACTGATAGAAAACTGATAAATCTACAATTTCTAATATCTTCTTTATAACCTATTTTAAATATCAGTATTATTATATTATATTTTTCCAATTATCTGGTGCATCTTTATCATTTACACATTTAGTATATAGTTTTGCCAGCAATATTTCTATATCTGCTTTTTTTAAAATATGAATAATAATTTCATCACTTCCTGAAACTTTTTTTATTTTCTTAGATTTAATTGTATGCTTCATCTCTTTATTTAAAATACTTGGCAATTTAGGAGATGTAATAATTGTTGAGGAATATTTTGTTTTGTTATATATTATTATATAATTCTTTAGAGAACCCTTTAATACATTTCATGATGTTATTTCTTTTTTTAATAATAGTTCATCTTTTTTTCCTATTGCTAAAATAACTTTCCTTTCAGTATTAAGATTTTTTACATTTATGAAACTTTTATTCACTTCTATAGTTTTCTATGATAATTAACAATTATATTTTCTTTATATCATCTTAACTTTTTTTTTTTTGTATTATTTTTCAAAACTCTAGATATTAAATTCTTGTTAATGAAGAATTAAATTTTTTTTTCTTTTCTTTGTTTATTCCTTGCCTTGTCGTAGTAGAAAATTTATTACTAAATTGTTTTTTTTTTGTACTAGTTATTTTCCTTATTGTTATTAATAATATCATATCTTCTTATTTATTTCAGTCAAATCTGAATCATTTTCAAAATCTGTTATTTTTGAATTCTAATTGAAATTCATCTAATGTTTCTGAAGTTTATGAATATTAAATGTTACTAATGACTTTCTACTTTTAATAGATCTTATCTTTCTAATTTCACGTTAATATATGTATCTTACCCTTCACTAATTGATAAAAACTTATTATGTTGAATCTATTACAAATATTACTATCTTGAAAAATATTTTCTGTTAGTCAAAGTATAATCCAATTCTTCTGTATCTTCATTTGGATGCTTCCATGCACATTTTTATGTAATATTTTTTTCGAAGATGAATTCATAATATATACGTTTTTTTTTTTTTTTACGAATTCCACAAGTCTGCTTTTTTCATTTCTATCACTATATCAAATTTATCTACAACACTATTTTTCAATCATTCATTCTCTAGCATTAAGGTTTCCTAAAATGTTTGTTTCAATCAAAAGCATTTTGTACATCCATATAAAAATCCTCTACTTCTTTATTACAATGAGAACTTGTTGGGGCATAAACCAGAATGATTTGCATTTGGTATCTTCCTTTGATTTGAATAACTAATTTTGTCACTCTGATATATTATCAATTTCCATAAAATTGTTCTTCCACTTTTTATCTACAAGGAATCCAACACAACTTGTGCTTCCAATATTTATACCTTTATAGTAAAACACATGTCCACTTTTTAAATCAATTCTTCTTCACTTTTTCTTTTAACTTTAACAAAGTCCAACAATAACCCATTTAATATTAGACAATTCTTCTTCCAATTTATTCAATTTTCTTTCAGTTGTAGTTAAATAAAAGTACATCATTAAATAGTATCCTGTGTCATTAGGGAATTCTTAGTACTCTCCTCTGCCTTCAGCTGCTTTTATTGGTGATTTTACAGCCTCCTAGTAATAAGGGACATAATTTAGTTTTGTCTGTCATGATTTTAAATATCTATTATGTGTATATATACCCCACCATTTCTTTTCTCCTCAAAAAAAAATAAATTTTTTTTTAATAACATCAAAGAAAAATAATTTTTTTTCTTTTTTTATAAAAAAAAAAAAAAAAAAAACATATTTTTTCCTTTTTTTGGCCCCCCCCTTTTTTTTTTTTTTATATAAAAAATAAAAAAAAAAAAACCCAAAAAGAAAAAACATGGGTATTAAAATTTTCCCCTGCATTCTTCATTTAAGGTCTCAAAGAATTATCAAAGAATCTCCTTTCAATCAACAATAAATTTCTTTCTACAGTTTTTGATTTATTACTTTCATAAAAAAAATAATCGAATGGTTTATTTCTTGATAATTCACAAGAAGTTTCAGCACCAGAAAAGACAATGTTGGGCCATGATCCATGGATCTCGAGCTCCATGGTCTGCTATTCAACCATTGTATCAAAACACACATAATAATATTAATGTATTTTGTGTTTTATATAGTACAATGAATAGTGACTTCACCTTCATGCATTAGATAATTTTATCAAGATTTTAAGAATAGCGGATGTAATAAATTAATATAATGTAAATTTAATATTTTATTTTTTCTTATTGTTTCGGAATTGATTATTTTGAAATAAAATATACTCCAAAGTAAAGACATTATACAGGAGCATGTGAATTCTATATTTGTAGACAAATATAAATTTATTAGCGAAAAGTTATATATAGAAAGTGGTAACCAATAGTAAAGTATCAGAAGTAATCACTAAATAATTATATCTTGATCAAAAAAAAAAAAAAAAGATATTTTTATGAACATTAGGGTTAACAATAAAAAAAAAAAAATATTTTTTTTCACCTACTGATATTATTTCTTGTATTTCTGCGTACTTAATGTTCATGTGTATGTAAACCCACGTCCACGTGCTCACATTTGGGGTTTATTTATCTAAATATTTAGTGGGTACGTAAATACAGAAGGGCACCTGATTTTTCATTGCCTAAAGGCGCCGAACTTGGATAGAAGACGGAAAAATGTGGCCTACATTTGATGAGGTATTTGTTTATTCTTTTAAATACAAATAAGTTTTATCAGAAAAAGTGAATACGTATGCACACATATAATATTATTTGAATAAGTTTTAAGACTTCGTACTTTTATTTACTTTATATTCGATTTATCATTTATTTTAAACATTTGAAGTTTTAATTTTAATAGGTCATCAGTTTGATTCAAAGAAAAAATATCAGATAATCAGACATCTTTCCCCTTCTATACCCCGCCTCCAAAACTGTTTAAATTTGATTCGATAGATAAAACTGCTGAAGTAGCTGTTTATCTAAGCAAAAATAATTCACTGATGGTAAAAATTAAATTTAATGATTAAATTATATTTCTCTTTATTTATGTTAATGAAAGTTTTACCTTAAGAAAATGTTCTACAGGAAGTTGATAAAACATCTGTTTAGATTTATGTTGTTTTTGAATTTGAAAAATTAAGCATAATACAAATGACTTGAAAACTCACTAAAAAGAATCTTAAATATTAACACCATATACGTAAATAAAGATTAATTTTTTACGTGCTTTTTGAAAAATTCCCCTCCCCACTGGC
The DNA here is from genome assembly GCA_028023455.1 of Epiperipatus broadwayi. Lineage (NCBI taxonomy): Eukaryota > Metazoa > Onychophora > Udeonychophora > Euonychophora > Peripatidae > Epiperipatus > Epiperipatus broadwayi. The sequence continues at coordinate 193,692 of JAQFVV010012497.1, forward strand.
AATATGTAAAAATAAACATTTTGTTTACTTTTAAACACTAAAAAAATTTTTTTAGTTAATATATATATATTAATTTATATTTTTTTATCATTAATTCCAATTAGTTACAAAATTAAAATAAGATCATCCGATTTAAAAATGGAACTCTGAAAATAAAAATAACATACTATATTAATAAAAAAAAAACTTTTATACATTAATAATTAGTAAATCAGTATAATAGATTAATTAATGTAAATATTTAAGTGGGCGGTTGGGTAAAATATGCTAGGAAAAAAAATGGAGAAAAATGAACGAAATAATAATCAGATTATCGTAAAAGTGCAAAATCAAGCCATGAAACAAATTAATGATTTTTAAATATTTAGGAAGATAAATTAAAAATGAATTTTTTTTTAAAAAAGATTGCATTAGTGAAATAAATATACTTTTGATAATTATGATAGTTTTTTTTTTTTTTTATCAAGATAGTTGGGATAATTAGGAAAAAGAAGGCTCAGGCAGGACATTTGATACAATATCATTTGTTTATCATTGCTTGTTATTAGCATTTCAAAAAGTTTAAAATTTACAAGCTTTAATAAAATCTTTCTAATAAAGCAGTTTATTTAAAGATAGAAAATTTATTCATTTAAATCTTCTTTATAAATTTGTAAAGATTGACTATGTTGGGGAAGAAAGGCTAGAGATCGGAGAAGATGGGTTGAATTTGGAGAGATCTTCATCCTAGAGTGATCGATAATGGCAGAAAATGATAATGATGAAATTAAACTATATATATAATAATTATTTTGATTTTAGAAAATATAGCATAAATTTGAGTAAATTTTTGTAATATTGTTTTTATTGATTTTTTGTAAATGTATTAATTTATAAATACATATATTTATAGGAAATGAATGAAACATGAAAAGAGATATAGAATATTATACTTTATATATAGTTATAAAAAAATATTAATAAAATAAAATAAGATTTATAAAGAAGAGTTATGTTGAGAATTCTTATATATTAGAATTAATGGGCCATTTTAATAAGAAAATGAAGAAGGATACTTAGTGGAATACAGATTTAATAAATAATTTTTATTTATATCATTCCATTTGATATTAAAGTTCATTAGATTTTTTCAGAAAAAAATAAAGATTGATAATTTGGTATTAAAAGTAGTGGATGAAATGCTTTTGGCATAAATAATTTAATATTAAAAGGAAATATGCCTATATGTTTAAAAAGAAAAGTTTTTAATAGATGTGTTTTATCATTTCTTACATACGAATAAGAAATTTAGTCAGTTAACAGAGGATTAATACAGAAATTTCTAGAGCATTCATTGAAGTCTGGAATAGGTATGATTGATATCTTTGAAAGATTAAGAGATTTAAATGGAATTGGATTGAACACATTGCTAAAAAAGATAATAATAGATGCACAATAGAAGTCTTAAACTGTATCCTAAGGTATTATAAAAGACCTAGAAAAATATCTAATGTGAGAGAATCAATGAAATAAGAAAGTTTATTCTGTAACATGGAGGAAAAAGGTTATGGATCAGGGAAACTGGATTAAACTTGGAGATATTTTAATTTAGCTATGGATTGTTCTACATCTTTCTTAAACTAATATCCGGATCCATGCAGCACTTTAAAGTTCTTTGTTTCACAACTTTCAGTGTTGGAATAATATTAAAAAAAAAAAAAAATCAAATATATTAGCATGTTGTTCAGTTTGTTTAAATTCTCATTAGCTGAGGCTATATTTACTTCTACTATTACCAAGAAATATCTTAATATATGAATTAGAATGCTTTAGAATCACACAACTATTTCACTCTCTCTTTTTATTTGTTATAATTTTTATTTATTTATTTAAAAAACACAATTTACAATGTAAAATGGGTAGTTAATTCCTAAAGTGGCTAGCAACGTAATTAAAGAACAATAAGTGTCAATAATAATACATACTAGTTTTAACACAATTTTTCTAAATATTTGCATTAAATCATTCTTGATTACATTTGTTTAATATATTGTATTTTTTATTTTTATATAAAAGTAATAGCAAACTGCCTATAAAACTCAAGAATCTGCAGCATTGCACAGAGCATAATGAAGTCATGATATACGCTGTATCAATATACATGACTTCAGTTATATGCTATTCAAAAAAATGTAAATAAATAAAAAATGTAGACAGCAATAAAAACATTGAAATTTACAAATTTATCACATTTTATGAATCTCTGTTCACAGCATTTTTTTCCTCATTCAATATTACTATGTTCTTAAATCTCAAATGTGAATTTATTTAATCATATTTTTTTTTTCATAATTTAACTACAACTCAGTTGGCATGTAGAAATAAACAAAAAAAAACAACAGCAGTCATTTTTCCATAACAGAATACTACCTGCAATAATGCTTAAAAAAAAAAACAAATATTAAAGTTAGCAGTAGCCATTTTTCCATCTCAGAGCACCATATGCAATCATGATTATCAATAATGTTTTTCTTTAGCTTTTGTTGAAAGTTTCCTCTTATTATTATTTCAGAATTTGATTTACTCTATTTCATGTAATAAAGTGTTTTTAAAGTGTAATGCTAAAATTTTTATGAAATTTTAGATTATTTGTAAAGTTGATCTTTACTTAAAAACATCAAAATAACTAAAGAAGGCATAATTCTTAACAACAAGATTACTATTATATTATCATCCAGAGTGTATTTACTTGTGATGAAAATCAGAATTCCGATATTCATTTTATTTAAGAAAATAAAAATATGGTATAGTAAATTATTTTTTTTGAATGAACATGAATGAGTAAGCACATATACAATATATATATGTAAATGTATCTCTTTAATTTATTATTAACTTTATCATTATATTTTATTTTGTTTATATTATAATTTTAATTTATATATGCATTATATACATATAAAAAAACATCTGTCTTATATATGCCATGTATGATAGACGCGAAGAGGATTCTAAACAAAATATAGCAGATATCACATTTCCATTATATAATTTGTAATATAATTATATAGCAGCAAGCATTTTGATATTATCTATTGATGAAAGAATATTAATCTAAGTTGTGCCAAGTATGTACATGTTTGGAAAAAATGAAGATATCTTCTGAATAATTAAATTTAAGTCTAAAGATGCAATACTATCTTAGATCAAATAAGAATATTTGTGACTGACAAAGATAATGGAATCTGGATAATAATTTTAGCAGTAGGAAATTCAGAGATTGAAGTTAGATGTTTTATTTTATACAGTTTCAAAATATATCTGACTGCAAACTTGATAGTTGATCAATTAAATTTGCATGCTCAAGTACAAAATCTATAATGTTCTTCAAGCATATGGTAATACATTTAACAAATTAATTGAAACTAGTAGAACCTTGAAAGTTATTGTAATTTTCCGGTGCTGTAGTGTCAGATCGATCTTTGAAAGATCTGATGGGAGAAAGACAACAGCTACTTCTAAACCCAATGAAAGAATGGTGCAATCACTGCTAGCCAATGCTTCAACCACCGGAGCTGCCACAAGAAACCGTCCAGCTATGCCTGCTCAAGAAGACTATACTGCCTGAAAGCCAACACCTTCTACAGATCAGCAACTAATTAATCGGTAATGCTAATCTATATTCTCAGAGCTCTGTATTAACGAACTATTCCTAAATTAAAATTTTCCATTTCAAAGTTTAAAGCTAGAAATCTATAAAAAAAATTGTAATTTTTTTTTAAACTCCTATAAATGCTTATTGTAAATTCTCGTTTGAGTAAATATTATTTCATTTGTATAACTTGTTTATATCTTAATTCAATGTAACCTATGCTCATATCTTTATCTATCACTGTGTTGTGCCTATAATATTTCTTTACTGTTATTCTTATTTATATGCTAATGCGTTGAAGCAGCGAGCATTTAAACGTAATAAATATGCGGAGATATAATTGCAAATATCTTCCCCATAGCTATTTTCTCAATAACATTATTGATGCTCGCTGGTTCGAATTCCTATAATTTTATTTAATTTTAAATGTAGCGTAGCCTGCTATTGAATTTTATCTTATTGAGATTAACGAAATGTGCTGGTCTTAGTAATATGAAAGTATATTCAGAAATTATATGGCCATTTGATCAATATACTTTCCCCTCCCCTGTAATAAATTATATATATAGATTGAAACCTATAAACCAGAGTTTATTATATTTTCTTTATCCCTCTAATGTCGCTTGATTTTATATAGCGTTGTTAGAATTGGCTAATGATAGTAATACTGACCGGGCTATTGTCCCATATTTTATAATAATTAATAGCATACTTTCGCTTGGCGGATTAGATATCTTAAATTCACGTTCTATGTTTAACGTTTTGCTGCATCTTCTTAAGATGGGACTTCGGGAAAGGCCATCACATCTTACCTTCTTTCAGGGTGCACACTAGTAAGACCGGATGTAATAATTCCCGGCAATCGTGTTAGCCACCCTGACCCTTTTTTTAGCAGCAGGACACTCGGTTCCAAGGTACCCACCGGTGTTTGTCATGAAAACCCTTGACTAATCTATCCGCAAGGCACTCTGTTATTGTAATTTGCCAGTGCTGTAGCATGTCGGTGATCTCTTTATGGCTAATTCTTGTCCCATAATTTAATTAATTATTCAGTATTGAACTGACATTTATATCTTTGGTTTGGAGGTTCAATCTCTACTCTGAGCTGAATTATACACTCACACTTAATTAAAGTAATGTCAAAATAAATATTTTGCTTAAAATATTTATTTTTTTAAATGTTTAAATAAAGAAATATTTAAAAGAAAAAGATAATAAATATGTTGCTTAAGACTGGTACAGCAAATTTATAATAGCAACTATCACTTTCAATAGTAATTGGCAGAATCTTATTTAGGCACAGCTTAGTGATTATTTAAATGTATTTTCATATTAATAATTAAAAGATTTGATGAGGAGAAATATCAAACCCTCACATTACAAAGCCTGCGTGCTTTTCCACCATAAATAATGTTTTGTTTAATAAATATATGTTAAATTTATTCTGGTTTTGTATTATTTCTCATTCCTATTTCAATCCAATTCAGTCTTAGTTAATTATATATGTGATATAACTATGTGCATTAATTACCATTTATGAAAGTTATCTTTAATTTCATGCTGGTAGCGATTAAACTTAGTTAATATATATATTTAAGTCCCGAGTTTCATGCTTCTCCCTGCCCTATGCCGGCCTTGAAAGATAGATAATACTATGGGTAACTTCAAGTGTGGTCGTTCGTAGGGTTTTGAGTCGTGGAGTACAGACAAATGAGTTGAAGTTTGATCTGATTCAGGACGTCACAATCCTGGTCTGGTCAGCTTTGGTCTCTTTGTCTGGATTCTAGATTCTGTTACGCGGATGTACAAAACTTGACCGTTACAATAGCAATATACATTCCATATTTGATAAAAGAATAAAAACTGTTTGGGGATTATTAAGTTCAAATTATCGATAGATATGAGCTAGTGACTTGTATCAATTACTCACTTTTTTAATTGAAATATATAATAAAGCTAAATATTTTTTTAACAATTTTTAAAAATAATCATCCATTGACAATTTATTTAAAATCCAATTTATAATTCATTAACAATAAATGTTTATATATATATTGTAACGAGCACAGACGTTCGTTACATTGTTTTTTTTATTATTATTATTTAGTAACCATGAAAGTAAATTAAAAAGTTCGCATTTAAAAATTTTCTTTAAGAATTAAAAATTGAAATTAAATCTCATCTTAAACTCGTATATATTAAATCGCACAGATAATGAAAAATTATTAAAATAAAACTTTATTAAAGAAAAAGTATTTTAAAACTAAATTTTAAAAAGATTTGGAGATAAAATTATATCTTTAAATTTATCTTTAAATATATCTTTGATTTGGAAAACAGGTTAATTAATCAGAAATGGAAATGATAAATTTAATTAGTCAAATGTAACCAGCCTTGGGCATTTAAATGTAAAAACATCGGTCAGATAGGAAAACAATAGAAACTTTTAGCAAATGAAATAAATCCATTGGGAAATCGGACCTCAACGAAAAGGATCATCACATCGATGACGTAATGTTAAGTCAATCTTTCAAAGTAATATAAAAGGACAAGTTTGGAAATTATTAGTTAGTGATTATGATTATTACGATGTGACAGATAGGTGTTAGTGCGGAGGTGCGGGAGAAGGGATTGAAGAGACGCACGATTCAATCCTTTCAGTTTTGCTAAGAAAGAAAGAGAAATGAACTATCGTTTTTCTACATTGAGGACCAGTTAAAGCAAAAACCTCCGGATGGATAAATAAATCGGCCAACAGAATACCAATCTTAGGACGGCGTGGGAATTTGCGTTCATGGCAAGCAACGGATAAAGATGAACTGTTTTAAACCGTAAGAACTTTATAAATAATGAACATTAAATTAAAACTTTCCATATTTAAATGATTGCAATATTATCCTATCTGACCAACTTAATTTATTAATAATGTTATTTGATGTATTTCCTTTTTTTTATATATATATTTAAAATCATTTCCATTTATATTATTTATTTTTTGTTCTTTAAGTTTTATCATGATTTTTGGTTTTCATTAAATTAATTATATAAATGTTAAACTTAAGTCGGGCATGAATGGCTGTATAGATTTGTAAAGTTATATTAGGGGAGGGTAATCTTAGGTTATTTGTGTCATTGTTAAATTGGGTCAATGGATTGGATATATTGATGTAGTTAGTAGATGTAGTCGGTGATTCGCTACTGGCAGAATCGTTTATATATACACTGCACTCACCCATTTGCCTATGGAAGGAATTATAAGACGAAGAATGCAGTTCCTTTCTATGGAGTTTTTGTTTTATTGTTCTCGTTAGATAGATGTAATATTCCTATCTGATGAGAGTCAATGTCTTCTCTTAATCTTTTTGGTGCTGCCGTATTCCGTATTACATTGAATACATCGATGTATCAGATGAATTGATGCCAGTTTGACTGCGAATTTTAGCCTAAGGTTAAATAGGGATAGAATATTTTATTTTCAAATGCAAATCTATGTAGTCTATTCATACTCGACCCTAAATAAAAATGCATTAAGTTTAAGTTGTTTATGGACGCTTGCATGGATTGGTTATCGGTTAAGTATGTTTTGGGTTTTCATATTTGATCAAAATATATAGACATTCGATAAATAATGATACCTTACGGTGAGTATCTAAAATGTATTTATTCGGATGTCTTTTAAGTCATTGGTGACAATGCAAGTATCTTATGGTGAATACTATTGGGTTACTTATAAATTTCCCTCTGCAATTGTCAGTATCAATGATTTTATATTTTGATCGTTTATGTTTACTTTGAAATGTTTTTAACCGTGTAATCTATGTAACCGATCTATATGCAACATATTAAAACAAGCTTTTATAATCCCATCTGTGCGAACTTAATTAAAATGTAAACGTATAATATAATAGAAATTAAAATGTAAATTAAAAATCTAAAGTAAAGTTAAAAAAATAACGTTAAATGTTAAAGTGTAAACTGATACTAAAACAATTTTCAATCTTATATATATATGTGCATAAATAAATGTTTGTATGTTAATTACTGGCAGTGGCTTATTTTATTCTTTTTTATATATATACTCTTATATTATATTATTAAATTTCTGCTACTCCCTGAGCTAGTGACTTGGGCTAACGACCGGAATCAAAATTAAAAAAAAAATATTTTTTTTTTTACTTATGTATCTGCCTACTTTATAAATTTTTCTAGGTTCAAATACCTAGATGGCGCCCTGTAGTGCAGATTACGTTAAGTGCTATTCTTCGGATCGTTACAATATATAATTGAACTGTCTGTGTGTAAATTGTTTCAAGTTTATTATTTAATCATATAAATACATGCAAGTGTTATATGAATAAAATATTCCTTTATTTTTACTCTAGAAAATCTTCATACATCACTTATACATTTTAATGCATATTAACAAGCAATTATGCAAAAATGGTCTGTTATAAAATACCCCCACTAAGACTTATTGGTGCATGTGTCAGGAAACGAATAATTGTGAATATAGTTTGTATACTACATTAGTAGTGAATAGTCTGCATATTTTGATAGATTATAATTATACTGTGTGTGTGTAAATGGAAACATATAGACTATAGAGATTTCTAATGAAATTTCTAATTGTTATTTACTATTTATTTCTTTTTCTATTTTATTTTTTGTTTGTCACTTTAAACTTATATTTGAGTTTACTTATAGTTACTGATGCTCATCTGACTGATATTGAGATAATAATACTCTCAGGACATAGCAATAATACAAATTTTATGTCCTTTGTAGTTTAGTGCAATGGTAGAGTAGTGAACTGTAGAGATCAAGAGCCATGACTTTCATCTCTAGCTGCCACTTTCAGCATTCTCTTTATGAATTCTTAGCAACAAACTATTTGATTATTATTTTTATTTTTCATTATTGAATCACATAACCCAATTAATAAATACATTTTGATTAAATTAATATGTATATTGTAACAATCTGGTCCATTCATTTGTAATATTACTTGATGTTATTAACAGATTCAAATTATTTTATTTGATAAGGATAAAAGACTGACAAATATATATAATGATATAAAAGTTTCAAATAAAAGAAAGGTACAGTTTTGAAAAAAAGTCTGAGAATGATGCTGATAAAAAAAATAAAAAAAGTTAAAGTGAGAAGAAATTATTAAAAAAAAAAAAACAGGAATTTTTTTTTTACATTTTATTTTTTAATGTCAATTTCAAAAACATATTTTACTTTTACTATATTATGGTAAAGAGTTAATTATTTACCAAATATGCTAATTATAATAGTTAAACAGCATTAAGCTGTTTAACTATTACAGTTTATAAACATCAGCGCTATATAAAATAATTGATTCAAATATACTAATTGCAAATAATTCGAAGATTACAGCAGTTTGTTGTTTTTAATAATAATTTCCTAATTTTTTTCTTATCAATTTGATTTTAGAATTGGAAATATGTATTTTAAAATACTTGTTTTGAAAGATTTTAACAGAACTTTTTCCAAACTTCTGTTAAGCCAGAAGTATTAACCTTTCAAGCTAATGAATAAATCTGCCATCAATCCTGCTAAGTAACATTAAAGAAACATAAAAAATTCTACTTTCATTTTAAGTTACTGTTTAAGAAAAGTTGCTGAAAAATAGTGAGCATGAGAACTGTTTGATAAATAATTTCAAAATTCAAAGGATTAACCTAATATAATTATATCAGAGATCAATCTCACTGCTGTCTTTATACAAAGAATTAACCAAGATAATGATTCAGTTAAAATAAAGACTGAATGAACAAATTATAAAACAAATCTTTAGAGCAAGGATGAGCTATATTTTCAACTGACAGCCTAATTTCAATTTTCCCATATTAAACAAGGATGATAAATTTTTTGTGAATTAAAAATAAAGTATTATTGTTATTATTTATCTATTTTGATTATTACTTGTTAAATTTATAAAACAAAAATCATCTATAATAAAAACAACACATTAATTAATAATTAATAATGTGGATACATATGAAAATATATCTAGATGGTTATTTAATAATTTTTTTAAAAAATGTGGTAAAAATAAAGAAATAATGTTAGTAATTCAAATGAATTTATGGAAAAATTCTTAGGAAAAAATAATTACAAAAAAATATATTTTACTAAATTTGATATATGCAGTATGTATACAAATGTTGATCCTTAAAGCATTCAATATAGTTAAAGACAAAACTAAAGATATTAGGATAAAAAGCAACCAATTATATGAAATTTTCACGAGGATGTTATATTTGTATATAATGGAAGATACTATAAGCAATGTAAAGGTCTAAGTATGGGTAATTGTTTAAGTGGATTGTTAGCATCATTATATAAATCATTTTGAACAAACATATTTTTATAAAATTAAATACAAACCTATATTTCATGTAAGATATGTTGATGACTATTTTTTGGTGTTTAATGGTAATAATAGGAAGTCTAAAAATTTTCTAAAATATATTAATTTAATAGATAAAAAGATTCAACTTACAATGGAAAAAGAAATAAATAATTCAATTAATTACATGAATATTAAAATTAAAAAGATAATAAAGAATTACAGAATAAATATTGAAACAGGTATATATAGAAAAAGCACATTTCATGGATTATTAAGTAATTGGGAATCTGATACAGACTATGTACATAAAATAAACATTTTTAATAATAGAATAATTAGGGCGATTAATTTATGTTCTGAGGAAAAATTATTTGAAGAAGAAAAAGTGAAGCAATGCAAAATGATTATCCAATAAAAATTATTAATAAATTGTGTAGTAAAAGAAATATTGCAAAAATAAAAGGAAATTTAAATAAAAAAAAAGATATCTATGAGGTAACATACAGTAGTTACAATTTCTCAAAAAGTACTTTCTTTGATATAAAAAGATAATGAAAGATATTAACAAAAAATATAAAAAAGAAAGAAAATTAATTATTAAACCAGTATACAAAAAGAAAATTAACCTAAGTAATTTGATTAATAAAATAAAAAATGATAATGTTGAAAATATGAATGGAATTTATATAATTAGATGTTTAGATTGTAAGAGATAACAGCAATGTATTACATATTGGCACAACACAAAATAAATTAAAAACAAGATTGAAGCAGTATTTAAATGATAAGAATTCAAGTATTTATATATTACATAGTAAGGAATTTAAACATGGAAATTTTGAAATAAGCATCTTACAAAAGGTTAAATTATATAAGGAAAGAATGCTAAAAGAAAGTTTATATTGAAGCAATGAATCTGTAGACCAGATCCATGTTTCACGTCTTTTTAGATTACTAGACTAGGGTCAAACAAGATCCACGCATGTTACGATGTTTATAAAATTTTCCCTCTGCCATTTTATGTACATTTAAATTTTAGTCCAGCAAATAAATGATTAAAATATCAATTTTTTATTTTAAATGTTTTTATTATAAATATTGGAGGACCCAGATATATATTGGAGCAGTTGAGCTTCATGGTCCTTTATACTTACCAAATTACTAATCCATGTTTGAACCTTATGATCCCTCCCGCTCCTATATTAATGTATATTTATTTTGGTAGTTTCGGATTTTATGAGCTATGACGTATTACACTTAGCATGTTTTTTGCCAGTAAGATTTCATCGAAGAATAGATAAACGATGTCATGGCAACAAAGACACTGGCAAGACTAATCCTTGGGAATACTGATTTTTTGATCGAGGTGTCTTGCGAGATTTAAAAAGTCAAATGACCTTTATTTTATATATATGTTTGAGATGTGCACCTAAATGATTATAAAATTTAGCTCTTAATATTTTTTTTATGATTTATTATTAATTCTTTTATTAAAATCAAAATATATTAGGTACAACTCAGAAATATATATATATAATGGGAGCAATTACTAACACTATATTTATATTACCAATATTGTTTTTAAGTTCGTAAAAAAATAACTTTTGTTTAAATTTGTTAAAAACTATATTTTTCTTAAAAAATCCAAGATGGAGTATGCAACTGTTAATTGTCCAAAAATAACTAAAAGGGTGGAAATTTTATATTATCTAATTTTGGGAAAAGATGTTTAATTAAAATAAACTAAAAGTAAAAAGGGAAATCCTATTGCCATTAACATTTTTTAGCAAATCTATATTTTTGGACAAATTATCTAATGGTTGCATCTCCAAAACAATAGTTGAAGGAAATGAAATTTAAAAAAGGAATACTAAAAGCATTCCTCACATACCTGAGGGCTGTATATAATGGGCTGATTTTTGATTACCTAGGAGAGAACTGGTTTGTAGAAAAGCTGTTGTAAAAGGACTCCATAGTATTTTTTTTAAATGTTGGATGAGTAGAAAACTAATCACCTTCCTTGTCTTTTTGCTGGTCAATCTTGCCTAAATAATCATCTTACTGATGCCCCAAAATACGATCTAAGAACAGAGGAATGCCTAATGGAAGCTTGCTATTCAAATGATTTCAATCCTACTAATTTTGCCATGCTGGAGCCGAACTGTTAAAATGGATTCTTTAATATAGCAAGGTAATTAATCTAAAAACTGCCTATGAACTTTACAACTTATTCCTTCTAAATTAATCTCCATGTCAGCTTTCTGGATTTCATTTTAAATTGTTAAACTAAATGTTTTTCTTTTTGGTATTAATTATTAAGTGTATTTGCTCTCATATTATTAATTTTCTTTTATACGTAAAATCTGCTCTTATTTCTTTAATCTTGGTGCGGTTCCTTTCATTTTAAATTGTTGTGTTTTATTATTTTTAAGTTGCCAATCTAAACAATCTTGCGAGCCTAATATATAAAGTTATTTTTCACTATCTACTTAGACCTCCCTAAGTCGAGGTTGATAAAACCTCTCCCTTTTGAATTAGATCTACATATTTTCTGAATTAATACGCTCGTCAGATTGTTTCTCAGGTTAACCCAATTATGTGATTTTCTTAAAAATGTCTTTAAAAGAAATATATATTCTTTATGTATAATTTTTAAATTACCAAAAAAAATTAATGCTATCAAATATTTTTTATGACATGCATTTAATTCTGAAAAGTGATTTTTTCTTATTATCATTTTTATAAACAGAGCAAAACTCTCCATACAGTATTATCTATCTTATAATGCTATCCTCTTAAGATTTCAAAGACTTGATTATTTGCAAAGTTAGAAAGTTTGTGAGGGTAGGATTTCAGTCTGTTAAATAGCAAGGAAGAGAAGGGGGGTAATTTTAAAACCTATTTGTATGAATTAAATCTTTCCCATATATACTATATAGCATAGTGTTGATTTCCTAAATTATAGCATTTGAGTGAGGTTCATGCATTTTAAAATAGTGATTTCCATTTCATGTCATTAAGGACAGTATTATGTTGCATTGCTGATATAAGGCTTTGTTTATTAAATATTACGTGCTTCTAACTTGGAGAGTTATGATAAAGTTGGACCCATAAATTTTCTTCATGCCTTTTTCTGCAGGTTGTTGACCTTCTGGAGATCATTTTCATATAATGGGTCTCTCGCATCGGTTTCCCAGAGAACCCTGGTAACCACGCCAAGCCTAATTAAATTTCTCTAAGCAGTACCTTAGAAAAGGAACCCTTAGCCACTTCATTTTCTTCATTTGGAATCACGACATTACTTCGGATTCTTCTGCCTTTATATCAGCCCTGCTGCTTTTCCCATTAGGATTAATTAATTTATTTAATGACCTCATTTCGATGCTGTAATCATAAACTTGCATTTTGCTTATGTATATATATGTCTTTCCAATAAGAGTCATTAGTTTAATTAATAATATTGTTTTTTCTTTCTTTTTTTTTGTAAAATCCCACCATCATAAATCATCCCATTTATTTAAGAGTTTACATATCTTTAGAAAACAAAGCGTTTTTTTCTTTTTAAAGTTTAAATTTAAAGAATAGTTAAAATTATTATATCCGCTAATAAAAGATACTTGATTTAAATGTATATTATTTTTCTAAATCCTCACAAATGTTGTATTCCATGATTAAACCATTTTTAAAATATATATTTTGATTTTCACGACTGAAACGGTGTGAAAATAGGTTGTACAATGATTTCTAGAATGCTTCATAAATTTGTATGCCCATCATCACCTTTCAGAGCCACCGCTAAAGCGTTAATTTACAAATGTGTTAGTTTGATTGTGATCAAATGATTGACACTTTAATCTAACCCACCAAATATATTTATTGACGTATAATATGTAATTTATTCATAAGAGCATTCAACTAAATATCTTAAGTAATTTACTGTTCATTAAATGTTTTATTAAATATTTTATTATTATTCAAGCCACTTATGTAGTTTGAATTATCTTCTCTCCGCTTCCATACATTCCAACTTATATGTGCGTTCTCATTAAATATGTCTCATTGTCTCTTACGCTCTTCTAGTGGGCCAGATTTAAGAATTAATGGTAATACAGCATCTATTGAGCCACACCGTTTGATGGCGCTGTTTCTATGCTAAAGCACATAAATATGTTGTTTACAAGGCTGCTCATAGATCTTATGGCCTGTAAACTGTTCAAACACTAAGATGTTGAAGTACATCCTTACCCCAACATCTCTAGCATGTTGAACATTATTAGCGATGAGTATATGACACTCTCTCTAGACATTACTCTTGACTATTGTACAGCATATGATATGAAGGTTTCTGTACTTGTAATGACGAAAAGTCTATTGAACGGATTGTCAAACGCCCCTTCTTTCATTGTCAGGGGTCAGAATTCACGAAATGAGGAGTGTAAGTCGCAATTTGGCAAAGTTCACGATCAAGTCGCTCACTTTCCGAGACTTTTTTGAGATCAAAACAACAGTTCAATGGCAGATGACCGTTTGGCATTGTAGTTTTGAGATTGACCTGCTATAGAAAGCAAATGCGCTGGCCTTCCTTCAACCCCAAAAAAGAAAATATTTGATACAGCCAGAAAAAAACAACTGTCTTTTGTGGGGTTTAATAAAATTAAGGCATTGTCAAACATCTGGAATGGAATGTCCATCGCATCAATGGCGATGAAGGGGTTCCATTTGCTCATGGAACGGGCTTTGAGGGCTGCCTGGGAATCATTTTTTCCCAAGCGGTACGGCAAATTGATTCTTGAAGATGGGATCAGCTTACAGTGAAGGAATATGACTACAGGTCTTAGAGAGCTCTGTCGAGAAAGCCTTGTTTCTCGATAAACAAAACAAACAAAAAAATGTTTCTTCAAAAACAATCAAAAAAGACTTGGTTATAAAAAAAAACAAAAAAAAAAAGTTGTTTCTTTAAAAAAAAAAAGAGAGAGAGAGAGAGACCGAACAAAAAGAAATAAAAAAAGACGGAATATTTTTAAAAGCAAAAAAAAAAAACCATTTTTTGATTTTTAAGAAAAATATACATCAAACCAGTTACAAAAAAAAAAAAAAAAAAAAATAACAAACAACAAACAAAAAAAAAAGTAAAAAAATTCAAACAAATCCAAAAATTAAAAACATAAATCAACAAAATTTGAAAAACAGCCCGGTAACATTATATCTATTCATTTTTCACTAGCAACAGCACCATCGGATGGTGTGGCTCAATAGATGCTGTATTACCAAATTAATTCTCATGTGCCATCATTATGTTATTCATTAGGTGTTCAATCTTGGGCTTGTGGAATGGGTTTCAAATCTAGGTTGGTCCCTGATCTAAATCTCGGGCTTGACTGGGTTTGAAGTATGTTTCATTGAGTTCCAGCTCATGTTAGATGGATAAACATATTTTGACTGGTACAATATATATATGTGTAAATATGTATCCATATAATTGCAGATGGAAACTTTTATAAAAATCAATGAATAAATTTTAGTATGTTATTTTTTTAAGTATTTTATTCTGGAGATTTGCTTTCATGATAAACCCTACTAACATTCCATAGCGTCAAACAAAAGAAAATCCATTAACAAAATGGTAATGGATTTTCTAATTAAAGTAAAATTAAAATGGAAAAGATATTTGAAATATAAATTCTTCAAATGTATATTTAATTAAAATTAGATTTGAAACAATTAAATCGTTGGGTTTATTGGGAGAATGAATCTCAGGAATACAATGCAAATATACTTTAGGTCAATAATTGCGGTTATTGGAATTTCAACATAGCCACTTAGCCTGGAGCATATGAAAAAGGGAATTTCCCAGAAATATTCAAAAAAGGTTATAAATAGCCCAGGAGAACAATAGAGTCAGTCAGTCATAGTTTTTGTCAGCGATTGCCTGATGAACCCACGCCGGTTAAATTTTCAAAAAATGTTTAGAAGCATGGTAGCAGAGTAGACGGCTTGTGTAGCCTGCCTGTCTTCCCACTGTCCCAAAGATGATCGTCAAATACCTTATGCCGGAAAAACTCCACCAATATGTGTAATTGTGAACTGCTGAATTCTCATATTAAATACATAGCTAGCTATGCCTGTGCAGAAATTCATATTTCATCATGGGATCCAAACTTCCACAAGGACTCAGAATAAATTAGGTAATATGTTTCAATTTGCTATTTCTCACCTCCTAATTTATTCTTTAAAAACTCCAGTGACCCAATAATGTAAATTTTGCTACTTTTAATGTCTTCTAAAATGAAATCCCCTTAATGTAATATCAATGTTTAACTAAAATTCTATAAATTATACTTGCTATCACTTTAAATCTAATGTCTTTGCTCTCATTCTACCTGTCTTAAAGTTATGCCTCTTAATGCTAAACTTTCTTCTAATGCGGTTTAGAAAATATTATTATAACTTAAATGAAATGAATATATTCCAATTTGTTCCATCTCGACAAAAGCTTTATCTAAATAAATATTGTGCTTCCTATTTCCCGACCAACATTTGTTGTTAAGGTGAAACCATTTTATATTATTATGTGTTGTTTTTTTAAATATTTATGAGTACACAGTTTAGTTATGGGGAGATGCTTGATCCAAGCATGAGATTTTATTTAGTTATATTATGTCATTTTTAAAGAGAAAGGGAGAGGTTTAGAAAATTATATTCGTGCTAAATAATAAGAGAGTAATAAAATGTTAATTGAAATATTAATGGGATTTTGTAATGTCACTTTAAAAGGATATTCATAATAATAATTAATCCTTATTTTATTCTTGTTGGTCTGATCTTGGTCAATCCATATAACCTTTATGTAACCTTTATAGCTCAGCACAATTATATAGTTAAATTCTAAAATATATTCTCCAGTATTTGTATTTTGCCTTGCCAGAATTTTGCTTGATTGCTTGTCTTTTGTTCTTGGTGATTGTTAGATCAGAATTAGACCACATGATAATTTCACTGGTCATGAATTTTCTTATCAGTATATGAAAGCCAAAATGGGAAAAACAGGGGCAAGCTGAGCTTAGCTAGCCTTGGTGATTCTCATACTTTCACCTGAAATGTTTTAGGTTTGCTAATGGTACAGAAGGGGCAGGTGAATTGAGTCTATGCTGGTAATGTAATATTGAATGCTGGGTTTATTCACTTTCTTTTGTTCTGAGTACATGGCGGATTGACTACGATCTGATTAATTTATGTATTTTACAATCTTAACATGTTTATTTGCAAATATCACGATCCGTTTATATTTTAAACGTATCACTCTCATCAAAGTCGATTCCTTGAATATGATTTAATTATTTCTCTCTTAAAAATAATTTCACTTATAATAAAGTTATGTTTAAAATAGTATATTTGATATTTGTTTCGTATATCTCAGATTTGGGTGAGTGTCTTCCATAAAACTCTAATCATTTACATTTGTTAAATTAGCTTATGAACTATACTGCTCCCTTATTCAAGGCATAAATAATGACAGAATAGAAATTTATGTTAACTAACTTATGAAATAAGAATAGAGAGACATTAGATAAATTCTACAAATGTTTTATTAAATATATATATATATATATGAATTTAAGCTACCTGTGGTTCATCTTAATTCATTTCATTCTAAAATTATCTTTTCTATTTAATTATTGAGCTGCTATCTGGTGACTCAAGATCACATAATACTATTATTATATGTAAATTAATGGATAGGTCTAATTAGAATTAATATTAACGTTAGACATTAGAATTAGTTGAGACTCATGCTCTACCGTTGATGCTAGTGGGCCGGAGTGAAGAAAAGATTAATTGCTTGCCTTGAAAATGTTAATTAGTTGGCAGATTTAGAGAGTGGGTAAACAGGGCAGAATTCATAAGTATTCTTTATCTTTGATCTCGTGTATGGTTGCATTTGAGGTACTTTTACCCAGGTTGTGAATCTTTTTGAATTAACATACAATTTCGACCGGTACAATATATTAACAAAGAAAAAACACTTTTAAATAGACAAATTGTTAAACAATGGTTTTAACTATAAGTTAATTTATAGTAGTATATAAATAGCAATACATAAGAAATTGTTAGTATTGCTCCATTTATAATTGTTTTGTATATTGATGGTGTAAGATGTAATAAAAAATTAGTTTAAAAAATAAAGAGTAGGGGGAGATAAATAATTATAATAGTAAAATTTACATAATGAAAAGAATTACATATAGATGCTAAAGAAATATATTATGTTTTAAAAATATATATTTATAACAATAATGGGTGTTATAGTATGCGTTCGATGCCATTTTGAATTTTATAACTCACCCAAAATGACATCGATTATCAACATGTGCTTCCTAAAAAAGATGGTTAAAAAATTGCAAATTTCATCATTAATTAAAAAATCAAAATGCAAACTTTGCAATTGTCATCAAGTATTTAAATTTCAAAATCCTAATTTTGATCAATATTTAACATTTAATAAAAAATCAAATAATGTGAATAAATACTTCTCATTAACATACATTATCACAATTTACATAAATCTTTCAAAAATCAAAATGCAATTTACATTTGTTATAAGCCTATGAAAGAAATTAAAAGGTCAATTTATGTTTTCTACTTTAAAAAAAAAATAAAAAACCTACTTTTCATTAATATGCCAAAAGATTATAACTTATAAAATATGAAATACAACATATTATTTTTACAAATAATATGATTTTAGTTTTTTCTTATCAGAAATTTTTTGTTCACTACTGTTGATCACTTGAAAGTTTTTTATTTTTTTTTAAAAGTAATATAAACTCCATAATCTTATTAATATTGTTTTCAGTAGTTAGCTAGTACACATTTACATGGTATATCTTGCATTGACTGAAAACTAGTTTAAGATTTTTTTTTCAATACTTTGTTTCTTAACTAAAAGATAAAGAATACTGATTAATTTAAATTAGCTAGATGATTATAAATACATTAAATTTAAAAATAAAGTACAATTGTTATATAATATGACCTTCGTGATTAGTATGCTTGTTGATAATCGATGTCATTTATCACTTGAATGTGTCAATAGGAATTTTGGGTGAGTTATAAAATTCAAAATGGCGTCGAATGCATACTTACATCAGCACCCAATAATGTATATATATTTGTATATCCTTGATAATGATTACAAGGAGGTAATTGAAATGTTGGAAACATTCATAATGTATTGGACTATATATCGATTCATATAAATAAATAAAGTTTTTAAAAAGTAAAAGGAAGAAAATAAGTCTATTGGATTTTTTTATATATGAAAGATATTAATACTATTTAATAAAAATCAATACTTCATTAATTATTTCATTATTAATAAGTATTCAATCATTTTCTATTCATATATACCCATTAATTTTAATATATATAAAACAAAATTTATTTTTTTTAAAAAAATCTTGTTTTATTTTATGAATTATTTTTTCATTTTAACATGTTTTGACCATATTGTATGATCATCATCTAGGATTATTCCTATCAAGAAATATATTTATTATATATAATCATTAAAAACCAGTATACAAATATATCTTTCATATAAAAAGAATTAAAACTTCTTTTATGTTGTTATTTTTAAACAATAAAAATTTATTATTATAAGATATAATAAAATATCTATATATACAACAAAAAACATGAAAAAAATAAATTTTCAATAGAAAAGCTTTTTTCGATACATACAATTTGTATCTTTTTCAATATGTCTGCTGACGATTACCGTTAAATACATATAGCGACATCTATTCATAATAAAACCAACTAAAACAATATCAACATCATTATTTTACAAATATATACAATACAACATAAAAATTATATATATTCCTTCATTGAGTATAGGATATTCTAATATACTCAAAAACATATAAAATATATTTTTATAAAGAATTTACAATAAGAACAAAATATTTTTATATTTTTCTTCAACCTTTTTTGTATATATAAAAAATTATTTATAATTACCTTTTTTTATATAATTATACTAGATTTCTAACATTATTCTTATTCAAAATTGATTTTCTCTTTCTAATATATAAACTTTCTTTAATTAATCTTTTTTAAAATCTAACATTTTCTAACATTTTTATCTTTAAATTTAAATGCTTACATTCTTTCATATGTAGGTATAAAATAGAATTTCTCTTTTAAAGGCTACTTTAATCTGGTTTTCAATTTACTTTTGTACATTATGTATTTGATAAAATAATCACATATTAAACGGATTAAAATAGAATGTACACATTTATATGAGTTACCAAATATATGCTGTAAAAATGTATCATTTGAATATGAAAATAATTGTTGAATATTTTCCAATGTCTCCCTTTGTTTAACATTTATTAATTTATTTAAACCTTTCTTCTTTTTATATATTGATTTAATTGCAAATGTATTGTTATATTTCTTATTTATGTCCTTTGTTATTTTATTTATCTTATAAAATGTACTTTTTGATGTTGTATATCCCTTATCTTTCTTATGTATTTTTTTATCTTTCTATATTTTTCCTCTGTATAATTTATTAATTGATTTAATAAGACAATCATTTATCATTGCTGAATTTTTTATTAAACAATTTCTTCTTTTAATAATTTATTATTAGAGCACAATCTTATTGCACTATTTATTCTATTATTACTAAGATTTATTTTATGTATACAATTTATATCTGAACATTAATTACTTAATAAACCATCAAGTCTTTTTCTAAAAATACCCAAGTCAATATTTATTTTATTATGTATTGTTTCTTTTTGATTCTAGCATCCAAATAATCAATCATATTATTTATTTCCTTTTCCATAATAAATTGAATTCCATTATCTATTCCAATTATGTATTTGATAAAATAATCACATATTAAACTGATTAAAATAGAATGTACACATTTATATGAGTTACCAAATATATGCTGTAAAAATGTAGCATTTGAATATGAAAATAATTGTTGAATAATTTTTAAAACCAATATTTTTATTCTACTAGATATAAACCAACATTTTTTGTAAGTCATGTTGATAATTATTTTTTAATGATATTTAAAAAAATATCAGATTATTTTATAAAATATATAAATGGAATAGATAATATAATTCATTTTACTATGGAAAAGGAAATAAATATGATTGATTATATAGATGTTAGAATTAAAAAAAAGCAATAAAGAATAGTAAAATAAATACTGAAACAAGTATTTTTAAGAAAAAGATTTTTTATAATTTATTTAGCAATTAGTGCTCAGATATAAATTGTATATAAAATAAAAATTATTAATAGTACAATAGAAAAATAAGATTGTGTTTAGCAATAAATTTTTAAAAGAAGAAATTGATGTAATAAAAATGAAGCAAAGGTAAATGATTGCCCTATTAAATTAATTAATAAATTATACAGAAGGAAAAATATAAAAAGAAGAATACATAATGAAGATAAGGAATATAAAACATCAAAAACTAAATTTTATAGGATAAATAAAATAATAAAAGAGATAATTAGGAAATATAATAATAAATTTATAATTAAATGTGTATATAAAAAGATTTAACTAAATGGATAAATGTTAAAGAAATGGAAGGATTGGATAATATGAATGACATTTGTATTATAAATTGCTTAGAGTGTAAAATAGATAATGAAAATGTTTCATATGTAGGAACAACAAAAATTAAATTGAAAATCAGATTAAAAAAACATTTAAAAGTTAGAAATTTTAATATATGTAGTAGAACTTTGAACTAAGTAAGCTGTATCTAACTACATGACTTCAAATATATACTATCCAAAGAAAAATGTAAATAAACACAGCCATTAAAATGTGAAAATTTTACCATATTTGAGCAGTCATTTTTTTCTTCATGTATTATACACAATCACATTTAAAAAAAAATTGTAAATAAATTTTATATTACAATAGCTGCTTTTCCATCCCAGGGTACTGTACATGATTATAAATATTAACAAATTTCTTCAGTTTATGTTGGAAGCATAACATTTTGTTCTTCCTTTATTAATCCTTTTGAATTTGATATGCATTATTTTGCATAATAAAATGTTTTTTGAGTGTAATAATAATTTTTTTTTATAAATTTTAATTTTAAAATGTCACAATAATTAGATACCTTAATTTCTTAATAACAAAATCATTATTATGTTTCTATAAAAGAAATAGTTATTGAAAAAAAAAAGAATATCACCATATTTTATAGGAATGAAAGTCAGAAATGTCCTTCCTTACTTTACTTTAAAAATAAAGTTATGATAATTAGTTTTGGTTCCTTATTCTTATTACTTCAGTAAATGCATGAGTGAAAACCCACTTAGTATAAAATAACTCAATTTATTATTAATAATTATATTATTATTTTTTAAAATTTTGTTTATACAATAATCTTAATTTATATATATATATATATATATTGTGCCAGGCATTACCAAATGTCCATGCACAAAGTCTGCTGTAAAGAACATTACAGCAGATATACATGGAAAATTGTATATATTAAGCACAACAAATATATAACTGAGCTACATTAATAATGGAAGTTGGGTCTGAGCATTAGAATGCCCACACACACTAATTTAAAGCAAACATTGAATTGACATGGAAATATTGTAAACAAACAAATACACATATAATAAACTCATGTATTTTTTTTGTTATATATTTATTTTCTTTTTTGTATATTTTTATCATATGTCATTTTATGTATTTTGCTTTTTTCGGAAAAATTTAAATAGAGAAAAGCAAATTTTGTTGACCAAAAAAGATCACATTGTTGGCTCATATTAGTAAAATAAATAATTAAAGTAATTGTTCCAACATACTTGTATATAGTTTTTATTTTTTTAATTACTATATACTATTCTAAAAACTAATTTTAATTTAATCAAATAATGTTAATTGCTTTGGCAAAAATCTGACCAAAAGCAAAATGTTTGATAATAAATGTTGTACTTAAAATATTTTTTTAAAGATAAAATATAAATTCTTTTGAATTGATATCTGTAATCAAGTGGTCTGAGTATTCAAGATGAAAACAAACATTATATCAAACCCTGTTGTGTAGAATTTAATCAGAAAAATAGAAAGGAATGTTTATAATCTGAATGATAAGCCAAATTAAAAGGGTTGGCTGATTCATACTTCTCAGAGGGATATCTGAATTGGTTTTGTACGAGTGGGGCTGATAGGTTTTAGTCAGTGCTATGGGATTCAGTTCTTTCTTTCTTTAGCAGTTGCTCTGGCCAAGTCATTTACTACTTTGGCTCCGGAATTCTCCAATCATCCAACCACTTAAAGATTCATATACGAACTAGACTATTACTGATAATTCTTAAGAAGAAATCCATTATACAGTTTTTTTTAATAATTCTTGCTTTCTTGTGGATTCGATCAACTATTCGAGACAGCAGATGAAAATTTAATAATAATCATAATTATTATAATATACAAAAAATGAAGCAATCTACTAGAGGTTCCAGTAAAATGACCGTGGAGTAGACAACCAGCTGGTGCACCCACCCTCTCTCTCCAAATCACCAAAATGTGATCATGCCAGTTCCAGCCAGCCATGATGATAACAAAAGCCGCCTTTTCTATGCCTGAATGAGATGAAATCCTCACTACACAGCCAGTTGACCTGAAGCCCACTCAAAAACCCAGTCAGGAGCAGATGAAGATGCCTACATACATTTCTTTTAAAATTTTTTTATTAATATTGAATTAATTCATTCTGATATTTCCGATAATTAGAAATATATTATTTTTTTATTATTATTAATCATTTAAAAAAAAAGAGAGTTGTCTCTCGCATGCATATATATATTGTGCCCTTTTCTATAGGTCATAAATAGTCAATTACAGAAAATTACTAAAAATTTTAAATTTTAGAATATGTTTTTTTGATATGTTAATTATAGTTTGTCAATTATATTATAAAGTACATTTTGAAGCTAAAGAAAATACGTAGTATGTAAAATTATAGCAAATCATTTAAAAATAGTTATATAAAGCTTTAAATATGGTTGCATATGGTTGCAAAAGCTGGCCATATAAAATAACACAGCTATATATATTAAAAGTATGTCTAAAAGTTTGATCTTAATAGTCTGAAACTTATAATTTGATAAATGCTATATTTATATTTATAAATAATACTTAATAATCACAATAAAAATCGTATATTTTTAAAATTAAGCTTTATGATAGTGAAAATTGTATTTAGTTTTATATTTTCAAAATCATTTTTCCAAATTTTTATGTTATCGTATAATTTTATATAATATAATAAAGTGTAGCAATTTTATTAATTTAGACAGAGAAATAGATTGAAAATTGTCTGTCAAAGTTATTGGTCATGTGATTTAGATAATGCATAGTTTCTCATACACGCTTGTTTGAATTGATAACAAAGTTTGAAATATTTTAAAAGTTATATTATAGAGTTGAATATAATTACTATCTATCATAGAAGTGAATATTAAATAGTTTTTATAAATGTTTCTAAATGTTTTAAATAGTATTATAAAGACGAATATAGTTATAATAAAAATTAAATATTTTGTTT
The DNA here is from genome assembly GCA_028023455.1 of Epiperipatus broadwayi. NCBI lineage: Eukaryota > Metazoa > Onychophora > Udeonychophora > Euonychophora > Peripatidae > Epiperipatus > Epiperipatus broadwayi. The sequence continues at coordinate 218,332 of JAQFVV010012497.1, forward strand.
AAATAAAACTAGATAAATTGAATATTAAGAGTGGGATAAATATTAAAATATATTTTAAAAGTTATTTTAAATGTTTAAATAATTTTGATAAAGTAATAATTGATTTAAAAGTTATATTTTAAATAATATTTTTGAGTTTTATTATGTCATAATTTTTGTTTTTGAAATTTAATTCTATAAAGCTGAAAATATGTAAATTTGTTCTCAAGCTAAAAGTAAGAATTAACCAATAGGAATAGGTATTCTTGCAAGGTATAAATACTGTTGTAACTGTTTTAGCAGAGAGATTAATAATGTATTAGAGAAGATTTAAGTGTATAAAAGGTAGCTTTAATAATATATCAGAGGCTATCTAGATAATTATACTTTAAAATTTTATTATTTAGTCAATTTATAGTACTCTCCTATATTTCATTTATCATAACTAATAAGATACTTTTATATACTTTTAAAAGAGAGTTTAAACTAAAATATATTTGGGAATTTCATGAAAATGATTTGCTAGTTTTTTAAAAGTTTACTTACCAGGATTATTTTATTCTAAGTTTAACCTAGAACTCTGCAATAAAAAATTGATATACTACGGAATAAAATGTATATAAATTATAATAATATAAAAATGCATAGAATGTTTATTGATACTATTTTATTAATGCTTCACTGGAGAACTGTTTTAGTACATAGAAACCACAGTACGGATATTATATGGACGCAATGGAAAGCTATTTGCTGTCTAAAAAAAAAGGAAAAAAAATTGGAGATGCATTATTATTTATAAGCTTATCCAAGTGTTTTAAAAAAAGAATAATATACTTATATCTTATGAATTGTCTATAGAATATCATAATGAAAGGAATAAAATGTTTAATCCTTTTTGAAGGAAACATTTTTAAAAATATTTTTGCAAGAATTAAAGAAGGGACTCAAGGAGGATACAGTACTGAAGCGTTTTGATATTTAAAACTTCTAGTCTCGGAAGTATTAAAAACGCACTTTAGAAATATTTGTTTTAAAGAACTTTATTAAGAATGAAAATCTATATAAAAGTGAATATATAGTTGAATAAAAAGATGGATCCATGGAAATACAAATAGTATGTAAAAGTTTACTGAATATTTTAAAAATTAAATTAGATGGAGTGATGCATCAGATACGCCAGCAGAGAATATTGAAGAAACTTCACAGGATTAATTTAATATTATGATTTAATAATTACCATTCTGAATAATAAAACTTGGGATTATTTTTCTATAAACTTTACTAAAATGAATTAATAATTAAGTTTATTTTTAAAACTTTAACGCTGCTTTGAGGAGGATATTTTTAAAAAAACTCTGGAGAAATAATAAACATTTTGGATTTTATCATGAACTATTGTCAAGTGAAGATGTAATTATAGTTTTTGATTTATTTTATTTTATTAACTTAGCTTAAATGTAAATTTTCTATTTTTTTTTTTATAAGAAAAACATTAATTTATTAATATTAGAATTTTATAATATAATAATCTAATAATTTTTTTTTTATAAGAACATTTTTAAATAAAACATATGGATGTGTATTTTCTTTATGTATGCAATGTTCTATATCCAGTGGATGGAAGAAGCCTACTAAAAATGATGACCAGATAAAGGTTATTTGGTAATAGTAATGAATATTTATAATTTTATAATGTATATTCTTTGTTTTCTTTTAGATTATGAATAATAAAAATGGAGTATAAATGTTTAATTATATGTAAACGCATTTTTTATACATTTTTTTAAAAAACACTATGAGATTAGGCTAGATTTGGAAATATGCATACAATGATTTTTATATTAGTGACATAATCCAACATAGTAACAAATATTTGTGTGATTCTTTTTAAAACTTTCATGTTAGGATATTCAAATATTGTCTGAGTAGATTGTATATGATTAAACATACAGAATAATGAAGTAAACATACTTTTCTTGTGGAACAGCTAGAATGTTTTATACTATCAGTGAATTTTATTTGTTGTTTTTGTAAATGCAGGTAGTTATTTTATCGATGTAAGATGTGGAAAATCTTGAGAAATATTAATGAGATAGTGGCTTGGAAGTACTTGAGTAGACAGGAAACCAAGATGATGTTTTAAAAATAGGATGTGATAAGGAATATGAATAATACTTATAGTCTTTGTGTAGATATCAGCATAGTTAACTAAGCCCTATGACTGGTACATATTTTATTTGGACAGTGCTTATTCTTTAAATATTTGATGTTCTAATAAAGCTGAAGGAATAGCTTTAACATCATTTATGTATTGGAGGATATTAGGCAGGCAAAGGTCATACCTCCATTTCTTGTTAATACACTGTGCCATGATTTTGAGATATGTTATGAGTGATACTCTAGCTTTCTTTCTTAAATCCTATGCATCTGTTCTCGCTATCTATATTTCATGTAACTGCATCGTTCAGTAAGATATTTTGAAAAGAAATGATAAATAATTTAGAGCTTAAGTTATGCTATCGTTTTGTATGAGATTGGTTTATTTTCTTAGAAGGAATAGAATTTTATAACTTGAAATTGAAGATCCAATGAATCCTAAAGGAAAGAAAAGAATCATAGAATATATTTTGAATTTATTTCGGGAATGAAATATAAATTTTTAGAATAGAGTATCTAAAACAAAAATATTTTCTTTAAAATGTTAATAACTTTTGAATGCTTACTATGTTATTATTTTTTTTTTAAAAAAAATATTACATATTTTTAAAATACAATAGTATAAAATAAATGAAGTAAAGAATAGCATAGTATAATTTTATTTATTGAATAATAGGAATATATCGATAGTTACACTTATATCATACCAAAGTAAGGCTAAATAGGATTATGTTATGATTAGTAAACATCGTGTGATGATATCCACTAAAATCTAGTAATGAATTTTTGGATAAATATTTTATATAACATCTTAGACATTGCAAGATGAAATTTGTTTTAATATTTTAAGAAATCCATACTCATTATAATGTTGATTTGTTTTCTGTAGAATGTTTTTCCTATGAATGTGTTTTTTAAGAAAAATATAGTTTAATAATATTAAGGATGAAATATTTTGTTAATAAAATAAATAAATATATTTGTAATAAGTTAACCATAACGAAAAAACAAATGGTAATATTTTATTTTGTCTTAAGTCTAAATATAAACCTAACTAAGTATAAATTATTTTTATAACCCAGTAAATAAAAATGTAAAGTATAAAATAAGGATATCCATTGTAAATAGTGTATATAAATTGTTTATTTTATTTTGTTGTTAGTAATAAACTTTGTTAAAATTTGTTTTTTAAAAAATTTGTGTGTCTGAATTGTTTATTTCTCCACTACACTGCATGAAATCACAATATATTCATAATAATTGAAACAAACTTATAATTTTGCACAAAAAGATAATTAGTGAATTATTTTGAAGAATTCAAATATTTTATTGGTATTCATTTAACTAAGTAAATAATAATTTTACATTATCTTATTGGTCATAAAGTAGTCATCATAATAGTACATTGAATTATGTTATCATTTGCCACACACACTTTGTTTGTCGGATTATCAAATGCTACCACGTGTTTATTATAGTATTACATGAAGATAAGATCATATTCTATTGTTTTATTATTTTATTATGGTAATAAAATTATGGTATAAGAAAAGATATACAAAGTTAGTTATACAATGAAGAATATTATTATTATTTATTATTAGTAGTAGTTTAAGAGTAGTAGATTATGACATAAAATCCCTTTTCATATTTTACTACCATAATTTAATTAACTTAGAGTAAATTTTATGAACCTGAGATTTTATTGAGCTAGATTATTATAAAAGAAGATTAGGATTTAATTATTAGCTTAATCTTAGTGAATAGGATTTATTTAAAGTCGTAAGAATACTATAAGTTTATTTATTTGAAATAGTAATAAGGGGGGATAGTGTTCTTATGCCATTGAGGTAGTATCCTGTAGGATGTTGGCTCAATGTAATCTATCTTGTCACATGTATTTTCACTTCCAAGTCTCACGAAAATATTAAATATGTATTAAATTTATTTTTATAAACTGAACCTTATTCGTATTTTAAATTTGAGTTTGTGAATATTTTAAAATTAATGTTGAATATTTTATTTATTAATTATTAACTGAGCTAGAACCCGTTTTACTTTATATCATATACTATCTGGAAGTGAGAATGACGCTTGGCACGGTTAGAATATATATATATTGAATTTACAATTATTACAGGCATATTGATACAGCTTTTACTTAAACCTTTTTATTCATTTTTCTATCTAAAATTCTAGTATTTTCAGCAAAAGTTGCAATTAGTTTTCTTTTTGTTGCTGCTTGTTTTTTTTTCTTGTTAAAGATTGTCATATGTAAATATATATGTGTGTATATATGCACATACACTTGTAATATTCAGTAAATATAATACCTCATGTTGAGGGTCTAAAATGTATTTATCCTTATATTCTTTTACGTTATTTTTTGTCACTGCGGCACTTTATGATGAGTGTCAAAGGGGTTTGTTTATTATAAATTTCCCATAAACAAATCTGCTAATAACTTTACATTTAGAATAGTGGTGAGTGTATAATTGTGCTGCACACACACACACATACATATATATATACAAAAGAATTTATCTATTGTAAAAGGCAAATAGATACAGCACCTCATGTTGAGTGCTCTAGGGTATCTAAGTTAATGCAACCTTATTGACATGTTGTAAAATACGAAATTAGTGAAATATTTTATAGTGCAAATATATGTATGCATAGTTTTTTTTTCATTATATTTGCTATCAATAAAAAAGGTTTTAAAGTTCTGAGTAGAAGTGTATGCCTGTATAACCGAAAATCTATCTGAGAAGTATATATCAAATCACACAAAGTATAACATTTCTACAGGGTAAAGCTCAGACCCCTTCCATTCATTATGAAACAGTGTAAATAGCTTTAGGTTATTTTCCTTATTTATTTAAAATTGTGTTTACATTTTATCTATTTCAATGCATCAAATGTATATACAGGTTTGTGATAATGATTCATTTATATTTTTTATTATATCATTTTAAGTATGAAACGGTAGTGGGTATTTGGGATTAAATAAATATTTAATCATAATATTAAATTGGTTTTGTCTCTGTATTATTATTTATTTGATAAAATGTACTATTTCCTTATCAATCATGTACCTATTATAATTATTTAACTTACCCATTGAAGACTCTAGATGTAGAGCAGATTGAGCTAGCCACATGGGATAGCACTCTACTGGGGTGTTAAATCTTATCCCCATGCACCGCTGTACTTATGGTATTACATATCCTTCTAGGAGGGGGGGGGAATTCATTTTTATTCTTTTCTAGGAGTGGCATGCAAAAGCTATTAGTAAATAGACTTTTCAAAGATGTGTACTTATCATAGGTCCTTAACATTCGGGCATTTGAGAAGGATATTAACTAAAGTGGTTTTTAATTGGCAGAGTCCTGTCAATTCACTTTATATATCAGTTTAGCTGGAAGTACCAATATATTGTAGGATAGTCAATCAACTAAATTGGTATCCAATTCTTTCCCTGTTAAATCTTGATCACTTCATGCTCAGTGCAAGATTAGGAGTAGAATTCCGCAGGGAAGTAATGGTCCAGTACTATATATATATATATATATTGTAAGAGTAACCTACAATCTTATTAAACTCACTTGTTTATGTGCAATATCAAACCATAAACTTAAAAATATAATTTTAATTAATAACAATAAATATGTTATCAATTTTAAGTTAAAATACCCATCTGCACACAGTATGTAACTTAAACATTAGATTATAAAATTTTAATAATAAAAGCCAAGTCAAATAAATAATATTAAAATAACTATTTATTTGACTTGACTTTTATTATTAAATTTTATAATCTAATGTTTAAGTTATATGACTAATATCCTTGGATGAAAGATCTTTTCTTTCAACGATAGGGACCATACAGGACGGGAGGTCTTATAGAAAATGGAATTCCCTCAAAAGGATTCGATATTACAAAGATTTTCATTTATACTTATATTGTTTAATTTAAATGTAATTAGCTAGTGTTATCATAATCTTTGAAATTATAAAATGTTATTTATTTTTGCAATCTATTAAATTTTGTTTGTGCTATGATACATATCTACTATGGGATATGGGAAGGTATCATTTTAAAATATATATATATATTAATATAGTAGAAATGTATTTAAATACTTGTAATTAAAAATTTTGTTAATGTATTTTGTTTAATGTATTTTATTTATTTTTAAATTTTATGGGGTTTATATGCTTTATATTGTTTTTGATTATTTTTGTTTTTATTATGTGAAGTTTGTTTATAATGTAATGTTTTTTCTAGATCCTTGAAAATGACTATAGAGTAAAGGTAGTCGAAACGTTGGAAATAAGTGGATATATATATACATCAAATAAAGTTTTTGCAAAGAAAAGAAGTGATTTTTAATTATAGAATTATATGGCTATATGTACTGTATATTTTTGAAAAGAAAAAAGGATTGAGTCATGATTAGAAACAGAAGTAAATGGATAAAGATAAACTTAAATTATTTTCAATTAATAAATATTGTTAAATTTATTTTAAATTTAAGGAGGTCTCTGATTTATTTAAATTATTTATTTTATTTTCATAATAAAATAAAATTGAATACATATACCCACATATACATATCATCTTGACTTAACATCATGATAACTTAGTTGGAAGGAATTTTGAGAATCTATAAAACTTATATAAAAGTATTATTATTGCTACTGGATATTGATTGATCCCTGAAGAGAGTTAAGTGTAAAATTAACTCTGAGTTCAAATACTGAACATAATGGAATAATAAAGAGAGGTGAAGATTGGATGAACTGATCTAAGTTGTATCTGTCCTGAATGTTTAAATATGAAATTATCATATTTGAAATAGATGCAATCATGGATTAGACTTTTATAGCATTATTCATGGCATCCTACATAAAAACCCTAGATCCGATTATAGTTAGATGCATTCACCCTCATCCCTTAAGGGAATACTGACCCTTACAACATATATATATATATAATATTTCAAATCGATGTCTGTATTTCTTTAAAATAATATACGTAACTTTATAAATAAATATTTGAAAATACAGTTATTAAAAGTCTATAAAAAGTATATGTATAACTATAACTTAGAAGCGCTTTCACTAAGGTAGTGAAAGCGCTTCTAAGTTATAGTTATACATATACTTTTATAGACTTTTAATTACTGTATTTTCAAATATTTATTTATAAAGTTATATATATATGCATGTTGAAAAGTATTGTACACTTGTGGCACAATAAACAAAATATATTTTATTCTAATCAGTGTTATCAATAAAATATGAGCCATTATACACTATATGTGTTAGTAGATGGGGGGGAGGAGGCTTAGAACAAAATATAGTGTAGTTTGTAGTTCCACTATACCTGCATATGAAAGAATGTAAGCATTTAAATTTTAAAATAAAGATGTTGGAAAATGTTACCATTATTACCATTTATAAAGAAAGATTAATTAAAGAAAGTTCATTTATAAGAAGAAAAAAAGATAGTTTTGAATAGAATAATGTTATGAATTTAGTGTAATTATGGAAGAGAAATTATAAATAATTGAAGAATTTTTTATAAAAAAAAAATTATATGAAAAACTGTAAGAATTTAAATTTTTAAATAAAGTTGTTGGAAAATGTTAGATTTTATAAAGAAAAATTAATTAATTAAAGTTTATATGTAAAACAATTTTGAGTAGAATATAATAATGTTGGAAGTCTAGTATTATTATAGAAGATTAATTATAAATAATAAAAGGATTTTTTATAAAAAAAGTACAAAATTTAGAATATAAAAAGTTGAAGACAAATATAAAAATAAATTTAAAAAAAGATACTTATGTATAATTCCGTAACCAGAAGCTTGCCATAAATTTGTTTTTAATTATCATTTTTCATTGGCGCTGAAATATTTGTTTGTTTGTTTTTTCTCAAAATTATTTTATCAAGCATGTGTCACTTGTTAAGTTGAATAAATATTAAATTCCATTCACAAAATTGAATTTATTTATTTTTAATATAGATTATGATGTTAACACATTGCGAACATTGTCATGATTTTTTTACATTTAGGGTAAGATTGTCAGTGAGGATGTTTTGTTTTTGTTTTGTTTTTTTGGTAAATTTTGGCAAAATGATTTAAATTTGGAATCTTCCATTGTCAGAAGAACATGCACCAGGGCACTGTGCAACAACATTATATAGATTCCTATGTAGTGGAATTTATGTGTCGGTGACTACCCTAAAAGAAGACGCATTTGTGGCAATGTTGCAGACTATAAGAGATTTTCACCCACTAATATGAATAACTCAATCTTTGTTCCCCCATGTTTTTTATTTTGTTTACTGTGTTTAATATTATATTAAATTTATTTTAGTTATAATCGATTCTCATTCTTTGGTGTAATTTCTTGTATTTTTAGAATAAAATTAAAAAATATATAAAAGGAAACTATTAAGTATGACAGCTTCTAGTCAGTCATATTGGAGGCCCCTGAAAAGTTAAAATTAAAAAACCCCTTGGCAAGCTTCCTGTTATGGGATTATTCATAAGCACCAAAAAAAAAATTATAATTTATGCGGAAAAATATGTTGTTTCTGTAAATTATTTGCATACTATATATAATAAATATTTTGATGACTACAAAATATGATTAAAATGTCTTAAAATATAAGAATTGGTTCATTAAAAAAACTATCTTTAAAAAAGAAAAAGTATGTGAAATTAATTTGTTTTATACAAATATTAATCTGATAAAAAAAGTTAATGTGACATTTGCCCTACTTATTTTTTGATAAAGAATTTATATCTAGTTCAGTTTTAGTAGTAGTGTTATGTAAAGTGTGTTTTAAATTTTTATCGATTATAGAAGATCTTTGCTTTGATTTTATGAATGTCATTTTTGAAAAAAATTGTTTTCACTTATATGTGTGCTTCCAAATAACGATATTATTTTCTTTGCATTGTCAATTAAGTTCGGAAATTCTTGAGAATCTAAATTTTTAAAAAATTCAGTTTTAGATAATTCCAGAAATTTCATTTTTAAATTTGTTTTCTTTTTATGTTCTGTAATCTCAATCTGCTATTTTTTCACAATTTTATTTGTTAGATATCATGAAATGATCTTAAAATATTCCCAGTTTTTCTGCTTTTGAAATCAAAGAACCTTTTTGAAATTCATTATGTATTTTTATTAAAATATCAATGTATTTTTATTTTGGATAGGTATTATTCAAACTAGAAAATTGATTAAATTATTGTTATTTAGCTGGTTTTCAAAAACTTTCTATTTTTTTGTTTTTGAAAGGCACTGAACATGTCCATATATATTGGTTACTAATTGATTATCTTTTGGTAATTTTATATTTAGCTCATTCAAATGGGTAGATATGTCAATGAGAAATGACAAATCACAAACATTCTTTATTAGTCAGTTCTGATACAGATTTTCCTTTAATTTCCATGAAGAGCTTCATCTTGTTTTTAATTCAAAAAAATCTTTTTAACACAGCTTCTTTCTAAAGACATCAAACTTCACAAAAGTATGCTAAATCCTTACAGTCAGTTTAAAATCTTCTAGAAATTTTAAGAATTCTTGGTGGCAAAGCACTGACTTGGGTTTAATATCATTATTACATTTTTCATGTTAATCATTTTAGAACATAAATCTTATTGGTGAATTGTGCAATAATATATATATTGTGATGATCGCACATACTGCGGACACACATAGATATTTAACATTTAAAGAATGTTAAATATTGTGCTTGGGTTATAAAAAAAAAAGTGAGTTTAAAAAAATTACAAAACAAAGAAATGTTTAAGTAAAAAAGAGAGGGAATTAGAATCGAAACGATTCTTATATTTTATCCTTCAAAGTTCAGATTTTAGAAAGAATAGAAATGTTAAGGTTAAAAATATCGATATCATGTGTTTAGTGTAAGATTAAAAAAAATGAGAATGGAAATATAAATAAAATAGAAACTTAATAATGTAAAAGAAAGCGGTAGTTGGGAAGTTTAATGAAATATAAGTAAAATTTAGAATGCAACGAAAGATAAAGATCTGGTCTTAAAATTACACATTTTGATGAAAATGAAATGCATATGTGAATGTATGAATAAAGAGAGTAAGGTTTATTTCATGTCAAAATGAAATAATTTTATTAAAGAAAGTGACTGATAAATAAATGTAAAATATTATATTATAAAATTGTATCAAATTGAAAAGTAATTTTGTATAAGTTGTTGAAAGCATTTTTAAAGTAAAAAGGTGTGAAATGAAAAACCCAGCATGAGATCAAGATAAGGAAGGAATTTGAAAAATAAAGGACATTAATTAATTAATTGAAAAACAGTATTGGTCGAGACTTTAGTGAGGACACTGCTCTGATAAGAAGCAGAGAAATATAATAGAAAGCAGACATGAAAAGTTAAATTTTGGGAACATGAAAACAAACTATAACATAAGGGAAGCCTCGAGGATGTGTGGCTAAGGGCCAGTCGCGATTGCCGGTCGATCCAGACTTCCGTGCTATAATGGTTCGCGTCTCGATGTAACAACTGCCGACGTAGCGCCGGCCGAAGGGTTCGTTTTGCCTTGCCTTGATGCCCACAATACGGAGGAGTTCCAACAATCAAATCTAACCGAAGAGCGACCGTTCCCTACTAAAGAAGTGGGAAAATTCCACGGGACGGTCAGCAAGACGCCAAGTTTATTCGAAGACTTTATCACCTAGGTAATTATGAATAAGACATTTTATATAATTATGTGCACATACCTTTAAGTTTAATGCAATTGCCAATCCCACATATAATGAGATAGACATTAATTAGACTCTTTGAATATTTGAAATGACTATAAAGGGATAAGTTATTTCCACAGATTGCAATCATTTATAGAATCTTCTATTGTATTTATTTATTTTTTTGTAGTATTATAGCATAATCTGTTTTTTTTTATATTGAGTGTTAATAATTTAGAGTGTTTCTTTTATTATAATTTATTGTATTAAAAATCTTTTATTTATGTAAAATCCGTTTCGTCTCTTTCTTCGCCACTTCCAAAAGTAGTATAGTCTTAGGATTGGGAAATAATTATTATTCATTTGAGTACTTAATTAACACGTGAAGCTAGTGGTGCAGTATTTGATCCCATTAAATTTATAATTATCCAAGCATTGTAACTCTGTTAAATCTTACAGCAGTCGGGAGAAAGTTTACTGGGAAATATAACTTGGGGCTATACCCGTATAGCATACAAGTTCGGTCAAGTGCGGATATAGACTCGTTTATGTCCGTATTTTCTCTCTGCTTGCGGTAACGGAAAGTAGGCGATCTTGAATTATAAGAATTCCCCATTATATCTATATAAAAGGGAAGTTTAAGCTTTTTGATCATCGGGTTTCCATTACAATATATATATTTAAATTTACTTTTACCTATACCATTGTTGAAATATGCTAAAATGCTCTTGTTCTTTCCAACCATTGACTTGGCTCCAAATATTCCAGACAAATTATAATATTCAATGTTTAACTTTAATATTGCATTATTGTTGCCTCAAGGTGGATAAGATATAACATTTCTTCAATAATTTTAAAGTTTTAATTGATTACTCTAATAAAAATTGAGCAGTATGTGTGAGATCTTTACTTTGTTCAAATGCTAGTGAATACCAATCAAACCAGATAATTTTTTGCATCACAACTATTCTATATTTATTGAGAATTCTTCAATTCATCCTGTAACTATTCTTCTTGACAAATTTATATTCTCAAATTTCTTTTTATCATCAGGACACATTAATTTTACAATGGTTATGAGGCAATCTTTTATAAACTCACCTTCAGAAAATGATTTTAAATTTTCTATTTTTTTTTTTTTTAAATGATGTAACTTGCTTTTAAAGAATTTTCTTATTCAGCCCTATGTTGTTTGGCATAGCATTATAATGTTTGAGTTGATATCGGGAGGCCTCGGAATAGATTCTGGTACTCACAGTTCTGGCATTTGAACTTTTTATGAATTCCCAACCAATAATGCCATAATCTACTTTGCCCTGCATGATTTGGCACAACAGTAGAGCATCCAACTCAGGATCTGGAGGTCCCAGGATTGATTCTGGTGCTTATAATTTTGGCACTCAAACTTCTTATGAACTTTTGAGCAATAAAGCCATATGCCTTTTTTGCCCTGTGTGGTTTGGCATAGTTGTAGACTGTCTGACTTGGGATTGGAAGACTCCAGAATCAATTCTGGTACTTGCAGTTCTGGTGTTCAAACTTCTTATGAACTCTTGAACAATAAAGCCATTCACATTTTTTTCTTTTAGTCATATGTATATATTTTATATCTACTTAATTAAGCTTCAGTTTTCTCTTTTAATATTTCTTTTTTTCCTAATAATTTTGTTGTAATGAGAATGTTTGGATGAATAGTGTCTCTTATTAAGATATTATGATCCTTATTAACCGAAATATTTTCTATATATATCAGGCACATTGTTTTACTATTTCTTTTTATATAAATCAGCATTTATTTTTATAGCGTCTGTATACAATTGTAATTACATTCATATCGGCTTTTCAAGCCAAATTGTGCAAACGCTTTTGCGAGTGTTAAATAATAAATGAATACCCTCTGACCAAACAAGATATAGAATTTATGCAGGAATAAAAGGAATCCTCTTATTCCTATGACTCAAATATTTATATATGAGCAAATCTGAAGTACTGGCACAGAAGGTGTGACTATAGAACAGTCACTTTAAATTACTATATATAAAGTATGAATGAATGACGCCGATGAAATTTACTAGAATTTACTGAACGTCATTCCAACTGAAACTTAATTATATATATAAATCAGCATTTATTTTTATAGCGTCTGTATACAATTGTAATTACATTCATATCGGCCTTTCAAGCCAAATTGTGCAAACGCTTTTGCGAGTGTTAAATAATAAATGAATACCCTCTGACCAAACAAGATATAGAATTTATGCAGGAATAAAAAGAATCCTCTTATTCCTACGACTCAAATATTTATATATGAGCAAATCTGAAGTACTGGCACAGAAGGTGTGACTATAGAACAGTCACTTTAAATTACTATATATAACGTATGAATGAATGACGCCGATGAAATTTACTAGAATTTACTGAACGTCATTCCAACTGAAACTTAATTATATATATAAATCAGCATTTATTTTTATAGCGTCTGTATACAATTGTAATTACATTCATATTGGCCTTTCAAGCCAAATTGTGCTTTTTATATAAAAAAAATTCTTTGGTACATTTCTCTTGAAATGCATGATTTTCTGTGTCAGTTAACCATCCTACTAAAAAAAGTTAAATGCAGCATAATAAAAAAGCAAAATAAAACTTGAGTTTAACTTTTGCTATATATAACATTCATTTGCAAAAATCCCTATAAAAAGAAGCAAAATATCCTTGAATCATAGAAACAAAATATCCTTGCATCATAAATGAAATTTAGACAGTTAATCCACATAATGCACATACTTTGTTGGAATATTATACTTCTTATAGAATGAACTAGAACTTATATAATCATACATTGGGGAGAAGAAAAGGTGTGATTGAGAAAATAAATATTTATTTTACTTAACTCTTAATTTAATATTTACACTATGTATGTGTTTAAATAGAAGTTTTAAACTAAGCCATGTTGAAAGCTTTCAAGAGCCAGATGTTGTCCACCCCTACTCTAGAATACTATAGAAAACTTTAAAATGATAGAAAATAATGCCTGGTCAAGGTAAAGAAAATCATTTTTATAGCTATTTCAAAATGACTGTTCATTTCACTTTCTTTAACAATTTTGATCAATAAAGTATATTCAGTATTACTGAAATACAAAAATATATATTTGTAAAATAATATTTGTTATAATCTTAATTAATTTGGTCAATAAGTAAAACTTTGTGGTCAATCACATATTTATGTAGGTATCATGATATACATTGGGTACATGCTTTGTAATTAAATATTGTTGTTAATTAAATATTTTTGTTATATAAATAGTCTTCTCTTTATTCTCAATTTAACATTTCTTCTATATATGTGTGTGCTGTGATTGATTATCACTGAGTTTGGTTATGAGAATGTGAAAGTAAAAATATGTTATAGTTTAGTGGCTATATCTGGAGTGCAATTGGCACCTGAAGATATACACATTCCTTTTCTGTAAAGATTATATTGATCATTTTGCATTATCACTTTTAAGATTATAAAAATAAACAAATTTTTTTATAAATGCATTCAATAAACTTAAATCGAGTTCTTTAATATAAAAATAGATCACACAATTTTGTCATTAAAAATGAAATTTTTTATATTTTGCATATAGTTAATGCACTAAATTGAAGCCATGAAGTGTATTATAATTAATTAATTGGTTCCAGTATGTCATTTGTTATATTATCTGTTTGTTATATTTTACCAAAAATATATGTATTTAAGTGTAATCAGATCCAAAACTATGATCTAGACCTCTAATGTAAAAGAAATTAATATTTTATGAGCACTTATAGCATAAATTATTGAAAGGATTATAAATTAATATGCTTCAATGTTAAAATAATGGTTACATTAAAAGATTCTATTTTAAACATTTGAAAGAAATCTGATATTATTTTTTAGAAATAACTATTTCTCCTGCTATATTTCCACAGTTCTTATTTCCAATTTGAATTTTTAAGCTTTTCATGAAACAAACAATTCTCATAAGAAGTGTATTATAAATAAGTCAGATTTTTTTTGGCTTTGTTAAAAAGGATAATGAGCATATGGTATTCTCTGCTTAACAAAATAAAAAAAATGAAATGTGGAGCTTCATAAGTAATATATACAGGAATACCCCAAAATAACCGGAGTTTTATAATAAAAAAAAATGTTTATTTATTTTTAAAGGGTTATAAATTTAATCTCTTTCAAATTACTATTCATTTGATGTAATGCACCTGTCTAAATATGCTTTTCATTTTTCAAAATAGCCAGAAGTATGCCTTTTAACATCTCTCTGTTTTTTCATCATTTCTAAGTCTGCAAAAAAAAAGAGAGAGAGAGACATTTTTTCATTCAAGAGATTAAAAAAAACTGCAAGAAGTGAGATCAAGTAAATATGGCTGATAGATAAGCTGGATTATACTGAATTTAATAAAGTGTTTCACACTCAAGGCTTTGAGAGACCACACTTTGTGAAGGTGAAGCTTGCATTCTTTTCTTTGCCACAAAACAGGATGTTTACATTTTACCACATCACAATGCCTGATTGTTACAAACTAAATTTGAGAGAAAAATTACATTTTCATAAAAAAAAAAAATCAGCATTTTGACTTTCGACTTCATGTTGCAATGCTTTTTAGGGATATGGTAAATTTAATACTTCAATTAAACTATTCATAAACTTGTGTTTTTATGAGATCAGCTTTCTTGTAATCTGTTTTAAGCATTGCAACTTTTTTCCTTGTTGTTTTCTGTAAATGAAAAAGAATTTCACATTGTCATACTTTTCAGTCATTATAAAAAAATTGAAAAAAAAATGCAAAATGCACTTTACAAAACAATGTGTTACATGGCCCCACAATTTCAAATAGCAATGTTATTTGACAGAATTATGCAGAAGGCTCCCCCACAAAAAGTATGTAACAGGTGAAGAATATACTATAACAGGTACACAAACCAGAGAACAGTTCTAGTTATTATTGATTCTCCCCTCATACATTTTTAAAGTAAAAGTTTAATGATTAATAAGAGTTATGTCTTGACATTTCATAAGGAAGATCATTATTTTATCACATTCATTATATCACATGTCACTATCCAAACCATCATGTGTACATTTTATCACATTTTAAAATTTTTACACAATATTTTAATATATATATTGTAACATTTATTTATATACATTGCAAATATATTGGCATTTGGTAAAAGCTAAAAAATAAAAGTAAATTTAGATTTTTTTTTGACTAATTTTTTTTTAAAAAAATAACGTACAATGAAAGTTAAATTTTTCTTTCATATTTTTTTTTACTTAACTGGAAATAAAAGTAGAATTAGAGAGAACAAAAGAATTCCAAAAGCAAGTAAAAAGATAAGCTAAAAGAAAAATATTTTAGCTAATTAAACATGGCCGAAAAACTTGATAAAAAAAAATAGAGACTTTGTAACATAAATTTTGTAAAGAATATATAAGATTATCAACGGATATTTTGACAAACAAAAGATATGCGCAGAAGTCGGAAAACTGGGCCTCTAGAGAGTATAAAAGGCAGAGATCAGTTTGAAGAACGTCTTGTTTTTCTGTTTTTCCTTTGGCTGGTTTTGGATTATTAAATCCAACACCACTTCACGATGAAATAATCCTTCATGCGGGAGTAGACCGGGGCTTTAGCTGACATCATTAAGAAGATGGATACTAGAAAAGCCTCTGTGACTAGCTTTCAGAACAGACTACAAGATCAACTAATAATCAAAGGCCAAGCTCAATTCTAACCCAAAAAACTATGCATAGTAAGCTACAATCTTCATGAATTCACAAAACTTACCGGTAAGCTATGATTCATTATTCCCGATTGTGACAAAATTAAACATTCGCAAACAATTTTTAAAAATATGTTTAAACAATCCCAATAGAGACATTAATTTTCTTGTGCAAGGGACATTCATTTTAGGAACTTTCTAGAAGAAATTTGGAAGTGAACTGTAATTGTGAAATTGTTTTTTTTATTAATTGATTTATATCCGAATTAATGTGTGTTCTCTCCAGTTTAATTAACAATTTAACGTTAAATATTTCCATTTGTTAGAATAAAAGATATTTTACTTTTATCAATCTTTTTCATTGTGCATTATTAATAATAGTTATTATTTTTTTAAAATTTATTATTAGTTTAATAAGATTTAAAATGTAATTTACCTTTGCCAATATGTTTGAATAAGCCCAGGAATAATAATCTTAAAAAAATAATTCTCGTTACGGTATGATGTAATACCGATTAGCTTAAAAGTATTTTTTTTTTATTTGTGAGATGTTATATGGCGATTTCAGCGAATTCTTAGGAATTCTGGCGCCCAGATTAAATAAATTAAAAACTGATTTCGTCAATAGCACAATTCTCAACAATTAATAGGCCGAGTTGATCAGGAAATATAGCTGTTTTTAGAATAGAAATATAACTTTCTTCTTTTTTGACATAGCTTGATCAACTCACGCGCAGTTTATATTAGCGTGTAGAGGCCTAATAAAATGGAAAACGTTATAATGGCGACCCAACTCAGGCTTCGATTTAACAACTACAACCTGAGATAAGTTGTAATGATAAAGAACGTTACAATGATGACCCAAAGAAACTCACAGCCGGAAAATAAATAGTAATTAAAAAAAAAAAAAAATTATAAAAACTAACTAACTAATTAAACCCTGATTATTAAAATATAAAAAATATTTTTTTAATATGACTTCCAGAAAGAAAAAAATGTATGTATATTTTTTTTGATATGTCTAAAATAAAACACGATCGTGGCTGATGTAGACATAAGTCACAAGTATTTGACCGGGTAGGCGGTTACTGAAGAGGGGAAAAACATAGCCCCGAGTCCTAATACGCAGTATATTAACATAAGACCACCTTTATATGCCCATCAGACTATTTCTAGCAGGGATCCCAATAAAGGGGAAGGCAGACCAAGTTGCCGCGAGCCTGTAAGACTCAAAATGATGAGCAACACTCGTTAGTGCTTATAACTTGGGCTTCTTATCGTTACTATTACACTTAAGCGGAAAGGACACAGATGAATGTTGAAATATTTTCCATTCCTGCCATGTTAGACCTAAAAGTGGGCGTTAAAGCCGAACGTCGCTTGTTGAATGAGTCTACGGAATATATCAGCACCCTACTACAAAAAAAAAAACAACAACACGAATATGAATTTAAAAAACTTAAGAATAAAATTAGTGTAAACCCCTATTTTATTCTCATCTCCTGGCACTGGTGGTATTGTAACGTTTATTTATATACGTTGCAAATATATTGGCATTTGGTAAAAGCTAAAAAATAAAAGTAAATTTAGATTTTTTTTTGACTAACTTTTTTTTTTAAAAAAAATAACGTACAATGAAAGTTAAATTATTCTTTCATTTTTTTTATGTAATTAGAAATAAAAGTTAGAATTGGAGAGAACAAAAGACACAAATTACCAATCTAGATAAGAGAAAGTAAAAATATTTCAACTAATTAAAGATGGCAGAATTATGCTGAAAAAAATAGAGACATTGTAACATAAATTTTGTAAAGAATATATAAGATTATCAACGGATATTTTGACAAACAAAAGATATGCGCAGAAGTCGAAAAACTGGGCCTCTAGAGAGTATAAAAGACAGAGATCAGTTTGAAGAACATCTTGGTTTAGCTGATATTCTTTTGGTTGGTTTTGGATTAGAGAATCCAGACCACTCTATGATGAAAAAGTTATTCATATGAGAGTAGACCGGAGCTTTAGCTGACATCATTACCGATGGACACCAGAGAAGCTTACGCGACTAGCCTATGGAACCAGCACCAAGATCAACTAATAATCAAAGGCCATGAGCTCAATTCAACCCTGAAAAACTATGCATAGTTATCTACTACTGAATTCACAAAACTTACCGGTAAGTAATACTTCATTACTCCTGATTGTGACCAAATTAAACGTTTTCAAACAATTTCTAAAAGTATGTTTAAACAATCCCGATAGAGACATTAATTTTCTTGTACAAGAGACATTCAATTTTTTAAGGAAATTTCTAGAAGAAATTTAGATGTGAACAGTAATTGTAAAATTGTTTTTTATTAATTGATTCACGTCTGAGTTGTGTTCTCTCTAATTTACTTGATAAGTAATTTATTTCAAATATTTTTTTTAGTCTATTAGAATAAAATTATTTCTAATACCAATTTTCATGTGTGCGTTATTAATCATAGTTATTATTTTTTATTATTAAATCTATTAGTAGTTTAATAAGATTTAAAAATGTAATTTACCTTTGCCAATATGTTTGAATAAGCCCAAGAATAATAATCTTAAAAAAATAATTCTCGTTACGGTATGATGTAATACCGATTAGCTTAAAAGTATTTTTTTTTATTTGTGAGATGTTATATGGTGATTTCAGCGAATTCTTAGGAATTCTGGTGCCCAGATTAAATAAATTAATAGCTGATTTTGTCAATAGCCCAATTCTCAACAATTAGTAGGCCGAGTTGATCAGGAAATATAGCTATGTTTTTAAAATAGAAATATAACTCTTCTTTTTTGACATAGCTTGATCAACTCACGCGCAGTTTATATTAGCGTGTAGAGGCCTAGAAAAATGGAAAACATTATAATATAACGTTTTCCGTTTTGTTAGGCCTCTACACGCTAATATAAACTGCGCGTGAGTTGATCAAGCTATGTCAAAAAAGAAGAAAGTTATATTTCTATTCTAAAAACATAGCTATATTTCCTGATCAACTCGGCCTACTAATTGTTGAGAATTGGGCTATTGATGAAATCAGCTATTAATTTATTTAATCTGGGTGCCAGAATTCCTAAGAATTCGCTGAAATCGCCATATAACATCTCACAAATAAAAAAAAAAACTTTTAAGCTAATCGGTATTACATCATACCGTAACGAGAATTATTTTTTTAAGATTATTATTCCTGGGCTTATTCAAACATATTAGCAAAGGTAAATTCCATTTTAAATCTTATTAAACTAATAATAAATTTAATACTAAAAAAATAATAACTATTATTAATAACGCACAATGAAAAAGATTGATAAAAGTAAAATCTCTTTTATTCTAACAAACGGAAATATTTAACGTTAAATTGTTAATTAAACTGGAGAGAACACACACTAATTCGGATATAAATCAATTAATAAAAAAAACAATTTCACAATTACAGTTCACTTCCAAATTTCTTCTAGAAAGTTCCTAAAATGAATGTCCCTTGCACAAGAAAATTAATATCTCTATTGGGATTGTTTAAACATATTTTTAAAAATTGTTTGCAAATGTTTAATTTTGTCACAATCGGGAATAATGAATCATAGCTTAACGGTAAGTTTTGTGAATTCATGAAGATTGTAGCTTACTATGCATAGTTTTTTGGGTTAGAATTGAGCTCGGCCTTTGATTATTAGTTGATCTTGTAGTCTGTTCTGAAAACTAGTCGCAGAGGCTTTTCTAGTATCCATCTTCTTAATGATGTCAGCTAAAGCCCCGGTATACTCCCGCATGAAGGATTATTTCATCGTGAAGTGGTCTTGGATTTAATAATCCAAAACCAGCCAAAGGAAAAACAGAAAAACAAGACGTTCTTCAAACTGATCTCTGCCTTTTATACTCTCTAGAGGCCCAGTTTTCCGACTTCTGTGCATATCTTTTGTTTGTCAAAATATCCGTTGGTAATCTTATATATTCTTTACAAAATTTATGTTACAAAGTCTCTATTTTTTTTTATCAAGTTTTTCAGCCATGTTTAATTAGCTAAAATATTTTTCTTTTAGCTTATCTTTTTACTTGCTTTTGGAATTCTTTTGTTCTCTCTAATTCTACTTTTATTTCCAGTTAAGTAAAAAAAAGTACGCAAGAAAAATTTAACTTTCATTGTACGTTATTTTTAAAAAAAAAAATTAGTCAAAAAAAAATCTAAATTTACTTTTATTTTTTAGCTTTTACCAAATGCCAATATATTTGCAACGTATATAAATAAACGTTACAATACCACCAGTGCCAGGAGATGAGAATAAAATAGGGGTTTACACTAATTTTATTCTTAAGTTTTTTAAATTCATATTCGTGTTGTTGTTTTTTTTTTGTAGTAGGGTGCTGATATATTCCGTAGACTCATTCAACAAGCGACGTTCGGCTTTAACGCCCACTTTTAGGTCTAACACGGCAGGAATGGAAAATATTTCAACATTCATCTGTGTCCTTTCCGCTTAAGTGTAATAGTAACGATAAGAAGCCCAAGTTATAAGCACTAACGAGTGTTGCTCATCGTTTTGAGTCTTACAGGCTCGCGGCAACTTGGTCTGCCTTCCCCTTTATTGGGATCCCTGCTAGAAATAGTCTGATGGGCATATAAAGGTGGTCTTATGTTAATATACTGCGTATTAGGACTCAGGGCTATGTTTTTCCCCTCTTCAGTAACCGCCTACCTGGTCAAATACTTGTGACTTATGTCTACATCATCCACGATCGTGTTTTATTTTAGACATATCAAAAAAAATATACATACATTTTTTTCTTTCTGGAAGTCATATTAAAAAAATATTTTTTTTATATTTTAATAATCAGGGTTTAATTAGTTCGTTAGTTTATATAATTTTTTTTTTTTTTTAAAATTACTATTTATTTTCCGGCTGTGAGTTTCTTTGGGTCATCGTTGTAGCGTTCTTTATCATTACAACTTATCTCAGGTTGTAGTTGTTGAATCGAACCCCGAGTTGGGTTGCCATTATAATGTTTTCTGTTTTGCTAGGCCTCTACACACTAATATAAACTGCGTGTGAGTTGATCAAGCTATGTCAAAAAAGAAGAGTTATATTTCTATTCTAAAAACATAGCTATATTTCCTGATCAACTCGGCCTATTAATTGTTGAGAATTGTGCTATTGATGAAATCTGCTTTTAATTTATTTAATCTGGGCACCAGAATTCCTAAGAATTCGCTGAAATCGTCATATAACATCTCACAAATAAAAAAAAAACTTTTAAACTAATCGGTATTACATCATACCGTAACGAGAATTATTTTTTTAAGATTATTATTCCTGGGCTTATTCAAACATATTGGCAAAGGTAAATTACATTTTTAAATCTTATTAAACTACTAATAGATTTAATAATAAAAAATAATAACTATGATTAATAATGCACACATGAAAATTGGTATTAGAAATAATTTTATTCTAATAGACTAAAAAAAATATTTGAAATAAATTACTTATCAAGTAAATTAGAGAGAACACAACTCAGATGTGAATCAATTAATAAAAAACAATTTTACAATTACTGTTCATATCTAAATTTCTTCTAGAAATTTCCTTAAAAAATTGAATGTTTCTTGTACAAGAAAATTAATGTCTCTATCGGGATTGTTTAAACCTACTTTTAGAAATTGTTTGAAAACGTTTAATTTGGTCACAATCAGGAGTAATGAAGTATTACTTACCGGTAAGTTTTGTGAATTCAGTAGTAGATAACTATGCATAGTTTTTCGGGATTGAATTGAGCTCACGGCCTTTGATTATTAGTTGATCTTGGTGCTGGTTCCATAGGCTAGTCGCGTAAGCTTCTCTGGTATCCATCAGTAATGATGTCAGCTAAAGCTCTGGTCTACTCTCGTATGAATAACTTTTTCATCGTAGAGTGGTCTGGATTCTCTAATCCAAAACCAACCAAAAGAATATCAGCTAAACCAAGATGTTCTTCAAACTGATCTCTGCCTTTTATACTCTCTAGAGGCCCAGTTTTCCGACTTCTGCACATATCTTTTGTTTGTCAAAATATCCGTTGATAATCTTATATATTCTTTACAAAATTTATGTTACAAAGTTTCTATTTTTAAAAGCATAATTCTGCCATCTTTGATTAGTTGAAATATTTTTACTTTCTCTTATCTAGATTGGTAATTTGTGTCTTTTGTTCTCTCCAATTCTAACTTTTATTTCTAATTACATAAAAAAAACGAAAGAATAATTTAACTTTCATTGTACATTTTTTAAAATCTAAATTTACTTTTATTTTTTAGCTTTTATCGAATGCCAATATATTTGCAACGGATATAAATAAACGTTACAATATAAACACATTTATTTAATAAATAATTTATTTACAAGTAACTTTTTCCTCAATTAGTTTTTAATAATAATTTTTATATAATTAATAAATAATTTTTTTTGCATGTAAATAATATAAATTAAACATCTGTAAAAGTAATAGGAATTTTTATTTGTAAACTAAAATAATTAATAAAAAAATAATGAGTTAGAGATGAAACTTTGATATATTAAATCATGTAAGTAAGAAATCATAAAAACAAGTTATAGCATCTTAACATTTTGACTTGACTCAACAGTCCACTACAGGGAGCCTAGGACTCCAGTTTTCACTGTTTCAGGCTCCCTGTTTTGTTCACCAAAGTTATAGTCCATTGTTGGATTCATAGAAAAAAAGTTTACCAAAATGTAAGTGAATATCTGTTTTATTGTTTTTTTCATCTTTAGAAGAAGTTTTGGAACAATTTTCATTCAATGATAATTGAAATTATCTATCATTCCGTTTTATGCAAATGGATGCCATTAGAAATAGACAAAAGCTAGCTTAAGTAATTATTGGAATCATTAAAATATTATAAACCTTTTAAAAATAATTTTAAAGGAAACCAAATAATTCTAAAAAGAATACACACTAGAAATCCTAATTTTATTGATAGAATAAACAGGAAATTTATTTGGACATCAAATCTCATAGAAAATGTGGAATATAATATGTTAACAATAATGATTTTAGGAATTTTATCTTTGCATTAGATTTTGACAGTGGTAAACAAGTTTTAAATGTTAATTCGATCTCAGTTTTAGAATTGAACATTATAGAAAATAACCTAAGCTATCTCCCTGCACAAAAATCAGGTTTCTCCAATGATCAGAACAGAAGTTATTACCCCCCCCCCTCCGGTGGATTGGGGCCAGGAAAAAATAAAAATAATTTTTCAAATCAACACAGAATTACAATGAAGTGATTCCTGAGCTAAAAAATAATGATCTAAAGACAAAAATGACTGCAAATGATGTTTAAGATCTAAACAGAGACATTGAAGCTGCAAATTAATCATACTTTTTTAAGCAATAATTATTGAGAATTTTCCAAAGTTTAACAATAAACTTTCAGATTATACTTGAATCATTGACTACTAATCAAGATGTAAAATAAGTATCAACAAATAAAAATCACAGTGAACCCTGAAGGACTTTGGTTGGTGGGACTGTGAACATTTGCAGACACACTCCTATCATGATTAGGGGTGGGTGTTCAGCTCCATTGATCTCAGTGCGCAAAATGATTATGGACAAATGATTTGTTCTCACAGTGTGCAAGTAAATCTGGCTTGATTTCAAAACTACATGAATGAAATGTTGTATTGGTGGGTGTGAGTTTGCACTCCTTTTCCTCAAGTGTGGTGATAGTGGTCATAAGGGACTTGGTTCATTGGGGGGGGGGGTTTGATGATCATTGTCTAGCCTGGGAATATCTGCTGGGAGGGTGAAAGTCACTACTTTCACATGGACTTTACCGACCGTGATGGTCAAGGGCTACTACACCCCTTGATGGATTATTTGGCAGGTCAGTGTTGATTTGCACTCACTATTATTGGATTTCATTTGTTGGCTTTAAATTTAGTGCATTTGTAAGGCGGTTGGTCTGCTTTGGACCACCGCCAATTTTTCTAACATTGATGGAGTTTTGTTATAATATTTTGTGAGCATGGGTCTGCACTCCTCTTTTCTTCCTTGGGGGCGGCTGGTAGCAGATATTAGGTATCTGGTTCATGGTGCAGTCTGTTGACAATTTTGCCACTACCTGAAAAACCTTCCGGGAGGTTACATGGTCAAAGTCTGTGCTATTCTTGCTCTGGTTAGTTGCTTTGCCCCCTGATAGGCTGGTTTTGGGCGGTGTTGATTTGGCTCATTACTTATTACTTCTTAGTTTTTTCCCAAGCTGGCTTTCCAATTGGGCAGGTAGACCGATTGTGGTCTCTGCCCATTCGGACTGCTAATTGGGAGGCAGTGGTAACGAATGATCTTGACATGGCTCGGCTGTGGGTTGAGAGTTTATTGCTTGTTGAATTTGGGCCATGGACTTCGCTGCCTGTTGTGGTGGTTGGTGCAATGTTGGACTTCGTCACCTATTCAGCTAAAGCATTTGGGTTTTCACTTTGGGGCCCCATAGGTGGGATCATTGGGTGATGTTAACTTCTCAATGGCCAGGCCATGTGGATCCACATACAGATACACATTAATCACATTACAGCAATTTTTATGGATGTAATTATTTTTGAACATATGTACATTTTACCTTGTTACATTGAACACTGTGTAATCCTCAATGGGTAAGTGTACCCAAAAATTTTTGTAATCTTTTATTAATAAAGGTTACTTTTGAAAGTAACATTTTGACTCTACATTTTTCCTTTACACATTTTCAAAATTATTACATGCACTTTTTATCATAGTTATAAAAAAAAATGAAAAAGTATTTAAAAAAAGCTTCTGTATTCACTTATTTATATTTAGAAATTTTGGGCAATTAGAAAAAATAAATAAGATTAAGCATAGACAAGGAAAAAATGAATTTTAAAGTGGAATAATTTTGTAATTTTTACATGAAAAATATTTAGTTTATATTAAATAATATAAAAAAAGGCATTAAAAATTTACTTATTAAATATGCAGGTTCGAACTCAGACTTTCACAAGACCCACCACTTTCAGTACCATCTCATATTGCTGACCCACCTGATCACATCAATACATATATTGGTGATTATTTATCTTTTCAACATGTGTGATCAGATGGGTCAGCAATATGAGATGGTACTGAGAGTGGTGGGTTTTGTGAAAGTCTGAGTTCGAATCCCGCATATATTACATATATAAATGCAGGTTTAAGCCTGTACAATGTATTTATTAAATATGATAAAAACAAAGTTACTTATAAAAAAAATTACTTTGCAAATTATCACATGATTATGTCCTATTTAAATATAAAAACCATTTATTTAATAGCTTCTTAAAAGTCACAAGGTAATACGTATAGGTGATGAAAGGCCATGTGATGTTCTGAATGTAATAAAATGCTGAGAATTGATTTGACATGATAATACGCCATAGAATTGATAAGCATGCTTAATAGTGATTGGTGAAATAAAATTGAAAAGAAGATGCAGTCATTTGCAAATTGCCTCGTTAAAAATAATATATAATCATATTAAATCAATAGATGGTCTTCTTTTATATGATATTTCTATTTTAAATAAATGAAGAAAGAATTTTGATCATCATTCAAATACTGATGTGAGAATTATTATGATTGCTCTTAATAATATATCCATTCCTCTATCAGCTCATTTAGATTTGGGTAGAGAGATCCAACTTGATGACATAATAATAATTTTTTGAAATTATAAAAACAGGACTGAAAATTTTGATGGAATATCTGGAAAAATTTCAAAATATATTGTTGTATTAGCTTCAAAATTATTAATGTTATTTACAAATTTATAGGACTATGTTGTACAATTTAATCTTAATAATGCTTCTATTGTTCCAATTTATAAACATAAAAGATATATTAATATTACAATTGTTATCATGGAATATGATAATTCTACTGAATAGGTTCCTCAGGTTTCCAGAAATTTGGTGTGATTTTAGATGATCAAGAAGCTTTTTAGATCAATTTTTGTTGCCAAAAAATGGAAAGAAAAAAAAGTGCCAAAAGCCAAAGCATAATTTATATACATTTGCATTGATAAATATATCTAGCCTGTGACATTATTAGCTTTAGTTTCAGTGCAGTTTGAAAGTTATAATTGACTAAATGTTAATCTGTTTTCAAAACAGTTTATATTTGTTTATTTAGTGAGGTTTATTTAATCTTCTTTGAATTAATAATCTCATTATTTTTGTCAAGTTGTAATCTTTTAGGGTCTGTATGACATATTTGACCACAGGTGAAAATGGGTAAAAAAAACAACAACTAAAAGTTATCTCTGTTTATGTGGATATAATCTCATTTCTATTCTTTATTATAATAACAATCCATGGAAATATGTAATTCAATATTTTTTGATTAAAGCATTTAAGTCAATGAATTGAATAAATGCAACAGTTGAATAAAGAATCTGGAATTCAATATCCATGGATCATGATGTAGCTTGGTCACTTTTGGTTTTTGAAACATTCTATGAATCTCTGAGCAATAAACCATTTGATTTTTTTTATTTAGTTGATTTCATTAATTTCATACAGTTTCTAAATGATTCATCATCATCATTATCAACCATTATCAATCCACTGCAGGATGAAGGTTTCTCCAAGTTTAATCCATCTTCTCCGATCTTTAGCTTCTCTTCTCCACATCACCCCTGCACACTTTCTTATTTCATTCATCCATCTCACATGTGGTCTCTTTCTGGGTCTTTTACAATCTCTTGGAATCCAGATTAAAATTTCAATTGTCCATCTATTATCATCTCTTCTAACATTATGTCCAGCCCAACTCCACTTCAATCTTTTAATTTTTTCAATGAGGTCAGTAACACCTGTTTGTTCTCTTACCCATACATTGCATTTACGATCTCTTCTTGTTACTCCCAACATACATCTCTCCATACTTCTTTGAGTGGTCTGAAGTCTCTGAATTGCTCTTCTATTAAGTGTCCAAGTCTCAGATCCATAAGTAAGAACTGGTAAAACACATTTGTTAAAAACCTTCCTTTTCAAACACATAAGCATATTTCCTTTTAGTATCAAGTTATTTTTACCAAAAGCACTCCAACCAAGTTTAATTCTATGATTAATTTCCTCCATTATGTTTCCATCTGTATTAATAATCTGACCAAGGTATTTGTAACTGTTAACTTCTTCTAATTCATCATAATCAATCTTTATTTTCATATTTTGAGCAAATCGATTAAACATTACTTTAGTCTTTTTAACATTTATCTTTAGTCCTACTTTCATCTGATAATTCCTGCAACATTTCCTGCAGATCTGAAGCATTATTTGCAAAAACAACTACATCATCTGCGAAATCTAAATGACTTAAATAATCACCATTTACTTTCACTCCTTTAGTTTCCCATTTTAATCCACAAAATACTTCATACAGCACTGCTGTAAAAAGTTTTGGAGATATGGAGTCACCTTGTCTTACACCTTTCTCAATGTTGACTTTCCCAGTGTCATTATGTAATCTAATTGTTGCTGTTGCATTTTTATAAATATTCTTTAAAATATGACAATATCCTGGATCTATACCTTGATGATCTAATGCTTTAATCACTGAAGAAATGTTTATAGAATCAAATGCCTTTTCATAATCTACAAATCCTAAGCATAATGGCAACTCATATTCATTTGTCCTTTCTATAACTTCTCTCAATACCTGGATATGATCTACTGTACTAAAACAACTTTTAAATCCGGCTTGTTCTCTTGGTTGGTGGAAATCCAATGTTCTCTGTAGACGAGTAGTAATTATCTTGGTAAAAATTTTATATAAAACTGATAAAAGGCTGATAGGTCTGTAATTTCTAATATCTTCTTTATCACCTTTTTTAAATATTAATATTATTACTGCATTCTTCCAATCATCCGGTACATCTTTATCATTTAGACATTTGGTATATAACTTTGCTAAAAAAATTTCTATTTCTTCACCTGCTTCTTTTAATATATCAATTATAATTCCATCATTACCTGGAGCCTTTCCTTTCTTCATACATTTAATTGCATGTCTCACTTCTTCATTTAAAATTCTGGGCAATTTGGAAGATGTAATAGATATAGGAGGTACTTGTTCTTTATTACTATATAATTCTTGATAAAAATCTTCTACCAATTTCATGATGTCATCTCTCCTTTTAGTAATAATTCCATCTTTTTTTCTTATTGCAGATATAAATTTCCTACCAATACCAAAATGTTGTTTTACATTCTTAAGACTTTTATTTTCTTCTACAACTTTCCTTGCTAGTTCACAGTTATACTTTCTTATATCATTTTCAACTCTTTTCCGCACCATTTTACAAAATTCGAGATATTCAATTCTTTTTAATGCATCATTTTTGTATATCTTCATATTCCTTCTTTTCTTCATAAATTCTCTAGTCTCAGTAGAAATTTTATTGGTCAATTGCTGTTTCTTTCTACCAGCTATCTTTGTTGCAGTTTTCAAAAGTGTATCAGTTATTTTCATATTAATTTCATTCAAATCTGAATCATGTTCAAAATCTACTAATACTTGAAACCGATTTGTAAGTTCTAATTTAAATTCATTAGAATGTTTCTGAAGATTAGGAATATCAACTGTAAATATTGTTTTTCTTAATAATTTTTGTCTCTCTAGTTTTACATTAACACGTATCTTACACCTTACTAATCGATGATCACTTCCTGTGTTAAATTTATTAAGAACATTACAATCTTGAAATATGTATTTCCTGTTAGTCAAAATATAATCCAATTCTGCTGTACCTTCATTTGGATGCTTCCATGTCCATTTCCTTTTAACATTTTTCTCAAAAAAAGAATTCATAATATAAAGTTTTTCTTTTTCTGCAAACTCCACAAGTCTATGTCCTCTCTCATTTCTATTACCATAACCAAAATTACCCACAGCACTTTCATCTTTCATTTTTTACCAATTCTAGCATTAAAGTCTCCCATAACAATTTTAAAATGGTGTTTACTCTGATCAAAAGCCTTTTGTACATCCATATAAAAATCTTCTACTACTTCATCACTATGAGAACTTGTTGGGGCATAAACCTGAATTATCTGCATTTGGTATCTGCTATTAAGTTGTATAACTAATCTTTCCACTCTGTCCGATACACCATCAATCTCCACAATATTGTTCTTCCACTTTTTATTTATAATGAATCCTACTCCACTTGTATTTCCAATATTTGTGCCTTTATAATAGAGTATATGTCCACTTTTTAAATCAATTGTCTCTTCACCTTTTCTTCTAACTTCACAAAGTCCAATAATGTCCCATTTAATATAAGAGAGATCTTCTTCTAATTCTTTCAATCCTCCTTCACTTGAAAGTGATCTGCAGTTGTAAGTACCTAAATAAAAAGTCGTCATCAAATGGCAGCCTGGGTCCGCAGTCAGGGGATTCTTAGCACCCTCCGCCTTCGGCCATCAATCGCTGCCTTGGTTGGTGACTTTACAGCCTCCTGGGAATAAAGCCCATGCTTTATTTTTGTCTGTCATAATTGTATATATGTATTGGGAAAATATTTATCATTTACACAAACATTCATTCTGCCTTATTAGGCACTGAGAAGAAAGACCATGGTGTTTCTTGATCTTAAACTCAGAGGTAAAAAGCCAATAAACTCACCACGCTGGCTAATGCATGTTGGTGAGCAGCCCATCCATGTTCATATACTATATGAATAATCACATAGTAATAACAGCTGCAATGACAAGAACGTATGGAGTGGACATTAGGAATTTGCCCTGCTCGGTTCCTTTAAGGCCTCCAAGAGGAATCAAAGGGTCTCCTTTCAGTTAGCAGTGATGGAAATCTAAAGCTTCCAAAATGAAAACTGATATTATTTTTATTTTTATGACAATAAACTTTCAACAGTTTTTAAATGTCTTAATGAAATAGATGTCACTATTGAATATAGATTTAATCCTGGAATTTTAAATTTGCACCAATTAAAAATAAAAACTAGAAATAATTTTTTTTGGATTCCAAATTTATTGTAATTGTACTTCTCTTATCAATTCAAAGATTGGTATACAATATGATCTTCATCTTTTGAATGCAATTTATAAATATCTTGATTTAAAAATTAATGTTAAAAAAAAAGTCTGGCACTTTATGCTATTGAAGGCAATTTTTTAGCAATTTTTAGTTTAAATAGTTTTTAAGTTGAGAATATGAATAATTTAAATTTGTTAACTTTTTAAGGTAGAAAATTGGGTGTTGAGGTGTGATGCAAACTACAATATACTACTACAAAATAAAAAGTAAGAGCATTTTAGTAAAATGATGTAACTACTTCAATTAAATTAGTTATGTCAAATTTCATGTAAAGATGTGAGACATGAATTCCAATTAATATTTTATAATTTTATTTATTGATGCTCCATAATATTTTGAAAATGTATTGATAAGATTATAGAGACTAATAAATATGTTAATTTTCATCATTGATGTGACTGAATCTACTAATGTAAGAACATATTTTCATTGGCTTGCCAATGTAAAATGAACAAATAGTAATAGCCTGCCTAAAAATATTTAATTATAACTTTGTCATGCTTTTTAGGATTGGTAGATCCATGTGTTATCTCAAAGACATTTTCGAAAATTTCAATATTTTTATTTCATGGATTATCTCATGTGGTTTGTTACAGTGGTAAAATGGCAGATTCTGGATCTCAAAAGTCCATTACTTGTGGCTAACTTGTCACTTCCAATACTTGTGTTTATTTTGAACTCCCTAGCAATAAATCATTCCCTTATTTATTATTTGAAGGATTTAGCTGAGGGCGAAATATAATGAAGAATTAAACAGATGGGTTTTTTTTTTACAAGAAAAATGTGCAACAAAAAAAATAAATAAAATAAAGTAATCGACTAAAAGTTTAATGCGATATATATGGATGCATTTAAAGTTCAAGGATTAATTTATATATTCATTAGCGAATTTACCTTTAACTCTTTATTTTTTGGCGTTCTCTGTGCCATTTTCTCTTCTGGAGTTATAAGTGACGTTATTGTTGAGAGATAAACTAACGAATTATATAGTAACTTAGCTCTCCCTCTCTGTAGCTTATTTGTAAAATGAATTTTCAAATGCTATGTAAATTAATTTTTATTCCACATGAAGGAATTTAACTTGACATGCGATTTGATTTTTCAGATAAATGCAGATTCTGATCTCAGCTATTTTTTAAAAAGGAAAGAAAAATTGGAACCTGCAGCTAAAAATTATTTATTTATAAAAAAAACCCGTGAATTGAAGTTTTTATATTTTTTCTGTAGATTTTTAAAAAATGGTATTTCTTTAATAGATTGAATTACTAGTTTTATTCATAACTATACCATTATTGTCTATTGCCATTCCAAAATAAATAATAATACACTAGAGACGAATTTTGTCATGATTATACAGAACAATCTGTAAATCACAAATACATTCTCATTATAGATCATTTTGGTTTGCTATTCTGTTTGACACTTCGCCAGTGCTTTATTTTAAGCTCTTTAAAATATTGAATTTCATTAGATAAGAATTTCCACACATTATGAATAGTTTGGAGCAAAAAAAAAAAAGTAGTTAATTCATTAGCATGCGTGCCTATTATTACTAATTCTTATGGGGGGGCTTCATAATTTTTTTAGGACCCCTTTTCTATTTATATTAGCAAGACATTCTGTTTTATTTCTAAAGGAAATATGTCCGATGTTATTAGCTGCAGATTTAGATTGCAAACAAGTAAATTTTATTTTATATTATCCTTTTCTGCTCTTTTTTCTTGCCTTGTCATTTCACATAACATCATTATAGGGATATTCAATAGCCAGCTCAAACATTTTAATATTATTTGTTAAAAGAATAACTAGCTATTATTGGAAGGAAAGTAATAAAAATATTAACATGATTTAAATTGGCGAATTGATTGGTGCATACATGCATTATCTATAAAAGAAAAATATGATTATAATATGATGCAATCTTTAGCACTACTAAGGAAGAGATGTATGATTTGGTACTGAAACCAGAATTTACCTTAGATAAAAGAAATGCAATCATATATTTAGGCTGTGAAGTGCCATATACTTCTGATTTTAGGGAGGGGGGAGGTTGAGGGTGAGAAAAGAAAAAAAAGCACTGAAAATTTGTTTCTATTTCTTTTCAACAATTTGATTGTAGAAATGTAAGATATCTTTTTCTAATTCATGCTAGTGGATCCCCCCCCCCCCCAACAAAAAAAAACTATAATCAAGAAGAATAAAGAGATTCTTTCTTATATAGCATTTAAAGAATAATTAAGATTCTTCAATCACAAAGATGTCATTCAATATATTTCAGGAATAAACATAAATTATATCATAATTATTGGAAATTTAAAATCACTCTTTGAAGAAATTGTGATTTAATCTTCAATTACAGTCAAAGATGTATGTAGATATAGACAAACATAAACCTCATACAATATGTAATATTTAAATTTGTGATGACAATGAAGAATTGAAGGACTAATGATACTATCTATTGGCTATAAGTTTCTTATGCTAGTAATTAAGTTATTTTTATATATTTAAAATATATGATAGTGAAATTCCATCAAAAGTTAAAATAACTAAAAGAATAAATAGTCAAGATTATACAAAACAAAAATTATTTCAATAAGAAATTATTATATTCTAAAATATAGAGGATTTGAACTCAGATTTTCAAGCACCGTTCAACTATCCACACTATCTCATACAACTGATACACATGACCACACACATGTAGAAAAGATTTCTAATCACCAATATATGTATTTCATGCTCCCAGGTTTGTGAAGAGTGCCTGGTTTTCAAATATTTATATTCTAAAATAAGAACAGAGAAATAATAGAAAAACAAAAGAGGTATGAAAAATATTCTTCTAAAAAAAGAAATGAAAAAAGTTTTGAACATAAAACTTGAGTAGGGAAATAGAATCTGAAACAGTAAAATAAAATATGAGAAAAAAGAGAATAAGTATCAAAACAATAGTAGAAAGAGGGATCAAAAAATAACATAAGATTGAAGAAACTGTTATCTGGAATGACAAATTGTTCATTAAATATTTTATTTTTTTTAATTAGAAAAATATGAATGACCTGAATCAAAAAAGTACTGCAACAAAAACAAAACACTAATAAACAGATCTTTCTTTTTATTCTTAAAACAAACTATTTTTTGAATAATAGATGCCTTTTTATGAATAAATAAATAAATAAAAATTAATGAGTGATTAAAGAAGCAAGGAAAGGCCACTCACTTACATAGTTAATTTAATCTACTTTCAGGCAAGGACTTATATATATATGTTGTAATAGAAAAATCCAATAGCAGTTTGAATTAGTCACATTACAAAGCTGCATGATAAATAAAAGTTTAATAAAAAAAACTCTTATAAATTGAGTAATTAATGTATAAATTGCCATGTGTACATGTGTGCTTGTACTAGATATAAGATATGCATCTCTCAAGTACACTGGTTAAAAAAAAAAAGCAAAATTAGTTTATATATTTTGATAATACTATTAAATATTTTATAATGGAAATATATTTTGTAAAGTGAAAACAAAAAGAAATGCATAACTCATACTACATAAAGGAAGAAAGAAAAATAGTTTTGATGTGTGCAAGAATTTGAATTGCATAGTTTATAAAAAATATGAAGTATATTGTGACTCTTTCTGATATGACTTCTGAACAAGGCTTTAAATGTATAATTTGCTCATTCTGATAATAATTTAAATGGAAAATCTAAATATGCTATCGAAAATTTGGGATTACTAAAATGAAGAAAGTTATCAATGTTAAAAGTAAATAATAATTGTTACTTTCTTCCAATCACTAACATAAATAAATAAATAAAACTAATTTTTCTTTTGCTTTAATTATAAAATGATATAATTTAAAAGTATATGCAGAATTATTTGTCTCCAAGACATAAGGAATGAAGAAAATGTTTATCAATAGACATGTTGTCGAAATAGATGGCTGTTAAATCCTGCAACTAGCTTTTGACAAATTTATTGTTTAAAAAATATCCATTAGGTGCAGTTATAAGTGTGAAGAACAACAAGAAGTTGTGTATAATGGGTCAGAATAAGCAATTATTGTAGTTTAATCTATTCTGTTTCAAGCCAATTTTCAAGAAGCAGTGTTTCAATAACCCTATGTAGAGAAGAGAAATCACTGGTTAAAACAGTTTTACAGTACTTTGGATTGCCACGCCTTGTTGATGTTAAAAGTATTCTTCACTAGTATCCAGCACAGCAATTATGACATTGGCCAGTAAAAGACCATGTAGTATGTGTATCTAGAAATCAACAACCATACCAGTCAAAACACCTAGAGATGCAATTAAATCCAGAGACTAATAATGAAATTTGCCAAAGCCAGCTATCAGTTTCTTTAATGATAGTCTGAGGAAAGAAGTAGTCTGTGCCATAAGATATACTCAAGACCTACTGTATACACTGTTTAACATCATTAGCGTTCAAGGAGAATAATCACTGGCTTAGATTAACTAATTAATAATTATTCATAAATATAATTTTAAAAAAAGATATCTGCAGAAAACCATGCTTTCGAACCTTTCAAACTTTGCACTTGGTTGGTTAAGATCTTATCAATATAATTATTCTAAGCCATAAGTTTAAAATATTTTTAATAATTATTATTTTTATTATCTTTACTATTGTCTCCATTATATATATTTCGTAATAGTTGCAAAATATATATAAAAAACAATTTTATATATCTAGTGTTAATAAATTGTTAACATTATTATTATTAACCATTTTACTTTGTGTTTTACTTATCAACTCACTCCAAACATTATCCTATTGATATCCACAGCGAAATAATGCAATCCATTGGGAACATTTGGGGATAACAGTAATAATTTATAAATGATTGGGTGTTAATAAGATTTCCAAAAGTAAACTTTCTATTTAGAAAGATTGATGCCTTAAGTTTCTTCTTTTTTAAAACTAGAAAAACAAATTAGAAATACTTTTGAATACTTGTAATTGTATTTAATTACTTTCTAATCATTATCATCATGTTTGTCTAATATTATTGATATTTGAATTTAATCATTTTTATTATAATGTACAGTACATTAATCATTTTATAAATATTTATTTTTGTGCAACCAACATTCCATTACATTAGGAACAGTTAATATTTATTATATATTTGGTGCAACCAATCATATAGTTTGAGCATCACCTCTTATCTGCTCAACTTCACTTCTGTACAGTCACAAAGTATACTGAATATGAGAACTTGACCAAATTAAACATATTGTGGTATAAGTGTTTGGAATGAGAAATAAGATTAGCATTTATAAAAAGTATATACTAACAGTTTATAAAAACAGTAGTTTGAATTTAGATAATAAATGGCAGTATATTTAAAATAAATAAATAAATAAATATTAGAGCAGATGTATCATGTTATTCTCAAGTATAGAATGGATAGAGACTGGTATGTTTATTCAATGATAAAGTATATATAAAAATATTTAAGTTTGTAAATTTGCATAAAGAGAATAAGTAACACAATAATACCATAATTAACAAGAGTATTACAAGACTATTATAATAAATAAAGAGCATGCTAATAGCTTTAAACAAGCTTATTTTTTTATTATAATGAATGACACAGGAGAAAGTATTTGAAATTCTTATCTAGAATTGTCCCCATTCCCAGACCAGTTTCGAGCAATGACATTTATTATGAAAAAAAAGCTTGTTTAGAGTTATTAGCATGCTCTTTATTTATTACATATTATTAATGCAAGCTATATAGGTCATGTGATATATAACTTGGTTTTTATTAATATTACCAATTTGACTGTTAAGGCTTTGGCTACATTAAATTGCTAAGCCTATTAATGTATGGGGTCACTGGCTTTAGTTCAGACCCATATAGTGTCTTCAGTTGAAGAGCTGAATTTGAAGACATACGATGTGTGAAAATTTCAGATCTTCTTAATAGTTAAGTATTAAATAAATGCTTGGATTGAATTAGTATCCTGAATCTAATGCCCTAGTTCCTCACTGAAAAGAACCATAGCTTTAAACTGATCTGGGGATGGTGAAAATCCTAAATTTAGATTTCAAATGCTTTCTCTTGTGGCATTTATCATACAAAAATAAGGGTACTTGAGTATTAATTAAGCTATGACGTACTACACAGGCCGCCGGTAGATAAGATCAACCAAAACAATGTCATGGCAACTGAAACATTGGCATGTCTAATCGATAGAAGTGATTAAGGTATTTTCGTGGTCACCAACGAGATTATGTAATATTGCGGTGAATTATGGTAAATATCTGTCTTTTACCTGCTGTTGTATTGCAAGCAAGAGGTGTTTTTTCTATTGTCTGTTATACGCCATTTTGTGAGATTTTCATTTTACATTTTGCTAATTGAGAAATTATTGCTTATTTTACATTTTCATTGCTGAGATTTGGATTACTAATTTCTGTGATTTTTAATTATTGCTATTTATTATTTTTATTACTAATTTCAATTTTGATTTTTATTACTAATTTACATTTTGATTGCCGTGTTATTTTTATTACTAATTTATTACTAATCAACAACTTACAAGAAAATGTCGGATATAAAATTGTGGGACTTACCATCCTCAAAATATAGAAAGGTTGTGGGGGCTACTAAAATGGCGGAACAAGAAGCACAGAGATACAGCTAGACAACACTTGGATTCGTATTTAATGGAATTCATGTGGAGGCAATGCTTCAAAAATGACACTTTTACTGCTATTTTGGAACATATACGTGAATTCAGTCCACCACAGTGACTTTTGCTATTAGCACACTCTTTATTTATTACATATTGGTAATGCAAGCATTATAGGTCATGTGGTATATAACTTGTTTTCATTAATATTATAATTTGGCTGTTAATGCTTTGGCTATATTAAATTGCCAAGCCTGTTAATATATGGGATCCCTGGCTTTAGTTCAGGCCCATATAGTATCTTCAGTTGAGCTGAATTTGAAGATATACAATATCTGAAAATTTCAGATCTTCTTAGTAGTTTAAATTAGATAAATGCTTGGTTGAGTTAGTTGAACTAATATCCAAGATCCTCACTGAAGAGAGCTATAGCTAAAAACTGGTCTGAGAATGGGGCCAATCCTAGATTTCAAATGCTTTCTTGTGGCATTTATCATAAAAAATAGTGCTATTAGCATATTCTTCATTACATATTGGTAATGCAAGCTATATATATCATGTGTCATGACTTGTTTTCATTAATATATATATATATATATATATAAACATTAAAAGCATAAAGCTAAACTAGTCAATAAATAATCAAAATTACCCAAATTCACAACTCAAACAGACTAGCCAAGAAAATAAACTCTAAAACATAACCAATGTTTCATTGCTATAAGCAGACTTCTTAAGTGTAAAGAACTACAAAAT
Organism: Epiperipatus broadwayi; assembly: GCA_028023455.1. NCBI lineage: Eukaryota > Metazoa > Onychophora > Udeonychophora > Euonychophora > Peripatidae > Epiperipatus > Epiperipatus broadwayi. Next base: position 256,549 of record JAQFVV010012497.1, read on the forward strand.
AACATATTTAAACTATTCATTACATCCAATTCCTATACACTCTTAATATTAAAATAACTTTTAAATAAATTAATTGCTTCAGAATCATAAATTATTAGTAAAGATTAAGCCAATAAAGATCACATGATATTGAATGAGTAGGCACTAGATGGGGATTTTATGCACAACCCTTCTGGCATCCATTGGTTACTCTAGCTTACTGTGTGGCAATACATATAGTGAGTTTTTGCCTGTTTTATTAATAAAGATTCTTTATATTTCATTTGTCCAAAGATTTTCATCAAAATTAATAATGTAGCTTGTATCTTTTTCATGGCTATATAAAACAGAACTAAGATATTTATTCATAAGCCTACTTTTATATACCTTTATTCTTTCATTTAAGCTCAAACTACTCTGACCTATATATATATATACCTTCTTACAAAACAAAGGATAATATATACTACTACAGGAATAGATTTTTTTTATCAAAAATTTCCTTTTATTTTTCAGACGCTTATTTCTAAGGTTACAGCCTTAGTAAATTATTACTTTGTATTATTTAATAAATTATTCAAAGTAATAGCTCCTTTCCAAGCGATTTTTTTATTTTCAAATAAATTACTATTTTTACATACAATTTTATAAGAAGACAATTTCAATGGCAAAGAAATAAAATCATATTTTTTTCTTTATCTTTTACATCATTACAAATATTAAATAAAATACTTTTAACAAATTTATTAGAGTAGCCAACACTCATATAATCTTTATAAAATTAGTCATTTTGAAACAAAACTACCCCACTAGAATTATTTAATCTCTTACTTCTATAACAATATTTTTTTAAAGCAGCTACTTTATGAGATACAAATTGATAGCTATCAGACTTGATTATAGACCTTAAGTCTTTACTCTCAAAAAATAATGACTACATACCAAACAATTAGTCTTTACATTTCTAATCACCAATAGATCTAAAAAATTTAATTTAACAAAATCTAACCCTCTCCTTCTACCACATATTTTATAAAAGGATCAAAACAATTAAACTCATTTACCAACTCTTTTAATTTATCATTCTCAATCATTCACATATCTAACAAATAACTTTAAATATAAACAATTATTTTTAATAATTTCCTCTTCCAAATAATTAATATAAACCGAACAAATGAAGAGAGAAATAATATAACCTATTATTCACTTTTTCTTAATCTTATAAAAATTACCATTATAAATAAAATACAAATCTTTAATAACTTTAATTTTATTTTTTGACAAAGATCCATTTTTAACCAACACAAATATAAGAACATCAATACTGCTTAATCTATTAATAGATTGATACATATTCTCAATATCCAAACTACTAAATACCCAATTACTTTCTATTTTAAAATTATTATTTTTTTTAAAACAATTTGATTTTGGTCACTATACAGTTTCTTCTGTTTAGGCTTTTGGTGAGATTAATAATTTTAAAATGGAAATTAATTGGGTATTTGATGGTTTGGATATTGAGAATATGTATCAATTTGTTAATAGATTAAGCACTATTGATGTTCTTATTTCTGTGTTGGTTAAACATGGATCTTTGTCAAAAAAGAAAATTAAAGTTATTAAGGATTTGCTTTTATTATTAGAGGATTCTGGTTTTTTTTACTTTAATTTTTATAAGATTAAGGAAGGGTGGATAATAGGTTATATTATTTCTCCTTTAATTTGTTCTGTTTATATTAATTATTTGGAAAAGGAAATTATTATTAAAAATAATTGTTTATATTTAGTTATGTGTTAGATATGTGGATGATTGAGAATGATAAATTGTAAATAGTTGGTAAATGAGTTCAATTGTTTTGATCCTTCTATAAAATGTGTGGTAGAAAGAGGGGGGTTAGATTTTGTTAAATTAAAATTTTTAGATCTATTGGTGATTAGAAATGTAAAGACTAATTGTTTGGTATATAGTTATTATGTTAAAAGTAAAGAGTTAAGGTCTATAATCAAATCTGATAGCTATCATTCTGTATCTCCTAAAGTAGCAGCTTTAAGGAATTATTGTTATGGAAATAAAAGATTAAATAATTCTAATGGGGTAGCTTTGTTTCAAAAAGGTCAATTTTATAAAGATTATTTGAGTGTTGGCTACTCTGATAAAGTTGTTAAAAGTATTTTTTTTAATAGTAATATTTGTAATGATGTAAAAGATAACGAAAAATATGATTTTATTTCTTTGCCATTTAAATTGTCTTCTTATAAAATTCTAGTAAAAATAATAATTTCTTTGGGATTAAGAAAATTGTTTGGAAAAGGGGTATTTATTTGAATAATTTATTAAATAATATAAAGGAAATTTTTGATAGACTATTCCTGGAGTAGTATATATTATCCCTTGTTTTTGTAAGAAGGTATATATAGATCCAGAGTAGCTTGAGCTTAAATGAAAGAATAAAGATATATATCGAGATAATACCTTTGGGACATACCAAACATCAGATTAGAAAAACTTGTATAGTATAATAATGTGGTGACAATAGTGGATTCAAAAACTAAAATTCTGAATTGATTCACCACTAAAATGAATAAAAAAAAATCTGATCAACTGAACAAAATCATTACAGAATGGTACTTTATATCTGAAACCCATGATTATCTCAATAGCTTTTTTTTTCAGATTGAAATCTTATATTGAAAATAGATATCTGTTTAATTTAGACAATCTTTATTTCCTAATCATTAAATTTTTTATAACACTTTAATTTGCTTCATTATTATAAAATAGAAGTTTTATAAAAAATGTCTTCTTTTTTAAAAATGCACTGTAAGAAAAGAAAAATAATCCAAGTAATATATTGTATTTCTGCTATCATCATAATTTCCAGTGATATGCAGGTTCAACGATCAAGCAGCCAAATAATTAACAGTGTAATGTGGATGTACTTGGCATCATTCTTATAATATTAATGTATTTAAATTCTATATTTATATTCAATTCTTGTTTAGAATACATTAAGAAGCTACTAAATCTAAATGCACTACAATAATAGTATTTCACAAGTTAAACTCCTATAGAATCATTTTTAACAAACTTATAAATAATGCACTCTTATATTTATGCTAACATCAGTTATTATTAGATATTACATTTTTATTATCTGAAACTGTAAACTGGTTTAGAATGAATACTTTATAAAGGTCACTACTACTGTAATGTTTCATTCTTTCAAAGGTAATTATCTGATTTATTTAGTATATTTAACTGAATTAGTGATTAGAGTAAGTGGATCACAATTTTCTTTGGATCATTCTTTATCTAACAGCTAAGTTACCATTGATATGAGAAAGAGGATATTGTTTAAAAGTTTGTCAAAAATGATTTTATAGGAATTTAATTTAGAAGTATTATTGTTGCATGCACATTACTTGGTCCATGAATGAATATATATATATATTAAGTGCTACATGTATAATAACTACAATTTATTTAAATGCTTATTAAAAATTATTTGTAGTTATATCAACTGTGCTACTTTTATATTCTAGTGTAAATATCTAGAAAGCATATTATTTTTAAGCAATAGGTGCCCAGACAAAAAAACAACATTATTTACTATACATTGGAATCCTTTCTTTGCAAGTTATACAAATGACTGATGTGTAGAAATGATAATTAAAAATTATAACAATTATTGTTAAAAAAGCAGTTATTCAGGTTTACATTTGGGAGAGAGATGTTATTATTTAAATTATCTTTGCTTGTTTGATTCATGCCAATGGGATGGACCTTCTTTACAAACATTCTGTTTCAATAAAAATGGTTAAAACAGATTATAATGTGTTTTATTCATTGGCTATGTTAAACCTGTTAATCAATTATAGAATGTCCACATATTGTTTATATGATTAAATATCAGGAATCAAGTTGCTAAACTTTAATGTAAGCTTAATGCAACACACACACATATATATAATAAAACTAAATAACTATATTATCACCAACATTTTTAAAACAAAATAATATTTGGTCAAATTTTTAAACCTCAAAAAAATATAAATGATTTGCACTGAACATAATGACAGGAAATGTATTATTAATGAGGCATAGTCCATTAGTAATATAGACTCAGTCTAATATTATTCAGTTGCATGCATTTTAGAGCATATTTGTTTTAAAACAGTTGCCTTTGATAAGTATACTTAGCATTGAAAATGCACAAGGTTATATTTAAAATTTTTAATATTTTTTCTATTTATGAAATGGTATTAATATTTATGTATAGCAGAATGACAAGACTTGTGTTAGTTAAAACTATTAAAGAAACATTTCAAAATTTTGTTTTACCATATTATATTTATTAACATAAAAACAAATACAAAATATTAAGACAACAAAATAGACATTATAACACTTCTCAAGATTGATGTATTTTATCTAATTCATATTCACATAATTCTGATAAATTCATTTAAAGTATTAATAAGTATTATTTAATATAAAAGGATTAGAAGAATATGTTTAAGTGATTATTTCTATCATTTTTATTATACAAATAATAAGAAAATATGTAGTTATTGTTATGATAAGAACTGTTTAACATGAAGATACCCATGATAAAAATTAAATGACAGACTTTAACAAACCTTTCTTTTAATATTAATTCAAAGTATTCAAATGTCGCTCCTTTTTCATTTATATTTAATGCCAATATTCATTTACACATATTTCATTTTCATCTTATATTCATCATAGGTATTCATTCAACTTTTCTATTTCATATTAAATATGAAGCATTAATTTACGTAATCTAATTCTATACAGAAAAAGAATCAGAATTAAAACCAATTCTTTTTTTATGTTGCACTTCAAGTATACAATAGTCAAATATGTTTAAAAATACATATATACAAGCAACAAAGATTACAAATTATAAAATTATTATATAAAAGCCTTTTTCGGCAAATTATGTTTTTTTGCCCTTTTCAATATGTCTCCACGATTTAAAGCACATACAGCGACATCTATGTCAATACATGAGAGAAGACAGACAAACAAATGGATATCTGACACGATCTATTATGTGATTTTTTTTTCTCTCAATTCTACTACAAAATTACTCTGTTATATATATTGAATGGATATATATCCACATATATTAATTAATTAACTATCCATTCTTTATCCATTAACCACTTATTATTATTATTATTATTTGCAGTACGGACATAAAATAAATTGTATTGATAATATAAGTGTTCTTGATTATACTAAAAATGTTAATAGATGTAAAATATATGAAACAAACTACATCATGTATAATAAAAACAACTGTATGAATATAAATACAAAACATCCATTAAGTTAAATAATAAGTGGTTAATGGATAAAGAATGGATAGTTAATTAATTAATATATGTGGATATATATCCATTCAATATATATAACAGAGTAATTTTGTAGTAGAATTGAGAAAAAAAAAATCACATAATAGATCGTGTCAGATATCCATTTGTTTATCTGTCTTCTCTCATGTATTGATATAGATGTCACTGTATGTGCCTTAAATCGTGGAGACATATTGAAAAGGGCAAAAAAACATAATTTGCCGAAAAAGGCTTTTATATAATAATTTTATAATTTGTAATCTTTGTTCCTTGTATGTATGTATTTTGAAACATATTTGACTATAATCTAATTCATATTCATCTTTTTAATATCAGTTTGATTGAATAGATAAAAATTCAATAAATATATGTACTGCATAAAGTATATTATTTGTTAAAAGTATTTTTATTTTATATATGTATATCAAAAACATACTATTATGTTCAGTTCTGAAAAATGCTATTTTATTTTCATCTTATAATTTATTTGTAGATACTCACTCACTCATTCTATTTTCTATTCCTCTTATATTTAATAATAAATATTTAGTAAGCCATTTTGTTTCATATTTAATATATCTTCTTCAAATAAAAGTAATACTTTTTTTTTTTTTTTTTAAAGGAATAATAAATGATCAAGTTAATAATACATTGATGACAATAAAAATGAGTGCAGGCATATACTTAAATATTTAAATGTTTAAGAATTAAATCTTTTTTGATTTAATTGTAATTATTATTATTTCTGAATGTTTTGGAACACACTTTCAAATTTGAAAGTCAAATTTTACTTTGGTTGTCTAATATTTTGGTATGCTTGTTTGAAGATCTGATGTTTTTGATTCTTTACATTGTTATATTTTAGAGGGCTGTTGTAAGCAGCTTTTTACGACATTAACACCAATGGTTCTAATTTGTGATGAATTTTCTGCATTAGTTATACTATACACAGTGAATAAATTAATATAAATATTGTATTCTGTTAAAGGTAATTCAGGTTTGAACCAAAATATACACAAATATGTACTGGTAAACTTTGATTCCAAAAAAATTATATTAGATGAAAGTTGAGTGGATAATAAAATTTTAAAAAAAGATTCAATTCAAATATATATATATTGTAATGGATGTTTAAGACATCATTACAAAAATTATAGTTTTATAGAGGTGAAGAAAATAAAATACATTTTTATATAAGATTTCGTTTGTAAAACTTGCTTAAAGTTTTTTTTAATGCTTGTATAAATATATATGTATGTGCGTGGGAATTATATTTTAATACCACAGTTATATTTGGTTTTTTATTTTAATTTTGAAAAAAAAAAAAAAAAAAGAAAACTAAGATTACTTTTTTGTTAAATTTATGTAAAAGTAAAGTGTACAAATGGATTGCTTTTCAGATTTGGGATTTATATTGATAAGAATAATTAAAAAAGAAAGAAAACAAAAAGAAAAGAATTTTTCTTTAGTTAATTCCTAGATCTGTAAAGGGCAATTTATTTCGTTAATTAGATAACTATTGTTATCTAGATAGAGAATTTTTAAATTTTAATTAAAAAGAAAAAGTTTGGTAATTGGTTTAAGGGATATGATTCAGATATAACAGGCTGAATCAGGCCATTGGATTATCTTTGAAGGGCTTTCAATACTTGCATGAGCTAGAATACTTGCACCAGCGCAAAGAGACAGACACCAACTCTGAGAGGAGAATTGCACAAACTCTGGGACACTTCCACCAACTCTGAAAGATACTTGCACAAACTATTCCTGCATATTCTGAAAGCTGATCCGGTAATTATTCTACCTAGAATGAACATTAAATCTCTACAGCAAGAATATTTTCTTTACCATGATGTGCTAAGCTTCTCGCCAGGACAGGTTCGGACGTCCTGAGTCTCCATTAACTGCCTACAATGCCATAAGAACCGGCTCCAAAGAAACCACTAACCAACTCGCCCAAGCCTACCGTCAGTGAATCCAGAGCAACGGACTAACCTAAGAAGTCTAGTGCACTAGCATTTAAATAAATTATTAAGGTATCTTACATTTTTGCAATTTAAATAATGTTGTCTTAGATTTGTTCCCTTTTGTTTTTAAATATAAATGTTTTTCAAGTTGTATCTTATGTAATTCGATTTCTGTGTGCTTGATAATTTTTTTTAACGAGTGCTAGTTTCAAACCTATTATTGTCCATCCTATTTAAGTCTTAGTAAGTAAGATAGTAGTTTATTTATAATCTCACATCCCTTTTATTATAGAAAGCTGTCTGGATATTACAGACTATTTTAATTGATTACTGGCTCATGACCCATTTTATTATTAGTTCTACTTATGTCGTGAAACTTTATTTATAATAGACTATTAAGAAATATAATAGTTCTTAGTTTTATTTCTTCAAGCTTCCAATTCGTTTATTAGGGGCACATACTATCGTTTTAACCCTCTCAATAGGTAGATCGTGAGCTCCTAGCCTGTCTCACTCAGAGGGAAGTCAATCGATTGAAAGTAATAACTTTCAACACTCTTTTTATTATTATTAATGTTTTGGAAGCTACCTTCGTATTTCTTCTGTTTTGACATAAATCTCTTTTCCTAACTATGGGTTATAAGCAGGAAGCTAACCTCCCTTGTCTGGCGTGAGATCACTGTATACTTACTAATACTTCTGCTACTGCCAGTATTTTGCACTCTTTCACGCACAGGAAATCGCTCTCAAAGCCATATAAATATTTTAGTTCAATTTTGACGAATGTACGTGTAGTACATATTTTAAGTGTGCTTTAAAGATTATTATTTAGATTTATGTTTATTTAATCATACTTTTAATAAAATTATTTATTTATTCATTTACTTAGTTGATTTTGTTTTCTGTTGCTACCTTTCCAACTCACTGAACAAAACATAGATCTCATTTGCTTGATTGAGCTAGTCCAGCGCATTCCATTCGCATATCCTGTAACCCCTTAAAAATAAATGTCTAGTTCCAAATTTCGGACTAGTGGCGCCCTGGCGGTCAGTATATGCGAGTTTAAAGCTTTTGTCCGGTATAATATATATAATATTAACCAAGCAATGATGATTTATAACATGAATACAAGTTCCCCAAAAGTATTTTATTTGTTTTTTTCCAATTTCAATAAAATAAAAAATGAAACTCTCAGGTTCCAAACCTTTTAATTAGAAAGTTTACTTTTGGAAAGCTTATTAATGCCTGATCACCATCATTTACTAATTATTACCACCATCTCTGCATGTCCTTCAGTGGATTGCATGATTTCTCAGAGTTGTGGATATTATTAGCATATTGGATACTAACAGCACAATGTTTGGATTGAGTTAGATAAGCAAACACAAACTAATTGGATTAATAAAAATAACTTGACAATTTATTAACAATGAATATATTAAACTGTTGTTTATATATTTGCAATTATCAATATATATATATGCAAAATATTAAATATAATAATAAAATATTTTTAATTTGAGGCCTTATAATATCTAAATGGAATGGGCTGTCACTTCACTCTCTGCATTCCCTTTATTTTCAGCACTTCTACAACTTAATATGGAAGTTAGGCTCATTATTCCCACAAGCAACACCATACTGATCAAACCTACAGACACTCCATCTGTGGATAAAAGCTGGTTAGCCGTAATTGTTGTGGACATTTCAAAAATAATTAGTCCCCAATTCAAGTTAACTCCAATAAATTCAAGTACTGGGAGGCCTACCAGCTCATTAACAATCTTACCTCATGCAATCCTACAAGCCTCAACATTACCAATGATAGTTTAATAAAAAAAAATTCAGGTGCTGGAAGCTAGAGTCGAAGTTCTTTGATCTTATCAAGCTCAACCTAGACACCCTCCCATATGCCATTTTCTTGTGGCCTGCAGGGGATTCACTTTCTTAGATTCAGCCTGCCCATCATGTCACAGGGAGGATGACACAATTACTCACATCTTTAATCATTGTCTAACACTGCAAGGATGCAGTGAGGAGTGCCACCTTTTTTGGCATATAATTACTGGCTTACCTGGTGCAAAATGCTGTATAATCCATCAGACCCTGACCCTCTGTGGACATTTATACACAAACTAAGAATAACAAGGGACGAGATGAGTGAATTGCATTGCAGCTTACCTTCACGATAATATGGGACTTGATTAACACGACTTTTAACGTGTAAATAGGAATCTTGTTAGCCTGAGCAATTATGCATTTTTTCATTGTTTTGTACAACTAAATTTAAAACAAGTGTAATAAAGTTCTTGATAAAAAAAAAAAAAGTTAAATAAATTTATTCAATGTCAAATAACAAAATAGAAAAAGATTAAAAACAAAATAACAATTGGAAAATAGAAATTTCTAAAGTCTATAGATAAATTTCTACATGTTTGTGTCACTTTCTACATGTGTGCAGTAAATAATTATCATCCATTGCATTGTTTCTAAAATGAAGACAGTTCATCACACACATTCCAACATGACAGCCATATATACATATGTTGTTAGCGAAGATTCTAAATTTGGGCAGTTATCATATCAACAATATTCAGACTATCCACTCTTTTTAGTATGCAAATTATACTCACAATTATTATGGTTCCACACACACCAATAGTCCTTAACCTGGGTTTTTTTTATACAAGTCCATTTTTGTTAAATGGGATTTTAATATACATTTAAATCTCAATGTATCAACTATTTTCATGAAAATATGCATTCTAAAATACTCATTGATTTCAAGTTCAAATTTTCAATGCAATTGATTAATTTGTTCATTATTTATATCTTTTCATTTGAACTCTAAGCCAATGAGTGCTTTATAATTTACATTTAAATGTTTGATTGGCATATACAGATTTTCTAATGTAGCATAATAATGAGATATTTTATTTGTATATTATCTGCACATATTTACATGGTTAAATAATAAGCTTCATTTACATATATACAGTACATGCATAGACAATGCACCTCTCCTACTCTAAAAATAATGCTCTTGTCCACATACATAATCCTCTAATTAAGCATGCTTTTTGTATATATGTGGTCTTTAGTAATAAGTCTTTCATATTCTTGTGACATTCTGATCCTTTCTTCTTGTTGGAGTGCTCTTGAAGTAACAATTTTCCATTAGTTCAATAGTTTGATCCTTGATTGAATCTTATTTTCCAGCTTGATCTATTTCTATAGTTTGCTCTTCCTCCTTCCCAAAAAAAATTTCATGATCACTTGCTGATTTAACATGTGATGTGACGTACTGTGACTTCTCCTTAAATAGAGTCAGGAATCTCTCAGCAGCTATGCCCAGAGAAACCTGTTAGCCACCCTACCTTCCTTTTCCATTGTCCACCCTAAGTTTTCCCATAATCTGCTCCATCCCATTTCCACAATATAATCTTTGTCAACTCCATGACCTTCATATCTAAATCCCCCTTATTTCCCCCCAAACCTAGCATAAAAACCAATAACTCAACTTTCTGTATAATCACTTTGTTCATATTTAACCTTCCATAACTTCATTATTTGTACCTTTTCTGCTTCCAAACATTTACATTGAAGTAACAGATGCCTAATATTTTCTATGCCTTCCTTACACAACTTGCAGACTAAATCACCCATATTTTTCCATTTACGTGTATATTCCCTTGTTGCTAAAGATCCTGTTTGAGCCTTAAACAATAAACTACTTTCCTTACTATTATCACAAATTAACTCACACCTAATGTTCCGTTTACTTCTATATATATTTATAAACTCATTTTACTCTCCATACTAGTTCTCCATTTCTCCAACTCCCTATTCTTTATTAATGCATCTATTCTTCTATCCCACTCCTTCCCACTATAACACTCAACAATCCTCCTAACACAATCATCCCATCTTTTGTACAAGTATACTGACATAACTTCTTTATCCAAATCTTCTGCATCTGGTGCCCTCATGAAGCTGTAAATGATTTATCTCTCAAACTTTTTTCTGTTATCCAATTTTATTAATCTTATTTGCCTAGAAATTTTTTTTAATATTTCTCCTGGTAACCTTTTTTTTTTAAATCATCGCATATCCAAATGTTTTCTCCGACTGCAAAACTTTTACAATTCACAAAAACATTTAAATTTTCGAAGATAAGTATGTAATTTTTTTCACATTAACAATTCAGCTAATATCTTATTAGTAGCTGTACAAGGAGTAAAGTGCTGGAAAAACATTTGCATCTATCACAAATTTTATTCAATGTAGATTATAACTGTTGAACTGTCTTCAGCAACATGAGTTGATTTAAGATGATATGGTTTATAAGCATCTAGCATATTCTTTTATCTGTTAGAAAATTCTTAAATTGCTGAGATGCAAAGTTGGTGCCATTGTTCATCACAATACTTTCAGGATAATCATGATTTACAAAGATCTCTTCCAGCACTCTAATGGTAGTCTCTGCACTAGTATTTTTGATGATTTTATATTTCATCCACCACAAATATGAGTCCACATCCAAGTATTTGCATTAATGTACGAGGAATTGATTTGACTTACATAGGTCTTTAGCTTTCTAGAAAGCTATGTCTGTTCTTCAGATCATTCCATCTTTGTTGCTTTTTAAATAATTTTTATTAAGGTGATTACGCACGAGATTTTTAATTTTTTAAAAAACTCTTTAAAAAGTTCAATAAATGCCTTCACATCTTTATATTATTAGGTTGCTCAATATCTTTTATTGCTTTTACTTTATCAGAGTTATATTTCTATTTTTATTAATTATATGATCTACAAACAATGTCTAATGTCAGCCATTTACATTTAGCGGTATTTAGCTTTGCTCCTATTTTTTCCAATTTAAAAGACCTTATTTACATGTATTGCCAGTTCATGGTCAGATTCAGTGATAACTAATATGTCATCTAAATATGGAGTGCTGCCTTCCAAGCCATGAAGTAAATTGATCTATTTTAGCTTGGAAAATATTAGTTATAATTGTAAGGTCATACCATAACTTATTGAATTTGTAGTCTCAAAAATAGTTGTGATAGTTAGTAATTCTGCTATTCTATCACTGATGTGGATTTGGTAGAAAATGGAATTTAAATCTTTTTTTTTGCAAAAAAATTTAGTCTTTTTGCAACTTTGCTAGTAATTTATGTACACTATGATTGGGGTAGGCTTTTTTTTATTGACAAACTTATTAGCATAACATGGTAGTCTCTGCATAAGCAAAGACTTCCATCTGGCTTTATAATAACTACTACTGGAGTAGTCTTTGTGAACAATCTCATTGAGTCTTTTCCACTTTCTCCTTTAATGCAAATGGAACTTTACATGATTTGCATACAATGGGTGAAAGTTCTTTACTAGTCCAGTGTTTACCAGTAATATTGATAACTCACAGGTTCAGACTTAAACAACCAAGGCAACTTCATCCTAACTACTATTTTTAATTGTATTTTCTTGATAATATTATGGATTCAACAAAAGATAAAGTTTCTTCCTACTAATCTTTATTGATGATATACAATGGTAAAAATTTAAACTTAGAATTTAATAGATATCTTCACTTTTCCATGCATCTCTTATTTCCATTTACATCCGTAGTGATAACATAAGTTTTCATGACATTTTCTTCTTACATCTACCATTAATTTATGATTCACATCATTTAATTTCTTTATATTTACTTCTTAGCTTTCCCCCTCCAGATTTATCATCCAGCATTATTTTTTTTAGTATTCAGCTTTATTGTGGCAGACCCATGCTAAATGTTCTGTTGTTTTACAATTATTACATTTTTCACTTCTAAATCTGCAGTTTTTCTTAAAATGGCCATTTCCCCCACACTTGTAACATGTCAAAACATTTTTTGTATTCTTATAGTCTGGTCAATCTGTATCTGTTTTCTTTACTACAATTGGATATTTATCCATTTGTTTAGAGAGTAGAAATTTTGAAGTTATTTAATATAGTTTCTGGCGCAACACATTTTTCTACTGTACAGTTATAATTAATGTCCAATTTACTTTTCTAAAGTTATTGTCTATCATTCCATATAATAGTTGGTCTAATAACATATCATTCAACTCTAGGCCATAATCATAATCCTTTTCTAAGGTCTTCAGTGCTATATCATAATCATGATATTTTCACAAGGTAATTGTTTTCTATTCCTCAAACTATCATGCCACTCATTTAGTTATCACATGTGTGAAGTAATCATTTAATTTTTCCTCCAATCCTTGATACAGAACTTCAGGGGTCCTTGAGTTAATTTGAGAATTGAAATACATCTTTTCCCATGAACCAGTTAGGTATATGTACTTTAATTTTTTTCATTTTCTATTTTATTTATGAACATATATCATTTAATATGATCTATATAACTCTTTCAAGATGCAGCATTGTGTATTTTAAATTCAGAAATGTAATTGCTTAGTGACATCATTTTTCTTGTTTGGCAGATTAGTGATTTGCATGTAGATTTCTTTCAATCGAATCTAGATTTATAGTAGTTATCTCATTACATTTTATTAGATTTTTTCCCATTGTCGATTGTGCCATTTTGCTATGTCCAAAGGATATTACCTCAATACCAGTTAAAATAGCAAAACAAATTTATTCAATGTCAAGTAAAATAGAAAAAGAATAAAGAGTAAATAACAATTAGAAATTTCATTAGAGATTTCTAAAGTCTATAGATAAGCTTCTACTTATGTGTGTCAATTTCTATACATGCAAAGTAGATAATTATTATACATTACATTAAGTCTGAAATGAAAACAGTTCATTATGCACCGATTCTGATACAATTGCTATATTTATATCTTATTAGCAAAGATCGTAAACTTTGGCAGTTCACTATTCTTTAGGAGGTAATCTATACTCTTATTATGCTTCCACACCGAAACAACAATAGTCCTTAGTAGTTTTTTTTATGTGTTGATTTTTGCATAATTATTTCTTATTAGCATAATTGACTTATAATATACATTTAAATGTATGACTGGCATGTGTAGATTTTCTAGGGTAGAATAATATTTTATTCATATATTGTTTGTATATATTTCCATGGTTAAATAATAACTTGATTGACATTTCTGTATACATATAGCTTTACTTCTCACTATATGTAAAATATATAATTGTTAATTAGAGAAGATATAAATTAGTATTAAAGTTTATCGACTTAATGTTTTCGAGGATCCATGCCTCATATTCATAGCCTTCATAAAATGTATAATAAAATATATGCAAATACAAATATTCAAATAAGCTAGTATTATGTAGCCCATTTCTTCGAGATCTCGAAGCAAGTGTCTTTTCTATTAATGGCATGGATGTTTCCATTGATGTAAAATGCCTCCTTTATTTTTCTTTTGTGATCATTTGATTCTGAGCACAATATTATGGGATTGGCAGGTGTGAAGTTATGTCCAGATTGTTTAGCATGCTCCAAAAATACAGAGGATGTGTTGCTGTTTTTCTGAGCTCTGTTAAATGTGTAAATATGTTGAGCCAGTCTAGTATTGATTGTAACTTTCGTTTCACCATAATATATAGCGTGGCATCCGGCCTGAGGGCAGGCAATAGAGTACACCACATTGATCGATCGTTCACCCCACACGTGGTGTACTCTATTGCCTGCCCTCAGGCCGGATGCCACGCTATATATTATGGTGAAACGAAATCTACAATCAATACTAGACTGGATCAACATATTTACACATTTAACAGAGCTCAGAAAAACAGCAACACATCCTCTGTATTTTTGGAGCATGCTAACCAATCTGGACATAACTTCACACCTGCCAATCCCATAATATTGTGCTCAGAATCAAATGATCACAAAAGAAAAATAAAGGAGGCATTTTACATCAATGGAAACATCCATGCCATTAATAGAAAAGACACTTGCTTCGAGATCTCAAAGAAATGGGCTATGTAATACTAGCTTATTTGAATATTTGTATTTGCATGTATTTTATTATACATTTTATGAAGGCTATGAATATGAGGCATGGATCCTCGAAAACGTTAATCTTCTCTAATTAACAATTATATATTTCTGTATACACAATATATGCACATACATTGTGCATAAACTAAAATATTGTAAAACAATCATAATTAACCTACATATTGATAAGGATGTACAGCATGATGATTTTATTTCTAAACATTTATGGCAGATTTATGGAAAAATATTTTTTGGATTTCATTAAAATGGGAAATTAACAAAACAAAAATAAATAAGATTATTTAAAGACATTTATATTTTGCAGATGTTGATTTTTTTACATATAATCTTCAGAATTTAAAAAAAAAAAATTAGAATTACTATTGGATGAAAGATGAATGCTAAAAAGATTAAAATAATGATTAATGGATTTTTTTTTTTAAAGATAGTAACCATCATTTAAAATAATTCATTGATAATAATGAAATAGAAGTTAATAATTATAAATACCTTAAGATTATTAATGTGAATGGAAACATAATGAATGATATCGAATTAAACTTGGATGGAATGTTTTTGGTAAGGACTTAATAAGAAAATATGCGTTTCAAAAGGAAGATTTTTTAATAATTTTATTTGTATTTACTAATGGCACTGAGATTTGAAGAATTCTGGCTATATAGCAAAATATGTAGATGTGTATTAGATATAAAAAGATGGGATGAAAGTGACATACATGGGTAAAAAAACAAAGTATTGAAAGAATTAGCAAGTTGAAATGGGTTGGCCATGCTACTACAAGAAATAATAATTTGTAGACAATTGAATTTACAAAAAAGATTGTAAAAGATATAGAAACAGATCACATCTGAGATGGATAAGGAAGTTTGCAGTCTGATAAGGAAACTATGGAATGAAAAACAATTTGAAGAGATTTTTATCTGCAGTACATTGATAAAGGTGGAAATGATATATATATAATTAGAAGCAGAATTTTTGACAGTGTTTTGGAAGTTTACATTGTGATTTGTCTTTAAGATATTCCATGATTTTGAAGTAAGCATAACATTCTGAAGTATATCTCAAAGATGGAAGTCTAATCCTGTGAAATAAAGCATTATTGTTAAATATAGTTTTCCATCATGGTAAATAACTTCTGGGAAAGAAAAATCAGTTTAATAGTACAATATGCTATCTCAGAAACAAGTTATTGATTAAAGATATTATTTTAAAGCATTGTAAAATGTGTATGTTGGATAAGTGTATTATATATATCTGATTTTAAAATAATGTTCAATCCAATCCATATAATGATCTCATTTTATTTTTGTTGAGTTTATATAAGGTGTCTTTTTATTTTAGGCAATTTTATCTTTATAGAACTAGATTGAAAAATGGCATTAGGTTATTCATTGTGTGTGTAAATCAAATATATTTTTAATTGGCCAGATGAATTTGAGTGCATTTATAAAGAAAATAGATCATGAATAACATGTTGCAGCCTACATCTGTCTTCCATGAATAGATGTCTACAATCTATTTTTAATAGGCATGTTGTCTACAAATTTCTCACGTGAAGGCCATCCTATTAAACTAATTTTAATGACTTGCAAAATAATATTAATAATACTGATTTGTAGCTTTGAGTTTCTTTAATGCCTTTACCAGTAGTAGTATGATTTTTTTAAGCACAAGCACTTGTTAATCTTATATACACATGTAAATAAATAAAAAAATATTTACTGCTCATGAGTTCGTAAAAAGTTTAAGCTCTCGAAATGACTGAATTGGGCCATAACCCATGGTCTCTTTATCTTTGGATTGAATTTGCAAGCATATAATAAATGAAAAAATTAAAAAATATTTATCAAAATCTACATTCCTAAGCCTTATAATTTATTTTTCTGCAATAATTCTTGTTTAATATAGTATACTATATCACAATTCTGCAACTGATTAATTTGCAGAATCATGTGCCAATAGAATTACACAATAATTGCAGTTTTTCTTATCTATAATTTTTTTCAAAACAGTTGAATAGATATTTTCGACAAAGAAGATATTACTTATCAGGAGTGTCATTTTCTAGGTGGTTTAGTATATTTTTGTTTTATTCTTTAGTTAAATTTCCATTTGTGGACCAAGATTAAATGATTAACTATCTGATAAAAATTTATATCATCAGCTTAATTGTTGGATGCATTAATAGTATGGAAAGAGGCTATTCTTATCGGCTGTGTGGGTATCAAATACATTTTTAACAGGCCAGATTAATTTGAGTGCATTTATAAAAGAAAAAAAGCTTATAAATAATTTGTTGCAGCCCACATCTTTTTTTCCCATGAATAAATGTCTATAATGTTGTCTGTAAATTTCTCATGTAAAGGCTATCTGTTAAACTTTAATAAGTTGTAAAATAATATTAATAACACTGATTTGTAGCTTTGATTTTCTTTAATGCCATTACCAGTTCTAACGATTCCCCACTCCCCTCTTTACTAGAATTTAAACAACACAAACACTTGTTAATTTTACATACACATGTACAGTAAATAAAATATAAATTTTTTGTGGCACATGACTTCGTAAAAATTTTGATCACTGGAAGTGACTGAACTGGGCCATAATCCATAGACCTTGAACTTTAGAGTTGGCCCTTTATCTTTGGATTGAATATGCAAACATATAGTAAATGAAAAAATATAAAATATTTATAAAAATATACAATCCCAAGCCTTATGATATAACTTTTCTTTTTGCAATAACTCTTGTTTGCTATAGTATACTTTATTACAATTGTGCAACCAAGTGATTAATTTTCAGAATCGTCTGCTAATAGAATTATACAGTAATTGCAATTTTTCTTTTCAAAACTTTTCAGAGTTTATTGAAAATTTGGAAAATAAAATCTCTTTATGAAGATTTAGTAAAATGGATTTCTATAAATATTTTCAATCCTTCATTGTACTAATCTCAATTTTGATTTCTGATAATCTTCTTTGAAAAGTTTTTAGAATCCTTAAATGTAGAAAAATGATTAATTTATTCCACAAAATGCTTTACATTAGAAAAATTCAAGTGACATTAAATAATAACAGCTATAGAATTTTACAAAAAAGATTTTCAACAGGATTCAGTTTTCTGGGTCTAATTTACTTAATACTCATTAATGATCTTCCAGAAATAGAATACAAGAAATTCATCTATGCTGATAATTTTACAAATGATTTTATATCATTATTAAGAAACTTCTATTTTGGGGAGAATTTTAAAGAATGGATTTTATTCTTTATCCCACAAAAATATTAGTTATTTTATCTTTAAATAGTAGAGAAATATCTTCTAAGCTAAATGTAACATAATATTCTGAAACACAATCCTATAACATACTATTTAAAAATAATCTTGGATTGTAGTCTTATTTCTCTTTTATTGATTACATTTAAAATAATTTCTAATAACTTTCTTGTAATGCTGTTAGACAGTACTTGTATTGTAAATAGCTCTAAGTGCACACACTAAACTTCTGAGTAGGCAATTAAAATATTGCTATGAAAAATATTTCTGCCTTCAAGTGCATGCCCCTTACAGTAGCTTCTTTCTTTCATTTATTGTTCCACTAAATATCAGAAGTTGTCCAATATATATATTTAAATCTATTTAATAAATCAGATTTACAACTAGCTCAAAATATAATTTCCCATCTAAGATACATTTCAAATCCATTTATGGATGTAATATTAATAAATCCTTCCAATATTGCAAAATATTAAATGGATTTTTTGTGAAGCCCCAAACAAATTTTTACATGTCTCTAGTAATGGCAGGAGGAAATTTTTTTTTTTTTATGTTACTTGAATCTTAGTAATAGATTGGGGATATCCGTGGGTTGTGAT
This sequence comes from Epiperipatus broadwayi, assembly GCA_028023455.1. Classification (NCBI taxonomy): domain Eukaryota; kingdom Metazoa; phylum Onychophora; class Udeonychophora; order Euonychophora; family Peripatidae; genus Epiperipatus; species Epiperipatus broadwayi. The sequence continues at coordinate 275,769 of JAQFVV010012497.1, forward strand.
ATTTTCAGAAGTGAAAGTTTGTAATTGTCAAGTATAAATTATATATTTAATATATTAAATAAAGTTACTAACAAGTCTTGAAATCTACAATCCCTTTGTAATGTTTGCTAATAGTTATTTGTGTAAAAAAGTAATAAATCTGTACACTAAATAAATATCTTGAATATCTTATTCATAGAATATCAGATATTTCATTATTGTCTACTATGTCACTATCACAATCTTGATAATTTTTGTTTCTCATTTATTCCCACCCTTAGAACTAGATTACTCCCTGTTATTCCTAAAATAGTATTGAACTGCTTGTTTTAAACTATTCTTGCTGTTTTATCTTTTGATTTTAATACTATGGGAAAAGACCCAGCCCTTCAAGCACAGGGGAGAATACCAATGATGGCATAGCTATGAATGATACCCATAGCCAGATCAAGCTATACAAAGCATAACACGATCACATTTCCTGTGGGCCATCTCGATTGCTGGAATCAACCCCCTGCCATCCAAAGCATTTTATTTGTTTTGAGGATCAAACTCAGGCACCAGCCAACCATATGTTATAGTCAGCATGCTTCGAATGACAGACACACTATTCAGAGCTTGACATATCACAGGCTACCTCATACTCTGTATCAGGGTCCAGCACATTTAACTTAACACATATAACATTAATATTTATTCAAGCACACACATATCTAATATAACAATATAATATTTTACATAAAGAAATATAAATGATTAGTTTCAGGCTAAATTTTATAATAGTCCTTCGTTAATTAAAGTTCATTTAAAATAAATATAAAGTGTCTATAGACAAATATCAAAATACCTTTACTTAGATTTTCATGATCTTTTCTAACCAGGGTTTTTGGTCTCAATCAATGGTTTCAGAGCTTGTTTTCCATTCCTTTGTCTTGACAAAAGGAGAGAATTTGTGTCTAATTCACCATTTTGTCATCAGTTTCCAGTGAGGGTTCAGGCAGGACAGCCAATTTTGGGGGTCTGAAGCCCAGTCAAACACTTCTAAACAGTCCAGCACATGTTGCTAGATTTGTGGCTTCTGCAATATTTTCTTCAGCAGTAATGAATGGTTCTATTTGTCCTTAGATTTCTGAATCTCTGGAGCAATAACGTAATGAATCAATCACAAAATGCAGATTGGACTGACTTATAATAGACTCAAGAGCAGAATGATCTAACAGATTGAAGATGGACTGAATTACAGATTGAAAGACAATAGACCATTGCGACTTTATATATATTTTTTCTCAGTTTTAATTCCTTATCATAGTTTTTTAATTTTGATCATAACTTAAATCTGATTTTATTTTTATATTTCTTTAATCTAATTCATTTTTTATATTTTCCTTAATCCAATTGATTATTACATTGCACATTATCTAATATTTTTCTTAGATTAATCTACTATCACTTTTACCAGATAGTTTACGTTTTTCTTTTAATTAATTCAATCAATAATCTTTTAAACTAATTATATTTTCAAAAGTTTTTCTTTTACAAAAAAATTAAAGTTTTTCTTTTACAAACTAAATTTTATTCTGATTTTCCACATTTATTTATTTTTAAACATTTTAGTTTCTTAATTTACAAAAAGGAGTTTTCTTTAAAAATGAGTTTTTTTTTTAATTCTTTACCCCACTTGCTTTTAATAAATAGCTTTATTCGCTTTTTTAAAAAATGAAATTTTTTTTTTTACAAAACTTTTCGTGTTCAAGTGTATCAGTGTTGTGAGAGTGTGGAGAGTGGTGGGTCGTGTGAAAGTCTGTGCTCATATATCTTATATATTACATATAAAGATCAGCCTTTCAAGCTATTGTGCATGTGCTTTTTACGAGTGTTAATAATAAATGCTTTCATTCCCAACACGAGATATAGTATTTATGAAATAAAATGAATCCACTTATTCTTTCCAACCCAAATGCGTATATTTGGGCAAATCTTAAGTACTGGAAATGAAAGCGTGAGGGTAAACCACTCACTTTAAATTACTGTTTACGATATCTGAATGAATGACATCGACGAAATTATTTGGAATTTACTAAACGTCATTCTCAAATGAAACTTAAACATATGTAAATAAGCATTTATTTTATATAGCATTGTTTATAATTGTAATACATTTAAAGATCAGCCGTTCAAGCTATTGTGCATGTGCTTTTTTATTATTAACACTCGTAAAAAGCGCATGCACAATAGCTTGAAAGCCTGATCTTTAAATGTATTACAATTATAAACATAGTCTATATAAAATAAATGCTTATTTACATATTACATATATAATTAGTTTCCAACCAGTAACCACCTAAATATTCACAGTAAATATAGCAACCAATATTTCTAACTGCTGTCAAGGCAACCTTCACACCTTTTAATAGCTTTAGGCATTATTTCGCTTATTATTTCTAAATAATACATGGGCAATTTAAAAGTATTGCATTAAGTAATGTTTTAGGGATTTCCATTCTTGCTATTAAAAGGTGTGGTTGCCTTGACAGCAGTTAGAAATATTGGTTGCTATATTTACTGTGAATGTTTAGGTGGTTACTGCTTGGAAACTAATTACATCATTATCCCAGATTAGCTTTAGGCACTATTTTGCTTAATATTACATATATAGACACAGGTATATAATAAGCATGTGTTTCAGTTAAAACTTTTAAAACTACTTAAATAATTGTGTCTTTAATTATTCTTTCAAATAAATTTGATCATAATTTTTTTAATTATAAAACATATAATACAGATGTGTAAGTTTTACAATGTATATCCGCTAGCATTACAGTATAAACAGATTATTCTGAAATATACAAAACACTATATTACATTCTTTCATGCAATATTTTACACAGTGCTTCTTTATAACTAGTTTTTGTAAATAATGTTTCTCTTATTACTGTTGACTGTTAATTAAGCAGTGAACTTAAAGAAGACAAGTGTAATGATTGTTCTCTATTTAAAGCAAGTTGAATTAGGCCTCGGCATACTAAATGTGTTTTTAATAATCATTGCAGAACAATGTCTTCTTCAGCACCTTTCTTGGATAAACAATAGTCAATGCTTATTTGCTGCTGCATAATTGAATAGCTAGCTAGATTGGCTGAAAGAAAACGTAAGTTTTGTTTGAAATTAGAAAAAAAAATCTGGTTCTGGTCTATTAGCAGCCGTACATCGCTTGATGGTGCTGTTTCTGTTCAAAAACCTATTAATATAATGTTTCCAGGTCTGCCTTTTTTTATATTTACATTATTGTTAGCATTCTAAACTAAAAATTTTAAATTTTGTTAAAATGTGTATTTTACGATTATAATAACAACATTAATTTTTAAATAAAAAGAAAACTCTTATGTGTTTCATGCCTTTTTTAATGAAGTGTTTTTTAATTTTGTTTTAAAAAAAAAAGGAATCAGCGGACAGATTTTGTTTTTAAATATGTAATACAACTGTTTCGAACAAATCATAAGCAGTGATTTCAACAAAAAAAGTTTATTAATAAAAACAACTTCTCAATAACAATAAACTTTCATTAACACTAACATTTCTTCTCAATTTATCATGTCTGGACAGCCATCTTGCTTAGGATGGCCCTGAACATGTCTTCATCTTTGTGAACTCATTGCTACAGCAATTTGGTGAGGTAATTGAACTGGGCATTTGCATGATGTGTATCGCTGTTTCTTATTCTTTCACTTCAGTAGACCCCACATCTGCTCGATGCTCTGTGTGTGTGAACCTGTACTGGAGACTATGAAATGGAAGCGGTGGTTCAGTCATGTGTCTGAACTCTGCCATCTCAAGATCTGCTGGTCAATAGCCCTTCCAGCAGTCTGAAAGTATTGTGGATCTGGCCGTGACGTCCCTGATGACATGGAGCAGTATCAATGCAGATTGGCAAGGCCTGACAGCTGCAAAACATTCACTGGTCTCCCAGCACACACTTACAAACAGCAACTGCTGTGGAAGCATTCTGCCCTAGTGGTTCTTGTGCTGGCTGAAGTGTCTCGTCCACTTCCATGATGATTTCTGGACCACCTATTTGACAGCAGGGGCCAGACATCAGGATCTCACAGCACAGCTCCCTCAAGCTCATTGTCCATTCAATGACAGCACCTTTGGATAGTTCAAGATCAGCCATGACAACTTAAAGGCTCTACTTGTCATGGCCCCAGCAATAAATGAGCCACAACACTTTGAAGGTTAGCTTCAACCATGTCCTCTTCCAAATGGAGCACTTTCCTGCATTCTCACAAGTAAATGTTTCTTGATGGATGGTCATAGCTTTACCGCAGACACATTGCTTAGAAGATGGCAGTATGTTATGTGCCTGTAAAAAGGCAACAGTCACATTCTGCGTTTGGAAGATCCCTAACTTTCAAAGGTTCACTACCACCTTTAGCCACTTTATCTCGTTCAGAACATGAAACTTTGCAGGAATCTGCCACATCATGCTGTGCAAAAGCCTTTCCAAAATTTTAACACATTCAAAGATGCACACGGAAGCGCACTGACAGGGTCATAATTAACACTGTGCAATACTATTACAGTTGATATGGGACAATGATTTGGAAAACATATTTCAAGACTTCTGTGAAATTTAACAACACACACCCGCATATCAAATGGGAGCGAACTGTCATTAGTGAAAATACACATAAAGCATGGCCACACATAGCTAGGCTTACGATTTCTGTGTTGGCACAAAGAATGCCATCACACAGCACAAAATGGATATTACGAACATAGTGTTGTAGTAGATATAGGTTTGGCTGTGTAACGGCATATTTCTGTGTTTTTGCACAGACAGTGCCATCAAGCGATGTATGGCTGCTAATAGACCAGTACCAAAAATCGTTATATTTACTTCACTTGGATTTGAATCCAAGTTGTGGGTATGTCTGATAGACGCATTAAACACAATACTGAACGCTTTGATTATAAAGTAAAAATATATATGAAACCCTTTGATTATAAAGTTTAAATACATGCATATCTAATTGTAATATCATCATCTACCTAGTCCATCATTTTGATAATGAATGACAGATTAGACCACTTATCCCTATGTTTTTATGCATGCTTTCAATATTGTTAACCTATTCATCCTGTAATACTACTTATCCACAATTGTCTTGGTCATCATCTGCTTCTTGACCCATTCCTAACTCCCAGCATGGCATCCTTCTTCCAATATATTTGTTTCATCACATACCCAAAATAGTGTAGCTTTTTTCGCTTTACTATTAATTGTAATATAGAAATCATTAATTAATAATGAATTTTAAACAAGAAATGCTACCCAATTTTAACATGGTTCTGCAAAGCAATGACAAGTTACTGTTTATGATAATCACAGTGACTTTTGTCAAAAAAATTGCTTAAAAATCTAATTTTCAGAAAATTATTTTAAATATATATAAACAGAAAAAATTAATAGGTAGCATTACAATATTAACCAAAAAACAAAATTTTATTAAAATAACTTCCACAATCATAGTTTCATCTATTAACAAATAGACCTTTTCAAGTGAAATTCAACAAAAAACATACAAAATATATATACAAAACAAAATAACATTCCCATCATTTACTTAGTTTCTTTTGTTCTTCTTTTCAATTAACTTTTTTCATAAAAGAGAATCTCTACATTGTCAGATCTGTATTTATTTCATGAACATACAAAGCTGAGTTATGATATCTATTTTTAACTCTACTCTTTGAACTTTATCTCTTTAATTAAGACTTAATTGAGTTTGACCTATATAAATTTTATAACTGCAAGGAATCTTATAAACTACCTTAGGAATAGATTTGCTGCCAATTGATTGTACTATTTAATAATGAATTTAAATTCAGCCCTTTCTTCCAGGCCACTTTCATACCACCCAATAAAAAGCTATTCTTATAAATCAATTTACAAATTGAAGACTTGTATAGTAAATAAATAAACACTTTACTCTCATTAACAATTAAATCTTTATTTTTAATAATTTATAGATATTTTTATTAAATATTCCTAATAAATTCATCATTATAATCTAACTCAGTATAGTCAGAAGCAAACTGACTCCTTTGAATATAATTATTATTTTCAAAATTATTAAATCTTCAATTCCTATAACAAAAATTCAATAAAGAAAGTTTCTTATGAGTAAAAGGTTGGTAACTGTCTGGCCTTATCATATTTTTAAAATTTTTTGCTTTAGTAAAATGATTACAAAATAAAACACTATCAGCACTTCAATCCAGAAATTTTAACTTAACAAATTTAAAAGTACCCCTCTAAAAAGTAAATTTAATATTAGAATCAAAAGCATTGAATCCACAAAAAAAATTCTTCAATTTATCTTCCTATATAACAAACAATTATCAACATACCTAACAAATAATTTTAAAGAAACAGAAACATTATTAATAACACTAGTCTCTAAAAAATCAAGACAGCATTAAAAGAGAAATAGCATAACCAATAACCCACCCCTCTTTTAATTTTATGAAACATATCATTACACACAAAATACATAGAATCCTCTAATGACAATAGCAAGTCATGAATTAAATCTTAATGAAAAAGTTAAAATTCATGAGAGTAGAGTTAAAAATAGATATATTCATGAACTAAATACAGGACATCTTTTATGAAAAAAGTGAATTGAAAAATAAAAGAAACTCTAGTGATAAAATGTTTTGAATCTGAGGCCATCAATTTCATGAAGACATCCTTTTATGTTAAAAAGTTGGTTTTTGAAGTAAATGACGGGAAAGTAATAAATGAAACCATAATTGTGGAAGAATTGTAGTAAAATTGTTTTTTGGTCAGTATTATAATGTTATATCAATTTCTATTTTATTTATAATTACTAGTATATTGTTAGGCAGTTTTTAAGAGCTAAAATAAATTATATTAAATAAAAGTATAGTACACAGACACTGGAAAAACAATTTATAATACATTTGAATAAGTAACACAGTAATGTTACGGTAATGAGATGTAACTGCTTTTTCAAAGATAAATTGCAGCAACAGTAATTTAGCTCAATAAATCAAGATGTAGAGAGTTTTAAGTAAACTTTAAATGGGTTAATAAAATGTTTGACATATGAAAGTCAACAGCATTTATAAATCAAACTAATGCAGATAGTTTATATTCTAGTTTTAGATAACTTTTTCACTTTAGATAATATTAAACAATGAATTATTGCAGCAATGATCCACTTTAAATCCCTCCAATAACATAAACAATTTGTATTCCCAAGTCTCAATATTTATACTATAATAACAATTCACAAGTCAGACTCAAAACCCCAATTGTGGTTGAAGAAACAGTTATCTTTTTGGTCTTTAATGTACAACAATAAAAACATTTATTATAAAATATTTTGATCTCTATTATTTTTTAGTATTTAGATATTTTGCAAATCTATCTCTATATGAATTCAATTTTATTCATTCAAAAGATTGCAGAAAGTACTTTAAATTGATTTGACACTTGTAGTTTATGCATGTGTGTGTATCACTTGACAATTCTGCAATAAGTTAATATGCATACCTCCTATGTACATATCAGATTTAGTACGAGTAAATTATTCATTTTAATACTTCTAAATAAGATTATAATCACATAGTAATAACAGCTGCAACAACAAGAACTGCAACAAAGATAGCTGGTAGAAAAAAGTACCAATTAACCAATAAAATTTCTACTGAGATTAGAGAATTTATGAAGAAAAGAAAGATTGAATATCTCGAGTTTTGTAAAATCATGCAGAAAAGAGTTGAAAATGATATAAGAAAGTATAACTGTGAACCAGTAAAGAAAGCTGTAGAAGAGAGTAAAAGTCTCAAGAGTGTAAAACAACCTTTTGGTATTGATAGGAATTTTATATCTGCAATATGAAAAAAAAGAAATTATTACTAAAATGAGAGATGACATCATGAAATGGGTAGAAGACTTTTATCAAGAATTATATAGTAATAAAGAACAAGTACCTCCTATATCTATTATATCTTCCGAATTTTAAATGAAGAAGACATGCAATTAAATTTATGAAGAAAGGAAAGGCTCCAGGTAATTATAATTGATTTATTAAAAGGTGAAGAAATAGAAATTTTTTTTAGCAAAGTTATACACCAAATGTCTCAATGATAAAGATGTACCAGATGATTGGAAGAATGGAATATTATTTAAAAAAGGTGATAAAGAAGATATTCCAGATCTATCAGCCTTTTATCAGTTTTATACAAAATTTTTATCAAGATAATTGCAACTCTACAGAAAATATTGGATTTCACCAACCAAGAGAACAAACTGGATTTAAAAGTGGTTTTAGTACAGTAGATCACATCCAGGTATTGAGGGAAGTTATAGAAAGGACAAATGAATATGCGTTGCCATTATGCTTTGGATTTGTAGATTGTGAAAAGACATTTGATTTATAAAAATGCAACAGCAACAATTAGATTACATAATGATACTGGGGAAGTCAATATTGAGAAGGGTGTAAGAAAGGGTGACTCCATATCTCCAAAACTTTTTACAGCTGTGTTTCATGGATTAAAATGGGAAGCTAACGGAGAGAAAGTAAATGGAGATTATTTAAATCATTTAGATTTTGCAGATGTAGTTGTTTGTGCAAATAATGCTTTAGAGCTGCAGGAAATGTTGCAGGAGTTATCAGATGAAAGTAGGATTCAAGATAAATATTAAAAAGACTAAAGTAATGTTTAATGGATTTTCTCAAAATATGAAAATAAAGATGATTATGTGTTAGAAGTTACAAATACCTTGGTCAGATTATTAATACAGATGGAAGTATAATGGATGAAATTAATCATAGAATTAAACTTGGTCGGAGTGCTTTTGGTAGAAATAACTTGATACTAAAAGGAAATATGCCTATGTGTTTAAAAAGGAAGGTTTTTAATAAATGTGTTTCACCAGTTCTTACTTATGGATCTGAGACTTGAACATTTAACAGAAGAGCAATACAGACTTCAGACTACTCAAAGAAGTATGGAGAGATGCATGTTGGGAGTAACAAGAAGAAATTGAAAATGCAATATATGGGTAAGAGGACAAACAGGTGTTACTAACCTCATCGAAAAAATTAAGACTGGAGTTGGTCTGGACATATTGCTAGAAAAGATGATAATAGATGGTCAATTGAAATCTTAAACTGGATTCCAAGAGATTGTAAAAGACTGCAGGGATGATGTGGAGAAGAAAAGCTAAAGATCGGAGAAAATGGATTGAACTTGGAGAGACCTTTATCCTGCAGTGAATTGATAATGGTTGATAACATTATCTTTCTCATATCAGACAAAAAATGGCTCACTAAATACAGTACAATAAATCAATCAAACACTGACATTTGAAAGATATGATGTTTTATAAAAGTTGATCTTTTTTTTTAATCTAATAAACCAATATGGACATGAGAAAGAGAATAATTACAAATTCAGATTCTATAAGTTAGACTTGTGAATTATTATAGCATGTGAATTTACATGTTCTATAAATAAGATTACATATTTTCAGATCTACATATTAATAACAAGTTTATTTTCAAGCTTATTGAAATAATTACAATTTAAGCTACATGTTTTCTAATAGAATTAGAAAAAGAATGTTTTTTTTTTTAGTAATCAATCTAAAGATTAGAATTTAAGTTCTTATCAAAAAACTATATCTGTTAACAAATTTAGGAAAGTGCAATCTTTTTTATTGATTTAAAAAAAAAGTACAAAATTGCTGCCACTGATAACAAGCCATATATTTATCAAACTGGTGTTAGAATGAAAAAAAAGTGTTTTAATTACACATAAGTAGTAATACAAGTTAACACTTGAAATAAATTTTAATAGAAAAATGAAGCTCCTTTTATAGTCATAGTAATACATTATTACCATTGATAACAGATTTAAGGAAATCCAGGACTCATTGTCTTCATATAATATAAAATTATCATCACTGATAATAAAACACCCAAAGCATGATACTTGATTTAATATTATTATAATCTTAAAATTTAATCCATGTCTTTCCTAAAGATTTCTGATAGTATTAAATTTAGGCAAGTGAATGTTTTTACTATTTAACAATGGTTTGAGATATTTGATTTTAATTATCATTTGCAATATATGTATATATAAGTAAAAAAGAGATGAGAACAGAAGTCTTCACCTAATTCCAAGAGATTGTAGGATACTTAGAAAAAGATCACATGTGAAGTAAATAATAAATTGCTGGAAAGATATGAAGAAGAGAAAATATAGATCAAAGAAACTTGATTAAGTTCAAAGATCTTCACCCTACACTTGGATTTACAATAGTTAAAAATATATACCTGCACTGTTCACAATGGAAATTGATTTACACAGATGTACTAATAATATAAGTAAAGATCTTTTATATAACTCACTGTAGAACATAGGTATCTTCACAACAGTTCCATATAAAGGAATAGTGAAGAAAAAGGCAGTATTTGACCAGACTTGCCAGGAAATTATTGTTTTTTTAATCTTTATGTGAATATCATTTAATAAATATATACCAACTTAATGTTTATGATGATGGCAATTTACTTGTAATTATATGTTGCTATTTCCATCATCTAGTTGAATTATTAATAATAACACACAAGTTAGTATACAGCAGAATGTTTTGAATGCTATTATTTTCCAATTTTCTTTAGGTATTACTGGTTTCATGAATACTAAATATAAGGTATTAGCTCTAATTAATTAGATCAATAAGATCAAATCAATGACCTTTAGATTCATGAATATTGCATTTAAGATGACAAACCTTAACCAATTGTTTCGAGCTTAACACATTAAATTTAATATTCATAAATCTAAAGATCGCTTCACTTCCATAGAGCTAGCTAACAATGATTAGGATAGCAGTATCTAAAAAAGAAAAAAATACCATTCAAAATACTGTATTTTATAATAGCCCATGATTTACTACTAACAACGAGTGAAGTTTGAATTTTTTTTAAAACTAGTTAATTCAACTAGAATATGAAAATAATCAAAAATATATTTACAAGTATATCAATTTAATTCATCAGTTATATCAATAGACCGTCTCCTAATGTAGAGGCTGAATCAAATCTAGATTCCTATAAGTTTATAGTTTAAAGGGTCTTCAGATTCAAGACATCAGACTCAGTTTTCTGTTGACTGACTGATTACTTTTAACTTATTTTGCTATTCAATTCAATGAGATGAGAATTTGAATGTTCCACTTTTGAATGCAAATTTATATAGCTACACAGATCTGATACTAGGTTTGCAACTCTTAAGTTAACTATGTTGTTAGCTTTGATTCCTTACAAAAGAATTGTAAATGGATGTACACAGATTTTTCTTCAGCATATATCATTTGAAACAGCACTTTTTTTTTTTTTTTCTAAAATTTATGTTGTTAGAATTTATTCAAATAGATATATAATCTTATTAGAAATATATACTCTTATTCTTCTCCTTTACTTTCTTTGCATTTCTTCATATATATATTGTTTATAATAACTCCTCTCATAAACACTTGGATGCAAATTTTTTTTTGCATTAAAGTTTATATGAGAGGAGTTATTATAAGCAATATATATAATCTTGTAGAAACATAGTAAGAGAAGCACTCATCCTAATTTCCAGTTGCTATTTCTAAGAGAACCGTAAAAAGATATAGAATCAAATTCATATATGTATATACATCATTGATAAGATATAGAATTATCTGTATTTGAATATTTCTAGAAAGCAAGTTGGCCGACTGAAATCTCGTAATAGTAGGCGACATGATAATTAATAAAAAAAAAAAAACTTAACATCTTCAATAATTGTCCTTTTAGATAACAAGCTATTAAATATCCCAAACCGAATATATACATGTTCTCTGCCCAAAGGGTGGGGAAACTAAGCAATATATTACGACCGGATGATCATAGATTCACACACAAATGAATGCGTATATATTTCCCCCATAGTTAACAATATCTACTCATCTATTAATACATCACAGAAAGAAAAAAAAACAATGTAACCCTTTTTATTGTTTTCTTATTAATCACTTGCGGTGCCTGACGTTATTTACTATACGATGAACAGATTGTTAGCCTAATTCGATACTGGCATTATACATTTTAAGATGCACGCGATAATTTGAAATACAAACGACAAATTTAGAAAATAAATTTATCGCAAGCAATATTACATTTTAATAATATATATAAAATGAATGGTGACATTTAAAGATAAAACAGCACACACAAAAAAAAATGGATACATTTTTTAAAAAAATGTTAGGTTTGGAAATTACAGCATTTTGCATAACAATTTTCACGCAAGATATTAGATACTTGAATCAATAACTGTAGTAGTAATAAAAAAAAAAACTAAGCCCAAAATTAAGATATTTTTATATGAAAAAAAAAAAAAACTGTACATACGATTACGCCATTACAAATTAACAGAAAGAAAGAGGGGTGGGGGGGACTCAATAGTAGTAAAAAAGATACTTTCTTTGTGTAAAGCCCAATAAACGGTACAATCTTTTACCCGGGAAATCGTTTTTGCGCGGGAAAATATATAATTCTTTGTATCAACTAAAAGAATTTTCAGAACAATATTTTGTTCTAGATGAAGCATTATATGTACAAAAAAAAAAGAAAGACAATTACATCCAGTTAAAGTTTGCTAAATAAAGCAGCTACTATAAATTCTAAAATCCATTCGCACAGTAGAGATTTATCTAAATAGAAATTTGACCTTGAAGAGTAGAAACCTAGTTAATTGAATATCATGTGATATCTTTCCACTAATCAGAATGCTTGCATAACAGAGCGTACCCTGCGCAATCACAATGCGCGCGCCACCTAATTCTAACAAAATGCCGTCAGAGCAGAAATCAGTCTTGACAACACAAACAGAAAAGCCTATACATTATACGTATGTATTTTAAAATTTGATAAGAATTAATACCTAAATTTACTGGAAAAATATTGTATAGTATTGTCAGCCATTGACTCTTATTTTTTTTTGTATTTTTTTTCTAGTTATTTGAAAGAATTTCGAGTAGAGCAATGCCCGCTTTTCTTACAACACAAATGTACACAACATCGACCGTTCACATGTTTTCATTGGCATTTTATGAATCAAAGACGTAGGAGACCTATTAGAAAGCGTGATGGTACTTTTAACTATAATCCGGATATTTATTGTACCAAATACGATGAAACTACAGGCTTATGTCCTGACGGAGATGAGTAAGTAGAACTGATTTTGTTAGCTTACTATTATAACCATGCGTCAAGTTAGTGCTATAAGAATTGGTCATCAGAGTACGAATGATTACGTTCTATTCGACCATCACCATTTTTTTTTTGTCTATTCATGACATTAATATTATAATCTTGATTTTTTAGAAACATTTTATAATTTATTTTGCTTGAAAATACATTTATGATCAATACTAGTTTACATGGCGAATATAGAATGTGTGGTAGGGGTTGACATATTGTAAACAAACATGGCTGCCATATTTACTTCAGTTAGTTCAAGCGATTTGAGCTGTGATTTTTGGTGGGACTTTTTACTTTTTGAATCCGATGTTTCTATTTAAAGTAAAATTTAAACATGTTATTGACTCTTATATATCGTTTTAAAACATTTTTATTCACTGACATGTGTAATAAATCGGGAAATAAATAATTTAATGGAGACATGATTTAGGTTCCATATTGAATGTTTTCTCGAGATCGACAGTTATTTTATAGTATATAGTGCTATCCAACTGATGACCGATTTTTAAATACATTGCATGTTTAATAGCATGACTTGTAATAAATTATGCATTACAAAAAGTATTATAATAAAAAAAGAAACTGACAATCTTGCTTAGTTGACCAATGCCAATACTAAAACCATTTTTTTTTTAAATTATATTTTTTTTAGTTTTTGAATTCATATTTATATTATCAAATATTGAAGAAAAAGATTAATACAGATCACTTAACATGTGCTTATAAAAAATTGCAAGATCTTTTTAAAACAGTTCTCTTTTTCTCAATCATGTTTATTATAAACTAATTTTTTTTTTACTGAATACATATGCGTGTCTGAGACTGTATTTACAAAAATGTATGCAGAAATTTTAAGATCCTTAAATTATTTTAGAAATTATATTTTAATAGATAAGGTACTATACTATTTTTTTAAAAAGTCACTAATCGTTTTTGAACATTATTTAGTATTTAAACTTTTTTACAAAACGGCTACTTTTTTTGTTGTTTTTTTTTTTGTGTTTTAAATTAATGAAAATTATATAAAACTAAAGTTTATTAATATTTCCTCTCATATAGAACAAAATATATATATATGCAGAAGAAATATACATTTTAAAGGATTTGGATATTTTCATGAAACATTCTAAATTTTATTTAGGAGGCATATATATTAAAAAATATTGTTTTTTAATAAAGCTATATTTTCCTCCTACTTATGGTGGAAATGGTTTTTAAAAACTTATTTGCTAAATAAATATTTTTTTAATCATAATTTGACTTTTTTTCTGAAAATAATGTTCAGTATTTATTTTAGGGTGGGAAAGGATATAATTAACATGAGAATAACACCATTAAATAGCTTTTTGCAGTGCAGGTCTCTTACACATCCCTCCAGAGAATTAGTGAAAGGGAAGACATTACTCATCAGGATAACTAACTGTTGGTTGGTCGATGAGGATTTTTGTTTGCTTGTTTAATTATCTTTTCTTCATATATTGCTTCTTAATAAAGTAGCAGTTATTTTCCTATTGATTTCAGTTAAGTTTGAATTATCTTCAAAATCTCTATTTTAAAAAGATTAGCAAATTCTACAGAGTGTTTCTGAAGATTAAGGCTATCAACTGTTAATACTATATTTTTTAATAGGTTTCATTTCTCTGATTTTGCATCAACACATATTTTACATCTCTTTAATTTATTATCATTTTTTGTGTTAAAACTATTACAAACATTGCAATTTTGAAATATATATTTTCTGTTACCCAAATATTCAATTTTGCTATATCTTTATTTGGATATTTCCATGTCCATTTATGTTTAGCTAAAAGAGAGAATTCATAATTTACAATGTGTTATTTATTATTTCTGTTATTATAACCAAATTTCCCCACACCTTTCATTTTTACTTATTTTCCACTTCTAGCATTAAAGTCTCCCATGATAATTTTAAAATGTTTAGTGCGATCAGAAGTATTTTATATGCCTATATAAAAATCCTCTACTTCATTGCAATGACACAACCTGAATTATTTTCATTTTATATCTTTCATTTAGATAAGTCAATTATTTTATATAGCGCAATGTTTTTTATAAACTGTAATATTTAAACAGCATTAAACTGTTGCACATGCGCTATTCTTGCCATTCTCTTCATTAGTCCGTCAATCTCTAGTGCATTTTTTATTGATAATGAATTCCATCTTTATTTTCAATATATATAGCTTTATAGTAAAGTATATTTAAATCAATTGTTCCTTTTTCTTCTAATTGCACAAAATCTAATGAAAATCCTATTTAATATAACAGTTCTTTTTCAAATCTTATAATATTGTTTTACATTCATATCGGCTTTTTTCAAACCAAATTGTGCAAACGCTTTTTGAGAGTGTTAAATAATAAATGAATAACCTCTGACCCATACAAGATATAGAATTTATGCAGCAATAAAAGGAATCCTCTTATTACTACGACTCAAATATTTATGTATGAGCAAATCTGAAGTACTGGCACAGAAGGTGTGACTATAGAACAGTCACTTTGAATTACTATATATAACTTATGAATGAATGACGCTGATGAAATTTACTAGAATTTACTGAACGTCATTCCAACTGAAATTAATCGTATATATAAATCAACATTTATTTTTTATAGCGTCTGTATACAATTGTAATCACATTCATATCGGCTTTTTTCAAACCAAATTGTGCAAACGCTTTTTGAGAGTGTTAAATAATAAATGAATAACCTCTGACCCATACAAGATATAGAATTTATGCAGCAATAAAAGGAATCCTCTTATTACTACGACTCAAATATTTATATATGAGCAAATCTGCCAGTACTTCAGATTTGCTCATATATAAATATTTGAGTCGTAGTAATAAGAGGATTCCTTTTATTGCTGCATAAATTCTATATCTTGTATGGATCAGAGGTTATTCATTTATTATTTAACACTCTCAAAAAGCGTTTGCACAATTTGGTTTGAAAAAAGCCGATATGAATGTGATTACAATTGTATACAGACGCTATAAAAAATAAATGCTGATTTATATATACCATTAATTTCAGTTGGAATGACGTTCAGTAAATTCTAGTAAATTTCATCGGCATCATTCATTCATAAGTTATACATAGTAATTCAAAGTGACTGTTCTATAGTCACACCTTCTGTGCCAGTACTTCAGATTTGCTCATATATAAATATTTGAGTCGTAGTAATAAGAGGATTCCTTTTATTGCTGCATAAATTCTATATCTTGTATGGGTCAGAGGTTATTCATTTATTATTTAACACTCTCAAAAAGCATTTGCACAATTTGGTTTGAAAAAAGCCGATAAGAATGTGATTACAATTGTATACAGATGCTATAAAAAATAAATGCTGATTTAAATATTGTTTTACGTAAATGTGATTTTCATTTGTATATAGTTAAATAAAAGATCATCATTAAATAGCATTTGGGTTCAAATCAGAGGATTCTTAGTGCTGTTCGCCTTTGGTTGCCAACCCTGTCTTGACTAAAAACTTTACACTCTCCAAGGAATAAGAGCTATAATTTTAGTTTTGTCTGTCATGATTGTATTACATAATAAAAAAAAATTAAAAAATTCACACATTTGGCCTGCCTTCAAGAAAACGCAACTGATGATTTAATTAAGAACTGTCAGGCAACTTGAAAAGAAAAAAATATAATATTTCTTGCTCTCAAACACAGAAATAAAAAGGCAATAAACTCATTATACTGGCTAATGCATGCTGGGGAACAGCTCATCCATGATCATTTACCATATAAATAATTACATAGTAATAACAAGAACATATGCGTTGTTCAGTTCCTTTAAGACCTTAAAGAGGAATCAAAGAGATTCTTATCAGTTATACATAATTCTTTTCTGTAGCCTTCATCTTAAATATACATTCATAAATAAATGGTACTTATTTTAAAATAGAAAAAAAAAATTAAGAACATACATGCTTGATATGAATATCATGTTTTTACTTTTTTTTTTAAAGAGTTTATTCTTCATAGTAATGATGGCTTTTTTATGAAAAAAAAAAATTGTGTTTGTGTGTGAGTCTAATCAATTAAATTAGCAAGTAAAAATAAACTACATAGTAAAATTTTATTTTTATAGCAATATAAAATATTGTAAATGTATGTAATATATTCAGTGTATGTAAAGAATAAATAAACAGTACATATTTTAAAATAGGAAAAAATTAAGGGCATACATGCTTGATATGAATAACCATATTTTTTACTTTTTCTTTTAGAATTATTCTTCGTAGAAATGATGACTTTTGTGTGTGTGTGTGTGTGTGTGGTCTAATTGAATAAAATCAAGCAAAAATAAATTACATAGTAAAATTTTATTATTATAACAATATAAAATATTGTAAATACATGTAATATATCCAGTATATGTTAAAATTAATAGATATTACATTATTTAATTATTACAATTTGATTTACAAATATCAAACTTGTTAGGCTCACAACTTTGATATTATCTATTTGATTTACTAGGCTGAGATTATCATATCATTTCTATCCCAGATATAAACTTTAAATCCAGCTAAAGATTAATTTATTTGTTTTTTTAATTAATATCAACACTTGGAATAATTAATCCATCGTTATTCGTGTCTTTTTTTTTTTTAAATACGCTTAAAGTAATCACTTCATTATATAATTTATAGACTTTAATATTTACATTTAATAATTTTCTTACAAATAAATTTTTAAAGGTATGCAAAGTTTATAATGAGAGAATAGGAATAAATAAGATTGTATAATCAAATTTTTATATTGTTATTCCAGGAAGGCTAGGGAAGTGAATGGCTCATTAACACAATCTGTAATATATGTATATTCATTATAATCAGTTAATTTTTGTTGCATAATTTTGATAGTTGCTTTAGATCTGTGCTCATGTAAACTGATAATAGAGGAGAGAGAAATTTGTGGATATATTAAAATATTAAAAAAAAGAAAACTGCCTAACATAAACATTAAATTAATGACAATTTTTTCATTTACCATATACTTATATAAAATAACTATTATACTAATCTTGAAGCAGTAATCTTGAGGATTGGTTATCCAAACAAAATAGCTAATGCAGTTTTTACAAGGTTACAATTTTTAATCATTCCATAACATTTATACATTTTTTGAGAAGACTTAAGTCTTTTAGAAATCTACTTAATCCCTATAGATTACACTACATCCTACAGTTCTTTATAAATTGCAGATACTAAAATTCCTATTAATTAAACATTATAAATTATATTACTTATGATTCTAATGTATTGATTTCTTCCTTGTGTTTTTCTTTATGATACTGTTTATGTTTGCACATAGTAACATACCTAAAACATATTTGCAGCTATATACATTAATAATTCATTTTTCAGTAATTTAATTATAATTTTTTCTTTAAACAACAACAATTTTTAATAAAAAGTTGTAGTACTTTAATTTTTATGCAATTTTAATTTTTTTTTTAACTACTATTCAACAATAAAAATAATTATTCATTATGAAGTTATTTGGTCTATCTTTCAGTTTAATCATTTTGTTTACAAATGGTCATTTTGTCTGTGGATTTTATTTTATGATTTGATTTTCGATGATTGCAAGATTAATTTCTACTGTAATTGCATAATTTTGATGTAATTTCACAATTTAAAGACTTTCTATGATAATTGATATCTGGCAACTACTTAATGTTCTATCCAACGCTATATTTGGTGATCACCTAGATATGTCATTAGTAAGAAAAAATTGACAGCAAAAAAGTTATTGCCAATAGGAATTGATAAATTTTGCAGGCAAGATATATTTTCAATGATTAGTAACTATTCATTCTTTTATAGACCAAGAATATCCTATCTTAAAAATGGGATCAGTGAAATTATTTTTCATATGGAGATATGATATGAATTGCTGAAGATGATGATCAGTAACTGGAATGCCAAAAATAAAAGAAAGTAACTACTTCGGATTTGAAATCCAAAATAAAGTAAGAGGATGTCTCTTCAATTTTTGTATATAACATTGTTAGTGTAAATTTATAACTTTTAAATAAAAATTATTAACAAAAATTAACATTTAACTTTATTGTTAATCAATCATATTAAGATGCAAACATATTATTTTTGATTGCATGTATATTTAAATCTGTATAATTAAAATTGCCACTCTTTGTTTTTGTTTTTTAAATTACAAAAAAGAATGTATTAAATAAAAATGTTGTACTTTGTAAATATATATAATGCTATATAATTTTATACACAAAGTTTATATATTATTTCTTTTAATGAAGTTCAGTTTGTTTGCAAAAAAAGAAAAGTTTCTTGCAGTTCCTTTTTCTTATGTATGTAATGTAATGTTGGCTTTTTTTAGAAGTATAATGTAATTGGGTTGCTTGCTTATTAAATATTTTTATATGCATCAATAAAGTGCAATTTCTGAATACTTTAGCTTCAGCTGGGAATATAAATTCACGGACTCAAATGTATTCTGGCTTATGTCTACTAAGAAAAAGGAAAAATAACAATAGCAAACTCTCCATCCAGTACTGCCATCCAGTGTAAACCTTAATAATCAGTGGATGCAAGAAGGTTTGTACATAAAATCCCTATCTAGTGTCTACTCATCCAATATCCCCAGACTAGTTTCTAGCTTGTGATTTTCATCAGTGAGGAGCTTTGGATCGAGAGCACTGCACTTAAATCTTAGAATATAATGTAACCCTCCAGCAGCAGCCACTTTTACCTATTTAGTTAACTATAAAACTAGGAGCCCAAGATAAAAGCAATAATGTTTTCATTCCAAGCTCATTCGCCTGTACAGTCATATGGTTCAGATCTATATGACTATACAAGCAAATGAGCTTGGATGAAAACATCTGTTTGTTTTCATTTTGGTCTCATAGCTTTATAGTTTATCAAATAGGTAAAAAATTGGATCCTAAGGTCTAGGTGCAGTGCTCTCAGATTCAAAGCTCCTCACTGAAGAAAGCCACAAGCTAGAAACTAGTCTGAGGATATTGGATAAGTAGGCACTAGATAGGAATTTTATATGCAAATCTTCTTGTATCTATTGATTACTAAATCTTGCATTGTGTGGCATTACTGTATGGAGAGTTTGCTGCCATTAATTACAACTTGTGTAAGCATAGGAAATGGTAATCATGTGAAAAAGGAAAAATTGGCTTAGTCATTTGAAGAGAACTGTGATCAGTTTGCTATTTTGGCATTTATATGCCATTTTACTTTCTGAATAAATAACTACAATAAAATAATATTTATTTCTTTTTATTTTATATTTAGTATATTCTACATATTATTTGCTCCTCTAACATATATGTCAGTTCTACTATTAAAGCTATCTCCAGAAAAATTTAAATTACAATACCTAATTACATTTTCTTTAATTTGCTGTTTCTAATTTAATTATTTTATAACATTATATTTGAATATTTATATTTATGACTTATAAATTCTGCAATCAAGTCTGATTTCAAAATTTTTTTTATAGCATATCAAAGAAAATATGCTTTATGATAGTTTTGATTATTATATTTCTTGTAGTAAAATAATCATCATACACATATTTAAATAAACTGTGTGACATATAATGATGAATTTTTTAAACAAACAGAAGAGTCAAGTCATATGTTTTAATGTGCTTAAACAATAGGTGCTCTATGATAGTGTTTAATATATTCCTATCCAGTGCTGTCCTTTCCTTATTTACAGACTAATTTTTAGCTTATAGTTTTCATTTATGAAGAGTTTTGAATATGGATCTAAGGCACCTTTCCTCCAGCAGCCATCATTCACTCCTCTTTTTATTATCTAGTTATTAGCCAAAAATTCAAAAACTCATTAATGTTTTGAATAGCCAATTTGCTTACATAATTATATAGATCTGGCTATAGACATTTATATTACTTGGCTATGATTATTATAACACTGATAAAACATCATGTAACTACTTACACTTGATTTTTGAATAGCATATCTATTTTTTTTATTCTGATTATATCACATTGTGCAAACTTGAGAATCAATAAGTTCTTAATGAATCCCTATCCAATGCTATCTCACTCCATTTTTACAGACTAGTTTCTAATTTATGTCTTTCATTAGTGAGAAGTTTTGAATCTGGATCTAAAGCCCTTGGATTTTAGAGGGTTTTTTTTTTTGCCACTACAAAAAATTAATTTTTTAAAAATATATGGGGAAAATAAGTTACTTTGCATATTTTAGATAAGTTGATAAATATTTTAATTTATTTTAAATTGATAAATAATTTTTTTTGTCAAATTTTTAATATGTATAAAAATATGTAAGATCAAATTACATATACAAGATATAATTTGAATTTTTGTTTTTAAATAATTGTTTAGCTACATCTAGTCTTAACATGGGTACTATGTTTATTTTTCACTAGAATCAGATGTTTCTATGCATTGCTTCTGAGGAATAGTCTTGTATTGCTTCTTTGAAGAAAAAATTATTATGTTTATGAAGTTTTTGCATGTTAAGTACCACCTGTAATACTTTTTTTTTCAAAGTATCTTGAAATAGATTTTGGCAGTATTCCTGAAAATTATCTAGGAATAAGATAAAATTGAAAATGGTTTATAGATTTCATTTTTTACTAGGCAAATGTTAAATACTATAATAAAATTGTAATGATGCAATTTTTAATTATTTATAATTACTTACAATAAGCTTTTTGCACTAAGTGGCATAATAACTTTACAAAAATTAAGTAGAAAGCAATGACTTATCAATGATGAGCTGTTGATCTTGATTGCTGATCATAATCCTAATACATTTTTTAGAATCAGTGTTGTTAAGATAATGTAACACACGCACACACACATATAAATATAATTACATGGTTAAAATTATTTGGAAAGTCATATGACATTCAAACTTCATAATGACAGTTTAACAATAGTTTCTTTCTATTATCCAAACTGATTTTTTTAAAATTTTATTTATGCTACTTAGTTGAGAATCAATCTTGGAACCTTTAGCTCAGAATTTGCTATTCTGCTGCTGCTGAAAACAATGTAGATTTATATATATAATATTGGGAAAATTAGATGTAATTTAGTTTACGGAAAGATTAAAAACATAATTGGGAAAGTATTATTCATATAAAAATGAATAAGTGTAAAAAATATAGATATAATTAAAAAATGGGGAGAATTGTTAGGAGAATTATGTGCTAAAAAATAGACGTGAAGAAACAAAAAGTTGAAAGGAAAAATGAGATTTGGAATAAAAAGTAAGATTGATATAGATGAAGTGTGTTGATTGTCAGTAAAATAAAAAGCATAGGAATTGATTAAATTCTAAGAGATTAAAAAAAAAAAAAAGATCATAATTATTTTTTTTATAACCATTATAAGTTCAGAAGATAAAATATTATGTAACTAAATATGAAGAAATTTTGGACAATATGTTTAATATTACCTGAAATGGAAATATTATTTTAGAATTCTAATTTTTATATTGATGAATATTAAATTTTTTCTGAGAAGCAATTTGAATTTAAAAAGTGTTGATATTGATGTTTGTAGATATAGTCATCTTCATTTCCAACCATTATTGATCCACTGCAGGATGAAGGTCTACAAGTTTAGTCCATCTTCTATCTTTAGCCTCTCTTATCCACATCACCCAACACACTTCCTTATTTCATCAACTCATCTCACATGTGGTCTGTTTCTAAATAAATCGTTTACAATCTTTTGAAATCCGGTTCAAGATTTCAACTGTCCATCTATTATTTTTTTTAACAACATGTCCAGTCCAATTCCACGTCAGTTTCTTAATTCATTCTTTTAATGATGTCATCAATAATTGTTTGTTCTCTCATCCCTGTATTTCATTGTCACTCACTTCTTACTTCTAACATACATCTCTCCATACTCCTGTTTAGTGTCCCAAGTCTCAGATTCATAAGAACTGGTAACACACATTTATTAAAAACCTTCCTTTTTAAACACATATTATTTCTAGCAAAAGCACTCCAAACAAGTTTAATTCTATGATTAATTTCATCATTTATGTTTCCATGTGTAGTAATAATTGACCAAGATATTTGTAGTTGTTAACTTCTTCTAACTCATCATTATCAATCTTTATTTTTTTTTGAGAAAATCCATTAAATATTACTTTAGTCTTTTTAACATTTATCTTTAATTCTATTTTCTTACTTTTATTTAATAACACTTGCAACATTTCCCGAAGCTAAAGCATTATTTGTGAAAACAACTAGATCATCCGCAAAATCTAGTTGATTTAAATAATCTCCATTCACTTTTATTCCCATAGCTTTTGATTTTAATCCATCAATTGCAAACTGCTCTAAAAAGTTTTAGAGATCATCTTGTCATATAACCTTCTCAATGTTAATCTTTTTAGTATCATTATGTAATTTAATTGTTGCTGTTGCATTTTTATAAGTATTATTTATAATATGACAATATTCTGGGTCTATATCTTGATGATCCAATGCATTAATCATTGAAGAAATGCTTATAGGTTTTTCATAATCTACAAATTCAAAGCATAATAGCAATTCAAGTTCCTAGGTCCTTTTTATAACTTCTCTCAATACTTGGATATAATCCACCATACTAAAACTACATTTAAATTTAGCTTGTTCTTTTATTTGGTTAAAATCCAAAGTTGCTGTAGATGAGTTGTAATTATTTTGGTAACAATTTTATATCGATCTGATAAAAGACTGATAGATTTGTAATTTTTAATATCTTCTTTCTTTTTTTTTTAAATATTAATATTAATAGTGCATTCTTTCAATCATCTGGTACAAGATGGTTTAGACATTTGGTATATAACTTTGCCAAATTTTTTTCTATTTCATCTGCTTTTAAGATATTGATTATAATTCCATCATTACCTGGAGCTTTTCCCTTCTTCATAAATTTAATTGCATGTTTCATTTTTTCATTTAAAATCCTGGGCAATTCAAAAGATATAGTAATTGTAGAAGATATTTTTTATTGTTCTTTATTGCTATATAATACTTGATAAAACTCTTCTACACATTTCATAATGCCATCTCTTTTTTTAGTAATAGTTCCATTTTTTTTTTTTTTATTGCAGAAATAAGTTTCTACCAATACCAAGATGCTTTGCACTTTAAGACTTTTATTCTCTTCTTCAGCTTTCCTTGGTAGTTCACAATTGTACTGTCTTATATCATTATCAAATTTTTTTGTGCACTAGTTTACAAAATTTGAGATATTCAACCCTTCTTAATGCATCATTTTTATATATTTTCATTTCTTCATAAATTGTCTTGTCTCAGTAGAAATTTTATTGGCCAATTTCTGCTTTTTGTACCAGCGATCTTTGTTGCAGTTTTTAAAAGTGTATCAGTCTTTTCCTATTGATTTTATTCAAATCTGAATCATGTTCAAAATCTATAAATATTTGAAACAATTTGCAAGTTCTAATTTAAATTCATTGGAAAGTTTTTGAAAATCAGGAATATCAATTATGAATATTGTTTTTTTTAATAATGTATATATATATAATATTGAATCTTACATATGTATATAGAGAAAGAGAAATTAATATATGTTTTAAACATTGGAAAGGACATTTGACAAAATAAAATAAATATTCTAAAGGATAAATTGAAGGAAAAAAACAGATAATTGAAAGGGAAGTAAATTAAAATGAAATGTAAAATAAAATGTATTAATATGAGTCAAAGTTAGATAGAAGTTTGTATTTTATATCTTATTGCATTTATTGTATATATTTTATAACTAATAGATTATATTTATAATCATAATTTGTGTTTATTATAGTAATGTGTATATAAATAAAAAATGCTTATAGTAGGTTGAATAATTCAGTGTTTCATATTTGTTGATACTGCTTTTTTTATTTGTTAAATAAAGAATTTGAGCTTCTGAATAGCTGTAATAGAATATCTATTAAGTGTAACATACAAATGAATGTACCAAAAAAAAAAAAAAAAAACAACGTATTATTTTAAGAGTTGTATAGTGAGATTTAAAAATGAAATATAAAAATTGAAATTTTATAGCATTTAAGTAGAAAATTAATAATGTAGATAATAATATTAAAATGGCAGTTGACTATGCAAACTTATCAATAGAAAATAAAATGCAGACTATTGTGATTAAATTTGAAAAAAAGACATTAAAGCTTCAACTATATGGATCTGACATATGGATAATAAAGAGACTATTTGGAATATGTGAATGAAAGAAGGTGGAAAGTTTAATGGACAAATGATCAAAAAAAATATTGAAAAACTTTTATGATCATTAAAATAAAAAAAAGATTTGATTGTACATACTCTCAAAGACAAGTTTTATTATTTGTGCTTATTTTAAAGTAGAGTTTTTCTAGAGTATATTAATCTACCACAAAGTAGATGATACATAGAGGATAAAATTTGTATATACATCTTAAATATTTAAAGATATGTAGAGGTGATAATTACTATCAGTGCCTAGTCTGTCACCCTTTTATTACTATTTATTCTAAAATCTCAATATTTAAAGCTACATCATGAAATCTTAATCATTCAGAAAGCTTATTAAGAAGACGTGTATATCATATCTCAAAGAATAATACAATAACTTGTATTTAAGAGGTTTTTTTTTTTTTAATAAATGTTATCCATAATATTTTGCATCATCTAATGATTATGTTCAAATATGGTAATATAAGAAATCGTCTTTATTAGAATTTTAACAATAATTACAGAACAATACAGGATCCATCAATGTTTTTGAATTATCTGAAAATATATACATGCATGCACATACTTTTAACAATAATTAAATTTTTGTATGTTTATGTTTATACATTATTTTTAAATGCATGCAGTAAATAAAATGTCAACAAATGAATTCATTAATACATATTTTATTTTATTGTTACTATTATATAAAATCATTTAGATACTCCTATTAATATATATATTCCTAACATAATATATATATATAACAACAGTATTAAATATTTAGATTTGATAATTTCAAGGAACAATAATATGATTGACTATAAATTGTTTATTAAACCTATTGAAACTAGAGGGTATATTTCCTATTTATCTAACGTGCCACATAATTATAAGATGGCTGGTTTTAGGTCTTTTTTGTATAGAAATAATATTTTGTGTAAATATGCATGTGATAAAAAGAAAAATATTGAAAATTATGCAAGTGAATTATTAAATGTAGGTATAATATAAAAGAAATTTATCATAGTAAGAAAATTAATAGAAATACTGGTGATGAAGAAATTAAGAGTAAGAAGTGGATATCTTTGCCTTTTTATAATAATAATCAAGTAAAATTTATGAAAAAAGTTTATAATGGTATATATAATGCTTCTTTTTATGGATCAGGTAATTTAAATAGAATGGTTAATAATTCAAAAGATAAGTTAGAAAAAAATAACATGAGTAATATAATTTATAGAATTTTTTGTGGGTGTAACTTATCATATATAGGGAAATCTAGATGTAATATAGAGAAAAAAATTAAAGAACATAAATTGTTATATAAAAGAGTTTTGAAAAATGTACCGATATGTAATAATAATAGTAATGAAGTCAAGTTATATACTGAATCTGTTTTTTATGATCATGATAGAAATTGTAATTTTAAGTTTAATTTTGATATAAATAAAATAAAAATTTTAGGACAAGAGAGAGATAATGAAAAAAAAAAATTAAAGAGGCAGTTTTTATTAGTAGGTATAAAAATACGATAATAAACAGACAGTCAGCAAATGTTAGGATTAATGAATTGTGGGATATTTAAATCGACATGTGTTTCCGGTTGGTAATAGATGATTCTATTTTGAAAGTTGAGTTGAAAATGATTATGAATATAATCGAAAATATTTCTTTATGAGTTTTTATTGAGTTTTTATTTATATTGTATTATAAATTGTTTACCACTGTTTGGAATATATTTAAGTTTTGTTATTGTATTATTGATATTAGTGGACATTTATTTTGTTTTATATATATATACTGTATATATGCCACTGACTTCAGTACAACATCCTAAAAATATAAAATATTAATTTTAAAGGTTTGCTGTGTGAGATAACATAAACTAATATTTTGATACATCAAGCTTGTTAGAAAATATATAGATCATTTTACATTACAATGTGATATCAAAACAAACATTTAATAACGAGATAAAAGCATTTTGATTATTTTTAAATTAATTTAAAATTTAAATAAAAGAAATAAGCTAACAAAATTTTTATGCAATGTCTCAAGTTTCAATTCAAATTACAATGGCTTAATATATATATATGTAAATGAAGTTTTTCTTGGATAAAAGAAATGTCATAATTTGTAATTGTTTCTAGGAATAACTATATAGAATATTAAGATGTAGAATATATACAATGTTTCAACAAAATAGCATTTGTCCTCATCTAGGAAAAGATGTTATTCCAAAATTCATTATAAAGAATTAATTTATATCTGTAGAAGGAAGTAGGATGTAATATTTTACTCCTAATATTCACTTCTTACAATCTTGGGTTTAATTTTCATTTTGATTAGAAGAAAATAGTATAATCTTTAACTGAGTCTAGTTTTCTGTCATTTATTATTACATTGTGATTAATTCTTTACATCTTTTTATGTCTTTGCAGTGACCTTATAATAATACCTTTTTTCAATTGAGAGCAAATGCAATTTCACCAAAAAATCAGATGTATTTATACATTTTAATATTTTACACAGTTATGTCAGGATGGAATTACTAATTAATATAATCATTTGATTATTAATGGTAATAAGGAAAATCTTTATATTATTAAACAGTTTTGGTATGTTAGGAATGATTTGATAATCTCTAGCCTAATAAATGATTAATAATAATTAAATAAAATGAATGATATTAGAGACGTATTTGCGTAAAGTTTAACACTTGTATAACAAATTGGAATTAATTTGATATTAATAAATACTGAAGAAATGATGAATTGTGGAAGAGATTGTCACCTGAGCCAATTAATGAATACTAGTTCAACATGAATGTTAGTCAGATTATAGCAAAATGCATATATTTCTGTATATAGAAATCTCATTTTAGTACTTATATCACACTGTATCTGAAATATCAGTTTTAATTATTTATCAGTTTCATTATTGTTTTCATCTGCAATCAGTTTTAAATATGCATTGATATGTATTCAATACATTTTAAACATTATGAAGTGTAGAAATGACAATTTGCACATGTTATTAATGGTAATATAATTTTTTTTTATAAAATTGGAGGAAATGTTTCATGAATTTTCAAATCAAATCATTCTAATGAATCAGTTAGTGATAAGATAGCTACCAGCAGACTTTTTCTTCTTATCTTAACAGAATTACATAGTTAATATTGTCAGAATAAAATTTAATAGCAAGTTCAGAAGCAAGTCTTAATATATTGAAAATGAATACAGATTTTCAATAACAAATAATTAATGCATTTTGAATGAAAACAACTTACAGAGAATGAGTAATGATTTCTATTAGATATTTGATGGAATCCCAATATTTCAGAAGATAATATACTTTGGTATTATATGTATGATATGCAAAAGCTGGATTGTCATCTTCATTATTATGATGCTGTTATTTCAGAAATGTCTTTATTAATTAATTGACTGTATATATATTCTGCTCATAGTATATCAAGGTAGGTATTAATAGTGAGAGCACTGATTTCATTGTTGATCATACCTAAAATATTGTTAATAAAATTGCTGAGCATCTATAACATGATCATTTTAATAAAATTATATTTCCTTTGCTTTTGTAAATTATCTAAATCTTTTATTGAAAAGATTTTATATCAATTTTGGTAAACATATAGGCAATGAAGCAATTAATAAAAGTATTATTGCGTATGGGATAAAGGGTTGGAATCGCTTTATAGTTGAAGTTGGATTTAAATAATTTATTTTGCATGGTAAATGCACTGTAATTTTTCAAAATCATGGACTTTATATTATACTTGAAGCTATCAGGAATACTCTTATTATATCTGACAAGTGACTGAAAGGAGGAATTTATTTGCATTAAAAAAAAACTTAAATAACTATAAAAATGTGAAACAAAAGTTTTAATGTCTACCTTATTGCTTATAGTTAATTTTTTTAATGAATCACTATATTTAAAACTTCTATTCTACCATATATTTTTGAAACATGAATAAATACATTGAAGATAAATGACCTCCTTATGCATTTTTTGCTGAACCAGCATTCATCAATTCAAATCTCTATTTCTTTGATTATTTGTTCTGTATTTATTAATATCAAATCATTATAATTTGATTTACAACTGTCAAAGGTTCTCTATTCACACCTTTGCCACTGAACATATCAGATAAGTATATTAATGATTGTCACTAATTATTTATTATATTAGAGATTATATCTAGACTAAATATAATTTTAACTTTAATTAAAGATTAATATATGGACAAGTAATGAAAAGATATGTAATAAATATTGATCCGAGGCAGTGATCAGTGCTGATTTAGCATGAAATGCACATCTTGGAAATCACTTGTGTTTTTTCAAATGCCTTTCTTCTTGTATTTCAAAAATGTATAGAGTGAAGAATTTAAATATATCTTAAAAGAAATTATACATAGAATAGGAAAGATGATATTGAGTTATTCCATGTGTTTATTTAAAATCAGATATACTAATCTTTAACTGAAAGTTAAAGTTATATTTGGATTAGAATTCTATAGTAATCATTAGCTAAATTTGTGAATACAAAAGTTTGACATTTGTAAATCAAATTGTGATAAATTGTATATATCTAATTTTATCTTTGTAGTGGAGGAGGGAGGGGGTGGCTTTGAATATAATACCTAAAATAAATTAAATTTAGATTTCAAATTTTCTTTTTTTTTTTTTTAGTTTAATTTGTTTTAGAATCCTTAGAAAATAAATTTTAATAAAATTTATTATTAATTTTGAATTCACATAAGAATTATAATTGTAGTGGAATATTTTAATGGAAGAAATCAGACATAGTTCGTAATACATTGATTGCTGAAGAGAATTTGAGTAAAATCTGCTAGATTCAGCATAGTTAACATTTATTTCATTTAAAACTCCTTATGCATTTATTATCCATTTTTCTAAAAAATGTTACTAAATAAACATATATCTTATGAGATATCTTATTACTATTTATTGTACAAGTGCCAATATTTTTACATTAATATTTTTGACATCATCTTGTTAGGTAAATACTATTAGAAGATTATTAGTAAAATTGAAAGTCATTTGTCTTTTTCAGATGTCTTTTTTATGTGTTTAGGTGAGATTGAAGTTTTAAATACATCTTAAAAGAAATTACATATAGAAGTCATGTGTTTATATACCAATCTTTAACTGAAGAGTTAAAGTTATATTTGAATTAGAGATCATCTGTAGTTGAATAAATTTGTCATAATCATTAGAATATTTATCTGAAGTGGTTGATACCAAAGTTGTGAATGCAAAAAATTTGATATTTATAAATCAAATTGCAATGAATTATTATATAATCATACCCAATTTTATGTTTGTTTATGCAGCTGATTAAAAAATTGTATGTATTTTTTTTTTAATCATGGAGAGAGAGAGTGAGGCTTTGAACATTATACTAAAATAAATTAACTTTAGATTTCACTGTTTTCTAAGTTTTTTTAAAAATTTATTTTATAATCCTTAGAAAATAAATTTTAATAATATTTATATATATCAATGTTGAATTCACATAAGGATTATGATTGTAATAGATTATTTTAACAGAAAAGGTTGGACATAATTCTCAGTATGTCGATTTCCAAAGAGTATTTGAGTAAAATCTGCTAGGCCCATCACATTTATTTCATATAAAACCTAGTTATAATTGTGTCATAAGTGAGATGTTTAAACTTTGCGGTTAAATATTATATAAGTGTGATTTGTGCTAAAGACGCATAAACATACAAAGCTGCCTTTTTAAAATTCTTTATATATTAAAACAATAATGGAAGTTGTGGCTAAGCACTTTCAAGGGACACAGTCCTCATAGTCATAGCCATATTGTAACTAACAAAACTAGTAATGCAAATGAGTTTATGTATTCCATTTCTTGGATATATTGTAGCACGTCTCTTTTCTGTTGATGGTGTGATTGTCAGGCTTCATAAACTTCGGTGAAACCAGAGCCTCTGTCTATACGGCTGTCTCAACATATATATCCGTACAACAAAGCACTAACAGACCCAATTTGTAACTCAGTTTTCGTCCAGCATCACATCTCAGCAGGGCACGATTGCGAACCGATTGACTCTGTGGTTGTTTGCAGAGAACGCCACGACTTAAAAGAAAAGTCAGAAACTTACTATGACTATGAGGGCTGTGTCTCTTGAAAGCACTCAGCCACATTTGCATTATTGTTTTAATATATAAAGAATTTTAAAAAGGCAGCTTTGTTTATTTATGTGTCTTTAGCACAAATCATACTTATAAATATGTGTCATCCAAATTCCTAATAAATATTATTTTTGCTAAAAAAATAAATATATATATCTCATTAAATATTATTTATGGTACAAGTGCCATTTTATATATCCTTGACATCGACCCTTTTAGACACATTATTAATTATTATTACTTAATCATTTATTAGATGAGACAGGTCTGGTCTTGATATATAAGGGGACTTTGTGTAAACAATTATTTTTAGTGGTAACTGTAAATTTGAGCTCTTATATTTAGAAGCACCTTAGTAGACACTCTTTATGAAGAAAAAACAACCAAAGACATTGATATTGCTTACATTTATGTAACAACTTTTTACTGCACATATTTTAGTAATAAAAATAATGGATATATTAAAAAAAATAGTTTTTATTATAAAGATATTTATAATAAATTTTTATTATAATTTTGTAACTTTTTTGGCTTTTAAACTGGTAAATTTTTTAATTATTGTATATTATTTAAATATAATTTTAATAGTATACTTTATTTTTTCAATTTTGAAAATTTTCTTCAGTAGCAGCACATAGTAAATATTGATTTATAAATATTAAATAACAAAAACAGTAGTTCTCAATAAAGAAAATTGCTTTGTATTTTCATTCCACCAACTAGAAATGACATGTAAAGAATAAAAACATTTGCTAACCTATTGTATTCACTGAATGAAAACAGTAATAAAGTGCGTAGAAAAATACATGATAACTATGGTGCCATTAAATTTACCATTTCTGTGACATAATATATTTTTAACTTCACTATTTTAATTTGTAATTTAATCTGTAAATAAATCTATATTAATTAAAGACAGTCCCTTAAGTTTTTTTTTTGATTTCATTAAATTATGCAACATATCACCTTATCTAGATATATAGAAAATACGTGATAATATTTTGAACTATTTCCATCATCTCATTAAATGTTGAATGTATAGAAAATTTTAAACTTTATTTAAACTTCTCAAATATAAATAAAATTTTCCATACATTCAACATTTAATGATAGGTGATGGAAATAGTCCAACATATCACAGCTAATATACCATCATCACCAATCTCCTTGCAAATATAGAAAACAATTCTTTAAAGGATCACTTTTCGCAGAAAATAAGTAATTGGGGCTGATAAGAATCCACAATTTTTTTTTTACAAATCAATGTCGTGTAATTAAAAAATATTCTATAAAAAAATATAAGTAATGTAACTTAACATAATTATTTAATTAATTGTATTAATCAATAAATTTTCTCCCCTCACTTTTTAAAAACTTTTATTTTTATAAACCATATATTCCAATACATTATATACATATTTTACACTGTAATTACTTCCTTGTAGTCATTATAAAGGATCTACAAATATATATATATATTGTTATATGTATATATTTTTTGTAACTCATAATATTTGTTTAGCATCTACATATATATTTTTTTTATTATATAAATTTTACGATTATTATTACTTATCTTCCCCAATTCTTTATTTTTTGAAACCACCTTTTTATTACATTTAATAAAAATGTATCAATTTAAAAAATTTCTTTACAAACTCAGCAATACCAACAATTTTTCATATATTAATATTTATACAACACTATAAGTTATATAATTAAATCCTTATTTAATAATTTATTCTATTTAAAACTTTTTTTTTTGTTATTATATATAAACTTTCCTTTAACATTTTTTCCTCATATAATTTAACATTTTCTAATATGTTTATTTCAAAGTTTTTATATTTAAACTGCTATATATATAAATATTTGATTTTTTTATCATTTAAATGATGCTACAATGTGGTTTTTGATTTATATATATAATCACCAAATAAATATTAACATAATTGATTGAAACCCTCTGGGAACATCAGTCTACTGATCTTTTACCTGGAGTTCGAATTCGGGATAACAATACTTAATGATTGCTTGTCATATGCCTAGTATTTAAACTCAATCAATTTTATTTTATTGCCCTAATTAACCTGTAGCAAAATTCATAGGAATGGATATTCATCGCCTCAATAGGATTACTATCTGACATTATGCACATTTGATATATGGCTTAAGTAACTTAACTGTCCCTGGATAGATACAAACTTGCTGCACAGATCAACTGTAAATATTAATACCTAATAATATATAATCGATCCCAATCCAATTACAAGAAATTATCAATCTCACTCTCATGATTAAGGATACACTAAAAATTATTTGTATAAATGTCAGCCAGACCATCTTTAAAGTCCATTTTAATAATATTATAATAAATATCACCAAAATGTCCCAGGCAGTAATCACACATCTACCTAGCACTTAATGACTGAGAACTTATAAACTAAATGATAGGAATATGTGTCTATTTAATAAATAATAATAATTTCTCCAAATGCAAGAGGTAGGAAACACTCATTTCTGGACAATCAAAATTAAACAACACACGATCTATGATAGGAATGAGATGTATACCTAAATAATGATTAGAGTAACAATAATGAGTTTTGGGTATCACCCTGATCTACATATATATAAGATAACCTTTTAAGAAAATTTGATACTTGGTCTATCTAACACACAAATATTTCCCCTCTCGGCTCTGACTATCCTAAACCTGTAAATGCATTTTAACTAAAAGTATAGACTTATAATGATGAAGGCAAACTTTCTTAATTTATTCAGTCTGTCTACGCATTCTTTAGCCTATCCAAAGACCATTAATGTCAGCATTATTTATGCTAAAGGTTAACATCTTTCGATCCTTCTCCTAACATATAATACATTTCAGGCTAGTGGAAATGATCATTCTTTATACCCTTCTTTTACAATAATTAATTAAAATTATGAAGTACAAAAGAAACCTCTAGTGAATGCCGAGGTGTTGTAATGATTTATCATTATAGATATTTTTTTTATGCTACGATGACTGAATGGTTGATGCAACTTATAAACCAGAAATAATAAGATTGGGCAATCCATGGCCATTCTGCTCTAAATCACAATACTCTGTACAAAGTTTTTAATACAAATTAAATATGCATATAGAGGTTTAAATATCTTAACATTAGTAAAACAAAATCATAAGATCAAATAAATATTTAAGTTCATACAAATTACTCACTTTCATCTTCGACAGGGTTTATATTATGAATTCAGGTCTCTTTGTGGAATAATTAGTATAAACATAGCTATGTTTGTCGGTATTCAGCAAAGTTTTTCTGAAATTATCATTTGATGTATGCTTTAGTTGATATTGGTTTTTTTAGTTTACTGAGTGGTATCAGCGATTTACTATGCAGGCAGAATTTGAAAGTATTTGGGTGGTGTTTATCCTTTGCGGATTTATGGCTGGCCTTTTCTCCAAGGCTATTTTTAAGCAGCATACTGTTTACATTTAACTGAACATAATGAGCAATGGAATGGCTTTACACCATGGCAGCTTCTCTGCATTTCATGATGTAACTAAACCTAGACAGCTTGGCTAGAGTGGTGCAGGAAGGTGTGCTTCTCTACTCTACCATTATATGTGCTTTAAGCAATATGTATAAACACAGCAGCCTATTATTTCTCTCTTTTCTATTCCATTCTGTTATTTTGATTTTCTGAAAGACTCCTTTCTATAGTTCACTGAGCTGCCTTATCTATCAAAATAGGTTTTCATCATGGTTCGAGTTTATCCACTCTCCATTGGCTGGAGATTAGCTCTAAACTTCTCTATGATCTGAGGCTTACTGACGACCATAAACTTGACAAGAATTAGCTTTAAAAGAAATTATAATAAAAACAAAAGTTAATATTTTTTTTGGCTAACAAATATAAGACATCAATCTCTTAATTAGCTGATCTGATTATCTATAATTTAATATAATAAATAATCCACCCACCTATGTTAATAATTCTGCAACTGGTAATTATTAAAATATTTCTATAAAGATTTTATAGACTGTTTAAATTACATATTTATTCGAAATCAATTTGGAACTGATGAGGACTAATATTGTTTAATCACACACAGCATTAATGTCAATAACATTGCTTATTTATATGTTCAGTACTTTATAATTCTATACATGTCATATGTTTCAATGAGTAAACAAAAGTTGTCTATCTGGCTTATGATCTTAACTAGGACTTATATTATTAGTGTCCTGCTAGCTATTGAAGTAAACTATTACTGGAATACATATATATTGTGGAACGATTTGTCTATTTATGTAGTATGGCATCATTAATAATAAAAAAATGTATTACATTGGTTGGAGTTAATATATATCTTCAAATTTATTCACATCTAATTTAAGCTGTATTAACCTATTTATATCAACAATATAATAACATCAAATCTAGATATCTATTTGCTACTAATAATTTCTAAATTAGAATTAAAAACCATAATGAATGTTCATAATTGTTTTTTTGCTTTTAATAATTTATTTATATATTTTTCAAATTAGCAACTTAACAAATATACAAAATTTAACATTGTTTTATTGTCTTATATTTTAAAAAAAAGTAGTCTATCATGATTTTCTATAGAAACATTAATTTTAAATCACTTTTTTTTTTTTTTTTGTAAAAAAAATAAATAAGAACTTTGCTCTTTGAAACAAGATTTTAATTATATACAATGATCAAATATCCAATATAAAAATTATTTATCCACAATGTTGTTATAGATATATACTTAATATAATAATCTAAATAAAATTGAAACAAATAACTAATTATATTTACAAGTTTTTAATTATCAACGAGGCTTTCATCTCTTATTGAAACCTTTTTGAGATACACTTTACTCCACTTATTGGACATTAGTTTACCTTCAACAATATGATTAACATTATACATATAAATAAATGATAAAATAAAAATACATAATTTTTTTTAAAAACCATAGATACCTATACATATAGAGGATTTGAACCCAGACTTTCAAGCACCCTTCAACTATGCACCCTATCTCATATTACTGATGCACATGTCCGTATTTTGTGCTAAATCAGCATCTCCATACATATAATCAGTGCTCAGTCTATATTAAGATAGCAAATCTTTATACTTTAATGGAAAGGCTTCAATCTACTCCAACTTTTAGTCATCCATTCTATTGAAAATCTGATGATGGAAAGCGTCAAATCCCATGCTGATGCCAATATTATTGCCATACCCATGTTGACCTCAAGTCACTTTGACCTCTCATGTATAGGACCTTATGCATTTAAATACATAGAAGAGGGATGGGCAAGATGCAGGCTTAATGTGTAATATTTGAAATGATAATCTAGACCAGTGGTCTTCAACCACCGGTCCGCGGCCTGGTGCTGGGCCATAGAAGTTTTTTGCTGGTCTGCGCTAGACTGGCAAGAAAGTTTTTAATAACAAAGTAATAAGATTTTAAACTTTTAATTAATATAAACAATTTTTATTTATTTTTTTCATAGCACTTTTACCTGATTAAAAAAAAAGAAACAGAACAAAATCTAATCAATCATACATAAATTAATTTGTTTTTCTAGTTATCACAGATGTTTATTGGGGGGGGGGGGGGATAGAATTAAATTTTTTATTACTTTTCTAAAAAAATTCAAAATTAAAAAAAAAAAAGTTTTTTATTATACAAACTCCATATATATACTTAACTTCATCTAAGGCTAAGCTGTTTACATCTTTTAAGAAAATTTATCTATAGACTTCTGCTGGTCCATGAAACCGTATCCTTCTTTTTGCTGGTCCATGCGAAACCTTATCCTTAGTTTTACCGGTCCGCAGGTGTGAAAAGGTTGAAGACCACTGATCTAGATCAATTGATGACTGCTGGTTTAGCACAATATATGTAAACAGAGCAAAACTCTCCATACAGTATTGCTCTGTGCTAGTATAGGAAATGTGATCATGTGATGCTTAATGGTTTAACACAATATATGTATATATATATATTGGTGATTATTTATCTTTTCTACATGTGTGTGGTCATGTATATCAATAGTATGAGATAGTGTGGATAGTTGAAGGATGCTTGAAAGTCTGCCTGTATTTCAAATCTTACACGTTAAGCCTGCATCCTCCCCATCCTTCTTCTATGTATTTAAATGGATAAGGTACTATAAATAAGAGGTCACAGTGACTTGAAGTCAACATGGGCATGGCAATAATATTAGCATCAGCATGGGATTTGGGCTTTCCATCATCAGATTTTCAATAGAATGGATGGCTGAAGAGTTGGGGTAGATTGAAGCCTTTCCATTAAAGTATGAAGATTTGCTATCTTAATATAGACTGAACACTGATTATATATATGTGCGGAAGATGATAATCTAGACCAACTTATGAGTGCTGGTTTAGCGTGAAATATATTGGTGATTATTTATCTTTTCTACATGTGCGTTGTCATGTGTATCAGTAGTATGAGATAGTGTGGATAGTCGAAGGGTATTTGAAAGTCTGTGTTCAAATCTCATATATTTACAATTAAGTTCCAGGTATATGAAGAATGCCTGTATTTCAAATCTTAGATACCTGTACGTATATTTTTATATATCTATATAAATAAATATTCTACCCCCCATAAACTCTTATTCACAATTCTACCATAATTTATAAATCTTGCAATTGTCTCATAATGCCCATTTTCCAACAAAAATTTGTTAATCCTATTGTATTTTTGTAGTTTAAATAGTTTTTAAAGCTACAAATCTAACAATTTACAATAGCTAAATAATATTTTGCACCTATTGTAATAAATTGAATATATATTTTAAAAAAATCATAATTACTGAAAAATGCTTTGTATTAGTTTAATTGCAGGTTGTTATAGCCTTTTTTTTTTTTAAGAGTTTGTGTTCTGTCTGATCTCTTGATTCCCCCTATAAAGAAAGTTAAATATTCTAGAAGTCAGACTAACAATAATTTATTTAACATAGGACATAATAACTAAATATATAAAACATTTCATCACTCATTATCAGAGAATTTATAATTCTACGATCAGTATCTAACTATAAGCTAGTATTATTTTCACCAGATTTTTTTAGTCTATTTTCTAAAAAACTATATATAAGCTACTATTGCCATCTATTCACTTATAGTCTAGTGGCCTTTATTAGCTTTCAGATCTACAGGGTAGAGTTCCCAGGAAATAATGTCTCTAAGATTACTGAAAATAGGAAGAAGAAAAACGAAAAAGAACAACGCTTACTCTGTGATGGTTTATGCAATATTTTGTTCTTTTGGGAGTAGTTTATCCAATGGGGTAAATGCAAACTTTTTAAATTGATTTACTAGATGTAATCACCTCTATCTAACTTCTGTAAATATAAACTCTTTATTAATTAAATTCCATTGTTATCTGAAATATTTCCTCTAAATAACAAATGATTTCTTATTTTTTTGTAAGCTTAATTTTCCATTGTTTTAATTATCGATAATTTTCTAAGATAATTAACTTTGCTTTTGAATTATGTCTAATTAATTCTAGACTACTTTTATTTTACTGAGCTTTTGCTTTCCTCAAAGTTTATTTTTTATTTTTTGCATTTAATTTTGTTTGCTAATATCAGTACAGTATTTCAGTTTGTATTTATATTCATTTAGGATTGTCATTTACTAATAATCATCTTTGAATTGACTTTTTTTTTTAAATGCCCAACCCATTTAGTTTTTAATGATATTTTTAAGAATTGTTATTTTTGTTGTTGTAAATCAAATAATTATTATTTAAATATTTACTTTGTATATACATTCAAATGCTAATATTTAATATCTTGGGATAATTTTCAATAGTTTGATAATTTCATATTTTATTTTATTTATTTAAATTAGAAATTAATGTGAAGTTTGTGGGAGAACATTAATAATTTTGCTCAAGACATCTACATATATTATGTGATATACAATAGAGTGTGTAGTTTGAAAATGTTAAAATTATACATGACTACATGAGGGATTGAAATCGCATATATATAATTAACAGCATATGTTTGATTATTAACTTGGAAAAATTATTAAATCACTTTCAGTTATATATATTACTATTCTGTAATTATGAAGAAAAACAAGAAATAGTTTTATTTTTGACAAATTCAAGTGACTGGTTTGTTTTTGACTACTATTATGATCTAGATGAATTAATAAAACACATAAACCTATCTGTTAGTGAAATAATAAAAGAAAGAATAATTCATCAATGCTGCATAATAATGAAGCTAATGCAACTTTTACAAAGGATTTAAATTATAGTAGGTCTCATAAATATAAGATGTTAAATGGAAGATTACACATTCTAGTTGTAGATAATTAAGCTGAATTAATGCTATGTTGTTTCTTTGATTATGAAGATATTTAAGTTTTTAAAAAAATAAATCATTGCTTTAAAATCAAGACAAAATTTGTATTTTTATTTTTTTTTCATATTTGATTTAAAAATTATAATGAAAAGATAGCATGGGATGAAGGTAGAAATTAGACTATAGTAAAGGTAAAACTATATAGTATTACATATGAAAGTATGTGCTATTTTAATAATAATTATTTAGTAGTATTATATAATTAGCTACAGAATGGGATTTGTTATTAATTGAAGGTTAATCCTTTGATTTCTCATTTAGGCCTTAAAGGAATTGAGTAGGACAAATTCCTATTGCACATCCCAAAAGTTTCTTGTCCAGTGCTGCTGTTATGACTATATGAATATTTATATGGTGAGCTGCTGCCATTCCTACATTAGCAACACAAATTTATTGGTTTTTATCATGAGAGTTTAAGGCAAAGAAACATCATGGTCTTTCTTTGTAATTAATAGTTTTTAACTGAAATATCAGCTGAGGTTTCCTGAAAGCAGGACAAATGAGTGTGAATAACCTTTTTTTTTTTTTGTTTTTAGATATTTACAATCATGAAAGATAAAACTAAATTATTACCCTTATTCCCAGGAGGCTATAATGTCATTATCTAAAGTAACAGTTGAAGTCAAAATTCCCCGATTGCAATCTTAAACTACCATTCAATAATGGCAATTTATTTAGCTACCTATGAGTGCAGATCACTTTCAAATGAAGAATGATTGAAAAAATAACTGACTACTAGTAAATTGGATATTGTTGGATTTTAGAAGAAAATATTATGAGCCAATTGATTTAAATATAGCTGGTATGTATTTTACTTTAAAGACATAAATATTGGAAGGACAAATGGAGTGGTATTCATTATAAATAAAAAAGTGGAAGAACAGGTTGGTGATAATAGCAAGATTATTATTCAGTTTAATAGAATATATGAAATATGGAAAATTCAAGTTTATGTCCTAATGAGTTTTCATTGTAATAAAGAATTGTTTTGTAGCTTTACAAAATCTTTTAGTTCATACCAAATAACATTTTAAAATTGTCATAAGAAACTTTAACATTAGAATTATAAAACAAGGAAAGATGAAAATGCTGTTGGTAAATTTGGTTATGGTGGCAGAAATGAGACAGGACAATTTTGTAGAAAAAATTATATATTATGAATTCTTTCTTTTGAAAAAAATGTTAAATAAAAATAGCTATGGAAACATCCAAATGAAAGTATAGCAAAAATGAATTATTTTGAATAACAGGAAATATATATTTCAAGATTATAATGTTCATAATAGTTTCAATGTAGGAAGTGATCATTGATTAGTGAGAAGTAAGATGTGATCATGTAAACTAGAGAAAAAAAACTATTAACAGTTCATTTTCCTAATCTTTAGAAACATTCCAATGAATTTAAATTAAAACTTGTTAATCAATTTAAATTATTAACAGAATTTAGGGAAATTCAAACTTAACCGAGATCAATAAGAAGATAACTGATACTCTACTAAGAAAGATAATAGAAATAGCTGATACAAAATACCAGCAATTCACCATGAATTTTTAACTAAGATGAGGAAATGTGTGAAAAAAGAAGGAATATGAAAGTATTTGAAAATGATCCATTAAGAAGAATCAAATGTTTAGAGTTTTATAAAATGATACAAAAAAGAGTTAATAATTATATAAAAAAATGTAATTATGAATTGTCAAGAAAATCTACGTTGCTTTCATAAACAAAAAAAGATAATGCACAAGAATTTCATTTCAAAAACTAACAATACAATACAGTGACATTATTTTCATTCTTAATTTGAATTTGAATATAAATATTTTTAAAAAAATCTGTTGCAAAATATTTGAATACTAAAATATTAAAAAATATTAAATTTAAAAAATATTATTAAAAAAAAAACACTTTTATTTAGTTGTATCAAAAATGCAATATCTAAGAAACCAAATTGTGATCCACTAAAAAATTATATTTTGATTTTTTAATGCATTTATGATCCAATTTAATAAGAAAGTATTTTTTATAAAATATTTTACATATATATTTTATTTTTTTAATTAACTATCTTCTATTTTATAATT
Organism: Epiperipatus broadwayi; assembly: GCA_028023455.1. Lineage (NCBI taxonomy): Eukaryota > Metazoa > Onychophora > Udeonychophora > Euonychophora > Peripatidae > Epiperipatus > Epiperipatus broadwayi. The sequence continues at coordinate 318,095 of JAQFVV010012497.1, forward strand.
GTTTCATTTAAAATATTAACTTTTGGTATATATTCTGAAATAAATATTGATATTTAAAACTGTAAAAGTTCAAGAAGTAGCAAGTTTTGACTTTATAAGTTGTTATTGCGCTCTAATTTGCAAGATGTAAATTGTGAAGATAATCAGTATGTTGATGCTAATGTTATTTACATACTGTAATATTTTTTCTTCGTATAAATATTAAATAATTATATTTTAAAGCCGAATAAAGAAACTTAACTGTTTATAAACTTATAAAAATTAAAAATACTGAAATATAGATGCTAATGTTATTTAACTTTAAAATTGGGGAAATTTTTTCTCTTATAAATATTAAATTATTAATTTTTTTTAAAACTGAGTAAAGAAACTTAGCTGTTTGTAAGCTTACAATATTTCAAAGTACAAGAATGTCAATATTATTTATCTTCTGTAGTCTATATCTAGCAGGATTGCTTTTCACAGAATATTTCAAAACTATTAATTTCAAGACTATTAATTGAAATTTAAAAAATTGTGAAAAATATCTTTATATAGGATAAAATTGCTTTGTAATATGTAAGAAACCAAATGATAAATTACATTGAAAATGAAGAAAGAAAAATGTTTTTGAAAGGTGAAAGAATTGAATTGCATGGTTTAGAAAAAAATAAATCATTTTGGACTTGGTTTAATCTGCCTTTCAAATGGAAGTTTTAATTAAGCAACATGTCCATTTTTATAGTAAATCTGATGGTGGATTTGAATCTAATATTAAAATTTTGGAATTAAAAAAGGTAATTTAATTATTGAGCTATAATTAAAAGTCAGCAATAGATTTTCTTTCTTCATATGTTAATTAATAATTTAGCTTAAGAAAGAGAGAGAAAAAACTTTTTTTCTCTTTTTCATTTATTATGGATCAAAATATAATATTAGTTATAAATTTGTTTCCACACCATGTTTGGAAGTGAATGAAGAAAATGTTTTTCAAAAAATATGTTGTAGATTTTCCTTGGTTGATGATGAATATGTTGTTTGAAAATGTTTGAATAACATCAAATGTATATAAATAAGTCTGAAACAAGCAACTAGGCATTCAGATTCCATATTACTTTGCTTTCTAGTCCTGTCTATTTTTTAAGCAGTGTTGCAGTGATCCATGCCAAGGAGAGAAATAACCCCTGGTTAAAAGTATTTCGTACTGTAACTTGGATAGCTGTATTTTACTATTTTTAAAGAATTTTTCAAAATTCCAGTCCTAATAGCCAGTATGATGACTTTATCTAGCAGAAAACTATATAGGAATATGTAGGTAGGCAACAAAAAAAAAATCAAACCAGCCTAAGACTGCCTAGAAAATGCAATCGGATTTAGAAACTGATGCTGAAGTTTGCAAAACCAGCTCGTGCAATATCTTTATAATGTCGTGAAGAACCTAATGGACAATGCTGTTTGAACTACCCAAGACGTACTAGTATTATACCTTATATAACATCACCAATGCTGTTATATTTACTCTCAAACATCAGCCATGTCCAAGGAAAAGAACTACCATTGTCCGAGGAACTAACAATCAAAATATTTGCAAAGTGCCCCCAGTAAAGACAATATTTCAGTTATGATATAGATGAAAATATGTATATTGAAATATTCAAGATAAAATAAATTAGAATGTTTGGTTTAATGAGAAATTGCCATATCCGATGACTTTGATTTATTGAATCTAATACTCTGTGTAATAAAGTTATTTTTACCATTATTTTTAGCATGGATTGATAAAAAAGAATTTTATAATAATTTTTATTTAAATAAAATATTTATAATTCTACAACAAATCTCACATTGAATTTAATCACGTTTAACACATCACATATATATTTTGACATGCACTTTTTAACACTGTTCAAATAATCATGAATATTTTTCATCACAGTTTAAAATTGTTTATAGATATATTAACCTTCCACATTCTTTTTAAATTCATATAAATAAAGATACAATAAAAGACAAATGCCCCCCAAGATGCATTTTATCCTAATCCAGCACTCAACACTTGACCCAGGTTACTATCATATATATCTATTATACGAAGAGTATTTTTTTGGCTTGTTGAGTGATTATACTAGCATAGAAATTGAACAGGTGACTTTTTAGATTCATGAATATTGAATTCAAAATTGATGTACTAACCATAATAGACAATAGAAATTTTATATATTTATGTTTGAGGGTCCTCCTGATTTTTTCTTAAGGACAGATTAATAAGTGATTTTCAACCATGGATTGTTACACAAGTTTGACTTATGGCAAGGGAACCTTCTTTAAATTTTGTTTCTCATTTTTACCCAATATTTCAGATAAACATTTATCAATTTAATGTTAAATTTTGTTAACCTTATTTTTATCTGCAAATACTATCATATCATTGACTTAACTGATACAATAACTTATTTTCAATACTTTTGTTGTTTTCAAAATGATCATCATTTTAAAAATTTATACACGTATGTTTAAGAAAAAGATAGTCAAGATAGTTTCTTTACATTTTTTTCCTATAATAATTTTTTTATAATACATATTTTTCAGCAAATGTGTTTTCTCTTTATATATATATATAAGGAATCCATCTTTTACATATAGAAGTTGTCTTGACAACAGATTGAAGATATGTAGATAAGCTATTGTCATGTGATTTACATTTATGAACCAACTAGCTTTGTGTTTAAAAAAAGGTTTACATATTGAACCAGGTGGAATAATAGATTGAATGGGAAACAACAAAATCTAGCATGAATTTTTTTTACTCTTTAGTAGAAATAGCAAATTGTGAAAAGCAAGTTTTAAGATAAACACATTATTGACTTCTTATACATATAACATCTGATACAATTATTATTATAAAATTATACATTCAATCTACTCCACTGCAATTTAAGTATTGCTCCACACCGGTTCTCTTAGGCAGAGAAGCATAATACCCGGAGAGTACCTGTGACCAAGCCGGAGCTATATATAAGATACATAACTACGACTACGTTTTAAGGCCCCAGATCTTCTCGGCTGCAAAATTCAACACCTATCATTCAAAGCACTTTTTTGTTTTGGAGAAACTCCAGACAGTTAACTACAGTAGTTAACATGCTCTGAATAATGGTAAACTAATGCAGCACCCAAGAAATCCCAACTAGCTCAATCAAAAGAATAATATAACAAATTGCTTCTTTAATTAGTGATATGAATAAAGAATTGACCGACAAAATATTAATTTTCAAAGATAATTTATTTTAACTAAGGTGCTTACTCTAATTTGTAAGCTAATTATAAATTTTCTCAATTAAATAAACAATAATTTTATGTATAATACCCATATACACATTCTTAATATAATATAAAGCATTAAATAAGTACACAGCATTTAAAACACACACATCAATAGTTCATTTTATGCGGTTATAGAGTTAATTTACTAACTGACTCTGGGAGGCTTCAAGATTGCAATGGCTACTTAAATTAATATCAAAATTGGAATAAGAGAATGTTATTATCTATAGGATTTTGGAATGTGGTGGCTTCTTGCTGTTTGCTGCTTCATGTGTGTCTTAACAATCAGTTGGATTTTAGGCTTCTAATGCGGTTCCGGGCTACTTCTTACCCAAGGCAGTTAGACACTTTTTTGCGGCTTTAAATTATTAGATGGGCGTTACTTCTGTTGGGCAGACTGCTGATGTTCTGTCGGACTGTGGCTGGAGTCCATCATATGCTCCATAAACTGCTCAACACTGCATTGTCTTTATTAACAAATACGTATAACAGGTGATTGATTTTAGATATGAGACTGACTGCTTCTGGATATGTGTATCACTGACTGACGAAATTTTCGGCCTTATTCATATGATGACCTTATCATTTCTTTAATTAGTTTTTAAATTCGTCCACTGCCTTGATCAAATTATTAAGATGCCTTTTAATTAATCCTGCTATTTATGGATTTTAATTAGTAATCATTGCTAATCCCTGTTGTTTGGGGATTTTAATTAGTAGCCATTGCTAATCCTGTTTTTATATAGCTTACGATCTTTGAGGGAAATTTTAATTTATAAACTTTCATTTGTTTTAATATTTAACTTTCATACTTTAAATTTTCAATACACACACATTTTATTATGTTCTTTAGATTTAAAATCAACTCTTTACATACATATATATTTATTTTATGAAAGAGATTTTTTAGTTTTTAATATTTCTTTTTTTTTCGTTCCCTTAAAATCAATGAAAAGAGAATATTTTTAATTTCATGCAAAAGATTTTTTTTTTTTCAAACTCTTATAATTTCCACCTTTCTAAGTTAGATTTTCTCCTCCCCCCCCCTCCCCGAATTAATTAATTTGTCAGACTTATACTGATAACTGACTTTTAGCAAACTGTTTTAAATTAATAATAAAATTCTAAATTTTTATAAACATCAACTCTATCAACTTATTCTGGCTTACATATTATTTATTTATTAAAACCTGCATTTCCTTTGACGTATTTTGCAGTGATTTTATTTATTAGAATTTTAATTTTAAAATCTTTAAGTTGTTTATGAAATTTTTATTCTTTATAATTTTAAATGAACTTATTGCAACATGTACCTTGCTTATCAGTACAATATATATAATTCAATATATCCAACAAAATAATTAAATTGATTATGTCTAATGCCATTTCAAGATTAATAAAATAAATTTTAATCGCTTTGTTTTTATCATTAATGGTTTTCACCATTCTAAATATATTTCTTGTAACTCTGTGTTCTCTTAATTCAAATTGTTCTCCACATAGGAACTTGTACTTTAGCCACATGGGAGATTAAGTAAGTTATTCTAAAATCATTATATCATTATATTAAGTCATTTAGTAAGATCAACTATTGAAAGAAAATTTACTTGTTATTATTTTGAGTCATAAACAAGATATCCTTCAATAACGTAAACGGAATCTTATGCCACTTTTTATGTCTAACAATTTTACCATTTCATCTTTCATTTAAAGTATAACATATTTTATCTATTTGATTTTCTTCTTTAGTTAATGTAGATGAAGACTTATTGTTTCTGTCATTTAAAGATATATTATTTTCATTGTATTTACTTAAATAATTTTTTTTTATGACTTCTATTTTTATTCAATCCTGTCCTCTCTTCATATTATTCTTTTCTTGTTATTCTATCAATCTTAATTTATTATTAAGTTATTTATACATACATATTTCTATTTTTTTTACAGAATTTATATTTCTGTATATTCTCTCTACCATTTTATTGAAATTATTGCTATCCAAATCTTTTATTTTGCTCTATCACTTTTTATAATTTACTAATTATTACAGTATTTTGTATTTATATATATATATTTAATAATTTCTTTTTAATTGAATTTATTTCATCAATTAAATTTTTATTATTTTTGAAAAAAAAATTCAATAATCTCTTATTAATTTATCAGTTTTCTATTTTTTCTTGTATTGGTTTTTATTTTTTTAAAAGTTAATTTTTATTTTAGCAACCCTAAATTGTATTCAAAATTTTTATATCAGTTGTTTTGTTTTTTTTAAATATGTTTTGAATCAAAATGTATTCCAATTAAAATATAATATTATCATCTGAAATTTACCATGTATAAATAATTTGAGATTTTTTAAACTGTGCATCAACAATTTATTATCTTTTCGCAGTTCTACTATAGTATTTCAAATTTACCATATTTATTACAGAACTATTTTTATATTTATTTCATGTTTTATACTTCCTTATCATTATTATTACTGATTGGTGTATATATTTGTACAATATATAGACCTTGGGAAAATTCTTTAATCTTATCTCTATCAGTTTGTTATTATTCAATTGCTACTTATAAAACTTTTTTTATTTTAATATTTAAAATAATAATCTACATCAGTTTGGTTTATTCATAAACAACTTACCAATCATTGTATCTATTCTTATAGTCAATCCTGGGAATCAATGCATTCACTAGAAATTTTTCATTGTTTTCTCCTACCATCTCAGCTGTACTCTTAAATATATATGAACTGCAAAAATCCATTTTATTAATTATAATTTTGTTGTATTGATTTAAATTTCAAACTGTACTCACATTTGTAAAGTATTACTTTCTATTATTTTATTTTGTTTGTTGGTAAAATTGTTTTTGATGAGGTCATCTATCTTGATGAAACTCCTGATATTTTTCAAATTACTGTGGTATATCGTTAGAAAATTTCAATACTTGTCAAATTAACTGATTTATACAGAATTCTTTGAATTGACTAATACAGATTATGGATTATAATATAGATGAACATCTAAAAGTGGCACATGATTCATATATAAAAAAAAGAAATTATAATTTCATCTGTAAAGTAAGAATATTTTAATTTGTTCTTCATATTGTGTTTGTTATTTATAATTAATATATATATATATTGTACCGTCTACAAATAGATGGTCCAAAGATATTGGTATTTAAAATATTTAAAAGCTAAAAGACAAAGTAAATTTAAAGATCTTTTTAAATTAACACATTAAAATTTTTTTTTTTAATTAGTGTAATTTATTTTTATTTAGAAACGTACAATGAGAGTTGATTTTTTTTGGTTTGAATTACTTATCCGTAGTTTAATAATAATAAAAGTTGAAATCGGAAAGAATAAAAGAAAGGCATGCAGATTACTAATCCAGATAAACAAAAAGAATTCAAAAGTACAAAGATTATGATCAAAAAAACCTTTAGGATATTGATTAAAGATGGCGGAAATGATTTACTAAAAAAAAAGAACTTTGTACCAGAAAAAGAAAATAAATGGATAAGATTATAAACCTAAGCATCATGATAATAATAACATTTGCAGAAGTTTCAAAACTGGATCGAGGTATAAAAAGAAGACAACTTCGATCTAGGTCTTTTTTCTTAACATGTGTTTTTAGAGTTGGAGGTTTCTGTGAGAGTGACCTGTTGCAGTGAAATGCGTCTGCACAGAAACACTACTCACTTGCTGAATGGAGTTGTCATGCACAAATGGAAATGAAGCCTTGTGAACACCATCTTTTGCAACAAAGAGGTCATCGCGACCAAGCTTCTTGCTCCAGCTGTGGAACGGACCAGTCATGTGAAGATGCCGGCAGGAAAGATCAATTAAATGTCAAGGAACACAGGATCCCAAAGGAAGACAAGTATATTATAAGAACTGATACAGGCGTACCGGTAAGTTAAGATTATTTACTCCCAATTTGTGACTTTAATTATTGACCAATTAATGTTAACCATGAATGATCATACCGATAGTGACTAATTTTCAATGTTTCAAGGAACTACCTAGAAGAATTTAAATGGAACAAGAACTTTTCATCTGATTAATATTTGGATTAGTGTATGTTTTTCTTTTTCATTTTTTTCTTTACTAATTCTTGCTTAAATATTTTAAATAGATTTTAATAAAATATTTAGTATTAATTTAGCACTCTCTTTGTATGTTCTTAATTTGAATATTAGATGTGAATATTAGTTAATTAGTATTTAATTAAAGAAATTACCTTTGCCATTCTATTTAATAGTTATTGACTAAGCTCCGGGAATAATATTTTCTAAAAAAAAATAAAGTTGCAGGAAATCATAAACCCGATCTTTTAGATTATGGGATACAAAGAAGTGATGTGATGTATTATGGCTTCTCCTTAAACAAAGTCAAGAATATCTCAGCAATTATGCCCAGATAAACCTGTTAGCCACTTTATTTTACATTTCCCACTCTAAATTTACCCATAATTTGCTCTATCCCATTTCCACAACATAACCTTTGTCAACTCTACAACCTTTATATCTAAATCCCCCTTATCTTTTCCCAAACCCAGCATAAAAACCAATAATTCACTTTCTGTATAATCACTCTTCATATTTATTTTTCCACAACTTCATTATATGTACCCTTTCTGTTTTCAAACATTTACATTCAATTAACAAATGCCTAATATTTTCAATTCCTTCCTTACATAATTTACAAAATAAATCGCCCATTTTTTCCATTTACATGTATATTCTTTTGTAGCTAAAGAATTAACTTTGTCAGCAATTCCGGTCACAATAATTAGTAGGCCAGTTAATCAGGAAATATAGCTATGTTTTTGGAAAAAGGAACGAGATATTTCTTCTTAGCTTGATTAACTTGCACTTCATAGTGTGTAAAAAAAGGTCTACCAGAAACAAGCGAAACTTGAAGAACGTTACAATATATTAAAGCAGTGTGGTTCCAGAGATCGATTAATTCATAGATTTCACTATGATCTAGTTGATATGTGGATTCACTTGTGTAGTTATCACTTAAGGTCTAATTTCAATGTAATCATAAATTATGTTGGAAATCATGCTAGAAAAAATAATTAATAAGAATACATTATGCAAGTCAACTATAAAAGTTTTGTATTTATTTTTTGTAACTAAATTTTTATTTATATATAGTGTGACGACCACGTAAAGTCGTCGACACACATATATATTTATTAATAAAATTAGAAAGTAATAAAGGAGAAATAAATTAGCTAATAAATTTTTTTTAAAAAAAAGAAAGGAAGGAAAAGAAAAATTGAAGTGTCAAAATTACTGTGGATTTTGTAATAGTAAGAGAAGGGTAGGGGGGCTGCATAAATAAAGAAATGCATCTCTTTCTCTCTTGTAAGTCAAATGCTAGAAAGTTATTTTGTTTATTATAACAAATTAAAATAAATGTAAAACGTAAATGTGAAGAAAATGAATGAATTGTAAACTTTAAATAAAATAAATGTAATATGTGATATATAAAAAGAAACAATATGGCCGTAGGTGTGAAAGTCTGTTGGACAAATTAAATTCCACGGACAAAGAAATGTTATCAACGGAAGATCTTTGCCTAATCTGTTAAATTAATTGGGACTTACATTCCAGCCACTAATTAAGTAAAGAAACATAATGATAAGAATTGGTTGGAAATTTAAGTCTTAATTAAAATTTTTTAAAAACAACGAACAAAGAAAGAGATTAATAAAATTACAATTTTTGTCTGGTATTGCTAGTAGAGACTTTAGAGAAGCAACAGCTAAAAAGAAAATGGAAGAAGTGCGTGGCTAGTGGCGTTAAAGGGACGTAGGTTCGGATTCGAGCCGTCTCATCACTGACTCACAATGTAAGATCTTTGCCTGACCAGCTAGAGGGACCGCCGCTTCTGTAGCTGTCAATTGAAACTCAACCTAAAGAATCAACCAGCAAACTGGATGAAAATAACCCCACAAGCTGAGGAAGTTAATCAAGAGCGCTCGGAAGAAATACCCATGGGACAATTACATAAGCCTAGGTAAAAGCATGCATGCATTTTCATTTGTCTACTATTCATAACTAAATATAAAATTAATGATTTGATAAAAATAGAACTCTATCAACAGGACTTTAAGAACTTTTATATCTGATCTATTTGCATATATTTATTATAGCCATGTATTTATAAGTGTGTGTTTTTATTATTATAATGTAATTTTTTATATAAAGTGTAAATATTATTATTAAACATATTTGTCATTAAATTTCGTATCCTTGCTTTATTCTCCTATCACCAAGCTACGACAGGGGGAAAACTGTAAGTAGTGATTAAAGGGGCATACTGATTTGTTTAAGATATTCATGTGCTGCTTGTTCGTGTGAAATCCCAATTTCAAAAGATAAATAGCAAGCGCTGGACATTAGTTAAGTTTCTTTGAAATAGTTTGCGTTGTTCAGCAGCCGAGGGTATCTTGGTCGGGAAAAATAACGCCAAGATAATATATACGTATTGCCTTGGGGTTCGATCAAGGGTATAGATATGAAATTAAGTTTGTATCTGTATTAGCTCTCTGCTTGTATTGTAACGGCGTTGGTTAAAATAAATAATTACTCAACTGTACGAATAACCATTTCCGTTATAATAGCAATATATATATGTGGTTCTGTTAAGAAATTATCGATTAGAAAAGAATTTGATGTTAACTGAAAGGATTCTTTGATAGCCTTAAAGGAAATAAACTGGGTGAATTCCTTTTTGTCCAATTCATATATTCTTCTTGTTGCAGCTATTACTCCTATATGATTATTCATGTAGTGTACAAACATGGGTGGTCTACTTATTAATATGCATTAGCCAGCGTTGTGAGTTTATTGGCTTTTTTCTTCTGATAGCTCTTAATTGTAATATCAGTTGAGTTTTCTTGAAGGGAAAATGAATGTGTGTGAGAATGAACTTTTATTTTTTTAAAATAGATATTTATACTCATGACAGGCAAAACTGAATTATGGCTCTTATTTCCAGGAGGCTGTAAAATCACCTGCTAAAGGCAGTAGTTGGCAACCACTGAGAGTGCCAAGAATCTCTGATTTTTGACTCTGACTACTTTTTGGTGATGACTTTTTATTTGTATTTACAACTGCAAATCACTTTTAAATGAAGAAAGATTACCTAAATTGGAAGAATTGCTGTCTATTATTAATTGAGAATTTGTTGGACTTAATGAAGTTAGAAGAAAATGCAGAGAGACATTTAAAAAGTAGACGTCTATTTATTACAAAGATATAAATATCGGAAGCAGAAGTGGAGTAGGATTCATTATAAATGAAAAATGGAAGAACATTGTGGAAATTAATGGTGTTTATTAGACAAAGTGGCAAGATTAATTACTTAACTTAATGTAAGATCCTAAATACAGACAGTTTGGGTTTATGTTCCAACAAGTTCTTATTGTGATAAAGTAGTAGGGGATTTTTACAAGAATGTACAAAAGGATTTTGACCACAGCAAACATTTTTAAATTGTCATGGGAGATTTTTATGATAGAATTGGTAAACGATTGAAAGATGAAAGTGCACTGTGTAAATTTGGTTATAATGATAGAAATGAGAATGGGCACAGACTTATGACATTTTCATATAATGAAATACTATATATTATGAATTTTTTTCTTTGAGAAAAATACTAAATGGAAATGGTCATGGAAGCATCAAAATGATGGTACAGAAGAATTGAATTATATTTTAAGTAATAGAAAATATGCATTTCAAGATTGTAATGCTCTTAATAAATTCAACACAGAAAGTCATCATTGATTAATGAGGCTAATGCAAAACTAAAGAGACAAAACATAAGAAAAACAGTATTCACAAATGAGATATACATAACCTTCAGAAACATTCCAATGAATTTAAATTAGAACGTGCAAATTGTTATAAAGTATTAATAGATTTTGAAGTTGGTTCAGATTTGAATGAAATCAAGAGTAAGATAACTGATATACTATTAAGAACAACAAAGATATTTGGTAGGAAAAAAACTATATACCAATAAATTTTCTACTAAAATAACACAGTATATGAAGAAAAGAATGAATATGAAAATAGATAAAAGTGATCCATTAAGAAAAATTATATATATATATTGTAACAGTCTGAGCCGATAACTGCATAAATCACAATCAGGATGATTTAAACCACCACAAATCATTCCAACCTACATACAACTTCTTTTTTTTTAAGGCTCAGTGATCAGGGAGAGGTAAGACTCTTAAAACTAGATTATTAACTATATGACTTCATTGTGGCAAATGACACTCACTGCAATGTATATGTGAAATACACTTTATTAGTAAGAAAGTTACAAATAAATAAACAAAAGAAATGACTACCGCTTAATTAGGTTGCTAGACTTATATGATTGTGGAATTACATTAATTGATGATTATATATGTCAAAGTATAATATATAAATAAGGGACGCCGGATGATGAACACATTTGATCTTTGGAGCAGATATCCCTCAAGCAGGTACATAATAATAAATAAAGCAAGATAAGTTTAATTAACTCTAGAAAATATGGTTAAATAGATAAATGCATAACTCTCATGATCATGACCAATAGAAGCTGAAATATCAAGTGTCATATCCAAATCTTATAATAAGGTAACGATGCGAATATATTCGCTTTGGCGAAGTTGAATGGGTCATGGAATGAAGGAATGAGCATCTTCATATAACTCTTAATAACTCTCATTAACAGGCAAGAACGATCCACTGCACTGGTAACAAGAAATAAGAAGGTCTGAAAAAATAAAAGGAATGTTCCCACATTTGTATGGAACTTATTTAGCATGAACCCGTCAAATTAAATTTTCCGAAACAGGGGAATACACCTGTTGAAGAAACATAATGAAATAAACATGAAATTAGACAATCCAATAAAGTATTATTTATATACCATAATAAACATTTGCACTTAAATTTAAATCTATATAAGTAAAACTTAAATGGTCATGCCATAAGTTTACAATATGCAACTATCCATTATACAGACTTAATCATGGTTTACGCAGTTATTATATATTAAAATTTTTTATAAAGAAATTACTCCCTGCCTAATTAGAGATTTGCCCCATAGATCTTACATATATACAGAATTAAGGCAAAAACTCTCCATACAGCAGTGCCACCCTGTGCCAACCAGAATAATCAATGGATGCCAGAAGGCTTGTGCATAAAATCCCTATCTAGAGCCTACTCATTCAATATCCCCAGACTAGTTTCTGGCCTGTGGCCATCATCAGTGAGGAGCCTTGGATCTGAGAGCACTGCACCTAGATCCATTGATTACTCTGGTTGGCACAGGGTGGCACTACTATATGGAGAGTTTTGCCTCTGTTTACAACAATTATATGCTAGTATGAGATGGTGATCATGTGATGTTTAATGGATTAACACCAATCCTGCCTAATAGGATAGTGGTGGCTATGGTTGTTTAAGAGCCAAAGACACCAAAATATATGAGTGCTGAATTGAGTTCAGACCCATACGACTATATGAGCTATTGAGCTTAGATTGAAAATATTTTTGTGTTTTCAATTTCATTCTCATAGTTTTGTAGTAAAGTAGAGTTAAAAGGTGGCTGCTGGAGGGTTGCATTAGATCCTAAGATCTAGATGCAATGCTCTCAGATCCAAGGCTCCTCACTGATGATGGCCACAAGCCAGAAACTAGTCTGGGGATATTGGATGAGTAGGCTCTAGATAGGGATTTTATGCACAAGCCTTCTGGCAGCCATTGATTACTCTGGTTGGCACAGGGTGGCACTTCTGTATGGAGCCTTTGTTTACAACAATTATCTGCTAGTATGAGATAGTGATCATGTGATGTTTAGTGGTTTATATACAGAATTGTTGATACGATGGTAGCCTACAATGATAATATATTAAATTGTGTTAAACGTTTTTAAAGAATTAAACAATTGTATCATATATTTCATTATTTATAACATAAGTTTCACAAAACTGGAAATCGCGTATCTGCCACATATATATATGTTTAAAAAAAAAAAAAAAACGAAGTTTTAATTTTTAACTTCGAACATGAAATTTTATTTTAAAACTGCGGGTTGTTTATAAATCACCTGTACGCAGTATACATATATGCTTGTCCCTTCTAAAAGAAAATAAAGTTTTACTTTTAACACTCAATCCTAATTTTAAAAAAGTTATATATAAACCACTATAATTGCGTTAATGGCTAAATGATATTTTGAAAGAACCGATTTTAAACAGACAAGTTTAAAATCGCAAATAATAATAATAAAATAAAAATTAGAATCAAAAAGAGGGGGGGGGGGATTTTAAATATCTTGTTTTTATTTAATTACCGGACTTTTCTTTAGATACCGTCAAATATTTTAATCATTGAAATATTTTACTAAATTTACTTATCTGATTCTTAATAAGCCTACCAGAATTTAAAAAAGATCCAGTATATATATTGCAATAGCCGATCTTCCTTACTATGAACAATTAATTAAGCATGTGTTAAGAAAATATTTAAATGCAATAAAATATCTAAATAATAGCATAAGAATATTTTATATAGTACGAAAAGAAAGACACTTTAAAGAATGATTAATAAATAAATTATTTAAAGCAAAGAAAACATTTTCAATCACACTAGAGAGGTTTTTATCATTTACTGTACCTTCGATGGTCTGTGGCATTATATACTGGTGGCTTTCTTTTGATGGTGACGGCATAGTATGTCAGCAAGTTGGATGGTCAAATGTAGGCAAGGACTTGATCTGCCTAGCATTCTAGAAGACCAAATTAGTTGATTAATTTAAACTTAAAGAAAATTCTTTTCTTTATTATCTAAAAGAATATTACTGATTATAATCTTAATGTAATTTAATTTTGAAATTTTACTAATTGCATTTTTTAATTAAATTCCGAATGTCCTTGATTTTTTATTAAATTCACAGTTAATTATACTTTTGTCATCTTTTATTGTAATGACAATGTTACACTAAAATATAAATTCTAAAATTAGAATTTAGTATCTACATTTTTTTAATATCAATTGGTTCTTTAATTAATTAGAAAGTTAAACTTTCTTTGCTGATTTGAAACCCCATCTTTTTCACACATACCAGACTCATAATTAAATTTCTTTGTAATAAAATTTACATTTTTATAATATTGTTTTTTTATACATTGTATTTTTTTAAAAAATACCTTAATATTTTTTTAACTTAATAGCAATTGTAAAATGATAAAAAGAGGTAACAGTGGTATAAGAAAATATAATTGTGAATTAGTAAGGAAAATAATCAAAGAGAGTAAATCTTGAAAGTGTAAAATAGCATCTTTGAATTGGTAAGAAAGGTTATTTCTTCATTAAGAAAAAAAGATGGAACTATTACTAAAATGAGAGATGTTATGAAATGTGTGGAAGAGTTTTATAAAGAATTATATATCAATAAAGAACAAGAAAAGAAAATATTCCTTTCAATTATTACTTCTGAATTGCCCAACATTTAAAATTATATGTCGGGAAAAGTTCCAAGTAGTAATTGAAATTTTAAAAGAAGCAGGTGAAGAAATAGAAAAGTTATTGACAAAGTTATATGACTAATGATAAAGATATAACAGGTGAATGAAAGAATACAGAAGTAATATTGATATTTTTTTAAAAAAAATGATAAAGAAGATATAATAAAGTACAGTCGTACAGTCCTATCAATCTTTTGTCAGTTTTATACAAAATCTTTACCAAGTTAATTACAACATGTCTATAATGAACTTCAGATTTTGATCAACCAAAAGAACAAGCTGTATTTGAAAATAGTTTTAAAAAGGACCAATGAAAAAACATTTCATTCTATAAGCATTTTTATAGTGATTAAAACATTAGATCATCAAGATATAGATGTAAATATATAAAATCAACATTCCTCCTTTTTCTTTTTAAAACTTGTTTTATTCCAAACTATAATTTTATTTCTCTTCCATACAAAGTTTCAACTACATTCTGTAGTCATTATCAAGTTTCTTTAAAAAAAATAATAGCAAAAAAAAAAAAAATAATCACACAAATAAATAAAATATTAATATATCACAAAAACCACAATATTATTATCATCTACAAATATAATTATTTACCTCCTTTCCTATATTTAATTATTTCTTTTAAAATATCTTTATAATTTAATACTCTTCTTATATAAATTTATTATCTATTTCCTAAATCTTTACCCATTAACATTCTTCTAATACCCTTCCCCCCCCCTTTTATATTATTCCTATATTATCTTATTTTTTATCTTTATTAACATTCTATTTAATACTGGTTTATACTGAGTTGAAACGTTGTATGGAAGAGAAATAAAATTATAGTTTGGAATAAAACAAGTTTTAAAAAGCAAAAGGAGGAATATTGATTTTATATATCATGGTGCTATAATTTAAAAAGAAGTGAAAAGTTGTGTATAACAAGATATAGACCTAAGATATTATTATATTCTGAAGAATATTTATCAAAATGCAAGCGGCATTGGTGATCCTTAGAAGTTTAACATTAAGACATTTAGTTATATTACAGGATGGATCCATATCTCTGGAATTTTTAAAGCATTTTTACAAGAAGTATTTTGTAGATTAAAACTAAGGAATTAAAAGTAAATGGAGATTAATTATGTCATCTTGTTTTTTAAAGCTGATGCTTATTTTTGAAAATAATGCTTTAGAACTTTAGGAAATGTTGCAAGAGTTATCCAATAGTAATATGGAATTAGTACTAAAGATAATTGTGAAAAAGATTAAACTAATGTTGTGGATTTTCTTCAAATAAGAAAATAAATATTGTTAATGGTGAATTAGAAGTTAACACCTACAAAGACCTTGGTTAGATTATTAATATAAATGGAAACAGTGAATGAAATTAATCATATAATTAAACTTGGGCGAAGTGCTTGTGGTTGAAATTACTTGATATTAAAAGAAAATATATTAATCGGCATGGTATCTGTATATATTGTTAGTACATATACATATATATCCATATATAGAATAAGATATAAAAAAATGAATCAGTTTATAAGGAGATATAATGTTGTATGCTTAAATGATAACTTATTTGGGTATTCATGTATATATATATCTTATAGCTGTGAAAAAGTTTGCTGGTCATTTGAAACTGTAATGTTAATTAATTTAATAAAATAAGTATAGTAATATGAAAGTTGAATTTTTTATTAAAAGGAAATATACCTATGTGTAAAAAGGAAGGTCTTTAACAAATGTGTTTCACCAGTTTTTGCTTATTGATCTGAGACTGGAACTCTTAACAGAAGGGCAATACAGAGACTTTTAATCACTCAGTGAAGAATGGAAAGATGTATGTTAGGTATAATAAGAAGGGATCAAAATCAGAATACATGAATGCAAAAACAAACAAATATTACTCATGACATCATTGAAAAAATAGACTGAAGAGGAGTTGGTCTGGAAATATTGCTAGAAGAGATGATACTAGATGATTAGTTGAAATCTTAAACTGGATCTCAAAAGATTGTAAAAAATCTAGAAAGTGACCACATGTGAAGGAAGTTTGTTGATGTGTTATGGCAAAGAGAGAGTAGAGATTGGAGAAACTATAATAAATTTGTAGAGATCTTCATCCTGCAATGTATCAATAAAGATTAAAAATGATGATTCTAAAATAATTTCTTATATAGCAGTGTTAGTTTTTTTTTAATCATTTATTTGTAATCTTAATAATGTAAATGTTTCATCATTTATAATTCTAAATACTAAAACTATTCTGTTATGTAAAAAATGGCAAGCATTTACTAATAAAAGTTTTTGAAACATTGATTTGCTTTCTTTCTTTATATATATAAAAGAATATATATATATATTGATTTTTAAAGCCTTTAAGACTATTAATTGGATTTTTGCATCTTGACATTTCAATGTTTAATATATGTATAATTAAATTACAATTATCTTTAAAAACTTTTCAAATGAATATCTTATTTCTTCTATTTAAATTGATAACAGATTATTTTTTATAATCTACTTTAGTTCATTTACAACTTTTATTTATATAAAATTAAGATTTTAAAACTTAGATTATTATTTTTGAAATGTCTTTAAGAAGCTTAGGGAAAATAATTTGTATATTAATATCAATGGAATAGTTTATTACTCTTTTGTTTGGGAGTTCAAAAAAAAAGTTTGAGCACTGGAATTGATAGAGCTACCCTGTGACCTATGAACCTTGAACTCCAGAATCTACTTCTTTACCACAGCATTAAAATATGCAGGGCAATAATTTGTCTTATGTTGTTGATTGCAGATTGATTTTAAAACTAGTAAATGATTAATTCTCTAGATATCTTGGCAACTATATATGCAAAGAATTTATTCTCTTGAAGTTGATATGATGTTTTTACATTATTAATTTATTACTGAATCATTTTGGCAATCTTAATTTTTTTATTAAGATATAAAGTAAATGTAGAATCAATTATTCAGAATGTTTAATGACATTAGAATGACAAAATATCATTTAAGCACAATAGTTTCATTCAATTGACTAAACACCCCCTCTCAAACTGGGAATCAATTCATTAATGTTTAACTTTTGAATTGGCCATTTTCTCATAACTTTGTGATGCCATAGCCTTTGAATCTGCAATTTTCTTGCCATTATGCTAAAACATAGCTTTTAAATCTGTCATTTTTTCTATCATTATGCTAAATCACAGCTTTTGAATCTATCATTCTCACTCTACTATGCTAAACCATGAAGGAAGATAAGCAATTTTAATACTAGTATTTATCAAAAATGATCTTATAAATCTTTATTGCCTTTCAAATACTAAAAAAATATTACTAATAATGATCAGATGTTATCACTTGTCATATTAATTCATTAAACTTTGATCTACCTTTAGCAAAAAAAAAAAATTATTTGTTAAAGTACCATCTTTTATCAATGATAAGCTAAAAAAAAAAAAATTGTAAAATTATTTATTACTGCTATATAATGTAACAGAAAACCATTCAATGCCTTTTTTAAAGGAGCATATTGTGAATATTTTTATATATTCATTGCCATATAATTTATTTGGTTAACTATCCACTTAGTAAATTTTATACAGTCATTTATTAAATTCTGATTTAGCAAAGTACTCATTATGTAAAACAAAATTTGAGCTTTTATGAGAATCACCACAAGCTAATTTAAGAGAGCTTCTGTAGAAACAAAGTTAAGTGGTTAAATTAATTTATGGGCTGCAGAAGAAGCTAATAGACACCTTTGGAAAATATCATATGTTATAATGGATCAAAGTATTCTGTATGTAGATACATTTGTGATTCATAGATTAGTTTGTATTGTCTTTGCAAACGTTTTCTCTAGTATACTATTATTATTATTATTTTTGTTGTGCCTTTACTCCCCCCCCCCTTGGAATTGGAGTGGTCATATACATTTGCAAGAGACTGCTACCATTGACAATAATATGAGTTCAAAATGTATAACAAAGCACCAAAATATTACACACTTTGGAGATGTTTTTGTTTTTCAAATTCATTGGCTAGATTGTATTCTAAATATTTCAAATTATATCAAGAGGAATCATAATCTTTAAAATGTCAAAATTTATGCAAAATATTAGGAAAGCATTAATAAATTGAATTTACTTTATGTAAATTAATCTATTATTTAAATAAATTATCAGGAGTTTGATTCTAAATTAAATTAATAATTCACCTAAGAAAAACTATGAACAGTCTCTGTTTCTTTAAATTCTTTGTAGTGCACAAATAGACTGTTTAATATATTTTATGGGATTACTAACTTGGAATATGTTAACTTGATTAAAATATTTTCAACTGTTTTATATATATAATAAGCTATCATCATCATCTTGCTGATAATCTCTTTGTATCATTTTCAATTTTATTGCGACTACTACTTGTTCAAATTGACATTTTAATCTACAAATAAATTACTCTATCTTTTGTTGAAAAATTAAAACTGTCCATTACCCAACTAAAATTGATTTAGGCATTTTGATTAAAGATAATAATACTAGAATACTTTCAAGAATTCTTTGAAAAATTGTTTGATTGGTAAAGTATATTTTTTGTAGTCTGAGATATAAACAGGTTCTCTTCAGCCAGTTTTCAGTCTTTACAAGTCAGAATATTTTGGAAAATAGATATTGAAGCCTTTAAAAAGGCCAAAACTGTTATTTAAGCTTTCATGTTAAATTTGATGTACTTTTAATTGTTTAATAAGAATGTAGATGTATATTTGTGAGTAATTTTATAAAGAATTGTGTTTTGTAAAAAAACTCTTTTTAGTTGGTATTACAAATAATAGAACAATAATTATAGTGTGAGAACTTTTATTTTGATATAACAGAGTTGTAAAGAATTGATGTGGACATTTCAAAATATGTTACAATGTCATACTTTGTAGCAGTTTTTGATATATAATTTTCCCACTGTTCCTCTATTTGTAGGTGAACACCTATCACTCGGCCTTTATAAAAGTCTTAATGTCCAAACTGGTCTGTTCATCTTAGCATGCTAGGATGAGAAGAATTTTATAGCCTTGCTCATATGTTGAATACTAAGATTGAATTCAATGAAACTTAAGGATTTAAAAATTTCATTATTGATATATACACAGTAAAATTAATGGCTCATCAATACCATGTTGCAATGAAAAATTAAATCCTTGGTTAGAATTAATGACTATTGAATTTTATTCATATGAAATAATAGATAGTATTTTTGTTAACTGATTAGTAGAACAAAACATTTTTATATGTGTGTGTATATATACCCATGTGCGTGTGTATATTTCCATGTAATCTAAATATCTTCCTAAACTGAAAATAACTTATATTAACTATTCAAAATTTAAATCAAACAATCAATCAGATAGCTGTCTTTGATATCTCATTAAAATAATCACAATCAACTTTCCAGGACTATTGTTTCATAGCTTAAAATAATGTTTATTACTTGGTTGCAAGTTCTTTAGCTTTTTAGTTCATCATTCTATCATTGCTAAACTACATAGGGCTGATGCTAGTATTAAAGGGAAAAAAGGACTATTTTTATATCAGCCGTTAGAAATAGCTTTTTGAATAGTCAGAATGCATAATTTTTTTTTTTTAAGATTATCATGATTATTATAAATAATCCCAAATTTTTCTTCATCTGTTTTTTGTTTTTTTGTTGCTATCTTTAAGTAATCAGTATTGCTAAACATTCCATTTGAAAATAAAAAATAAATACATTATATATACTAATATTTAGGGTTGTTGTGATTGCAATTTTAAGAAATCTTATATAATTCCAAAAAAAATAAAATAGAATAGAATCTTAAATGATATATATAAACAATTCAAATAAAAATTTCCAGGTGAAAATATAGTGGTGACAATCCAATTATATATCTAAAGCAAGTTTTATTAAACCACTAAACATCACATGATCACTATTTCCTATGCATCTTTTAATTATTATGGCTTGCACTGGGTGCTATTACTGTATGGAGAATGTCATAGAAGTTTTATAATAATAAAAATAACATTAAATAATTAACAAGTAGTGACATGAGCTGGGTTAATTACAGCTGTCAAAAGTGAAGATTGTGTTTTCACAAAGATAAAGGTTGAAAATATGGCAGTTCAAGGTTGTCTTGGTATCTTTTTATGGTTGAAATAATATAGATAAGAAATGAAAATAAATTATCTTACAATTATTCATGAATCAAAGATTGAAATTAAAACTGTGATCAATTTCAGACAATTCTTGAATTGGGACTAATATGGATTACATTTATAGGATTTATTCATTGCAAATTGTTTATAGTATGAATATACCTTCTGTCTCTTAATCTAAAATCTATCTAATATCAACTTTCATATTAGTTTAGAAAAAATTATATATTGATGCCTGAAATAATGAATTACTATATATATTTGTGTATGATATTAAAAATTATTAGATAGCTTCTATTGAGATTAAATTCATAAAAAGATTTCCATTAATGCAATTGCAAAAATAGCTGAAATTTTTTTATGAAAACTTTAATGTAATTCTATATTTTTAAATTTCTAAGTTTATTTCATACTAATTTTACTTGTGCTTCATTTCACTTAGAGTTTATAAAGCTAAAAAAATTTCTGAAACCAAATGCAAATAATCAGAATAGAAGTAATAAAAGCAGTTTATCTGAATGATATGAACAATAATGTAAGGGTTCTAAATATTTATGACCTTGAAATGTTGATTAATCTTTAATGGAAAATTATTATACCAAGTCAAATTTTCACAATGCAATATTGATATAATAATCTGTTATACTAGTCATTTCTATTTATAAATAATTAAATGAACATTTTTTAAAGTGGTGCAATTCCAATTTTCATATTTCATTATATTTAAATTACATTAAAATCTAAATTCAGTGTTTTGAATAGGACAGAGTATGACAGGGAAGTGATAGTACTAAAAAACTTAATAAGAACAATTTAATGATCTTTTTTTTTTTACTAAAATATATGTAAAATGCAAATAACATTTTATAATTCAAAAATTCCACAACTATTATTTGCAAAATGTGTGTAAATATAAATCGTAATATCGTAGGAATTACATCAAATGTTACAAAATCAGGGATATTTTTATTCACAATTATCTTGATTTTAATAAATAACAATTTCAAAAAAAGTTCATTGAATTTGTATTCAAGATTTTATGTCTTTTAAAAAAAATTCTGGCACTATTTGTAGCGGGGGTGGGGATTTTTCTTGATTTGTGCAAAATTTGAAGTATGATCAAGTATAGTGCTCAACATAAGTAAGGCAATAACAGTAATAAATTATTTCAACATAATAATTGAAACTATGCACTTGAGTACACACATAAGGACTTGCAATGAATTAAAATTCATTAATAAACTCTTCTAATGCTTGATGATGAATCGTTACTTTAAGCAATAATGTTTCCAAGTCTTTAACTTAATCAAAAGGACCAAATAGAGAATCAAGATTACTGTATATCATTTCAAAATTTGTAAAAAGATATATATATAGAAATGTTGCATGAGGATTGTGTTTTATCATTAAGTGCTGCAATAAAATTGCAATTTAAGAAAAGAAAAAAAGTCTTGGAAAAAATAATGACATGTATACATACCTTGTTTTGGGATCAAAAGATAGTAAACAAAATATACAGGAAAATGAAAGCCACAGAAATGATTTAAATGTACCATAATTTGGTAATTTTTGATTACTCAACTTTACTATAGATGACATGAAAATGAATTTTGTTTGATTACATATTGTGTATGATGGAGAATTAAGTAATTTATTATTAATATTCTAGTCAGAGATGTAACTCCCTTCAATTAATAAAGAACTTGTGCTACTAAAATATATACTGATCTGGAGTCAGATTTGTATAACTATTCAAGCAGGTTGATTTAGTTCTAAATCTGAAAATGTTTGAATTGTCAAGGTTTTAGCTTGAATAGTAAAATGGAATTAATTGCTAGATGCATTACTGTATTACTTCTCCTTTGAATCCCAAACCTCAATGATAAAGACAAAAGTCAGAAAATCAAGATTTAAATGTACTATCATCTGGTAATTATTGATTATTCAACCTTATTATAGAGGGCATTAGAATGGAGAACTGTTCTTGCTTTAATTGTTATTCATGTTCTATTATTTATTTTATATATGAAAGGAATATTCTTCAAAAATATTTATGGTGGATTGGAAAGAAAATATATAAAGTAATAAATATTTCATGTCATTATATATACCTAGTTTATTATATCTAGAGTTTTCATATGAGTCAACATTATCTGTTGATAAAATTTATAATTCTATTATTTTTCTTACTGTTATCAAAAAATTAGATTTAATATTGCTTGATATATTCCTACCTCCTGATTGTAAAATATATTGTTGTTTGACTAACATTCTATAAAATAATAAATTGGCACTTACCAGTTAGAGGTGCCATACCATTATAGATATTATTTATAGATTTTTATAATAATTAAAAAAAAACCTGAAAAATTTACTGAAAAAAAATGGGTGGTGCTATTAATGTGTGTGTGTGCAGTACGTGTGAAAATATGGTAATTATTTATGACTTTAAAAAAAAAAAAAATGGATGCTTCAATTAGAATGTAAACTATCAACTTTCATTAGTTTGATTTTTTATTTTTAAATCATAATTATTTAACAAGAGAAAGAAAAAAAATAGAACAAACAAATCTTAAAAATTTACTGCAAAAACAGACAAGACAATGAAAACTGGTAATTTTATTCTTTCATAAAGCATCCTAAATTTTTTAAAAATATATATTAATTTTGCTTTATTCAAATTCAATAATATTTATGATTATAATTAGTATTTCTAAAAAAAAAAAATTATTACAAAAGATAATAGTATACTATAGGATATTTCATAGCAGCTCTAATTGTTAAGTAACAATAAATTTTAAATTTTTTCAAATAGTATTTGATGAAACAAAACACCACCCCCACCTTTAACATATTACTGTTGATGATAATGATATGAAGATATAAATTAGAGAAAAATATTTTATGTGACTAAATATACATTATGATATTTAAATATTTACTTCTTGATTTACCATTTTAGTTACAGATAAATGAAATTGGTTTATAATTGTATTTTGTAGATGACTCAGTCTACTATTATTTATTGTTACTCTGCATACTTTCATGCAGTAATAGAATAGTGGAATCTACAGCTTCAAGGTCTATGGATTTGGCCTAGCTTTATCATTTTAGGTACTAGGACTTTTTATAAACTTCTGAATAATAAATCATTCAGTTAGATACATTTTTTTTATATTTAATTAAAGCTGGGTGTATAAAACTACTTTTGAAAAAAAAATTATGCAAATTCACTTAACAGTTGACTTATTTATAAGGATATTGCAATATTTGTGCTTTAATATATTTAAATAGCTAAGAAAAATATATCAGTCTATAACTGAATTTAAATTTATTCTTTTCAAAATTAGATTTTTATTATTTTCAAAAAAAAACAAAAAACAGAAAAACAATTGCAATCAAATACAATGGAATTATAATCACCAATATATTTTGTTCCAAGACTTCTTTGCATATATCATAGATCAGCATAATAGATCATATTTTGTGATAAGTTTTGAATACAATAGAATAGTTATTATTGAATTGCATCTGTAAAGCACTATTCAATATGCATATATATATAACACATTTCTATATGTATAGTATGAATGTATAAATTAAGATTATAATGTAAAAAAAATTTAGATACATATATATTAATAATAAATAGAGAACATATTTACATGTATATTTATTGTTTCACTCATTTGCATTTATTCAAAAATAAAAATAATAATAAACTTACTGAACTGTATTTTTTTAAATAAAATGAATAATGAAATATCACACTTTCACCATAATTAAATATGCTTTGGTCAATATTCTTCAATAATTTGTTAGCAATATGTCATGGTCTCTAATTGATTGTTTTTAAGTTCTTTTCAACTTCGACATCTGTACATTAAACCCTATTTACCATTACACATTTTAGATTATTGTTAAAACTGTTCAAACTTTTAAGATTTTTGATTCAATATACGAATGATTTATAGGTCTTTTTTTTTTCTTTATTAACCACTACCAAATCAATAATTTTATTGCTTAAGAAATAGATTTCACAAATTTTATTAAACTGCATGAAGCTTTTAGCTTTACATTAAAAAATAAATAAATTATTGCACAAAATTCTGTACACATCAATTTCAGAAAGGTTAATAAAGCAAAAAATAAAATGTATTTGCTTTCAGTGTAAGCTAAAGAAACATTAATAAATGTGGTCGCATACCACATTCCAAGATGAAGAAATGTCTTTTACCATTATTTGCATTTTTTTTTGCATAGCATATAGTTGAAGTAATATATATATTGAAGCAGAATATCACAATTTCACTGAAGTGAGAATGTGAAGCAAGTATTAATTCTTTAATTTGTGAAAACAAATAGAAAACAATATTAGAATTGCCAATTTCAAGAATGGATTAAAAATAGTGTTATCAGCATAGAAAAATTCAATAAAAGATATTGTATATTTGTAAAATGCTTAGATTAAAAAATTATTTGTACATACATTAACATATAGAAAAATTGCAATGAAAGATGTATATTTGTAGAATGCTTAGATAAAATATGATTGGTACATATGTTAACCTTAGTGTGAATAGTTAAGATATTGCAATAGGAAAAATGTAAAAGAAAAACTAGAAAATATAATAAAAAACTTAGGTATCAGTTTAGAAAGAATAGAATTGCATTTTCTAACTATGAACTTATAGTAATATAATCTAAGCACAGTTAAACTAAATATAATAGTTGCAAAATTAATATTAAATAATTATGGTTCTTAATAGATTGAAAAAATACTATAAAATCTAAATATAAGTATGATAAATTAAGAAAAATAAACAATTGTAATACAGTTTAAATATTTAGATAAATGAAAGCAGTCAACCCTTAAACAATAACAATCTTAAATATTAAAAATATTAAAGTATAGTAGGGGGTTATTGATTGTAGTAACATAAAATTTTAAAGTAAACTTTGTAGAGATCTCATAGTATTAAAAAGTATTATTTATCACATCATTATAATTAATCTTTAGTAATTCCATAATAATGTTGAATTGCTAATAAGTTTAATGTTATACAATTGCAAACATGTTTTTTTGTGTATAATTAATTTATATCTGTAAGCTATATCTCTGGTTTACCACAAGAATCTTGTATATAAATAAATGTTATAGTATATTATTTAAAAATAAAAATTTACTCTCCATAATTTTAAATTTACATTATTTGTATTGTTTGAATTTATTTATTACTGTATTAAGGAAGGGTGATTATTATCTTAAATTAACCTACAAGATAAACTAGTTTTATTGTATTGAGGTCAGACAAGTATATTAAAGAATATGTAGATATGTTTCCATTTTAAACTTTGTTTATTAATTATTTGAATTTACTGCATAAAAATGAAAAAAAGTTGTTTTTTTCCCCAAGTATTTTTGAAGTTTATTCTTGTTAAACAAATCACATTTGCTTAGCAGAGAAATGTACAATGAACATTTGCATTATGTATGTTGATGTTTGAAAAAAATATTTATCAATGCATAGTTTTAAATAACATGTGATTACTCTCTTTGTTATAACAATTTGTGTATAAAATGAGAATACTTTTTTTTTGTTTTAATATAGTGTTATTTTCAAACTAAACACTGAAAAACTATATATTTTAAAGATGTATTAAATCTGTTAATTTGGTATATGTTGCCAAAGTAAATTTTATTGCTTATTTTTTTAAGGTTACTGCATTTGTTGTATAAATTTAATAATAATTTATTGTTAGAAATAAATAATTTGTTTCAAAATATTTTCTTAGTAGCATATTTAACAATTCATTGAACTGACACTATGCTTGCATTTGAAGTTTATATTGTAAGAAAGGGCATTATTGCTCTGAATTTTGTAGATTTTTCAACAGCTAAAAAAAAGAATGTGTTTTTTTTTAGATTTATATTTATTTTATTCTGCATTAATCATGTTTTATTTATCATGGTAATTTATTGTTAATATAACTGCAGTTTGAAGTCACATAACAATAGACTTTTTTTTTAATTATAGTTTTCATGAAAAGTATGCTTAGATATCCCATTAATTTGAATACTAATTTCCAAACAATAATTTTTAACCTTTTATAATTAATAATTTATACATATATTTACAAGATGTTAAAAAAATATACAGTGAGAGGTTAAAAGATCTAATGTCTGAAAAATTCACAAATATTAAGAAAGTCCTGGAACCAGGGATTTTGGATTAATGGTATTTTACTACATTTAAAATTATTAATTGAAATAAGTAATTTTTTATATTTTAGATTAATGTTTCTTTTAAATTAATTTAAAAAAATTAAATCTTCATTTTCAAATAATTAGTAGCTATTCAATCACATTTTGGCATGATTATATATGGATGAGTTGGTATTTTTCTGCCAGCTCATATTCATATATACATATACACACATATATATTTTATTAAAATTGTATATATGTTATTTAAAATAAAAATTATTTTTTGAAATGGAATTTTAAAAGTTTTTTAAAATAAATTAAATCGAGATAAAAGAAAAAATAAGATCTTGCAAGTTTTTTATTGAAGTTTGTCTTTTGTCAAATTCCAAGAATCAGGTTCCAGCGGTGCTATAACTTAATGTACAAATTAGCAGTCTCTTTCCCACAAATTATGTCACCGATGGCCATCATCTCAACAGATACGCCACCACTGCAACAAAATGGATGGTTGGCAAAATTGACCAAGAGAAATAGCTGAAATCACTATAATGCCCTATCAACAGAACACAGGGAAAATAACATACTGGGCAGCATACCAGCTTTCTAACTAAATAACAATACCAGAAAGTACCAAACTCAATAAGATGAACCACAACCTAATTAAAAATACAAAAGATAGTTCCTAGAAGCAAAATTCCTGGACTTTAATGAGAATAATTTAATGCGAACACAAATATTAATGAAGAAATTGAACAAAACAAGATTAAGAGATCAAATCATAGCTCCTCAATCGAGCTATGAGAACACATGGCAACTTATCAATTTGAATTACTAAAGGCATTAAAAGATAGAAACCGCCTATAATGGGGGGGGGGGGGAGGAGATACAATAAAAAAATGGATGAACTCGGACTGTACTGAAATGCACAAAGAATGAACCAACATTAAGACCTGGATTTAGCAGCATGCAGCACAATATCATAAAAGAAACACAGGAGATAACAGAGTCAATAAAGTCTTGATAAAAAAATAAAAAAAAAACATTGTAAAATTTATGTAACCTATTTATTGTAGAATAAAGTATATATTATTGAAAAAAAAAAGTTTGTCTTTCGTTTTATTTTTAATTCTTAGAAATTCTTATTTATAATTCTTAAAGATAGAAAGGGAAGGAAAAAAAAGAACTTATAGATTTTTTTTTTTTCTGCAATTAGCTCTACTGTTGAAACTTAGATAGTGGAGGTATTTTTGTGCTATCTATTACACTCATCATTTTGGAATGTTTCCACAGGATTATAAGCAAAATATGACCAAAAAAAGAACATATATTAAAGGTGTAAACCCAGACCTTGAGGACTTAAAAAAAACTATAAATTACGTGATTGCCTTTTGTTTAAATTAATTGGAAGTTTGCAGAAGATAGTGATTGATTGCTTGGTTTTTGGCTTGGACTCCTCGACAATTTAAAACCTGCAAAGCTAAATTGAATAATATATAAAAAAAGTGCAGAAAATATGTTGAGTGGCTAAAAAGTATCAGAACTTCCCCCCTCGGGAACTTCTCTTTCCGATACCACCTGGAAATGCCGATCTTGTGAATGTGAACATGTAGAGCTAGCCATGGAAAATGGACTAAAATGGAAATCTTGAACAATCCACAACCATAGGATGAAGTACTTTCCCCCACAGGATCAAGAAACCACTGATTGATCAGGGTAATTAGACTTTTTTTTACAAGAAACATTTGTGTGTTAATGTATAATATGTATAATGGCATATTAGAACTTTGAAAAGTCTTCACTTCAAATAGATGTAAGTTTCAACAATAGAAGGTGTTTTTTTTTAAAGGTTTGTTAATTACGTATATTGTACTAACTTAAATTAACCAATATTATATTATATATTTTTAATTTTATTAATTAACTTTACCTTTCTTTCCTATCATTGTTATACTAGTAGTATGTATCTAAATAAAAATTGTATACTCGATCTAAGGGATAGATATAAAGAATTAGGGGGTCCAGTGAGTTCTGGAATTGGGTTTAATATTTGCGAGAGAGGGTTTGAGTGTTGCTATTAAGTGCATTCTTATTAGTAAGTCACCCTTGAGTTCACTCCTAGTCTGTATATACCATAATTATTGGTGTCCTTCAATGCACTGGGATTAAGTGAGGGTGCATGTTTCTTTGAGAATGATATGTTAAATCAATATTTGTAATAAATAGATCGAGGTGATTTTGTTAAATAAATGTGAGGGGAGGAAATAAGAAATGAGAAAGAAAAGGGGTTTAATAAACATTTCAACATTAATCAAGGGTTTGTTTGATTTCATTATTATTTAACTAGTTAAGTATTGTATTCCTCTTATAGAGTTTAAGTCCAACACAGGTTGTTTTAAAATTGCATTTGGTGATTGCCCTCGATTGTAGAAATCTTCGCAATCTGGTTCCAAGTGAAAAAAGCTTGGTGATGTCCTCGTTCAACCACCTTATTTGTAATTTTTATATAAAAAAAATACAAACTATTCAAAATATGGTGGCACAGAGTTAAGATCAACATATTTATTGAGTGTATGAGTTTGCCTTAATTTGCAGTTCTGATTTTGCTTCCACTATGTGTTAGAGAAATACAAAATCTTTGTAAATAGAAAGGATTAATTACTTTTAGGCAACTTACTGGAATAATGGGGACAGAATAGGATTATAAGTCAAAAAATATGAATGACAAAACAGCAAGCATTTATAATTCATCCCATTACCATATACAGTGAAAACAATCATTAATACTTTAAATATGTCATTTAATCTAAGAATAAAAACATATTTATTATGTCCTCTTATACATTAATTTTAATAAATATATTTGTATATATATGTAAAAGATGTCCAAAGTTTTTGCTATGTGCATTATTCTAATCACATTTGGTTTGGAATAATGCATATAAAATTATGTTTTGTTTTAAAAGAGATAATCAATCCCCGCAAATACTAAGACAGTTTGTATATAAACTGTGGTTCTGGTCACCAGCTTCTTTGGACATAAAAATAAAACTAGTATTTAAGGAAATGTAGAAAACATCAGTCTTTACAGAATGCTCATCAATAATTTAAAGCAGCCTAATATTTATCAAAATTATGAGAAAGGCTGGATAAAAAAAATAGATTCATGAAACAATTAAGATCAATATAAACAAAATGTAAACATTAGATCTTTAACTGAGAAATAGTGAAAAATAGTTTTATTGAATAAGAATAGAGGATAATATTGAAAGAATGCAAAAGTGGTATGCTGGAAAGATAAGCATTTTTTCAGCATGAAAATATGTCAGAATTAGAATAAAGCATGGATATTTTTTTTCATGAAATCAGTTTTTAAAAGAAATTTAAAATTCTCATGGAAATATTGTGACAAGCATAATTGAAATAGTTGAGGTTTGGAAGAAATATTGATGTCATCTTTTCTATTACCATGTAAACAGTGAGAAGTTGAAGAGAATATTCTAAAGTATGGGATATTCTTAGATTAGAAATAGATAAAGCTATTAGAAATTATGCAATGAAAAAGCTCTCAGGCTGAATAGAAATATTAATTTAAATCATAAAGGATAACTTTGCCAATAGAATAATGTTACTTAATGTTTGATTTCTATTCTACAAGAAAAATAAGCCACTAGATTGCAACAGTTATAAAACAATACACTTAATTTCACATGCTAGTAAAATAAAATTCAATGAATATCTAAAAACATTCATTCTTCGCGAAACATTTGACTAGCAATCAGCATTTTTAATCAAAAGTGTTACAAGAGAACATATATTGAATGTTTTTGATTGAAAAATCTAGGGAATATATGAATGCTTTGTGGATATCAAAAAAGGTTTTAATAAAATGAAGTCGAAGAAGTCCTCTTAGACCTGGGGACATGGCTGCATCTGGTTTAATATTCAAAATTTTTAGGATATCAATTATGCAAAAATCAAAATAGATAAAATTTCATGACAGAATTCAAGACACTGCAGATAACCAGGCAGGGACACATACTTTCTGTCATTTCTTTTAAAGGCCTAATGGAGTGAAATTTTATATAAATAAAAAATGGAAGAACAACATTATGGAGATTGGTTGTATATCAGACAATGTGGAAAGATTATTTATTAAAATTAATGGAAAATATCAAATGCAGATAACTAAGGCTTATGCGCCAATGAATTCTCATTATGATGAAGTAGAAAGTTTTATAAGGATATATACAAAAAATGCTTTTAATCAGGCCAAATAACATTTTTAAATTATCACTAGAAACTTTAATAATAAATAGGAATGGCAAAGGATTGAAAGATGAAAGTACTATAGGTAAATTAGATTATGATGATAGAAAATGGAGAGGATAGAGCTTTGTGTTCACACACAAAAAAGAAGAACTGCATATTATGAATTCTTTTTTTAAGAAAAATGCTAAATGATATGGACATGAAAACATCC
The DNA here is from genome assembly GCA_028023455.1 of Epiperipatus broadwayi. Taxonomy (NCBI): domain Eukaryota; kingdom Metazoa; phylum Onychophora; class Udeonychophora; order Euonychophora; family Peripatidae; genus Epiperipatus; species Epiperipatus broadwayi. The sequence goes on from JAQFVV010012497.1 coordinate 349,853, forward strand.
AATGGAAGATATAAATTTATCACAGGAAGTGATCATCAATTATTAAAATATAAGATCCATGTTAATGCAAAACTAGAGACAAAAACCATTAAGAAAGACATTATTAATAATTGATATTCCTAACCTTAATGAACATAAATTAGGATTTGCAAATTATTGTAAAATACTAGCAGACTTTGAAGATGGTTCAGACTTGGCTGAAATCGATAAGATAACTCATACTCTATTATGAACTGCAAGCTGGTACGAAAAAAAAAAACAGCTATTTATTAGCAAATTTTCTATCAAGACAAGATAGTATATGAAGAAAAGAAATAATATGATTTTTTTTAAAATGACCTGTTGAGAATAATTGAATATTTGTTTTTGTAAAGTGGTACAAAAAGAGTTAATAGTAATATAAGAAAATATAGTTGTGAACTGACAAGGAAAACTGTAGAAAAGAATAAAGCCTCTAAAGTGTAAAAGGTTTTGATATTAGAAGGAAATTTATTTTGTAATAAAGAAAAATGCAACTATTATTTAAAAAAAGTGACATAATGAAATATGTGAAAAAGTTCTATAAAGATTTATATATTAATAAAAAGTAAGAAAACAAAGTATCTTCTACATTTATTGTCTTCTGAATTGCCCAGCATTTTAAATGAAGAGATGAAAATGCAGTTAAATCTCTGAAGAGAGGAGGGGGAAATGATGGTAGAATTATAATTGATATTTTTAAAAGAAGTAAATGAAAAAATAAAAAAAGTTGCTAGCAAAGCTATATGTCAAACATTTAAATGATAAAGATGTAATAATGATAAAGGTGTAATAAATGAAAAATTATATTAATACTTAAGAAAAATGATAAATAAGATATTAGAAATTATAAATTTATCAATTTTTTTTAAATTCAGTTTTACACATCTTATCAAGATAATTACAGTTCATCTATTGCAAACTTTGGATTTTAACCAATCAAAAGAACAAGCTGAATTTAAAAATAATTTTAGCAGAATGAATCTCATCCATATATTGAGAGAAGTTATTGAAAGAACCAAGGAATATGAATTGCCATTATATTTTGAATTTATAGATTATGAAAAGACATTTGATTTTTTGAGCATTTTTATAGACATTAAAGCATTGGATCATTTAAAATATAAATCTGGAAATATTGTTATTATTGAAGAATTTTTATCAAATTTCAACAACAATGATAAGATTACATGGTAATACTCTGAAGATTAATATTGAAAAAGATATACAATAGTGTGATTTTTTATTTCCAAAATTCTTTATAGCAGTTTTTCAAAAAGTATTTTATGCCTTAAAATGGGAAGCTAAAGAACTAACGATAAAAGATTATTTAAATCTTTTGGATTTTGCTTCAGAGCTTCACAGAATGTTCCAAGAATTAATCAGATGAAAATAATAGTAGAAGTAAAGGTAAATGCTAAAACATCTCCAGTCGTATTCCCTGAATATTCTTAGAAAAACAAAATCAAGAATTAGAAGTTAACAATTACAAGTGTCTTGGCCAGATTGTTAATGGAGATAGAAACATTGAATGCCATTAATCATTGAATTAAATTTGGATGGAGTTCTGCTAGAAATAGCTTAATATTAAAAGGAAATATGCTTATATATTTGAAGCATATAATACTAAATTGTCTAAACACTTTAATACTGTTACACAATGCTTTATTTACTACCCTTTGAGATTTGGACATGTAACAAACAAGCAATTCAGAAAATTAGACCACTCAATGAAATTGGAGAGAAGGTATGTTTTTGGAATAGCAAGCAGAGAAAAAAATGAAATATATGAGTTGGAAAACAAACGGGTATCATTGGCATTATTGAAAGAATTAATAAGTTATATTGAAGCTGAGCTGGATATATTTTTAAAAAAATCGTAAAAAAGTGATAGTAGATGGATAATTGGATTCTTAAACTGAATTCCAAGAAATTGTAAGACCCAAAAGAAACCACGTGTGAGTTTGATAGATAAATCAAAAAATTTGTTGGTGTGATATGGAGAAGAGATTATGGATTGAAGAAACTGGATTAAACTTGGAGAGTTCCATCATGCAGTAGATCAGTAATGGTCAAAAATGATGATGATGATAATATATCATTATGTGCAGTGTTTTTGAAAGCTGAAATTAGTAGAGATGAGATGAATAAATAATTTGAGATATGTAATGATATATTCTTTCAAGCTGATGAAGTGTTTATATCAAAACCATCAGAGGAAAGCAAAAGTATGTGATGTTAAAATAAGTATTTTAAAAACTAAACCTAAAATTATACATTAGCAATTTAACAATCCTTCATCTAAAAAGTATCACAAATTTTTAAGTTGTAAATATTTCATAGACAATATTGGTCATTGTGATCCAAAAATATATAGAACAGAAATAACAAAACTCTAAAATATGGATGAAGTGGAACAGTTAAGAGTTATCAAATTGAAATTGATTAAATTTTTTTTTCCTCAATTGTCATTTATGCTATTAAAACATGATAGTTTAAAAAAGTAGATGAAAAAAACATGAATGTATTTAAATTGGGACTGCTTTTGGAAAATGCTTCTAATAGTCTGTATTGCTCATAAAAATAATGCAGTTATTTTAAAGGATTTTAAGTTCTTCAATAAACTATTACATTAATTAGGGATAATTTTGATAAATGTCTTACCAGTTCTTACTTACATATCTGAGACACTTGGTCACTTAACAAAAGACTAATACAGAGACTTCAGATCACTCAACGAAGTTTGGAGAGATGTATGTTAGGAATAACAAGAAGACATAGAAACTGGGTGAGAGAACAGCAGGTGTTGGTGATATTATTGAAAGAAGTAAAAGACTGAGATGGAGTTGAGTTGGATATATTTGTAGAAGAAATGGTAATAGATGGACAGTTGAAATCTTAAATGGGAATCTAAGAGATTGTAAAAGACCTAGAAAGAGACCATGTGTGAGATGGATGGATGAAATAAGGAAGTGTGCTGGGATGACATGGAGAAGAGAAGCTAGAAATTGGAGATAGATTGAACTTGGAGAGACTTTCTTGCAATGGATCGATAATGATTGAAAACGATGATGATGATAAATATAATATATAGCAGCAATAATTTTATATATTTATAATAATAATACAAAAAAACTTTTTTCAGGAAATATTTTATATTATTGTCAACGTGATTATAAACTATTTTAAAACTTTGGTGATATTGTTTTTTTTATATAAAATTAATTAGAACTAAAAATAATGGGGGAGGGGGATCAGTCCAAATATTTACAAATATACATTTTATTTATCAAGCATTTAGTATGTATATAATTAAATAGAAAGGATTTTCACCTTTTCACATATGTGCTGTACTAATTTATATAAGCTCAAGATGCTGTGTTGAGTACAGGAAAACTCAAACCCAAACATAAGATAGATTCTTGATGAAGATAAGAGCAGCTCTTATCTTTAACCTAAATTCTGATTTATATAAGCCAATCTGAAGTGTCTTGGTTTGAGAGAGTGAAAATGTTACTCTGTTCACTTTTACATCCATTAGTTTTTTTCATTTATTAATATACTTGAAATCTTTTGGCTACAAATCAATTTTGAGAATTAATAGCAACTATGTAACTCTGAAATTTATTCACTGAGTACATAGTATATATGCAATTAAATAGAAAGGATTTTTATATATGCCTGTACTAATTTATGTAAGCATATATGAAAAGGTGAAAATCCTTTTTACTATGCCTTTGATAAATAAATTTCAGATCCTTTCTACTATGCCTTTGATAAGTAAATTTCAGAGTTACATAGTTTTTATTCTTAAAATTGATTTAGCGTATATTAACATATGAAAGAAACTAATGGATATAAAAGTGAACAGAATAACATTTTTATTCTCTCAAACTAAGATGCTTCAGATTGGCCTACATAAATCAGAATTTAGGTTAACAATAAGATGGCTGCTCTTATCTTTATAAAGTCTCATATCTTGTGTTTGGATTTGATAGTTTCCCTGCATTCAACACAGCATCATTAAGCTTATATAAATTAGTACAGCGCATATGTGAAAAAACAAATCTTTTCTAATTAAATTTACTTTTATATGTTACATTTGTAAATATTTGGATTGTTTTTCCCCCCATTATTTTTGGTTCCAATTAATTTATATAAAAGTGATAGATGTAACTATGTATGTAATGTAAATTGAAACTTTAAAATAGTTTAGTCATATTGAATAGGGCATAACAATTGCTGAGAAAAGTTTTTTTGCATTATTATAATAAATATATAGAATTATTATTGTTATTAAAACAGACAAAAGTTTCTATATAGTAGTGCCACTCAGTGCAAGCCATGGATATTTTAATAACAGTTATGAGCAAGCATAAGAAATGGTAATCATGTGATGTTTAGTGGTTTAATTATTATTGTAATTATATAATGATGTTTTATATTATATTATTTAGTTTAAAATGATATGAAATAACAGCATAATGGATTCTCTTTGAGTTTATTTTGTATGAATTTTTTCTATTGACTCATTATTGTCCTTAAAACATTCATCTTAGTCAAACGAGGATCTTTTGTATGAGAAATCAAGAAATTCAATTTGCAAGTATGGCAATGTATTGAGAGATGTCGGTAATTTTTTTTTTCTGACTGTTAAAATACACATATATATTATTCTAATATTTTTAACTCCAAAAAAATTCTAAAGATGTCAGGATAATTGAAAATGTGGCAAAATGGAACTCTTTTTAAACTCTGCCTTTATGACATTCTATTCTGCATTGATGACATTGTATTCTCCCTTGGAAGTCTTAAACTTTGCGATATTACTTCAAGAAAATATTTCAAAGGATTAAACACTTGATTTTTTGGAAAATTTATTAAGATTCATAATTATTTTTACACAATAATTGTAATAATGATAAAAAATCAAGAGTATATTTTATTATATGTTTATTTTCTACATAAATGTTTTACCTTTAAAAATAAAAGGCTATATTTTTCTATGTAACATTAACAATGCAAATTATGGAACAGTAGTTACAAACTGTTTGCGAATTTGTTAAAATTTATTGTAATATTGTAAAAAAAATTAAATTTTCAAAGCTTAATTTGGGAGATTTATCAAATTTGTTTACATTATTAAAATTTAATATTTAAAGTAATTGTGAAATACATAAGTGACTATTTAGAATAATATTTCCTTTCTAAACAAAAATATCAAATGAAATCAAAATTATTATATTCTGATTCATAATAACAGTTTAATACTAAAATTAAAGTTGAAAAAAGTAAACACAAAGAAAAATGTGACAGTGCAAGAGTGTTAAATAAATATATGACACAACCATCCATTTTTACAAGAAGTTTTAATTATTTTTAAAGAATTAGATTGGTCAACATCGGTTTTCTTCCAAAGATTTGATGTGTGTTTCAGTTGTATTTTTTGCTGTAGAATACTTTTTTCTTTTATCAATCTTAATTTACTTATGACATTTTATTTATATATTTGTCAGTCAGCATAATCACAAGATTAAAAAATAATAATATTGAGAGAAAATTTTTCAATGAAATTATTAAAATGTATTTTTTTTTTTTAGAGAGAGAGAGAAAATACGATAATACTGGTTGAATAAATTTTTGTCAGGGTTGTAGACAAATTTAGGTTAAAATAGAACTAGACTTATTCATTATGCTTATAATTTCTATGTGAAATGAAGCCCAAAAACAATCTTCTAGCTATAGATATATATATTGTTTCTTTTTTAAGAAGTATTTTTGTTAATTTTATACACATTTTCTCATGTTAATAATTTGTTTTGTCATTGCATTGCTATAATCATTTCAATTCCTTTGATGTCCCTTTTGAGCAAATCTTTAAATCTCAGGCAGTAACAACATATTAGTAAAGCAATGCTATGTATCTTACTTAGAATGTAAAGTGAAGTGATCAATCCAAGGGATAAGCATTTCACATTTGTTGAGTAATATGCATGGACTATTCATGGTTATGTAAATGGTTTATCTTCAATGCTGTTTACTATTCCAGTAATTAAAAATCATCAGCAAAATACTATTTTTACCTTATAAGAATATCAAGGATCTCTTGAAAAACAAAAAAGATGAAGAAATATCCTAATGTACTATCCATAGATAAACTGATTTTCCAAGATTCTGTATTACCTCTAAATTATGGAACTATTTAAATGAGAAATCAAATAAATTTGGAGCATACTATGGTAAAAATTTGTAATCCAGTATTCCAGGTTATCTATTTATATTTTTTTTCTGTATTTCATTTATTGTCATGAGGAGATCTATATCCTTATTTATGATTAGAATTTTATGTAGGGCTAAGTTTTAGGTTCAAAATTAATATGTTACAGTTATTGCAGCATGAGTAAAAAAAATGTTTTTCTATAGCTGCCATACCAAAATCAAATATATTATTTTTTTCACAAAGATGGTTTGGATTTGTAAAGATTATAATCCTGTCGTAGATAAATACAATATGAGAGATGCTTATTTATTGACTTTTTAAAAGTTAACATGAAAATAGTCATGATTTATTATGGAATAACTTATTCCATTCTTATTACATAAGTTGCAATTTCATGAAAGAACTACATAATGGTATGAAATTATTTTTTAGAAAAAAGTTAATATGTAAAATATATCTGTTAATGTAAAGATCATTTCACCTTTATTAGAGTTGCAGCTAGGTTAGAAATAAACATTGTTGATTTTTTTTTTATTTTTTATTTGAATGGGTTCAAAGAATTGACTAAAATGTTTTTCACTTGCTGCAGGAAATAAAATGTTATCGGTGCTTTATCCATAGTTGATTTTTTTGACTCTTAAGGTGTACCTTCTTCTGTACACCGAGCCAAAATGGTAGATAAACTGCAAATTGGATTCACATACTTCATAAATATACTTCTTTTCATTAGTGATGCCGAGATTTTAGAAGCTGTTTTTGCAGGCCCTCAGATTAGAGATTTGAAGGAGTACAGCAAAATTTTAGTTCAAACTTTTTTGAGAAATCATAAGGATGAAATTATCCTAAAATAGCGGTTAACCTATATCAGTTTTATTATTCATTGTAATGTGTTATGTAATAAAGATTCATTTTCTTGGATTTTTGCTTGGGCTTCATGACGAACAATAAACTCACTAAGCATTTTTATCAAGACAATTCTAGCATTGAGAGATGTTACTGAAATTAATGGAATCTAGGCATTCTAACCTATTGCTGGGGTCTTTTAAACAGACAAAATGTAGCAAAAAATTAAACTATTTTTTAAACTATAAATTTGATCTATGTAAACATGAGGATTTAAAAAAAAAAATTGAATGAGAAATTGAAGAAATTATACAAGCATCTAGATGCAGCACAAAAAATACTATAATAATCAGATATTTTTATCTTTAGGTCACTTTTTCTTTTTTAACCCTAACAATTATACCAAATAGAATTAAAAAACATACTTGATAATGATAATTTTTTTTTTCAGATAGGAAAATAAAAAGTTATGATAGAAATTTACAGAACTTGGAGATGTATTTTTATATGAACCAGATATACATGAAATAGTCACTGTAATATATAAACAAATAGGTTGAAATTTTTATTATTTTCTTTAATAAATATGTAATAATCATATAAAAAATTTACATGGGTATTATTTGGATACACTAGAATGAATTAGTATACTAAGCAATTCCTTTGATAACATACCTTTCTCTTTTCAAAATAATATAAATCATTAGATTAATAAATATTTTGTCATTATTAAATGAGTCATTGTATAAATTATTGATTTAACCTGTTTCTTTTATTTTTTTTTCCCACCATAAAAGTTGTGCATGTTAATGTTTTCATAGTTGCATGTCTTAATTGGCATGCATTGCAAGAGAAATTTTATAATGCATTTTATATAATAACTGAAATACAAACTTATTATATACCTGTATCAATATATGTAATATATAGGGCATAGGAGCACAGACTTTCACATGACCCACCACTCTCCACACTATCTCATAACACTGATATCCTGAACACATATGTCGAAAAGATAAATAATCACCAATATACGTATTTCATGCTAAACCAGCAATCATCACTTGGTCCAGATTATCATCTCTACACATATATGCAATAAGTGCTCAGATATAAATTAAGATAGCCATTCTTCATACTTTAATGGACAGGCTTCAATCCACTCCAACTCTTAAACTGTCCATCCAATTTAAATTCTGATGAAGGAATGCTCAAAGGCCACCCTGAGGCCGAGATTCTCGTCATACCCATGTTGACCTAAAAAGTCTGTGCTCATATTACATATATTGATACAGGTATATAATAAGCCTTTATTTCAGTTATTACATAGTAGAGATATCTGCTCATCTCTTGTATATGTATTAAATGGATTATGTCCTGTACATGAGGGGTCAGATTGACTTTAAGTCAATATGGGTGTGACGAGAATCTCGGCCTCAGGATGACCTTTGAGCATTCCATCATCAGATTTTCAATTGGATGGACAGTTGAAGAGTTGGAGTGTAGAGTGGATTGAAGCCTGTTCATTAAAGTATGAAGATCAGCTTAATATATATCTGAGCACTTATTGCATATATGTGTAGAGATGATAATCTGGACCAACTGATGATTGCTGGTTTAGCATGAAATATGTGTATTGGTGATTATTTATCTTCGACATATATGTGTTCAAGTGTGTGGAGAGTGGTGGCTCGTGTGAAAGTCTGTGCTCATATGCCCTATATATTATAATACATTTTAATAAAATACCTGCAATATAACAAGTAATCTGAAATTTTGAAAATTTTATTATTTATTATCACTTTGGTTAAATAATTTCATTTTTATTACTATCATCATTATACTTTATACCAATATTTTTTCTGACAAATGAATTGTTTTGATTGTATTCTTTTTTTAAAGCATTTTCTAAGCAAGATTTTGATAGACATTTTTTTTATAACAATATGACTAATTTTTTTAACTGTAATTGGTTTAGATATAAGAAAAAGTGTTGGTATATGTTTACCTATTGAAGCATTCTATTAATTACACATATGGAGTATATAAAAAAATTATCTCATTCTATTAAGTTTTCATTTTATTACAATGATTATATTCTTTAATGGACTGTTATTGGTTTTTTTTTAATTCTTAAGCATGAAACAATTTATATTTATAATCAAGTTTTGAGGATTGTAGAATGAACATATGTTTTTGATTTTAAATCATTGGAATACAAGGATATGGTGTAAATAACATGCATGCCTTCATGTATTCCTCCTATTCTAACGCTGATTTCATTCAGTCAGAAAGTTTGAATAAGAAAAAAAAAAAATCATAATTTTAATAAAATTTTAGCTTATAATCTCTGATTTACTTGTAAAGTTGGTTTTACTATCTAGTGTCATCTCTTTATAGAATATTAATAGAATTAAAAATTAATTATAATAAAATAAATAATTGGTTTTATTGCTTAGGAATTCATAAGTTACAGCACTGGAAATGACAGAACTGGGCCATAGTCCACAGATTTTGAGCTTCAGCAACTGCTACTCTACTATTGCACTAAATAACAAAGACCAAAAAATAATTGAATGACTTTATGGCTTGGGAATTCACAAGCAGTTTGGACTCTAAGAATGACAGTTGGGCTGTGATTCTTGGATCTTGAGCTCTAGTGTCTGTCACTACACCAAACAATGTAAGGCAATTATAACAACATAAGCTACAAAAGAAAAAAGGATTAATAATCATAGCTCATTTATTGCTGGATGGCACTGTAATCATGGACAACCAGTTCAAAAGGAAATTATATGATTTCTATTGTTTTTTTAATTATCAGTGTTTTTTATTTTGAATCAAAATTGGTTACTTTGATTTCGTATAAGTTTTTGAACTATAACTTAGACCGATTTTAATTTTTTATCTTTTTTGAATGGCTTTACTGCTTGGGAGTTTATATGAAGTTTGGGCACCATTCTCCTACTATACTAAACCATGGTAGTGATACAATACTTTTTTTTTTATTGTAGTATTTTTAAAAATTGTTGCTTAATCTTCAGATGAATTTTATTATAGTTTTCTTACTTTTAAACATAATCTAATGGAAATATCAGGAGAGAATATGTATTTCAAGCTTGATAGTTTAAACAGATAGCTAATATGTTAAAATATCTTAAAAGATTTAAATAAATAATTAGACCAAAAATAACTTTAAAACAAGAGCAATAATGATATATTTATTCTTAAAATATTTTATTTTCATTTACCATATCATAAAATAAATAGATAAATATTAATATAGATTTAAACTCATAATTTTAAATAGCAATTATCTCATACATTTAACATCATAGGATTAATGAGTTGTTTTTTTTTTACTGATCATAATGTATTTGAACAATCAGAAATAAATCTAAATTGTTGTTTTCATAGAAAATCAAAGATAGATAAATACCACATAAAATTTAATATTGTATTCAAACTATTCAAGATTCTATTAGAGACTTGTAGCAAAGTTTGATTTGTGTATTATACAATATACATAAGACATTTGAAAATATGAAATAATGATATTACACTGTTATTTTTTGTGATTTTATAGCAGGAATTCCAGAATAGCATTCTTAAGACTCTCAAATGGAAACCATGTTAACTTCATCTCTTATAAAAATTTAGTGATAATCTCAAATAATAGCTGTGTGTTTTTAAGCAGAGAAAATTAGAACTGTTGAATGTTTATATCAGTGCTTTATTAAAACTTTCAATACTATTAATGTCATTAAACATATATTCATTGAATAAAATTCAAATTGTGTGTTGAGATTCTGTGCATAAAAGTTTTTTTTTTACTTTTTTATTTTTCTTATAATGGTGAACTTATGGATTATTCTGTATATTAAAAAAACATCACAAAAATTAAAAAGAGGAAATAAAAAAAGATATTCTGTGGACATTAGGACAAATGCTTTAGGATATATGATCATTTCCTTATGTGATGAAAATCACATCATATTAAATTTTCATGACTAGTACCCATTAATTAGAACTACTTAGATATGATTTACTAAATATCATTTCCAGCTATGAACAATTCCTAAATTATAAACTATAAAATTATATAAGTTTAAGCAAATTAAATTTTATGCTTAGAAAAAAATCTTAAATTTAAAAATAAGCGGTTGTTTTCTCATCCTTGGTGTTCGTCTTAAGATGTCGCTACTTCTAGGTAAATTCCTAGAAATATACTGTTTCACCAGACTTCACCCAACCAAAGAGGAATTTTTCTACGTTATAAACGCAGAAAAGTCCTCACGTTATGTTGGACGGAGGAGGCGGCGACAGAAGCCAACACAAAGAGACTTCTTTCTATGATAAAACACAGAAAGAGTTCCCGACAGCTGCCGGTTATGGCTTTTTTTCTATGCTAAAAGCAAAGAGAAAGAAATGCCTTGATTGGCTGCCGTGGTAGTCGATTTTGTTCATCATTTTCTCGTAATAGTAGAATATCTATTCTCTCTGTAGTTTCGGGTGAGAGTATGTGTATTTGAAGCAGTCGTAGTTTTTTTAAATTTGATAAGATGTCTATTTTTTTTTAATGTGTTGTAACTTACTTTACTGTTGTAAGTTTAGTAATAATGTCCTGGAGATTCCATTACGAAGGGGTAACCCTCAAAAATTGCTTTTAAGGGTGCGAAAGGGAAAAAAATTAAAGGATCACGCGAAAAGTACCGTTTTCGCGAGAATTCGTCCGTGACCAGTTACTTTCGCTATATATACACACACAAACAAAAACAACCCACTGTCTAATTATTAGGAATTACTTGTCCGAAAAATAAAATTAGTCGGGTATTATTTTTTTTTTTTTGTTACATTTATTATTTCAAAATAAGATTAGTTTTTATATCTACACACTAACAAAAACAACCCAGTTCCTGATTAATTACTGTCTTTAAAAAAAAAAAAAAAAAAGCAAATTCAACAGGGTTTGATTTTTTTCAATGGAGTCTTTGAATTACGGTTTGGTTGTTTTTATATATACACAAGATTTACCAAAAAAAAAAAAAAAAGAAATCCACTTTCTGATTAATTACTGTCAAAAGAAATGCAAATTAGTCAGCTATCATTTTTAAATTTAGTATTTCAATAATGGTACCCTTTTTATATAGACAGACTTAACAAAAATAACCCACTTTCTAATTCATTAACAGAAATTAGTCGGGTATCATTTTTCAATCGAGTCTTTTAATGATGGTCCTTACTATTAGTAGTCGGGTATCAATTCTAAATTGTAGTATATAAATTACGTTACTTTTGATAGATTTAGAATTATGTCTTGCTTTTTTAATAAAATGATTGATTTACTCTTGACCAAAAATACCGTAACTTTAAAAAAAGACACACATAAAGTCCCAAAAAAAAAAGAGAAAAAGCCCCGTAACTTTAAAGACACACACACAAACTCAAAAACAATCTAAGATTAATAATAAACATTGACTTATTACGTCTTGCTTTTGAATCAAATTGTTGATTTACTCTTGCAAAAAAAAATTTCGTAACTTTAAAAAGACAGACCTAAAGTCAAAAAAAAAAAAATTCGAAAAAGCCCCGTAACTTTAAAGACACACACACAAACTAAAAAACAAGATAAGATTAATAAACATTTACTTATTACGTCTTGCTTTTGAATAAAAGTATTGATTTACTCTTGCAAAAAAAAAAAAAAGACCGTAACTTTAAAAAAACACCATAACTTTAAAGACACACACACACAAAATCAAAAAAAAGATAAGATTAATAAACATTTACAAAAATGAAAAAAACTAACATCATATAATAGTATTAGTTAGTAGAATATTTTATTACAAATCTAAGAAATCAGGTCTTTTTAGATCAAATCGATCATTTAGGTCCGGCCCGAAATCGTTATATGTATATGTTTTTGATTAGCATCAACGCCATCTTAAGGTGAACACCAAGGATGAGAATATAACTAAATAAGCTTGTTAGTTATATTGATTTTGAGATAAATTTATTAATCCATAAAATATATACAAAAAATTATGAAGCACTTTATTATAATGAATTGTTTTAATTCCTTGTTAATCTTATAACGTTTTTGTAATTTGTAGTACAATGCTGTTAAACTTTGAACAAGAGATACAATGAATAACTAAAATCATAATTATTTATTTTGCATTTCATCATCATCATCATCAACTATTATTAATCTACTGCAGAATGAAGGTCTCTCCAAGTTCAATCAATTTTTTCCTATCTTTAGCTTCTCTTCTCCACACCACCCCTGCACACTTTCTTATTTCAGCCATCCATCTCACATTTAATAGTATAAAAATTATTTATCTATTTTTTTAAAAAAAAAAAACATATATATAGGAATAGTATTTAATTTTATATGATATTGATGTAGTAAGAAAATAAATAATAATTACATCTATGTTAAATACAATCAGTGACAAAGTAAAAAAGCAATAGTAATATATAAATATAAAATGGAGTTAATTAATAACATTTACAAAATAGAAATATTAGAATAATCATAAGAGATAACTGTGAGAAAAAAGAAAGCATGTTTTATTGATATCTCAATTCTGAGAACAACAAAATAAGGATTATATAATCTGTTACAGTCATCATTAAAAGATCAATATGGTATAAAAAAATTGTAGTACATGTTTTGAAAATATCAGCTTCACATTCTGATTTTCTTATTTGCCACCTTGTGCAAGCTTGAGTAATCAATGGATGCCACTAGTAATGCTTAACAAATCTCTATCCAGTATTATCATGTCCATATCTATATAGTAATTTCTAACTTATAGCTTGTACTATTGAGAGGGTTTGAATCTGGATCTAGTTCACTTAGATTTTTTGGATTTAATATCCCTTTCCTTCAACAAAACATTTTTATTACTTTTGCTTAACTATTAAGATACTATTTAAAATTCAAAAATATTAATGTTTTGAATTTAAGCCAACTTGTTTGCATAATAATATAGATCAGGCAGTAATCAATATCTATAAATTACGGTACCATTAGTTTTTATTTAATATAAACATTTGACTATTCTTTATCTAGGATTGATATGAAACCAACAAACCATTATAAGAACTCGTTTTTTTTTTGTTAGCAAAATCTTCCTTCACTCTGATTACTCCAATTAGTGTAAGTTTGAGTAATCAATAGATGTTAGATGGTAGTGTTTAGTAAATCTATGCAGTGCTGTCCTATTTAAATTCCCAGACTAATATTACCTTATAGATTTCATCAATGAGGAGGTTTTTGATATTAATCTAGTGCACTTTTTCTCCAGCACCCATCATTTACAATTTTTTCTTAATTTCAAGCTCTTGGACAAAAATGTAAAAACTTATTAATGTTTTGAATCAGAGCCAGTTTGTTTGCATGGTTATATAGATCTGAAATCAGTTCAGTATCTATATATGTTAGCATTTTCTCTCTTCTTTAATAACTGTAGATATCTCTATTTTTTTAGCTAACATAGGTATAAAATAAAGAAATACCACATGACTCCAGTTTATACAAAGCTTTTCAGCAGCAAATTTTTTTTCTTCTTCTTCAGTTCTAAGTGATAGAACTTTAAGAGAAATAGAATTTGCTGCTCAAAAGTATTGTGTAGTTGAGATTATATGATGTTTTGTTCCACAATATTTACATAGTATTTAGTTACCAATTATCTAATGAGTTATATTTTAAACCTAGAGAAATACCTCTTCAAGAAAGAAATTAGGGGGAGGGGAATCAATTTTGAAATATGAACAATAGACTTTTTAAGATTATATATATTTAATATGCATAAATTGATGGAATTTGGTAGAAAATCTTTAGAAGTGTTAATGTGAGTTTGCTTTGTTCAAGTTTAAAATCTGTTATCTTTTGGGGAAAGCTTTAAGGCAGCAATTAAATATAGTCCTAAAAATGAAAATAGTAATTGAGAAAACAGATGGGGGGGAGTTCAAACATGAGAATGTATTAAAGAAACTTCAATCCAACTTGTAGCTGAGAGATAAAAAACCAAGAAGAAAATAGCAATAGTCTAGGATGTAATAGATAATAGAAGAAACAATGAAGTGGAATCATAGATTTTTTTTCCTTTTCTCCTGACTTATTTCAACTATGCAGAACATTCATTGAAAACTTAAATTGGTATCCAGTAAGAAAAATTACTGAGACTATAAAGCAACTGAGTTTGATATAGGAAAGACTTAATGTTATAATGATATTATTTCCATCAGCCATTGTAAAATTGACATAGGCTATAAATATTTTTCATTGAAAGAGAAAACTGCTTCTGCATAACCATATCTAAATAATTTTAAATAAAGTAGCTTTAATTTTTTTTATCTCAACAAAAAAATGTAGATAATGAATTATATGTAATCTTTATTTTGAAAGCAATAAAATCATAATTAATTGCTTGGGGAAGTTATTTGACATTCAGCCCATTAGTTAACAATTTGAGCACAACACCCCTCTTCAATATATCCATTTGAGTTTTTTTTAACCAACTTAGAATCAATCATTATACAAAACTGCATTGAAATATTGATCGAAATTGGAGTTTTTAGATTGTTAAAAATGAGTAATATGTCTTGCGTTGTTAGCTGAGAGGTATCGCATATGGAAAAAAAAAAAAAAAAAAATGAGTAATATGCAAATAGTTTTCTCATAGAGACCATAAAAGTTGTCATATAATCGTCCTGTGATTATTTAAAAAGAAAACGGTTTAAAGTGATATGAAAATGAATTTAAGACCATAATATCTTAGAGATTTATCAAACAGAATTTCTCCTATTAATTGAAGAATTTATCTAACAAAAATTAAACTAAGCATTGTTGTATTCACCAAGATTATTTAAACTTATTTGATTACAAAATCAATATAAGAAATTGAGAACTTAGTTAAATTAATTATATTCTAAGATGGTTGAATTAATATAATGAGAAAATACTTTATAAGACAAAGATTATTGTGTTAAGCAGCATTGTGTGACATTTATGAAGAGTTTTGATTTGCTTTTTCATTAAGAAGATACAATGCATTTGTTAATATGAAATGGTGTAATATTTTTTAATGCTAAAGATATATAAAAAGTTAGAATTTTTTAGGTATGAAATTAAAAATAGATACCTCGTAAATAAAGCTTCCATTAATTAAGTTTATTCAGAATTATAGAAAATTTTATTGTTAAAATATGTTGATTTTAATGACATATGCATAATGGAACATCAAAGCAATGTGTTGCATACTTATGAATAACAAAAATAGAGATTTTTCATTGGAATTTGAATTCACAATATTCCATAATAAATTAATAATCTGTATTTTAGACAGAGTGGCAAAATTAATTATTCAAATTAATGGAAGATACCAAATATAGATAATTCAGGTTTATGGCCAACAAGTCTCATTGTGATAAAGAAGTAGAGGATTTTTATATGGATATACAAAATACTTTTGATCAGACCAATTGATAAATGATTAAAAGTTGAAAATGCTGTTGATAAATTTGGTTTATAGAAAAAGAAAATGATATATTATAAATTCTTTGAGAAAAAATGATAAATGGATATGGAATGTCCGAATGAAGGCAATGCAAATGCTCTCAATAGATTCGACATGGGAAATGATCACGAACTAGAGAAATAAAATGTTATTGCAAAACTATTGAGACAAAAATTATTAAGAAAAACATTAGTAACAGTTGATATTTCTAATCTTCAGAAATAATCCAATGAATTTAAATTAGAACCTGTAAATCATTTTAAAATAATAACAGATTTTGAACATTGTTCAAACTTGAATAAATCCAGTAAGAAAATAAGTGATACACTATTAAGAACTGCAAGAAAAATAGGTGATACTAAAAAGTAATATATTAGTAAATTTTCTACTGAGACAAGAGAATGTATTTAGAAAAAGATATGAAAATTTTTAAAAATGACCCATTGAGAAGAATTGAATATCTAGAGTTATGTATAATAATAATAAAATTAATAACAATATGAGAAAATATAATTGTCAGTTGGTAAGGAGAACTATAGAAGAGAATAAAAGTCTCAGAAATGTACAACAGTATCTTGATATTGGAAGGAAAGTTATTTCTGTACTAAGATGAGCTAGAACTTTTTACTAAGAAGATAGATGGCATTATGAAATATGTAAAAGAGTTCTGTAAAGAATTACATAACAATAAAGATTAAAAAAAGTATCCCTTTCAGTTATAATGTCTTCAGAAATACTCGCATTTTAGATGAAATTAGACATGCAGTTACATCTACTTAAGTATTTATATGGATTTAGATAGTTTAACTGTTAACGAAGTATCATAAAGAAACCTTTAGAAATTCTGATACTACAACCATAAATCCGATAGTTCTTAACTATGTGGTTCACAATTTGTATTTGTCCACATTTATTAATATCAGTGACTGATAAATTCCATTTGTGAAGCAGATGAATACAACAACCATAAGTTGTCCTGAATCCATTGATGAGATTCCAATCCAAGAAAATGAAGAAATTTGTGTAGAATTTCATAAAATTCCATTTATTGCTTCATAATTTTTTGATTGTAGATACTTGGTTAAATATCCAAAAAAAGGGGGGGATTTTGTGAGTTATTGGCAAATTAAATCTGCTTAATAGTTTTTATATACATTTTGTATGAGCGATGTCTCTTTTGATATCAGATGGAGGAATATGTGAAAGAACAGTCATTATAAAGGTGTCAGACTTAAGTATACCAGTAATATTTCTCATGGAAATATTTGAGTATTTAGAAGTTTATTGTGAATACAATATTCTGTACCAGAATATGCTAATGCATGTATTTATAACATAACCCAAGTAACGCCATTCAGCTTTACAAGATTATTCCTAGAAATTAATTTTGATATTTCATATTATTGTTGCAGAAAGTTATATTCAGATTACAAATTGATTTTCTAGTGTTTAATGAAAAATTGAATATATTATCTTTATTGGAATAAGCATGAGACTCCAGTCTGGAAAAATTTCCCTTTTTTTTTCAGATCCTTATTGAGAAATTTTTATAATTCAGGAATATCTCTTTTGAGAAGTGAAAGCAATATCATCAACATAGATGGATTTTTTGCCTTTTGTATCTGGAAGATCATTGCTGAATATATTAAATAAAATAATTCAAAGAACTGAATTCTGTGGCAGTCCATTGATTTGCTGTGACAATCATTTAGTGTCATTTGAATTTTTCTATTCGAAAGCATTTTGTCAAGTGAATTAATGATTTTCTTGCATTTAAGAATTGTAAAAAATTAGAATATTTTTTCAAACAAAATCACAAGTTGAAATGCACAAGATTTGAATTTAGTTTGAAAGCATTTTTCAGTGTGATTTGTTAATAATAAAAATTGTTCAAAATAGTTTTTTCCTGACCTAAAACCAACTCATTACAAAAAGCTGATTCTCAACTGTTGATACAATTCTTTCAAAAATCTTGTAGGGAACATATAATAATGATATTGGATGATAATTTTTTGGATTATTTCTGGGAAGTTTGCTTGTATGCCAAATTTTAGGAATACTTTCTGCATGAATAATGTTAATGAGTAATTTTGTCAACCATAGTTTATTAGCTTTAGGTTGTAAATTTTTAAAAAATTCTGGGAGCATGTTATGGGCAAGTTTGAGTTCATCAATATGTAGGAACATAATGAGAATGTTTGCATTTTTGTTCTAATATGTTTTTCCTCATTCTGTTATTCTTGAGCTTAAAAGTCTGGTGTATAAGATTGGCAATCTAAATTAGCTGTAATAGTAGTGACTCTCTTAAAGATACTTTTATATCCACTAAATTTTGCAACAGAGCTCAATCTTGAAAAGTTTCTTTCTTTATGGTCTCTCTTCACTTTTTTTTCAGGCATTATCCATTGAGCTTAACATATTTATCTGCAAAATTTCTGAATCTTGTACATAAATGTTGGCTATAAAGAGTGATGTTTGTTTGAAAAATTGCTTACAATATCAATAAATTTTACAGTCCCTGTATTATATTAATACTATATTGGTAAACAATGGTATCAAAATATGAATATTTAGTGCGTATTCATACCTAAAGTATTGTCATCAATTATTCTCACAATCAGAACAATTTTTTTTTCATTTGCAATCTATAGTAAATGAATGGGTACTAAATATTCATATTTTGATACTATTGGTCATCATTACAGTATTAATATAAAGCAGGCATTGTAAAATTTGTATAGATTATTAGAAGTATACTGATTATATATAATAGAGTAATTTATCAATTTTTTCATATTGTATTTTAGCCATGGTAAAAAAATATTTAAATCTAACAGTAAATAAACAGAAAAACAAATAAATAAAATTTAAAAATTAGTTTACTTTCAGTAGAATGATTGTGGTTATTTATTTCATCACAATAAATCACATCATGGATTAATATTTATTAATCTTTCTCTCAACCAATTTTAACATAATTAAGATTCAGTTGGTACTTCCTTAATAGTAGTCTGTGCTGAGTCATATTCTTGTATAATAACCATAAACATATAACTAAAACATTTGCATTGAGGAATTAAGAACACTGGCAATATCGGAAGAGAGTTGTAAAAAGGAATAGATTTAATCTCAAACAGTAACTTTTTTTTTCCTCAATGTTCTAAAGTATGTCATTAAAGCTTTTGTATTATTGCTCAATTTTTTTGCTACATTTATAATTTTTCATAAATATGTATTTTATTTTTTTTTAAAAAAAAAAAAAAAAAACAATCTTCAAGTGGCTCTTTAAATTATTTATAAGTTGATGTAATTTATAATTATTATTGATTGAATCGATTTATTATTCAAGAATTCATAAGATGTTTGAGTACTACAAGTGATAGAATTGACCACTTTCCATGGTCTTTAAAATGTAACACTTTACTATTGCACAAGAACATGCAGGACAAATCAAATGTTTTACTTTCAAAATTAAAACTTTATTTACACATTACAGTGGATACAAAAGCAATCAATGATAGCATAAAACTATGTATACATATAAATGTGGAATGCAGGCCATGTATAGAGAAATATCAAAAGTTTTATTAAAACAATAATTTAGTCTTAAGAGCAGCATAAGAAACTCATGATGGTTAATTAATACAAGTATGAACGAAATATAACTAAATCTAAATAAAATCAAAGATTATATTAATGTCTTAAGGCAGTGTGTCATGAGCTTAATTAGTTAGGAATATAACGTAAGTCAAATCTATGTATAAGATTTGAAAATTCCATTGATAGGCCTAAGAAATATATGAATTAGGACTCTAGCCTCATCTGGCTCCAGGTTTGGTCAATTAGCCAAGGCTGACAAGTTCGTTTATCCTCTTTAATCTTGTAGAGAGATTTGAAGAAACGATTAATCATCGAGTCATCACAGCCATGATCAAATATCATGCTACATCTGGCAGTCCAAATTGCAAAGTTAATGAATGTGGCCAGTCTTATAGTTCCAAATTGACCCTTTTTAATTGCTGCATTAAAAGAAATGTTAGCTGGGTCATTGCCATTTATCCGGTCTAACGCTATATTACGGAGGTAAATCCACGAATCACATTGATCCAGAATGTGGCCAATTGACTCTTCCTGTTTGTTACATAGGGGACAAAGGGGGTTGGTGTTGTAACCCCTTTGGTAGTGTAGAAATGCCCCAGTGGGGAGTGCTCCAAAGATGATTTTTATTAAAAAAATCAACAAATTTTGGACTCAGTTTGATGAATTTTGTTAGTTTGGAAAATCGAGCAATTCCTATTGGAAGTATATTAGCGGATTTAGTTTTTCTGGGAAACATTAATTGATAAACTTCCCAATATGATAATTTCCCCTGAAAAAGGGAACCCGACGAGTGGAAGTTTTGAAAAATAACTGTAACTTGCTTTTGTAGCCAAATGCTTCTTAATCTTGGCAGAGGTCTATCTGTAGGCTCTATCTTTTCCTTGGGGAAGGGGCACTCCATATCGGGATTGTCCTTAAAAATCTTGAATAGTATATTTTGAGTTCGTTGGAGGTAAAAAATCTTCAGTGAGTGAATCCTAAGGCCATTAAGAAGTTTGGGTTTTTGTAATATGTTGAGGCTGATGATGGGAATCCTGCCTCCCCAGCAAAGTTTTCTGCATAAGGTTTCAATTTTTTGGATAAATTTGCACGTGGGGGAAAATCCTGCTAGATAATGTTATTTTAGGCAATATTATAGCATTAAGTAAGTGCTACCTTCCCCAGTAAGGACAGGTTAGACCTTAGATAGTGATGTTACTGTAGAATTGACCTTAGCTAATAAGGAAGCTTGGAGTTCTCTTCTCATAATGGATGGGGGGAGGCTAGGGGGAAGCTGAGAAATTTCTGGGGGGGAGGGGCTTCAAATCCACCTGGTATTTGCTTGCCTGATAGAATTGACCATATGGCTGATTTTGTTCTGTTTACTCTGAGACCAGATTTGTGAGCAAACTGGTCCAGGAGTTCCTCAAGCCACTCATCCTGAGATGAGAGGAACACCACCACATCATCCATATAGGAAATATGGTGAATGTTCTCCCTCAGTATAGGGATGGCTATCCCAGGAAAGACAGCCTCAATGTTTAGTAGTAATGGGTTCAGATAGGCTGTGAAGAGAAAGTACTTAGTGGTGAGCCCTGAGGAATGGAAATACAAGGCCGAAATCCTGGAGCCACTCTACCATCGAGAGAGAGAAATACCTCCCGATTGTGAAGTAGGTTCTATCATCTGGAGATATGTTGAAGGCACCTGGAGTTCCTCCAGCACACTAAGCAATACTTCGACCCTGACGCAGTCAAAGGCCCCAGCAAAGTCAAGTTGAACTGCAATCGGTCGGGACATTCTTTTTCCACAAACATGATCTATGAGAAGGCGAAAGTGGCTAACGGCATCGGCAGTTGAGCTTCCTTTCTTGGCAAATTGGTATTAGGACAATTAACTTATGATGTTGTCTTGGATATCCTCTTTAATTAGGCCTTCAATTGTCTTTACTAGTAAGGGCAACATCGAGATAGGTCGGAGGTTGTCCAATTGATGTGGGGCTTCCCATTTCTTAATAAGGGGAACCATGGCAATCGGACACATTCCATTGATTCTCTGGGTGCCTTCGACCAGAATTCCTTTGATTATTGGGATGGTAAAGGCACTAAGGTGTATGAGTACAAACTTGGGAATGCCATGTAGGCCAGAATGAGTTCTATTCGGGAACGATCTTAATTTTGATAGGATCCTAGTTTCAGTGATCTTGTGCGGAGTTGATTCCCTGTTGATTTTTAAAAATAAATATATTGTAACTGAAACAAATTCAATAGCAACTGAAATTAGTTACTTTACAAAGCTGCATGGTAAAAAAAAAAAGAAAATAAATGTATAAATTGCCTTGTGCATGTGCATAATATAATATATGCATCACTTAAGTACACTGATTTAGGCAATTAAAAGGGGAAAAAAATAGGTCTATAGATTTTTATATATATTGTTATTAAAAATTTTATTCTAGGAGGTGTATTATGTTCATATTATGTAAAGGAAGAAAAAAAAGTTTTGATGTGTACAAGAATTTGAATTGCATAGTTTATAAAAATATAAAGTATTTTGTGACCCTTTTGATTTGTCTTTTAAATGGAGTTTTAAATAAATAATTTGCTCATTCTTATAGTAAATTGAATGGCAAATCTTAAGTATGTTAAAAATTATGGGTTACTAAAATTAAGAAAGTCATCCATTAATTTTTAATATTGTTAAATTTTTTATAAAAGGAAAAAAAATAAAAACTATATATATTTTTTATATATTACAATTTAAGGAATGAAGAAAATGTTTATTAATAAACATGTTAAATCTTGTAAGTAGGATTTGATAAATCTGTTGTTTGGAAAACATCCATTGAATACAGGAATAAGTGTGAAAAACAACAAGTGGAGTATAAATAGGTCAGAAATGAACAACTACAGCAGTCTAGTCTATTTCAAGCCTTAATTCAAAAAGCAGTATTGCAGTGATCTTATGAAGAGAAGAGAAATCTCTGGATAAGTTTTTCACCTAATAACTTGAATAACTATATCTTTCTGACTGTTTTGAAGTATTTTTCAATATTCCATATTATAACTGCAATTATGATGATTTTATATAGCGGAAGACTGTCTACCATGGATGGTAAAAAACCAACCACCACACCAGTCAAAACACCTAGAATGATGCAGTCAGATCCAGAGTATAACATTGAAGTTTGCTACCTACTTAATCATGTCATGAGAAGTTGACTGTGCAATAAGATCTGTCAAGACCTACTGTATACCATATTTAATGTCACTTATTTGCAGAAACCTCGGTTTCATATTTTAAACTTTACACTTGATAAGATCTTATCGATATAATTATTGTAAGGCCTTAAGTTTAAAATATCTAATAATTATTATTTTTATTATTAATCAATTTAGTTTGTGTTTGTTTATTGAACATAAACATAAAGCTTTTAACATCCATTATGTTTTTAATATCCACAACTCTGAGAAATCATGCAATGAACTGGGGGACATGCAGGGTTAATGGTAATAATTTATA
The DNA here is from genome assembly GCA_028023455.1 of Epiperipatus broadwayi. Lineage (NCBI taxonomy): Eukaryota > Metazoa > Onychophora > Udeonychophora > Euonychophora > Peripatidae > Epiperipatus > Epiperipatus broadwayi. The sequence goes on from JAQFVV010012497.1 coordinate 373,565, forward strand.
AATGAAGATGTTTGGTCATTCATAAGTTTTCCAAATGTAAAATTTTTATTTAGGTTTGACTCCTTAAAATTTCATTTATTTATTTATTGAAACTAGAAAAACATATTAAAATACTTGTGTAATTGTATTTAGTTTAATTTTCAGTGCTAAGTTATAAGTCATCACCATCATCACAGGTGTTTGGTTAATATTATTATATATATATATATGTGTGTGCATTTAACAGTTTTACTTAAATGAATATTGACTATAATATAAATTTATATTTTTGCATACCTCATGTTCCATTATACCATTATATATTTTAAATCCTACCTCTTTAAATTGAGACAGTATAACTTTTTATTTCTCATTTCTGTGCTTAATTCAAAAATTTTATCTTTAATTTATACATTTTAGTCACATTTTAAAAAAATATTGTTTTACAAATATACAAGTTAACAGAACACATGTGCATGATTTCACTGTTCAGAGATTTGATTGACATTAACTGTAAAAAGATTGAATAGGATTTCAAACTCTACGATTAAAAAAAAAGATTCAACCATAGGACATTAAAGTGGATAATGAAGCATGAACATTGGAAGGATTATCTTAGTTTGAATTTTGATAAGCTACTGACATTACACCTATAATCAATATAATATCAATATATATAGTCTTGATCATTTTTAAGTCATAGATGCCGAGAACATTTCAAAATTAAGCCTTACTTCCTTTTGAGTCTTAGAGGCTAATAAATTCAACAAATACTTAAACCATACTTTGCATCCTCCAAGCCTTAGAGGTAAATGAGTAAACTACTTGAAAAATGTTTACGTCAGATGACATTATAGTATCTCACGTACATAATCAAATATACCTCACTAGAAATTGAACATACAGTATTTAAATAAACTTTAATAGAAATTTCTCTCTCTCTCTGCAGAAGTTAAACTAACTATTCTAGTCATATGTTTCATATTGATTGACACCAGCTATTTATTACTTAAATTATTACATTTTTAAAAAATATCAATAAAAGTCACTCTTGCTTTTCTAACAACCTGGTAATTTCTCTTTTTGTAATTTTAATTGCAAACTTTCTGTATTATCATTTTCTCTTTAAATCATTGATCCTTTTAAACATATCCCAGGATTGACAGAATAAGCCAGTTTTTCTTCTTCTGTAATTAAGTTTTCATTGATGATGAGGTCTTCATCCACATAGATTTGAGATATGTTCTGACATTTTCTGAGTTTCTTCACACTGGTTTGGATCTCATTCTCTTTGCTTTCTGGATCTTTTCCTATTTTTTTTCTATTCTAGTACTAGTTCTTATATTTGGTGAATTTTCGGGGATTTTTCCTCAGTGCCTGGTATTCTTGGGTTGGAAAACTTCTAGAATAACTTACTGCGCATGTTCTATCTCTGTTACTAGTACTTCTTTTTTGCCTCTCTCTATAGAGTTGAAATCTTTGGTCATTTTTCTAATACAACCAATAGATGCCTCATTTCTCTTTTTTTTTGATTGCATGTTTGGTGTGGTAAATTTAACTTTTTTCTTATCTATGCATTCCTGATTCTGGAAGTTCATGTCCATGGCATTTAAAAACTCTGCCACTTGTTTTTTGTTCTATGGTTTTTTGAGCAATGCTGATGATCATCTGTTCATTCACAAAAGAGTAAATTATGTCAAATAATTCTGATGATTTGGCTTTTTTCCATGCCACATGCAGACATTGTCCTTAATTTTGACCGTTGCCTTCGAAATAGAATTGGGTATAACTTTCACCATTTCTTATGTAAAATTTTTCCTGCATAATTTGATATCTGATTTTTTCTTGATGTATTTTTGACTAAAAATTATTCAAAATTTGCTCTCTATATCCAGAATAGGAGGTTGGTTATTTTAATTAATAAGTTACAGCATTCCTTAACAAGTCCTTGTAGATGATTATAAGCAATAGCCACTTACTCTCTGTCTGTTAGCTGATTTAATTGGAAATAATTCTCCAAACTATTGATGGGTTCCATGGGAGATTTTCATACCTCAATTCTGAACAGCTGAATTTTGAGGAATTGATTAGTGCAAGTAAAAGTCTCATAATCTCTGCTGTTCTGTGATTGTTGTATTCTTATAGCTTTCTTTTGGTTTTGTATCTTTATGGTATCTTATGCTATTTTTATTAGATTCTTTTGTCCATTTTGTTAACCAGTTTCATATATCTTCTTTTATCTTAGCATAATCCATTTTATATTATTTATGATGCTTAACTACTTCTTTCTGAGTTTTTTGCATCTTTTTGAATTTTTCATTAAGTAGTCATTTTCTTCTCAATCTTTTCACACTTCCAATTTTTCTATTCTTTCTTCCTTGGAAGGGTTTAATTTATTTTCACCAGATTCAATAGATTTTTTGATCATTACCTCAAAATCAGTAAGTAATTTTTTTTTTTCTATATACCCCATTTTTTGTTGTACTTGCTCTTGTATTTGACTTGCTATTTCCAACTTTATACTGCTTATACCACTTCAATTTTTATTTTTTGGTGCATTTTTTTAAATTAGCTTTCTTTCTTTCTTTTTTTTTTTTTGTTGTTGCTTTTCTTCAAATTCATTATTTCTATTTTATTATCTTTCTTCAAATTTATGAATGCATTTCTTCAAGTTTTTCTTGCAGCATTTCCCAACTTTTTTATTGTGTTTTTTCATTTCTCTGTCACATTTCTTTCATAAATGCACACATTTCACTATTCAATGTGCCTGATTTCTCTTCTATAGGCTTTTGTACTGTCTGAATCAATTCTTGTTTTATCATTTCTGATTTCATTGGCTGTATTGGCTCTTAACTTGCTGATTGATCTATATTTAATTATGCTTTCATCCTTTTTGTTTCTGAACATGTTATCTATATATGTTATTAAATGTTTTATAATACTCTTGTAATGATGCTATTACTGTATTACTTATTCTCTTTATGCAGATTTACAGACTTAAATATTTTTATATATACTTTATCATTGAATAAACACACTCTAAACCCTTGTCATGCAATTCTCTCCATAATAATGTGGTATAGCTGCCTTGATATTTATTTATTTTTAAATATACTGTTGTTTATTAAATATTACCCTGCCTACTTGGACTACACTTTTTATAAAAGCTAATCTTATTTTTTATTCCAAACATTTACTGCATGTTAATTATTATACAACATAATATGCTCAATTTATCCATGCTCTCATATTCAGTATATATGTGATTGCACAGAAATAAAGTTGAGCAGAGGAGAGGGGATGTTTAGGCCACATGGTTGTTTACATCAAAAATATAACAACATGAAATGTGCAAAAATAAATATTTTTATTATGGTTAATATACATTCAAATAAAAATGATTAAAATCATATGTATACAATAATATTAACCGAACATCTATGATGATGAAGATTATAACCTAGTACTGAAGGTTAAACTAAGTATAATTACTCGTAAAATATTTTAATTTGTTTTTCTAGTTTCAAAAAATAATTTAAAAAAAAAAAGAGACTTTAAGGCTCCAAATCTTCTAAATAGAAAATTTATTTTTGGAAAATTTAGTAACATCCGATCATCATCATTTATAAATTATTACTATGTATAATAAGTATAATATAAAACAGTAAAGATAATAAAAATACTAATTATTAGAGATACTTTCAACTTAAGGTATTAGAATAATTATATTAATAAAATCTTACTAAGTGCAAGTTTGAAACCACGATTTTCTGCAGATATCATTCTTTTACTATATTTATGAATTTCATCTTGGACAGTAGTTGTTTTTTTTTTTAACATTAATGATGTTAGATAGAGTATATAGTAGATCTTGGTAGTTCTTACAGCAAAGTCTATTTCTCCTCTCATAGGATGATTAAAGCAGGTGATGGCTGGTTTTAGAAAACTTCAATGTTATTCTCTGGATCTGTTTGTATCACTCTGGGTGTTTTGACTGGTGTGTGGTGGTAGCCTTCCACTATGTAATAGTCAGCAAGTTATAGCTATTCAAGTTATTTGATGGAAAACTTTTATCCAGCAGTTTCTTTTCTCTTCATGGTATTACTGCAACACTGCTTCTTGAATTTAAGCTCGAAATATATTAGACTGTTGAAATTGCTCATTTTTAACCTATTTAAACCCCACTTGTTGTTTTTTACACTTATCGTTGTACTCAACTAATATTTGCCAAACAACGGATTTATTGAAACCTAGTCAAAAGACTTAACATCTCCCTATATTACATCTGTTTATTTATAACAAAATGTTTACTGTTAATAATTTTCTTCATTCCTTGAATTGTGGTATATAAAAAAATATCTAGTTTCTTCCCTTCTTTTTTCTGTCTAATTTTATGATAGCGACAGGAAGAAAAAATTATTACAATTTTATCAATAACTTTCTTAATTTTAGTAACCTATAATTTTTAATAACCTATTTAGATTTGCTATTCAATTGAACTTTAATAAGAATGGGAAAATCAGAAAGGTTTCAAAATATTTTGTATTTTTATAAACTAAGCAATTCAAATTCTGTGCACATCAAAACTATTTTCGTTTCTTCCTTTACATAGTATGAGCTAGAGTCTTATTGTTTTCAATTTTACACAATATACCTTTTTTCATAAAATTTTTAAATAACATTATATATAAAAATCTATAGATCCTTTTTTTTTTTAATTGCCTAAACTAGTGTACTTAAATGATATTTAAGTTATATCTAGGGTGCGCAAATACACACATGGCATTTTACATATTTATTTTCCTTTTTTTGACTATGCAACTTTGTAATGTAACTAATTTCTGCTGCTATCTGATTTAATATACATGGTAGATGAAACTTGATTTTTCTTTACAATAAAATTTATACTGGTAGAATTTAGCTGCTATTTGGGTTTGACAGTTATATAAATAAAAAGAAGTTTGTTTTAAAAGAAGAAAATGAACAATTGTAAAAAAAACATCATCATACACATTTTTTTTTTCTAGTTAAGATATTATTTTTATTTTTTATGAATTTTCTTTAGTTGTTTAACACATATTGTAATATGAATATATATATACTGTGAATATTCAGATTAATCATCAAAGTATTTAATAAAAATAAATAAATAAAGAAGTTTGTTGATCTTGTTTGGTTTTTTTTTTTTTTTGATATATGGATAATGGGAGATCCTGAAAATATAAGTTTAAATTGATAACCATGGCAAACTAAAGCTTTTTAAATAGTATGGATTACTGCTAATTCTAACTTCAAAATACTAAATTTGTTATAATCAAACTCAAGAAAAACATATAGGCAAATAAATAAATTTTGGAAATAATTCAGTGTGATATAAAAGTTTACTTGAATAGGGTCAGTGTTATTTAAACATTTTAATTTCTGTTACTGCAGTCACCATAGTAACATTATTATACATAATTCAATGTTTTTTATGTTTCATGTATATTTGTTTGTGAATTAATTTTAAAAAAAATATTATTAAAAAAACATATGTAAATTATTTATATTTATAAAAGGTATCAAGGTTGTAATATCAGTTCTTCGTTTTGGTTTAAAAATAATAGGAAAAATCATATCAAATTTAGATTTCATTTCAATATATCCATTTTTCTCAAACTTACATCACACTTGCAAAACAAAGTGGGAAAACTGTTGGAAATATCATTCTCCATTGAGCTTTATTTGAGTAAATTTCAACAGTTGTTATGACAGCATAACGTCAGTAAGAGTATGCTATAAATAGCCAGAAAAGACTATAATAAGGGCTCTCATCTTTTTGTCATTGTCAAGAACAGATGTATTTCTGTGTTCTTTTAAATAAAAATTCTTCAATAATTTTGAAACTGTTAAGCTATAAAAATATGGAAGAATAGAAACCTAAATTATCTGCCCATTTATTCAGTTGAATGGCAATTTGTGAAAAAGTTCCAAAGAAGACGGCAACAAAATGTGAGAAGGAATACCTATTTAAAAAGAAAAATGCCTTATATGAAATGGGCTATTTTTAAAACAAAACAGATTCCAGGTTTAAAAATCCGAATATAATTACCATTGTATTGGATGGATATTATGTTATAAGCTAAGAAAATATTCAGGATCAACTGAATTAAATTCTATTTTTTAAAAAAGCTAATTAAACTCCATTCTTCTCCTTAAAAGGGAAAAAGAAAAAAGGGCTGTTATTAAAATTCTTTGCTTTCACGGGATCATTCTATTTGAACATTATTGCCAATGAAAGGAACATTAAAAGTTCAACTTATCTTTTCTCTCTACTCAAGGAAATAAACTCATCTCTACATCTTAGGACTGAGAATAAAATAAAATAAAAAAGGCTATGATGAATCAATGGATAATAAAAATGGACAGACTTTTACTTAGGGTATGATTTTTTTTTTATGCATATGTGTGAATATTTTTATATATTTTTCAAAAGAATAATTTACATTTTATTTTATATCATAGATAGTGTACACTTAGATTTAATAGGGTTTACACAATGAAGGGTATTGAAATGCTCGGAGAGATTCATTTACAGATTATTTAAACTCTTGTGTTAATGCGACAGATTATTTAAACTTGTGTTAATGCAATTTTGTATGTTTTAAATTTTAACTTGAAATATCGGACAGAAAAGGAGTTTAAATATAGAGTTTTATTTTTCGTTTGTTCAATTATTATGTTAATGAACAAATAGAGATCCATTTTATTTAATTGCATATTTTTGGTATCTGTTATCTAGAAAATTTTTCATTAAGATATTCAAAATCTCTCCTCCCATTCATTTTTTTTATATATATATATGTGTGTCATTAGTTTTGCAACACAGTTTAGAGTTACCCACAGAAATTTTATCTTTTTTTTTATTAATTCAATCAATCAGAAATATAACTTAATGTCCTATTGTGTTTTGCTATTAATCTTACCAATTTTCTTTTATAATCCAATAAATTGACTTGATTTAAATGCTACGACTCGTTTCATTTTTTTTTTTACTTGGATTGCTTAAGAGGATTTTGTTATTTTAAGATTCGGTTCAAGATTCAAACTCAACTTGGTAAGTGAATAAAATATAGTATGTTTTGCATATTATCATATTTTTATTTTATTTTATTCACATATAAATTTTATCTTTATTTCTGCGTTCGAATATTATACATTGTTTTATTTTAGTTAATATTATAGGTAAATCATATCATTAGCTTAGAGTTGATCATTTCATTGCTTGTCTAGTCCCGTCATAAAAATCTAAATAGATTGTATTTTATCATTGGTTTAGAATAACTTATCTTAAATATTTTTAAACTTCTCTAAAATGAAGAGTACAAATTTCATTGACTGGTTTAATTGATCATTATCTTTGATTGGAATAGATGTCAATTATAGTTATATAGATTAATTGTTTACAAAACCAATTTCATATTCGATTATTTGAAGATTCAAATAAATAATATTAATAATTATAGGTTAATAAACATCCAATGGAAACTTAATATATCTTTTATATAATGTCATTGGGCATTGTAGAGTTAGAAATTATCTAATAAATTGATTGATAATAAATTCTCGTGGAGTATTCTATTTTAAAATATAAACGAAGCAATAATTAAGTATCACTTTATTGGAAGATATGAATAAATTATTTATACATTACATTATAGCGTCTTATTAAACTAGACTTAGATTAATTTGTTTAAACATTTAAAGGAGTGCATAAGTTTTCAAAGTGTTTTCCAAAAGGATATAAAACTAGTTGATTTCAATAGAATATTGTTAATTAAATATTAAAGTAGAAATAATCATGTATCACTTTATTGAAAGATACGAATGAACTGTTTAGACTTTCCACTTAGCGTTTTATTAAACTAGATATACATTTGATCCCAGGATTATTTTGTTTCAATATTTAAATAGCGTATATATTTAAAAATGTTTTGTAAAAATGCAATTATAATTATTTAGAAGCTCATCTGTTTAGATAAAACGCAGTATCATTAAATATTAAATAGGTTTGAATTATTACAATAACAATAGATTAATAAAGTATATTGGAATCTACTTTAGTTATTGATTTGATTTGATTTTCATTAAATTACTAATCAAATAGTTAGCTTAATCATATATTATTGTTTAGGGCAATGACATACAGATTTCACTGCTCATTGCAGTTTACTTTGTAATTGTAATAGATTTGTTGATGCCTGGAGCAGATAATCTCATTATTCTTTCATTTTACATATAGCTTAAACAAATTAGGCTTTAGTAGAGATTATTAGTGCTTTATGATGGTGTATTACATAATGGCGGACCCGATTGAGCTAGATTAGATTAAATTAGACTTTTTAAGATTTTTTGATCAGATCAGATTTATCATCCTCCCCATCATCAGCATTGACGGATTTATTCAGTTACAATATGCATATTATTTAATATGTTTAAAGCAGTTTTTAATCAAATATTTATAGATACATACATTATATGTATATACAGTGAAATATTTGAAGAATTATCAAAAAAAGTAATATTATTATATAAATTTTGATATAGGTAAATTTAATTTAAATCATTTATTATGTTTATAAATTGTGAAGTCTTAAATTTGTGTTTAATTGTTTCCAAAAAAAGCAATTTTTCATCAGATATTTACATGTATATATATATATAGTAAGGAAAAAAGTATTATTTCATAATTTTCAAATAATTATATTTTATTATATATATAAGATTATAAATCATTTATTGTATTTACATATACAGCAAAGTCTAGTACTTTTGTTTCATTTTTCAGAAAAGTACCATCAAATAAAGAGAAACAGGTTTCTATAGAAGTAAAATTTAATTAGCACTATATCAACATAAAAAGCAGTGTGTGTTAACTTATTTTGGATTAACAATTTTTTTAGATAACTTGTGAGTCATTCAATAATAATGGTAAAAATGATCTATAAAAACTTAAGTACTGTATACAAAATTCTTGTTTAGAAAATAATATTATTTTTAAAAAATCTTAATTAGACATTAGAATTTATTGCAAGTGTTTTCCTTGTGCAATTTTTTTTGCATTAAGTATTAGAAATACATATATTACATTTTGATTTACAAGTGTCAAATTATCTATTCCCATAACTTTGATATGTGATGGTTTGTTGGTTTAACTTTGATATTATTAACCACTTCAGATAAATAATTATTAATCATTTTAACCCTAGTTAAAGAGTAATATATTTAATTTTTTAATTATACATAAAAGCACAGAATAACTCAACTTCATATCTCTTTTTTTCATGTGTAATATCTTTTTAAAATATACTTAAAACTTTTTATCTGCAACACATTCTTGAAACACATGAATAAAAATCTCTGAAAAAGATTAATGGGAGAGGTGGAAATTTTAAGTATATCTTAAATATATATGAATAAAGGAGTAATATTTATAAATATATATTTGTAAATGTTAACCCGCATTGACTCTGCCTCATCCCCAATCTTTAAATCTAAAAAAATTATTCTAATGTTAATTTACTCATTGAACATTCAAAGGTGTAACAATTCTATTTTAAAAATTTAAAGAAATCATTCAGACATGAATTTTTTTTAAAAATTAATTCCTTGAATATCTTTATAATAAAAAGTATAATATTCCTGGATATCAAAAACCTCTTAAAAATAAATATTTTTAATGAAATGATTATTAATCATTTTTAAAATATCTTTGATCCATTTTTTTAACAAAAATACTTTTAAAAATAACTAATTTGATTACCTAATTATTTTTTTGATCAGAATGAAAATAAATTAAATAGTAAGCATTTGTAATGAAGACAAATTTTTAAGAAGTGAAACTGAATGTATGATTAATAATAAATGGTAGTTTAGCCTGACGTGCTTGATCGCCACTAGGTGACACTGCGGTACCATCAACAACCGGTCTGAAGCCTGCAAGTGATAAATTTATATCCAAAAGTGCCTGAAAATCGACAAGTAAAAATGCCCGAGGCTGCACGTATCAAAATGCTGAAAATTGACAAGTAAAAAATAAATTTATATCCAAAAGTGCCTGAAAATCGATAAGTAAAAATGCCCGAGGCTACACATATCAAAATGCTGAAAATTGACAAGTAAAAAAATAAATTTATATCCAAAAGTGCCTGGAAATTGACAAGTAAAAATGCACGAGGCTGTATATATCCAAGAAATATAGCGAAAGACCAAATTTACAATCAAAATGCTATAAAATTTAAAATTAAAAAATATATATATAGCTGAAAATTCATCAATATTTAAAAAATGAAAAGCAATATACAAAAAAGCTGGTGGTGTACCAAGAAACCATTAACAATGGTGGAACGCGGGAAATGCAAAAACAGAATTTCATCAAATTATTTATTAAGCTTCCAATTTGCATATAACCATCTGCAATGCATTCAAAAGCAATTATTTGGTCTCTGCTTTAAAAATATGGCATTATCATTTAAATTTGTCAAGCAATACATAAAAAATAATAATCAGCATAAAATATATCCCTATCACCCAAAATAACTGTCATTCACAAATTACGTCTATGGTGTAATACTTAAAAAATAAACGATTATAAACATTTGCAAATCATTTAAATTCATCAATATTTTTTAAAAAAAGCAATATACAAAAAATAATTACCAATGTCTTTCCAGAAGTTTCAATGATTGCACTTTTTTCGGTTCAAGAAAAGCTATGACATCACATTTTGAAGATACAAAGATGACATGAAATAGAAAGATTATTTGCAGCATAACATTTTGAAGATACAAAAGTGACATAAAATAGAAAGATTATTTGTAGCATAAAAATCCATTAGCTATCAAATAATAAAACGAATTAAATATCCATTATCTTTTACAACTTTTTTTTTAAAATTTTGCTTTCTAAGGTTAAACTTTTTAACATTCCCAAGCGAATGAAAAATGGTGTTGCTGACTCTAAACCAAATCTAATTTTAAAATTACGTTTTAACGTACTCGTAAAAGTTAGAAACTGATAAATAGTTGCCTAAACATTTCATCATATACGCATGTTATATGAGATTCTTAGGTAAATACTGAATGAAATCTCAATATTTAAAAAAAAAAAAACAATATACAAAAAATAATTACCAATGTCTTTCCAGAAATTTCAATGATTGCACTTTTTTCGGTTCAAGAAAAGCTATGACATCACATTTTGAAGTTACAAAGATGACGTGAAATAGAAAGATTATTTGCAACATAACATTTTGAAGATACAAAGGTGATGTAAAATAGAAAGATTATTTGTAGCATAAAAGTCCATTAGCATCAAATAATAAAACGAATTAAATATCCATTATCTTTTACAACTTTTTTTTAAAATTTTGCTTTCTAAGGTTAAACTTCTTAACATTCCCAAATGAATGAAAAATGACATTGCTGATTCTAAACCAAATCTATTTCTAAAATTACGTTTTAACGTATTCGTAAAAGTTAGAAAATGATAAATAGTTGCCTAAACATTTCATCATATACACATGTTATATGAGATTCTTAAGTAAATACTGAGTGAAATCTATACACATATGCCAATTACACATTTAAAAAAAGAAATATAGTGGCACCATAATATATTGGATCACTGTTTCTACTCATTAATGAAATATGACGTAATAGACATTTCACAGAAAAATATAATTTCCAAAGCTGACAAATTTAATCAAAATGTAAGTGAATTAGTCTTTTGAAATACTTGCTTAGTTTTATTACAACGTGTTAATTATTTCGTACTGCTAGAAATACAAGTTGTTGGGATTATTTTTATTTTTTAACAGAGTTAATGTGGATTATTTTCTTACGCAGATGAATACGTTAAACATGCATAAACTTTCAGTCAACACTGTAAAAACCCTGCGCTGAAATTGAAGTAGCATCTTTTTCATAATTTTTTACAGTATTTACTATTCAAAATGATCAAAATATGGGATCTTCCTAAAACAGAATATGAAGCAGTGGAGTTCCTTCAAAATAAAAGTGTTTTGTCTATTCAAAAAGTATGTATGAATGGGCATCAAATGAAACTATGTGAGACCACGAGCACAATGGACGTGCAACGTTTCTGCTTGTCAATGTTCCATAGCACTTCGGAAAGGAACCTGGTTTGAAGGCTGCAAATTGTCATTTGTTACAGCCAACAGACTCATTTACTACTGGAGTGCAGACCAATTGGCCATCAAATCTGCAAAAAAGGATATGGACTTGAACAACAAGACTGTCGTTGTGTGGAAGCAATATTTGAGAGAAGCCTGTAAAGAAAGTCTGCTATCTTGCCCATCCTGCAAAATTGGAGGCCCAGAGAAAATTGTAGAGGTAGGCAAAACTTTATTTATGAGGCGCAAAAACCAGCAGGGTAGAATTCTTTCGCAGCAATGGTTATTTGTTGGTTTATGTAGGGAAACCAAAGAGTGTTTTATTGTTGCTATTCCTGGTCGAACAGCATCTGTTCTTCTGGATGCCATTAAAGAACATGTAGCACCAGGATCCTCCATATATTCTGACTGTTGGAAGACCTACAAAACTGAGGAATTGAATGCTGCAGGTTACCAGCATTTCAAAGTAAACCATTCATACAGTTTTGTTGATCCTTCTACAGGAGCACATACTCAGAATGTAGAAAGACTTTGGGGGCTTTTAAAATGGCACAATAAATGAGAGAGGGGAACCACTCGCATCACTTGGATTTGTACTTAAGCGAATTCATGTGGTGAAGACTGTATCATGGTGAAAATCTGTTCGATGCGATATTGCAAGCTATTAAGATTCCATCGATCTAAATTTTATACTTTCTATATTATAATATGCTAACCCAAATAACCACCATTTTTTAATCTTCTGTTCTCTAAAAATGTGAATTCTAAATTTAATAATAACCTTTTTAATGGATTTTTATGTTGAAAACAGTCAAGTGCCTACTAAGCTAAATGTTATAATTTTAAAAAACAGTTGTAAAAGATCATGGATATTTAATTCGTTTGATTATTTGATAGCCAATGGATTTTTATACTGCAAATAATCATTCTATTTCATGTCACCATTGTATCTTCAAAAATATGCTAACCCAAATAACCACCATTTTTTAATCTTCTGTTCTCTAAAAATGTGAATTCTAAATGGATTTTTATGCTACAAATAATCTTTCTATTTTACATCACCTTTGTATCTTCAAAATGTTATGCTGCAAAGAATCTTTCTATTTCATGTCATCTTTGTATCTTCAAAATGTGATGTCATAGCTTTTCTTGAACCGAAAAAAGTGCAATCATTGAAATTTCTGGAAAGACATTGGTAGTTATTTTTTGTATATTGCTTTTTTTTTTTTTAAATATTGATGAATTTAAATGATTTGCAAATGTTTGTAATCGTTTATTTTTTAAGTATTACACCATAGACGTAATTTGTGAATGTCAGTTATTTTGGGTGATAGGGATATATTTTACGTTGATAATTATTTTTTATGTATTGCTTGACGAATTTAAATGATAATGCCATATTTTTAAAGCAGAGACCAAATAATTGCTTTTGAATGCATTGCAGATGGTTATATGCAAATTGGAAGCGTAATAAATAATTTGATGAAATTCTGTTTTTGCATTTCCTGTGTTCCGCCATTGTTAATGGTTTCTTTGTATACCGCCGGCTTTTTTGTATATTGCTTTTCATTTTTTAAATATTGATGAATTTTCAGCTATATATATATATTTTAATTTTAAATTTTATAGCATTTTGATTGTTTTTTTTTTAAAAAATTTGGACTTTCGCTATATTTCTTGGATATATACAGCCTCGTGCATTTTTACTTGTCGATTTTCAGGCTGCATTTCCCACGTTCCACCATTCTTAATGGTTTCTTGGTATACCACCAGCTTTTTTGTATATTGCTTTTCATTTTTTAAATATTGATGAATTTTCAGCTATATATATTTTTTAATTTTAAATTTTATAGCATTTTGATTTTTTTTAAAAAAAAAATTTGGACTTTCGCTATATTTCTTGGATTTTACTTGTCAATTTAAGTGGATAATTATTGCTTGTGGGGGGGGGTCTGTGTGTTTCAGCTATATTTATATTTCTTTTAATTTTAAATTTTATAGCATTTTGATTGTTGTTGTTTTTTTAAATTTGGACTTTCGCTATATTTCTTGGATATATACAGCCTCGTGCATTTTTACTTGTCGATTTTCAGGCACTTTTGGATATAAATTTATTTTTTACTTGTCAATTTTCAGCATTTTGATATGTGTAGCCTCAGGCATTTTACTTGTCGATTTTCAGGCACTTTTGGATATAAATTTATTACTTACTGGCTTCAGACGGGTTGTTGGGACCGCAGCGTCACCTGGTGGCGATCGAGCACGTTGAGTTAAACTACCTAATAAATAAATAACAATTTATTTCAAAATGCTGAAAATTTAGTAATAAAAGTTTTGAAAATTATATGATTGTAAACACAAACACTTAATTAGGAATTTGGTTTGAACTTACTACGTAATATTATTTTTGTGGAATTTCTGTCAATTTTATAAAAATGAAAAAGTTATTAATCTATTTTCAATAAACAAAAATTGAAGAATGGGTTTTATTTTTTAGCAAAATTTTAAAATGACCAAGTCTTCTAACATTTGGTAGTATTTTTAATTTATTATTGCTATAGATATATTGGGGAAAGATGTCATAACATAATGGCTTTGTAGTCAAATAAATGTCTAGCTATTCTTAGTTAGAAATTAAAAAGATTGTAAATATGTTCTTATCATTCAGAAATCTGTAATTGTAGCAGGTAATGCAATTCTCTCCTATTTTATCTATAATGGTTGGAAAATCTGCACTAAGATATTTAAAGACAATTTGATTTTTTTTTAGTTAAATCAAGCTTTTAATAATACATTTGCTCTCAGTGTTTGTAATATTTACTTTTTATAATAAAATATTTCTTATAATTTACTTTTTTAACACAGATTTTATTTTATATATATATGCACACAATGCAATATAAAGATTTAATTTAATACATATTATTAATTGAAAATATTTAGCCTTATTTGGTTTTAATTTCAAATAAGATACTATTAATTAGATTTTTATGACTATTTAATTAAAAATCCAATCTGGGAATTAGTTTTAGTAATTGAGAATTTTATTTGCAGTACTCATTTAGTTTCAAGGAATAAAATATGAATTCTTCTGTACATTAATTTCAAGCATTAAATTTTTAAGAAGCAAAAGCTTTGATCAGTTAATGAAAACAGTGTTAATGTCTGCAATCTTTTATACATTGTACATCACATAAAATTTGTGCAATTTTTGAAGGGAGGGGAGGGGGCATTTTTTTTGGATGGAAAATTCATTTAATCATTTCTGTTTTTCTCTAGTTATATTCAAATGAATATTCTCTGTAGCAAAATATGAATACTTTTTATTACTAATTCTATGATATAAGTAGTTTCATATTTATTATGTTAACTTTTTTGTTTTTTGTATATTAAATTAGGAATAATGTACATATTATAGTTAGAAAAAATAGAATATAAATATATACTACTTGTTAGATACTAATGTATACATTTTTTTTAAAAAAATATTAATAATCACTATATCAAAAAAATTCATTTAATAATATTTTCCTTTCACTTATATAATTCAGCTATTAGATTTTTTGATGTTAATGTTTGATGTATCCCACAATTTGGCAAATATTTTAATATCGAAAAGTTATTTTGTTGATATTATTCCCCACTACCATCCCATAAAAGAGCTTGCAAGGAAAGAGCTGAAAAATAGGTTCATGAAAAATATGAATTTCTAAATGACTTGATATATTTGAACATTTATTTTAGTAATAGAATCTGTATATATTCTAATGAAAACAAAAATTCTCTTAAAAATAAACAAACAAAAACAAAAAATTACTTTGACAGTTTGATTTATTCATCCTATATAATAATTATTATTCTATAATAACATTGAATTCAAGAAATAACATTGTGAAGTGCATTATTCCTCTCCAAAAGTCATCAAAATATTTATTTACAAATTACAAGAAGAAAAAATTGTTTATGTTTATTATGATAAAAAGAGCCATGAGATTAGGATCAAAGAGTTGTATGTTATTTGCAAGGTGCAGTTTGCTTAATGAAATTACATATTATTTATCAACGAGTGAAGCTTCTAGAACAAATGGGGGAGGCTATAAAAGAAAAGAACCCAGAATGCTCTTTCTCTTGTCCCTGCAGAAATTGACGATCAACATAGCGGTATCGCTAGTGCAGCAAAGTTAATTTTATAATTTTGTTAATTTTAATGGCGAAAGAAATGGAAATGTCGGGGTAAAAGTCTAACATATCGGGCTCAAACACCATCTCCAACACTCTGTCTGCTGCTACATTCAATAATGAAAGCCTCTCTGGATTTGAAGCAACTGCCAAGATTGAAAATGTAAAACGACGATTTTCAAAAATGGAGACCCTAGATAGAATAAAGAAAGAAAAACCTCAAGACGGATCATATGTTCACCTGTGCTGATTTGAACTAATAAAATATTATTCCATGAACACCCCGAGGGTGTCCAGGTAGTATAAACTTTGCATATTGAATTATTGTTTAAAAAAAATTAATAAAATAAAAAGGAAAAAAAATCAGTTGCTGATTCATAGAACTCCATAAGAAATTTTATAAGGAGATATGTTTTGTTTAAATTGCATAAACCCATTGTAGCTATTAGTGATTGAGTAAACACTTGTATGAAATGAATTGTCTTCAACTAAGCCTAGAAGAAATAAATAAAAAAAATGGGAGATCTCTTTCTGTCTGTCTGCAACTTTTAAACCATTTGTGAATAATAAATATATTTGAAAGTGTGTGCGTATATGTGTAAATTATTAATCGAAATGTCAGAGCTTTAGTTTTATATGTTAACAGGTTAAAATTAAATTATTCTTTTTATGTTTGTATACCGATACTTGATGTTTAACGTAACTCTTAATAAATATTGGTGATATTGAAACCATGTGTAGAAATCTGTTATTGAATTGTTCTTATTTTTTTTCTATTGTATTGTTAAGAAAAGAAAGAATGCTTTGTTTCCATTCACAGCCATAATGCCACCCGTCCTGAGCCTGAGCTAGCTGAGGGTTAAACCTCTCTCATTTTATTAAAGACCATGGCTGTTTTATTTAATTAAGATTGGTGCTTGGAGTCCTAGTAATGTCCATAACTACGCGTTGGGAAACTGCTACATTAATTTGATGAATAAAACAGAATAATACGGTCGCCTCACAAAGTGATATATATATATAGGTGCAAGCATATATGGATAAATATAAGTATATAAGGTCTTAAGAGAAGGAAGAAGGGAGGTTTTGTTACAATATATACGTACATATACACATTACATTTACTGTGTATTGTATATGACTATTATCATTTTATTCATTAATTTGTAATGCAAAATTCATAATGTGTTTATTATCATTGTATATAATTTTTTATGTACTTAAATGAAATGCAATTTTATATATATATATAAAATCATTTTCAAGATAATGATTTTAAAAAACTTTAAAATTTGCAATTCCAATTTAAAATCTTAGCAATTTTCTATGGTATCAATATTATTTGATATTTACATAGTAATATTTTTTATTGGAATTTTTCTATTGCCTCCTGTATATGTTTTAATATATATATATTTCTGATTGTTTATTATTTTTAATTGTTTTATGTGGTCTTTTTTTTTTTCTATGCATATACTATGGTCAACCTTTTTTTAAACAAGAATTATACAATCCAATCTTATTTTATATGGAGGAATGTACATGTGAATGAGGAATATTCTCATCCTGAAGTAGATATGCATTGTTTACATCTGGATGCCATGAAGCTAGTGGCCTAATTGAACTACCATAGATTGAACCATTAATGTAAAATAAATAAATACTTTCCATCCTCCAGTTAAGACACTCCATCATCATTCTTTATTGTAACTTCCACTTCACATTCATTGATGTTTTTAGAGTAATCATATTTCAAATTAAAATCCTATTTTAAATCAAGGAAATCAGTGAGACTTTTCAGTATTACCTCTACAGTATCACGTACATATTTGCGTTTTTTTTAGATTTGTTATCTTTTATATATATATATAATGATTTAAATATCTTTCATTAGAAAGTCCAATAGGATTACTTTCTTTTTCTTTTTAAATTTTTTATTTATTTACATGAACCCATATATACTCCAATACATTATGCACATATTTAACATATATATATAGGTTCATGTAAATAAATAAATAAAGTTTTTAAAAGAAAAAGGAAGAAAGTAATTCTATTGGATTTTTTTATATATGAAAGATCATTTGAAATCATATTTTTAAAGAGAAAAGGAATTTATTGTTATTAATTTTTTATTAATAATGGTGCTGATGGTTTTAAAGAAAAAATTTTAATGTAAGATTTAAATAATTAACAAATTTAAATTTTTTTTTATAGACTGGCAATCCAATAAATTATAAATAATAATTTATTGGATGCATTATCATTATTGAGTTTAGATTTATATGTATGAGCTATCTAATTTTAAAAATATATTTTGAATACCTTGCAATATGATTTTTTCAGTAAACAACAACAAAAAAAAAAAGACCATAAAATTTAATTGCTCCATTATAAAAATATTTACAAACTGGTAATGTAAATTTTCGCATAATTAGCCAATTCTTATCATTTATTGAATGCTTTATCATAATCAAGATTAGATATGTATTTTTTTTTTAATGTTTTGCATCTATTATTATATTTCTCAAGTCCCTATATTCATAAACTTAATTTATAGTAATGTACATTTAAAAATGAAATAAATCAGAACATTTAATTAATTTATTTATCAATTCTGTCATTGAACACATATAGATTGGTTGAATAAGGAATTTTATAACTAGTTCTTTTATAGTGGTTTTGTTATTAGATGCTAAACATATCCAATGTTAATTTGGTATTTTATAATTAATTTGATATGTTGATTCTTTTACAGTTATAATGCTAAAAAGGTATATATATATGCTCTACAATTTAGATGTGCATAAAATTTTAATATTTGTAGATTTTCATATTGTCTATTTTATTGTGTTAATATGTATCATTCAAATCACATACTCTTTAAGAAGATAAATCTGCATGTTATTTATGTGCTATGGTTATTCATAAAATATTTCTCAGCATCTATTTAATCTTTCAGTTGCTGATCTATTTGGAATTGCATTATTTATTGTGTGTATATATATAATCAAGCATATGCAGAAAGGAGTTTGCTATTAACTGAAAGGAGACCCTTTGATTCCTCTTGGAGGCCTTAAAGGAACCGAGCAGGGCAAATTCCTAATGTCCACTCCATACGTTCTTGTCGTTGCAGCTGTTATTACTATGTGATTATTCATATAGTATACGAACATGGATGGGCTGCTCACTAACACGCATTAGCCAGCGTGGTGAGTTTATTGGCTTTTTACCTCTGAGTTTAAGATCGAGAAACACCATGGTCTTTCTTCTCAGTGCCTGATAAGGCAGAATGAATGTTTGTGTAAATGATAAATATTTTTCCAATACATATATACAATTATGACAGACAAAAATAAAGCATGGCCCTTATTCCCAGGAGGCTGTAAAGTCACCAACCAGGCAGCGGTTGGTGGCCGAAGGTGGAGGGTGCTAAGAATCCCCTGATTGTGGACCCAGGCTGCCATTTGATGACGACTTTTTATTTAGATACTTACAACTGCAGATCACTTTCAAGTGAAGGAAGATTTCAAGAATTAGAAGAAGAATTGTCTTATATTAAATGGGACATTATTGGACTTTGTGAAGTTAGAAGAAAAGGTGAAGAAACAATTGATTTAAAAAGTGGACATATACTCTATTATAAAGGCACACATATTGGAAATACAAGTGGAGTAGGTTTCATTATAAATAAAAAGTGGAAGAACAATATTGTGGAGATTGATGGTGTATCGGACAGAGTTGCAAAATTAGTTATACAACTTAATAGCAGATACCAAATGCAGATAATTCAGGTTTATGGCCCAACAAGTTCTCATAGTGATGAAGTAGTAGAAGTTTTTTATATGGATGTACAAAAGGCTTTTGATCAGAGTAAACAACATTTTAAAAGTGTTATGGGAGACTTTAATGCTAGAATTGGTAGACAAATGAAAGATGAAATTGCTGTAGGTAATTTTGGTTATGGTAATAGAAATGAGAGAGGACATAGACTTGTGGAGTTTGCAGAAAAAGAAAAACTTTATATTATGAATTCATTTTTTGAGAAAAATGTTAAAAGGAAATGGACATGGAAGCATCCAAATGAAGGTACAGCAGAATTGGATTACATTTTGACTAACAGGAAATACATATTTCAAGATTGTAATGTTTTTAATAAATTTAACACAGGAAGTGATCATCGATTAGTAAGGTGTAAGTTACGTGTTAATGTAAAACTAGAGAGACAAAAATTATTGAGAAAAACAATATTTACAGTTGATATTCCTAATCTTCAGAAACATTCTAATGAATTTAAATTAGAACTTACAAATAGGTTTCAAGTGTTAGGAGATTTTGAACATGATTCAGATTTGAATGAAATTAATATGAAAATAACTGATACACTTTTAAAAACTGCAACAAAGATAGCTGGTAGAAAAAAGCAGCAATTGACCAATAAAATTCCTATTGAGACTAGAGAATTTATGAAGAAAAGAAGGAATGTGAAAAATATACAAAAATTATGCATTAAAAAGAATTGAATATATCGAATTTTGTAAAATGGTACGGAAAAAAGTTGAAAATGATATAAGAAAGTATAACTGTGAAATAGCAAGGAAAGCTGTAGAAGAAAATAAAAGTCTCAAGAATGTTAAACAACATTTTGGTATTGGTAGGAAATTTATATCTGCAATAAGAAAAAAAGATGGAATTATTACTAAAAAGAGAGATGACATCATGAAATTGGTAGAAGATTTTTATCAAGAATTATATAGTAATAAAGAACAAGTACCTCCTATATCTATTACATCTTCCGAATTGCCCAGAATTTTAAATGAAGAAGTGAGACATGCAATTAAATGTATGAAGAAAGGAAAGGCTCCAGGAAATGATGGAATTATAATTGATATATTAAAAGAAGGAGGTGAAGAAATAGAAACAATTTTAGCTAAGTTATATACCAAATGTCTAAATGATAAAGATGTACCGGAAGATTGGAAGAATGCAGTAATAATATTAATATTTAAAAAAGGTGATAAAGAAGATATTAGAAATTACAGACCTATCAGCCTTTTATCAGTTTTATATAAAATTTTTACCAAGATAATTACAACTCGTCTACAGAGAACTTTGGATTTCCACCAACCAAGAGAACAAGCTGGATTTAAAAGTGGTTTTAGTACAATAGATCATATCCAGGTATTGAGAGAAGTCATAGAAAGGACAAATGAATATGAGTTGTCATTATGTTTTGGATTTGTAGATTATGAAAAGGCATTCGATTCTATACACATTTCTTCAGTGATTAAAGCATTGGATCATCAAGGTATAGATCCAGGATATTGTCATATTTTAAAGAATATTTATAAAAATGCAACAGCAACAATTAGATTACATAATGATACCGGAAAAATCAACATTGAGAAAGGTGTAAGGCAAGGTGACTCCATATCTCCAAAACTTTTTACAGCAGTGCTGCAAGAAGTATTTTGTGGATTAAAATGGGAAACTAAAGGAATGAAAGTAAATGGAGAGTATTTAAGTCATTTAGATTTTGCA
Organism: Epiperipatus broadwayi; assembly: GCA_028023455.1. Lineage (NCBI taxonomy): Eukaryota > Metazoa > Onychophora > Udeonychophora > Euonychophora > Peripatidae > Epiperipatus > Epiperipatus broadwayi. The sequence goes on from JAQFVV010012497.1 coordinate 395,436, forward strand.
GATGATGTAGTTGTTTTTGCAAATAATGCTTCAGAGCTGCAGGAAATGTTGCAGGAGTTAGCAGATGAAAGTAGAAAAGTAGGACTAAAGATAAATGTTAAAAAGACTAAAGTAATGTTTAATCGATTTGCTCAAAATATGAAAATAAAGATTGATTATGAAGAATTAGAAGAAGTTAACAGTTACAAATACCTAAGTCAGATTATTAATACAGATGGAAACATAATGGAGGAAATTAATCATAGAATTAAACTTGGTTGGAGTGCTTTTGGTAGAAATAACTTGATACTAAAAGGAAATATGCCTATGTGTTTGAAAAGAATGGTTTTTAACAAATGTGTTTTACCAGTTCTTACTTATGGATCTGAGACTTGGACACTTAATAGAAGAGCAATACAGAGACTTCAGACCACTCAAAGGAGTATGGAGAGATGTATGTTGGGAGTAACAAGAAGAGATCGAAAACGCAATGTATGGGTAAGACAACAAACAGGTGTTACTGACCTTATTGAAAAAATTAAAAGATTGAAATGGAGTTGGGCTGGACATATTGCTAGAAGAAATGATAATAGATGGACAATTGAAATTTTAAACTGGATTCCAAGAGATTGTAAAAGACCCAGAAAGAGACCACATGTGAGATGGATGGATGAAATACGAAAATCTGCAGGGGTGTTGTGGAAAAGAGAAGCTAAAGATCGGAGAAGATGGATTAAACTTGGAGAGATCTTCATCCTGCAGTGGATTGATAATGGTTGATGATGATGATGATTTTAAAAGTACATTTGCTTTGTTAAAATTTTAACAATTTGTAAGCTTTCTTTTATTATCTTTAGTTATGAAGATTATTGGTATTTAACTGTACTTTCTGGATCTTTTGGCTTATCTAATCCATTTATACTAAAAAAATTTAGCTACAAATATGCGCAACTTTATCATGTTAATCATTATTACCATCACAAATCATTATCCATTTATCTTAATAATTAAAATATGTGGCTTGTAAGCATTGTATATGCACAGTCACAAAACAATCTGTTTTCCTAAAATATTCAGGTATTTTATAATCACGTATAATTTAATAAAGTATGCTGTTATTCAGCCATGAACTTATTATGTAAAATTAATTTAATATCTTAACATTAGTAATAATTATTACTACATAGTTCTTCAGTCAATATATATTTAATCATAGTATTCATGTGCATAATTATCTATATAAGAGCTATCCAAACACCGCTCATGGATCACATGCAGCCTGCTGGAAAAGTTTGTATGGTCTGCCTAAAAATTTTGATATTGCAATTGGCAACTGCAAAAATCGAAATATATATAAGTTATTTAGTAAATGAAGTTGAAATATCACAAAGCTTTTGCTAAGATGGTATATTAAAAACAATTATTGCACCTTGTCTTTTATTTTAAGCTTTTATAAACACCATAACTTATTTTTTTTTATATTTTTGAAATGCCTGTTAAATCTAATTAATGGCAGGACTCCCCAGTAATTTAATATATGGATTGTATTTTTGATGGGGCCCTTGGATTATTTATGGTTGGATAGCTTCAATTAGTTATATTTATCTTAGGTTAAGCAAATTTGTCATTTAAAATTTCAATGAAACTTGAAATTATCATGTCAATTTATTACTGTCATAAGCTTAATCATATTTCTCTTTTATGAGACATTTGAGAGTAAACCAATGACATAAGAAACAAATTATAATTAAATAATGATCATAGCAAAGTGTATTTTAATTGATATGAAAATTCAACAGATTTAGGCATAATTCTCACTTCTGCTACCTACTGACTATTATTTATTTTAAATATATCTTTTGATTAATATATCAATCTTATAAAACATTGATCATTTCAAACACTATACAACAATATATTTAACACTTATCATACAGACAAGAAGAAAAACATTTTGTCCTTTTTCTTCTTTTTATATTTATGAGGCAAAGTACTTAAAAAAGTTTCTTCTTTGGCAAATTTGTTTTGGAAAAACACATTTTGAGAGTTTCTCTGAAGAACTAATGCAAGGAAGCACATTTTAAAATTAAACATATAAAATTATTGATTTTTTTTCAGTGACAATCTTTATAAATTTTTACTAATCTTTTTTCCAGTTTTATTGTAAATAAAATTAAGCAAAAGATTTTGTTTATTAGATCCTGTGACTTATACTTTGTATGGAACTATAAAGACTTTCAGTTGATAATACATTGTATGATGGATAATAAATTATATAAATTATTAATATTTTTTCATTTGCTGTGATTCTTATAAAATCTTTATCTTCATTTAGAATTTTAATGATTGGAAGGCAGGAATCAATATGATCTGCAAAGGAAATGTAATAATTTAGTTAATTATTATGATCAAACTATTAAACAAACTTTATTATTGACATTTAGAAAATCTATTATCCATAATTTTTGCTCCTTAAAAATACTGCACTTCAATACTGAAGCATTCTAGTTGCAATATTTTTTTAAAAAAATAAAATTATTCTCCCAAAATATGATCAAAATTCCAAATATTAAATGTGTCTTTGTCAAAATACTGTAATAAATGTTTAAAATCTTTAAATACTATTTCATTTGTAATTATTTTACTCTTTTAAAATTAGAAATTAGCTTTTATTATGGTCTGTCAATTTATAATTTAATAAATTAGTATTTCAATAATTATCTTTTTTTTCTGAAATGACCTATTAAGTATAAAAAATCTCAACATAATTTTATTTTTATAAATTATATTTTATTTTATGAACTTATTTATTTTCTATATTTACATATGCAGTATATTGTGCTACAATTTCTTCTATGTTTTGACATCTCCTATCACCATTTTCCAGATTTATTACGAATCTTTACCATTATTTCTATTTAAAAGTTTGAAAATGGCCATAGGAGTTGGTCAAAGCAAACATAGAGAGATAGAATAATATATTATATATATAGATGTAGGAAAGAAATGTTTCATAAAATAAAATTTATAAAAGAAAAATTATATTGTATTGAGAATTTATATATTGTCAATTTAGAGTTTACTTATTGTAACTAAATTTTGATTTATTAAAATTTTAATTAGAAACTTGTATAATGATTTCAATGTTAATATATATATATATATCTTTACAAAATGCATTCATTTCTGTTGGATAAAGTGACCAATTTAAATTGTATATATTTAAGGTATTACAAAATTTTATTGTGTAATCTATGGTATTTTTTTTTTGTGTGTGTTTTTAATTTTTAAATTTGTAATTTTATTTTAAATACTTGAATTTTTCTCATTGCTTATCTAAACTTATTTGTCCGGTTCTGCTTTTTTAATGTTAATTAGATTTTTTTTTTGTTATAAATATATACTTGTATGAGATACTTCTATGAGAACTTATTCTTAAACTAATAAATACCATGAAATCCATTTCAATATTTTTCTTTTTCTTTATACATCATCTATATATACATTATAATTTTATGCTAGAAACATTCATTTTGGAGTTTTATTTTTTGTACAGAGTTTTGCAAATTTTTTTTATTTTTATTAAAACATTTTAATATTTTCATCATGGTATGTATATCCTTATTTGAAATCATAATAAAATATATTAATATTATATATTAATAGGGATATTTTTGTCATATTTATATATCTTTAATTTTGTTTTAATTGAATTATTTGTTTTCCTTTGTATGTAACTATTATACATTTTTACATTTTATTTCATAAATTGACATTTAAATCATATTTGTTGTTTTCATTTTTATTATTGAAGATATTTATCATATATAATTTGTTTTTGTGTGTAATTATTATATATGTTATACATTTTTATTATTCAATATATTTATTGTGTAATTTTTTTTATATGTTGTTTTTATGTTAATTTGTTTGCTATTTTCCTCCACTCAGACAATTCTTGATTGTTTTTCAAATAAAACCAGTGTCAAATCAGAAATTTGAACCTCAAACAAGTCATTTTCATTATCTTGTTTACTTTTTTTTAAATAATTGCAATATATGTATAATGAAGTTCAATATTTATATTTATACCCTCATATAAAGTAGTTTTATTTTGCCTTGTTAACAGTCAAACTTTATTAGTATCATTCCTATGTGAATTTATATCCCACTTCCACTATTTCAATCTTCATGTAAGTTTTTTGTCGGATATAAAGAGTGAGGGTTCTGTACTTTATTTACCAAGTTTTTTTTTTTATGATTTATTTTATTAAAATTATAGATTAAATAAATATTGTCAACTTTATTGTTATATAAATATATTATTGTTCATTATATTTGTTTATAACATTCACCTTAATCATATAAATAAAGCCAGTATGATTAATTTGAATGTTACAAGTATATTATTATATGTAGAAAGAAGTCTAATGTGTTTAATGATGATATTTATCTTTAATTTAAGTTTGAAGTATATGTCTTGGTTAAGTATGATTTGATAAATTTTAGCCTAATAAATGATTAATATTAATTATTAAGATATTTGTCTGGAGAGAATAGTTTGGCTTCTTCACAATAAATCATAATAATTGTATTATTTATGTCTATAATCATTGTGAGATCACTTGTTAATCAAATGTTTCAAAAATAAAAGTGAAAAAATAAATAGTTATGTTTTGTTGGCCTGAAATTAATTTATTTTCTGAAAAAGCAAGTGGCATTATTTAAAAATCCTAATTCAGTATTGTACCATTTATATATAATGGTATAGTGTGGCATTGGATATTTAAAAGCTAAAAAAGAAAAAAATATATAAAAGAAAATTGGAAATAGTTCAAGTAATACTATTTAATTTTTTTTAAAAATGTAATTCTTTTTTTTATTTATTTTGGATTTAGTTAAAGTTAAAATTGAAGAGAATAGAAATGCATACAGATTATTGATCCAGATAAATAAAATAAAGACATCCAAATGTAAGTGATTACGATCAATTTTACAGATAATTAAATATGGCTCTTAAGGAATTTATAAAAAAGAAAAAAGAATGTATAAAACTTGCCTTCTGATAAAAAAATATATGCGCAGAGAAATCTTAAAACTGGCCAAGGGTATAAAAAAAGTAACTTCAAGCAGGGTCTTGTCTTGTTCTTTTGGCTGATGTTTTTCATGGGTCCTGGATAGAGAAATTGCCTCTATCCAGGATCAATCATGCTGAACCAAGTCATCATGCGGGAGTGGAAGCCAAAGCGTTTGCAGACATCTTTCATCGTAAAGAAGTCACTCCAAAAAAGCTTTCGAGTCTAGCCTTAAAACAGACCAGGAATGTGAAAATGTCAACAGAAAAAAAATCAAAGTTAACTAACCACAAGCTCTTCATCCCAAGAAATACATATACACTACAATAATCTATGATTTATAAACCTGTGGAACTTACCAGTAAGTTATTATTCACACCTAACTTGCATCTAATTTAATATGATTAACTATAAACTTTAACTGAATTCCAAATACCAATAAAGAGACATTTTATCCATGGGTCCAATTTATTAATAATTTCTGTTTAAATATTTTAATTTGTCTTAACAAAATATTTACCTTTAATGTCAACTTTTCATTGTATATTTTAAATTTTAGTTAAAGCTATAGGAAATGTATAAATTATCTATGCCAACATGATCGTTTAATATATGAACGCTGGGGAAAATTCTTCAAATATTACTTTGTTATTTACTGCGAAAATATGATATGCGATGGGATGAGTATCAGTGGGTCTACACATCCTGGCACCCTTTTAAATAAATAAAAAACTGATTCCATCAGCAATGCAAATTCAAATAAAAAATTTAAGCGAGTTAATCTGGAAATGTAGTTACATTCTGTGAAGCTTTCTAATACCCAGAATAAATAAATGCAGACTTAACTTGATTAACAAATACATTAATAATTTATAATGTATAAAGTCTAAACCTATGGAAAACGTTACAGTATATTAAACTTTTAATTTGTCTTGATAGTTTTTTTTATTTTTAGTTTCTGAAATATTATAATAATGAACAAATAAAGTTTAAATAGATATGTATAGTCCTTAATCTAAATAGATCTGATATATTTGATGTTTAACAGAAAAGGGGAAACAATAGATCTCATATACTAAGTCAGTGCCCTGCTTTAGAGACTATTTGGGATTTAGTATAATGTATTTTATCATTAGATTTGGATCGATCTCTCTATTTAATATTCATTTTGTTTGGCAGAGGGTGCAGTACTAGATGAATAATTATATATGATCAAAATCCATAATGATATCCAAACACAAATTAAAAAGCTTGAGATAATAAGCAATTATGATCAAAAAGTAGTTTTTATCAGATTATATAATCAAATTGGGGCAGGAAAAAAATATTATAAATGAATCTTTATCAGATATTGGAACAATTCCTGTCCCCATCCTATCCCAAGAAAATAGTTTTTTATTTTGTCATTATATTATTACTGTTTTCATTAAATATATATAAAAATTATTTTCTGTTATTTCTATGCATAAATCTTTATAAAGTTTAATAAAGTTACTATTGAATTATAAAATTTAAGTAGATGTTATGCAAAATAAAAAAAAAGACCCCATTCTTAAGAATAAAAATCAATAACAAAATTAGAGAATGAATATCTTTTAAAATGTTTTTATTTTTGCTTCTCCAGTTACTCTTCTCTCTCACATACAATATTTACTATTTATAATAATATTTAAATATACAGTGCTGTATTATGAATAATAATATACAAAAACATTTTCAGTTTTTTTTTTTTATGTACTTCTTTTCAATGGAGTATTTTCAGGTTGAGTTATGCTTTTATAAGAAATATGAAATTCTGACTTCTTACAATATTCCAGAAAAATAGTCAATGCTATTGCACTCCCTTTATTAATTAAATTAACTATTTTTGGTCTTTCTGATTCTTTTGTCTCTTACTATATATATATCTTGACATTACTGTTTTTTTCAACATTTAAGTTAGTATTAGATCCAATCATCATGAGCCTTACATACTAATTGATCAATGTTGTACTAACTGATGATAGGATATTTTCATTCTTTGATTACATGCGCAGTAATTTTGACTCGAGTCATTTCCTTTTGTTTCCAGTATTTTTTTTGCCCTTCTATCTTAGTTTTTTTTAAAAATTAGAATAGCATATTTATTCAGATACAAGAGCTATTAGGTGAATGAATATTGATGATGAAGTGATTGTATTTTATTGAATATGTTGTAAAATTATTTAACATAATTAGATGAGGTGTTGTTATATTAACGGCTCTGAACATTAGAAAATTCAATACCTTGTATTATTTTGTTTATATAATTATTATATTTTTTGGGGTGGGAGGGAAATGCAATAAATAACAATGTTTTAAATAAACTTATTTATTGTACAATATTAAAATATAATATAATAGTTAACATTTTTATTTCTATTGTTTAATATATTTGACTTTTACACTTTCTCTTATTTTTTCATTCATTTTTATTCATAATTATGATTATATATTATTATAAATAATAGCAATCTTTTTTTTTTTTTTGCAAAGAAAAATATAACATATGCTTACCCATTAGAATAATACTATTTTTATTACTGATATATTTTGTTTTTATTTTGATAGTTGCCAATTTTTACACCGGACGGCTGGTGATACAGAACGAAGGTATCATTTAAGATATTATAAAACAGGAATATGTGTTCATGATACTGATTCTCGAGGTTTTTGTGTAAAAAACGGAGCACACTGTGCTTTTGCTCATGGTGCTATGGACTTACGACCTCCTGTCTATGATGTACGTGAGCTTCAAGCTATAGAAGCATCTGAGAATGGAACAAATGGACAAAATAGCCTTGAAAAAGAAAGAAATTTAGCATCTGAAGATCCTAAATGGCAAGGTAATTTTTAATTTCTATTTTATTTTTTATAAAATTAAAAATATTTTGTTGAGCAAATATTAAGAATAAAAAAAAGTTTAATTAATCTATGCTTTCTCATCAAACTTCAAATTAATATTTTATCATGATTTATAAATTGTTATATGTAGCTTTTAGATATAGTTAGATTGCATGATTTTTTTTTTGTTGTTGAGAATTTTCATTTGATATGATTTTAATTTGTAATCATTTTGTTTGAGAAAAGTCTAGAAAAGTAAAATAAATAATATATTATTTATTGAATAATATTTCTATAGTATAATTTTCATTGCACCACTTACATGCAAGGTCAGGGACTGGTTTCTATCTGGTTTTAATACCTTGTGAATCCCTAGTCTAATGAATGACTAATAAAAATTATTAAATAATATATTAGTGTAAAAAACAATATTTAGAATATTCATTATTGACATTGATATAATTTCCTATTACTTAACCAATCACTAGGATAAGAAGCAATGATCTTTTTTATTTGTTGTCTTAATTTTATATACACGTCTCCACCAATCTTTTTCATCATCAGAGGAAATTTAATAGCTGCTTATTCTTTCATTCATCTATCTTATACATAGTCTCTATGTCTTTTTACAGTTTTTTAGAAATATATCCAGCCCAGCTCCATTTCATTCTCTTATTTGTTTCATTGATGTTAGTGATATCTGCTTGTTCTTTCACCCATATATTTCATTTTCGATCAGTGATATCTGCTTGTTCTCTCACCCATTTATTTCATTTTTGATCTCTTCCTTTTACTCCTAACATATATCTCTCCATACTTTGTTGAATAATCTGAAGTTTATGCATTGTTCTTCTGTTAAGTGGCCAAATATCAGATTAATAAATGAGAATTGATAAAACACATCTATCAAAACCATTTTTTTTAAACACTTAAACATACTCTCATCCAATATTAATTTTGTGATTAATTTCATCCAATATATTTCCATCTATATTAATAATCTGACCAATATATTTGTAATTGTTAACTTGTTTTAATTCATGATTATCCTTTTTGTCTTCTGAGAAAGTTCATTGAACAGTATTTAATCTTTTTAACATTTACCTTTAATCCTACTTTTTGACTTTCATCTGATAACTCTTGCAGTATTTCCTAAAAATCTAAATCATTATTTGCAAAAATAACTATATCATTTGCAAAATCTAGATGACTTAAATAATTTACATTTACTTCCTTAGCTTCCCATTTTAATCCACAAAATATAAAAAGTTTTAGTGATATAGAATTATGCTTATGCATATCTTATTGTTAATTTTTTTTAGTATGACTAATGTAAAAATATTTTTCAGAATATGCAATATCCTGGATTTACTTTATAATCCAAAGCTTTAATTCATTTTAGAAATGCTAGTAGAATAAAATGTCTTTCATAATATATAAATCCAAAGCATGATGGAAACTCAAATTCATTGGACCTTTTTATAACTTCACTCAATATTTGAATGTTTTCCATTGTGCTAAAAGCATTTTTAATTCTATCTTATTCTTTTGGTTTGTTGCTAGAGATGAATTGTAATTATCTAAGTAAAGATTTTGTATAAAATTGATAAAAGACTAATAGGTCTTTAATTTATAATATCTTCTTTAACATCTTTCTTAAATATCAATATTACTACTATATTGTTTAAATCATTTGGTATATCTTTATCATTTAAACATTTGATATATAACTTTGCCAACAATTTTTTTATTCCTTTACCTGCTTCTTTTAAGATATTGATTACAATTCTACCATTTCCTGAAGTTTTTTTCCTCTTGACAGATTTAATTATATTGTAACGGTCCACATTCCCTTAAGGAATGAGAGTGAATGCATCTAACTATAGTCAGACCTAGGGTCTTCATGTAGTATGCCATGAATGATGCGATAAAAATTTGATCCATGATTGCATTTATTTCAAATATGATAATTTAATATTTAAATATTCAATACAGATACAATTTAGACCAGTTCATCCAATCTTCACGTCTCTTTACTATTCCGTTATGCTCAGTATTCGAACTCAGGGTTAATTTTACACTTAACTCTCTTTAGGAGTCAATTGATATCCAGTAGCAATAATAATACTTTTATATAAGTTTGATGGTTTCTCAAAATTCATTCCAACCAAATTATCATGATGTTAAATCACAATGATATGAATGTGTGGGTATATGTATTCAATTTTATTGTATTATGAAAATAAAATAAATAATTTTTAAAAATCAGAGACCTCTTTAAATTTAAAATAAATTTTACAATATTTAATAATTGAAAACAATTTAAATTTATCTTTATATAACAAAATTTCTAATTACAAATATTTAAATACGTTTCTACTATATTAGTATTGTAACATTTTGCTAGGCCTTCAATTACACACTAGAATGTGTGAGTTAATCAAGCTATGAAGATGGAAAATATCTTGTTCCTATTTCCAAAACCATAACTATATTTCCTGATTAACTTGACCTAAGATTACTTAATATTACTTTTGGAATTGCCGACGAAGTTAGTTTTAATTTATAAGAGGATGCCATAGTAATAGACTCCTAACTTTCACATATCTCATAAAGTAACTAAAAAGATTGTGATTATGATTTTCCGTAACTTAATATTTTTCAGATAATATTACTCCCGGGACTTAATTAATGAATACACATATTGGCAAAGGTAATTTACACATTTATAGCGCAATTAACTAATATTAATAAATTTAATAACATTAATAACACACAATGAAAAGTTGATATTAGAAATCAATATTTTATTCTAACAAATTAAAATGATTAAAGATAAATTGTTGAATAAAATTGAAAAACCACAACCTGAGATATGTTGTAATGGTATAAAGAACATTACAATGATGGCCCAAGCCGGAGAATGAATAGGAGTTTTACAAAAAAAAAAAAACAACTTTAAAACAGATTATACAGCTATAAAAATATTTTTTTTAAAATATGTCTATAGAAAAAACGATAGCAGCTGATGTAGATGTTAAATCACAAGTGTTGACCGGGTAGACGGATACTGGAGAGGGGAAGATCATAGCCCCGAGTCCTTTTATGCCAGTATATAACATAAGACTGTCCGTAAATGCCTATCAGTTTATTTATAGGAGGGTTCCCAAGAAACGGGGGAGACAGACAAGTTGCCGTGAGCATGTAAGACCAAAAGGTTGAGCAATGCACATATGTGCTTATGATTTGGGCTTCTTATTGTTAGTCTTATACTTGAGCGGAAAGGGTACAGGTGAATGTGGAAATGTTTCTTATTCCTGCCATGTTACATCCTAAAATGTGGGCTTTAAAGCCACACATGACTTGTGAATAAGTCTACAAAAATATATCAGCAATGCTAATACATTAAAAAAAAAAAACCAGAATACGGATTTAAAACTTAATAAAATTAGTTCAAACCCCTATTTTATTCTTATCCCCTGGCCCTGGTGGTATTGTATCATTTATTTATATTTGGTACAAATATATTGGCATTTGGTAAAATATTTCAAAACTAAAAAAAAGTACATTTAAAGAACTTTTAAAAGATGCATTTTAAATTATTTTTTTAGTTAGTATAATTTTTTTTTTTAAAAAACATACAATGAAAGCTAATTTTGTTGTTTCGAATTATTACTTTAATTAAAAATAAAAGTTAAAATTGAAATAAATAAAAGACGCAGATTACTAATCCAGATAAGCCAAAAGAGAATTCTACACGCAGATTACAATCAAAGTTTTAAACTAATTAAAGATGACAAAAAGAATTTATATAAAAAAAAGAACTTTGAAGTTGGAAAATACAAAATAAATGTACAAGATTATCGATTTGTATTTTATGATAAAACAAAGATAAAAATATGCGCAGAATGCTGAAAAATGGACCTCGAGTATAAAAAGAAGAAGATCAGTGGCATCAGGGTCTTGTCTTGTCTGTTGTTTTTTTTTGGCTGGTTCTGACGGAAGATCCAGGATCACTCTATGCTGAAATAATTTGTTATGCTGGAGTGAACCGAAGCTTTTGACATTGTTCATCATGAAGACGTCAACCCCAAAAAGCTTTCATGACTAGCCCTTAGAACGGACTAAGAAATGTTTAAAACCAATGGCTACGACCTCACATGAAAAAACCATGCATGGTAATCAACAATCTTCATAAACTCGCTAAACTTACTGGTAAGCTAAGATTAATTATTCTCGATTGTGACTAAATTAAGTGTTTGAAAACCACTCTCAAATATAAGCTCATAATATAATCCTGATAGAGACAATTTTTGTTATTCAAGATACTTTCATTTATGGCCTAAGAAATTGGAAGTGGAATATGGACTGTAATAATTAATTGATTGTGAAATTGTTTTAATTATTCTACTTAACTATCTGGATTAGCGTGTGTGGATTTTCCAATTTTATTTAACAATTTATCTTTAAACATTTTAATTTGTTAGAATAAAATATTTATTTCTTATATCAACTTTTCATTGTACGTTATTAATGTTAGTTATTAAATTTATTAATAGTTAATTACGTTATAAATGTGTAAATTAACTTTGCCAATATGCATATTTATTAATTAAGCCCCAGGAGTAATATTATCTGAAAAATATTATGTTAAGGGATACGAGGAAGTTAAAGAGTCTATTGACTATGGCACCCTCTTATAAATTAAAACCAACTTCGGTGGCAATTCCAAACATAATATTAAATAATCTTAGGCCAAGTTAATCAGCAAATATAGCTATAGTTTTGGAAATAGGAACAAGATATTTTTCATTTTCATAGCTTGATTAACTCACACATTCTAGTGCGTAATTGAAGGCCTATCAAAATGTGAAAAACATTACAGTATATACATTTTAAAATTATACCTTTCCATTTACCATAGTAGATATGTACCAAAGCATAAAGAATATTTAATAGATTGCAAAAATAAATAATATTTTATAACTCCAAAGATTGTAATATTACTAGCTAACTAAATTTAAATAAAAAAATATAAGTATAAATGAAGACTTTTGTAATATCGAATCCTTTTGAGGGAATTTGATTTTCTATAAGATCTCCCATCTATGTATGGTTCCTATCATTGAAAGAAAAGACCTTTCATCCAAGGATATTAGTCATTTATACTGAATAATAAATAAACAAATATTAATAAATTAATTAACTTAATAATAAACAACAATTCTGTCATGTCATAAGTGAATGAATTTAATATGAAATAAAATCTTACTTTCATATTAAGTTTAATTATTAACCTGGTCAAGTCATTGCATAAGGAAGACCTAAATTTTATTAAATAAAATAAAAAATTAACCCAATGATCTTTTCCCATTTTTTGTCTAATGATTTTTCAAAATGGATTATTGCAAAGTATGCAGGTTTTAAAGGCAAAGGAAATAAATTTAAATATTTATAGATGTTGATATGTAAAAATAATATGATGTATTTAAAGTTTATGATATTGTCCTATTCATTTTCCAAAATTTAAATAGCAATGTTCATTAGGAATAAAATTCTTTTATTTCCACATCAATCATAGATGAAGCAATCAGTATACTCCATTGTTTCATAAATATTTTTTTCACATGATATTGACATCCCTTTCCTTAAATTATCTCTCTGTAAACCGAAGTTGGATTATATAAATGATATATATATATTTTAAGGTGTTTCAATAGGAATGAATAATTACACTGCTTTAGGTTAAAACAATAACATTTAATCCTATGACAAAATGTGTTTACTCACCATGCATTTTCTATAACTTAAAATCTTCTTAAAATAAATTTATTTAGATATATAAATATGTTTGATGATATTTGTCTTTCTTAGAATTCAAGTTTAGAATGATATCGTTAAGAATTTCTCTAATTATTATATTAAAGATAATTTTGTTTTTGAAATTATTATTGGTGATAATAAAGAGTAATTTATTTACTCTTTACTGGAGTGGTATTAGAGTTCTCTGCTAACAAATATTTTATAAATAAGGAAAATTTGTCCAAACTATTGATCCATCTGTCAGATATGTTCGGTATTCAAACACAGCAAAATAAATATGCGTAGTGACTAATTCATTTGTAAAAGATGGAACTGATTTTGAAATTAGTTGATTTAGATTTTATAATGGAATCGACTTCTGGTAATTAGCATGTGTTAAATTACTATTTCATTTCACAATTTTGTATTCGATTATTGTTGAATATATCATAATTAATAATTGCGTAATTGATTTCTAATTTTATTTTTTTTGTATTTAGTTGCTAAGATACGACTTGACCTTAGGTTATCTTTATGTTTTGAGTCTTGATTAGTGATATTAGTTAACTTAGATAATTATTTTATATGTATATGAATGATTGAAATCTAATTATTTTAATATTTGATTTCATTGAAATAGCTATTTATTTGTCTTGACTTTTATTATTGAAATTTTATAATCTAATGTTTAACTTTTCAGCTGACAAAGCAGCCATATTAAATATTTAAAAAATTATGTTAAGCCACAAATTTTATCACAACTTAAGTTTGTATTACTCAAAAATGACAATATATATATTTTGAAGCATAAAACACCAAAGAATTCATTTAAGCTGAAAAAAAATAGTCATTGATATTCAAAGTAATAAAGAAAAGAGTAAAAGTTAATATATCTAATAATTATTTTCATATTATTTCATAAATTCAAAATTATCATGCATACAACTTAAAATTATGTTTTTGTTATTAGATTAGTTGGATTCATCATAAAATTTCAAAAAAAAAAGGGTATATAATAACACTTACCTAAGATAATCCATCACTTGAAAACTTCATAGAATAAAGACATTAGTATCTTTCATTTTTCCTAGTAGCCCTTCAAAATGTATTTCCATACAGGGGTTTGCAATGAATATGTCATCCCTAATAACATCTCTTATAACAAGTAGTTAATATTGATCAATAATTAGTATAATTTGAATATTATAATAAAAAAACTTCAATAATGTTTGTAATTTATTAAAAATTACTACTAAAATAGTTACTATATACAAAATAAAATAATAAAATAAAATAAAAAGTGAATGAAATAATAAATTCATTATAGAGTTAAGGTTGAGGTACATAAGTTAGTAGTTTAGAGTTAGTGCGATATAGTATTATTTATTCTATCTTTATAGCTTTTGAAGGATCATATTGCTTCATGCTACTATGACAATAAATTCAGTAATAGCTTCATAAACTGCCAACTCTCTTTGCATTTGATATGCAGCTTTGAAATTTACATTGCAGTAGTGTACTGTCAAAATCTTTACTTTCAGCATTTGCGTATTTTTATTATTATTAAAATGCAACAAGACACTATAGAAAAATCTAAATTGGGTCATAATATTTGCAAAATATGTTTATGTAACAAAAAAAAACACTTATTTATAATTGTTAATAAAGAAGAATATATAAATTATTATTAAAGTTTATCGACTTGACATTTTCGAGGATCCATGCCTCATATTCATAGCCTTCATAAAATGTATAATAAAATATATGCAAATATTCAAATAAGCTAATGTTACATAGCCTATTTCTTCGAAATTTCGAAGCAAGTGTCTTTCCTATTAATAGCATGGTTGTTTCCATTAATGTAAAATGCCTCCTTAATTTTTCTTTTGTGATCGTTTGATTCTGAGCACAATATTATGGGATTGGCAGGTGTGAAGTTGTATCCAGATTGTTTAGCATGCTCCAAAAATACAGAGGTTGTGTTGCTGTTCCTCTGGGCTCTGTTATACATGTAAAGATGTTGAGCCAGTCTAGTGTTGATTGTAGCTTTCATTTCACCATAATATATCTTTGTCTTATATCACCTAATTCATGTCCTGGACCCACGCCCACATCATAGCAAAAAACTCAGGTAATTCATGATATAAAAGTACACAATCACAAGCTTTTTTATCAAATATAAATTCAAATAATAATTAAAAAATATATAAAATAAAATAATATTAGGGTATATGAGCACAGACTTTCACATGACACACCACTCTCCACACTATCTCATAACACTGATACACTTGAACACATATATGTTGAAAAGATAAATAATCACCAATATACATATTTCATGCTAAACCAGCAATCATCAGTTGGTTCAGATTACCATCTCTACACATATATGCTATAAATGCTCAGATATATATTAAGATAGCCAAACCTCCTACTTTATTGGACAGGCTTCAATCTACTCCACACTCCAAATTTTCAACCGTCCATCCAATTGAAAATCTGATGATGGAACGCTCAAAGGCCACTCTGAGTTATTACATAGTAGAAATGTCTGCCCATCCCTTGTATATGTGTTAAATGGATTATGTCCTGTACATGAGGGGTCAGATTGTCCTTGGGGCAACATGGATGTGGCAATAATCTTGGCCTCAGGGTGGCCTTTGAGCGTTCCATCATCAGATTTTCAATTGGATGGACGGTTGAAGATTTGGAGTGTGGAGTAGATTGAAGCCTATCCATTAAAGTAGGAGGTTTGGCTATCTTAATATATATCTGAACACTTATAGCACATATGTGTAGAGGTGGTAATCTGGACCAACTGATGATTGCTGGTTTAGCATGAAATACGTATATTGGTGATTATTTATCTTTTCAACATATATGTGTTCAAGTGTATCAGTGTTATGAGATAGTGTGGAGAGTGGTGGGTCATGTGAAAGTCTGTGCTCATATACCCTATATATTACATATATAGACACAGGTATATAATAAGCCTGTGTGTTTTAGTTATAAAATAAAATAATAATTAAAAAATATATAAAAATAAATACTTACCGTCAGGCTCCCATAACGTTGTCTTCTAAATACATCGGTAAAAACTTTATATTTTTCATGGTAAATACTTTTCCATTAACTATTAAAAAAAATAAGAGAAAGACAAAAAAATTCAATTTACTTGATCACAAAAATTATCATAAAATTTTTATTTTTTATTGTAGAAAAATAAAACTTACCTTTTTAGAGAGTAGAAAAAAAGATAGAAGTAAAGGTGTAAAAAGCACATGCGTAGACTGCGTAGATTTCCGTTAATATTAAGGTTAAAGCGGATGTTTATAATTTTAAAATGCTTGCGCACTTTAAACGCTAGCAATAATGAAATTAAGTTATATACGTGTGCATATGGATACTCTAATGTAAAAGGATAACATATTTATTGTTTATTAATTGAAATTATATTTTTAAGTTATAGTTTGATATTGCACATAAACAAGTAAGCTTAATAAAAGTGTAAGCTTATCTTACAACTCTCCTCCCTAACAGGGTTAAATTGTATATGTGTATTTTAGTGTTATATCTATATATTTTTTTTAATTTAGGTTTATATAAAGGGGTCATATTAGCCTGGTTGTTTTCATCATTGAAATGATTACCCTAGGTTTTTATTTAGTATTGTTTCCTTTCTCTTTCTCCTTCTATAATCTGCATGTGATAGTTATCTAAACTTTATGGTTGACCAAAAATATGGTTTAAGAATGTGGGCAATATATGTAGCTTTCATTTCCCTATCTATATCTATCCAGAATGCATTTGGATCTGATGAGTTTATTATAGTAAATGGTCTTTTATATGGCATTTGTTTGGGCATTGTTTACTATGGTTATGGGTCTTTATAAAAATCTGGTCTCCTATTTTGAATTAGTAGCTAATTTTCTTTCTGTTTTTACTTCTCAACTCTGGATTTATTTATTAATCTTCGATATGCCTTTTGTATATCACATTTTATATATCTGGTTAGGTTTAATTGGATTTTGGTAATTTTTAAATAAATTTGTAATTACGTTATTGAAAGTAGTTTAATAGGTGTGAATCCAGTAGATTCATTCACATTCCAGTTAATATAATTTACTACGTATTTAATATTTTATTATGTAATATTAGTATATGGATTACTTGCTTTTTATTCTTTTCTTACAATTGCTTTTCTAATTTAATTAAGGCCATATTTATCATTTATAGAATGGTATACCAAGAGATAGTATGGTGGAAGATCTGATTCGTTGCAGTTAAGTTTTATTTTAGCTAGCTTAGGCACAGTTTATGTAGAGATCTATTTAATTTAAAGGTGTCGATCTTGCTCTTTAATCTTGAGATTAACTGGATTTTCTCTGGCATCCCTTAAACATATTGGTTGCAACAATTTAGTAGTAATCAGTCTCCATTTCCATGATAATGGTATAATCCATTCTGGGTTTTAGAAATGAATCCATAATTTATTTATAAGAGTTCATTCCTTAATATATTTTTTAGACAAATTTTAGATTGTGTTTTTCCCCCTTCTTTATGCTTTCATTCCTTGATTTTTTTTTAAACTGTAATCCTGATAACTATTACATGAATTCACATTTTTCATGTGAAAATTTTATTTGTTATTAATTGATTTGTCTCTCTATTTATATATGCTATTTTTTAAAAAAAAAAAATGACAGAGAGAAAAATTTCATTCTATTTCTCCATGATATGGTTTCCATATTTTTGGGAAGTAAATTTCCTTAGTTTCATCTTCACTAAAAAACTCAACCCTTTGTATTGATATATTTGATGAAGATGAATAGACCATTATAAGTGTTACAGAGTTTATGTAGCATGAGTTATTTTGATAAATTTATCATGTGTAAATTTTGTTGAATAGTTTAATCTACAATTTTTGATTGGTGATTGGTTCAATATTATTTTTGTCTTTTTTTGATTATTCCAATTTGTGTAATTATGTTTTCATATCCATGGTCATAATCCTTTCGATTCATTTTTATTAGAAACTTATTAAGTATGTATATTTGAATATTTAATGATGGTAAATGGGTCTTTGTAGGTATTACATAATTTATGGAACATAGTACCCTTTTGTTTCTATGTATATGTTGTAATAATTGTGAGTATTGTCCATCGGTTGGTTATTGTTGATTCTATATTTGAATCAATTAATCTTTGTGAATTTTTAAAAGGGAGCTTTATTTAATCTTCTCTAGTATTTCCTTCGTTATCTGTCTGTGTTTTATGTTGAACATTTATTGTTGTGCTCGACATGCAAGTGTATTTTGAGACATTTGTAATTCAATAAACTTGAATTTTTGTTTAAATGCCTCATTCATATTATTTATTTTTCTAATGTGGTATTTTTCAATATTCTATCATTTTTTTATACAAGTTAGTTTAATTTCTGTTTGAATTTTTTATCCAACTCTTTCAATGATTCTTCATTAATAACTGAATCATTTATTTGTTTCGTATAGATTTGACTAATTTTATTATTTACTTCTTGTAATTCTTTTTGCATTTCTGTTTGTATTTTCTCTTGTTTCTCATCTATTTCATTTTTAAATTTTTCTCTGTTTCTATACAATTCATTACATTGAATATTCAGTTGATCAATAGTATTAGTCTGAAATTCTTTGAATCTCTATTGATATCTGGTATCTTTCTTCAATATCTTTTTTTTAATTTCTTCTAAGACTTTTCTCATCTCTGTGTTATCTCTTTGAACATTAGATAATTTATTTTTTAAATCCTTCATTTCCAATTTTAATTCTGATTTAACATTTTCCATGTTACTTTTCAAATTTTCTTCTAAATTATTCATGTTTTGGTTTATTTCTTTTTTCATATTGTAAGTCATATTTATGATGGCTTGGAACATTTGTTCTATAGCCACGGTATCTGTTGTAGCTTGTGCTATTTCGGGTGTATTTATTTAAACTTCATCATCGAGTGTATCCTGATTTGAGATATTGCTTCATCAGGAATGGGTGTTTGTGTAGAGTAGCTACTCTCAGTCATAGTGATTCCTGATAATTGGGTCAGTGAAGATCTTTCTTCAATATTCCTAATATCGTCTCCTTCATTAATATTAATATTTTGTTTTTCAATACATTTCATTATTGTATTGACTAAGTTTTTTCTGCTTGTAATCATGAATTATGTTTTATCTTGGTTATAAGTTTGTTTATTCTTTATTTACTAAGAGGGATTATTTGTCATAGAATTTCATGTTACATCTTTTCTTTTTAGTGTAATTCTAAAACTTTACCTACCTAATAAAAAAAAATTAATTTTTTTAAATTTTTTTTTTACATGTTGTTAATTTAATGCCTAATTTAAAATTATCTTTTTTAAATGCCTGGCATATCTATTTAATTATTTATTAATTTATTTTAAGCTCTCTATTTTTCTTATTTATTATTTTAAGAGTTCGCATGAAGGTTAAAATTATCTATCGTTGCTATGAGAATCAATCGATCAAGATTATATTCCATAAAAATTATTTATATTTTTTTTGTTTATGGATGTAGTTGATGGTAAACTATTGTTTTGTGCCCCATATTGGGACCCAATTGTTTCATGTTCCATATTGGGACCCATATGTAACCGTCCACATTTCCTTAGGGAATGAGGATGGATACATCTAACTATAGTCAGACTTAGGGTCTTCAAGATGCCATGAATGTTGCGATAAAAATCTAATCCATGATTGCATCTATTTCAAATATGATAATTTAATATTTAAACATTCTATACAGATACAACTTAGACCAGTTCATCCAATCTTCACCTCTCTTTATTATTCTGTTATACTCAGTATTTGAACTCAGGGTTAATTTTACACTTAACTCTCTTCAGGGATCAGTTGATATCTTGTAGCAATAATAGTACTTTTATATAAGTTCGATAAATTCTCAAAATTCATCTCAACCTAGTTATTATGATGTTAAGTCAGTATGTATTCAATTTTATTTTATTATAAAAATAAAATAAATAATTTAAATAAATCAGAGACCGCCTTAAATTTAAAATAAATTTAATAATATTTAATAACTGAAAAGAATTTATAGTTATCTTTATATAAAATTTTTAATTACAAGTATTTAAATACATTTTTACTATATTAGTATATACATTTTAAAATTATACCTTCCCATATCCCATAGTAGATATGTATCATAGCACAAACAATATTTAATAGATTGCAAAAAATAAATAACATTTCATAATTCCAAAGATTATGATAATATTAGCTAACTAAATTTAAATTAAAAAATATAAGTCTAAATGAAGACTTTTGTAATATCAAATCCTTTTGAGGGAATTCCATTTTCTATAAGAGCTCCCATCTATGTATGGTCCCTATAGTTGAAAGAAAAGACCTTTCATCCAAGAATATTAGTCATTTATACCGCAAAATAAATAAATAAATAAATATTTTAATAAATTAACTAACTTAATAATAAACAAGAAATATATCATGTCATAAGTGAGTGAATTCAATATGAAGAACAATAATATTTTATTTCATATTATTTAATTATTAATCTTCAATTTTGCATAAGAAGACCTAAATTTTATTAAATAAATAATATTTAATCCAATGATTTTTCCTTTTTTTTCTAATATTTTTCAAAATGATTATTCTAAGTAAGCAGATTTTAAAGCAAAGAAATAAACTTAAATATTTATAGATTTTACAAAAATTATATTATTAAATTTATTTATTTTCTTTCATATCCAAAATTTAAATACAATTTTATTAAATAAAGTTTTTTATTTTTCACAAATATGAACAATTTATCTTCATTTTTTAAAATATTCCTCTCAATATCCCTTTTCTTAAATTATCTTATTAAATCTTTATTAATTTTTGTTATATATATATATTTAAGATTCAGTAGGAAGAATAATTATAATTATAGAGCAATAGATTTAATCTTATCAAATGTTTTCCATTTTTTTAACTTAAAATCTTTTAAAATAATTTATTTGATATTAAATTTTTATTATTTTTTTCCTTTATTCAAGTTTAGAATAATATTAGATTTCTTAATTATTTATTAAAGATATTCACTTTTAAATTATTATTAATGATATTAAAGAGTTTTACTCTTTACTTGAGGATATTAGATTCTCTTCAAAGATTTTATAAACAAGGAAATTTATCTCTTCTCTATGTATTTTGAAATTTGTTTAGATTTTTGGATCTCCAATTAGCATTATTTTTTCTTTCAATTTTTATGATATTCTTTCATATAATCATTTTTTTTTTTTTTTTTTGAATTTTTTTTTTTTTTTGTACTGATTTTTTATATTTTTTTTTTATCTTTTTTTATTTTTTTATTAATTTTTTTTTTTGTTTTTTTAGTAGAAGTTTTTTTTTATAATTTTTTGTTTTTTTAGTATACCTTTTTTATTAAATTCAATTCAAAAGAAACTATTTTTTTTTTTTTTTTCTAATTTTTTTTTTTCCTTTCTCCAGAAATTTTTTTTCAGATTTTTATTTTGGATCCTTTCAATTTTTTTTTTTTTTTCTTCAAAATATTTTTTCTCTTGAATATTTTTAAATTTTTTTTTTTCGAAAAATTGATATATTTTTTTCAGTATTTGTTTTGTTTTTTTATTTTTTTGAAACATAATATTTTAAAATTCATTTTATTTAAAGATAAAAATTATTTTTTTTTATTTTTGTTTCTTTCTCATACTAAACTCAGTAATCGTATTCCTAACTATGACATACGATTGAAGATTTTATTAAAATATACCAATTCTCCCACTTTTTTATTTTTTATTTTTCTTGAAAAAAAATAAATATCCCTTTTTTTTTTCAAACTAGACTTTCCATTTCTACAAACAAATACTTCCTCTATTTTTCATATGTTGTTCCCATGATAATTTTTCTTTTATCTTTAAAAACTTTTTTCAAGACTGAATTTTTCTTATTAATTTATAATTTTTATCTTGTCATTCTTCACTTTTTTTTTTTCCCTGTTTCCATATTTTTTTTACAACCCCTTTTTAATTAGCCAAACCCTGTAATGAAATATTTTCCTTCAATGAAAAAAAGAACAATTCCCATCGGAATTTCACACATTGGCACTCGAACTGTGACGCTGGGAAATTTTTTTGATGAAATATTTATTAAAAGGAGATATATCACTTTCTTGCAGAAAAAATTTGAAGAAATTTTTTTTCGAGCGCCCTCTTTATATATAAAAACATAAGAAAAGAAAAAAGAATAACTGCAATTATATAAAAAAAAAACAAAAAAATGCTTTTCAAATTTTTTAATAAAATTCTTTAATTTTTTATTTGCCTCCACCATTTTTATTTAATACTTAAATTCTTGAGATGACCAATAGATATCTTTGTTTTTTCCGAACAAACCCTATAGTAAAAAAACAAGGAGAATTATTTTTATATACAAATTGTAATAAAAACATATAAAATTCTAAAAAATTTTTTTTTCAGGTTTTGTTTTTTATTAAATTTCATATTTGTTTTTTTTAGGGATATTATTATTTTGAAAAAAAAAAACAACAAATTTTCCATATATTTAAATTTTAAAATATAGAGTATGGTTTTTATATTTTAAAAATATTTAAAATATTAAATTTTAATTAATATTTTCTATATTTTCTTTTCACATTTTTTCTACTTCTTCCACTTCTCTCCTTTTTTTCATTTTTTTTTTTTTTTATTTTTTCATTTTTTTTTTAAAAGAATTTAATTATATTTGAAATATTTTCCCATTTTACCTAAATAATTATAATTAAAATTTGAAAAAAATAAAAAAAAAGAAATCATTTCACCACACTAACCCTAAACACAAAATAAAAAATAAAATATATATATTTTGAAGAAAAATTTCAATTATTTTTTTAATTCATTAAATATATTTAGAACACTCACCCCAACACAATTTCATATTTACATAGGGAGGAAGAAAAAAACAACACCCAAAAAAAATAAATAATAATTAATTTATTAAATTTTTTTTTTTATAAAATAAAAAAATTTTATTTGTTTTAACTTTTTTATTCTAATCATAATAAATTTTTTTAGAAAAAAAAAAAAAATATTATTTTTTTTTTTATAGAAAAAATACCTTTTCTTTTTTATAGAATAAAATTCCCTTCAAACAAATTCTCAAAAACCCCAAA
Organism: Epiperipatus broadwayi; assembly: GCA_028023455.1. NCBI lineage: Eukaryota > Metazoa > Onychophora > Udeonychophora > Euonychophora > Peripatidae > Epiperipatus > Epiperipatus broadwayi. The sequence goes on from JAQFVV010012497.1 coordinate 419,359, forward strand.
ACAATTACAATTGAAATAATTATCAATCAAATCGAAAATGTCTTGGCCTTTGTTGTTAGGAGTGGTCGACAAAGTAAAAACTGTTCTATGATTTCTTCTTTGCAAACAAATCTATTGAATAGTAAAAGTTGGGCTTTACCACTATTTTCGGGAGATCAATCCAACTGAATTGCAAACATATTTACTTCTTTGAGATGAGATATTTGAAATTTTATTTTTTTTTAGATAAATTCTTAATGTGTCTAGAAATTATCTGGGAGCAGATTTTTTTAAAGTTTCCTTTTTGTATTCTTCTTCAAACATTGTTTTTATAATTGCATAGCAGGCTGGTAAAATAATGGATTTTGCAATTGTATGAGATTTCATTTTCCTAGTTATAATTTTTGCAACTCACTTCTTGTATTTTATATGATATCATTGCATAATCAGTTCATATTTTTACCTGTTCAGTGTTACTGCATGAAAGTCATCTAAAATAGTCCACTGGCCTTTCAGAGAAGTAGGATTGTCTGGATTGGAAATCTCTCATTTTCTAGGAAACCACTGCTTCTTGTGCTAATGTTTTACTACAAATTATGCATGTGGGACATGGGGCATTTTCTTTACTACATGTGAAACCAAAGGATAAATAATTTGTATTATACAATGGAGTCGCAAACTTTGCTATATCTAATTGTATGACTTCCATAGTATGCTATCCAAAGAAAAATGTAAATAAACAATAGGCTTATAGCTGTTTTTTATCTTGGAGAGCTGTACACGATTATATATATATTAATAAAATTTCTTCAAATTATTTTTAAAGAATGTATATTTTATTTTATTTTTATTTTTTCTGAATTTGATATACACTATTCTGCATAATAACGTATTTTCTAAATGAAATGCTAAAAGTTTTAAAATTTTTTAGAATTTACTAAAAGATGATATTGACATAAAACATCAAACTTGCTATTTTAAAAGTAAAAATATGGTGGTTTTTTTTTTGCCTTTTTCTTATTGTTTCAACGAATACGAGAATTCAAAATATATATAAATATTTACCTTAATATATTATTATTAATTATATTATTTTTTAGAATTTTATTCATATTATAATAAAAAAAAGTGTCTATGATACATATATGTGTGTGTTACCAAAATGCGGACTATTATACACTATATACGTTTGTATGTGAGGAGGATTTAGAACAAATACTGTAGTCCTCAACTCCACTGTATTAATGAATAATTATTTTTAATTTAGTTGGTGATTTTTTAATTAAAAATTTGCCCACATTAATTTATTGCTGTGTAATAGAAATAAAAAATGCCAAATAAATAATTAGTAAACCGACAAATCATTATTTTGTTTTCCTGAAGGTTTATGATGATGGTATTTTAGTTGCATTTATATATTGGACTATTTTTATTATGTTATATTAAGTATTGAATGTCTTTAGAAAAATTTAGCTTTTATTTAAATTTTCAAATTACATTCAACTGTAAATAATAGCACACAGGTTACTATATGTACAACATTTGCAGAGACATTCTTTCCTCTTCAAGTGTTGCTAGCCTGATCAGTAACAATATTATCATGCGAATCGAACCTGGATTCCTAGATTTTTGAATATTGGCAGGATATCTTAATTGGTTAGAGTCTTACCTTAAAATTCAATATTCAAGAATCTAAGAGTCCAGGTTCGATTCCAATACTAAGTATCACTGATCAAGCCAGCAACACCTGAAGAAGAGAGTGAAATAATACCTTTCAAATAGTGCCATTACTAACAGTTGAATGTAATTTGAAAACTTACTTGATATTAAATGATGGAAATAGTCCAATATATAAATAGAAGTGGTCTTACCTTTTAAAAAGAAATAGAAATATTAATTAAACATATTTGGAAAATTTTCAAAACAAGAATTTCCAAGATAATTGTGGCTAGATACTTTATTATTTTAAATCATGACACATTTAGTACAAGCTACCTGTCTTTTTGCTTTGTTCACAATAAGTCATAATTGCTTATGTAATCCTTCATAACATAGTTTCATTCACTTTGGAAAGTTTTAACATATATCTGTGTTCATCAACAAGACCTTGTCAAATGATAGATTTATCGATAAATCGCATGATCTCATTTAATTAATGATTTTAAAAATTTTAATGAAATACCTATGATCCTCTTATGGCACAATTTAAGTTTGTTAGAAAATAATAATACATAGTTTGTATTAAATCTCATTTTTTAAATATAGAATTGATATTAAAATTGTTTATATATACACGTTTATATATATATGCATTTACGTTTTGCAACTAATGGTTATGGAATGGTTTGAGTTGTAAAATCTGAGTTGAACTTTGATGTATTTTGGTGAATAATCATTAAATTGTTCTTAGCTTTTATTATTAATTCTATCTTTCTATTCCTTTTTTGTATGTCTTGTGAAACAAGTAATCAAGAATTTACTATAATTTTAAATAAATACTTGTTTATCGTATCAGTCCACTTTTTATAAGTATTAAATTCTCTATGATTCATATTTTTTTCCTAGATATTACTTATGCATGAAACAAATTTTTATTTCTATCCATCTCATCTTAGTTTTTTTATATAAAGTTTTATACCTATCTTTTTACATATCTCTAAATCAAATTTTTATTATTATTTATCTTTTCTAATTACTTTATATTAGCTAGTACATGATCAAAATTGTATTTCAAATTCAGCTCAAACTTGTGAAGGTCCCCCTCATTTACTTTAACTCAAATTCAGTTTTGATTTATTTATTTTTGTCTTTTTTATAATAACATTTTATTTTCATTCTTCACTTTATCAATTTTTAAATAACACAATTTTTCACTAAACTCATCTATATCACTATGTAAGCATTTTCAAACATCTCTCATTCCACTTTTTCATATTCTTCCTATTTCCAGTATCTAAGTATCCTTATCTCAAACATCCATTTTTTTTTCATCCAATTTCAATCTAACTCTTATATATTCTTTACAATTTTTTTCTAAAATATTTTCAATAATAATATCCATATCACTTTTTTTTAAAAAATCATTATATCTTGTTATCTTCTATTTATATTTCTGAAGACGTGATACTTTTTTATTTCTCAAATTTGCTATTACTGCTAATAAATTAATTTTTTTTTCCTATAAAAATCTTCCATTTTCTCTATTTGTTCATGTCTCTTCCTTTGTATATATATATGAAATCAATTTTTATATTATTATCTTTGATTCTTTCTTTAAAGGTTTTTTTCATATAATTATTATTGGGCATCATCATAAAAAGTAATTGCTGTCTTTGCATCATCTATTACTATTTTTTTTTCTTTTCTTTTTTTAATCTTATTATCTTCATTATAGATATAATAATTGTTTTCAATTTTATCTCCAACATTACATTTTTGTTCATATATATTCCATCTCCATTTTTTTAATTTAATGAATAATAAAATTTATTATAAATTAATTTCTGCCTTTCTCTAATAAGTTTAACTTTTCACTTTTAAATAAATTCTCAATTAACACATGTTACTCATGTAAAAAATTAATACCATTTTAATTCTATCAAATGTAGATTTTTAAAAAAAAAATCAAATTCAAGATTCTCTGATCCATTACATCTATTAAAAAAAACCTCTTCATCATTGCATTTTTTGTATTATCAGCCTTTAAATCTATTTATTTTTTATATTAATGACAGCAATATTTTCTTTCCATTCAATATCAATATAAAAGGCAAAAAACAGTTTTTGTATATTCACTTAATTTATACTTATTTTTCTGTAAATTCATTGTTTCTATCCTTTTTATTATATCCACATTCTAATAATAGATAGATAATATTTTACACGTCTTCTTTAGATAGTTATACCCTCTTCCACCTAACACAATTTTTCCACTTATAAATGGTTTTTTTGGTGTTGTTGTTGTGAATACCTCTATACAAGTTATAAAAATTAGGTTGTTTTCCTTTCTATTATAAAATATTTTACTCTTGATAATCTGCTACTTATTTATATATATCAAATCTTTTTCATTTTTAGTATCTGCTCTCCTTAACTAATTTTGTTATTCTCTATGAAGTGCCATTTACTAAACATTTTGGATTTTTTTTTTTTTTTTTTTGGTGTTCCTCATGTAAACAAACAGATGTCAGTGGCATTTCTCCTAGATTTTCTTTATGTATTGTTCACGTAAGTCTTTTTATTTCTTTTTGAATTCTCTCAAGAATATCTAATATTCTTTTATAAGTAAGAAAATTCATCATTTCCATCTAAAGCTGGATCTATAATTATCTTCTATATAATTTTTGCTGCAATTCCTATTATATAAAAATAGAACTAATTTCTTTATCATTTTTTTTTTCATTATTTACCACTTTTAATCTTCCAATCATCCATATAAGTTTTTTAATTACTTAAAGTGATTTTTAAAATATTCATTTATCTTCCCTTTTTTTTTTTTAAAAAAAAAAAATCTCTTTTTTGTAGACTAAATTTAATCGCTCTCTCTCTCCTTTAGCCATCTTGGTATAAATCTCCAAAAGTGTTTGTTTTCCCTATTTTTTGCAGACAAATATATCAGAAAAAAAAAAAAACACTGATAAAACATATAATTTATTATCATTTATTAAAAGTACATCTGGTTTCTATTACTTTTATATTTTTTAAAAATATGATAAATACAATGTAAAGATATATATAGAATACTTATCGTAATCATCTAATATCACTTATAATTCTGATTTTATGTCTTCTTACTGATAAGTATAGTACTTAAAATTATTTTCTAATAAGATAGATTAATGCATAACTAAGCAATCCATAATCTTTTTTTTATTCTATCCTAAGTCTTAATATCTGTAAAAGCTACATATAAAATATTTGCCTACTTTTTTACTAGTGCTACTAATTCTTTACTAGTGATTGATAGTTTCTTCTGTTATTTAATTTTTTTTAAAATTGTTATATAACAGATTCTTTTAGACTATTAAAGTTACCAAAATTGATTTATAATGTCTTTGCTTTCTATGATTTTTACTCTATTTTTAAATAATAAACATCTCTGGCTTTTTTCCAACTATTTGGAACAGTTCCAATAAAACTTTTAATTATAATGAATAAGATTTCTGTAGTGTAATTTTTACTACACCACTTACACAAGATAAGGGACAACTGATTTCTATTAACTTTTAACACCTTGAGGAGGGATAATCATAAACGTGTGACCAAAGATGTGAAAAATATCTATGATCCCCAAGATGCACAGTTCATGCTGAACTAGCATTTATCAGTTGGCGCAGAATACAATCTCATACACATATCTTTATCATTGTTCAGTATATATATAGATAGCAAATTACTACAATTTATTTAATAAATATCAAACACGCTGCCAAATGAAAAATATGTTAATAATTTTTATTCCTCATTTATCAGTTTAAAGATTATCTAATAATGAATAATATTTTTGTAATGTAATTTTCACTACACCACTCTCACACAAGATAGGGACTGGTTTACATTCCCTTTTAACACCTTGTGGTATATGTCCAAAGACATGTGAAAAAGATCTATGATCCCCGAGATGTACATTTCATGCTAAATCATTTTTTATATATTTTTAAGAAATATGAATCAGCAAAACTTATCCATCAGAATGAAGGATAGAAAACTGTAAAACAGTTGAATTATCGTGAAATCAATATTGTAATTTTTGAATCTAAAACTGTTTAAATTTTTTTATTTTAAGATGGTTTCTAGTATTTATAATTGCAAATCTTTAGGAAAAGAAAAAAAATTGTTTAAATTTAACTCAGCAGAGCTTAAAACGAAGCCAGTTGACTTAGAACTAATGGATAATACACAACAAGTCATTTGTAGTCCGGAGACGCCAAAAGTAGAAACAGTATTGAAAGTTTTGATAAATAAGGGCATTATTACATCCATAGATGAATCCACCTGGGCTACTCCTATAGTAGCAGTATTGAATTCCAAGGAAATGTGAGAATATGTGGTTATTACCGTGAATAAAAATATTAACAAAGGTGTTTATTCCATACCCATTGTAAGAGAAGTATTAATATCTCTGCAGAAAACTAAGTACTGTGTAAATTAGATTTGAAATTGGTATTCCACCAAATTCTGGTTACAATTGATGATAAATATATATAAGGAGCTATTCAAGTTTAACAAATTATCATATGGACAACAATAGCACTGAAAATAGAAAATTTGCTAAGAAGTGTAGAAGCAATTATACCATACTTAGACAATATTTTTATGGTTGCTGAAAATGAAACACAATTAAAGAAAAGAGTATGTGCGGTCTGTGAGAAGATGAATAAGCTTGGTGCTAGACTGTATGCAGAAAAACATATATGGTTGATAAGAGAAATTAAATTTTGGAGGCATATTATTACAGAGAATAGAAAATATCCCAACCCAGAGAATGTGACGGCCTTAAAATAATGCCCCAAAGTCAACAAATGTAAAGCAATTACAAGCTTAGTCAGTTTTTTGGAAATATTTTTAAAATGAAAATCACATGTAGCAGCATCTCTTTATGAACTCCTAAAGAAAAATCAAAGATGGATATGGCGAGAGCAACAAGATGTCTCTTTTAAAAAAAGTCAAGGAACTGTTATCATTGGAAAACTTACTAGCCCACTTTTGTGAACAACAAGAAGTGTTAATAACAACAGACACATCTGAATTTGGTGTTGTTGCGTAATATCACATAGTGCCTATGATGATGAACATTCCATTGCTTATGCCTCTAGAACATTGTATATGGCTGAGAAAAACTAGCCAATTAGACAAGGAAACTTTAGCAATTGACTTCACTATAAAAAAAGTTTCACTAATATGTTTATGGGCAGTCATTTAAAATTTATACCAATCATAGGCCACTATTGGAAATTTTCAATAAGAATAAGAAAACTCGTTCATGCCAGTCAACGGATGCTAAAATGGATGAATCCTCTATTATATAGGCCGAGAATGCAAATAAAACATGCAAATGCCCTCTCCAGAGCTCTAGATAAAAGCATGTGCAAGTCATGTGATAGTGAAATAAACTATTAGATGTGTTGAAATCCAAAATAGTTCATAGTAAAATTATTGCAGATTTGACTAAAATGAATAAAGACTATAAGTTGATAATAAATTGGATAAAATATGGATAGCCAAAGAAATGATCAAACAATTAGCACTGGTAATTTGGAATGCTCAAGAAAGTTTGTGACATGTCAAGAATGTACATTAATAACAAACCGTGTAATAATTCCACCCTGAGGGGAGGAAAAATGTTTTACAAGTATTACACAAAAGACATCCAAATTAATAAGAATAAAGGAATTAATGCATTCATATGTTTGGTGGACAGAATTAAACAGTGATATTGATCAGACTGTCAAAATATCAAGCTTTCCAATAAATAGCGAGCTTGCTGGCTAAAAAATTCCAATCTTTGCCTGAAGCTACAAGAGGCTAGGAAAGATTTCATTTAGACCATGCTGGGTCGGTCTGTGGATATTTTTTTTAATAGTCGTAGATGCATATTCAAAATGGGATAGAATATTATTTGTAAGGATACTAGTACAGAGACTGATAAAAATCTTAAACTGTTTTTCATTTACGGATATCCTGAAACAACTATAATAGACAATGGTATGGAATTCAGCTCAGAGAAATTGAAGGATTTCCTTATTCCAAAGGAGATATAGCATGTATTTAGGCCACCATATCACCTTCAATCAATTGGTATTGCAGAAAAGACACTCCAACAGTTGGAAAAGTACTCTAAATAAAAGCGGAGTATGCTGATATTCACAAAGTGCTTTAAAAGAAATGTTTTACCACACTTCATACCTAGTTCTGTTACAAGAAAAACACTCACAGAATTACTAATGAAGAGCCTCATAAGGATATATTTGTCTGTTTTAATGCCAGATAAAGTAAAAAGGAAAAATGTAACTTTAAAAAAATGTCAAACTTAAAATAAAACAGACAGATTGGATAAAAGATATGCTGAAGAAAAATGTTATTGGGAAAGATAAGTAAAGTGGTGTCTGCACAAATACAAGGGATAAGGTTAGAAGATGATGGAGTTTTGAGACATAAATCTTGTAAGAGAACATCCAATTGAAATGCTAAAAGACCTATTACTCTGATTATGGATAAAGATATTAAAGCAGATATTTCTATAAATATGGAGATAGAAAATAACTTTTCAATTCAAAATAAAGTTAGACAGTTAAATGGTAATATTTAGCTTGAAGAAGAGGAGAATACAAAAGAGAAGAAAAAAGAAAAAATTATTTTACTAGGATCTGCTAGAGAGAAATGAATGCCAGAAAAGTTACAAGATTATTTTTTGTAAAATAAAAAACTGTGCTTATTTCAAGTGTGAAGAGGAGATGTCATTGTATACTGTCTAGTTACATATTTATTAATAAAGTTATAAATATATATATATATATGTGTGTGTGTGGGTACGAGTTGGACAATACAGTCAATGTTGGGTCAGTCTTGAAATCATTATTATGGAAAAAGAGAATTAAACATAACCGCAAATAACAACATTCTAATTTGCATTATAAAATCTAACAATATGTAAATTAGCAAACTTAATAAATTGCCTGCAAAACTTTCTAAATGAAGATGAAAAAATGGAGAATGTAAAAAAAAAAGTAAAAAGAAAAGCAGACTAGTGAAACTTGAAGAATAGAGTGAAATAGGACATTGCAGTTGCAGACAAAATATAGCAGTAAAAAGAGCTCCAGTTAAATCTAATTAAATTGACTCAAGAAAGGAATGAGCAATAAGGTGCAAGATGCTTATTTAGAAATTGCTTGTCTGAAATTATGGGAATTAATGAAAACAAGCGTTGTTAGCCGAGATATGAAAAAAAAAAATTAATAAATTGTGCAATTAGTAATGAACTCTAACAAGTTATTTATTTATTTGTCTATAGCCCCCCCCCCCCCCCCCCCCCCCCCCCCCCCCCCCCCCCCCCCCCCCCCCCCCCCCCCCCCCCCCCCCCCCCCCCCTATATATAAACCCCACCCCTCTCCCATATATGAACTGCTCATGATTATATTGTTATTGCTTTTCTACTAGTTGGTTGAACTACTAAATTATTATTATTAATATTGTAATGAAATGGGGTTGTGGGTGGTCATACCTGGGGTGATAGAAACTCATCATCAAGCCCAACTCAAAAAGATATTTTAAACAATGAATTAATATAAATTTAAAATACATAAGTAAGATATAATAAAGTAAAAAGTAATTTTCAATATCAAAAAATATATAAGAAATGTTATATATTACATAAAAGAGCATAAGAGATCATTGAGATATCTGATAGATCAGATGAGCCCAGTTAAAACCTTTGAGCAACTAAAAGTGTAATTATAAATCCACCAACATTTTAATAAGTAAGTGTAATACTCATAATAACCATTCATCATCATGAATGATCAACAATCAAAATAAATGAACAGTTAATCTTGTAACTGGATTTGAAATGGGTCTACTATAGACCAGGCTAACTATTGAGCCATTGCCAGCTTAGGACAATTATTGAAACATAATTTGATGTACAAACTAAGTGCTAATCCATCAGAATACATAATAATTAGAAACAATAATGCTAGGCCATTAAAACATGCTGATCATCATCAATGCTCTGGCCACTTAGAACCATTAATGTACTGGCCATCTATAAACTTAAATTCTAATAGAACTAAACTAAATAAAATGTAGTACATGGGCTTTGAAGAATATAATCCTAATGCCAACCAGGATGATAATGATGATGATTGATTGAATATCATCATCATTACTGGATGCCCATAAGCACAAATATACATCCCCATTAATATATCAGATTGTTATGCACGAATCTAGTTCAGAGAACATAAGCTCTATTACTGTTTGTGACCAAGAGATGATGCAAATGCATAAAAATCTAAAAACAAGCTATTTAGAATCAAGTTCACTGGAATAATTTTTATAATGAAATACAAATTTATTAATAACAAAAAAATGAAATTAAGGACTCTAGAATAAGGCTATATACTTACAGGATTTCTGATTTTGATTAATATACATAAATAAAACTATCACATTTGTGATTTTTATGATTAACATACAAAATTTAAATTATTACATTGATTTACAAATATGCCCCAATAGATTTTCATAAAATGCATATAAATATATATCACATGATGTGCATTTTAATTTAGAAATAAACATATTTGAATAGTCATAACATAATTATAAAAATAAGTTGCATACAAATGGTATAAATGATCAAAATTTACCTATATGTGTCTATATGACATTCATTGATATATACCCACACAGATGTGCAATACATTTGCTGGATATATTTCAATCATCATATAAAACAAAATTTGATTAAAATTTTACATATATGTATGTGTGTTTAGCCATTTATGCATACATTTCCATTTACATCATATGATATTTTTGATTTGACAAAATAATAGTTATTAAAAATATGAATTAATTCCTTTTGAAAGTATATAAAATTCTCATATATATGTGTATATAGAAAAAAACAATATAGATGATATGATTTAAAATTATTAGTTTCTTTTTTTAGTCAATCAAAGTATATCAACTTTTTTTTCTTCTAAAAATATAAAGTCAATGAATTAAGTCTTTACCCCTAGATTTTTAATCCTAGAAAATTTATTACTTGTTTTACTCTTAATTAATTATAAATGTCTTTGTTAAAAAAAAATACTCTAGCAAATTTCTTTTGTTCTTTTTTTCTACCTTAAAAGATATTGGAGTTTTAGAAGTGTCTATGAATCAATCATTTCATTCCAGCAAAATTTTACTTGCCTTCTTTTAAAATATATAGATTTTTTTTAATGTCATTTACCAAAGAAATTATTTAAAATTTCATTATTGTATATAACACTATCAGTCTCGATATATATATTACTAGCACAGACCGCATTTAACTAATTATAATGTCTTTAAATTTAAAATGCAGATTTAAAATTTTTCTTTTTCCTTTACTAAATGATTTAAACTAATTTCATTCTATATATAAATATATCTTTTAAAATGTCAGTTTTATTAAGGAAATTATTTAAAATTTCTTTATTATATACAATGCTACTCACCACCAGCTTATACATATAATTAATTTTTCATTCCCTGATGTTCTCTGGGCAATCTGGTAGACTGGCTTGTCTTCATTGAGATAGGTATAGTTCAGGCAAGTGTTGTTCTGCAGTTGGTTTCACTTCGACTTCAGGCAAGCTAACTGTTTTGTCCTCATTTCTGCAGGATAATGACTCACTAGAAGTTGACCTGGACTTGAAGTAAATCAAAACTCCAATGGGGAACTAGTAGTAGATTCTGGATCTACTGTCCTGCCTTCAACTATTTCATGATCATTCTCTAACTCTGGAAAACCAACCAACTTCTATGGAAAATCAACTCTGCAGCTAGCTAGTCTTAATAACAACTGCTTCTCTACATATTATTAGCCAACAAACTTGCAGTTGGCCAATTTGGCCAGCTAAATTGCTTCCAATTCTGCCAACTGCTTAACAAGAACATCACTGGCCAATTCTTCTGGTCAGATCTTACAAAATCTATTAGTCAAAAACTGATCTAATATTTCCATACAACCTTTTATAGTTAGATTACTGAGGTGACAAAAACACTAATTTAACAACTTTATCTTTCTAATCCTTTTGAAAAAAAATTAAAGGTTTCTCAAAAGTATGATTGGAAAAAGTTGATTTCAAGTAACTTTAATCCTTTGGAATTTTATAATCTACAAAGATTTTTAACTAGATAGTAAAATGTATACAAGCCTTAATTAAAAGATTTCCAAAATAAAGCATGTTTGCTTTTAAATTCAAAATCAGTATACAAAATTATATTTATTTAGACCTTTTTAACTGTTTATTTCATAATGAAATTTTATTTTACATTCAAAATTATTTAATCTTTTATCATGATTATTTTATTCCAGGAAATGTAGAAAAATATCTACAAAATTTTTGTCTGTGTTTATTTCTACTTTTTCTTTCAACTTTATATATATATTTGTGCGCACAAACTATTTTATTGTGTCATATAATAGAACTTATATATATCTGAGTGAATAAACTTGGAAAGTTAATTAATAAAACTTGTTTGTTTTCAATTTAAATTAATATTAAATATGCAGCTATTAGATTATGATTTGACCCAATATATATTAGTAACAATTAATAGTTTTGTCCAAAGTCCATTAGCCATTCTCAAAATTAGCCATTATTTAATTATTTGATCAGGTGCATAGACAGAAATTAAATCTTATTTTACAATATTTACCAGAAAATTTTCTGACAAATTTGATAAAATGAGATTTAGTTTATATGACCTGAAAAATTAAGTAATAGCTAATTCTGAGGATAGTGAATGTGGTTTGGCTAAAACATAAGATGTTATTATGAAAAAAAATATTTCATTCTATAAAAGGAAGAAAAACAGCAGTTTGTCTTTATAATTGAATTTATGATATATATACATGCTTCAGATAGTCAAATTTCAGTCTTAAAATTTTTTTGACTGAATTATAAAAAAAATATTTAGGTAATAAAATGTGGGGAAAATTATAATGAAAGAAAATGTTATGGAACTTTTTATTTCAAGAAAAATTAAACAAATGTATAAACATGGTTAAAGATCCAATACAATTAGGAAATGGTTATTGTTGAATTATTGTAAACTTTAGAATTATAATTAAAGTATTATTTTTGTAGATTGTTTTGTAGGTGTGAAAAAAAATTTGTGATAAATTTCTGAATTTATTTATTTTTATGTTATGTATATGTATTATACGAATTATATTTATTATACTATAATGTGAAAAATGTCCATGGGTGGAGTTGCTACAGAGTAGTTGATCAAAAAACAGGAAACATCTTGATAAGGCTCCTATACGAAACAAAAACCTGGTTTGATGTCTTAAATAAATTTTTTGTTTATCTTTAGTTGTCTATTTCAATTTTGCTTAAGATTGATTATTTTAAAAATATAAAGAAATTGTTGGCAAAGCTATATATTATCACAAGTCTAAATGAAAAGAATATATTGATTAACTAGGAGAATGCAACAGTGATATTAGAATATAAAGAAGTGATCGTCTAAATTAAGTCATATCAATATTCCATCATTTCTGTATAAGTTATTTACTGAGATCTTTACAAATTGTCTCAGAGTCTTTGGACTCAGGTCATCCAAAAGAACAAACTGGATTTAAAGTGTAGTTAGTAGATCACATCCAAGTATTAAGAGGTTATATGAATTAAAGGTTATGGAATCTCCAAGATCCCGATTCATGATTTTGTTACATCTGGAAAAATATTTGTGAAACTACAACTTTGATTAGACTTTTTGCAGGACGAAAAATATTTCTCAGATAAAATGTAAGCCAAAGGAAGTAAAAATGAATCCTGATTTCTTAAGTCATCTAGATGTTGCATTTAATTTAATTGTTTCATAAATAATATTTCAGTACTACCTGAAATATTACCAGAGCTATTAGATGAGAAAAAGAAAATTAGACTTTAAGGTGAATACTAAAAAAACAGCTAAATTATGTTCAGTATTTTTCCAAAACTTTTTACAACAGTGCTGCAAGAAGTATTTTGTGGATTAAAATGGGAAACTAATGGAGTAAAAGTAAATGGAGATTATTTAAGTCATTTGGATTTTGCAGGTGATATAGTTGAATGCTTTAGAGCTTCAGGAAATGTTGCAGGAGTTATCAGATGAAAGTAAGAAAGTAGGACTAAAGGTTAATGTTAAAAAGAGTAAAGTAATGTTCAATGAATTTTTTCAAAAGATGAAAATAAAGATTGATTATGATGAGTTAGAAGAAGTTAACAATTACAAATACTTTGGTCAAATTGTTACTACAGATGGAAAACATAATGGATGAAATTAATCATAGAATTAAACTTGGTTGGAGTGCTTTTTAGTAGAAATAATACTAAAAGGAAATATGCCAATGTGTTTGAAAAGGAAGGTTTTTAATAAATGTGTTATGCTAGTTCTTACTTATGGATCTGAGACTTGGACACTTAATAGAAGGGCAATTCAGAGACTTCAGACCACTCAAAGAAGTATGGAGAGATGCATATTGGGAGTAACAAGAAGAGATCAAAAACACAATATATGGGTAAGAGAACAAACAGGTATTACTGACATCGTTGAAAGAATTAAAAGATTGAAGTGGAGTTGGGCTGGACATAATGCTACAAGAGATGATACTAGATGGACAATTGAATTCTTAATCTGGATTTCAAGGGATATGTGAGATGGATGGATGAAATAAGAAAGTGTGCAGTGTTGATTTGGAGAAAGGCTAGAGATCAGAGATGGATTGAATTTGGGGAGTTTGACAGTGATGATGATGATGACTCCCCCCCCCAAGATAAAAATTGATAGTGATGAATTAGAATATTTTTGGTAGAAATATTTAAGTATTAAAATGTAACTGTGGGCCTGAAAAGTAATTTTTGAATAAATAAATTATAACATCACATATGAACCGACTTTTGAACACTTCATAGAAGAGCAATGTAGGGCAATGCAGTGAAGTATAGAGAAATTGATGTTAAGATTAACAAGAAAGGATCAGAAATGAAATATTTGGGTGAGAAAACTAGCAGCTATTTCTGACATCACATGGTCACCATTTCTTATGCTTGCTCATAGCTGTTATTAAAACAGGCAAAACTCTCCATGCAGTAGTGCCACTCAGGGCTCTCAGATCCAAAGCTACTCACTGATGATAGCCACAAGCTAGAAACTAGTCTGGGGATATATTGGATGAGTAGGCACTAGATAGGGATTTTATGCACAAGCCTTCTGGCATCCATTGATTACTCTGGCTTGCATTCAGTGGCACTACTGTATGGAGAGTTTTGCCTGTTTTAATATTGCTGACATCATTAGTACAATCAAGAGACTAAAATGATCTTAAATTAAGCATGTTGCTAGTTTGAAATCCTAAGATTTCAATTATCCAAAAGTTTGAAGGAACCATATCTATAATAGATGAATGAGTGGTGAAGTTCAAGTCAGAGAACTTGGAAAGATTTTTATTGTGTAGTGTACTGATATGTGCACGTATTTTATCATACATATTTATATTACAAAATTAAAAATAAATTTGTAATTGTAGATAAAATATTGTTTTATAAACAGAGTTGATTGTATATCAAAAAGTGTGTGATTGTGTGTATATATATAATTGGGTGTATATAATATACATAAATAATTTTAAAAAATTAAAGATAAGTAAACTATGTTTTGGTGTTACTGCAAATAAAATCTCTTTGTGAAAAAACTGAACATGTTCTACCTATATTTTTGATTTTTGCAAAAGTCAGTTTAGTTAATTTTGAATATAAAGGTGAATAATCTTTTTCAATATAAAACAAATTTAATTACAACATTATTCTGAATGTTTTTGGATGATAATTATTATTTTTTTTATTCAGTGAAATTTTAGAAATAATTAGAATTCCAGTGAAGTGATAGATATGTATTAAAAGACAGTAAATATTTGAGGATAATGGAATTAAAGTCTTTAAAGTAACTATGTGAAAAAAAATGTTAGTGATATTTCCAGTATGTCCTTCATCTCTTATAGGCTTAATTTTCTTTACATATCTATTCGGAGACTTGTTTATTAATAACATGCTATGAAAAAAATTATTAAGAAATAATATTAAAAGTTTTCAAAAGAATTGAGACTGTAATCTGTTGGCATTCTATGTGTTTGTCAGCCAGCATCCACGTTCAAAAAAGGTTACTCTGTTCAAATAGAATATTTTGATAATACATATAATGAAATAATTGATGGTTTATTTTAATACGTGAATATCTTTCTTCAAAATTTATGGAGTTCCATTGTTTCTTTGATATTGTAGACATTCATTTAACTGGATTTAAAGAGACTTCATTTTATTCATATTGTTATTTTAAATATTATATTCTTCAAAACTGTTTACTACTGATTTTGTAATATAGAATATTTTTTTAACAATTATATTATTCACAAAAAAAAAGTAAAAAAAAAAGTGACATATTTTGGAAGAAAGTACAAATAAAAAATAGCTAGTGGATGGCACAGTAAAATAAACAAAGGGTCTCCTATCAAAAAAAAAACAAATAGTTTACTTTAAAAATGCCTATGTGACAGCCAATCAGATGTAATAATGACTGCACATGGAACTCTCAATTCAAAAACATATACCAGAAATACGAGAAAAAGATGGAATCCCACCACCTTCTCTACTTAAATTTATATGTAAATAAGTCAGACTCAAGCATCGTGAACTAAGAGCGCAAAGCTTAAAACACCTTCACATTTAATTCACTAAATATTATATATAAATAAACAACGTGAAATCTTTTGATTTACTACAAAGCAATTTTCAAATTTAATGAAATGAATGATAGTAACAAATGTAAATATATTAAATTTATTAAGCGCAATCAGAGGATATAATAAAATTGGTTCTTAGTAAATCGAAAGATTTGACGTTGTTTATTTATATATAATATTTAGTGAATTAAATGTGGTGTTTTAAGCTTCACGCTCTTAGTTCTGGATGCTTGTGTCTGACTTATTTATATATAAATTTATGTAGAGAAGAAGGTGGGGCTCCATCTTTTTCTCGTATTTCTGGCTTATGTTTTTGAATTGAAAGTTCCATGTGCAGTCATTATTACATCTGATTGGCTGTCACATAAGCATTTTTAAGGTGCAATTGTCGAAGGTTTTAGCTTTCATGTTATTATTATATCATTTGCTTGCGCTTAATATAAATTTAATATATTTAAATAGTTTACTTTGTAACTTCTAGAAATTGAAATGCCATCACTGTCTAATTTGATATAATTGATTGCTTACATTTTTATCATAATATTGGAGAAAGTTTATTAATGCGGCAAAAAAAAATTAAGCAGTATTTAGAATAATTTGTGGAACACCAGTAAAATGTCATATGACTTCTGTTTACACATTATTTTTAAATAGCAATTCTATTTCTTTTCTTTTTTTTTATTAAGGGAAATATATATGTACAATCAACATCTGTTACATTTATTACATTTGTTACTCTAATTTTGACAACATAATTCCATTTGCTACATTAATCTTGACAAAGTAATTTTCTTAATCAGAATAAGACTCCTCGTTTGATGACGAAGATTGTGATTATTAGAAAGCTGTTATTTTTTCCAATTTCCATTGATACTTCAAGAATCTCATATAATTGAGTAAAATTATTTATTGATTATGCGGTGATAAATTAATTAAGATTGATCTGAGCATAGGGCTCCTCGTTCATCAGTCTAAGCTGTGCACAAGTGTCTTTAATGAGTTTCTCCAGCATTAGCAGGCAATCTCTGTGCTTTATTTTGTGGATAAGGTTTTTACATATTGTCCATGGCTGCACTAATTCATTTGAATACAACATGGTTCCTTGTCAACTACCCAGCTTGTAGCAAGAAGATTCATCCTAATTATAGGAGTGAAAATACCACTCATCATGGTGTCTTTAATATTTAGAATATTTTTGCTAAATGTTTTACCTAGCTGGACTTAAGAAGGGGCAAGCAGTAAAAATGTGACTAATAGTCTCAACCTCTGCCCCAACAAGCTACATAATGGTTCAATTCTGGAGTAGCTTCTATAATCCTCCAAAAAATGATTCATCGTCAGAGATACTAGGTTAACTTTTATGATGAAATCAATGTACTTGGCTTCTGGTGCAGAATTCGTAGTTAGATTAAGCTTAGTAGGCAAATCAGCAGTATTTGTGTTCATGAGTCTATAACTCTGCCAGTAGGTTCTTGTTTTGAATGATTGAAGAATTTATTTGAATTGACTAATAGTTCCATGGCCTACTTACTTTGAATGGGTGATGGCATGTCAGTTGGCTCAATATCTTTTTTCGATGATTGCATTGGGAAATTTGCCATACATCGCCTTCAGCATTGTTAGTGATTTCTGAATGCAGAAAGTGTTGAGAGCATGCAAACCAAGCCCATTCAGGTCTTTCGGCCTCTGCATCTTGGCTAGACTGGTGGTCGCTTTTTTTTCTCTTCTATAAAATGCCAGTGTAGACTGAATTTATTGCATTCTGAAAGGACCTGGTTGGCTTAAGGATCGGCATGTAATTCAGTGCTGCTTTACCAGGGAGCGGCAAGTAGATCTCTGAGAGAGTACTTGCTACTTTCTTGGTCTTGTCCAGAATGTTGTTTTGCAGTGCTCTTCTCATAGCTGACCTGGACAGTGTTACGAGGAATCCCATGAAGTTCTGGGATTTTTTCAGCGAATCTTGAAGGAATCATCGTTCCCCCATAGATCTTCCAGGCAGCAGATTTCCCAGGGATTATTTTTAGCCCATATCTCCCAGTGTAATCATCTAGAAGCTGGTACAATTTAGGCAAGTGCTTATGTGAAGGGAGGAAAATGTTTCTACAGCTGTTAGCAGGGGGTTGACATAGGCTGTAAAACACAATGTGCCAAATGGCAACCCCTGGGGTATCAACAGGTGTGGTTTGAACCCAGGAGCTAGGGAGTCATTTAATGATAAATAAATGATATATATATATATGTTTAGCAGCAAATTAGTGATAATTCTAATGTAATCTTTAGATACTCTGTAGTGCTCAAGTGGTGAGAATAACGTAGGCACCACAGAGTCAAATGCTGCTGCAAAGTCTACATGTACTACTACAGGTCCAGATGTTTTCTTGGTTCTTATGTGTTCTACCAATAGGGAAAATCTTACTGGTTCACCGGTAGATGACCCCTTGCTGGCAAATTGGTGTGAAGAGATTTTACTGAGTAGCCGCTGCTGGATCTTATCCTTAAAAAGTGACTCACTGGTTTTGACCAACAGCAGCATTACAGATATAGATCTTATGTTTTGTTAGTGATGATGGATTTAGAGGATTTTTGACAAATGGGACAAGTGCAATGGGGTACAGGTCAGGAACATTTTGAATGTCCCTGGACAACACACCAATGACTCGGTCCTATTTTTTAACTGTAAATTTACTCAAATGCGGCAACACAAATCGCAGGATCCCGTGAAGGCTCAGATGTACATGTTCCGGAGCTGATGGAGAATCTGCTGCTTAGTAATGGCATGGTCTTGCGATGGTAGATCTTTCTGCCATATATCTCCTATTTCATATATGAAACTCTGCAATTTCTCTCTGAAGTGATCATCACTTTTACTCAATATTACATTGCCTAAGTAATTATGATTGTCTATAGATAACATTGTAGGCGTAGGCTTTTTTTAGCACCAATTGACCGCCTCAGGTAGTTTCACGTCCAGTTGTTTTTTATGGATAAATAGATCTTAGCTCTTTTTACTGCAATATAGTTTGCAAGCACCTTTTTGTTTATTCATATACTGCTTTTTAAGGCTAAGGATTTCTTCCACTCCTGCCTCTGTAGATCTTAACTCACTGACTTGTCCACTATGGAGTCTAGTTCCTTTAGCCGTCTTGTGGGCCCCTTGGTTCTCCTAGTAGAGATGTTGAAAAGAGAGCCTAAGATCCCCACAAATGCTGGACCATGCATGTAATGGTTCCAAAGATAGGAGCTGGATCTTGTGGAAGAGGATATACGCCTTTTTACCTTAATTCTCCCACATTGTATGAGCTTAAAGAATCATCATGCTATCCTATACATATCTTCAAGCTAGTTTCAAGCTTATGGTTTTCAATATGGAGCAGTTTTAGTTCTGGATATTGTACCGGGTCGAACCGCTGAAACCACCTACTTACACGTATATATGTTTTGGTCGGTTTCAAACTCCATAATACATTTATAATCTTATAAAGGTTACGTGAACGAACCGGCACGTTCTAGCAAAATGGGAGATCTTATTGATAGCTTTAACTATCAACAGTGGTCCATCTCGGCTGCTAGATTCAAACCCCTACTATTCAAATACTTTATTTGTTTCGGGATAAACCCCGGGGTGCCAACTAGTCTGAAGACTAACGTATTCGGGCAGTAGGCTCATAATCCAGCACTCGAAACAATTCCCTTAACTAGCCCAGTCTAATTTTAATCAGTAATAAAATATAGAAAAAGAATTGATAAAAAGAATTGACCGACAAATAGAGTTTAATTTTAAAGACAATTTATTAACTAACATTAAATAATTTTAAACATTCTATAAATTTAAATATAATACATATCAATAGTTCATTTTATGTATGATAGAGTTCATATAATTTGAATCTTGAATATTTACGACTTACAGTGGTGGCTACTACGTATAAATGATAATAAATAAATGTTTACCTAGGATTTTGAATGTAGACGTATAATTTTGTTCTCTTTGGTTGCTGCTTTCGGTGAGGATATTTCCATTTACAAATACTTCCAGCCAGCTGGGACGTTTCCTTGATGAGTTTCATTATTCTTCATGATTATTATTATTGGAGACAATTAGATACTGACGGAGATTTTCTAAGATGTTATGCTGACATTATTTCACGGGTAGATCTTGCTGTTTTCATCGGACATCAGGGAGTGAAGAAAAACGTGCGTTCCCAAAATCTTCTCAGCACTGCATCTTGTTTCTGAATACCATTAACTTAACTGATTGAAATTAACTGACTCAATTGATTTGTGAACTCAACTGAACTGTCTCAACTTTTATTTCAACTCTTTTACGGAAGATTTTTTTGTTTTAATAATTTTTTTACGACAAAATTATTTTATATACATGTGCCAATTTGGCCTTGTCACATTACACCCCCCTCCATTTTAGAGTAAAATGCGTCATTTTTGACCATTTTATCTCTTGCAATTTTAATTCTTGACTCTAACGATTTATTAATTTAATAATTTAGACAATTCCTACACATGTGTATACTTCCAGCATAATTCTACACCTACTAATATTCTAGATATCGAGTTATTACTGGACTTGCTTACAGGGAATCTATAATAAATAAATCCTTTTTTGCACTCATCATAAGGTGCAGCAGCACCAAGAAAATAACCTAAAAGGATATCTGGATAAATACATTTAAGATACTCATCATAAGATATCGTATTTACCGAATATTACCAGTGTATGTGCGCGTATATACACATGTATACTTACACACTCTTAATACACCTTAGATTGACTTTATATTTATATTTACCTTTCAATATTATTTTTAAATACACATGAACATTACTTACACCCTATTTATTTATATTACAATACTATTTATAACCCTTAAGAAACATTATTTAAAATATTTATTTACACTAATCTTATAATATTATTTTTAAATCATTACGAACATCTTTATTTAACATGCGTGTATTCAATAAAATAAAAAAATAAAAATCGATTAGTTTATTACGAGTCATTCTTCATTATTATTTACTATAGATTTATTTACGCTTATTTATTTAACTTGATTTTATCACTTTTATTTTAACTATTTGACCTACTTATTTAATACACATGAACATTACTTACACCCTATTTATTTATATTACAATACTATTTATAACCCTTAAGAAACATTATTTAAAATATTTATTTACACTAATCTTATAATATTATTTTTAAATCATTACGAACATCTTTATTTAACATGCGTGTATTCAATAAAATAAAAAAATAAAAATCGATTAGTTTATTACGAGTCATTCTTCATTATTATTTACTATAGATTTATTTACGCTTATTTATTTAACTTGATTTTATCACTTTTATTTTAACTATTTGACCTACTTATTTAATTACGAACATTTTTCTTAATTAATATGTGCGTTGATCATTTTTCCTAAGTATTGACCACTTCAAATTCTTATTTTTCTAGAGTGCATTTTTAGTTTTTATTTTCATCATTAGGTAATAAATGTAATATTAAGAGAAGCTGGCAGCAAAGTATGAGGCAATTCAACACACAGATCGATTTTGTGCTGATTTAAACCAACTTTTAATTTCTTGCGGAAATCGTGACTACAGCATGGGCATTTTTGTGCACAACGGATCATGAACAGGGTCTTTAAGATTGCGAATGGCAGGACTATCTCTACTGCACATTCGACTTACTAAAATATTTATTTTATTTGGTTACTGGGAATTTTTTCTCCAGATTTATTAACTTTTATATGCCAGGACTTTTCTACTGGCGCATCATCATCAGTATTATTTATTTTTCGCACTACCCATCTGTAGAACAAAGTCACCGCAAGAAAAGGCTTAATCCAACAAAAGTCAGGCCTGGAATTTATCTCCTTGCCCAAATACTCGCACACACCTCACTCCTAATTTAATACACTTTTTTTTTTTTTAACTTTATTTGATAATGTTTTATTTTCATTAATACTTTCATTATACACTTATTTATTTCATTTTTATTTTTAAAGCGTTATTTTTACTCTCCCTTTTTTTTTTTAAAAAAAAAAATTTTCATTTTGCTTGTCTATTTTGATTTTACACATTTATTTTGTTTGCGTCACGCTCCGCTATGTTCTAGACTTATGAGCTGGGATATCAATATAATCGATGACATAATCAAGGGTTTTGACATAAATTGTTTTATAGATGCTTTGACATTTTAAAAACACTAAGATTGTTATTTTATTTTACTAAGACTAACTTTCATCATTTTTAATTATTCAAACTAACTTGATACTCGTTTTGTCATTTATTTAAAAAGAAAAACTATAGGTTATTTTTGTTTCATTAAACTTTGTTAAACATTTTCTGTTATTCCAAGTCCATGGTCGTTAATAACTAGGTCAAACCAGCGAATCCGTCAGATTACATATGTTTAATTTTTGTCTGGCAGTTCTTTCTTTCTACTAACTCACTAACATAAACGATACTCCATATTCTCACTTCTATCTCTCGATTAAAATCTATTTTATCTTTTTTTTTTTCCGTTTTATTTTCTGCCTTGTAGATAAGAAAACCTTTAAGCTTCACAGACCTCCGCCATATTTTTCCTAACCGTGAATTTTTTTTCTTACGCTTTCTTTTTATTTTAAATCTACGTTTAAAACTAACGCGATCTTTTACTTTAACCTTTTTAACTTTTTGTAAAAACTTTTCAACACTATCTTCTACCTTTAACTTATGTCTCTCTTCTATTTCTTGATCTACATTTATTTCTACTTTCTCTGTAGCAACGCTATCTGATTCTAATTTAATTTATATTTCCAAACTACTATATTTACCACTATCTGACTCTACTATCTCTTTGATGACCTCAACTTCCTTATTTTCTTTGACAAAATTACTTCTACAATCTCTTGATTTTTTACTTGTGTTTTAATCTCTTCTATTTCTTCCCTAATTTCTTCTTTTATTTTATTTTGGCCCCTTTCGATCTGGTCCTTTAACTTTTCAAGCATTTCAGCTTGCCCTTCCAATTTACTCTTCATTTCATTATTTTGGTTTTTAAGCTCTTCAGCTATTTTTTTATATTCTTCGGCTGTTTCTTTTTGTTTTTCAAACATGCTGGTTAGTAAAGCTATGATTTCTCTTTTTTCCTTGTTGGGAATATTTTCTATATTTTTATCTTGAGTCTCCATTTTGGCTTTATTTTATTTTATTTTATAATTTTAAACACTTTTTATCATTATTTTTAATACCATATTTTATTCACTTTAATAAGTTTACTAATTGTTATTTTATTTATTTATTTCTAAACTGGAAATACACGCTGACTCCACCCCTCCTTTGTCCATTTTTCTCTACCCGATCTTAATGCTTTAACTCCACCCAAACATCCACCTGTCTCTAATTTAACATAATGATTTATTTTAACCAACATAAATAGCATAAATCTCTTCATTTAAAGAAAACAAAGTTTTCGGTCAATTCTTTTTTTTTTAAATTAAAACGCTTTAACATACGTAATTTAGCTTTTGTATAGAAAAACTTTTTTTAAACAAGAAACAAAGCATTTATTTACTATTGTTTTTTAGGTCCAGCCCCAAGTTGGGTATAGCCATTTATGTACCAGGTCGAACCGCTGAAACCACTTACTTACGCGTATATATAAGTTTTGGTCGGTTTCAAACTCTTTCATAATACATTTATAATCTTATAAAGGTTACGTGAACGAACCGGCACGTTTGAGCAATATGGGAGATCTTATTGATAGCTTTAACTATCAACAGTGGTCCCTCTCAGCTGCTAGATTCAAACCCCTACTATCCACATACTTTATTTGTTTTGGGGTAAACCCCGGGGCGCCAGCTAGTCTGAAGACTAACGTATTCGGGCAGTAGGCTCATAATCCAGCAATCGAAACAATTCCCTTAACTAGCCCAGTCTAATTTTAATCAGTAATAAAATATAGAAAAAGAATTGATAAAAAGAATTGACCGACAAATAGAGTTTAATTTTAAAGACAATTTATTAACTAACATTAAATAATTTTAAACACTCTATAAATTTAAATATAATACACACATATCAATAGTTCATTTTATGTATGATAGAGTTCATATAATTTGAATCTTGAATATTTACGACTTACAGCGGTGGCTACTACGTATAAATGATAATAAATAAATGTTTACCTAGGATTTTGAATGTAGACGTAGAATTTTGTTCTCTTTGGTTGCTGCTTTCGGTGAGGATATTTCCATTTACAAATACTTCCAGCCAGCTGGGAAGTTTCCTTGATGAGTTTCATTATTCTTCATGATTATTATTATTGGAGACAATTAGATACTGACGGAGATTTTCTAAGATGTTATGCTGACATTATTTCACGGGTAGATCTTGCTGTTTTCATCGGACATCAGGGTGTGAAGAAAAACGTGCATTCCCAAAATCTTCTCAGCACTGCATCTTGTTTCTGAATACCATTAACTTAACTGATTGAAATTAACTGACTCAATTGATTTGTGAACTCAACTGAACTGTCTCAACTTTTATTTCAACTCTTTTACGGAAGATTTTTTTGTTTTAATAATTTTTTTACGACAAAATTATTTTATATACATGTGCCAATTTGGCCTTGGCACAATATAGTGCAGTTAAATTATTGTTTTTGGGTTGATAGCTTGATAGTAAAAAAAAAAAGAGTAAATAATGGCTGCTGGAGGAAAGATGCCTTAGCTATAAAAAATCTAGATCAAAAAAATTATTTCTAATGATATTCTTAAGCTAGAAAGTAATCTGAGAATATAGATAGGACAGCATAGGGATTTATTAAATATGTCTACCTTTTACAAGATGACAAAACTGCAGTAGAAGAAATAGATTTGATAATGTATGAATAAATTACACAGAGGCAAAATTCTTCATACAGTAGCACCACTCAGTGCAATTCAGAGTAATCAATCAATAGATGTAAGAAAGTTTGTGCATAAAATCCCTATCTAGTGCCTACTCATCCAACATTCCCAGACTAGTTTCTAGCTTGTGGCTTTCATCAGTGAGGAGCCTTGGATTTAAGAGTACTGCATCTAATGCAGCCCTCCAGCGGACACCTTTTATCTTAATAGCTAACTATAAATTTAGCTTTAGCTTTATAGTCTTATAGATTTGAACTCAGTTCAGCATCCATGCTTTTAGTCTTTGGTTCTTTATTAATCACAATTATCATAATCCTATTCTATGGAGAGTTTTGTCTCTGTGTAATCATAAAGAATGATGACCATATGATATTTAGTAGCTTAATACCAATCTTGCCTATAGGATTATGGTGATTGTAGTTATTAAAGAACCAAAAACACCAAAAAAGTATGGATGCTACTTTGAGTTCAGATCTATGTGAGTGTATAAGCTAATGAACTTGAATTGAAAACATTATTGTGTTTTCTTTTTGTAAAAAAGTTTATAGTTAGCTAATAAGATAAAAGGTGGCTGCTGGAAGGTTTATTTATTCGTAAGATCTAGGTGCAGTGCTTTCAGATCCAAGGCTCCTTACTAATGAAAGCCATTATGCTAGATACTAGTTTGGGGATATTGGATGAGTAGTCAATAGATAGGGATTTTATGCATAAATTTTTCCTTCATCCATTGATTACTCTGGCTTGCACTGAGTGGCGCTACTGTATGGAGAGTTTTCCCTCTGTGTAAACAGCTTGAAGCATATAGAATGGTGATCATATGATGTTTAGTGGCTTAATGTGAATAAATTATTACTAACAGGTAAATCATTTTCTGAATATAATAATATATTAATAATAATCTACTGAAGTAAGCAGAAAATAAAATATTCTTACTACATATCATATAGTGATAATATCCTCATTGTAAAGCACAGATGTCTATCTACAATCAAAGTGGAATAATTTATTAAGCACATTGTTTTGTAAATTGTTATATAAACTTGGGCATATATTAATATTAATCTACTGAAGTAAGCAGAAAATAAAATATTCTTACTACATATCATATAGTGATAATATCCTCATTGTGAAGCACAGATATCTATCTACAATCAAAGTGGAATAATTTATTAAGCACTTTGTTTTATAAATTGTTATATAAACTTGGGCACTAATTGTAGATCTATATAAGTTTTCATAAAATGTCTGCCTTTGCCAATGATTTTGTATTGCTGTTAATCATTTCTTAATAAATCAATTGTTTTCTCGGTAGTGTTATTCATTTGGGAATATTGAACTTTTGTGGACTCGTATTTATGCTGAATCTTGGGGGTTCTAGGGACGACATTAATTATAATCTCAGACAACATATTTTATTTTAATATAATTTTTTTTTACGCCATCGGCCAATACAGTTGTCTAAATTTAACCAATAAAGAAGTTTTCATTGCATTTATCAAAATAAAGATATTTTTTAATGCTAAATCATACTAATTACAAAGTAGTTTGATAATGACAACTTCTTCTAATACTGAATCTGCATACCCAATATTTTGAACATCCACTGAATTAAAACTGACACGTTATCTCATAAGTATTTGAAGTGATTGGAATTGTGCGTGTGTGTTTTTTTTTAAATATTTTTTCAACCCAAATAATATGGGTCTTACCTTAAAACTAACTACTTGTAATTCATCCAAATGAGATTAGTGTATTACTTGAAGGTTTGTTGACATATTTAAGCCTTAGGGCACTATTCCAAATATTAATTCTTGATTATATTAACTAACAATAAATGTTAAAATTAAATCTTTTATATTGTGTTTGAATTTTTTTTTTTTTTTGCAAATCATGTCTATTTATTTGCAGATACAAATTACGTTTTAGCTACTTATAAAACAGAACCATGTAAAAGACCACCAAGGTTATGTAGGCAAGGTTATGCCTGTCCACAATACCATAACGGTAGAGATCGACGGCGAAGTCCTTGTAAATTTAAATATAGGTAAGTTTGTAAATCCATAGTATTTTTATTCATAAAAAGTCTTTCCTATTCTCCTTTCTTATATTGGAAACTATTGAAGTAATATTAATAATATATATTATATTATAAAAATGATTACATTTTATGCATCTTTGCAATTTGTATAATGAGATAAAAATTGCAAAATAAGTAATGGTAATCAAATTAAGCTCATGGAAATTTGTTAAGCAAACAATCTGTTTTCATGTAGGAGAAAAAGCAGCTAATTATTCAAAGTTAACTGTTATAAAAATATATGTTTTAAATCTCAGGAAATATACCTGTAATAAAAATATATATTTTAAATCTCAATAAATATAGGAAACAATTAAATATGAAGTTTTTTTTTTAAAAATATCAAGTTTTACTATAGATTTCAAACAAAAACAAAATTTTCCTATTGCTGATTTTACAATAAATATATATCAAACAGATTTTTTAATTTGACTGAATTTAAACCCTCTATTGTTTGATATATATATATATAATTTGGGCCCAATTTCCCTAATCATATTTTGTAAGTATTTTAATCTCAGTGGGTTTTTCTTTTAATCTTATTTTTTAAAATAAATATGGCCATTCTGACTCCAGAAGTAGAAAAAAAAAACATAGAAAGATAAAGTATTAAAGATTAGAGATTAACTATAACGTAAGAGCTTGTGAAATCAGGCCCTGTATTAGTACAAGTGATTGGAGATGAAAATGGAGAGAAAATGAGAGTTAAAAATGATAATTAATTTAATTATAAATGTTAGTAAGAATTATTAGTGAAATAATTTAAAATGGTAACTTTCATTTAATCATAAAGATATTTCTGAACAAATAAATATTATATGTAAATCATATTTGTTATTCAAACATTATATGTATTATTTACATGTCTATTAAGTATATATAAATACTTAGTAGACTACTAGATTAAATGATAATATTCACTATTGTCATGTAGCATGTTAATAAATATAAACGAATTACATTTCTATGACAATTGTAATAAGTATACGGAAAATTTGCTAGTGCTATTTTATTATTTATAATTCAGTACTATTATTTATGGATGACAACTCACTCCCTTTTTATTATGCTATGATTATGATACTATATGAATTGAAAGTACTTAGCTTCAAATAAAATCCTACGTTTTCAAACCAAAACTATTTATTCCTCAAATGTTTTAACATTTGCTTATTCATTATTATTTTAAAATAAACTGGTATTTCACTATCAGTTTTATTTAATCATTATTTATTAAAACATACATATTAGTTAAAACTCAAATTCATAACTATCAAAATAATTTCTTATTCAAAATTTATTTAATTAGTTGGTATATAATATTCATTATATACAACAGGGGTGTTCAACAAATCGATCGTGATCTACGAGTCGATCGCAAGCCAATTTTGGTCAATCACGAGGCCAATCTGGCAAGATTTGTCGGGTAACGATTGAAACAAATTAAGTCAAGTTTTTTTATTTTTGTTTTTGTTCTAAATTTTTTTTCAATTCTAGATAGGTGAAGTCCACTAAGTCATATCATTATTGAAAATGATATTTTTAATCTTGACTTAATGTAGCAAATTTGAGTTAATAAATATTGTTAATAATTATTCATGTTGCTTTAATTCCCCCGGACATGAGTTTTTTGGTCCGTTAAATAATTGTTATTTTTTACTAGGTAGATATATAAAAATAGTATGTATTTCACACCTCCCTCCACTTAGACTGCGCCTATGACAACAAATCAATCGCAACACATTTTTAAAATAAAAAATACATCTTATGAACACAAAAGTTGGCCATCCCTGATATACAACATTGTTACTGAGACATTACATATCTAATGTTTTAAGCATTAAAACTTCTGTCAAATTGATTATTGTTGTAATACTGATTGTAGTTAAATATTATTTTTTTAGAATATTGTTAAAAAGTAATTTTTAAAAAATGACAAAGTCTAGAATTCCAAGTTTATGATTATGTCACCAATTCTGTCACATCTGAAGCTCCAACTTCCATATAAAGTCCCAAGCAATAAACCATTTGATTAGTTTTATTTACTTCTTGTATGGATTTTTTTTTTTTAACACAATTTAAATATTAACAAAATATCATAAAGGAATTAATAGAGATTCCAAATTACAAGAAAGAATCATATCACATTTAATTTGCTTTTTCAGTTTTCCCATTGTAGCCATAGGTTTAACAGTCATTAACTATGTGTTAGTTTGTGTTTGCCCACATCTACATAGATCAGTGGTTGTTAAATTTCATTTATGTAGTAGAAGAGTATATTTGTGTTTATATATATGTTAACTTTTCTGTCTCAAGACATAATGTGGTAACTGTACAATAAGGTACTGCAACAAAACTGTAATATATTCATCATCATTGTTTGTACTTAGTCACTAGCTCTATTTAATCTAACATTTCAATATTTAGAGCTACATTAATGCTAGAGATTTGTATCTAATTAAGATAATAGATTTTTAAAATCATGTTTAAATTAGAATATAGTGGTGTAGGTGTAAAATGATTGCTTTTAAAAAGATTGTCAGAAAATGAAATGTTTTTTTTTTTTTTGATAATTTGTCTTAGACTTTTTTGAATTGTCTTATTTATTTATTTATTTTTAAGGAAGTTAGTAATTAATTATTTAACAGCTGTCTTACTGACTTAGAATTGATATTTCCTGGTCAGGCTTGATTGTGACCTCTACAAAGAAGTTGTAAATGATTAATAATGTCATTGTTATAACATATTTACATACTGTATGTGTGTGTGTGTTTGGATGCACTTTTTTTTTAAGCAAACTAGTAAATAACTTTTTGGTACACTATAATTTAACTATTGGAGAAATTCATAGAGCCAAAGCATTTCTCTTCTGTGAAATAATTAAGTTTAGTCAATTTTGTGAAAAGTTTGTGTTCTCTGCCTGAACAGACCAGATTTTTTCAAATGAATCTTTTGGTAATGCCAAAACATTTTTATCCTATTCTAAAGCCATCTATTATGAGCTTGAGTAATTAATGAACACCATATGGTTGGTATAGTATTACAGTATCTCTATTTCTGGACTGATTCTTTGGTTTTGGCCTTTATGGATTATGACTAGGATTCAAAGATGGAATTGATGTAGCTAGAAGCCAGCTTTTATTCACTTATACTGTTCAAACTAATAACCTGAAATTAAAAAAAACTCTTAAAAGATTTTGAACCCAGATCTGACCATATAAGTGAGATTATGACGTTATCAACAATATATGCTTTTTGTGTGCTTTCAAGAGCAGCTATTTTCACCCTATTCTAAAACTGTCTACTGTAAAGCTTGAGTAATTTAATAAGCACTAGATGACAAATTTATAATAAACTATATATATATTTAATTTCATGTTATTAGCTTGAATAGTATAAATCAGTAAAAGGTAACTTCTAGCTACTATTGAAACCACACAAAAAGCACATATTGTTGGTAATATCATAATGTGTTTTATGACATTCCATATTTAAGCTTACATTGTTTTAAAAGATAATTTGTTTATTAGATATTTATATATATATTTCTTCCACTTGCAATGAATGTTTATGTCCAAAGAGTGTAGGAAAATGAATTCCAGTTTGTGAGAAAGAAAAAAAGGAAGATGATGCTTGGGAAAATATTTTGAAACATTTCAAATGATATAATTTATGCTGGTTATGTCATTGGATGTCAAGAAATTCCTCTATTCTTGGAACTACCAATACAAGAATTCTTGAAAGGGTTTGATTGGAAATGTTGTTACAAAATGATGTATAAATAGGTAATTATGAAGTTCAACAGTAAAATGTATGAACTGAAGGAAGGAAAGAGACCAAAATTTAAATGATGGGTTGGATTCATTCAGAAGAAAGTCATAATATAAATGCCAATAACTGTTGAAACAAAAGTAAATCAGAAGTTGTATTAACTTGGAATTGATTAAAAAAGATAAACATACAAAAAAAAAATGAATGGAGAAGACAAATATAGTTTATTAATACTGGAATGAACTGCAGAATATTTAAGTAGAAGCATAGAATAGTGATAAAATCTTAGTATATCATATTGGAGGCTTTGGTGTTGAGGCAGTTTGTGTGTTAGTGATAATGATGCAGTTTAATGCTTTGAAAAATATTTAATAGCATTAGGTTAAAGAAAAACATTGCAAAACAATTAGCCTGATCAAAGAATTTTTAATGAACTGAATAAATCTGTATCTGACAAGATATTTTTAAGATTAAAAAAAAAACTTGAAAAAAAAAAGTAAGATTTTTAAAAATAATTATTTGGTTTGAGAAATTCAATTTAGTAATAAACTTAAATTATGATAGTTGGAAAAGAGTGATTTGGGGAAAAAATTATATTGTAAAGTACAATAATTAAATATTATTTTCCTTTTACGTATATGTAATGCATAAATAAAATCATTAAATATTTGACATGAAACAAAGTATACTTTCAAGATATTCAAAAGTTGTCAAGTAGGTTTTCATTATTTTCACACCATATTCATGATAAGTGTTACTCTAATGTTGCACTAATGACCACATATAATTAAAATTATAACTATAATTTAATTGAATCTATTGAAGCATTGGTTGAGGATGTGATTTGAATTAGAAATGAACTTGCAAATATTACAAAGAAATTATATTTATAAAGGTTTGATTTTTTGATCCAAGAATATCTATATACATTTTTAATATTTCTCATTTTTATGAAAAACTCATCCATGTGAAAGTAACATTAATAAAATGTTATTGGGAAAATAACAAAAAAAAAAATATAATATTGTAAGAACTAAAACCATGTATGAATAAAGAAAAAAACAAAATGAATTAAATTTAGAAATATATATAATGTGTAATAAAGTTTTTATAGAATTAGAAAATATTAGGCATAGTTTTGTGTGATGTGATGCACTGGGAAGTAGCATGTCATCAAAAGTCAGCTGCAAAAAAATGTATCACAAATTATTGTGTGTGTATGTGAGTAAACATATTACTTTTATTCCATTTTTCCAAAATTGCTTTTGTTTTTTTATTTTAGTTCTTTCCTCAAACAAACTACCGTATCCTATGTTAAGCCTAGAACACCCAATCCCTTTCCATAAAATTCAGCATATTTCATACACTATAATAACAAAAAGTGTACATCTTTTAATTATATTTGTTTTTATAATTATTTTTCATTTCAAGATTTTCTTCTAAATTATTCAAAGGTGCTCTCAGTTTAAAATAAGAGTTATAGATCACACGACCCAATTGTTTTAAGCTTGTAAGATATAAACAATGAGCATTGCCAATTGCTCAACAGGCTTTGTGATAAATACTTAGCCAGAGAAAGTATTTAAAACATCTCTGTCAGGAAACCCCTTCCCCCCAAACCTCTGACCATGGTTTCATGCATTGGCACTCCTCAGAGAGGCGCTAGGGTAGCTTCAGACACTAGATCTAAAAATACCAACCCAAAGCCAGCATTTATTTAAAAGTTATCTATTGAGTGTAAAATCTGAAATTTTCAGACACTGTCTTCAAACCCAGCTATCCAACTCAAATAGCTATATGGGACTGAAAAGAATATCATTAGCAAAAAATAGTGCTTTTAAAAAATATTGTTTCTCACTTTCTCTATCGGGGACTTTTAGCTACTAATTGTAATTTATTCACCAAATCCTGTATGTAAATTATAAATAACATTCGGGTCAAAAAGATATCCTTGTCTTAAAACTGTTTCACTCATTAACTTAATACTTTCTAAAGAATCTGATTCTTATTTTAATCTTAAT
Source organism: Epiperipatus broadwayi (assembly GCA_028023455.1). Lineage (NCBI taxonomy): Eukaryota > Metazoa > Onychophora > Udeonychophora > Euonychophora > Peripatidae > Epiperipatus > Epiperipatus broadwayi. Next base: position 452,606 of record JAQFVV010012497.1, read on the forward strand.
CAAAACTATCCATACTTTTTCTCTCCAGATTCTTCTATAATTTTTTCTTTACTATCTTATCATGTTTTTGTTTTTTTTTAATATTTAAAGAAAGTACCAAATATGCTATTCAATTTATATTCCTCTATTTCTTAGAACAAAATAAATGTTTTTTTTTTCTTAATCTCTGATCATTTCTAACACAAATTTACATTCCCTCTACAATATGCCAATGGTGTATATTTATATAAATATCCTGGGGTTTTCCTTTACTTTTAAAAATCATTCTTATTCTATTAATTTTATACATATATTTTGCCCTATCATAATTTTTTAACTTCTACTTATCATTACAAAATCTGTAGTATTTTAAGAATTATGTGTTGCCAATGTGTATTGGCTCTTATATACACATTCAATTTTTAATTCAATTTTTCTATAGTACTTGTTAATTTTGTATCTTTATATTATCTGCACCATCTATTTTTTATTTGCACATGAATTAAAATTTCCCACAGTGATAGTACTATATTTTTAGGCATAATATAATAAATTTCAGAGCTTTAAAAAAGGAACTTATTTTAAAATAATATTTTATATGATGTATGTTACATTTATTTTTATCCTTTATATGTTGATATCTATATACAGTACTATGATTTTTTGATGTAAGAATAACCATATATGTATGAACACTCAACTTTTTTTTATTTATTATATATGTTATCTAATTGTTAATTTTATTTGAAATAAATTGATGCTTATAATTTAAATGCTTATTAGTCATTATATAGTTAAGTAGATAAATGGATTAGATAGATAAGATTGCATAGATTAGTTAAATTAGATAAAAAAAAAAGCATGTAAAGATATATGTATCTTTTTTGATGAGTATAGCAATAACATTGTTCAAGTTCTATATCTGTTTATACTTGAATGAATGTTGACTGCATTAAAATGATATCAGCTGCTCTTTAAATATACAGATTTCAATTTTATCTTATCAAAAATATTTTTTTTAAAAAAATCTTACACTTGAAATCTATGTTTCAAAATATGTTACATTTTTCTATTAGAACAACAACCCTTCTTAAGGACTGGCCAAAGATACAAACTAGGCTTTTTAAATCTTTTTTTTTTTCAATTATCAGTTTTATTAATAAATATTGAATCTTCTAAGTATTATTAGTTATCTTATAGAAAATGTACACATACATTGTGCATTTCTATATTAATTAAAATAAATAAAACTTAAGTTATACTGCCACAAATCATTGTATTTTTGAATACAAAAAAGTTTTTTTTTTTTTTGATAGATTTAGTGTCCTCTTCAGTGAAATGTTAATAACTACTTGTAGATTTTTTATTCTAAGTACAACCTCCTTTTTTTTTCTCTTCTGTATAACTGTTTTTTGCATTATATTTAATAATGTAAAAAAAAAAAAAACAATATTATTACACCCTTATAACTAACTATATTGACAATTTAAAAACTATATTGACAATTTAAAAATAAAGTTTTTTATTTATAATTTACATTATAATTAATATAGGTTTGTATAAAATTGTCTTTTTTGTTTTGTTTTGTTTTAATATGACATACACACATCTAGTTATAAATGAAATATAATAAATATAACATTTCTCCTCATTCATATAGCATAAAGATTTATGAAGTAAACTATGAATATACTGTATATATAATCCCAGTGCATAGCGCTATACTGAAAAATAAACATACAAATATTAAGCATTAAATCACCCCCACATGGTTAAGAAATCCAGTACCGCCCTCTGTGAACTAATATATAAATACATTAGAGTTCGTATTTCAAAATAGCCAGCTCTGATGTATTTATATATTAGTTCACAGACAGCGGCACTGGATTTCTTAACCATGTGGGGTGGTTTAATGCTTAATATTTATATATATATGTACAAAACATCTATATAGTTAATTAACAATTAATTATTTAAACATGAATAGAAAATTATACAATCCATGTGCATACATAGAGTTTTGTATAATGATTGTGCATGTACATGTCTGTTAATTATAATTCCTACATTTAATATTGTAAAGATATATATTACACAAGCCTATATTAATGATCTTCTACTCATTTCATGATGTCATCTCTCTTTTTAGAAATAGTTCCATCTTTTTTTTCTTATGGCAGATATAAATTTCCTATCAATACCAAAATGTTGTTTTACACTCTTGAGATTTTTATTCTATTCTACAGCTTTCCTTGCTAGTTCACAATTGTAATTTCTTATATCATTATCAACTCTTTTCTGCACCATTTTACAAAATTCTAGATATTCAATTCTTTTAAATGCATCATTTGTGTATATCTTCATATTCCTCCTTTTCTTCATAAATTCTTTAGTCTCTGTAGAAATTTTATTGCTCAATTGCTGCATGTTCCTATCAGCTATCTTTGTTGCAGTTTTTAAAAGTGTATCAGTTATTTTCTTATTAATTTCATTCCAATTTTACAGCAGTGTTACAAGAAGTATTTTGTGGATTAAAATGGGAAGCTAAAGGAGTTAAAGTAAATGGAGATTATTTAAGTCATTTAGATTTTCAGATGATGTAGTTGTTTTTGCAAATAATGCTTTAGAGCTTCAGCAAATATTGCAGAAGTTATCAGATGAAAGTAAGAAAGTAGGACTAAAGATAAATATTAAAAAAAACTAAAGTAATGTTTAATGGATTTTCTCAAAACATGAAAATAAAGATTGATTATGATGAATTGGAAGAAGTTAATAACTACAAATATCTTGGTCAGATTATAATTACAGGTAGAAACATAGTGGATGATATTAATCATAGAATTAAACTTGGCTGGATGCTTTTGGTAGAAATAACTTGATACTAAAAGGAAATATACCTATGTGTTTGAAAAGGATGCTTTTTAATAAATGTGTTTTGCCAGTTCTTACTTATGGATCGGAGACTTGGACACTTAATAGAAGAGCAATATAGCGATTCCAGACCACTCAAAGAAGTATGAAGAGATGCATGTTGGGAATAACAAGAAGAGATTGTAAACACAATATATGGGTAAGAGAACAAACAGTTGTTACTGATCTCATTGAAAAAATTAAAAGACAAGTGGAGTTGGGCTGGACATATTGTTAGAAGAAGTGATAATATATGGACAATTGAAATCTTAATCTGGATTCCAAGAGATTGTAAAAGATCCAGAAAGAGACCACATGTGAGATGGATGGATGACATAAGAAAGTCCAGAAGTGATGTAGAGAAGAGAAGCTAAAAATCGGAGAAGATGGATTGAACTTGGAGACCTTCATTCTGTAGTGGATTGATAATGGTTTTCAATGATGATGATGATATTAATGATAAATAATGTAAACTATAAATAGAAAAAAAAAAATTAATTACTTTAAGTTTGGCAGTATGGTTATATATATATTTAAAATCATTGTTATCTAATATATATGATCATTATTTGAGAAAAGAAGTAAACATTAAAAAAAATCTAGATTAGTAATTTATAATTGTTAGTAATCATTTTCAATTATATATAGTGTGCCATTACAATTTAGTCATTAGATAAATTTGTAGCAATGTGCATGAAAGAAAATGTAAAACAAAAATCATCATCACATTTTTATATAGTAAATAAAGCTGTATGGCATCCAAGTTTAAACCCTACAAGATCAAGTTTTAAAAGCTTAAGACAGAGAGAGAGAGAGAGAGTGGGACAACAGTTATATTCTTTATTTGTTTGTGTGTTGATAGAAAACTCAAAAAGAGTAATACACACATTTAGATTTTTCAATATTTAAATTTTTGTTAAAAAGTAGAGTAATAACACATATATAGGAAGTGTGTGTAAACTGTTTAATTATCATTGTATATTTCAAATATTAAACTCTCTTCAAAGCTAACCTACATTTACTAAATTCTAATATTTTATTCTATTTCTATTTTATTATTATCTGTTTCTATTTTTGTTTTTCTATGATTGTAATATTATGATTTCAAAATGATTATAATTGGGGATTGGAAGGTTAAAAATTTAATTTTAAATATTAAGGTCATAATTTCTAAAAAACATTTAGATTATTGTAATAGGCCAGCTTTATAAATGAGTTGAATAAGTGTGTGTGTACATTACATACATAAATGTACATTTTATTACATATTGAAAAAGAAAGGGAAGATCTATTAAATTATATATGTTTTATTTTTTTAAAACAATTTTGTTTTTATAAAAGTTGGTTTTCTGTTAAAAACTTAGACAGTTGTGACAGATACATTGAGAAAAAAAAAGGATTAAGACAATTTTTACTTCAAAACAGGATTAGTCTGAAAAATCAAGGTAGTGTGATTTTTAAATATGTTTCCAAAGAAAGTCACACTATCACTCTAATTGGATGAGTTGACTCAAAAGTATGTTGGGCTAGAAAAAAAAAATATATTTTCATCTGGAGGATCCCAGGACCTGCCGGAACCAGCACATCATATAAAGAAAAAAAAAAGGAAATGTCTTGTCTGAAATTATAATATTCTACACCGTCTTACTGACTGAGAGAAATAAGATGTTTTTAAATAGAAAGAAGAAAGAATTCACCTGCATTTGAAGGCGATCAAAAGAAAAACAATTAATCTACAAATAAATGTTAAACATCGAGTTCAATTAAATCCAGTAACTGAGTTTGAACCCATGAAAAATTATAAATGTGAAAACAACTGCTGTACTTCATCTACTAACAGAATCATGCCTGACAGGAAGAGAAGAAGAGTTAATATAATGATTTCCAATTTGTCCACTAAAGTAAATAACCTCAATAGAATCATCATCATCAAATAATTATACACCTCAAGAAAGAGATTGTTCCAAAGTAAAACGGAAATGGTAGCTGCAAAATATAGACATTAAATAAGATAAATTTGACTCATTGGAAGTCGCTACAAAGAATAGAACTGGTAATATAAATTTTTTTATATATATTTTCTTTATAATATCAGAGACTTAGCAAAACTTTAGCAACAGAGTGGTATATTTTTGTTTAAAGAACTTTTAAAACAACCAAGATCAATTGAAACCCAGAATTTCTTAATAACGATAAACATAAGCTTCATTCATGATTTTATATGTACTAAAATTATGATTGTTTATTAACTTAAAGTTATGAAAGGTTATTAATATGTAACATTTTTTTATTATTATTATTTTGTTTTAAATAATATTTTTGTTATTATGGGGATAAAACATGCACATACATAATAATATAATACTTGTTGCATATATGTGATTGTGTGTGAATGTAAAACAATAGGCAATATTAAGAATATTAGAGTATTGTTAAAGTATAGCATTTCAGAGGGTAGAAGGGAGGGGGAGAAAAATAATTTAAAACTTGTTCTGGAAATCTTGCTCTTTCACTTCTACTAACATTTTTTTTGTCATTCTATTTTACATGTTAGATTATAAAGGTATGTGTGCAAAAGAGAAAAGAGAGAGTCAAAAAAAAGAGTGTTTATTTATTTTTTTTAGATATTTTCTGGTGGAGTGAAAATCCTAGCAAATTTGACATCTAATTTAACATAAAATTATACCAGTTACAGGAAAGGGGGAAGAATTTAAAATTAATGTTATGATTTTAAAATCATCAATTATGATCATTATTGTTATTATCCATATAAATTTTCATGTATGTCTAGAAATTTTTATGTATATGTTAGAAATGCAGTAATAAATATTAGTTTGTTTTATTAAACAGAGGCGTATATATTTCGTTAAGAGTAGTCTTTATTAAGTGTGATCATTCATCATCAAGGTGAATATTAGCTATTAAGTTCCAATTAGATATACTAAGATCAGCCACTAATTATTTATTTCTGAAACTAAATTTTATGATTAGGCTTAGTCCTCAAGCTGTAGTTGAAACCATTATCGTTATCATTGTCATCATCACGTTTTAATTAATGAGATAGATAAATGTTTAAAGGCCATAAATAAATAGTAATTTCATGGTATTTAGTTGACATTTGTGAATAATTGTAATAACCACCATCCCATCATCTATTTCATGCAAGGATGGGTGAATTGCCATCCTAAATTATTAATAGTAATCTGTAGCTAGTAAAACTTATAAAAAAAAAATATTGAAACGCATTTATTATGTTAAGATCTAAGAAATGATTTCTGTCTAATGAAATTTATATACTCCACTTTAGTTTAAGGATGATTTATGTTTACCTAAATATTAGTGCATACAGTGATATGGATCTAAAAGCAAAATCCTTCATTTTATTAGAAATAAAGTACCAAAAGGGGATTCAAACCCGGTACATGTGAAAAAGTTATAAATATAACTTTGTCTAGGTCCAGCTAACCTATTGGCGCCCTGATAGACCATATTCACTTGTTGTTCACGTAGATATGCACTTGAGATCCAACCAAGAGATAAGAGTGAGTAAAATCTACAGTTGGATATATATGAGAGATATTTGATTGAGTTACCAGTGTACTCACTCACTTGATTTCCATATACCTGAGTTATAATAGTTTGTTCTGAATAATAATTGCTTATAGTTTGATCTACTTGTTTATTGATGATACAATGCCTGCCTAACCAGGATTTGAAATAGGCCAGACACCTTAAATGGCTAGTCTCCAGGCATTATCGTCTTAATTATTGATATTATATCTTTAGAAATCTAATTATAGAAATATGTTTAATTTAATCCTACTCATCATTTTAATATTTATTTACTACTATAGACTACTCAGATATGGTAATATTTATATTTGAGTTCTTTTGTTCTACCTTTATTTAGTTACAATATGATTGATAACTCAGTCTGATCTTTTGTTTAATAGCCACTACTCAGGGTTAAATAATTCTTTTCTTTTTGATATAAAATAAAAAGCTACAATTCTTTTTTGTTTATTAAGTTATAATATTTGAATATTTGAGATTTTAATAATATTTGGATTTTTGATACTTGGATCGGATCTTTTGATCACGTTATTAAGTTACAATAGATATTGTAATAAGAGGCAATAAACATATCGCCAGAAGTTTTTTATTTTAAAAAGTATATTTGTTGTATAACTTTTTCAGTTTTATTTATTTATCTGCAAAAACAACGTAATGGATTAAATTTATTTTTCCTTTTATGATAAATTAATTAAAACTTACTTGACCATTTGCAAATGAATTAATTTAAAGCAAATATGACTTCAAAAAAATTATAATCTCTCTATATATTTTGAAAGAATATGAAAATGTTTTTGTTTTTTTTAATAATTTACTTAGTCTTTTAGGTTATTTTTTTCTTACTATCTCTTTTTCTCATCTTCCCCTTTAATGACAAGTTATAAATTAAATTTAGTCGGGCAAAAAATTTCAAGTTGTAGAAATTTTTAAATTACTGGAAATAATTAATAAGCTAATATGCTTTTAGATTTCATTAAAAAAATTATATTATTAGAAGTAATATATTACTCAGTGTTATAGGGATAAGGGTTTAAATGTTTTAATATAATACACACACACAAAAAAAAAAAATCCTAAGAGCAATTATACATTTTACATATGTGCTGCCCTCTTTCATGCAATATTTAAAACAAATTTTCATAGTATTTTATTTCTTAATTATTTATTAGTGGTCTTAATGATGTCCAAAGGGGGGGAAAAATTATATGAATTTCAATACATTTATTTCTCAGTAATATTGTAATTTAACAATTATAAGTTCATTTTAGTTTATATTTTGTCTACATATTATTAACATTGTAACTAATATTTTTTAATCATTTATCAAATTAAGGGATGTGTTTTTACTTTATACAGCTTATATATTTTTAAGATATAAATTAAAATGTTCTCTCTACCATGCATTATTGAAACATTTAATAAAAGACTGTGAAAAAGTCAAATGAGCCAGCACTCTTTGATTGGTTCAGATCACATGTATTTTTCATTTGTTTAATATTTATCAAATTCAAATTATAACAATTTTAGAATTTTTTTTTTTTTAATTATAACAATTTTATTTACAAATATCGCACTTTTAACACTCATTAACTTGAGATAAAATATATTAACGATTATTATTAATCATTTATTAGGGTACAGATTGACATTTGCAATTCACTTTGTATAACACACACACTATCATTTACACCTTCTTAGACACTTTATCAATACTTTTATTTATATTAAACTAACAGCTTCGACTGTCCTGCAGTCATCATCAGAGCTACAATATTCAAATATATAATTATACAATTATTACACTTATCCACACACACACACATATATATACATAATTAATACACAATATAAACAAAAATAATTATACATTTTAATATGATCTTTATAAATAATCATTTCCCATTTTATTACTTTATCTTCTAAATAATTTTATCAATATTTTATATTAATTTATTTTATATCACTTTATTTTATTTTTTAAATATTATTTAATATAATAATTATAACGTTAACATTTATTTTACTATTTAATGCATATTATTATCATTTTTCTTATATTTATAATTATTATATTAAATAATATTTAAAAAATAAAGTGATATGAAATAAATTAATATAAAATATTGATAAAATTATTTAGAAGATAAGTTAATAAAATGGGAAATGATTATTTATAAAGATCTTATTAAAATGTATAATTATTTTTGTTTATATTGTGTATTAATTATGTATATATATGTGGATAAGTGTAATAATTGTATAATTATATATTTGAAACTGTTAGTGTAATACAAATAAAAGTATTGATAAAGTGTCTAAGAAGGTGTAAATGGTATGATAAGTTATAATAGAAATCAATACATAGGAAAAGAAGAAGTAGAAAATTATATTATTAACTATACTGATTTTTTTTTTAAGATATAAATTAAAGTGAATTTATAATTGTTAAATTAATTATAGAATTTGAAAAATAAATTTATCTAAAATATATATATTTTTTGGTTTGAATATTATCATTACTAACAATATTAATTTCATAATAAAAAAAAAATAATTTTGCTATTATTACAGTAGTTAGTTTTAAATATTTCATTATATAAAAATGTCCAGCACATGTGGAAACTTTATTAATCATTTTTTATAGGATTTTTTTTGTGTGTGTGTGTGTGTGTGTGTGTGTGTGTGCATTTTATATATCATTTAAGTATCTTTCTACAATATTAACTAATTATTGTAGACTCATCTTAACATTATCCTCAATAATGGATTTAATCTAAGCTATAGATCTTTCTAGATTGAATTCAGAATACAATAGGATGACCAATGAAGCCATAATAATGTAAATATATAGCCAATGGCACAATCAGGCTGTTTCAAATAACTTCTTTAATAAATATGGTGTTTCACTGTAAAATAGATGAACTGCCTAAAAATTTGAGAGAGGTACACTGATCTGGAATTACTATGATAATATAGATTATTCACTGCTTGAAGAAATTGGTCAGACATGCTCAAACTCAGAGTGAGCAACTATTGATAGCAAATTATAGCATGGCTAGAAGGTTAGATTTTATTTGGAATAAATCAGCATTTCTCCAACTGACTTATTATTATTGGAAACAACTATGCATTTGTAATTTCATCAAGAATAGTGAATGACAAACTTGTATTACTCTTGTAATTATATGGTTATAATTACCCAAGGACATTTTTAAATTTCAAACTTGGCATTATTGTAAAAAATGTAAGAGAGAGAGAGAAAGTGTGATAACATGAAAGAAAAAGTAAATTATTAAAAAAAGATCGATTTTTACAATGTTTTCAAAATGGACATAGACTGTAATTTTTTGAAAATCATATTTGACATAAATTAATTTCCTCTTTAAATAGTCATTATAATTTGGATAATTTAAATAGATGTATATAATGCATACATCCATTTAATCTAAGCAACTATCAACTATCTACACTATCTCATATTATGACCACACACATGTAGAAAAGATACGTAATCACTAATATAGTAATTTGTGCTGAACCAGCACTCATCAGTTGGTCCAAATTATCATCTTCCACATACATATGTAATCAGTGCTCAGTTTATATTAAGATAGCAAATCTTTATACTGTAATGAACAGCCTTCAATCTACTCCAACTCTTCAGCCATCCATACCATTGAAAATCCGGGGATTTGGGCATTCTATCATCAGATTTTCAATGGTATGGATGGCTGAAGAGTTGGAGGTTGTAGTAGATTGAAGGCTGTTCATTACAGTATAAAGATTTGCTATCTTAATATAAACTGAGCACTGATTACATATGTGTGTGGAAGATGACAATCTGGACCAACTGATGAGTGCTGGTTCAGCATGAAATCCACATGTGTGTGATCATGTGTATCAGTAGTATGAGATAGTGTGAGTAGTTGAAGGTTGCTTGAAAGTCTGAGTTCAAATCCTCTATATTTACAATTAAGTTCCAGGTATAGGAATGCCTGTATTTGAAAATTTTCATTTAATCTAAGATAACTGATAGTTTTGACCAGTCCTGTTAAATTGTTTTTATAGAAGAATGGAACATCTTTTGGAATTGGATCCAAAGTGTAAGCTTTTTTTTTTAAAATTAAAATTTGATCAAAGATGTTTAATTATAGTAAGTTATCCTTAAATTTTATTCTAATAGGAAGAATTTTAAAGTTTTATAGCAAGATATATGTGTGTATGTACATATGATTTTCAGCCTATAACAGTCTTTACATTACCTAGCCTTTTCTATAATGATTCCATAAAATTTTATATTTCAACTTTCCATCTCAAAGTAGGTCTTTTCCAAGAGTGAAACTTTTATCTGTAAGATTTTGAGCCAATTGATTGATATATAAATATTTTATCCAGTTCCTATGTATTTAAGTTCTTTATTTTTCCTGATTATGTCTATAAGATAAATGCTGAAAAGATTAATGTTCAATAGCTTTTCAAAAAGGTGGAGAAAATGAAAATTGATTGTAATGAATTAAACATTATCAACTTCAAATCCCTTGCTTGGTCCGATTATTAATATAGATGGAATCATTATTAAATTAAACACAAGTAAGCTTGACAAGTGCTTTTGACAAAAATATTTTTAATATTAAAATATATGCTTGAAAAGAAAAGATTTAATAAATGTGTTTTCCACTACTTATTTATGGATCTTTAGACTCCAAATTATATAGAAATGTTGAAAAAGATTTACATTGGGAGTAATGAGATTCTAAAAATAAAATAATAGATGGGCAAACAAAGAGGAATCAATGATATCTGTTGAAATAGATAGATACCTAAAATTCCAAATTGGATCTCAAGAGATTGTAAAGTTTTAAAAATTAACTATGTTTGAGATGGATGGATTGATTAAAACGTTTTCTGCAATGATATAAATAAGATATGAATCAGAGAAATGGGATTAAATTTGAATAAATCTTTATACAGCAATGAATTGTTTATGTTTGAAAAGTTGGTTTACTGGTTATTCTCAGTATAAATTTCTTATTATTCTCTATAGTTTATAATCTTTGATTCGTTTTTGAATTCATGGACATTGTTTGACAGTTTTAATCCAGAACAGATATAGATCAATAGCTTTTTTTTTTTAATTAAAAAGAATAATATACGTTTGTTTTTATTTTTTTAAATATAATAAGCTTATCAAATATTCTCCAAATTATTTTTAATTCTTTTAGTTATTTTTTAAGCTTTGTTTTATTTAATTGCAACTAAACCATGTAAATACTATTATCCATTTTCCCACTATCTCTTTCCATTTAAATATAAAATTAATTCAATTAAACTTAATTTTTTTTCACCTCCTTAGTCCCACCATTAACTATAAATAACTTTAATAGATTAATGACTATTAATATCTCTTTATACATTGAGAAATATTAATAACTTCAGTGCATTTTTGGTGCAAAGCATACTTATTAAAGACAGCTGTTTTACATATATATTGAATATAATAATTGCTTTTGGTAACATTGCTCAACACCAAAAATATATTAAGGTTGTATTTAATATTAATAATGTTCTCTCTATGAATGAATAAATATTAATGTTGCCATTAATTTATTACATTTCAACCACAAAGTCATCTTAGTTTTTTTTTTATATAAATATTTTAAATAAATAATTTAATAGCTTTATTGTTTGAGAATTTATAAGTTTATGCACTGGAGGTGACAAATCTGGACGCAATCTATGGACGTTAAACTCCAGATTCTGCTGCTTTGTCAAACCATACAAGCCAATAAATGTCTTTAGAAAGTGAAAATGTATTAAAACATTAGTTTAATTTTACTGTAATTTGTTTTTAATCTTTTTTTCAAACTGGTTAAATGTAGTTTACAAATTCTTGACTATAAACAATATTTATTATCTGCAAATCTGAGAAAAGTTGGATAATAATCATTTGTTCTGAAACTTTTTATATATCACAATACAAATGTTTAAAAAAAGTGTTTTAAAGTTGCTGAAAATATTGAAAAAGACTTCATTGAATTACCATTTTTATATTAATATTTTCTGTTCAATGATTTTTTAAAGTGTTGTAATTATTTAGATATTTGTTGCTTAGAAAATCATGCGATATTCAAACATCAAAATAATGGTTTGAACATAATACTTCCACTTAAGTAACTAAATTGAAAGCTTTTCTTTTTTACTTTACTCAGCTGGCAATTGATTCATGAACTAGACAGAATTTTTAAGGGATTAATCACAGTTAATAAATTTATATTTTTGAATAATTTTACTTAATACTTGTAGATGATTCATAATACTAAATCCTTTTCTAAATTTTACCTATTGCCTTGGTTAAACAAAATTCAGCTATTTTTTTTAATATTGCACTTAAAGCTTTAGTAAAATTGTGAAGAAATAGATAGCAACTGATAGATCTATAATTTTGTATATTTTCTCTATAATTATTGTTATTTTTTTTTATTATATTAGTGCAATCTCAATGCTCTGCCTGGTTAATTGAAGGGCCATGGAGCCCAGTTCATTCATGTCGAATGCTCAAACTTATGAACTTCCATACAATAAACTGTTTTTTTTTTTTTGTTTTTTTATTATTCCAGTTATTTAGGATGCTGTTTTTTTGTTGTTGTTTTTCTTTAAAATAATATCTTTATTAATTTATCATTATCACTTTTTTATCATTGTAGTTATACTACTGTTCTCTAGAAACTTTCTAATTTTTTATATCATGTATAGGTTTTCCCTCAGTTAATCTTTTATATAATTTTCATTTGCCTTTTTTTTGATAGAACTTTTGTTCCTATATTACTTATGAATTCCTTTTTTAAATTTTTTATCCAATTTTTTTACCATTATATGCCTTTAAAGAGACAATTTTTATATGCTTGTGTATGTTCAATAAATAATAATTGCATGGCTAGTTGCTTGGTAATCCTGTAGTATTTGAGTACCAGAAGAAATAAATTGGTTTTAGAGATTTTTGGTCATAATGACAGTTACTTTACTGTTATTTTAAATTTGCAGGACAAAAAAGAAAAATGTCACTCCATCAAAGCAGGTTTGAATATTAACCAAAAGAAATCTACAGCTTTTAGCTTTTATTGGTGGAGCTATCAACAGTTATGCACATTTTTATTATGCATCATATATATAAAAACCAAAAAAAAAAGTAACTTACTAACATTATTTTAATTTTTTTTAAATACATAAAAATGTAAAATGAAAAATATATTTAAAAACATTCAATTTTATAATACTAAAAAAAATAATTTCCTGTTTTTTTTTTTAAATATCCCGCTACGAGATATTAGATATGAAGTTGTCTGACAAAGAATGTGTAAAAAATTTTAAATAGACAGGAATTACTAATAATTCAAAATATAGCTTCAGTATGTAAGACTCAAGTCAAGATTCTCTCTTTTTTTTTCTCATGGGTCATAGCATCGTCCGGGAAGCGAACCCACTAACCCAGGACAACTGCTTGTAAGACAGCTATGCTGACCACTCGACCACCAATGTTTGACAAGTCAAGATTCTTATTTTGGATGTTTAATCAAGAATTTACAAACAAACAATTATGATGTAAAAAAAAAAATGGATTTTTTATGAAGCTGTCAATAAAATTCTTTTTTTCAGATTCAATAGTAAAACCAGCAAACTTGACTTTTCCAGATGTCTTTTCAACAAACTTGGGACAAATCATAATCATTGCACTCATCTATTTAATAAATGGAATTTTTACAGATTCCTTTACAATATTTTGTTGATAGTTAAGCTACTTCAGAGACAAAAAAACAACATCTATATTCTAAATAAATAAGAAGATAACTTTTATTATTACCCTTAAAAAACAAATTCTTTTCCTTTATATATATCCTAATACAGAGTACTTATCGAGTTATTAATAATTTATATATTTTTATAGTTTCTAAAAAATATAATTAAATTCAAAAATAGTTTTTATCTTATATTTCAATTTTTTTTTATTAATTAATTAATTAAAATATATCTATATTGTTATTTATAGAAATAATGAAATTTTCATTATTTATCTTAAGAGAAAGTTTTATGTCTTCTATATATATATAGTGTAATATTTAATTAGTCATTTATTAAAATATGTAATATTTTTATATTGTAGTCTTTTTTTTTTTCCATATGTCAAAGCATCAGCTGGGAGGTGAGCCCGCGACAACTGTCTGCCAGCAACTGCTTGCTTGCAAAGCAGCAGCGCTGACCTCTCGGCTGCCAATGCTTGACTATATTGTAGTCTTTATTAGTTTTTAGTAATTGCTTAGACTAGATTGTATATTGCAGATTATTTGATCATTTTTATGTTTAAATCTAGTTCTGAATTTATTCTAAATAATTATTTGTCATTGAGTTTTTAGTTGGATTTTTTTTTAAATTAAATAGTCATATTTTCATATATAGCATTTATATTTTCAAAATTATCATGATTTTTTTATTATTTTAAAGTTTTTAATTTTCTGTGCAAGTTAGTTTTTAAATATTGTGTTTGTATTTTAACGCAATGGCAGAGTGATGATTTTAGGAATCAAAGATCCATGAATTATACTTCAGCTTTCTTATTCTTTGTGATTGAACTTCATGAGAACTAATGAGCAATAAAACATTCGATTATTATTATTATCATCAAAAGACAAAATTTTTATTATTTATTATTCATATTTAATTTTAATCAATTTAAGGTATGTATGCATCAAGTATGGAATTAATGTTAAACAGATTTTTCATTAATTAAATATAAATTTTTATTTTGTTATGCTTTATTAAGTTTCAAAGTGTTTTTTTTTTTTTAATTTTTAAAATTATAGTAAAATAGTATGGTATTCTATAAGTAAAGTAAAATAATCAAATGGTTTCTTGCTTGGAAATTTATGAGAAGTTCAAACACTGGAAGTGATAGATTGAGGCCGTGATTCATGGACCTTGAGCTCTGGAATGTAGGACTTCTAGAAGTTATTTTATGCAAATTATTTTATTATATTTTGAATTGTTGTTTTCTAAATATATTGTTGTTATTCAAGGTCAACACCGTGTCCAAATGTTAAACATGGAGATGAATGGGGAGAACCAACAAATTGTGAAAGTGGTGATAATTGTCCATATTGCCATAGTAGGACAGAACAACAGTTTCACCCAGAAGTTAGTAATTTAATATTCTTAGATATTTTAATGATGAGTTATTTTTTAAAAAACTTAATTTATAATCTATTTTTTAAACATTTGAATGTTTAGCAATTTTTTCTGCTTTTGCTTTTTGTTTTTACTATATCTTTTCATTTAAGTTAACAAATAGTATCTATATGGTATTTGCATAAACTTCAATGTATTTTTTCTAGAATTTTTCTGTTTGTATCTTTTGATTGAGAAATAAAAGTGTTTTTTTTAAAAAGTATGATTGCAATATGGAAGAGATCATAACCAATAAACATCACATGATCACCATTTCTTATGCTTGCTTATAACTGCTGTTAAAACAGGCAAAATTCACTATACGTATTGCCACACACAGCAAGCTAGAGTAATCAATGGATGCCAGAAGGCTTGTGCATAAAATCCCCATCTAGTGCCTACTCATCCGATATCCCCAGACTAGTTTCTGGCTTATGGCCTTCGTCAGTGAATTGGAAATATTAAAGTGTTTTCAATTTAAGACTCTTAGTTTTGTAGTAAAGTGGAGATAAAAAGTGGCTGCTGGAGGGTTGCATTAGATCCTAAGATCTAGATGCAGTGCTCTCAGATCCAGGGCTCCTCACTGACGAAGGCCATAAGCCAGAAACTAGTCTGGGGATATTGGATGAGTAGGCACTAGATGGGGATTTTATGCACAAGCCTTCTATCATCCATTGATTACTCTAGCTTGCTGTGTGTGGCAATACGTATAGTGAGTTTTGCCTGTTTTAAGAGATCATATCCTTAATGAAAAAGACAAAATGTAAACATGACTTTCTCTACTTATATTCAATTATTTCTTTTAAGGGCAGCAATTTATTCTATTTACTATAATTTACAAGTGTCAATTTTTTTGAGCTCACAATCTTGATACTATCCATTTTAAATAAGGATATTAATGATTATTACTAATAGTTTATTAGGTTAGATATTGTCATATCATTTTTAATCCAGATATAAACTTCAAACTTAATTAAAGTTTAACATATCTATTCTTATTAAACATAATCACATGGTATTGTTAATCTAATTCCACTCCCTCTTTTTTCCTATGTGTAACTTTTTAAATATGCTTAACATTTCTATTCTACCATGCATACTTAAGTCAGTGTGATAGAATAGAAATTGTAAGTGCATTTAATTTATTTGACTCCAGTGCTACCTATTGTAATTTTGAACAATGAATGAGCGTTAGATAGTAGTATTAGTTTTATTTTCCCAAAGTAATTTTTTTTTTTGTCATTTTTATTGAAAATCTTTTAGCTAAAGTAATATAAAAAAGTTAAAAGTGGCTGCTGGAAGTATAGATTTTTATAAGCCAAAGCTTCTCATTGCTAAAGGCCAATAGCCAGAAAATAGTTTGAGATGTGGATATAGCACTAAGCACTGCATTTAAAAACAAATTTTAAAAATACACAATACAGTTGAATCTCAATATCCATTCTTTCAAAACTCACGGATTCAAGTAATTTGTGATTTGAAAAAAAATTAGATATTAAAAAAGTGTCTGCTGCTATATTGCCTGTGTAATGTAGCAAAAGTCATTTTCTTGTCTAGCTTTTACATAACATTGCAGTGATAGTAATTGCATTTATGATGTTACATTGCAGTTATGAGTTCAAAAATTAAAATTTCATTTAAATTGGAACCAAAATGCAAAGTTAATTATGATAGCAATTCTACCAAGACAAAAAGATACTTCAAAATGTTTCATTCATGTAATAAAATAAAAACAGTTGATTTAGTCTTAAAAAGAAAAGGAAAAAATCACATCTTGAAGAATAAGTCATCAATTCATGAAACGGCAAAAAAAAAAAAACAAGAAGTCTATTGTAATATTACTCTCTATTTTTGAAATTGCTGAAATTATATCCACATGATGTTATAAATATTTAGCAAAGACTGAAAAAGCTTACACTTTGGGGACAGAAGTTTTGAACAGAGAACATGTTCTGAAAATTATGACATATTGCATCATCAAAGTGTTGAATCTATATAAAGAATTTACTGTAAAGAATATTCCAATAAGCAGTAATACTGAAAAGTAAAAGATTGTTGTTCTGGTAAATAATTCTCAGTATGAACATTACATAAGCATTATGTCTTGAACATTTTGTCATCAATTTTTATCACAAGATGGATGAAGATTGAAGATAGTTTTTTTTTTTACAATGATTAAGTGGACACATTACTATACATTTCATCTAGATTTGAGTATAATACAGTAAACCTATAAGTAAATGTGTTTTCTCTTTCTCTGAATTTATTATTTCATTATTTTTTCATAATTATTAATTATTTACTTTATTTTTTATTAAATATTTTTGTTTATGGTTTAATGCTTAATTATATATAAAAGTATCTATAAAAACATTCACCCAAAGTGAATGAATACCATAATTATACTGTGATTAATTACTTGTGATTATTTGATTGAACTCGAACTTAGATGACATTCACATCTTACTATTTACACATTAATGTTATTAGACAAATGTGTTTGATACCCTACTCATTCATAAAGTCTTTAAATTGTTCTGAGATAAAGCCAGAATCCTAATCTGTTATTAGCTTTCTGCGGTTTCATGAAAAGTAAAAAATATCTTCCAAGTTGATATTGTTTCATTTAGCCCTGTATTTTTGACCACTTTATATTCTATCCAGTCAGAATATGAAGCAATCATAATTAAAAAATAAAGGTCCTCTGAAGGGGCCAATATGATCCATGTAGACTCATTGCTTGCAATTGGCCTTGAATTATATATTCGCAGTTTCTGTTTTTCATTTGACTGGCATTTTCGACATGCTTTTACAGTGTTTTCAATGTCATCTTTCGCTGGTGACTATACATGGGAATGTGCCAAAGCCTTGGCTCATACTATTCCTAGATGTCCATCATAGATCAATTTTAAAACCTCTGGATGTGCTTGAATTAGTATAATCACTTGATCACCTATCAGTATGCATCCATTATTTCTTGTAATTTCCATAATGCCATTGGAAGATTGCTAGGTTATTTATTTTGCTTCTGTTGCATATCCAATTATATAATTGTTCATATCTATTGTCTGCTTTAATCCATTTTTCTGTCATCTAGCTGTTCAAAACATTTGATTCCCACGTATCTATATAATTTATGGAAATCTGTCTTATGATTTTTTCATTATCATCTGGTATTCAGGATTGTGCTTCACCATGTGTTATAAGATTGCTTTTCATATATTCAACTATATAATCTTATCCAGATAATATTTCAATCCAACATAGCATGCGTGAACTCAAGTGATCAGGTAATTGTTTTGGTCTTGAAAACATTCCCAGCAGCAGTCAGTGATAACTGTAAAGTTTCTTCCATACGGAAACTGATGAAACTTTTTGATCCTAAAAGTAATTGCTAAGGTTTCTTTATCTTGTTCAGTTCTTGACAATATTCTTGAAGTATAAGCTATGGGTCGTTCATCTTCATCTGTGGGGTGGCTTATTACTGCTCCCACTCCATATTCCGATGCATTGGTGGTTAGTATTATCTGTGCATTGTTATTATAGGTTTATTAGTAGGTCAGAGATGTCAGTAAACCTTTTGTCCCGATGAATGCCTCTTCATAGATTGTTTCCCAGCTCTACTTCCAATTTTTCTCTAATAACTCCTATAGTTTCCTGTCCATATGGGTTTTTCCTTCAAGAAAACATTCAAAATATCCACTAAAGCCCAGAAAGGATTGTAGTTTTTTGTTATTTCAAAGTGTTTTTGCATTTTTAATGGTTTGTACCTTTTCAGGCATTGCTTTTTTACCATTACTGGACATTATATATTCTAGAAATTTAATTTCTATAGTATTATGCCATCCATACCTTGGAGTAATTGGTCTATGTTTGATTGGGAAATATTTGGTATTACTGTTATTTAGTGGACTTCAGCATTGAGGTCTAATTTTGCATAGTGAGTAGCTTCCTCAAGTGTGGCCAAAACTTCACACATATTTGGTATTGGGTAATTACTTTGTCATCTGGCTTAGTAATAATTACTGTAGATGTAGCCCATTTCGAATTTTCTTTGTGTGTTAATAATATCGTTTTATTTGTTAATTCTTCTCCAGTGCACTAGCCAGTTTTGCTCATTGCGTATGTTGTACTTTCCATAGTTTACACAGCATAGATTTTGATTCTCTTTTAACTGTATTTTGACTGGTTTTGTTCAGATTTTCCCTAGTTCTTTTTTGAATAATAATGGAAATGTTTGTGTTTTTTTTTTCTTGATCATATTTAAAACAGTTTCTTCCAATTATAGGGTTCGTTTTCCACCAAATAATGTATAATGGAAGATCAGCAATTTTATCATTTGTTTATACAGGAACAATAACTTTTCCAACTATTTCAATGTGCTTCCCATTTACATCTTTTGCTATCAGTTTTTTTTTTTTAATTTAATAGTTTTATTCTCTTCCAATCTTTATATACCATTAATGATATTCCAGAACCACTGTCAATTTCCATGGCAACAGGTCAGTTAAATATTTTAATTAATTTCTGGTAACTGGTTTGTTGAATTTAATTCCCCCCCCCCTCTTTTTTTGGTTATTTTTACATACTTCTGCCAAGTGACCTATTTTTCTGTGATTTTTACATTTTTCATTTACATATTCTAGCTAAGTGTCCAGACTTTCTGTACATGTAACAATTGATTTCTTTATTTTCATTTGTTTTAACGTTTATTTGAGTTATTCCACTATTGTTGCAATCTGAAACTGTTTTGATTGCTATAGCTACTTCATGGGCAAGTCTCATTTTGATCTCCATTTTATATGTGAGGTCATCAACTGTTAATAACTGTTTTCTGGAGGCTTCCATCAGACACGCCCCCAAGTTGTTGCAGCAGCGCTTCTTCTAAATAATTTTTAAGAACACAGTCTTGCACTAATTCTTGTAATGCAACATCAAATTCATGAGTTTTCTCATCCCTATTTTATCTACGATGCTGAAAATGGAGGCATGCTACATGTTTAATGGGTTTGAGGTCAAAATATTTTTTTAATATGCTCTATAATTCTGAGTTGCTGGGTGCAAGTGGCCGAGAGGTTACTCCAGTAATCAAATAATGAAAATAAATAATACAGAAGTTTATATGACCTTTTAAATCTCCGAGATTCCCTTTTTGGGTCTTCAATGGAGCACTCTTCTGTTGAAAGTATCCTGTTGTCTTTTTTCTTTGTTCTTGTACTTCAGTTAGGCTGCTTTAGGTCTTTGCTGGACATATTCTGTTGTCTTCCTTTTTGGCTCTTGAACTTAAGTCTGACTAAACCGATGTAGATTTTGAGGGGATTTATAGTGTGAGCTGCTTTTGTTTTCTAAAGTATATATTTAATTAATAAATGGTACTCATCTTATAGCTAAAGACGCCATTCTATGGCGCGGTTTTCGGGCCAAAACACATTAAAATGCTGTTTCCATGGCCGACACGTTCGAACCCGCGTTTTCTACAATACAACTTTTTTGTTGTGCTACAGAATGCAGGCCACTATGTCGTGTCGCAGTACATACAGCATGTATGTCGATAAGCAGAAATTACATTTTACGAATTCGCACTTTATAAAATAATTACGGCTTGATGAGAGAGTTTGTATTTGAATTGTATTGTAATGTTGTTTTCATTGGATTTTTTTTTATTTTAAACTATTGAAATGTTCAGATGTTTTAAAACAATAATTATAAGACTTTTTACAATGTACTGTATTGAACTTTTATTTGGGTAAATGTTAAATATCTATGTTTTTATTGAGTTGCAATTAGGTAATGTGTCTAGTAACGTACAGTTAGTAACATTCACAAGACAAAGAAGATTCTACCGTCTGTATATTTTTGAAGTAAAAAAGAATGGTACGAGAAAAATATCCAGTAGGAAAAGTCCAAATGTACAGGTTTTTTTGTAAATTTAATAAAAAGCAAATATTATAAACATGTTTAATAAGTAAAGAAGACATTTGTTTGTTGTTTAAAAAAGTTTGAGTTTCTTTCATCTGTCCGAGTACGCTTACAATTTTGAATTTTTTTATTTTAGCATTACAAACAAACAGAACACTAACCCTAAATCTAACTGTAACAACTTTTACTTTTATTACGATTATAATTTTTTAGTTAAACAACAACAAAAAAAGTCGTAACACAAGTAAAAAAATAACCGATAGAAAATTGATAAAAAAAAAAAGCCGTAACACAAGTAAAAAAATATCCGATAGAAAATTAATAAAAAAAAGCCGTAACACAATTTAAAAAATAAAAAAGCACAGAAAAATTATTAAAATCAACGGCCCGTGAATGTTCATATTTTATAGTTTTAGCGTGAAAACGACGCCATCCTACGGCGTCTTTATCTATAATACAAGCATCTAATAAATTTTTTAAATTCCAAATATCTTTAATCAGAAACATTCAATAACTTTAATTACCTGAGGAATTTTTTAATTTGACAGATTAAAATTATTTTAATTTGTACAATTTTTTTATATCCGAATTGTATATATATACTAGACAGAAAAAGCTTTCCAAAATATAAAATTATCAATAAATAAATTGAGAAACAATTATGAATTAAAAAGTCTGTAAAAATAGCACTAACTGAATTGAATATGAATATTACATGGAGGGAAGATTATGTAAATAAGGCTTAAACATTTATTAAATTATATTAGAGGCCTTTGAATAACAATGAACTAGGGAAGGAGCATCTTACTGCAATTAAAGAAGAAATATATAAAGAAACAATAACATTCTATTTCTTTCTAAATTTTTATAAAATCTTGGTTACTAAAAAAAAGATATATTTTTTAGACTAGTCTTCAGAAAATAAAATATAAAAATTTGCTAAAGAAATGTAGATAAAATTTTTGCTAATTGACAACAAATTGATACTGATAAAGAAGATGTTAATAAAATTCTAATTAATAGAAATGAGAATTGTCTCTTGAAGAACAATTAAATTTATCTGTTAAAAAAAGTGTGATGGAAGTAAAATTTGGTGTTACCAATAGAGATGTTTATCCATATAAAGCCCATATCTACACAAAGTGAACATTTCCAATACACTTTAAATGTGCTGTGTTGTTTGTAAAATTGTTTTAAAGTTGAACAATAAAAGCATTAAATTTTGTTTTACAATCTTTTTTTATATCTACATATTATATTTTGTGTTTAAATAATAAATAAAATATTCAATATTAATGATATTTCATTGTTACATAACCTTTTAAACTAAATTTAAACAGGCAAATTTTATTTATATATTATATGAGAATTCTCGAGATATAATCAAATTTTTTTTCTCAGAAATCTTGAATACTATGCATATCAATCATTTTCTTCTTTAATTTAATCAACATATTTTTAATTCTTCTTCATTTTATGTATGTCCAAGTTTTTTCATTACCATGCTCAAATTCAATTTTACATTTATTGTGTGTGTGCATAATTATATTCAAAATAACTAGTAGATCATATGATAAAATCTTCTGTTAAGAATAGCACAGTACAATCTCAGAAATGTTAGCAACCAAACCGTTTATTAGCTGACAAAAGGAGAGCTCTTATGTTAGCTATTACATGTTATATATAATAACAAATTCAAATAGTAGCAACTGATAATGAAATAATTTGTATTTTAAATATTCACAGTTGTTTTGGCAGAGTGCTAAGCATTCATTTTTAATAACCATGCTGTTTATAGAAGATTTAATTATTTTCAATTATATTAGATTATAAGTGATTATTTTATGTGTACATAATTATGTGTATATTTCTTTAGATATATAAATCAACAAAATGTAATGACATGCAACAAAATGGATATTGCCCAAGAGGACCTTTTTGTGCTTTTGCTCATATAGATCGTAAGTTTTATCTTTTATATATTATAGTTTGTATTTTTTTCAGTCACACATTATTAAAAAAAAAACACAGTTAAATTAAAATATTTCATAAAATGTCAAAACTATCTAATTTTTCTAGTTATGCTAAGCTATGTATTCCATAATCAAAAGATATTTTTCTAACGTAATAGTACATGTTAAAGAATGCTTAAGTATGATTAATTAATTAATGTGCTATACTATCTGTGAGTACTAGCTATAATCTAGATTGTTGGAAAATAAATAATAATAGTACTTATTGAGACATAAAGCTAATACAAAGTTAATCATTTGCATATTTATTTATGATAGTCTTTTTTTAATTTTGTTTAATATAAAAAAAAAATTAATTTCTGTTACTTTTTAGGCCAGCAAATGGCCAATGTTTTTCAGTCCATGTTCCAATTTTTTTTCACTTATGAGTTCACATGTGATGTACAAATTTTGTACTGCTACTCAATTTTTCTATACAATGCAGTATGCTACAGATAAATAATACTTAACTTTTTTTACCTTAATATACTATTAAAAAAACATTCTATAATATTAAAATGTTAAAATTTAAGTTTAAATAGCACTTATTTTAGTGAGACTTTTGAGTTTGTTTTCATCAGATTTTTAATGTTTGAAGGGTTTTTTTTTTTTCATATGTCATAGCATCGGCCGGGACGCGAACCCACAACCGTCTGAAACCAACTACTTGCTTGCATGGCGGCTGCAATACCTCTCGGCTAACAACGCAAGATTAATGTTTGAAGTTAAGCAGAATATTTTTCAAATTTGTATCATTGAGATGTGACCTCGTTTTGTTTTTTTATCAGTTTCGTTAATGAAAATAATTCCCTGAATTGGTCCTTAAAATTAGACAAGTTTGAAATGACTATTTTCAGAATGTATATAAAACGTTTTTGGTTTAGTTAATTGTATTTTTGTTATAATTTTCTTTTCTGAGTAGTATTAAAAATTGTTTTTTGATTACAATCTTATTTTGTAAAATTTATTCTTTTATTTTTATAATGGGGATTGAATGTGGCAAAATTAATATATTGGTGCACCACACTGCATGCATTATAGGCTGGCCATGTTTACTCGAGTTAATTCCAGTCTTAGAATTACTAGATTTTTTTTTTTTTAAATATATTTGGAGAAGAGCATCATTTAAGACATTAAAGAATTAAACATGTTAGGTATTCACAAATATATGAATCTTAAAATGCTATGTTAAAAATATTCAAATAAATTAATAAAATCAAATTTTGGTGGATATATTTAAAAAAAAAAAAAAGGAGGGAAGATGGAGGTAATAGGAAATTTCTTAGAAAAATTCTTAATAAAGCAAATATTAAATCTCAGAGCATATCTATTGCTATATTATAAAATCTGGTTGCTTTGCTTGAATTTTGCTTTTTCAATATTTTTTTTTTATATCTTGTAATAATCCTTTTAATTTTTCTAATCATTTTTATGATTTTTTTATATTTTGAAATATTAAAAGTTATTAATGATTTTTTGTTGAAGTGATTATAATGCTTTTTGATTCTTCATTCATATTTTGATGGATGTCTTGATTGTATTTGTGTGATTTGTAATGTACTAGCTTATATTATTTTCACCTTATTTACACTTTTTTTTCAATAGAAGAAATGACAACGACACGAGATATAGGAAATGATAATAGCAATTCATTAGCGGCAATTTTGTCAAATGCATTGCCTAATAATAAAAGTAATTCAACTTGTGTATTATCGGAGCAAGTATCAAATCAGACTTCACTTGGGTCACCTAATTTTGCTTCTAATGAGTCTCAAACATTTCAGAACTGTTTATCTAGTCCAGTATCTAACCAGAGACTTTCTCAAAAATATTCTTGTACATCAAGTCCTCAGTTTTCATCAAATTCTGTAAGTGTTAATTTGTTGAAAATGATTTTAAAATTTCACATTGTTTAGTTTTTAAAATTATTATCTTTATAATTTCTGATTTTTAAATTAATGCACTATAATAACATTGGTATTTGTTTTTCTTTTTTCTTTTTGAAAGGGAGTGACAGATATTTTTAGTAGTCAACCTTTACCAACACCAATAGGCAAACCACGTTCTCATAGTTCATCTAGTAGTTTGACATCTGATTCTCAAAATCATTATCAAAAAGCACCAGGTTCTGAGAGGGAAGATAGAGAGGTGAGTTATTTTAAAGTTAATTTGATCTTGGATGTAGTTGTGTAAGGCTTGTATAATGTTTATACATGGATTACATGCCGAGGGAAATGTCAATAATATGTTACAAATGAAAATAGAATAGCTAAAACAGGATTAGCAGATTGTTTATTTATATAAATAAGTTGTAATACTATTCCAGTTTGAACAGAGTCTCATTAATAGATGTACAAATGTATGCTTAATAGCTGAATTCATCAGTAATGCTTAAGAGGTATAGTAGCCAAGACTAGTGTACTGATGTTTATTTTTATAGATGAAAGAACTTTCTAAAATAAATTTTCACCAAAAAAAAGTTTTCTGTTATTGATGACAAATGTCTGACACATTAAGATTTCAGTGTCTTTAAGCTGATAATAAAAAAATTGAAAAATAGATACACTAGTATCTGAGGCTGTAGACAAAAGATGTGATATACTATGGGTTTCAATGAAAATCTATAGTGATGGGAGGACAAGTCAATCAATCTGTGTTAAGTTTCCATTGAAAAATATGTCTTATTTAAAAGCACATCTTTACTTACTATGTTTGACAATATCTAAAATTCATTATAAAGCCCTTATGCTGATATATATTAAATTAATCCAAAATTTCCCAAACTTCCATTTTTATTGTGCTTTTATTATTTTTTTCCAAAAACATATATATGTGTTTTCCACATGCATTTTTTACAATGATTTTATTTGAAATATGACAGTTTTGACTGATTTGTAGTCTTCTTCAGATCTAAAAAACAGTTGCATTACAATTATTTATTGTATAGGCATAAAATAATTTATCTGATATTATACATATAATTGACATTATTTATAAGTATCTTATCTACATTATAAATATATTTTTAAGAATGTTTATATTCTTTGCTAAGAATATATATATTTTGTGATTAAGATATTATTTGTATGTATCTTATATAAAATTATTGGTTCTCATCTGATCCTTCGTGTCAGCCGCGGGTGGTGCGATTTCTAACCAAAAACACATTAATATAAAGTTCCCGGGCTAGCGATTCTCTATTAGTATTGACTTTTTTTTGTTTGTTTGTTTACAAAGTTTACTTTCTTTCGTTTCTTAATTATTTTTCCCAAATAATATTTTTGATGATGGGATAATGATAGTTGTTTTTTTTTTAATTTTTATTGACAAGAGGGTCTTTTTCAGTGTGTGTTCAAATAGTAATTTATGTTTTTTTTTTTTAAATAGTATTACTGTTTTTGTAAAATTGGATTGACAAAATTCAAGAGAGAACGGGTTTTTTTTGATGGATCTTTAAATAATAATTTCCGTTATTTTGATAGGTTTCCATTTGATTGCCGACAACAATTAGTGGGAGGGTTTTTTTTGTGTACGATTAAATAATAATTTACGTTACTTTGATAGGTTTACATTTGATTGCCGACAACAATTATTGGGAGAAGTGTTTTTTTTTTTTTTGCGCATGTGTATGTTTAAATAAAAATTAAAACCTTTACTTTTATCGGTTTACATTTGATTGACGACCGATTTGACTTCCTTTCGTTTATAAATTATGGTTTTGGTTCTACAAATAAATATTTTTGACAATGGGACAATAATAGTTGTTGTTTGTTTAACTTTTTATTGACAAGAGGGTGGTTTTCGGTGTATGTTCAAATAGTAATTTGGGTTACCTTTAAATAATAAGTTACAGTCTTACTTTGATCGGTTTACATTTGATTGCCGACACTAATTATTGGGAGAAGGGGTGTTTTTTTGTGTACGATTGTAGACAACAATTATTGGGAGAAGGGGTGTAACTGTTTAAAGAATAGTAGTTTACGTTACGTTTAGTGGTGGTGTCCATTTGATTGCTGACAATAATTAGTGAGAGGGTTGGGTGTTTTTGGGTGATGATTAAATACTAATTTACCTTCCTTTTATTTTACATTTGATTGCCGACAACAATTATTGGGAGAAAGGGGTTGTTTTTTTTTTGGGTACGTTTAAATCAAAATTGAAGTTACTTTTATTGGTTATATTTGATTTACAACCGATTTGACTTTCTTTTTTTTTTTTTTCGTTTATAAATTATGGTTTTGTTTTGCCCAAAACCTAATATTTTTGACAATGGGACAATAATAGTTGTTGTTTCTTTCATTTTTATTGACAAGAGCGGGCCTTTTTTTGGTGTATGTTCAAATAGTAATTTGGGTTACGTTTAAAAAATAATCAGTTTACCTTTTAGTGCTTTACATTTGATTGCCGACAACAATTAGTGGGAGGGGTGTTTTTGTGTACAATTAAAGAATAATTGTACGTTACTTTTATTTTTTACATTTGATTGCCGACAACAATTACTGGGTGAAAGGGTTTTGCGGTTTTTTTTTTTTTTGTTTGTGTGTATGTTTAAATCAAAATTTAAGTGACTTTTATCGGTTACCATTTGATTGAACACCGATTTGACTTTTTTTTTTTCCGTTTATAAATTATTTGGGTTTTCCCAAATAATATTCGGTTTGACAATGGGACGATAATAGTTGTTGTTTCTTTAATTTTGATTGACAAGAGCGGGTCTTTTTCGGTGTATGTTCAAATAGTAATTTGGGTTACGTTTAATTAATAATTTACGGTCTTACTTTGATTGGTTTACATTTAATTGCCGATGACATATAGTGGGAGGTTTTTTTTTTTCTATACGATTAAAGAATAATTGACTTTCCTTTTATTTGACCGTTTGATTGCCGACGACAATAATTATTGGGAGAAGAGGGGTTGTTGGGGCTATGTTCAAATAAAAATTTGAATTACTTCTTTTATTTTACATTTGATTGCCGATGACAACAATTATCGGGAGAAGAAGGGATGTACATTTAAAATAAAAATTGAAGTTACTTCTTTTATTTTTGACATTTGACGAAGGCCATTTGGAATCCCTCAAACAAGCTTGCCTTTACGAAGTGAACATTTTCGTCGGTCACAATGAGACTTACAAATGAAAGTCGAAAGATCTTTTTGGACCTCAAATCTGCATATATTTGCCGCACAATCCAATCTTTTCTTTCAGCAGCAGAATGATTTTTTTTCTGCTGTAGAAATATTCCAGCGCCGGCTTCCATGTCTGGCAATTCCCATCTTTTCAAGTTATCTGTTGTTTGAATTAGCCATCTTCTTGATCTTGGAAAATTTTTCGCTAAAACGTGATTCAGAGCGTGATCGTTTAAAAATTTTATGCTACCCCACCCTAATCGATAATTTAAGAGGCTTATAGCTTTACGAGGAACAATCACGACACTGTTTAAATTGTTAAAAGGTAACAGTACATCAATTCATCTTAAAAAAAAAAGGCCCCGATGAAAATTTAAATACTTTTGACACGATCAAATTAGCACACCCTCGTACGATATTGTTACTTCAAATACATAACACAGCATTATGATATAGTGCATGACACAAACAACCACGGCATTTTCCTCTGCTTTTAGCATCGGAAAAAGCTACACCGTTAGCCGCTAAGCCGAGTTAGCACTCTTTCTAGATTTTATCGTAGAAAGAAGATTTAACTCCGAGTTAACCCTCTACCTTTTAGCGTAGAAACAAGACTTAATTCCGAGTTGACAATCTTTCTAGGATTTATTTTAGAAAGAATGCTTAAAGGCTTGGGTGCGGCCGCGGAAATGGCATATTTCTAGAAATTTAGCTAGAAATCGCGCCACCCACGGCTGACACGAAGGATCAGATGAGAAACAAATTATTGAATATTTATATGATAGATAAATATGAATTTATTTTTTAGAAAAGACTACTAATTAGTTAAAACATTATGAAAAATACATCAAAGGAAGTTGTAGATTTTTTTTCTTAAAAACATATGTAGATTGTATTATGTAATATATTTTTGTTTTTAAATTTTTTCTTTGTGTATAAAACATTTTTGTTAAGGGGGGCAGGGTTTCTGATAGAATTATGAAATAATTCTTAAAGTAATGAATAAGTAAAAATTAATTTATTTGTGAATTTAGCAGCAATAGAATTTTAAGTGTTTTTTTTTTTTTTCCCAAGTATAGATATTTAATTTTAATCTTTTATTTAATATTAATGTAAGTAATAATAATATTTTATTTTAGGCAAATATTCGGAAACAGTATTTAGCAATAGATAATGATCCTACATTGGGTCCTTTAGAAAAAGCCAAAAAGAAACAAAATCTTTATGTAATTCATAATTTAAATTCAGGAAGTGTATCATCTACACCTCCTACACCTTCATCAACAGTATCTCCACTAGCCCCTCCTTTTTATCCTGCTAGTGATACAGTAGAATCTGTTGTAGGTAAGTTATTTTTGCTATATAAATATTTGATGCATTACTTTTTTTTAACATAATTAATTTTTAGAATTTTGTCAATTTTATGCTATATTGTATGTTTGCCATCCTCAAAACTTTTTTAATTGCATGTGTTCGTACAGGTATGCATGGTATATATACAGAAACATATGTATACATAGATATTCAGGAGTTATTTATTTTATGCGGTTAATGGAAACAAGAAAAAGATTATTTATAAAAAAGTCACATAATGTATGATCGATTTTTAATAACCATAATAAAATATAATTGACATAGTACAATAATAAAAAAAGTACTGTACTTATTTTTAATTCGAGTCTATAATACGTGATATAAAATATAGTTCATTTTCATCTGTGTATAATTGGCAGTAGTATTGTACTAGTATTTCAACTGGAAATAATCAACTGTGTGCTATAAACAACAATACATATAACAAAATTAAAGATTCATCCAAAATAAAAATAGAAGTTCTTAAAATATGAAGATGGTGGGTAACAGCAGATGAAGAGATCGATATAAAATCAACATCTATTTTAATTATTAGACATTAATCTTTTTTCCCCAAATGGAAAATAATTAACATGTATTATGATGTTTATCAATACAGTCTTGCTTCTTAAGGATTTCAATGACTTGTCTAATTATTTTTTTTGCTGATGATTGCCAAATGTGAATACACATATATTTAATTATTTTAATAACAATATAAAATAATTTTCAATCTTCATTATCTAGCATTTGATTAACATAGTAGGTTTTCTCTTTCACATATTACAGCAATGCTTGGGAGACCTATGCTTCACTTTGAATTATGCAAAGACAATTTACATATATATATATAAATTAGAATTTTAATAATAGCCAACTTCTGATTGTAAATTAGGATGATATAAAGCTTACTGGATTTGTTTGAAGGGAACTTCTTTAATCACTATTACTATACTCTTAAATATTACTAACCACAAATCAAGATAGATTAGAATCTTATTTTATATAAAGTAGATTTTATTTATGTTAATTGAAAATGTGAAACTGATTCTATAAATATCATATTACTATAATTCATAAATTGGCTTTTATGTATGTCATTTAATATCTTATCGCTCAGTGAGTTCAGTAGAGGATTCTTTCATGCTCTAATTTATAGAATTGGGGGAAAAAATTTATAAGAAAAACATTACATTTATTAAAAGAAATTGTCACATCGTTCTCATTAAGTGGTTTTCTTTGGTCACTTAACAGAGAATAGAAGAGAATAATCCAACAAAGTTATTTAGCTGATTGATATTGCAAGAGCATGGTCAACAGCATTTGTTAGGCCCATATCTTTGGCTCTATGGGCAGTGTTTTTCTTAACTCTTAGTATTTTGACTACTAATAGTCAATAATACTGAGATTTTCAAAGTCTTTTATAGCTTACTCTTTAATTATTGGAAAGCTACTTTCAACAATAAAAAACTAGATAATTGATTTGTTGTATATTAAAAAAAATAAAAATCTGATGTCAAAAAATTTGACAAACAATATTAATTAATTTTATTTAAATAAAGATGTTTTTCTTTTTTCAAAATAAGTCTTACTGATTTCAATTAATTTTGGGATATACATTACTTTGAAATAAAAAAAAGTATAAATTAAAAGAAATTATTTCTTTTTACAATTAAATAACAATATTACATTTGTACAATATAATAAAGTATTTTTAAAAGAGACTTCGTTTATTTGTATCATGTACATATATATTTATAACTTAGAGGTAAAACTTTGCAATATAATTGTTTTTAAATAGTTGATCTACACATTAGTTACAATGTTTGACAACTTTTTGTAATTTAGAAATAACAGCCCCATATTATTATCTTCATTGTTTATATAAATGATTGTCATTAATAACTGAATCCAGAGAGGAGAATTCTTAAATCGATCAAGTTTTATTACTATTTATTTAAATCTATTCCAATTTCTATATATTATACATAGCAGAGAATTTCTTTTCACTTTCAAACTTTGCAATCAAAAATGCAAATGTAATACATGCAAGGATAAATGAATAATTATAGTTCTATATGTATATGTAGCTTAAGGATAATACTCTTTAATGCAACTCATATTGATGCATATACTTTCAGAACTGTAATCTTTTATTTTTTTGTATTTTATATTTGAATCTTTGATTGTAAAGTGCAGATTACTAATCAGAAATTGAAATCAATTTAAATGTTGGGCAATAAAACTTGACTGATTTAAAATTTTATCTCCTTTAGCTAAAGTTATTAATGATAATCATCGATATAAACAACAGCAGAGATAGTACATGGAATAGCCATTTTCATTTTGCGAAGATTTGTCAAATACTGTAGTTAGAGAATAGATAAACCATTCAAAACTAATTTCATTGAAAAATAATCTTATTAAGTTGTATGTACATTCAGAACTGTTAATAATTTATTTTTACATATATTGTGACCTTTTATTTAGGTCCCTGGATTAAATAATCCAAAATTTTAAATGATAATATATTTGGTATTAAAATCTTCCTAAGGTGGCTTTCAATAAAGATTGTTTTGAATGCACTGGGAAATGTGCTTTAGTAGAGATGAGATTTCAAACCCAGTTTAGGCTTTGAAACTAGAAATAAAACAACAATTTAAAAATATTGTTATTAATTGAGAAAGAAATATATTGCTATTTTATTATTGTTGAATAGCAATTGAAATAAATAAATAATTAAATCAATTTATAAATCTGGTAAAATGTGAATCGTAGTAAATTACTTAAGCATATTTTTTAGTACTAAACCTAAAGCTGTCTTAAATAATAATGGGTAGTTATTAAAAATGAAGCCAGAGGGGGTAATACTAATTATGCATACCAAAATTATTGGCCAATTCACTCCCAGAATGCATTAGAAAAACAAGCTATATATTAGCTAACCAAGTTTGGGGGGGTTGACTAATTAAGAAAAACAAGTACTAAGCAACCACAGAATTCAAGTCTGATCTAAAATAAGGAAAAAAAAAAACAAATATTAGAAAATTCTGAAATCTAATTGAATGAAATTATAAGATCTTGCTATCTACAAAATGTGGGAATAGAAAATCTAAAAACCTTGCAGTCATTTAAACACCATTCTTCTATTGATTGATAATTCTAAGAAGTTATACAGAAGGAGAAATGAAAACCTTATGCATCCTAACTGTCTCTCCTAAATCTTATTTTAAACCCAGGAAAATTCAAGAGGAAGTAAGCGTTTGCTTTTACTTTATTTATACATGTAAACTTTTATCTTTAAAAATAACGCACAAATTATTTAGTCATAAACTAAGAAGTTGATAATGTTTGAATTTCGCGCCCTTCTTCTTATCTAGTAGAACGATATTATGTGCTTGTAAATTAAAATATTAAAAAAAAAAAAAATAATAATGATTCGAAATAATATTAAAAACAAGTGTTATATATGATATATATAGTCAATAAATTTAAAAGTCATTTTTGAATCATCTAAATTTTAATAAAATAAACATGAAAATATTTGCATGATTTTATTCTCTATTGTCTGCTAAATTTTATCACGGGAACCTATGTAATGAAAGATATAATCAATTACCAATTAATTAAAATGTTGAAGATATCATATTTATAATTTGATAAATTATTGTTAATATTGATGATCACATCATACTTTGCCAATAAGAATGGAATGAAATAAATATTTATTTTAAAGTTATATTGAGAAATATACGTCGTTATAATAATGTTTTACAATATTAGAATATATTTCAACCATTTAAACATTGCTACACATATATGTATTACCGCGCAGGAAGAATAAAATTAACAAAGAGTTTTAAAAGAAAAGGAAAGATAAATATGCTAAGTGTAATAAAATTCCACTAATTTTTCAAGGAAATATTAACTTGATTTTAAATGTAATAAATGATTCTTGTTATACTTTCTTTTTAAATGCTTACAGGATAAATCAATAAAGATTTTAAAAGTTTGTTTTGAAGATTACAATAGCTCAAAGAATTATTCAGGAAATTTTTTATAGAAAAGTAGATAAACTTATCTTTTAAGTCTGCTACAATTGGAAGTATGAATTTTCATCGCTCTGTTAATTATCGATACTAAAACTATCAAATAATTTTTGCTTTTGGATAAGTGTTAAATATTGCTCATTCCACACCCAACAGGAGAATAAAAAAATATATGCGTTATCTGGAATGTTTGCTAACCACAATATTAATTCTTATTTTAACTTACCACAATGGACTAACTTGGATGGAGAGGATAAAATTTAATGGATAAAAGTGTACTCTTTTTTTTATTATTATTACTGCTGTGTTATATATATTACTTACGTAATGTGTTGTTTGGAAATTTTGTGTATAAAACATATATGTTTTGGTTTTGGCATGAAAAATAAATATATATATATTGGGTTAAAGAAAAGAAAAAAAATGTGTAAAATATACACATCTATTTTATGTATATTTTTTTTAGTTAAGGGAAAACCAGAAAATAGATATATATCGTTTATCTAGAGAGTGATAAAATAATTACTTCTCTCATATTTTGAAACCAATTATAATGTATATTATTAAAGAGGTGAATATGCAAACCTTTTTATCAAATATATACTGTATACTAGAATGACCGAATTATTTTCTTATATAAAAGAAAATTTGATATAAACCTTTTTTTTTTCATTTCACAATTTTCTATACAAATGAACTTGTCCACTTTGAATACAAATACAGGTTTGATCTTTATGCTTACATACGTTGTGCTCTCTCTAACAAAAGGGTAGTTGTCATTTTAAATGATTAATGATCATTTGACATATATATTTTGGTTTGGCTGTTGATACATTAATGATTTTTCATTATAAAATGGAATATGTAGATTTTCACTGTTATTGTTGGTATTGTTTTATCTTGCTATGATATTGAGAAATGACTAGTGACAGTTTTTAGTTAATAGGATGTTCCAATTGAATGTCATCCAATATATTAATATTTATATGGAGCATAGGCTGATGGAGTCACCTATTGCTGATTTCATGAGAGGAAAATTGGGAGAAGCTAAGTACTAATTAATGCTTTTAAGCATAAATAATCCTAGAAAGAAAGGATATCCATGGGTTGAATTCTATATGTTTTTGTGATGAGGCAGAGCCCACACATGTATTCCCGTAGAGGTATTAGAATTAGCCATATTATTACACAACTGTCATGTTGTTTTTATAAAGTCTCCCGTCTTAGTGTTAAATTCCTCATGATAATATTGAGATAGTTTTTCCACTGTGTATAGTGAAGTATAATAGGTCCAAATCATATAGCAAGTATAGAATAATATTAAATTTAGGAACTAGCATAGTGTTTTCTTAATTGAAATAGTGTTTATGATGTTGTAGGATCATCATCAGTTATAGACAGACCAAACCAGGATCTATTAATGATTGTAGAAAATTTTAGATGTAAAAGTAAGAGATGCACATTGGCAGCATGGATTCATCTTCATTAAATAATGAGGTGACAATAGAATTGTAAGATCAGTTACGTATTCAAGGGTTGAGCTGGGACATAGGTAATGCTTAATGAGATCTTTGTGTATTTGACTTTTAATGTCTAGTCTTCATTTAATGCACTAAACTTACTCATTTCAAAGTTAAATAAGTTAATAATTGCACAGAATATGATAATTGCCCTTATCATATTCTGATAAAAGAAAGGGTTTTGGGAGAATGCAATACTTTTAAAAATTTTTCTGAATTTTAAATTTATACTTGGTGCTTATCCTAAAGTTCTAAGTACATTGCTAGTTATAAATTTAAGTGCTAGTCAGCTTAAATAAGTTTTAGTATCTTCGTCTTAAAAATATGCCAAAGAGTAACAAATGATATTTTGAATATTATTTTCTAAACAGGTTGTATCATTTGCTGAGTATATGGTCAAGGGGATACTAAGTATTTGTCCCATCCATAAATTATTGTAATATATTAGTTTTATTTCATGCCATATCTGTGAATTAAAAAAAATTTGTACATATTGTAAATAAAGTTGGTTGTGTTTAAAATTTTATTTAGTTGCATGTGGTCTTATTGCTAATTACCACATCTATACACTATTATTGCTATTGCTATCAACCTATCAGAAGATTATGAATTGAAATCATTATCGACCAATATAGCACTATTCACTATATTATGCTATATCATAATAATTTTGATAAGTATTGTAATTTATTAGTACATCTAATGCATTATCACACAATAATCAAAATGTTAATAAACTTGTAGTACAGATTATTTTAAGTAATAGATTAAAAGATAACTATAATATTGATTTGATTGATTTAGTTAAATCCGCAGAGCTATTGTTCACTGATCTTGATCACATGGTTCATAATTATTTAAGAAAGGGAATTTGGTAAGTTATTGATTTTAATTATTAAAAAGTCATTCCCAGCCATAAATTTTAAAGTTTATATTAGTTATAAAGTTTCTTTAGAACTGCTAAATATAATTCTTAATTTAAGTTATATTGAGAGCTATTAGGTGCATTATGTTTGGGTAGTGGTAAATCCCTCTTACTGACCCAAATATATGTTGTATAACAATTTTTAGTGTTTGAACCCTGAGAAGAATTAATTGTTAAGTTTCAAGATAGAATTTAAATCTGTAGTAAATTCCATTGCTAGTCAGTTATTATAATTGGACTTGAAATAGATTACTTTCACTGTTTTATGAAAGTCAACCAAACTTTAAGGTAAATTACTTATTTTGACATAAAATAGATAGTTTGTTTTAACTTCATGATAAATATTCTGGTTGTGTCAAGCTTGAAATCCCTATTTTTATTTAGCTTATCTTTTTACCATTTAATACCATATTAGTTTATAGTTTAAGATTTCAGTCTCCATCAATAACATTTTTTTTTAATTTCATCTTGATCGTTCTTTTAGTTATTCATTCTTATTTGACATTAATTCATTATCATAATTGATTAATCATGCATTAACTTTTATTCTTTTATCATCTCAACTATTCATTAATTCTTATTCTATCATCATCTTAATCATTCAGTATTCTCATACATCTTCGTTCTTTTCTCTTCATGCTTAGACTCATTTCATTCCTCTATTTAATTATTATTTCTTGCTATCATCCATTTAGTCATCTACATCATAATGTATTTATCATTTCATCTATAAGTCTAATTTCGTAATCACTCCAAAGATACAATTAGTAGTTATTTATTAATTTGCTGAATATCAAATTTAACTCATCTCATTTTGTTTGTGTGGATTTCAAAGCTGGTTTGACCAGAAGTTTTTATCTTTATTAGTCGCCTTGTGATCTTCTTTAGATAGACAGTTTCATGCTAGTTTTATTAAATCCAGGAATGATTTTGTTAGTTTTACATTTTCATTTCTTTATGCCCATATTCGTGATAACGAGAGCACGATAGGTTGCATAAGAGAATTTAATCACCAAAATGTGCGGTATGAGTCATTGGTGACCAGTTAGATCAGGAAGCTAGGTTACAGTTGCGATTATGGTGCTTAAAATGTGTGATATGATTCAGTTATATTACAGCAGTCTGGGAGAAGGTTACAATATATATGTCTGTGTGTGTATTTATTTACTCAGTATTCTACAAGGTAAAAAACTTAAATTATTTTACTATTGTTAAATAATACTATAAGTGATGAGACTATAGCATTTCGATATAAACACTAAAACAACATAATAAATATTATTAGAAAGCTCAATAAATTTTCTATAAATTAATGTATCAAATACATAGTTTACACATATTTTTCTGTTAATATAAGTGAAAGATAAAAATATTTTAAATCAGATTATTTAAAATGGGATGTCGCAGTCAATTATTCAAAAACAAAAATAAAAGCAATTACTAACATACTTTTAACTTTTAAAAGAAAACTGATTTAATTTTGTATTGTCATATGTCTAGTTCTAATATTTTCTAAATAATCTCCCATTCGTTTTTGGACTTTTTAAATTTTATAATGTAGTAATTTCATACATAAAAATCTTTGCATAATTCTTTTATGAAAATTTAATATTTTACATAATCCATTTTTAATTTCTAAGAGAAGTTATCAAAAGGACAAAAAGATATTTGGCTATACACATTTCTGCAACCATCAAAAGTTTGGAACGTTAAGATATAGATCCAGGATATTATCAAATTTTGAAAAATATGTATCAAAATCCTCAAAAATGATTAGATCCATTATAAGAAATTTATCATTGAGAAGAGTGTCTGACAGTGTGATTTCATATTCCAAATTTTTAATGGCAATATGAAAAGTATTTTATAGATTAAAATGATAAGTTTAGAAAGTAAAAATAAATGAACATTGAGTAAGTCATTTAAATTTTGCATATGATGTCATTCGTTTCACAAATAATACTTCACAGTTTCTGCCAATATTGATTATATGAAAGCAGAAATTAGGATTAAATATTTAAAAGGCTAAAACAAAATTCAATAACTTTTCAAAAAGAAAATAACCATTTATAATTAATAATTATACATTTTATTATTATCACATTAATGCAGGTGGAAACTTAATAAATGGAAGAAATCATAGGATTAAATTTGAATGGAAAGCTTTTAGTAGAAATGATTTAGTATTAAATAGAAGTAATATTTGAAAATAGATTTTTAATAAATATTTTTTATCATTACTTACATATGGATGTGATATTCGGTTATAGCAATATAGGAACTTCATATTACATGGTGAGGTATGGAGGATATATGTGTTGGGAATAAAATGGTGACAGAATAGACTATTGTCATTGAAGAAATGAAGAAGCTGAAGTGAACTGGACACATTTGAGAATTATAAAAAAAAAGTCTAGAAAGAAAGCACATATGAGATGGATGAATGAGATAAGCAAGGTTGTTAGAATTATATGAAGTTATTGTTTGAAGAAACTGGATTAATTTGGAAATGGTCTGGGTCTTGCATTAAATTGATATTGATTGAAAATTATGATAATGATACATATTATAGCAATGTGCAGCCAGCTATAAACATCAGATATAATAATAATAATAATAATAATAATAAATAATTGCATATTTATTTAAATGCTCAATAGAAAAGGGTTGTTTTATTCCTGTAAGTATGTGAGTGTCCTGACATTTATTCTCAAACAAATATTTTATGTGTATAAAGGAAAAAGATTTTGTTAACTAATTATAATTAATAATTGGAAAGAAAAAAGGAAGTAAAACAGATTCAAAACAAACTGAAGTTATTAAAATTATTAACTACATGAGAAAATTATCAAGTTATTTTAATTTTATTTATATAAATGTGGTTTGTTTTGAAATAAATTCAGATTAGCAAAAAGTTAATAATTTTCCTATTTTTATCTCTTTTCTTTTTTTATTTTTAATTATGAATTATCATCATCTGTTTTGGAAAAGCATGCCATTGATAAAGTTTGAATGGAGGGAGTTAATTTGTTTTTCAAATGATATGACATTGAGATAGATTATAACAGAAGTTGGATGGAGGCTACTAATTTATTATTTTTAAAAATGCTCGATAACTTGTAAAAAAAAAAGCTGTGATAGTAGTTTTAGTAATCAGAATACATTCTGCTCTCTGAGAGAGGGGACTGAAGAACTTTATCTTGAAAACCACCATTGGATAGTGTATTTTGCACATCTGCATATAAAAATAGAGATATATTGTGAATATTTTTGTTACTATTTAAATACACGATGGTCACTTACATATATAGTTTAACTTTTCTCGGAGTGACTTGGTAAAAGCTACAGTTGTTCATCTTTCAGGTTGCATAACTCTTCTATTGATGATGGATTAACAGTGAAAAAAATGCCCTAGCATAAAAAAGAAATTGTCACTCCACCCTGGCTATATTTAATCTATATATCCATTATCCAAGAAAGAAGAGGAGAAAAACTATTGATGTCTGCCATTTACATAACCAAAAGTACAACCAATGTATAGATTATTCACTTTACCAATCAGTGGAAAGGTATCATGGACTATTGTTGAATTGTTATCTATTTGTGCTTGTGATCATTTTTCATTTATACATATCATCAAGTTAAACTAAGTAGTGTAAAATCATGAGTTTTATGAATCTCAAGCTATGGTTCAGTGCTGTTGGGATGTACACTAATGAGCATAGATTCAAACCTGGGTTTCTTACAACACTATCGGTGTTTAATAATATTATCAGCCCAAACTAATAGATGTTCTAATCATCTCTGGTATCCTATGCTATAACCATATAGTAAACAGAAAATATTACTGCTGTGGAATCAACATTATCAGCAACAAGCTTTAAACTAATAATGCTCTTCAGTATGCTATCATAAAATTATGATTGCGTCTATAAATATATCAATTAGGTTGTCTAAGTGTGGCCTGACTGACCATTCCGTATCATCCCGTTATAATATACAAAAACAAAACAGTTTTTTTAATAGCCTACTGCAGGGACAAAATCTCTCCAGTTTCCTATCAAAGAGAAATATTGACTACAGAAGATATTATTCATCAAGCTTGCCTACTGCTGGCTAGTGAAGACTTTTAGAATTTTTCATCATTTTCTTTATCATCTAATTAAGACTTGTTAAATGGTTGTTTAATGATCAATAATTGTAGTTAGCGCGTAATTTGGAAAAAAAAAAGTTATTTAAGCTTATTTGAACTTGTAAAAAAAAAAAGTGTAGTTTTTCCAGTTTGGATATGAACCTCTGAAAATGGGCAGACAGTTGTTCTTACTATTACAGAATAAAGATCATTCTATATATGTGTCTTTATATAGTATTTCAAGAAAATGATCATTTTGAAATATATTTACATAAAAATAAAATAAAAAGATTTAGTATATACCTTAAATGGAGCTGGCCTGAACATATTACTAAAAGAGATGACAAAAGAAAAACTAAACCTAAAAGATTATGTTGTGAGATGGCTGAATTAAGATAAAGAAATTAATTGGGACGATACAGAAAAGTTTGAATCGTTTATTATTTTTATTACAAACACTTATTTGTTATTTATCATCCACACATGTAATTTTTAGGGAAAAAATGTAAATAATTTTAATTTTTTAATTTAGGAAATGCCTTAGATGATTTATCGTTAGATGAAATCAATGTGGCAGCCTCTATAGACAAGGACTTAGATAATGATTCCAATTCCGTTAGTAGTTCTATAAGTGCAGGATTAACTAGTTCAGGTATATCCATTTTTAAATATAAATTATCAGAAATATAAGATAATTATTTTGTATTATTTTTAATTTATTTGCTTTATACTAGGTCTATTAGTCTCATCACAACCAATTTCTGTGCCAAGTAATAATGTAAATCATGGAAATAGTTTAAATCATATTGGTACATCATCATCATCATCACCATTAAATTCTAGTATATCTTCATTCATACCTAGCCATTTATCACAGCGACAAGAACAGTCTTTAGATCAGGTAATTATTTATTATTATATTTGCTTTTTTTTTTTTAAATTAATTACAAGATAAAAAATTAGTTATAAAATGTTTCCATAAAAAAAGAAATAAATATATAATAATAAGAACTACATTTATAATATAAACTGTATCATATATATAAGTGGCTAATAGCTAAGATTATTGTATTGTTTGATAAATATGTTTAGTAAAAATAATCAAATAACATTATTGCTTAGAAGTTCATAAGAATTTTGAATTCTGGAAGTGTTAAAGCTAAGTTGCTATCCATAGACCTTGAGCTCTCGAATCTGCCATTCTACCACTACACCAAACCATGCAATCAATATATTCAGTTAACAACATAAATAGATTCATATGAAATAATCATTATAAATAAGTACAATTTAATTTTTATTAAAGAGATTCCAATCTATGAATAAATTCATTGCTGTGTAATAATCGATTATTATCATTGTCTGCCAGTGATTGAAATGAGTTTTCATGTAATAATAAAAATGGTGGAAACTCTGCTGAGGATGTATTTGTTATATAGCATGCAAATCAATAAAGATGGAATAGATAAGATATATTATCGTACCTGTGATTTGAATTCATGTCAAGAATAAAGCTTAGTCATTTTTTTTCAGTAGCTGATTAATAGCCAACTTAGTATTGTTGATAAATAGTTATCTAGAATATCTTAATTAAAGGGAGATAAGTTTCAATATGCCTAACATAAATGAAAGACATAATTATAATATGATATGATCTTCACCTTTGGTGCTGAGTCCAAGATTTATCACTAACACAAAAAATTGGTGGAAGGGAAAATTAATTATATTTTATTTAGTTCAAATATGGTTTTCAATGAAGCTACAATATATGCTATGTTAATATAAACTGTTAAAAAAAAATGTAAATAAACAAAAAAATAAAAACGTTAAATTTTATGAATTTAGTAAATTATATCATTGTTTATCATAAATGTCAATAGCCATTTTTTCATCCTGCAGTACTATCATTAATTCAAATATGATTTTGTTTATTAACCTGGTTTACTTTTTGTTAAACATGTTAAAAGTCCAGGCATCTTTCTTTCCTTTTTGTTTTCCAAAAGTTTATAATACAATATTTCGTTTGATAAAATGTTTTTTAATTTTGAGAGAATTTCTAACTTCCTTAATAAGTGATACAATAAAAGTTACCGATTTTTACAAAGTGTATAGTCACATATTGGAGAAATAATGAAGCAGGAAAAGCATATTCTAATTGCTTGCACTTCTTAAATGGCCCTAGTTATAACCATGTTAAAAAATAATTTTTTGCTAAGGTATTGAGTATATAGATATAAAATGTGAAATAGTAAAACATTTTTGGTAGATGTTAGAAAGTTTATAAGAAGTGTTTTCACTTACCTTTTTTTTAAAAAATAAAAAAAATACAGTACAATAAGTTGATTAATATTATTTTTTGAGGAAAGGTGACTGCATGAATACACTTTATATATATATACTTTTAAATTAATTATTAAATGAGTTGTTTTTTTTTACATTTTGTTTCTACTGCATTTTAATTTATATATTAATTACTGCCTAATGCTATACTAATAATTATAAATAAAATAGAAATTTGTATAACATTACAATTATCATCATCATTATCAGTCCACTGCAGGATGACTGTCTCTTCAAGTTCAATCCATCTTCTCCGATCTTTAGCTTCTCTTTTCCACATCACCCCTGTACACTTTCTTATTTAATCCATCCATCTCACATGTGGTCTCTTTCTGAGTTTTTTACAATCTCTTGGAATTCAGCTTAAGATTTCAATTGTCCATCTATTATCATCTCTTCTAGCAATATGTCCAGCCCAACTCCAGTCTTTTAACTTTTTCAATGAGATCAGTAACACCTGTTTGTTCTCTTACCCATATATTGCATTTTCGATCTCTTCTTGTTACTCCCAACATGCATCTCTTCATATTTTTTTGAATGGTCTGAAGTCTCTGTATTGTTCTTCTATTATGTGTCCAGATCTCAAATCCATAAATAAGAACTGGTAAAACACATTTATTAAAAATCTTCCTTTTCAAACACATAGGATATTTCCTTTTAGTATCAAGTTATTTCTACCAAAAGCAGTCCAAACAAGTTTAATTCTATGATTAATTTCATCCATTATGTTTCCATCTGTATTAATAATCTGACCAAAGTATTTGTAATTGTTAACTTCTTCTAACTCATCATAATCAATTTTTATTTTCATATTTTGAGAAAATAACATTAAACATTACTTTAGTCTTTTTAACATTTATCTTTAGTCCTATTTTCATCTGATAACTCCTGCAACATTTCCTGCAGCTCTAAAGCGCATTATTTGCAAAAACAACTACATCTGCAAAATCTAAATGATTTAAATAATCTCCATTTACTTTCACTCTGTTACCTTCCCATTTTAATCCACGAAATACTTCTTGCAGCACTGCTATAAAAATTTTGGAGATATGGAGTCACTCTATCTTACAATATTATTATGTAATCTAATTGTTGCTGTTGCATTTTTATAAATATTCTTTAAAATACAACAATATCTTGGATCTATATCTTGATGATCCAATGCTTTAATCACTGAAGAAATGTTTATAGAAT
Source organism: Epiperipatus broadwayi (assembly GCA_028023455.1). NCBI lineage: Eukaryota > Metazoa > Onychophora > Udeonychophora > Euonychophora > Peripatidae > Epiperipatus > Epiperipatus broadwayi. The sequence goes on from JAQFVV010012497.1 coordinate 496,855, forward strand.
TAAATGCCTTTTTATAATCTACAAATCCAAAGCATAATGCCAACTCATATTCATTTGTCCTTTCTATAACTTCTCTCAATACCTGGATATGATCTACTGTACTAAAACCACTTTTGAGTCCAGCTTGTTCTCTTGGTTGGTGGAAATCCAATGTTCTCTGTAGCTGTAGACGAGTTGTAATTATCTTGGTAAAAATTTTCTATAAAACTGATAAAAGGCTGATAGGTCTGTAATTTCTAATATTTTCTTTATCATCTTTTTATTAATACTGCATTCTTCCAATCATTGGTACATCTTTATCATTTAGACATTTGCTATATAACTTTGCTAAACAAATTTCTATTTTTTCACCTGCTTCTTTTAATATATCAATTATAATTCCATCATTATCTGAAGCCTTTCCTTTCTTCATACATTTAATTGCATGTCTCACTTCTTCATTTAAAATTTTGGGCAATTCGGAAGATGTAATAGACATAGGAGATACTTGTGCTTTATTACTATATAATTCTTGATAACCAAGTCTTCTACCCATTTCATGATGTCATCTCTTTTTAGTAATAATTCCATCTTTTTTTCTTATTACAGATATAAATTTTTTACCAATACCAAAATGTTGTTTTACCCTCTTGAGTATTTTATTCTCTTCTGGAGCTTTTCTTGCTAGTTCACAGTTATACTTTCTTATATCATTTTCAACTTTTTTCCGCACCATTTTACAAAATTCGAGATATTCAATTCTTTTTAATGCATTATTTTTGTATATCTTCATATTCCTTTTTTTTCTTCATAAATTCTCTAGTTTCAGTAAAAATTTTATTGGTTAATTGCTGCTTTTTTTTACCAGCTATCTTTGTTGCAGTTTTTAAAAGTGTAAACAGTTATTTTCATATTAATTTTATTCAAATCTGAATCTTGTTCAAAATCTACTAATACTTGAAACCGATTTGTAAGTTCTAATTTAACTTCATTAGAATGTTTCTGAAGATTAGGAATATCAACTGTAAATATTGTTTTTCTTAATAATTTTTTTTCTCTCTAGTTTTGCATTAACACGTATCTTACATCTTACTAATCGATGATCACTTCCTGTGTTAAATTTATTAAGAACATTACAATCTTGAAATATGTATTTTCTGTTAGTCAAAATATAATCCAATTCTGCTGTACCTTCATTTGGATGCTTCCATGTCCATTTCCTTTTAACATTTTTTTCAAATAATAATTCATAATATAAAATTCTTTCTTTTTCTGCAAACTCCACAAGTCTATGCCCTCTCTCATTTCTATTACCATAACCAAAATTACCTACAGCACTTTCATCTTTGATTTGTTTACCAATTCTAGCATTAAAGTATCCCATAACAATTTTAAAATGTTGTTTATTTTAATCAAAAATCTTTTGTACATCCATATAAAAATCTTCTATTACTTCATCACTATGAGAACTTGTTGGGGCATAAATTTGAATTATCTGCATTTGGTATCTGCTATTGAGTTATATAAATAATCTTGCCATTCTGTCCGATACTCCATCAACCTCCACAATGTTACTCCACTTATATTTCCAATATTTGTGCCTTTATAATAAAGTACATATCCACTTTTTAAATCAATTGTCTCTTCACCTTTTCTTCTAACTTCACAAAGTCCAATAATGTCCCATTTAATATAAGATAGTTCTTGTAATTCTTGCAATCTTCCTTCCATTGAAAGTGATCTGCAGTTGTAAGTATCTAAATAAAAAGTCAGCATCAAATGGCAGCCTGGGTCCACAATCAGGGGATTCTTAGCACCCTCCACCTTCGGCCACCAACCGCTGCCTTGGTTGGTGACTTTATAGCCTCCTGGGAATAACGGCCATGATTTATTTTTGTCTGTCATAATTGTATATATCTATTGGGAAAATATTTATGTTACACAAACATTCATTCTGCCTTATCAGGCAACTGAGAAGAAAGACCATCATGTTTCTCGATCTTAAACTTGGAGGGTAAAAAGCCAATAAACTCACCATGCTGGCTAATGTGTGCTTGTGAGCAGCCCATCCATGTTCGTCTACTATATGAATAATTACATAGTAATAACAGCTCCAACAACAAGAATGTATGGAGTGGACATTAGGAATTTTGCCCTGCTTGGTTCCTTTGATTCCTCCAAGAGGAATCAAACAGTCTCCTTTCAGTTAATAGCAAACTTCTTTCTGCAGCCAATATTACAATACTAACCAAAAAACAAAATTTTATTAAAAATTCGTCCACAACCATGATTTCATCTATTAATAAGTAGACCTCACTTATTATTTAACACTCGCAAAGCGTTTGCACAATTGGCTTGAAAGGCCGATATGAATGTAATTACAAATTGTATACAGACGCTATAAAAATAAATGCTTATTTATAAACATATACAAAAGAAAATAGCCTTCCCATCATTCAGTTTAAAAACCAGCTTCTTTTACATCAACTCATAAAAGACACTCTTTTTTGAATTTTTTTTATAGGAATAGAAGACTTGATAATTTTGAAAATAATACTTATATTCAGAGGAGTTGATTTGCTTCTGACTATATTGAGTTAGGGTATAATCATGAATATATTAGAAATATATTTAATAATAATATCTATAAATCTGTTAATAATAAAGATTTGATTGTTAATAAGAATAAAGAGTTAATTTCTTTGCCATATAAATCACCAATTAGTAAATTGATTTATAAAAATAGTTTTTAATTGGGTGGTATGAAAGTGGCCTGAAAGAAAAGCCTGAATTTAAATTCATTACTAAATAATTCAAAACAGTCAATTGATTGCAAATCAAATAGTTTCTAAGCTTCCTTGTAGTTATCATAAAATTTATGTAGCCTCAGAGTAAATTAAGTCTTAATGAAAGAGTTAAAGTTCATAAAAGTAAAATTAAAAATAGATATAACTCAGGTTTGTATATTCATGAACTGAATACAGGTCATAAAATATTATTTGACAATGTAGTGGTTATCTTTTATGAAAAAAATGAATTGAAAAGAATAGTAAAAGAAACTTTTTCTCTACATTGTCAAATAATATTATATGACCTGTATTCAGTTCATGAATATACAAAGGAAGTTGGTTTTTGAAGTGAATGATGGAAAGGCTATTTTCTTTTGTATATATATATGTTTAGTTGAATTTTATTTGAAAAGGTCTATTTGTTAATAGATAAAACCATGTTTGTGGAAGAATTTCAGTAAAATTTTGATTTTTGGCTAGTATTGTAATGTTATATGAATTTCTATTTTAATTTATATATAATATGTGTGTGTTGAAAAGTATTATACATTTATAATACAATAAACAATATGTATTACATTATGATCAAAGCTTACGAGTTATTATGAGCTATATACGTGAAGGGGTTGGAACAAAATATAATGAATATTGCAGCTCCATTGTATTCAAAAACGATTAATTTAAAATCTACACTATTTTATTAGCTAATAACATAAAATATATAAATTGGCTTTATGTATTTTGAAAGATTCATTTATAAAATTTCTTTCAAGATATTTGATTCTATTTGATCAGATTGTATACAGTATATACTATAATTCCATTTATTTGTATTTTGTTTATAATGTGCCAGAAATATCACTAATCTGTTACTTTCTTTATTTTGCTGTAATATCTTATAAAAATACAATTTAGAAGGGATTCCAACTCAGACTTTCAAGCTCCCTACTGCTATGGACTCCATCTTATACAACCAATACAGATGACCACATACATGTGAAAAAGATAAATGATCTCCAATGTACATATTTCATATTGAACCAGCATTCATCAATTTGTCCCACACATATATGTAATCAGTCCTCAGTTTATATTAAGATAGTAAATCTTCAACCTTAATGGACAGGCTTCAATCTTCTCCACCCTCCAACTCTTCTGGCACCCATATCATTGAAATCTAATGATAGAATCCTCAAAGTCCTTGTTGATGCCAATATTATTGTCAGATGTCAATAATATGGATGACTGAAGAATTGGAGAGTGGAGAAGATTGAAGCCTGTCTATTAAAGTTTGAACATTTCTTATCTTAATATAAACTGAGGATTGATTATATATATGCATGGGAGATGATGATCTAGACCATCTAATAAGTGCTGGTTCAGCATGAAATGTGTATATTGTAGATCATTTATTTTTTTCACATGTATGTCGTCATCTGTATTGGTTGTATAAGATGGAATGGATAGCTATAGGAAGCTTGAAAGTCTGAGTTCAAATCCCTTCTAAATTATATTAAGTTCAGTGTGGACAATATAACTTTTATCTTTCCTATTGTATTGCTAAAATCCATATAATATTAATATCATCTACATTTTTTATTACTTTTACTATGCTTTTTTTTATAACCTAATATGACAGTTTCGATTGCCCAAACAATCTTCTTCAGAACTATAACAAACGTAATACAAATACACCAATATAAATCTACATGAACACATAATTTTACATTTTATAATGATTATAAGATGTATATATATATAAAATGTAAAATTATCTGTTCACGTATATTTATATTCATGAATTTGTATTACTTGTTATAGTGCCGAAGAAAATTTTAGGTTGTAAAAAAAAGCATTGTAAAAATAATAAAGAACATAGATGATATTAATATTATATAGACAATATACTTGTATTTAAAAATACAATTTGTAAATCTTACTTCAAACACTTTATAGCAAAAATATTTTATTATATATTTATATACACACCATAACATTTATATACACACCATAACCTGACGTTTCAACTGTTCTACAGTATTTTTCAGGTTTAATACTATTTCAGTTTTTTTTTTTTTAAATTTCAGAAATTTTTAAGTAACTGAAAACTTTGAGGAGGACTGTAGGATAAGGTTGTGTGTGTGTATATATATATGTATAATAAAAATTTTGCTATAAAGTGTTTGAAGTAATGTGTATATGTCAAAAACCTTCAACATATTTTAAAATCTTATTTTGTATATTATATTTTATTTAAACATCTTACTTTTGTCAGATTAATTTTATTTTAAAATTTTATTAAATTTTTGTTTTTCTAATTTGATATATTAATTGTGCATAATATTTTTCTGCTGCCTATAATCTAATTAGATTTGGTCATGATGATATAAATTTTTTTAAGTACGTGATTTTTGTTTTCTGTAATGACAAAAAGACTTCTTTGTGTTTAGTTTTTGTATTCCAGTGAATTTTAAAAAATTTCAATTGTGTTTATATGAAAACAATTTTTAAATTGTGCTATTGTATTTATAGAATAAAAAAGTGCATATATATAAAAAAGCTGGAAGCAAAAGATTATAGTATTTCACCAAGAATACTGTAACAGTTTTGAAAAATAAACTAAGAATCAAAAATGAGAGTATTAGAAACAATTCTATATAGAAAATATAAAGAACAATTTTTTGATGGTGCAGCTGTGTAATGAAGAATAAATTTAGAAATAGTTTTAAACTGTCTCAAATCAAAGCTAAGACAGATTAATTTTTATGTGCAATTTCTAACAAAACTTTTATTTTATTCTTAATTTGTATATTGAAAAGCAAAAGATAAAAAAAGAAAAAACTAGTTTTCATCAGAGCAAATATTTCCATATTGCAAAAGCTATTAATGATTGGAAAAGAAATTAAATCCATATGCTTTTTTCAGAATAATATTGAAAATTTAAATTTTTGTATTATTAAAAATAGAAATTTATTACAATGCGATGTAGTCAATAATTTCATGGAGAATTACAGAGTGAATAGTGATAGATATATTTAGCATAGGTATTATTGTCTATGAAGGAAAATGTTTATCATAAATAAAAATGAAATGAAATGAAAAAACTTCTGTTTCAAATCCAGTTTTAATGCTAAACTCATCTATCCCTCTACCATTGATATTTTATTAATGCTTAGCACATTGCTAATTTCATGTTCTCATAAACACAAACAAAAATAAAATTGAAGATTGTAGTCACAATTGTTTGCTTATGCATGTTAGTTAGAGGATAAGAAAACACAATCCATATTCACAGTTAGTGCAGAAAGATGATCAATGAAATCAGAAGTTCATGATGGTTATTCTTTCTATATGAAGCAAAATGATTAAAATAGTAAGAGATAAATCAGATACAGCCTTTGATGAACCAATAATCTTTGTCAAGTATTGCTCAAATCTGAAGACTGGGAATCGTTTTGTCAGTTTGAGTTCAGTATCTTATAATGTATATGTGGGTGTATTAAATGGTATGCCATAAAGGTTTACTCTGAAAAATTTTATGTACATAATCATTATATTCAGGCAACAAGAAAATGCTTCAATAGATTTTTGTATATTTAACTAATTTTAACAAAAATTATAGTACATAATGATCAATATTTATTATAAAACTGTTATTAAAATATGTAAAAGTTTGTATATATTTACTCAGGTCCTACTTACTATTTACCCTTCTAATTATTATTGGCAGAAATTTTTATTTACAATTACTAATTTATAGTTCACTTTCAGTGGCAATATGCAAGACATCATAAGTTTAATCCATTATAGTTAATATAATTTATTGCCAAAAAGAACTCATCATTTCAATTTAATTGAAATATTCAAGTATTCTCACATATAAATATCCACTCAATTAATTAAAACTTTCGAAAGATTGTTATGAAAATATAAATAATGCTATTAACGAGTATGATGATTAATCTATTATTCAGTTATTAAACAAATGATTTAGTAATTAGTTATATATATATACACACACTAAATAGTTGGTGATTTCCCCTCCCCCTTTAAGAATAGATTATTTTTGTATTAGGTTTGGATTTACACATTAAATGTAATCCTCCTATCAGTATTCAATCTGACATACAGACATGAGGTCTTAGAATATTCAGCCTGGTATACTGTCATGAAATCTACAATATATAAGTGATGAAAGATTATACTATTGATCAAATAGTTAAATTTTTTATTATCAAATGATACGTTAAATTTTTATTACATGTACACTTTCTTTATAATGTGATGAATAGTTGTCTTTTTTTAATACAGTCAATCTCAGTTAATAGTTTTATTTATGGGTAATTGATTATAAAATTAATTTTCACTTTATATCTGAAGGAGGCTAAAGTTACATGATCATACATTACTAAATGTATCAGTATTAATTATTTTAACACTAAGATGGTATTGATATTTTTAAAATTTTTATTACTCTTTTATTATAGTTGAGTCATTAGTATAATTTTAACTTTTATTCATATAATTGAAAAAATCATTATTAAAATACTGCTTTGTATGTTATAAGTGAAATAATTAGTTTGAAGTTTTGCATTTGCAAATTATATTACATAATGTTAATGGCTTTTTGTTAATGAATATAACAATTTTAAACAGAAAAAGAAGAGAAAAAAAAGATAGACAAAAATAAATAAATATTTAAAGTAAGTTTTGCAATAATTGTGCAAACCTATTTGGAATTACAAATATGTCTTCATATAAAATATATATTGGTTCTTTAATATCTATTTATTTGATATCTTGCAAGGTTGTCTATTAACTTTTTGTATAGTGAACTTTACTTTTTTTTTTTTTGAAATTTAACACCTTACCTTATTATCACTCTCCATTGTATTTTATCTTCATCCTTCTCAATGAAAGCAATTAATATTATATTTCTTTAAAGTATATTTGAGATAATCTTTACAATTCCATAACAAAATATGTTTTCAGGAAATCTATTATTGTTCATTTATTTAGTATGCTCAATTTTCAACAAATTTATGCCTTTCTAGTAGTAGATTTAGTACCAAAACATTCAGTAAACTGATAAACAAGCAAATTGTTTTATATTATTAAATTTTAAAATTATATGGAGTATGCTTGGATTCTTTTTATTCCTGCATAAATACTATATCTTGGATTGAAGAAGAGCGTATTCATTTATTTAACACTCAAAAGGCGTGTGCTCAATTAGCTTGAAAGGCGGATATTGGAATAAAATTAAAGCTTTATTCTATATTGACAGTTGATCCAGGTCTCACTTTTATACAATAAAATGGGCAAAATAATAGCTCTTTATACAACTAACTAATTTAATTACAATAATTATACTACTTTTCATCAATTCTCTATTTTTTTAACTTGTTAAATGTAGTAGCACCCTTTGGAGTCTGTTTTGTATCTCAGTATTCAAATTTCCCTCTGCCTTTCTACATAACAAAAGTTGATACGGTAAAAGTTGTTTTTTTTTTTTTTTTGTCACTGGCTTATAAAGAATTTTTTTGAACCTTAATTATTAAACCAAAGTCTTTATAGATTGTATTTAAAACAGTAACTATATTCTGTAGATCATCTTTTGAATTGACTAAGATGACATAATCATAAGCACATTATAATTTGAATTAAATTTTCCATTTGATCATCAAATTTGCATTGCATTTTAATGTTTTCTTCATGCAGTTCTCTACACTATTGTAGTTATTTATTACTAAATGGTAATTAAAAACTTATTATTTCATTACTCACCTAAATTACTATATTGAATTTGAGTAATGATTTCTTGGTATAATTTGAATTAAAGTATGTTTATCTATGTTCCTTTGATATTTAAGGTTTGATATATTTAAGCTACTTAAAATGAACTTTTTATAGCTGTAAGCTATTGCATATTATGCATTGCATTTCAGTGCTTTCTTTATGAAGTTCTCTATAACAGTTCCAAAGATCTCTAGCATGATATGTAAAATTAGAATTAGTACACTTTCTTGTGTATGATTGCTTTTTATTTGAAATGACTCAATTTTTTTTCAGCAATAATAACTTTTCTATTTATTTTTTTTCCATTACGTGGGAACTGTATGTGTAAATGAAATGTGATAAATCAAATAAGTATGAACCTATACAATTGATAGAATCAGGTCAAATGTCTTGACCAAATCATAAAAGCAGTATAAATTACATCTTTGCTCCTAACATTTTTCTTGCATTTGTCTGTCAACAAAACCATTTCTATAGTGCTTCTTGATTCTCTAAAATAACAGTGAGTCTGGTAATTATTTATCTGAAACTAAATCTTTAAAAGTATTTTTGCTGTAACATATAATGGGGTATATTTTTATTCCCTTACTTTATAAATTGGAACAATAGAAATAGTTTTATGATCATACGGTGTGATTTTAAATTAAATTGTTTTGAAGCTAATGTATTATCACCCCATTTTAAAACTTTTCCAGGTTTCACATCAGGATATGTATTTGAGTAAGTAAAATGGATATATCATTAAAGGTATCATCTCAATTCTTGTATCATTATTCACATAGTAATTGAAATACTTTTTACATCTATTCAAAATATCTTATTGCATAAAAGAGTATCATCCCAGGACTTTTCAGATAATTGTGATGAAAAAAGATAAAGTGATCACAATTAATCCCCTTGTCAGTAATTTAAGTTGTCTTTTTATATCTCTAGTTGTAATGAAGCTTCACATTCAGTTTAGTATTTTTCAAGCAAAAATTACCACATTTAATTTTAATCATAGAGTCATAATCAAGGAACTCGTTAGAACTCACCTTATTAAAATAGACTTAATTACATACACAGTTTTCTTAAGAAAATTTTATGCAACAATTACATAACAATCTTGGAAATTAAAATTAGCATTTTTAGTAATTATTGATAATTGGATCAATGATGGATATTTTTGAAGAACAAAACATGAATATCATACCCTATGTTTGGAATCATATTTAGGCTTACTAGTCTATAAATATGTCCAATTATTTTTAAGTATTTGTGTAATATAATTTTTTTTTTAATTCCAACTTTTTATTTCTAGCATATGTTGATTTCTTTATAATCTTTTTTTTTTTTGCCTAAACAAAGTGTTTTCAGTAATCTATCCACTTGTTACACAAAAATTCATTTACAGTAGCTCAATGCTCAATATCATTATTTTAGATAACTTTGAGGAAAAACTTATTGATACTAACAATATATGCATCAAATTTTTTTTAAAAAAAACTTGGTTTTTTAAATTGGTATTAATGTATTAATGCTATCCAAAAAGGAATAAAAATTTTCTATGAATTCTTTGAATCTGATCTTTAAATAGCATTAGCACTGATAAAAATGATCACATGCACATTGTCCGTATGAATTTTCAATATCATTAGCCTTTTATATTGATTGTCTAGGAATTCCAAAAATTGAAAGCAACATATCCAGTATTTGTCTGTTCAGATTTTTCCAATGTTACAGTATATTTTATTTGGTATTCAAAGAATAATTAATCTATTGCTGATTAAGTTTCATTAAAAAAATTACAATAAATACCGGTAGTTCACAGAAGTTCTCATATTGCAACTTTTACTAAAAAATCAGTAATTCAATTACTGTCTTATCCAAGCATTTCACAACAAGATCTAAGTAAGTTTGGCTTTTTTTTTTTTTCACTTTAAAATCTGAAAATAAACCACTAATCATTGCATGATCACCATTTCTTATGCTTGCTCATAACTGTTATTAAAACAGGCAAAACTCTCCATACAGTAGTGCCACTCAGTGCAAGCCAGAGTAATCAACGGATGCCAAGATCTAGATGTAGTGCTCTCAAATCCAAGGCTTCTCTCTGATGAAAGCCGCAGGCTAGAAACTAGTCTGGGGATATTGGACGAATTGGCACTAGATAGGGATTTTATGCACAAGCCTTCTGGCATCCATTGATTACTCTGACTTGCACTGAGTGGCAATACTGTATGGAGAGTTTTGCCTGTTTTAAATCTGAAAATACTAATAAGTAATATTTTTTAATAGTAATGATGCTTAATAATCACAATATTATGAATGACTATGATTTATCTGCTCTCTATACTCATACTTTAATTGTGACTATAACAAATAGAATAAATTGTTGATAAAATATAACAATTATTTCTTTTATCCTTCTAGTCAGTTGTTTAGTTTTTAAATCTCTATCTTGCTGATGAAATTCCACATTTAGTTTATTATTTTCCAATCAGAAATGCCACATTTTTTTAAAGTCAACTTATTAATAATAAAATCTTTATGAAAATTAGTCAGTCAGGATTTTTCTTTTTAGAATAAATTTACTTATTTTCACATTTCCCTTTTTTTAGAAAATTCCATGCATTGATTGCTTGACAATCTTAAAAAGTAAACATAATGGTGCAATAGTATTTTAATCAAAAGTTCAGTGAATCAACTAATTTAAAATCATAATAATATCATGAAATAGTATTAGCTTAGATAAGATTATTAGCTTAATGAAGTTATTGCAATGTTTTACAATCGTAAAAATGTAAAGGGTACAGTTCCTGTGAGAATCATGGAAAATTTTTAAATCATAGTTATATTATGTTAACTTCAAAACAATTATACTATCCTATAAAGTTATGCTAAATGATTTTAAGGAGGTTTTTATTCTTCATAATTATAAAACTAAAGGCATGGAAAAGATGGAGTAATTATAGTTACAGTAGTGTATCATTTTTTTATTTTTTAATCTTGTTAAATGCAGTAGCAGCCTTTGGAGTCCATGTTACATCTCATTACCCAAATCTTCAATTGTCTGTCTACATAAAAAAATTTCCTAAGATATTTGAATTGATTTGCATTCTCAAGTTAATAATTATCCAAACTATAAGTTGTTGAAAATGTTTTTATTACTGGCTTATAAAACACTTGAAGTTTTTTTTAACATCTTACATATAATATTGCTGTAACCTCACAGCATATCAAAACTAGTGTAATCCCTTTCACTTAATAATCTATCCTTAAAAAAAAAAAAAAAACTTGTGGCAATTTAATTGTTCATTCATTTGTCTTTTTCTAGAATGTTTTTCATTACAAACAACCCTAACAATCTTTAAATCTTAGCAGACTCTTAGCTGGTAGAGCTGTCCTCTATTCAAATCTTGAAAAGTTCATATCAAACAAAGTAAAAAAAATCAAATTTACTTTATTTCTACCACTTTCCTGTTTTTGGCCATTATCATTATTGATTTTACAATTATTTCTATCTCTTTAGTGAGTGATCCATCATGCAGGGCAATCTAACCTTACTGATTACACTATCTAAGTTCCTTCCACTTTCATGGTAGATGACAGGAGGCTAAATTGAAATTTCTGTCCTAAGTTCAATTCCAAAGTACTTTATTATTGGTTGTATTGTATCTATAAATATGGCAATTAAGAATTTCCAGTCTATTAAATTATGATTGTCTCAGTCATCATTATCTCTGCACCAAGGACAAAAAAAGAAAAAAATAAGGAATTGCTGAATTAAATATCCAATCCCATTAAGGCAATCACATCAAACTTAAGTGATTGAAAACAATAAGATAAAAGATTACTGAACAGAATTATGAGAGATTGTTTGAATCAGAAATAGTATCTAGCTTTTGATTAACTAATGTGTTATTTCATAAGGCAGCAAAAAAATACTGCTCTAAGATTGAGTATTGCTCTTTGATTATGCATAGCTAACTGATATCAAAGTCATTTGGCTATTTTCATTCTCTGGATCCTGTCAGCTGCTTGAATACAGTACTTTATTTTCCAGTTATAAATAACTCAAGAAATCACTAACAATAATGTTTTATTTTTTTTTAAACTAAATATGCTCTATCATTAAAAAAGAAATCAATTTTTAATTAAGGAAGTTAGCAAAATTTTTTACAATAAAGTTTTAATTCTGTTTAGCATAGCTGTGAGACTTGATAACTTTTTTTATAGAGGTTTTTGTTTTCATTGTTTATATAGACATAAAACGGAGTTCTCTTAAAAAAATCAATAAAATATGTAATAATTAGTTTTGCACGTAAAGAAAATAATTCAGAATTAACATTTTTTTTAAACTAAATTTACATCTGCTCCTTAGCAATAATGATATGTCTTTCAAAGTAAGAATAATGATGCATTATCATTTTCCTTTAATTAATAATCAGCAAATTAAGTAATTAAAAACCACAACAATTAAGGTCTTATATCAATATTAACTTATATAAGAACTTTTTTTTCATATAAAAAAATCCCCTAGAATTATTTTTTTCCTTTTTAATATTTATTTACATGAACCCATATATACTCCAATACATTTTGCACATGTTTCCAACATTTTCAACTATCTTCTTGTAGTCATTATTTATATATGTATATATATTTTTTAAACTCATAATATATTTTTTAGCATCTATGTATAACTCTTTTCATTATATAAGTTTTACTATTACAATTACTTGTCTCCCCTTTTCTTAATTTTTTAACCATTTTTTTATTGCATGTTGCACCAATGTACTGTCATCATATTATTTTTTAATTCAGTTCGAATACTAGCAAAGTACCTCTAGCCATCCATACGCAGATATTAAATCAAGAATACTATGACCTCTGCCCTATTTGCCTATTCTCGAGGCTAATTACGAACAAACAACATTATCTGAGACACACATAAATTATTTCTCACCGCCACAAGCTTACAACAGAGGTAGAGACATGGACGGAACACCTACAGACTAAATAGTTAAATGTCAATAAAAGTACTAAGAAACATTGTTTTCGTCCTGATCATTGGAAAGTAAAATAACATTATAATAAATTAGGAAACTCAAGCTTTTATAGTTAAATAATATTTTAATTAATCTTAAAATATTAATAATGACTTAATCCCTGCTATTCCCCTAAATTAATGAAACAAACTAATTAGACAATAAAAACAGATTAATGTGTTTGTGCTAAATCTTTTCTTCCCAATTTTAATAAAATTGTCAATTCGAATCTCCTCGATAAAGTACATAAAAAACTTTGCACTTTCTATTTTCTAAAACAGACGTTTAAAATTATTTAGAGATAGCTAAACAGATATAGTAAAACACGGTGGCAAAGGAAGAGACAGGAACAGGAAACCGATTAACATGAGTTTAAAGAAAAATAACTTTACTAACAAGGAAACAAATTACTTAGAAGAATCAAAAAAAGGGTAAATAATAGAAGAGACATATAAGATCAAGAAAAACTATAAACATAACAACCAAACTTAAATTACAAAAAGGAGAAAAACAGGAGGGATTTGCCATGATTTGCGCGGAATCCAACCCCTGGGTTGGGGACCCACCCATTGCAACCGTTTTGAAGCCTTTAAACCCCCCAGCCCCGAATTCCAAGAAGCCACGTTGTCCCCCTTTTTCCCCGTTGTGACGCGATCCCCCCCCCCTTTCACCTTTCCCTCTTCTTAAAAGGTATGCGAGGGCAATAATAAAAACCTTTATACCAAAACACAGCGTAAAGAAAACCTTAAATTCGAATTATACCTCGCGCGTGTCAGTTTCTTTATTCGATCCTGAAGTTATTACAAAGATTAACACAATTTTCTCAAAACGGCACTCCACCGTGCGGCAGGTATGCAAAAAACATTTACAAACCCAGCAATACCAACAATTTCTTATGTATTGCTATTTATTTATCACTATAAAACTTTGTATAACTTTCTGTTTAGCAATCTATGATTCCATATTTATTTTTGATATCAACATTATAAAATGTAATAATTTTAGTAGAGTTAATGCATTTAAAATATATTTAGCATAAAAATCACATTTATATGTATATCTTTTAAATAATTTATTAAATAGCTAGACATAAGGAACTAGATATATATCCAGTATAATTTATTATTCAATTTTTATTTTTCTAATTATTGATATTATATTTTATGGAAAATTTCTTTTATTGTCACAATTTGGTTATTATGTAACTAACTTATCTTAGTTAAATAATGAACTAATAGAGGGCATGAAAATTGCAGGGATATTACAGATAAAATAAAGAAGAGTAGAGATGTGTATGTTATGGTAGGGACTAATAATTTATCAGAGCCATCACAGAGAGTAATGGATGAGTATATAGAATTGATTAGGAATGTGAGTAAGATTAAAGGAAGAATAGGAATAGTTGGGTTATTACCAAGATTTGATGAGAAGTATATGTTAGATAGGGCATGCTTTATAAATGAGAGATTGAAAAATTGTGTGAGAGAAATGATGTTATGTATGTGGATATGGGACATTTTTTTATTGGAAAGAGGGAGTTATATAGTAAAGATGGATTGCCTTAGAAAAATAAGGGAGTGGAGTTTTAGGGAGTTTGATTTATAAAGAATATAGTTAAGGAAACTTATAATAAAGGGAGGGTGGGGTTTTAAGTGATAGTGTTATCAGAAAGAAGAATGGACAGGATGTCAGAAATAATGAAAGGGTAGCTGATTTAGATATAAATGTAGATGTGGAGAGGGAATGAGTCTGTAAAATTAATGGTAAGCAAGTTATTTATAAATGTAATGGAGAAGAAAGAGTCAAACGAATTTATAAAAGAGTAGTTAGGAAAGAAGAAATTGTTAAAAGTGGGTATCTGAATATGCAAGGTGGTAGGAGACCAGAAAAGTGGCTGGAATTAAACAAAGTAATTAAAAATGAAGAGCTTGAGGTATTAGCAGTAGTGGAAACACATCTAAGAGAAGAACCTATTCTGGCAGATTTGGTATGGGAGAGTATAAATAGAAAAGAAAAAAGGAGTGATGGTATAGGAGTTATGTCCAAAAAATATTTAAATACTGTTAAATGTCAAGAACATTTGCGGTTTGTGATAAGGTTAGGAAGATAAGAATGGATGGTGGCTATAATGTATATAGTCATCGGAGATAGTCAAACTATAATGGAGTGGAACAATAGCCTATATAAATGCTTAGTTAAGGATATACAGAATTTTGAAGAAAAGGAGAAGAGATTAATGGTTATAGGGGATATGAATGGGCATATTGAAGAAATTGATGATATAGGTAATAAGAATGGACAGCTTTTGAAGAAATTATGTCAGAGAGTGAATTTGAGTATTGGAAATTTATCAAATATTTATGAGGGACAATATACATGGTCTTGAAATAATATATTACACACAATAGATTATGTTTTAGTAGAGAAAGAGAAAATGAATAAAGTACGAAAAATTAAAGTGTTTGATAATTAAGAGAGAGTATGTAGTAGCGATCATAACTTCTTTATAATAGAAATGGTTAGTAATGTGAGGGAAAATAGTAATAAAAGTAGAAAGGATGGTGAAAGATCTGGATGGAAAATGAATGATAATAAGTTAGAAGAGTATAAAATAAAAGTTGAAGAAACCATGGAAGAGTTGGTTGGAGATGAGTATAAGGAATGGTAATGATGCATTATGTGTTAGTAAAGAGATAGTACATTACTTAGGGCAGGAGTCCCCAACCCTATGCCCGCGGGCACCCGCAGACCATTTTACATGTGCCCGTTGCTATCCGAACACGATAAAAAATTATTTATCTGATACAAATAAATTTAATTTTTAAATATTTTTATAAATTATTGTATTATATTGTAATCAAATTGTAGGGCATACTATACTTTTACAGCGTAAAAATATAAACGTTAATTATATGTTAAAATTTTATTTTTGAAATAAATATTTTTTTGTACATTATGTGTATTATTAACAATATGCAATTATAAATTTACATTGAAAAAATAAATGGTGCCCACCAACTGATTGAAAAAATAAATGGTGCCCGCCAACTGGCCGATATTATAGAATGTGCTCTTAAGTGCAAAAAGGTTGGGGACCCCTGACTTAGGGAAAGTACAAAGAGAAGTAGAAAGACATTCATTAGATGAAGATGTGTGGACGGTAAAGGAGGCAATTCAAAGAGAAATAGGATGGTCAAGTTTTTATATGAGATATGCAAAAAACACAATGAAAATGTTCAGTAGATTGCAGTTTATGGATAATAAAAGAATAGCCAAAATAGTATTTAATTGGGTTATGAATAAAGAGCAGGTAACAAGACGAGTGAGAAAGGTAATACACTATGCAGAAGATTTGGATAATGAATTTATGTCTGTATACTTATACAAAAGGTGGGATGATTGTGCTAGGATTACTGTTGAGGGTTATAGTGCTAAGGAATGGAATAGAATAGATGCATTAATAAAGAATAGGAAGTTGGAGAGATGGAGAGTAAAAAGAGTTTAAGTATATGTAGAAGTAAACGGACTATTGGATGCGAATTAATTTATGATAATAGCAAGGAAAGTAATTTACTGCTTAAGGCTCGAATGGAATCTTTAACAATGAGAATATACACATAAATGGAAAATTGTGGGTGATTTAGTCTGCAAGTTGTGTAAAGGAAGGCACAGAAAGTATTAGACATCTGTCAATTGAACGTGAAAGCGTGAAAGCAAAAAGGGAACAAATATTGAAGTTGGGAAAGAAATATAAACAAAATGATTATACAGAAAGTGGATTATTGGTTTTATGCTGGGTTTGGGAAAAGATAAGAGGGATTTAGAAAAAAAAGGCCATGGAGTTGACAAAGATCATGTTGTGAAAATGAGATGGAGTAGGATATGGGAAAGTTTAGGGTGGAGAATGGAAAGGGAAGGGAAAATAGCTAACAGGTTCTCCGAGCATAGTTGCTGAGAGATTCATAACTCCGTATAAGAAGAAATCACAGCGCATCACATCACAATACATCTTGAAAGTTATTTGTATATTTTTATTCATATACTTCATAAATGTGTGATGGAATAAATTTTAAATATATTTAAAAACATATTGAATGTGGAAAAATCAGATGTGTTGTTGAATTATTCCATGTGTTCATTGTTTAATAAAAAAGAAGATATTAAACTTTACTAGATAGTTGGATTAGGAATGATATAATCTCCGGCTTAATGAATCATCAGTAATAATCATTGATGTCTTTATCTGAAATGGATGGTATCAATGTTATGAGTGCAGAAAGTTTGACACATATAAAGCAAACAGTAATAATTTTATATTATTACTATTATTATTCAACAACTTTATGATTTCCTCATTAGTTTCAGATTGACCTTGCTTGTGGCTCTCTTGAATAAGGCTCTAATCAAGACATTCAATTTTAACTAAAGTTAAAAATTAGAATATCTGTGAATTATTTACCATAAATTTCTTGATTGAATTTACTTTAATGAATCCTAATCAGAAATAGATTTATTCTTTGAATTCCCAATCAAATATATTATAACAGTGGGAAATTGAAATAAACAAAAATTGCATTCTGATACGTCATTCTGATCAAGTTAAAAATTGATTTTGTTAGTTAACAACATTTTGCAGCTTGTCTAAATATATTTGTGAATTATTATTCATTAGTGTATATGTTAGTTTACTATTATAGAGTTTAATAAATTACTTTTTTAAAATAATTTATATTCTTAATTTTAGACTGCTATTGCATTTCTAAGTCATCCAAATACATCAGGTAAATTTAGCAGTTTTACAACAAGTTCAAGTTTATATGATTATTCATCACAAAATTTATCTCCTAGTAATCGTAATAGCTTTTTATCATCATCATTTTCAAATAATACAAATGAAGTTCAGCGATTAAAGGAAGAATTAGCATCAAATAAAGCTAAACTTCAGTCATGGGAAGAAGGAATCCAGCAAGCGAGAAATGTAAGTAAATAATTAAATCTAATTTTTCATATTTAGGTTATTTTTTTGTGAAAAAAAATGCTTACTTTCAAATGTAATTTTCTTATTACTAGCTTGATTTTTGAGGGAAGGGGGGCTGAAATAATTAATTTATTACAATATCATCTGTTACATTTTTATTTTACTTTCTGATATGTAAGCCTCATTTTTCTGAAATGTTATAAAATTAATTATTTCTATTACAATTTTTATGAGCACAGAAAATCTGATTTTATTTTAAGCAAAGTTGCTTATTATAAATTTGAAATTTTTGAAAATTCATTTTATATTATGTATTTTTTTATAGCATTTTTTCCAATATGTAATTTTTTTTTTTTAATACTATAAATACTGCAACAATTAAGCTTGCTTGCTTCTTGCAAGTTTGTTAAAATGGCTGTCATA
This sequence comes from Epiperipatus broadwayi, assembly GCA_028023455.1. Taxonomy (NCBI): domain Eukaryota; kingdom Metazoa; phylum Onychophora; class Udeonychophora; order Euonychophora; family Peripatidae; genus Epiperipatus; species Epiperipatus broadwayi. Next base: position 515,853 of record JAQFVV010012497.1, read on the forward strand.
AATCTGATTTATGAATTGTTATGGTGTGCACGTTCAGATTTAGCTTCTCCATAAATATGATATATTTGGAATGCTATTTATTAAATCTTCATCCTCATCATTTTCAACTATTATTGATCCACTGCAGGTAGAAGGGCTCCAAGTTTGATCCAGTTTTTCTGGTCTCTTCTACTCAACATTATTTCATCCATCCTATTACATGTGGTCTCTTGTTAGGCTTTTTATAATCTCTTGGAATCCTGTTTAAGATTTCAACTGTCCATCTATTATCATTTTTTTAAGCAATATTTCCAGGTCACTCCTTTCAGTGATATCACTAACTATTTGTTCTCTCACCCATGCATTTCGTTTTTAGTCTCTTTTTGTTACTTCTAACATACATCTCTCCATACTTCATTGAATGGCCTGAAGTTTCTGTATTGCTCATTGTTAAGTGTCCAGGTCTCAGATTTATAAGTAAGAACTGATAAAACACATTTATTAAAAACTTGCCTTTTCAAATATATAGGCAGGCATATTTCCTTTTAATATTATTTCTACCAAAAGCACTCCAATCATGTTTAATTCTATGATTAATTTCATCCATTATGTTTTCATCTGTAGTAATATTGTGACAAAAATTTTGTAGTGATTAATTTCTTCTAACTCATCATTATCAATCTTTATTTTCTTTTTTTGAGAAAGTCCACTGAATATTACTTTAGTCTTATTAATATTTACCTTCAAAATCTTTTTTTTCTTATTGCAGAAATAAGTTTTCTATCAATGATATTGTTTTACACTTTTTGTGATTTTTTTTTTTTTTATAGCTTTCCTTGCTTATTCACAATTATATTTTTTTAATTGTTATCAACTCTTTCAATCCTTCTTAATACCTCATTCTTATATATTTTTATATTTCTTCATACATTGTTTTGTTTTAATAGAAATTTTACTAGTCAATTGCTGCTTTTTTATATTAGCTATCTTAGTTGCAGTTTTTAAAAGTATATCAGTTATTTTCCTATTGATTTCGTTCAAATTTGAATCATGCTCAAAATCTGTTAATATTTTTTAAATGTTACAAATTCTAATTTAAATTCATTGGAATGTTTGTGAAAGTTAGGAATATCAACTGTGAATATTGTTTTTTTTTTAAATAATTTTTGTATATCTAGTTTTGCAGTATACATATATTTTACATCTCACTAATCAATGATCACTTTTTGTGTTGAATTTCTTAAGAACATTATACTCTTAAATAAATATTTTCTGTTAGTCAAAATATAATCCAATTCTGCTGTACCTTCTTTTGGATGCTTTCTATACCATTTAGCATTTAAAAAAAGAATTTGTTATATAATTTTTTTTCTTTTTCTGCAAACTCTTTCACTTGTTTACCAATTCTATCATTAAAGTCTCCCATGACATTTTTAAAATGTTGTTTGGTCTGATCAAAAGCCTTTTATACATTTATATAAAAATCCTCATTTCTTTCTCACAATGAGAACTTGTGCGTAAACCTGAATTATCTGCATTTGGCATCTACCATTAAGTTGAGTAACTAATCTTGCCATTCTATGTTATACACCATCAATATCCACAATGTTGTTTTTCCACTTTGTATTTATAATGAATCGTATTCCACTTATGCTTCCAGTGTTTGTAACTTTATATACAGAACATGTTTATTTTTTTAATCACTTGTCGCTTCACTTTTTCTCCTAACATCACAAATTCTAATAATATTCCATTTAATATTAGTTACTTCTTCTTTCAATTCTTGCAATCTTTCTTCTCTTGAAAGTGATCTGCAGTTCTAAGTATCTAAATATCATCATCAAATGGCAGCCTGGGTCTGCAATCGGAGATTCTTAGCATTCTCTGCGGCCACCAACTACTGCCTTGAACTGAGAACTTTAGAGCCATCTGGGAATAAGAGCCATGTTTTAATTTTGTCTGTCATGATTGTGAATATCTATCAAAAAAAAAAAAAAAAAGTACATTTACACACATATTCAGTCTGCCTTCAAGAAAACTCAATTGATATTTCAGTTAACAGTTATTAAGCAACTGAGAAGAAAGACCATAGTGATTCTTGATCTTAAACTCAGAAGTAAAATGACAATGAACTCACCACAAATGGCTAATGTGTGTTGATGAGCAGCTCATCCATGTTTGTATGCTATATGAATAATCACATAATAATAACAGCTGCAATGATAATAACATATGGAGCGGACAGTAGTTATTTGCCCTGCATAGTTTTTTAAGACCTCAAAGAAAAATCAAAGGATCTCCTTTCAGTTAACAGAAACTTCTTTCTGCAGCCATTAATAATCTTTGTTTATTTATGAACTTATTAAAATTATTAGAATTTATTTCTTAATTATAATTTGAAATCGTAAACTAGTTTTAATTATGAAGGTCGTTGCCAATATAAAATTTCATTCCTTTGGGTATGATTGGTTGATTTATTATCTATATAACAGCACAGACATTAAGTATTAATGAACCATTCTTTGTCTAAAGTGATAAATTGTCAATGAATGGGAAAGAATTAGTGTTTTTTTTTTTTAAAGTTTGTTAAAATGATTCTAGTAAGGCTGACTTGTGAATTATTATTATGGTATGCACATTCTAAGTTAACTTCTCTATAAGCATTTTAAATATATATATTAAATTTAATTATTGATTTTTTTTTGCATTTGATAATTTATATTTTGAATCAAACAATTTTTGTGCTGGTTCTCTAAATTTAATATCCAAATAAGATATGAAAATGAGCTATGTTCTGATAATTTGGCTGTCCTACATCCTTACCATTGGTTAAAGACTCAGATATACAGTTAATTTTTCTCCAGTTCTTTTAACAAAAAAAGTTTCCCTTTCTGCGCCCATTGGCTAATTGCTTTTAATTATTAGTCAACTGCATAAAAGAGTTTACCAAAACACCAGAGAACATCCAAAATATTGAAAAATCAGATATCTGTTATTTAGCTAGAAAAAGTATGCAAGAAGGAAATACAGTCTTTCAAGTTAAGATACCATTTTAAATAGAATATTGCTTGTGAAGTTGTATAGATCTACAGATCTCATCGTTAATGATTATGTATTATTGAAATAACTCAAAAATATTTAATTATTTTATTATAGTCAAATCATTTCTGTGCTAAAACATTATTATCAGATCAAAAAATCATCCCAGACTTCCTATCAAAAACATCCAGCAGTAAGCTATCTTGAAATACAAAAAAAAAAAAAAAAAGAATTCTTCTTGCAATTTGGTCAATTTATCTAGGTTAGTCAAAATTGTCCCTGTTAACAATCATTTTTATTCTATTAAAAAAAAAAAAGATTAAATAATTTTGGCATTATTCATTTTATTTCAATCTCAGTTTTTTTATGCTCAGAGTTATATAGTATTTTTAAACAATTTTTTCTTCCTACTTTTTACTGTGACTTCTTGAATGTTGTATTATACTGACATGTGAGATGCAAGTGTAATTCATAATTTATTCATGATTAGTTGGAATGAAGAAAGCAATAGTGGCATAATCTAAGGTCACAGATTCATGCAAAATATGATATAGCTTAATAGTCTAATATTTTTATAAATGATTTGCTTATTTCAACAGAAGTTTAACTAATGCTTCAACTACAGTAAAAAGCAAAGTGAATATTATAACTGGAGGTTGAAATGGTTTACCTGTTTTAGAAAAAAAATAGTATTCAGATTTGTGCTCCACAAACCATCCATAGAAATAATATATATGAAGTTCACTTTGCAAGGGCATGAAATCGAGAAATTACTATAAAATTACCCAAAATTATAAAAGAAATGGCATTTGTGCACACTGACAATTATGATTTGTTACTTTAGTTATGATTATTATTAAGGATTATTTTATTAGATATCCTATATTCACTTTCAATGAAGCATTTATAAAAGTGTGGCTGTAAAAAAATTTGATTATGAAACAATTGAAAGATATACATTTTTCTACTCACAAAGTCATCTGTTATATTTGTGGGAGAAGAAAACAAATATTGAAAAAGCAAATATGTAAATAAACTCTTTAAATTTTTTAAATTGAAATGTTGCCTGATCCCTATTTAAAATGCCAGTCAAAAAGTAAAAAAAAACCAAAACCATGAAGTTGCAAGAACAAAAGTAATTTTTAAAATTTTTTTAAGAATTGAAATATTTTATTAAATCAATGTGCACATGCATATTTTACTACCTCTGAATGATAATTAAAGCAGAATACATTGACTATTAGTCAGCTATAATCTTTAAAGTGTAAGTTCAGTAAACTTAATTGTTTTCAATAGAAGAGACACTTTGTTGCTGAAGAATGCACTATGCATTCAGATCTCAATAGTCATTAACAAAGAATATGTGTTAATTCTGGATGAATACTTTAATATTATACTTTGCAGATCTCATGACATTAGAAATAAACATTCCAAAACTGTTGAGAAACCAATTCAGCTAAATTAATTGCATGTTGATTAAGATATGCCAAGCACATATTTAGTAATCCAAAATAAATAAAGAATACTAGAAGCCCTGCAATTTGCATTTTAGCCATGCTTGTGATAGGTATTCATTGAAATGTTTACAATTTTTACAGAGACTATTATATTAACATGAATAAGTATTAAAATAAAATAAAAAATCTTACTCATTTCCCATTAGTAAGGAAATTTTATTTTTTTTTAGCCAAGAATAAATTATTTTCAAATCTAAAATTAATATCACTATCTTTCCAACAAAAGTGTTAATTTCTCTTAATACTGATCAGAAATAACAGTGTATTAAGTTAAGCACCAAATATTTTTTATCAGATTATACTTTATCTGTGATTGTAAACTATTGTATCATGCTTTAATGTTATTATGTTTGCAACTTAAAGAAATACTGAAAGAAAAGAGTTCATTTTGTGTTTTAAAAATCTAGAGAATGTAGACACAAAGTTATATTATGAAAAATGCATGTAGGAAATAGATAATTTAAAATTTTTAGGACATATAAAAAAAATTTATATTAACATAACACCATTTCCATTTAATAAGGGCATTTCTATTTATTAAAAAAAAAAAACTAATATTAATGCTAGATTAAATTCAGTTAAAGTTTAAAAAATTTGCTTTTCTTGAATTTTCTATCAGCTTATAACAACACTACTTAATATACCTGATGCATCTATAATTATACAACTCCAATGTTTCACATTCATTATTATAGATTGAAAGATATAGCTAGAAAAATAAAAAAAGCTGGAGAGATCGTTTTTTTAAATTCCTTTTCTACCTTCATGGTTGCATCATTAAACTGTGTTAAGATCATGGGTTGCTATTGGATTATTATCTCTCTCAAAATCATTCACCAAGATTGTTAAGACAAACCATTATTCTGGGATTAAAAATCTGCTTTGTGATGAACTCTTAATTTTTTTATACAGTAACTAAGAATCAGTAGCAGAAAACATACTTTTAAATTTTTTATATATTTTTAAGAAATATGAATCAGCAAAACTTATCTATCAGAATGATGGATAGAAAATCTTAAAACAATTGAATTATCATAAAATCAATATTGTAATCAATAAAATAATTTTATTTTTGAATCTAAAACTCTTTAAAAATTTTGATTTTAAAGTTATTTCTAGTGCTTATAATTGCAAACCTTTAGGAAAAGAAGAAAAAAATTATTTAAGGTAAGCATGAGATTATATATATATATATTATGGCAATAAATAGTAGTTTTTGAAGATTTTATTTATTTTAAAAAATATAGCTTGGTGAGAAAGATATGAAAATATAAATAATTGTTTGAGTTTGTCTGAAAGTTTGTGATGATAGTAATCTGGACTTTTGATAGAGTAGCCTAGTTTAGTGAGGGTAATCGTGGCTAATATGTCATTTAGTGACTAGCAAATGCATTTGTAATGATTCACTAAGTAATTGCTTTCCAAAGGGGTAGAGCTTTTTTATTAATTGGTAACTTACAAAATAAAATAAATTGATATTTCAGTGGATTTGTATTTTAACTGTAATTATTAATTTTGTTCTGCTGATATTTATATTTAAATATTTACTTTTGTATGTTTCTGCTGTTTTGTAGTTTTTTAAATATTTATTAAAAGAATAAAGTATTTTTTTACTCTTTATTTTTTTGCAATTGGGTTTATATTATAAGAAGAATGATATTTTTTTATGTTCATAAGCATATTAATGTTTTTATTTTTATTAATGTTATGTCTAAATTTTATCAGTAATCATAACTTTATATCATTGATAGAAGGGGTGACCTGGTGTGAAAAAAGTTTCCCAACTGCTAGTTAAACCATTATCTTAAATTCATTATTCACAAATTTAAGGACTCCTAATTTGATTTTTTTGTTAGTACTCTCACTTGTCAGAACAGCAACATTTGAATGAAAGATAATAGTATCACCTGAAGCATTATGTTATTATATATTAACTTATGTGTATTATTAATACTTGAATGTATTTGAAAAATTTAAGTAAAGTTTGAATTTTTCTAAAAATATTTTCTACTGAGACACATTGTGTGAAGAAAGAATATAAAATATATAAAAATGTTTCATTAACAAGAATTGAATACATAGACTTTTCTAAATGATATGAAAAAGAATTAATAATGATGTTAGAAAATGTAATTTGTGAATGGGAAAGAAAGCTGTAGAAGAGAATGAAAGTCTCAAATGTGGGAAAGGAGTGTATTCGCATTGGAAGGAAAGTTATTTCTGCAATAAAAAAGAAAGATGGAACTATTACTAAAAAGACATGAGTGGAAGAGTTCTATAAAGAAATATATAATAATAAAGATTTTTAAAGAAAATGAAGATTGTTTTCATTATTTTTTAGTTATATGAATTGATTCAAGTTTAATAAGAAAGTATATATGTTAACTAAAATTTCCAAGACATAAATCTTCATTCTCAGTAATATATATATATATATTTTGCATATATTAAAATTTTTAAATATATTAGAACTTAATGTTTTATTCAATCATAAATAATTGAGCACTTAATTTAAAAATTGAAGTTATGTCTATACATTTCATATTTAATTTAATAAAACAGTTGCAACAATTTTGATTTTATATCTCTAAATAGTACCATAATTATAGAAAATGTTGTGATATATATATATATATCATAATACCATTAGACTAGTAAGATTTTTTAAATTCAAGCTTTTCATCTGTTACGTTAATTTAAATTCTTTTTTATTACATTTGAATTTATTGTTCTACTTCTGCTAGGATTCATTCGATTGCTATTTTATATTTTGTATTGTTTGTTAATTTGAGTAATGGTAAACTATTATTTTCCTTTTTCATAGCATTGTAAGAAAGATTGGTGGTGGTTTTATTACTAATATACATATATTCAAATTACCCTTCCAAGCATGAATATTTTCTATTTCATTTTCAGCTAGTGTTATGCTTTATAATATTTTTTATATATGTATTGCCATTATAATAGTGAACGATTTCTTTTTTTCTGCATTATTTAAATTTTTGACATATTATAAAATAATAAAATTTTGAATTTTATGATTGTTTAATAGTTAATACCAAAAAAATATAGAGAAGGTCACATTCTTAAAAAATTTGTTTGACAACAAGTGATTATTTTAATCACAAGAACTTTCAGTCACAGATATAAATTTACAAGAAAAAGAAAGTGGCTTATAATGTGAATTATGTGAAAAAAATAAATACAATTACAATAGATTTTAATCTAGTAATGAGTCTATGGAAAAAATGTAAAACATACTTTAGTTTTATAGCAATGATGTTCAAAGTAAATAATTTATTAATATATATATATATATTAATGCAAGCAAAAGTGTATCAAGGCATTGTTGCAACTTATTGCTATTTTTATATTTTTGGTAAAAATATGGAATTCCATTGGTTGATTTCGAATAATAAGATGCTTTTGTGTTAAATTAATCTGTCTCAGCACTTTCATACTTGTCTGCATTAATAACAAAATCAACTAGAGGTTGAGTGAGATAAGAATAAAGTTGGGAAAAAATCTGTGCAATACATTTGTTGAAGAGGTCTATAATTTCATCTGTTTAACATGATTAATTAATACAAGCATTACTATTTTACCATTTATTTCCCTTCTGATCAAGGTGCTAACTATTGCTACCCAATTCTTTCTATTATTCTAGTTTTAAAAAATTTCCTTACACTTGTTTCAAGACATTTATAATCATTTTAATTTTTTTCCTTTTAATTATACTTGTAATAAGAACACTGTCAATTATTAATCTATGAAATAATTTTGAGTTTCACGAATTGCTTATATCACAGGAAAATGTGCATCCATGAACTAATGGATATCCATTTTTGAAAATGTGCATGCTTATTATTTGATATCTTTGTAAGTGATTTAATTACTTGAGTCATGTTTGAATATCCAAAGCTTTTTCAAAAAATGTTTTTATATTTTGAATAGTGATTGTTATGTTGGGTGTGTCATTTAAAGTATTCTGCAAAAGCAATCTGCAAATTTGTCATCACACATCTAAGCTCTCAATAAGTTATTAATGTATGTTCATTGAAAAAAATAAACATCTTTGATTTAGAAGACATGTCTTTTTACAAAAATTTTTGACAGATTGTCATAGTTTTATCGGTTAATTTTCTTTTTAAAAAAATTATGTTCAGACAGCAAATTCCATCATGTTTATTGCTTACAGTTACAACTTCTATGGATTTTTTTAATTGCTATTTCTGATTTTTCATATTCATATTTTAATTATTAACATTATATTATTTTATTTCTAATTGAATTGTCTTCCTTTTTTAAAAAAAAAAAAAACATGTAAGTTGTATTTTTAAAAAAATTTTTTTAGAGTTTTTTAATATTAATGTAATTTTTTAAAGCTTGATATTTATCATTGCATTTAATGATAATGAATTTACCTTTATTTTATTAATAATATGGTATTACAGATGTAGAAGTTTAGCTATAAAATTGATCATTTCTGTAATTTAATATTTCAAAAACAATATTAAATAACTTTTTTTTATTAAAGTATTTTTTCTTAGCTGTTATTTATTTTGCTATATTTTAACATTTTAAAATCATTTATCATTTTCTTAATAGTTTATACTAAAAGTTATCTATAAATTTACTTTTTAACTGCTATCATTTACTTTTAATATTTTCTGCAATTACTTGAAACCACACATATTAGCAAATGATATTATATATGAATATTATTATAGTATATATCAACAGAGTAATTAACATATAAATGAAGTAGTATAATTATGAAAAAAACAGCACAGTAAAAAATTGAGAGAGATAGCATATTTGCATGTGTAAAATAATGCTTTTATTTTTAATTACTAGATTAAAATTTTCTGAATATTTTCCAAGCATTTGCAAGGAAATATTTTTAGAATCTAACCAACATTCTGTAGCTCAATAGTTACATACTGAAGTATATATTTATATGTTGTTTATTCAATAAGTAATTATTTAAGGATAATAATAAATATTATAAGAATTGCATTATTATCATTATCTTCTTAAAATTGCAAGTTTTCCTTTAAAATTTAGAATCAGAAATTAATTCTTATATAATCGTATTGGTTTGAACATAATAGTGCATTACAAACATATTTATGATTAATAATGCTGATTAAAATTCAATATGAATCCAGTTGAATTAATGTTTTTATTGTACCAGATGACTAAAGGATAGGGTTAGAACTTTTCAGTGTATTGGTTTACCATTATGTATCTGATGGAAACTAGTAACAAGATATGTTAATATCTATTTGTTTAAGCTTAATAACAAGAATTTCATTCCTCCAGAACAAGATTGGTCATTAAGTGAATCATACTCAAAGTCTGATTTCAGTGAAGCAATACTGATGAACTGATTATATTTTCCTAACAATACTCTTATTTATTCATCTGAACTGACTGTAAAAATGATATAGACAAGCGCAAATCAATTTTGTTTTAAAGTTAAAAATGCTTTGTACTTTCTGGTACGATCTTCATCTGAAGGACATATTTGACTAACTTTATTATTTATTATTCCTTGAATATTTATTTTCTCTTAATAAATTACATGCAGTCTAGCATAATTTAGAAGCATTTGGAAATTCTGTTGTACAAGTGGGAACCCATAATCGCCTGTAGAAGTAAAATGTTTGCTATTGTAGTCAGGTATAGCTTTTAAATTTTAAACTAACACTTTGATGAAATAATAAATTATGAAAAGGACAAAAAAAATTTGAAGTATAAATCAAGTTACATTCCTATACAAATATATAAATCATATTTAAATAGTGCTTATTCGTATATATGTTGGCTGTTTTTACTATTTTGTTTAACTCCTCCCTCTTAACTCTTCAAAGATATATACATATGCTGCATAAAAAGATGAGATAGATTCTTAGAATAAAATTTACATTATTTTGTATCTCATAAAAACATTAAATGATGAAGAATTTACAAATTGATTCTACTATCAATTAAATATCAGCATATTGAAATATTTTAATTAATTATAATTAATGAAATTTTTCAAATATAATTTAAATCAAGCTCTGGCCAATAATTTCAGTATTTGATATCAAGTATTTGTATTGGTATTATTTTTAGCATTTTCGCTTGTGCATAATCTAATTTTGAAAGATACACTTTTAGTGCTCAAAATAATTAATAAAGATATATTTTTTGAAATATTGTTTTATTCTCAGTTGTATTTCTGTATCAATAGCTTTGCGGAATTTTATTCTTTATGGCTTCAATTTTTTTTTGCACCAGCATTTTTGTATTAATACTTTTCTTGAAATTTCAATTTTTCCACAGCTCTTTTGTTAATAGAAAGGCTATTGATTCAGAGACATATTTTATTTTGTAGAGCAAATAATTGACAAGCTAATAAACATTTTTGGGCTCCATGCTCTACATCCACCACTCATTTCCAGATAGCAAATGACAGTTCCTCTAAAGTTTGCAAATAACACAAAGCTTTTGTAATATATATGTATATACATGATGTAATTGAAAACAATAATGATAATTTGAAATTTTTTAATGCTGATTTAGTTTAGTTTCATTGTTTAAGTTGTTGTTTTTTTTTATGCTGTCAGCCCTTTGGAATTCTACATTTAATGTTCTCTTTAGCAGTTAACTTCATTAACAATTAGTACTCAATTTTATGTTTAATTGATATAAATACAACTGTATGGTATTCTTTTTTATATATTTATATATCTATCATCTTTCCATATGACAATTTGTGTTTGCTAAATCAAAAATAAAGCTAAATATTTTTTAAAAATATGTTGATTTATTTATTTGATGATAATGTAGCCAATTTTTCTGTCAGTCTTTGATTAATGACTCGTTCAATTAATAAATTGTACTCAAAATAAAAACAACTTAATTGCAATTACATTTTTTTTTTATCTTTGAGTTTATAAAATTAAAATTTAAATATTAACTGTTACTGATCTTAACAAAAATTAATTATTAAAATAAAGAAAAATAAATTCTTTATTTTACAAACAAACAAACAAAAAATTCATTTCATAATATCCAATTTTTCAGCTTTGAGTTAATTCAGTATTTATTTGCATAAAATTATGTGTGAAATATTTATGACAACTACATAAGTGGTAAAGTTTTTTTTCATTGAAGGCTAGCTCTTTAATTAAATTATCCTGTGTAGTAAAAAATTTGATTAAAATCTCTGAAAATTTCTGAACTAGACGTTTAAGTTGCAAGACATTTCTTTTTACATTTTTCATAAATGAATCATTTCTCATATATATTATGTAAGGCATTAATATTACAGTTTTCCTTTTACAATATCACATTTTGAAATATGAATTTTTTTCTACAGTACAGGCTTTTTCATACCTGATTTATATATGTAATATATAGAGAGCTTGAACTCAGACCTTCACACGACCCTCAATCATCCATGCTATTTCATACCACTGATACACTTGATCACATGATCACATATGTCAAACAGATAAATAATCACCAATATATTTATTTCATGCTAAACCAGTACTCATCAGTTGGTCCAGATTATCATCTCCACACATATATTCAATCAAAACTCAGCTTATATTAAGATAGCCAATCTTCGTACTTTAATGGACAGGCTTCACACCATTCCACCCCACAACTCTTCAGCCGTCCATGAAAATTTGATGATGGAATGCTCAAAACCCACCTTAATGCAAAACAAGAGTTGTGGGATGGAGAGGTTTGAGGCCTGTCCATTAAAGTATGAAGATTGACTATTTTAATATAAGCTGAACTTTGATTGTATATCTATGGGGAGATGATAATCTGGACCAACTGACGAGTGCTGGCTTAGCACAAAATACGTTTATTGGTGATGTGTGATCAAGGGTATCAGCGGTATGAGATAGCATGGATGGTTGACGGTCGTGTGATGGTATGAGTTCAAAACCCCATAAATATCACATTTTATAATTTATATTACTGTACAAAATCAGTAACTTTTAGTGTGCACATATACTCACTATTATTTATTTATTTATTTATAGTATGAGTTTTGCTACTATAATTTTCATGCCCTTTTTAGTTTCACTTGTCATAACTTCACTATTTTTCATTTACTGTTAGTTTGTGTAATGCTATCATTATAAAATATATAGAAGCCTCTCCCCTCTCATCTGCAACTATTTGGTCTCAAGCCTCTGAGACACTTTAAATTACAGATAATAACAAATGATATCAGTATTGGTATTGTTATAAAGAATTAAGACAAAAAAGGAATAATGTTATGAAAAAGACAATATAGTAGTAAAGTAAGAGAGAGATGGCAGGATGACAATGTTTGAGTTGAGAACTTGATGTCATTCGTATTGATAGGCATAAGCAAAATTTATGATTTTTTTTTTTAATATATATATATGTTTTTGTTCAAAATGTAGATTATAAATCCTGTAATCCCATGGATAGAGAGGGATATATGTGTATATAATATATATTTTAGTTTATTTTTATGTATGATTTGTGTAATAAGTATTTTAGACATTTTTTGAATATTTAATTTTTCAGGCTTGTGATGCATGGAGAAGAGAAACCGAAGAAGCAAATAGGAAAACAAAATTAGCTGAACAACAAAGAGATGAGGTAAATTAAAGTGAATTAATGAGAAGTATAAGAACCGTTACAAAATTTTGGAATTTTATTTCAAAACTGTATTTTCATTTTTGAATCTTGCTTTATTGTACACACTAATATTGGGGGGGGGGGGTATTCAATTGCAACTGTCCAGCTCATACAGTGTGATAAAATAAAAACAATCCCCTCATTGTTATTAGTAGTCCTAGTCAGGGAAATAAAGTGCCCAGTTGTTAATAAAAAACTGAGTGTATTTTTAAAGTGTATAGCTACTGAGCTGGAATCATATCTATATAATTGTTCAATTAGGTTAACTTGAGTTCAAAATCTTAAGTAAATTTAAATTTCAGGTTTTAAGAGATATAGTTTCTGGATATTTCCAATTTTGAATCCCAAATCTGAATAATAAAGCACAAACTGGAAATTATATTGAGGTTGGGCATTTAAATGCAGTTACATATTGATGCTCCAATTTTTAATAGTGGAGGGGAAGGCTGCTCTTGATTTGTTTTTGTTTTTTAAATAAATATTATATTTAACATTAAAAAAGAAAACTTTTTTCAGAGGTTAACAAAATTTTGCTGAAAAATATTTTTTGTAATAATACAATATTTTTTATTAAATAATTTTTGTGTATTTTATTTAACTGTTTAGTTGGTGGGGGGGGGGCATAATACATTATTTTTATGGATGTTTGTGCATTAAAAATAGTTGATAAATTTTGTAATGAGTCAGATTTAATTTTTGATAGTTATTAAGATGATGAGATTGAAGTTCTTCACAACAAAATTGAGAAAAGTAAATGAAGAGAAGAACAGTAATATAAAGATAATGACAATTTATTAAAATAATACACTGAAAATGGAATGAAAAATTATGGGTTGAGAGTAATGCATGAAATATAGATGCAAACAATTTGTGACAGGGAGAATACATTCTTTAAAAAAAAAGAGACGAAAAAAATTCCTGAGAATATTTATATAATATATAGAATGTAAAAACATTACAGTAAATTTAAATAGCAAACAATTTTGGGAGTGGGGGTAGAGAATTTTTTTAGTAGATTTGATGTAATATATAGAAAAATAATTTAATTTGGTTACAAATAGATAAACTAAGATTGCTAATGCTACGCTCAGCATAATGTATAAGCAAACTACTTTTTAATAAAATTTAATTTACACAAGTCAATAAATTGTTTTATGATTTATAACACCTTTCATCAATTAACTATTAGTACAATTTGGTAGCATACTAATGTAATGTACATTACTATATTTGTTGGCGGAATTTACATTTTATTAAAGGATAGTTGGTTTTCATAATATAAACACTAGAGTTTGGTTTATTATATAGTATTAATTAGTATTTGAAGTGATAATTTGTAGTTGTTTTCAACTATTTAAATTACATAATTTATCTAAGAAAATCACCATTATGATTATTTCATGCTGTAAAATCTAAGTCTTAAGTTGCTACTTATGAGTAAAGGGCCTTATGCATTAGGATGCTATCAAAATTGATCCATAGTCTGTTTATGAAAGGTATTGCACCTCTTGAAACAATTATTCTGGAAAAGCTGTTTGTTTGGATTTTAGTATGATTTTTAATATGATAAGAGTTTATAATGCGTTAATTTATTTGCTGTTGTGATTTAAAGTTTGTTAAGGGGTACTTTGCTTATATATATTATAATAGTCTGGCTTGATTGTGTTTGATTATAATAAGGTGTAATGCAATCTAATAACCATCCATCATCATCAAATGAAATACATGTGTTAATGAAAAATAAATGAGCATAGTCTTTAAATATGTTTTCTACCTTAACATATATACTAAACGGATAGATGTCCATACTATATAGATGCCATATTTCATTTTAACCCAATATTGGCTTCTTGGTTGTCTTGTAAATGTTTTGATTTCCATCTTAAGTGTGCTTCTAAAATAATAAACCCACAAAAACAGTTTAAGTAAGAATATACAATATATTAATAGGTTATACACTATTTTTATCCTAATATATTGCTTGTTATCTAATTATAATAAATTAATAGTGGTTATAATGGGTTAAAAATGTATCCATACTTGTCTAGTATGAATGTTTAATGAGGTAGCTTTAATATGGTTTGGCACAGGATTGTTAAATGGATAAATATTAATGCATGTCATGTTTTGTCAGCACACATCTCCTTTTGTGAAATATTTAGGATCATAAATAGTGAATTCAAAATAAAAACAAATTCATTGGAATAATGAAGAGATAGTTAAAAGTATTGCGGCAAAATTATTCAAATAATAACTTATATAGTTTTAAAAAGTTCAGATTGCAACTTTTTCCAGTATTGTAAAAAAAGAAGGATAATTGTATAATCATATTCCATTTCAGAATGAGAACAATGATCAAGATTGTCTATCTATTAGATAATTATCCACTTAAATCATCTTATGGCTGTTCTTACAAATGGAAAATCCAAAAATTGAATTTAGATTTGTACATAAACTATATTTTATGAATTTGGATTTACTGAAAAATTAAAACATATTTCAAATGGTTTTCTTTCATTCTGAATAATTAATTGTAATCAAGTTGATAGAGCAAAAACTCAACAGTATATGTGAGAATATTGGAGAACAAGAAAACATCAATTGCCTTAACTAAATTTTTGCAATTATGACAGAATAGGAAGAACTCAGTTCAATCAAAAAGTGCAAAAGTATGCAGTAGTAATTTCCTCTATTTCTAAAAGAAATAAAATAAATTATTTTCTAAATTCATAGTGAATATGATTTGAGAGTCATGATCTACTCTTCATTCCTAATTCTATTCATCAAAATTATTGAAGAAGATTTTAAAAGACAAAAGATTCCAAAATAATGAAGGTACTCTATACTACCAGTTAAATGTATTATTTTGTTATGAAATTATAACATTTTCATAGCATTGTTCCAACAGCAGGTTGTTGTCAATAAGAATTAAATATATATATATAATACAAGAAATCACATTGCGAATATATATAATGTTCAATGCAATCATTTAAATAGGAAATGCTGTTTTAATAAATAATACACACCCCACTTAATATATTACAATATGATAATAAGAAAGGGTTTTCACTTTCTTACTTAGTTCTCTTTGTTTATAAAGAAGATTATCTTCAATAACTAAGGTGAGAGGTGTGTATATTAATCAATCCATTTATTTATCATAAAATTTTTATTAACTAGAATGATTTTTATTTAACCTTCCTTATTTTAAACTTTGTAGCAAACATTTAAATCATTTATATGAGCAATACAAGAAATCACAATGTGAATATATTGTAATATTTTAGACATTGGCTAACTCTAACCTTTTCTATATTACAAGCTGTTCAATAAAATGAGCTCAAAATAAGTTATTAAATATTTCAAGATAAAATTGAAAATTATGGAATAAAAGAAAAGAAAATAATATAATAAAGTTTGTCTCAATTGATTTTATACATCTGTATGTGTAGATTAGATTTATGTATAAGTTAAATATATAGTTATTTTTATTTTTGGAGATTGGCCAACTTTGTAAAACTTTACATATTTCTGTTTCTAATATACAGAATTAAAAATTAAAATTATATATTATATGGCCTTTTTTTAGTAATTTAATCAAAATTAGAAATTGTTGTTTTTTTTTTTTTTTTTAAAACTAATGTTGTTTTGATAGTTTGATTATGATTGAATTTATTCGGAATCATAATTTGATATAATTAAAATTAATAAACTAAAAAGGTTTAAAAATAAGGATTAACACATATAGACTTTCTGAAAAGATCCTAACTTAACAAAAAGTTATAAAAGAGAAAGAAGAAAAGGGAAGCAGATTTCAATGTCTATTGAAAATGCTGTGTTCAGATCAGTAGTAGTGTTTAAATTAAAATAAAATTCAATTTTAGCTGCAAATTATCTTGTTTCAAATCACTATTTTAATAGTTTCTCAATATTGACATGTAACCATCCAGCTAAAATGTCCAATTTAGCTGAAGATAATAGAACAAGTATGAATTGCTAAGTGCACCTGGATAATACCAGTTAGAATGCACAATGTAGTCTTTTCAATTTCATAAAATCACCAAGAATCCCAGAAACAGAGAATCTAATGAAATGTAATCTTTTGACTACTGAATTGTTTACCAATCACCTGCTCTTATCTTGCCTGCATAGTCAAGCAATAAATAAAATAATGATTTAAAACACTTATCCTAATATCACCCAATAAAGATATTGTAAGAATTAAAATCAGAAATAATCCATCATTGGTCAGCTTAGTAACTTCTTGTAAGAATTTAATGATGTACATGTGGTTTGCTTCAGATATACAAGAAAACAGATGAAAAAGCCAAATAACACAATAGTGCAATTAATAGAAGAGATGATAATCTGATTTATATATTTAGTTAACATACAACATAAAATAGATTTTATAAAAAATATTAAACTTTTTAATTATATTAAAGATTCAAAAAGAAGACTAATATATTAAGCAAATTATATTAAGCTTAACAAAGATAATTGTATTAATATATATAAAATTTCAATAAATTTATTTAATAACTGGTCAATTAAAAATTAATAGAAAAATTATATAACAAGGTAATATATATATAAAGTTGTATAAAATGTTTTTTATCCATGCTATATAATTGTTATATAAGTAATTTATTTCAATTTTTAATGATCTAATAGTTTGGATTGCTATGTCATAATTTTATTTTTATTCACTTTTTATTTATTACTATTTTTTATTTCTATGATAAAACAGTAGGTGGCGCTATGTATGCAATAATGTACTAATGGTTAAAACAGATAGCATTTAAAATTAGAGCATAAAATTATGTTTTGAAAAATACTTTTTTGTATATTATAAATATATATTTTTTTGTAATCACTATTATGTATTGATATTCATATTAATTAATTTTGATATATACTATATCAATTTATTAGCATTGCATTTTAATGCATGCATTCATTTATAATTACTATATTTCAGTTAATATACTAATGAACACTTGTATTTATATATTGGACTAGTTCCGCCATCGAATATTAAGTATTGAATGTTTTTAGAAAAATTAAATTTTATTTAAAATTCCAATTACAATTCAACTGTTAGTAAAACATTCAATACCTTTATATTAAATAATGGAAATAATCCAATATCCAAAATACTATTATCACAAACATTCAGGAAAACACTAATGAATATTTATTCTTTATTAGATCAAAAATTATTATATCTTTTTTAACCTCAGACATAAAGAGTTTTAATTTTTATTAAATATCAAATATGTATTTATTATTATTAATATATATATATATATCAATATTTTATTCATGCATATGTATTTCTTTAACCACAATTATATTTTCATATTTTGAATGTATGATTACAATACTAGAAAAAATATAAATGATCTAATAAAGGATGATTAATATTTATTAAAATACTGTAATTGGCAATGATTGCATACAGAAAATGCAATGGTTGTAAATTAATTGATCTATTATACATTAGATAAATACAAAACATCAGGCTGACTGAAGAGACTAATTTAATTGGAATTTTAAGAGTCTTTTACATTTTATTTTCTATGTTAGTAACTTTATATTTGAAATGTGAAGAATGATAAATTGTGGTTTAAAAATTATGTTAAGATCTCTTACTTGAATGAAAGTATAAACATTCAATAAGAAAAAAATAAGATCATAAAATGTGTTAATAATAAAAAAGATATATTTGATTTTTAATAAAAATTAAAAGTATATCTAAGATATAAAAGAGATGTAATTTCTGATTTGATTAAGAATGGGTGATTTTCATTTGTGTTTTTATTTAAAGACAATAATCATCAATGAGTATGCGCAGAAAAATTTGAAATACTAAATATATATATAAATATGAACTAACCAGCGGGACTACCTGCCTCACAAAGTTCGAATAAAGCATTCATATTAATCAACTTCTTTTTATATCCCCTTTATTTGGACTTTGTGACACAGATAGTGCAGCAAGATTTAAAATTAAATGAGTTCATGTTTTTCTAGATTTGATTCGAGTAAAGTGTTACATACTAGTTTAATTTCTGTGTGTGTAGAATACAAAATTGTATTTTTAAAGTAAAAACATTGGCAAGTTCCTATTATTAATTTTAAAATTAAATTATTTAATAATATAATCTAATTTGAAATCAAAAAGTAACATAATTTGATAGAATTGTTCCATAAAATAAATATAGTTTTGTTACTTCTTCTCATTTCTGAATAAGTTTAATATATATTGTTTTAAAAAGTATTATATAAATATTTAAAATGTTTTTTTGCTTTTTTTTATAGGCCGTAAATAAAATTAGCTGTTTGCAAAAAGAAATTGAATTACTAAGAGGTGGTCCATTCTTACATACATTACAGAGAGTCTCAGAATTAGAAACACTACCATTGAGTCAACTTAAGAAGTTACAACAGCAGCTTCGAGATGACCTTGACAAAATAGATATGGTACTTACTGTCCTGGTCTGTTTAGCTTAAGTGAATTAATTGTGCATGTGATTTTGTTGTATTTTTATTTGCATGTATGTTTTAATCTGACTAATGTATATATTTTTATATTCTTCATGATATATTTTATTCTTTTTGGATATATGCATAAGCATCTCTTCAGTTGCAAAAGTCATAAATTTGTAAAAATTTACGTCATTCTTTAAACATTTTTTTTTTATTTTCTTGTAATTTAAAGTTAGTATTGTGAATTTTTATAACTACAATAGCAACATAAAACATAACAAATATATGTGATAAATAAATAAATAAACTAATCATGATAACATTTATTTAAATGTCAAGCTTAGATAGATCTGCAATGATTCTCATTATAAGTTAAAAGTTTTTTTTTAAATATAAAATACATCTTAGTCTTTAAAATAATTTATCTGAATATGGTATCTTCTAAATTCATAAATAGAATATAATTTATTTACTTATTTTTTTTTGTCCTTTTTTTTTTAATGCATTTTTTTTAAAAAAAAAAAGAATTTTCTGAGATAATCAAAATACAGAATTTTAAGTTCATCTATAATATACAATTTAAAGGAATTAAGTTTGTTATAAATATAGCATATTAATGATTACCTAAGAATTTAATTAATTACTAATGCTAATTATAATTTTCCAAAAAATATTTTTTTGTAATAATTTTTTTCTGGATTATCAATTTTTCAGAAATAAAAATTTTATATAGCAGTGGAAGTAAACATTTTTTACAGAATATTTGTTCCATTTGAGAAAATATTCTGTTTTTTTATAACATACAGTTATTAGCAAAAATAAATAAAAATAACTTTGTGTATATTTTGTTTTGAGTTTGATATGCAAGCCTTTTGACATATGATTTTCCAATTCAATCATAAAGAAAATAATTTTCAAAAGCATAATGCATCATTGTTTATCAACCAGATAAATTTATTCTTAATGTATTTGTACAATTTTTTCTTACAGCATCATGTTAATTACTGTAATTTCTAGGGATTATTGCTAATATTGATATTTTCAAACAATTATTTTAAGTTTAAATTTTAGATTTTCAACAATGCTTCTATATTCTTTTAAAAATAGTGTCTTCATTTTTAGCCTCATCACACTGAGCTACTTAATTGTACTTGGTCATTAATTTTTCATTTTCAAATTGCTGAGATTATATAATCTTTCAAATGGATCTTTTCTTTATTTTGCTTTTGAAATAATAAGATATTAATATTATTTACAATAATCTTGGATTATGATGACATGATATAAGAATAACTGAATTTATTTTGTCTCCTTGAATAATATTTTAAAATGATGTTACTTTGCGTATATTGGTTTTACTTAGAAGTTGTCACAAGACAAGGAAATAATGTTTTAATTTTGAAAAATGTTAAATAAATATCTTACCTGGGATAAAATTTGAGTTTTGAATCCGAAGTAGCACTAAATTGTGACAAAAACCACCAAAATTACATATCATAAAATGATAAAATTTTTGCACTAAAAATGGGAACTTAAATGTGAAATGAACAATTGTGATAAAATGTATTTGTTTTTGGTATGACAAAAAGGAAATAAATATTAATTGTTGAAATTTTTTGGTGACCAGTTAGGAACCAAATTTTGTAACCAGTTAATAATATCATTTTTAGTTAGTTTTAATCTTTAAAATATATATGTGTGTGTGTCTTTATTTGAATATTTTCTGGATTAAAAGGTGTTTTTTTTATGATTTTTGAACAGGAAAGTCTATATATATGGTTGAAAACTATATTGACCAGTAATGTGCCTGCATTTAAATTCTCTTGAAAGAGATATTGATCTTTATAATTCTTTAATATTTATTTTGAAGTCAACCAGAAACTTTTCTTTACATGTATGACAGAATTCTTTTGTAAATTTGTTGTTAATAATAATAAAGCTTATGCTTTGTTAAATTATAAAATGTATATGGTGTCTAAATCTTTTGTTATTTTTTTTTAACTAAAGATTTTAAACAACATGCACACACATTTTTATTACTTAAGAAAGCATAAGTTCTTAGGAAAATTTGTTGCAATAACATTGAAACATCAGCCATATCTTTTATTATTTTATTTTCATAGATATTGACATACATTGATAAAACAGCTTCTGATTAACTTCAAAAAATATACAGTGAAACAACACAGCGGACCAATGTTTTTTTAATAAGAAATTGAGATTGTAACTATTACTCAAAATATTTTTCAGTCATAGATTCCATTCAAAAGTTGTAAATAAACACTCGCATATATATTAAAAAAGGAAATGTTTATGCATTACAAAAAATTGAATAATAAAATACATTTGATATAAAAAATAAAATGCTGTGGGGATGGGAATTATTTTAATAAATACTTTCATTTGTAAATAATTTTCATTTACTATCATAATTACATTTTTCTTTGATTTTTTTCTAGTTTTTTTAATATATATATGATATTTTTATATGAAATGTATGTACATTTTATAAACTGTCTTATTTCTAAACTCATTTAATTATGTAAAATATATACAAATTAAAAAAGATATATTCTAAAGAATTATCTTATTAATAGTTAATTATCAAGAAGAAAAAATAAGTTAATATTACTGTTTTAGCATTTAATAACTACTAAAGTGAATTATGGCATAGATTTAAAAACAAATTTTAAATATTTTTCTGTGTCTTTAAAATACAATCAATTTTGTAACTAGAATTTTTTTTAAATTTATTTAACAATTAGTTTTCTGCTTTATTATTATATCTCTTTGGGAAACTAATTTAGAAAGTGAAATTTATATATGTTGCATGTGTTTTCATATTTGTAATAATAATCTAGTTTTGATTAAGCTTAATCAAATTGTTACACTTGGGTCCATGCGAATAAGTTGTTTGTTTTTTGAGGCAGAGAGAAAGTGAAAATTAAACACATGGCAAAGATTAATATGTTGTTATAAACTTCTTCCTTATATAATTAATTACTCCAGGAAAACAATAACTGTGCCAATAGTTTCACTGTCTTAACAGAGAGCTAAAGAGAGAATAATGTAGAACTCAAAAGGAAAAGCTATTTTAAAACCGAAAAACTTGAAAGATTTGTGAAGATTATGGTCTTGCCACAATAGGTCTGTTTGTTATCCCAGAGAAGTTTTTGTAGAGTGCAAAGCAGGTTTAGTATCAATTGTATAGGTCAGATAGATCTTTTAATTATTTTTTTAGTAGCTCAAAGAACTTTATGGTTTTGTTTTATTTAATAATATATGTTATATATAGAGCTTGCAAAATAAGCTCTTAACAAGCTTTGCAGAATATCCCCACCCCAGACCGTTTTCTGCTACCGGCATCTTCAGTGATGTGCTAGTATATTTAAGCATTAGATTAAAAATACCAGGACAAGCCCAGCACCCCAATCCAGATATCCTACCACCTCACTGAAGATGCCAGTAGCAGAAACTGGTCTGGAGTTGGAGATAGTCTGCAAAGCTTGTTAAGAGCTTATTTTGCGAGCTCCATATATAACATTTGTAAATATAAGCTTATTAAATTAGATTATGTGACATCTGTCTTGATTTTTTTGTAATTCAATAATATATAAATTTGTAAATAATCAAATTATAATTGTTCATATAAATATAAATTTTCTACGTTATTGTTTTCATAAAGGCATTATGTTTGTTTTGCGAATCAAGAGTAATTGCACATTACCACAATCCTTGGCTCATTGAGCAGTCATATCAAAACTATTAGTGTAGTTCATGTAAAATCTGAGCATGAATAACCAGGTGTAGACCCAATTCCTGATCAAGTGATAGTCATTTGAGAACAATATTAGTTAAAAAGATATGGTTTAACAATCATTTCATACACATAGTCAAGTAAAAAAAAAAGAATATTCGTAATAATGAAATTGTCAGTGGTAGCTATGAATGATCAATTTTCAGTAGAAGAATTGTATAAAGTGGGAGTTGAAAAAATTTTTCTTATAAAATTAGTCATAGTAATATTAAGATAGCTGCATTATTTTAATTTGTGGAAGAAAGAGTCATTGAAATCATAAGAAAACAATAATAGAACTCCCCACATGGTGAGATAATGATGAAACTAAACAATCTACTCTATTGAGATGTATAATATACAGCTAGACTTAAGAGGAACCACTGCTTGAAACAAGTGTTGTGATAAAAGATAGGTGAAATATTACCTTAACAACTACTCAGAGAGAGTGATTTATTATATACAGTAATAATTAAGAAAAGTGTTGCATATGAATTAATACTAACCCAGGAAAGAGAATTTCAAAACTGAACTTCACTGGAAAAGCAGCATTCATTTAAAACAAAGCAAGATTAGCTCAAGAGATAGGAAAATAGTAACTGGAAGTTAAAAGGTTTTTTAAGTCATATAGCTCATTTATTTTAAATGAATTAATGAAAGATATAAAGTTTGTAAAGAAAACGGTTACATGATGAATATATGTTTGAAAATGAACATAGAAAGAAAAATCAGCACTAAAAAGCCAGATCATATGGAAAGAAAAATTAAATAATTAAAAATGTTGGATGAGCAAATAATGAATAAATAATAATCATGTTATAAATTTGTAATATGTTGATGGAAATAGATACCAATTCAGGTGTTAGTCAAAAAGATACTGTGATTGCAATGTCCAAGAAGCAAGGTTACTGTCAGGGCCAGATATGCCAATTGGAATTGCATCCAATTAGGCCTTGTTGCTGTCAAAATGTATGGAATTAAAAATTATATTAAATAAAAAAACTTTTATTTCAAAAATTAAAATTATCAGAAACATCTGCAGATATTTAAATATATATATATTTTTACCTTATTATCATTTATCTATATATAGCATAAAGTTGACTAATGCAATTGCAAAAAATAAAGCTGTGCCTCTATATATTGTAAAGAAAATTTAAAAAACAATTATATAAATTTTATAATGTTAATTAAGTGTATCTAAAGGTGTTGGGATTTTATTTTTTTTATTTATATATTTAAATTTGTAAATAGTAAAATTGGATTGTCTGTAAATGTCAGTAAATAATCAAATAGAACAGTTGTTCATATATATATATATGAAGTTCAATATGTTCTGCAAAATTCTTTCATGTTTTGTAATATGTTGTGTTTGTTCCATTACATTATTAGTTGAGTAAATATAAATAGTACAGATGTGATTTTCCATCATAGATATATTAATAATATGCTAATTAATATTTTTAAAGAATAAAAGTAACAATAAATTCAAAATTAAATTTAATAAGAAAGAAATTCCAAATTCTATAAATTTTTTTGTAAAATTAAATAGATTTATGGTAATAAATATTGTAACGGTCAGATTGGTATAGTCTACAAAACTAATCTTAAGAACTAAACAATGACCAGTAACTCGCATGTGTGTGTGTGTAACATTAATGTAAACATTATCACAAACAAACAATACAAAGTCGAACCTCATTACTTATGTCCTTAGGACAATTTCTATGACTACCACATTTTTTTTCCTATATCCCGCTAAGGTTAGGGAGATACAAGAGACTCTTAAAACTAAAAAAAAAAAAAATGCTAATTGTGGTAAACAAGACACATGTGAGAGGTAATGAGTATAGGTAAATTTATTAGTAACAATAAAAAAAACTAGAATGATGACTAGATTTAAACCTATGATTATATTGCATTTTTTACAGGTTAAAAATGATTTAGTGTTTAAACATGATAATTATCGCTACTTACATCAAATAGATGGACTATAGGCCTTATATGTCATAATAATCTCCAGGATGGACATTCTGCGATGGTATAGCTGAAAAAATTTATTTAACTATTAAAAAAAAATTACGATTATTAATAAATGTTCGCCCTGAACTTAGAACTATGACCAGCTGCATGATTATAATATCAGGCTTTAAAAATACATTTTAAAAAAAAACTGAATGTGGTGCCAGGTTATGCCTAAACGAAATTATATTCGGTGATGAAATAGAGGTGGGGCATGCCTACCTTGGCAAAGGCCATACCCAGAAATTTCATTGGATCAGAGGGACATATGAAGCAGGAATGAATGCCTTATTACTATCAAGCAGGAAATTCAACTGCACTAATAATATTAAAAACAAGAGTGAAGGTTATCCCAAGTATGTACATGAGAGATAACAACCCGCCTTGGCATGACCATATCAAGAGAACACTTGACCAATCCATTTTCATCAGTAAGGAATGATTATCTGCTTGCAGAACAAATATACAAAATAATCACATAAAAAAAAAAAAAAACCATCTCGCCTTGGCATGACCATATCAAGAGAACACTTGCCCAATCCATTTTCGTTAATCAGGAATGATTATCTGCTTGCAGAACAAATATACAAACTAATCATATAAAAAAAAACAAAAAAACAACTTAATTAAAGAAGGAGCAAACAATAAGTAATTCTTAATTACAAAAGCCTAGAAAAAAAAAAAACAAGCTTGAGTAACCACTTTATAACTTTAAACAAGCGGTCATATATTACTTTACTTGGTTAAATTAAGGCCTAATTGGTTCATCCAATAACTTAAAAGTAATAAAGATTAATAATCCCTGCTAATTGAAGGTCAATCCTAGAGATCGTACTCACATTTTAAGAAATATAATACTTATACAGTAGTTTGAGAGAGGTCTGTGGTTTGGATATATAATTATAATGAAACATTTATGAGTCTAACATAAATTAAAGGACATATATATTTGTCCCTTTGAAAAAAAAAAATATAAAACATCACATGACCACCATTTTATATGCTTATACTTGCTGTTAATGAGTATCAAACTCCATGCAGTAGTGCCACCAAGTGTAAACCACCATTTTATATGCTTATACTTGCTGTTAATGAGTATCAAACTCCATGCAGTAGTGCCACCAAGTGTAAATCTTCATAATCAGTAGATACAGGAAGGTTTTGTGGCATTACTATATGGAGAGTTTGGTACCTTTATTAACATCATGTGTAAGCATATGAAATGATCATGTGATGTTTTGATGGTTTTATATATCTGTCTTGCCTATAGGATAATGGTGACTATGGTTTTTTGAAAAACCAGACACCAAAATGTATAAATGCTGAACTGAGTTCAGATCTATATGACTTACAAGCTAATGAGCTTGGATTGGAAAGATTATGGGGTTTTCATCTTGGGCTCTTAGCTTTATAGTTAATCAAATAGGTAAAAGGTGACTGCTGGAGAATTGCATTAGATGCTAAGATCTAGATGGAGTGCTCTCAAATCCAAGGCTCCTCACTGATGAAGGCTACAAATTAGAAACTAATCTGAGGATTAGGCACTAGATAGGGATTTTGTGAACAATCCTTCTTGCATCCCTTGATTACAAAGGCTTGCACTTGTTGGTAATACTATATGGAGAGTTTGGTACTCTCAAATGTTAATTTATTTTTATATTTGTTTATAAAAAAAACTCATTTTCTAATGTTGATAATTGCAAAAATAAAGTTTTAATTGAAATGCATGACTGATTATATATATTTAGAACAAAACTTTGAGCCAGGTGAGGAAAGGGAAATTAAAGCGTCTCTGCTCTTTTGATAAATTAGTTTTCTTTTAGGAGGGAATGATGATTTTTGGAATTTCACCTGATCATTCGAATACTCTGTACAATTATATTATTAAAAACTTTACATTAATAATACACACACACATATATATTGTAACCATCAACATTAATCAAGCTTAATACCTTGATGTCAGAGAACTACTATAATCAGACCCACCTTACTATAACCTAATAGACTGAAGGAACGTACCAATGCCTACCACATTGGCGCCAAGAACTGCAATAGAATTCTTTATAACCAATGGCTTCAATCATTGGGCAGCCAAGAACTGTACCCATCAATCTAACTGAATGCTCCCATCATTGTGGTGCCAAGAACTATAACCAAAAGCATATCATGCCATCTATATTATGCACCAAAGACTATAACCGAAATCTGGAGCAAATTACCACAAACAAAACTAATGATATAACATAAAATTGTTATGATCTAATCTGGTCGCAGCCAGGGTGTACCACGAAGACCTATCATAGTAGTATGTGAAAATACATTAGACAAATTATAAGTATGCAATTTTATTATCCTTCAAACCTTAATTTGCGATTTTTCATTGCATGAGACCTTATGGCCGACCATGGACAAGATGGTATAATTTGTGGAACTACTAAAGATTATGAATTTTAAAATTACATATATGATTTTTAATACAAATGCTAGTCTAGGTAAGAGCTTTGCAATAATAAATAAACATGGAATACTTGGGTTCTTTTCTATAATTTAATAAATATCAATGAGACTCTTGTTATACTGATGAATGACAATTAAAACATTAAGTAAATACATTTAATCATGTCATTATCTGGTAAATCTGTTTATAAGTTTATAAAATCAATCAATTTTGTATCATGTACTCGAATCAACTACGCAAAGCTAAAATGATGGAAAAGGTAAATGGGATTTTATTGTACCTTACACATCATAAACTACCAAGGACAAAAAGCATTCAAATGTTTTTCTCAAAATATTACTAAACTCTTATATCATGCTGACAATAGTATGTACTTCAATGTATGCTCTATTCAAGATATATGATTTCTGATTTTATGAATGACAAATAGCAACGGCACAGTAAGTTTAATTATAAATCAATATTTATTTACAATTTTTATGACTAATAAGTAATTGATGTTTAATGTAATAACTAAATACATAAATAAACAAATAAAATAAATAAATAAATTATAATTCCATTGGCTTCCTTCAATAATATATCATAGGCACGGTTTTATCAAGCCTAATCATACATTATATTACAATTTGATATAATTGATGTCTTGAGGAAATTATACTAAAATTCAACGTCAAATCATGAACTATCCAATGTATCAGTTCCAGAACCAATAAACCTATACCATAGACCTATAATAATGTAATAAATAATATTATATTTGTAGGATTTAGCTATAATGCTAACGCTAAATGAAAATGAAAATTTAAACTTCAATTCAGATAAAATATTAATTAACAAACGGTTAATTATTATGAGGTAACTTAGATAGAATGTCCTGCTACACTTTATGACTTAACTTATAAATTATGCTTATAAATGGAAGATGATTTTAGCAGAATAACCAAAATACTTTGCCCAAACTTATATTTATGAAGTAAAATCATATTCCTGTGGATGCATTCATCTACACATAGGAATTATATAACACTGAGTGCCTTGTGGATTTATACACCATCATAAAGCAATAAATATAATTACACAATTCCGCGGATTAACCACCAGCGCAGGAATGAGTGTAAAAATACAGAAAGTGGCAATTAATTAATCTGCGGATTAACCACCAGCACAGATTAATGCCTTTTAACATTATAAAGCAATATTACTATTTACTTCATATTTAAAGTGCAAAAATCCTCCTCCTCAGTTATTCTGACAATTCAGAAAACACTAGCATTTTAGATGATGTAGGTTCATGCATAATAAAAGTGTTTCACTAATCAGGACAACTAATATATTAAATTATCTTGCTTAAAATAAAAACATAGCAACAATGTAATATAAGTAACATTATTATAGGAATAGAACTCTGGAAAGACTCATAAGACACTTCATGAGAGATTGACACATATCATAAATTCATTAGTAATTTTCAAACTTTTTCGCAAGCGCTATTCCCTTAAATAAGTATTTTATTCAATCCCATTAATTTAATTTAAACCTAATAAAATATAACTCATGAACTTCATATACAAGTTCATATAACAATAAAATTAAATTAATTCATTATTACTTAAATACATGAATTCTAGCAGGTGTGCGTGTGACATAAATTAAATTGTACAGCATTTTATAATAATAAATATGATCCGTGAAATCCATGTAAAAGGTCTTGAACAATAAATACACAAAGTAATAATTATAATTGAATTCCATAAATGTAATTATATCTATTTGTCTTAGTTATTATAAGCACTTTTAAATTAATGATTTTATGTGGCTCCATGAATATAAAACAATTCCAAAAACATGACATGTAGAGTTTAAATGAAAATGTTCTTCATAAGTTATTAAATTCTACATTTCTATATAAAACTGTTCCAAGTTTATAACATCCAGGCTAATATTTATTTATCCACGTTTAAATTTAGGGATACTAATTAGAGCAAATAATTTAATAATTCCAAATTAACGATAAAAATTAGAAAGTAGTTTTAGTTAATTATTTGAAGACTGTTTCCATTATTCAAATGGTAAACAAATTAAATAGCAAATACATTACTGGCAGTATATAGTTAAATAAATTAATCAATGCTATATTATTTTAAATTATAAACAGAAATGTTAAACCATGTTAATAACTTTAACATTTAACTTTGATTTTAAACCTCTTCTTTTTTTAAAAAGAAAGTTTTCATATCTAAAAAACTTCTGTAATTAAAACATCTATTTAGTGTTTCCAAATTGTAGAATAATAAAATATTCCAAACATACCGAGATTATCAATTAATTTTGCTTTTAAATTTGAAAGCTCCGACATATTTTTAAATGTAAATATTGGAAAATTATTAGTGATTTGATCCACTTGGCTAGCTGACCCGAACAGATATTTAAATTTAGCACTTCATTCTATTATTAAATACCACCATTTTATGTTTACATTTGTAGAAAACTTTTTGGTAAATCCGTTTACTTATTAATTATTTTTAAAAAATAAGCTTATCATATTTTACATACATTTTATTCTTACACCATTTTCTTTTTCTGTAACAGCAACCTTATCGCAGACGATCTCTTTAATCGCGCTCTTTTTTTTTACATTGAAACGCATATTTAATTACTATATTTCTTTCTAATAATTAAAATTAGTTAAACAAATGGTTTTTTAATTCAATGAAAATAATTTCTCAGACTATTTTAAATAAATAAGAATTATTATTATTTTCAATCACATTTTACTAAATTTACTATGTGTTGTCAATTTCTAAAAATTTAAACATATTTTGATACAAATCAGTGGATGGAAAGAAGCAATTTAAATACATAAAAATAACACAGACAATAAGTAAGGCAAAATATTACTTATTCTCTCTAATAAATTATCTTGAATGCAAGAAAATAATCTGTTCAAAATGCAAACCAAGCCAATCAAACCACCAAAGAAGAAGACAGAGAAATTTTTATACCAGTTATATTGATCTTTATATTTTATACTAAAATATAAGGTTACAATATATACACACACATTATATATATATGTGGATATATTAATAATATATATGGAAAACATAGGTACTTATTTTTTAGACCATATAAGCTGCCTGATGGCGCTTTACACTCTTTAATATACATAAATATAATGTTACCTGGCCGGCTTTTCTTCTTTTTTTTTGTTTTTGCTTTTAAAAACATGCTATTATTTTAATAACGTTACTGTGCCAAACTTTT
This sequence comes from Epiperipatus broadwayi, assembly GCA_028023455.1. Lineage (NCBI taxonomy): Eukaryota > Metazoa > Onychophora > Udeonychophora > Euonychophora > Peripatidae > Epiperipatus > Epiperipatus broadwayi. The sequence goes on from JAQFVV010012497.1 coordinate 547,114, forward strand.
TTGTCTTTATTGGCCGACTTCAGGTATTATTTTGAGATTAATTAAAAAAAGAAAAATACATATATAAATTAATTGCTGTACTTTTTTTAGGTTTGAAAACAAAGTATTAATTAATTTATCTACTTATTTATTATTGGAAACGAACAAGTTATTTTTTGTTTTTGCTTTTACAATCACGCTATTATTTTAATAATCTTACTGTGCTGGACTTTTTTTTTTTATTGTGTGATTTCGAGGTCAGGAAGGGGAAATATGTCAGCGCTTAGTGCTGGAAGGTGCGTGGGGGGTGGATGATGTTTTTGATGATCCAAAAGATTGTCCAAAAGATGCAGTAGCAATCCAACCTTGGCCATTTGATTTGTCTCATATGTGTTCTAGCGCAAAGCTGAGTTTTCGCATGAATTCTCTGCAATGGTGCTTGTCCCTACCCTTTTCCAATTGTTAAAAACCTTGAAAATTGTGTATGGAAACTCAGCAACGCGATGTAATACTACATCAGTTAGGGTGTAAGATCATTACTTGGAATGTACATTTTAAGAGTTATGGCCAGTTGATTTTTAGACTTCCTCACATGATACGGTAGCGATCTGTGAAGTGTGTGCATTTGCAGAGTTTCGCGAAGCACATCAGCAGGCTGTAAGATTGGTGTGCAATGACATTTAGACCTGTTAATGGCTAATATGAACAGAACTGTTCTAGAGGCCGTAAGTTTGGCTGTGTAAACAACATTTTTATGTGTTTTCGCACACAAAAAGTGCTTCAGGTGGCTTGTGTGGTCTAAAAATTAAATACCAAAACATATTACACATATTTGTAGATATGTGTTAAACTAAAACAGAGGTCTTCAATCTTTTTTATTTCCCGCCCACTTTGACATATATTGGAGAGATTGCAATATGCCTATCACCTACTTAACATAAAATTTGATAATATTCTTACAGAATAAGATATAGAAAGTAACTAATACAAATACAAATTTGACCAATCATCTAGAAATATAAAATTTAAAACTGAACTAATGCAAGAACAGAATTCATTATTATGTATATATTGTGATAATTATAATAACATAATAAGAAACAATTGCATATTTATTAACTAATATATATATATATATGAAAAATAAATGATTAGTAGAAATTATTTTTAATGAGAGTCCTAGTTTATGTTTGGTTTTAGTTTTGTCAAAAATAATCGAAAGTCTCCCCATTACTTTTACATTCAAGCATTTTTTCTTCTTGGTCAAAAGTTTGCTTATAACACTGATCAAGAGTGAAAATATTTTATTTCATAAACATGTATACAAAATTTTTTTTTATCTTGCCACTATTGTCGATATCCTCCTTCATTTAAATTTATTTTACTCTCAGTCTCATATTTTAGTTGTAATAACTCTTCTTGCAACCTAATTTCAACTATAGTTGTATTCACATTAAATGGGGACTATCCCTCATCCACTTTCAGGTTGATGATATGTTGAAAACAGGTTTCCAAGTCAAGTTTGATTGTATGAAGATGATTACTATATGTTTCCAAGTTATTAACTGTAAGATCATTTTTGATTGACAACAATTTCGGAAACTGATTCAATTCTTTATTCATCATATTTTGTCTGAACAAATTTAAATTATCAATAAATATACAAATTTATTTTTTTGCATTCAATAAGAGTCATAATTTTTCCTTAGAGATGTAAATTAACTTCATTTAATTTGGTAAATGTATCAGCTAAAAAAAAAAATCATTTTTGTATGATTTTAATTTTTGGCACATATCAATTTCTTTGGCATTTTCAAAAGTCTCTAGAGGATAGTCCCGTATAATTATACAAAACATAAAAGACAGTACTCGACAGTACTCTCTTGATACCCAGCGCTCTTCTATATGAAGAATTATTTGGACATGTGATCCATCACAATCCTTACAAAGGTGCCTAAATAGTCATTTTTTCCCCATTAGATTTGATCTTGTTAATTGCATTTATGACAATTGTTAAAGGTAAATGTAAACTGGGGCTAGTATACTTTGCAATATGTTGCTTGTGAGTAATGTAATGGATGCATAATATGCTGGGAACTTCTTTCTTTCACATGTGCTAAAAGTCCTTGATAGCAACCAACCATTACTGATGCTCCATCTGTTCCTAACTATATTAGTTAATGGTATGTTAATTTTTCAAAATAGGATTGAATTGTAGTATAAATGAATATACCTTTTGTATCTGTAATAAGGTTACTGGCAAACAGCATTTGATATAACAAAATAGGCCATTAAAAGAGCAATATTATCAATAACTGTTGAGCCATTTACTTGCAGAGAAAATACGTTTGTTTGAAGTGTACAAACAAGTTGCTTTTCGATATCAACAACTATTTTGTCAATCCATTGTCTAATTGTGTTATCACTAATCACAAATTTTTTAGAATATTAGCTGGATTCTGGTGCATTATTGTTGATAAAAGTACTTTGAAACATAGTTTTAGCAACTTTTCTCCAATAGTATGGATTCCCCAATCTGATAACTTGCTATGAATTCCTCTTTGACTTTTCTTAAATACTTTTCAAATGTTTGTTATAGTATTAAGTTTTTTAAATTGTTCATAATTATCTTTAAATTATCTATGGATTTTTCACTTTTCTCTTTGTGTTTAGTATGATGATTTGATGAAACCATATACCAAATATTTAATTGAATATAAAATAGCACACTTTTTTTGAGGCATAATGGAAACTTGGGTGCACCTGAAAAATACACACAATTGTAACACAAAAATTATTTTGCAAACCAACAGTTAACTGAATTGACAAAATTGTATGCACACATTATTGGGTCTTCTTCTACCAGATTTTTGTGCTTTACATTACATGTAGTATCATCTACCAGATTTTTATGTTTTACATTTTTAGACTTTCGTATTGAACATTTAACATTACAACACATGTTCAACACAAAATTCTAAATATTGAAAATATACAAATTAAATATAAAAAAATTATAAAATAGAGTCGTAAAATAAAAATCTAGTTTTTAAATAATTAAATGAAAATATTATGGCATTAAATTTATTACCGCCCATCAAAAATCGTAAAACACCCACTGGTGGGCGCTGTTGACCATGTTGAAAATCCCTGAACTAAAAAGTTATAATATAGGAAATTATTTTTTTTTTAATAATTTTCAATTATTTTATCTGCTATGTACTATTTTTTGAATCATAAATAATTGAAGTTATAAATATAAATACACAATGAATATAAGGGGACTATTATATAAAAAATTTAATGTTTCAAACAATAAATGTCTTTTTTTTTTTTAATTTAAAAAAATAAATAAATAAAGATTCTATAAATATAACGTTTTTTTTTTTAAAAAAAAAGCACTTTAACGTATTTTAATAATAACGTGGATTACACAAAAAGTTGTGGATTAGATTTTTATTTATAATTATTTCACTATATGATCATTATTTTTAAGTTTTTTAATTTTTTAGTTCAAGCTCTCAAGAATTAAAATAATGAAGGGGAAGGGGGACAAGCTTAATAGTCTGGCAGTTTTTAATTGCGATCTTTGCTTGAGGTAGTACAATCACCAATGAGTTGGGTTGGAATTGGATTTAAGTGAGATAAGAATTTTGGCTGGCAAAGATTATATGTTTAGGCCACCCAGTTTAGGATTTCCTTGGTCACCACAGAAAGTGGAAGGGCTTGGAAAATGTGACCTAAGAATGACACTTTTATAAGTATGTTTAGGTTATTTCATCTGCAGTTAATTCAGTAGTAGAAATAATAAGAATTGTAAATAATATTAGTAATAGTAGTAAAGCGAGAAATAGTGGTAGTACTAAAGGTAAGTCTTATAAATCTTTTTTTTTTTTCAAATACAGGTACATAGAATGTGTGAATTTTATTTGATACAAACTCTTCAAGACCAAAACAGAGGACTCCACTTATTAAAACTATTTTAATGAAACTTTTGCCTCCCAGAGAAAAGAATTATAAAAGAACAGATGAATGGATACAAGTTGTTTTGGAAAGGCAGGTCAGTCAGTGAAAGGAGAATGTGTGGAGTTAGATTTACTGTAAAATCTAATTTAGTATTTTCTTTTATTGGAATTCTTTGTTGTATCAATGAAAGATATTAGTGCTCATTTTATTAATGCCTATGCTGCAGTTTTAGATTCAGAGAAGGAAAGCTTTTATTCCTTGTTGGATAGCATTATTACAGCAATGTTATTAAAAGATTGATTTTTTTTCCTCATGGAAAATTTAATACATTGGTACAAATAGTAAACTTTGGCCAAAAGTTATTGGAAATAATGATATAGGGACTAAATTCAAACGATTTGTTATTATTGAATTTAAGCATAATCCGTGAATTGATTATCACAAAGATTTTGTTTAAAGCAGAAAAACCGCTATAAAGGAACATGTATGCATCCATGCTCAAAACAATGGCATTTAATAGATTAAATTATAGTTAGAAATGAGACTACAAGAGAAGTTTATATAATGCTAGCACTTACATATTCAGATTGTTGGGCAGATTTGCATTAAAAAATAGAAATTATATCAATTTTATTCAAAGAAGATTGATGTCTTGTTTTTAAGAAGAATATATTATATATACTAAATTTCAACTGCTATTAAGCACTAAATTTGCTAATTTGGATCTTCAGGACATATATTACTGAAACATGAAATTGTCTTAAGGGAATATGTTATGAATAGAAGTAAATCTATTCTGGGTTGCATTAAAAAGAAGAACCCTGACTGGTTTTCTGTCAATGATTTTTATTATTAGTGATTTAATTAAAAGAAAATGTAGCATATATACTATATAATCACATCATTAATCTTTGCAAATTCATTTTCAGGATTATTATCTAATTTCTTTTATTGGTACAAATAATAAAAGAAAATTGTATGTTAAATTAAGTTTATTAAAACATTACAGTGAGGAGAGAAAACAAGAAGTGTTGAGAATAGAGTAATTTTTGTTTGGTTCTGAGAATACTGATTTTCAAAAAAAAATTTAAAAATTTCTATTAACTATTTTTTTTTAATATAAGTTTTTTAAAAAACAAAAATGTATACAAATAAAAGTGTTTTTTGAAAATTATGCTGTTATTTTAAACAGATTGTATATATATAGTTGTTTGTTAGACATCCACGCCACCCGTTGTTTTTCTTGAAAAAATATAACTTATGAACATTCCCAGGCCTTTTTTTTTATTTGAATTCCTTTTTTTTTTTTTATTTACAAATAAATTAAACATAAATTTTATTTTTTTTGTAAACATTTATTTTTATTGAAATCAACAAAATAAATAAATATAAAATAAAATTAACATTTTTTTGAATTAAAATATATCAAATTATAAACAATGTGTTGCATGTCATTCGTAATCCATTCCAAATCTTAATTAAATTTTTTAATACTAGCATTAATTATTAATGTATGCATTAACAAATTTCACATTTATTATGTTTTTTTTTTTTGTTATAAATAAATTAAAAAAAACCAACTGTTCGCGGCTACAGTAATATATCAGATGTATAGCTTGAACAAAGTGGTCATTAATTGCGAGAATTGAACAATGTCTAGATTTTCCTGTGCCGTGTTCTTTGTCTCGTTGAAGTTATCGAGAATACGTTATTTAACACATTACCTTCTTCAAAGTATTGTCCAGACATACCCTTTGACAATGTTTTGCACCTTAAAACTTGACTACAGAAGTGTGTAAACCCTCCGATAATTATTGTTTGGTCAAATCGTGTGATTTCAATAAAAAAAAAAAAACTTTATTTACAATTAACGATTTATACATAATTGTAAGACACACCCCCTCACACGACACTGTAAAAAAGTGTGAAGTGTGCGAATTTGCCGAAATAATTTATTGCGATGTGACAATGCGGCCTGCAATGTGTAGTACAACAGAACTATTGTATACATGTAACACATGGCTGCAAAGTACGTTCGGTTGCATAAACAGCGTTTATGTGTTTTAGGACATAAATCGCACCATCACGCTGCGTGGATGTCTAACCAACAACTACCAAAAATAAATTCTAAAGTTAGTAAGCTTTTTTTTTGGTTTTGCCTTTTTTTTAAAAATAACATAAACAACTTTAAAACTTATTACGATTTTTTTTTTTGGTTTCACTTTGTTTTTTTTTGTTTTTTGTTTTTTTTTTAAATAACATCAACAAATTTAAAACTTATTAGGGTTTTTTTTTTTTTTTGGTTCCGCTTGAAATGGTATTATTTAGCCATCATCCCATTTTATCTACTATATTCCATCGTAGTTAGTATCCTTTCCAATAGTTCGAACTCTTACAGTCTACATATATAATCAGAATAATTTATTTTGATATGTAATAGCATATATTTATGTGTATGTGTGCACATTTAATATATTTAATGTCTGTATGCATATAATGTATATGCAGTTATAAAGTTAAAATTAATAAAATGATATAATTAAATGAAGTTGTGTGAACATTATTATATGTGTGTAACCACTTACATATATGTGCAAGAGAAGACATAATACAATAGATGTGAAGAAGCATTACAACGCTTTTAAATTAATAATATAAATTTGAAATGTTCTCAGTTAAAAACTATTTAAATGCTTTGGTATATAAATTTCAATTCCTGGGATAGTCTCACACACATATATAATCAAATGTTTACAAACTTAAACTCTTTTTAAAAAAAGTTAGCTGTTTTTATAAAAAAAAAAAAAGTTGTCAATTCTTGGGAACCATCTGTAAGCAATCAGCAACTACCGAAATCAACCTATCCTTAGGGTCTTATAGACTTTGGCCCCACTTATGTATTCTCTATTTAGTATATTCATTGCAACCTTTGAACAATAATTAGAAAATAATAAATTTCTTAAGATAGCAATTAATGAAACTTTGGATTAAAATTTTAAATGTATTTTAAAAGTAAAAACTTGCCTATTTCTTAAATTAAATTCTAAAACTCTAAATGCTTGTTAAATAATAACTTATTCAGTTATTATTCTATTACTTGCTAATGTTTGTTTTATGTATGTTTACTTTATAACCCACCTGCATTTGTCGTTCAATGCACTTATATTTATTTAATCTATATTTAAGAATTAAAATATATTAAATTATAAACAATGTGTTGCGTATCATTCGTAGTCCATTCCAAATCTTAGTTAAATTCCTTAATACCACATTAATTATTAATGTATTCATCAACAAATTTCACATTTATTACGGTTTCTTTTTTTTTTGGTATAAATAAATTTTTAAAAAAAAGCTGTTCACAGCTACAGTAATATATCAGACATATAGCTTGAACAAAGTGGTCGTTAATTGTGAGAATCAAACAACGTCTAGGTTTTCCGTGTTCTTTGTCTCGTTGGGGTTATTGAGAATACTTCAATCTATTACTGCATTTATCAAGTTTAAAACTTAAGGTATTTCATAATAGTGATAAAACTATTTTAATTAAATTTATGATAAAGTTTTTATTCTGCAAGATTTTTTTATATGGAAAGAAGCATAGACTCCTTGGAAAAATGTTATAAAGGCACCAGAAATTGTTTATTTAAAAAGTTCTATAATATTCTGAATATATGAACTCTTTGGTTTGTTTAAATTCTTTATTTTTACTTCGATTAAATTAAATGTTTGTCATAAACATTGATTCAAAGATTAGCAATAACTAACATTAGAACACTTAAAAAGACAACAGATTAAAATTACAATAACCTATAAATAATAGAAAAGAACAAATAATTTTATTACTATGAAATAGAGAAAATATGTTTGGAATGAAGTAGTGCCTAATTAAAGATAATACTAGATGTTCTAGGTCTTTTATTATGGGGGGAAAATAATTACAAAGTTTTAAAATATGTCTATTACTAAAATAGAAGAAAATACTCTTACAATTTTTTTTTTTTTTTTTGCATGATAATGTAAGTAAACATATGTTAGTGTATTGATCAAAAAGTAAAATTTAAACTATAATAGATGCAATATATTAAATAGTGACAGAAAATGATTTTGTATAATTGAGTAGATATGAAGTTATCTATAACAATAAGTTGGATTATAATATTTAAGTTATCTATTAATGGAAATATGTGCTAATTGATTATATGATTAACTATTTTTAAGAGTTATCCTAAAGTTTAGAAATAAGTTTATAGCAAAATAGAAATGATAAAGAATTACAATATATTGTTGTACTATATTTTTAGTAATTAATATGATTATCCTTTTTTTTTTTTGTATTTTTATGAATCTCATTTGCCACTTAGAATAAATAAAAAATTACTTGTATTAAAAATTATAGAATATCTATCTGATTTACTACTCATAAAAAGCTAAAATGTTAAGTTAAAGTGGTCTGTGTTTGGTTTAAGTAAATCGATGGCTATTATTGTTATTATTAGATCACATGTTTTCAACTTGCATTGCCAGTTTTTAATTGAGTTTTGCCTGATTAAATCATACCAAAAATTTTATCTAGATTATTAACTAGAAAATTCCTGTTATGGTTTTATGTTTACTTACATATATATTATAAAGAACAATGGCAAACAAACACCAATGATGATTAGGAGTTATCATTTAGTCACAATATTATGCTGCCCATGTACTCCTTCTACCTCCTTCAAAAAGAATGGTGATCAAATGTTATTACTTGATCATAGTACTCTAATGCTTAATTATTTTATCTGCATTTGTGTAGAGAACTTAACATTTATACATTATAAAGAGAATATTTTGGTGGATAAAAATATACATGTTATTATGGAGTAAATAAAGTAAATGTAGATTTAATGAATAATTATTTCACCCGGCATTTTTTTTAATAAAAAAAAATCTAATATAGCTTAAATATAGTATATTTGAATTTTAAATGACTGAATTCACTTTTTGATACAAAGAAATATATATTCTTAATACTCCTGTTTGTAGACAAATTTTGTTTTATTTTTTACTAAATTCAAATGCTTAAATAAATGAATAATTACTTATTCAATTAACATTTACTGAAACTTAACTTTTATTAAATATATTGATATAATCTTACCTACCCTATCTATAATAATGTGCATAATAATCAAACAAAATATTCTCTATAATATATGTATATTAAGATCTCTACACAAATATAAAATATTATGACTAAGTGATAACACTTGTCATTATATTAGTTTGCCAATTCATTTTATTATATGTGTATGTATATATATATATTAACAAACAAAATGTCCGTTAATTAAAAACTATTGAAATAATAACAAAAATAATAAATACAATGGTAATTAACCAAAAGTAAACAGTAATTATTATGCAGTTGAGAGTTAATATTAACCAAAAGTACTTCTGCAGATTGAAAGACTGTATATAATAGTTAATTCTCATTATTATTTTTATTGCTATATATATACATACACACGCACGGTATATGATTATTTAAAAGTTTGTGCTAATGTTTTACATACAATTATATATAGGACTATTTCCATCATATATTTTTAATTGCTAATGTTTTTAGAAAAAATTTAAACTTTATTTAAATAGTTTCAATTCAACTGTCAGTAATATTCACTTTGGTTAGAACATCAAATACTCATGAACTTAAAAATCACCAGTTCACTTTCTATGCTAGATGTGATACTGGTGAGATCAGCTACTTATGAAGAAAATATTAAAATAATATATACAAAATGTTTTTTTACATACTAACCTGTGTGTTATTTTTAACAGTTGAATATATTTGAAAATATTTGAATTTTTATAAAAATATTTAACATTTAAAACTGAATGATAGAAATAATCCAGCATAAATTGCAAATACACTATATATATATGAATTCATTAAAAACAATACATTAGAGAAGAAAATAGTGGATTATAAAAAATGAATAAATTTTGGTAAGATAATTAGATTTTGGTTGTTTGGAACTTTAATTCTGACTTTTTTGAAGATGTATATAAGTCATAATAGAAAACACATTTTATATACCAAACATATGTACACAATCTATGAATGGTTATACTGCTTTAGTCATAATAGAAAACACATTTTATATACCAAACATATGTACACAATCTATGAATGGTTATACTGCTTTTATGGATTTGGTCTTGACTTATTTAAATCTGCATGTTTTACTTATGCTAATTAACAAATGTGTAAGAGGTAAGTAGTATAATTTGAAGATATAAAGAGAAGAAAAAAGAATAGCTACTCCTGCAAGATAATTGTTTCTCTGAAGTTGAGCTTATTAATCCAATCCATAATCTAATATTACTTTTGAATTTACAGCATATTATTACAAATGATTGATGAAATTTTTGGAATCATGAATAAATCTGAAAAGATAAGTTTTGTTATTAGAAATGAATAAAGTTAAATATTATAATTTTATGAAAAATAAAGTGGATGGCATGTGTTAAGGAAAATGAGAATTTATTCTTATGATAAAAATAGTTTTGGAACAAACAATAGCTTTATATATTTATTATTGTGACTTTACCACCTATACTTTAATCACATGAATAAAAACATCTGAAAAGTATATTATTGCATCTGAAAAAAAAAAAATTTGAATTAATTATTCTATGTGATTGTTTTTTATATATAATATAGTTTGCAGCAAGGGTGAGAGAAATAAATAAGAATAATTGATATATATATACATATCTTTGATTAAAGTTTAAAGTGCATATCTTGCTAAAAATATGATAATTTCTAGCCTGAAAAGTGATTAGTAATAATCATTAAGACATTTTTCGAGAGAGGAGATTGCTGTAGTTGTGCAAAGAGGACGTTTAGCATCTTCACAATAAATTATAATAATTTTATATATAGTATTCCAATTTGTCAGTTCAAAAACTTTGTAATCATACAAATGTGCATACCTATTACAGTGATGAAGAGATTGAGATTATACACCAAGAAATGGAAAGTAACTAAAAATGAATATAAAAATAGTTGTACAATGATAATGATAAATTGAAATATGATGGTAGATCAGGAATTGTAGTTTAAATTTAAAAAATAATTTTATGATAATTTTCTTGAAAGGTCCACTGATAATCGAATACTTAAATGACAGGCTGTTTCCAACCATTATATGCCATTAACCAAATCCAAATTTTTTTTTACCTTTAGCTAGGAAATAATTCAAGAAACATTATCTCATGTATCTACTATTATCATCATTGAGCAAAATATATAGTATTAAGAAATAAAAAAGTTGAAATATTGAGAATTTTTGAAATAATATAATAATTATTACATGATTTAACTATCTCATAAACTTCCATGTGTAAAGATAGATTTTAATTAGATTATATATTTCTTTAGAATAGGTTAAGAAATAGTTTGAAAAAAGCATCATGGAACTGAGATGAATTCATATCATAATTTAAAGGAAGAATTGAAAAATTGGGTTAATAACTTTCACTTCTTTTTTAAATATAACTCCTGTTGGCATAACACTGAAATAAACACTTGAGACAACTTCACGTTCTTTAAAGAAAAGGTGTCAAGAGAGAATACCTCATTTTATTTAGTATTGCCAAACTGATTGTCATTCTGATAGTGATGCTAACATTTGTGAAGGTAAAGATAGATTTGAATTAGAGAGATACAAATGAATCATGCTCAAAGAACGGAAATAAAAGCTCAAGGAAAAAATAAAGATAATTGATATTATTATGAAAACCAAATCTTCGAAATGGAAATGTAGTAATTATCTGGAAGATATGATATAAAATTAGTAATAGATTGTTATAATAAAGTAGTAGATAAGAGACTCCTCAAAAAGACTTTAAAGAAAAAGAAGTAAGTAATGGGATGAGATTGAGTTAGAATAGAATTGAAGAGGCTGTTTTTCATAAATAACTATAGTCTGAATAATAAAAGTTAGGAAATTTTTAAGAAAAAAATTAATATTAAATATATAAGGCAGTGATGGCGAACCATTTTACATGTGTGCACCAAAAATTTCCAAAAAATATTTATTGAATAATTATCATGCCATATAGTAATTAAATCAAAATATGAACAACTTAATTATTGCAGTTTTTAAAAGTTTATAAAACATAATAATAATAACAATAATAAACAAAATTTCTAAATAAGCTAAATACAAATGAATGTTATTTATTTAGAAGAGCACAAGTTGAATAAAATGTAATAGTAAAAAATTAATAGTAATTAAAACAAAATTTTGGAAATAAACATATAAAATCAACATAAATAGATATTATTTAATGAGATTTTCGCTGTTATACATTGGATGCCAAATGTTTTATATCAGGTTCATATTTTGTCATTTTTAATAATGTACATGCTGGACTAGATCATATTTTTTGTTAAGAAGTAAAAGTATTGTCATTATTATTTTGTTACAAGTGCATTTTATTCCAAATTCGAACTTTGAGATCCGGCTATCCTTAATTTATAAAAGAACCTGTATTTGAGATAAATGTGTTTTTAAAATCTCATCTGTCATTCTATTTCTCGAACTGTCTTTAATTAAATTTAATTCTGAAATCAATGATTCACATACATATGTAAAGGAGAAAATTGATAATATAGCAGTCACTAATTTTTTTAAACAATTAAATGTTTCAGGAATAGCATTCCAGACAATCAGAAGTTCTTCTTCAGCATTCTTTTTACTTATGTTCAATAATTGATCATTTTCCATTGTTTCTAACTCATTCCTCAAATCAACAAAATTCTGTTTCCATATAGAACTGAATTGAAAATCGACTGATTGCATTTCTATATTTTCCAAATTAAAACACTCAAAAATTTCTAACTTGAGGCTATCCGTTGATATTATGTCTGGATATAAAATAAATTTTGATGGTTTTGAAAATTGTCTGAACTGCATAAATCTTGAAGAAAATTCATCAATTATTGATTGAATAACAGCACAATAGTCTTGCATTAATTTTATATGAACTGGCTTTTCATGAAATTCTAAATCAGTCAAGAACTTTTTTAGATTTGGAAAATATTTGAAGGTATAAGAAATAACATCATGGTTGAAAATTTGTAATTTAACTTCAAATGCTTTGATCAAATCAAACATGACAACAATTGTCTTATTATAACCTTGCGATTTCACATTTAATTCATTTAGATGTTAACACATATCAGTAAAAAAGCTATTCAACATCCATTAGTGCAGTATATTTTTTAATGATTTTCTCATTACATAAAAACAGTCTAATTTCATCTAAACAAATAATGAATCTTTGAAGAACTTTTCCTTGACTTAACCATTGGACATTGTTGTACATAAGCCATTGTATACTGAGTTTACCTCACTTAATGTGTAGATTTAAAATTGACTAACTTAGTCATAACATTCCTAACATCATCCAGTGGCTTAAAGCTTGCCTTTGTGCATAAAACCTGCTGATGTATAATGCAATGAAAACACAAAATTGAATGTCCATTAAGGTTGGTAAATAAACTGAGAAAACCATATTCTTTTCCAGTCATAAGCACTATCTGTAGTTACTGATATAATTTTGGCAACATCTATTTCTTTTTCAGCAAGTACATATATCTTATTTTTGTTGTTATTACTTATGAGTTTAAACTGATTAATTCTTCTTTGATATTATTCCCAACACAATAGCAAATAAAAATAGGCAAACGGGCTAATCCATTTTCATCAAGGCAGAGAGAAATTAAACTAGAATATTTTATATTTCTTTTTTGTTGGTAAGTTATATTGTTAGCCATTTGCAGCATTCTTTCTTTGACTGTATTTTTAGCCAATGGTAAATCTTTTATGTTCTGAATAATTTTTGCTTTGTTTTTAAAATCTTCAAAAAGAACTTGTGCACATATCATCCAAGCTTCTTTCATACATTCTCCATCATTAAAAGGTTTTCCGTTTGGCAATTACATTTGAAATAAAAAAACTAGCAGCAGTTATATTTGAATGATTTTCGATAAATTTCATTATAGATGTTGATGGAATATTTGTATTTTTAACTGCTTGGGCAATATATTCTTTTTGTTCATTTTTACTTTTTTCACAGAGCGATTTATGATTGGTCTCATAATGCCATTTTACCAATGATGTTCTCAATACAATTGTTCTGGAATATAAAACACATACTGCCTTGGTGGCTTTGTTAATCATTCCATACTCATCAGTCTACCAATTTTAAAATTCTCTACTCCTTAACAATTTTTGTTTTTTATTTTCACTAATCATATTAACATAATGGTAACAAATTTATTTAAAAATAATTTTAAATGAGCTTTAATAATTTTATAAATCAAAGATTTATTATATGTTAAAATATATTACTATTCTTACATTTCACTTTTACAGCAAAACTTCAAGCAAAAAAAAATATCATTGATGGCATTGATTATGCATTTCGTTCATTTATTCTCGATTTTGATTACATTAAAAAAAAAAGAATGGTGTCAACACATTTAAATGAAAAAAAGATTAGGACAGAAAACCATTTGATTACTTTTATTTTAGATTTGAAAAAATTTACTTCAAAGAGTTATAAAATATTTTACTGAATTTACTTTCTAGTTTTATTGGAATCATTAGATAAGTTTATAGAATATGATATCACAGTATACCGTACCACTTTAATTGACTTAGAATATAATTTATTGCTTTTAATCAGAGTTCAATTGTAAATTGAATTCTAATATAATATTTATTTATTTTGCCTTTAGTTTACAGTAAATTTTGATTAGTACAGATTTTAGCAACAAGAGAAATATTGAATAATTTAAAGCATAGAAAATTATGATATGTAAATAGTTTGCATGCCAATAAAAAATTTGAACATGCCACCTCTAAAACATGTGCCATAGGTTTGCCATCACTGATATAAGGGAGTAGAAGAATTTTACATAATATTCAAGTAAAAAAGTATAAAGATAATATATTTATTTAATCAGTTTGTATGACATCAAAAATAAATATTTTATACATAAAAGTGGGATGGATAGAGGAAAAAACACTTTACTATCAATGCTTAAGTACATAAATTAATAAATTTATCTATTCAATGAAGACAATGTGCCCAATTTTTCATCTAAACAACCAGGAAACATATCTTAATCTAAATATAACTTTTTTTGCAATAATAGACTAAAACCCAGTTCTGCTCCATGCTACTTAGCAATAACCTTGCATCATAGTCTAATCTTTTTTTTTTTCATTTATCCAAGATTAGATCAAAATTAATTTTTAGAAACAATATTTTTATAAAGCTCACTGGTACTATTTGTGATTGTGATGCAAATACTTTATGAACAGCTTCCTTAGCACTACCATATTCTGCTGGGGACTACTGTGCTTTTATTTGGAAAAAACTTCACACACTAATATCTGAATATTCAGTTAAATATTACCATCACTAATATAACTGGCACATTCAAATTTACTCCTTTTGATTGGCTTTCTGTTATATCATATATAAATCTGCCAGATTAAATTTGCCAATAATTCAAGTTATAGTTTCATCACTTACTCCTTTACTCTTTTTGGATGTTCAACCAAAAATCTGTGATTGAAAAATTATAACCAAAAAAAATGAAATTATTATGAGATTTTAAATAATTTTTCCCCTCCAAATCCAATAAAAAGACAGTTGGATTTGATCGTCATCAACACAACTGGAGACTTATCAACAGATTTGAGACAATGAATGATTATTATGTCTATCTGGTTTTTAAATGGAATTTAGAAGCCACTCATCTTTATAAACTCAAACTATATGACTAATGACTGCTGTAGAAATATAGGATTTAAACCACTAAACATCACATGATCACCATTTCTTATGCTTGCTCAAGCTGTTAAAACAGGAAAAACTCTTCATACAGCAGTGCCATTTAGTGTAAGCCAGAGTAATCAATGGATGCAAGAAGATTTCTATCTAATATCTATTCATTCAATATCCCCAGACTAGTTTACTGTATGGAAAGTTTTGCCTGTTTTAATTATAGGATTTAATAAAGTAGTCAATGAATATCTTCTAATTGGAATCTCCATAAGTTCCTTTATGACAATTTATTAAAAGTCAACTAGTTTTTTAAAAAATGTCTATATACTAAATAAATGGGATAAAAAGATACTAAAAATTAGAGAAATTCTTACTGTTTTATAGTTTTAAAAATATAAATTAAAAAATTGAAAGATAAATTTAATTTTACTTACTGTGTAGCAGTAGAGAAATGATAATGCAATCAACATTAGGAGTAAAGTTTTTAATATAAAACTGATAGTGAATGTTTATTTACACTGATATTTTAACAAATACTAGTTTGGGATTAACACAAAGCAAGAAATTTAGGATAATTTGATATTTTTATTAAACAAAGAAAAATGAAAATATTTCATTTTCAATTAAATTGCAAAATGCATAAAAATGAGATTTCATCATATATAATGGAATTGTTTGTAGGTAAATCTTAATTAAAATATTAGGTTTTTTATTTTATTTCAGATTATCTGTTTTGAATGAGTATATACATAGTGTATATATATTATAAACAATAATAGTTTTCTAGAATAATCATATAGAATAATAAAATCTATAAATGTTTGATGTTATTGCAAAATAGCATTTTCTCAACTGGTGGGTCTTGGAAGCTAATTTGAATTGTAATACCTTTGAAAATCTTCATTTTAATAAGTATATATAAATAAATTTGAATAAAAAATAAGCTTCAATCACAGTGCTTGAAACACTTGTTCTTTATGTCTTGTAAAAAACTGACCATATTTCAATGAAGCTAAAAAGGCAAAATCATATATAATTAATTTTATTAATGAAACTTCTGTACGAATGTAAACTCCAATCACAGTATTTGAAACATTTGTTATTCAATTGCCACACCATGTAAAAACTGATTAATTACTGTAGAATATATATATTTCGGGAAAATTTGCCACCAGATAGTGATCAGTTTTTTTGTTGTTGTTGTATAGTGATTGAATAGTGAATTTCTCAAATATCCAAGTTTGTTTACATAAACTTCTATATGCAGTTATTTATTTGATTATAAATATTACCTCAATTGTAAATTTATATTAGTAATATAAGAGTGAAAGAATTAGTTGTTTTCTTATACTTGTTATCCTCGATAAATATTCTTTTATGTGTTAAAGGTTTGTTTTAATTGTATGTAAAGGTATATAATTTATTTTAAACAAAAAAGAAATCATTTCAAGATAGGGTTTCCAACAATTTTGTTATTAAAAATTGTGTATTGCTATTCTATATGATATTTTTTAATAAATGTTTTGTTCCATGCTAACGTCTTACAAGATTTGCAGTTATATTTGGTTGTGATGCGTACTTTAAGCTTTATCAACAGGATAGTCACACATATAATCCAGATATTATATAAAGCTGTCCATGCATTTGATATCTTTTCACATCTTTTTTGTTAGCTGTGCTTTAAATATTTCACTTCTGCATTTAAATCAAATTGTAAATATAAACAAATGTTTACTTATAATAGCAAAATATCATTGGTATGATAAAGATGCATTGTTATCAATAGAGCAGTTGATTTTAAAATAATTTTAAAACAAATTTTTATGATCAAATATATTATGGGTCTGTATCAGTGTTTGTTACTTTATCTTATTTCTCAGGATTATGGAAAGAAGCCTATTTGAATTTACAAATATAGCTAAAATAATAAGATAAATAATGATAAAATTTCATTTTATCTTCAATGTAAAAAAAAAGATTTGAAGTGGGTGTGGGTATAACATTAGTTGGCTGCCATCCAAAGAATAAAAAAAAAAAAAAGAATATTTCAGTGGGGGAAGGGAGGGCTTATTAGAAATATCATACATTTATAGTGATAAAATGTTATATCTCTGATAAAAGATAGCATATTAACATTTTAGTAAGTATATTTGAATCTTTACTTATTGATTTGTTTTATTAAAGTTATTTTTTTTATTAAAATTATTGTAGAGATATTTTTCTTATAATCGTTCTTATATTTACATTATGTAATGAATCTGAAATCTTAAAATCATTAATCCATTTTTTTTTTCTGAAATTCATTATGATTCTAAATTTTTTTTATAATAAAAAAAAAGTTTTTAATTATATTTAGCTTAAATATAAAAATTTTAAATCCGAAGAAAATATTAATTTTATCAATATAAATAAATAAAATAAATCCTGAATGTAATATTGATTAAGATTTTTATTACTATTATTATCACAACTTACTAAAACTGTAATGTTACTTTTATTCATCCATTTGAAGTTTAAACCTTATTGCAAGCTTTTTTAGAAAGAGAAAATAAAATTCTGAAGAGGACTAGGAATATATGATTAAGTGATTTGTTTTAATTGTTTAAATAATATCACCTCCACTCCTAGTTATTAAGATATAATGCATATTCTAGCCCCCACCACCACATCACCACACACTTAAGTATATATAGTTGGGGAAATTGGATTTAAAAAATTGAGCAAGGTAATACAGTATAGAATGAAAACTTTTTATCTTTAAAAATGCAAATCATTTTATAGTTTAATTATAGAGATATAAAATTTTAAATACTTTTGGTATATTATATTTATTGTAAAACTTGATGTTCATTCTTTAGAAGCATTTATTATGTATAATAAATTTCAACAGATGAAAAAACTGAAAACTGCTAATTTGGATTTTTAGGGTAGTCACATTAATAAGACATGGAATTTTCTTAAGGTTCATATTATGGATACAAATAAATCTATTCTTGGTAACTATTTTTTAAAAAAAATCATGAGTGGTTTATAAAAATAATCTTATTATCAGCTACTTATTTAAAAAGAAACATGGCAGAGTAATAAATTGAATGTGGAACTTCATAATATAAAGATTTAAAAGCAGATGTTCAATGATTGACAAGAAGATTTAAAAATGATTGATGATTAAAGTTTGCAAAATAAATAGATACATTGATCACTTTAGATCCCCCCCCCTTTTTTTTTTTGATGTATTGAAAGTAATATATGGATCTGAAAAATTGTATAATCAATCAATTAAATCTATCTTTCCACTTTTATATGATCACAGTAATATTTAGATCATTTTTTGAATAATGATATATCCTTTTTATCTACTTGTTGAGATTTGGACAAAGTATCTAGCTTAATGAAGTTATAATAGCCCTTGCTATTTTTAAAAATGGAAAAACTACAGCTTCTAATGAGATACTTGGAGAAGTTTTAAAATATAGTGGTGATATATTAGCATCAGAAATGTTGAACATTTTTAGAAATATATGGACCCATGAGGTTGTGTTACCTGATCTTAAGAATGTTTCTATTATTCCAGTTTTTAAAAATAAAGGAATAAACAAGATTGCAGTAATTACCATGACATATCATTGTTATTTATTGCAGTAAAAGTATTTTCAATAATATTATCATAGATTAATGGTTACCAGAGACTCAGTGTGATTTTAAAAAATCACATGTTTTTAATTGCCAGGAAAATGCAAGAAAAATATTGCAGACAAAGGAATAATTAATATATTGCTTTTATTAATTCACTCAATATATTTGATTCAATTATTCAAACAGTTCTTGGTTATTCATCATGATTCACCGTATTATTCAGTTTTTATATGATAGGCTGATAAATGTTATTATCATAGAAAGAAAATCTGAGGTCTTTGAAATGAAAACTGATATTAATCTTTAAGTTTATTTTCAATTTTTATGACAGTTTTTAGATAGCTTAATAAACAGTAACAGATTTGATGGTGGAATTTTTCATTAAACTAATTAAAATTGGAAACAAGAATTTCATCTTCTTGATTCTAGACTTACAATATGCTATGATTGTGTTATTTTTGCAAATGCAAAAGTGATCTACAAGATATATTTAAAGTTTTGAATGCATTTAGTAATTAATGTTCAAAAAAAAATGTGTCATTTCTCAGATAATGATGGGGGGAAATCCAACGTTTAGTTTGGCAGATTTTTAACTAGAAAGATGGTCTTAGGTGTTGAGACTGAATACATACTCAATTTGCAGGGTTAGTTTAACAATTTAAAAGGATATGATATTTTATTATAATGAAATAATTATTGCAATCAAATTAGTTATGCACAGAGCTTGAAAAATTAAATTTGAATTTCTCTATCAGCAAAACCTAAAGGCATTAGAAAATTTTTATTTAAAAGTGTTTTGTAAAATTCTACTAATAGGATGGTTCGATCATAAGACAAGCCATTATATTCTTCAGTTTCACCCTTCCTAAAAAAATATAGTGAACTTGAGAATGGTTTTCACGGAAGAGGTAGACCTTGTTTACATTATAAAGATTATCTCAAAGACATTCTAAAGAAGTGCAGTGTTCATTATTTTCATTAGATGTAGATGAGGATAGAAGACTGTGGAACTACAGTTAAAGATTGTATTAAAGTCTTTCATAAAAGAAAGCTTTCTGCAGAAAAGTTAGTAAATAGAATTACAAAATATCAAATAAATGAATGAATAATGGATCAGCATGAACTGTATATATACAAATTTGAGATTTACAGATTCAATTTGCATAGTCAGTGCAAACTCATCTCTAATACAATATTTTTATTATTTTGTATTTGAATTTTTTTAACTTTTCCCTTTTGATATTGGATTGTCCATTCTTATTTGCAAGTAGCTTCTGGTAGTAAATATTTTTAATTACAATAATGGCTAGTATTAATTAAATTTTATGCTTGAAAGTAAAGATAACTAGACAATAACAATTAATTGTCAGTTGTAGTCTAGTCTGCCATTACTTGCAATTCTTTTACAGTTTTTATTTCAGTATCTATATGACAGAGAATAGAGTGCATTGAAAAACCTAATTGATATAGTGCTGAAATCTTTCAATAAGCAATTATATTATGCAGAAGTTAAAATGTAGCATCATAAAATATCAGATAAATAGAAAAATAATTGGCATGTTCTACATGTGGTAGTATTTGTGGGTATGTCATTTTCAAAACTCATCTCTACAATAGTTTTTATTTTTTTCTCTTGGAGTTAAAATGTGTATACTCATATATGAATAACTGCTGCTGACAGTGTATTTAGAATTACATCATAAACTTTAATAAGCTTTAAAACACTAAATTCTTTTTATTCTATAATTAAACAATTTCATTCCCTCCCCTTCTTCCCAAAAGAAACCTTATTTTTGAATTATTTGTTTAATTCTCATAGCATTAGTCTTAGATTATATTTTAAATTTTGTATTTACAACATTAACATAAATAATAATAATTATTATATATTAATAAATATCATGATATAATAAATCAATGGTCATGACTTTCATGTTTTATTATTACACTGCATTAAATGATGATGATCTTTTTAACTATTCTGAAAGTCATTTATGTTAGTATTATTTTATTCAATGCTCACTTTAAAAGTTTGCTACAGCCTCTTTTTTAAAACTAATATCTACCTAATTGGCCTTTTGCATTGCATTCATAATGTAGCCAGTGCTAACATTTTATTATCTATTCTAAAGATTTAAACAATTTAAAATTATAAAGTTTGATTTGTTCAGCTATAAAATACTGAAACAATTGACTAACTATATATATGTTAGCTTTGATCTTTTTACCTGTAAACAATGGTGATTAATCATAGATAATTAACTGTGGTCATCAAAATATGATTCATATCAATAATAATTATTTTTTTGACATGCATGCTTTAGTGCAAGGATAGAGTGGTCAACTTTGGAGTCAAGATTCATAGATTGTGTCTCCTCTGGTGCTTACACTTCTTAATGAATTCTTGAGCATTAAACCATTATTTTCTATATGTTAAATAAATAAATAGTACTGTTTTATTATGTCTTTGAAAAATTATTATTGTCAAACCTATACAATTTTAGATCAACTTGCTTTTATGAAGGATTTGCTTCTTAACGTTGTATGTGTGTGTATAATTCATAAATCTAGCTTTTATGGAGGAAAAAATAAAGAGAAAACAATATATTGCTTATTTTCCATAGACATCTTTGGATGTTTATCTCATCAGTAAATTGATTTTTTATTTTAGCAAAGTTCTTATAAGCCTCCAACTCCAATGAATAGACTCCTAATTATTATTGTTTGATCTTAGAACTTTACTAATTTACAAGGGAGTTTCTCTTTGGCTCTGATTTCTTAAGAATTATTTTAAATTTTTGCTCATATATATTATGATAAGTAAAATTATATTAAACCTATTCTGCTAGGTTTGCAAAACTTTGTGTGTGTGTGTATATATATATATAATAAATAATACTTTTTTATATTGAAATATGTAGTCAGGTTATGATCATTAAGTACTAATGATAACTGGTTTGCCTTCTAATTGAAAATATAATAATCATTTTTCTATTATAAAATGTTATTGAACACAAGCAGCTAAAGGGCAGTTCAATTATTAATTAACAGTACTTAATTTATCTTCATCTGATTATTTATATGCATTTTTTATTATATATATATATAATTGCTTTTGTATTATATACTATGTATTTATATTAACCGAATTTTATTTTCATCTAATTCATCATTTTGACCTTTTTATATTTGTCATTTTCAAAGTAGTTTTATTACATATATATCAAACAAAACCCTACTACTTGTCTACACAACTGTTTTAATATTTCAACCAGAGGACTGGTTTTCATTGGAAAATATGTCTTAATAGTTTCCTTCCAAATTTAAGCATTAAAAATCATTTAGAATCTGATAACATAATAAATTCCTATAGATTCAATAGATCAGTGGTTGAATGATTAAAAATGATTTTAAAAAGGATTATTAGTCTATAGGAATTTATTATATTATCATTAAATTTATTTTTTAATGTTTTAAGTTTTGATGGACACTATTTGATTGTTTTTGTTTTGTTTTTTTTATGAAAAACAGTCTTCTGGTTGAAATTATTAAAGCAGCTGTGCAGACAAGTAACTGTGTTTTTTTTTTTTTATTTATATATATTTTTTTAGTTAGTTTATTTTATATTGTTTCCTTATATATAAAGATATACATTTTTAAGGCTGTTTTATCTGCATATATACTCTTGAGAAAGCAACCATCCAATATATAACAAAAGTATTGATTTATCTTATTTATGTATTATCATAGATTTTTGTACAAGGATCTGAATATAAAAAGATTAAAATATTCAAATTATAGCATTCCTTTTATACTTTCTATTTGCAATCTCCTTATCATGTGATGTATTCCACTATTCAAAAAAAAGAAAAAAGTGAATAAAAAAATTATAAATTAATAAATAAAAAATTTTAATTTTCTACAGTTTAATTTGTTCTTATATAAGGTTTGAATACACATGTATATATAAAAATACATATTTAGTATTATTTGCAAATTTCGATATCAACTCCATGACATGGACTATTAAATGTTGTGAATATAAATGAAAAATAAATAATGCAGGAACTATAAAAATTTATGTGACAACAATATTTAATAACATTGGAATATATAACAAAATATAGTTTACAACAAATAAAGGAGAAATAAAAAATTAAGAATTATTGAATAAGTAAGATTACCTATATATATATACAGTATATTACGATCACAGCTCTTATGTTTAAACGAACTAATAGAATATCAGCAATTCATTGTTAAGGCATCACTGCAATTGGGCATTAAAGGGAAATCCATTTATTACCTTTGAATCTTTAAATAAGCTGTGGGATATAATTTACATATAATAATTAGTTAGCTGTTATGATTTAGTATATATCTAGAGAGATGGAGGGGGGATAAAAAGATGTTTATGTTTATTATACTATATAAAATAATTTAAAATAAAGATAAGTAAATTAAAATAAAATTTGTATGTCCTGCCTGCAATCACTAAGTAAATAATATTTAACAATTTTTAAAAAAAAAATTTAACATATTGTTTCTTATCAAATCTTATTTTTTATTTTTACAACCATTTTTTATTACAGTTTTCCTTCAATGTTTTGACTGTTATATGGTAATTGTCAAGAATTTATTATTCCTATATATATATAAGCAAGTGTATGTTTACAAAGAATTTCCAAAAACAGTAGAAAGTATTTTATAAATTATATATATTTTTTAAACTTCTTGCTACTTTCCTTTTACATTTCCTTTTTTTTTTTAATTTACTTTTATATAAAATTCCCTTCAATTATTATAATTATACTTCTATAATTACACCAAGTTCCTAATACTTTCTACTCAAAACTGTTTTTTTTTTTTTTCATTTTTATATATCAACTTTGTTTAATTAATCTTTCATAATAAAATTTCACATTTTTCAATATCTCTTTTCCAAAATTTAAATGAAATCTAAAGAAAGTTTATATATAAAAAATGAGAAAACTAATTTTCAAAAAAAAATGTTAGGAATCTGGTCTAATTATAGAAGTGTAATTATGATAATTGAAGGATATTTTAAACAAAAATGTAAAAAGATGTAAACAAATAGGAAAAAGAAAGTAAGCAAGAATTAAGTTTTTTAAAAAAACTACAATTTACATCATAAAATATTTTTCATGATACTATGGTATTATACCTCCTATGATGTATTACTTCAGTGGCATATTATTCTAAGTTTGTGATATATTTAAAATAATGCCTCTCTCGGGGGCATTATTTTAAAAATATCGCAAACTTAGAATAATACATTTTACCATGTGTAATACCTAACTTCAAATCTAAGAGAAAAAAAATGGAGAGATATAGTCATTACGGAAAAAGGAAAAAAACATATTACGATATTAAATAAAAACAGAGTTGTGAGTTTTTATTACGTTGCTTCGTGC
This sequence comes from Epiperipatus broadwayi, assembly GCA_028023455.1. Classification (NCBI taxonomy): domain Eukaryota; kingdom Metazoa; phylum Onychophora; class Udeonychophora; order Euonychophora; family Peripatidae; genus Epiperipatus; species Epiperipatus broadwayi. The sequence continues at coordinate 571,986 of JAQFVV010012497.1, forward strand.
CATCAAAAACACACACCCCACCTTGCGCATAATATGGCACTTTCTGCCATTAAAAATACCCAGCATATGTAATACCAAACTTCAAATCTAAAAAAAAACACACACATCTTATTTCCAATGATATGAAAAATAATCCTGAAACATTTTTTAAACGACAAACTATAACATAAAATTTTAGCTTTATGATTTTTTTTAACCTAAAAAAAAAAAAAGGCAAACTAAGTTTAACCTAAATTTTAGCAAAAAAAACAACCTATAAGTATATAAAGTTTTAGCTTTAAATGTATTTTTTAATATAAAACTGTATTACTTACAAAGAATGAGAGATGTATTATATTGTAAGGGGGGTGGGGTGTAAAAAGTCACTGTGGTGCAATGAACCATTTATTATCTTCCAAAATGAAAAGTCAGTTTATTTGAATGGATTAGTAATGCAAGGATTCTTGGATGACATGATATCATAAATGGAAACCTTGAATAATTATTATCCGATGCAAATGTCAACAGAGTAATGTTATAGTAGGAATAATACCAAAATACCTTTTTTATTTTGTTTTTGGAAATTATTTGTGTGTGTGTGTTTATATATATTGTAGAAATAATCAATCTTTGACAATGACTATATAATATTGTTGAAACATTGGAGGAAAACTGAAATAAAAAATGGTTCGTAAAATAAAATTAAAAAAAAACAAGATTTGAAAAGAAAAAGTGTGTTAATAATTTGTTATTGGTTTTTTTAATGTTAAATATATTATGGACCATATTTGTAAAGAACATAATGAAATACTTTTTATTGATTTCATTAAACACATAATAGTAGTAAAAAAATTTCAGCAAACTCAGTTATTATACTGATTTTGAAAAAGACTGCTTTCAATTAAATCTATTTATCTAGGTTTGTTAAATTTAGAAAATAGTAGTATATTTGTTTGAGGCAGTGACAAGATTTGAAGTGAAGCAAGTTATTTGCAAAAAGGGAGAACTAACCCTATTTTGTACAAAATGGTGACCTATAGTTTTTTTTTTACTGAAAATAAATGAACACATATTTACATTTTTTTGTAAGAAATAATGTTGCAATAACTAAACTTTTAACAATGTACATTTATTCCAGTAAAAAAGAAAGGCAAAAAAATATTTATTACAATCAGTGGGGCAAACTGAAGTTTTTTTTATGTTCTGCAAAATGCAAACAAAGGTGTAGCTATAACTTACATGAAAATGTTCATATTCCGGCAGCTCACAAGTCATCACTTTTGTAGGATTTTGCTACTCACACAAACTTTTTGCAGATTTCCAGTCTGACTGTTTTTTGAAATTAGTGGACTGCATCCTCCTTGGTAGTGGGCAGTTCCCAAATTTTAATCATTTTGTTGGATAAAAAAGTTGTTCAAAAAATTCACTCAGCGGGAATTAAAGCTGGATAGCAAATCAAATGTACATGTTATTTTCACCAAATGGTTGATTAATCATTCCAGCATTTTTTCATGACATTACAGCATACTTTAAATCGTAAAATTAGCAGCGAAACTAACATTTTGAGTAACAACTTTCTCCTGATAAGAATATTATCTAATATTCACATAAAAAAGTAATTATTTTCCTTTTTACAACATTGTAAATGTGTTTAATTTGGTCTTCATTTAGATATTTGTGCCATTGACTTTCATTATAGCAGGTACATAAGTATACCAAAAAAACTTACATCTGAATCTCAAGCTAATGCCAACTTTTTTTGGCCTTGATATTGAATTTTTTTAATTCTTAAAAAAATATTAATACATATAAAAAATAAATTGAAACTTATCTCTCATTTTGACAAATATATTATGAAAAGTTCCTTTTGCATTGTACAAGGACTGAATGAATTTAAAGCATTGCTTATTCTCTAGCTAAATATAATATCCAGGCACAAAAATTAAAACTAGATTTATTATCATTATAAATAAATCATTAATAAAGACAAAAATGGATTGAATGAGTGACTATTACAAAATAACTCAATCTACAATACCATTCTGAACAAAATATAACATTTTAGCACCACTACACTTAGCTTCTGGAATTACATATTAAAAGATTATAAGTATTGCATTTTAAATCTTATATTTTCAAAGATCAATTAAAGCAGACATCTATCTAATGCTAATACATGCCAATTTCTTTTATAACATAATTATTTTTTTATAATAAAATTATTCATTAAAAATAATATCTAAATTACTATACTTTAATTATTATTAATTTCAATTAGTTAATATATTTAATTACTATGATATTAAAATTAGATATATTGTATTTCATATATATTAACACACATTTTTGAATGGGTAAAGTTTTGGATTACAAAATCTGAGCTGTATTTAAAGCTAACAGTTTTTTATACAATATTTATGTGAATAATCACTGTTATTTTTTATTATTTTTATCAGACTTGTTGATTACTAACCTTTATCCCCTCCACCCATTCTTTTGAAAAATATCACAATTTTTAGCATTTAAGCTCATTTTTTAACATTATTCATGTAACTTTTATTTATTCATATATATGTCATCCTACCCTGGATCATTTCCAATGTTACACAATGCTGCTGTTTTATCTCAGATATTTTTTTAAGGCAAGAAAATAATTATAAATTAATAATAAATAGAATATTTTTTTCTTAAATGCATAATCCATTGTAGAGGGTATTAAATACCTTTATAATCTTTTCAATAAAATTAAACAAAGGGCATTATGTAATTAAAATGATAAAATTAAACAAGTAGTTTTTGTTTTTAGACAGTCTTTCTATTCGAAGATCAAGTAAGAATGTCTATTATAATAGTTTTTTATATTAAACTTTTCATTGCATTGGGAATTAATAAACATGAATAGATAGATCGTTTGAACACTAATAGATACTTTTACCCATTGATGGAGCTATCATCCATATATTAATGAAACAAAGAAAAAGCTGATCTTCATAAAAAAATTGAAAATCAAAAAAAAAAAAAAATTAATTTAATCTGCAAATATATGTTCTGCATTCATAACTTTGATACTAATTATTTTCGGTAAATATGTTAATGATTATTGCTAAAATAGAGATTAACCCTAGAATCTCAGTTAAATATTAATATATTTGTTGTTGTTTCTAATTAAATATTTCTTTTTCCGTGTGTAAATATCTTTCATTCTGCCTCAGATGAGTCTGTCAAAAAATATCCATAAAAGCAGTTCTTATATAACAAATCATCATTAAAAGTAGAAGCTATTTTTGCAAGATGCTTTTTACACTATCAGAATTATTTTTTTAATACTATAAATCATTCCTTTTTTTGTTGTTGTCGTTCACTCCCTAATTGCTTTTGATGGAGATCTACTGTAATTATGACATATCATGTTTAACCCATTAAATATACAATTTCTTATTACTAATCTTTATAGTTCACATTTTGATTGCATTCTTATATTTTTATGCTTCATTTTATTCTAAAACTGAATTGTACCAATTTATTGAATCAGTTTTATACAAATTATATATTTTGTTTGTACTTTAATAAAGTCCTGTTATATATTGATGGCTGAAACCTTTTACTTTTTTGGCTTCTGTGATTTTTTTGTCATATTTCTTTTTTTTATTCTTCTTTTTTGTTTTTTCTTGATTCTCGTTTTTTAATCTCCTTTTGTGTTCTGTTTTGTTGGAATTTTTAAGTTTTTGTTGCAGATTTGTTTTAAATCCTTTTGAAATTCATAAATTTTTTCCCAACATTCTGATCTGAAATTTATGGAAATTTCTTTTTGAGGTTTATCTAATTTTTCCATTTTTTAAAAAAATTCTTTGGGATTTTTTTTTTTTTTAGAAACATAGATGCAACATTTTCAAAAAATAATTTGGTAATTGTTCAGGTAATTATTTCAATAATATTTTTTATCATATAAAAATTTACAGTGATATGATAGTTTTAGGAAAAATTAAGTGGCAAAAGTACTGAAAGATTTGGTAATTTTTTCTAAATAAGACTTATATTTCTATTTACGCATTTTTTCTATTTATTTATCAAGATTTCATTGTGTATTTGTTTCACATATAAGTAAAATAATGAATATTATCAACTTTTAGATCTACTCTTATTTCTGTTTGATATGTATATTCAGAAATTATAGCTCACTAATAACTTAGCATCCAAATTATTTCTTATTTCCACATTATAATAATAATAATAATAGTTAAACATATATCTTTAAATCATGTCTGATTTAATCTGTCATAATTCTAGCCCCTCTTCTAATCATTAAGATTATTGAATTTCTCATATTGACCAAGTATGTTCTTCATTGGACAGTAATAATTATTTGTAACAGAAATTAAAAAGAAAGAGGGGAAGAAGAATGATGAAAATAAAGTGTTACCAAATTGCGTTAATCATTTAAACTATCTAGGTTTGTACTGTTTAACCTATAATATTCAAGTTGAGCATGAGATAACAAAATTTAATTTATATTTTTTAAAAAAAAAAAATCTTTGTAGATCTTTTATGTGATTTTTAACTTAACATTCAATTATATAATTTTTGTAGAAGTTGTATGCAATTTTTGCTAATTTTGCAACCAGGATGTCCTTGTTATGCACTTATTATAATGCTTTATTTAACTCCTCTATAACAGTTTTACTTGCTTAGCATTCTTACTCAGATCTAAAAAACGGTTGTAATTAATATATTTGATTAAATAAACATATAATAACCATATATATACACACATACATAAAAATAATAAATATATTAACTAACTAAAGCAAATATATATATATACAATTACTTCTCTACACTGCCTCTTTAATATTTCAACTAGAAGACTGTTTTTCATTTCTGGTGTAAACCAGTTTTTTGATTGATATTTCATATGTCTATATTCACATATGGTATAATTTATTGTGATTAAATCATTATTTTACACACACACCCCTCATTTAGATTGTTTTAATTTTTATGATATAATAGAAGACATTAACCTAGAAGATTAAAGTAATCTAAATTAAAATAACATGTTAAAATAATTATTTATAAGCAATTATGCTTGTTTTTTATTCTTTATCTCATGCATGGTTCATTCCATTTAGTATGAGCACTATATTGCCATGCGTAATATTTTAAAATGTGTGATATGTTCATTAAAAATCAAAAGTTTATAAAAATTCAAGAAACATTTTCAAATTTTATTTTTACAATTATTTAATTTTTTTTTATTTTTTCTGTTTTTAGTATACAGTATATTTTAATAATAATTAAATTATGACAATCAAAGGATTTGGGTAAATGGTCATTGCTATATTCAAGAATCAACTAACCTTTTTTTCATATCATATCAATACCTTAATGCTTTAAAACTTTCTAAATGCTTAATTTATGTCTTTATTTTGTCATAAACCTCTAGCATATAATTGGAGGACTGGGATTAATATATGAACCTTTGATTAGCATCTCTAGATATTTTATAAATAAAATGGTTTTGTGTAAATAAGCCACTAAAAAGTAGAAAAATAAAGGAATAATCCATATAAAACATATAATTTCAATTTAAATACAATAATTTTTTTCAGTAGTCTTTTTTTAATTCTGTTTTTTGTTCTTTCCACAAGAGAGTGCCTGGTGTTAATTTTTGTGTGCAGAAAGAAGATATGGGTGTTATGTTGAGGACATGTGCAAGGGTAGGTAAAGAGATAGGGATTAAATTTAATGAAGAAAAATCCAATATAATGATGGTTAATATGGGGAAAGAGGTGATGTAGAATTTTTATTGGAGGATATAAAGTTAAGTGTAGTGAATAGATATAGTTATTTGGGAATCATCTTAAGTAATCAGAAAAATTGCTTGGATTAATGGGAGAAAAAAACTGATAAATGAAGCAAAGAAAAGAAAGAGATTGTTAAAAAAAATTAACAGTGTTTTCATATAATAAATATGATGTAGCTAGAATTGTATGGAAGAGAGTTGCAGTAGTTGGGTTAGCATATGATAATGATGTGTTAGTGTTAGTAGAGGAGTATTAGATTACTTAGAAAAAGTACAAAGGGAAGTAGGAAGACATGCATTGCATGCAGATGTGTGAACAACAAGGAGGCAATTCAAAGAGAAATGGGATGATCAAGTTTTTATATAAGAGATGCAAAAAGTAAAATGAAAATGTTTGGTAGGTTGCAGTTTATGGATAATAAAAGAATAGCCAAAATAATATTTAATTGGGGTTACGAGTAAAGGGCAGGCAACAAGATGGGTGAGAAAGGTAATGTGGTATGCAAAAGATTTGGATAAAGAATTTATATCAGTATACTTGTACAAAAGATGGGATGATTGTGTTAGGAGGATTGTTGAGTGTTATTATAGTGGTAAGGAATGGGATAAAAGAATAGATACATTAATAAAGAATAGGGAGTTGTAGTGATGGAGAACTAGTATGGAGAGTAAAAAGAGTTTGAATATATATAGAAGTAAATAGAACATTAGGCGTGAGTTAATGTATGATAATAGTAAGGAAAGTAGTTTATTGTTTAAGGCTCAAACGGGATCTTTAGCAACAAGAGAATATACATGTAAATGAAAAATATGGGTGATTTAGTCTGCAAATTGTGTAAGGAAGGCATAGAAAATATTAGGCATCTATTAATTGAATGTAAATGCTTGAAAGCAGAAAGGGTACAAATAATGAAGTTATGGAAGAATAAATATGAACAAAGTGATTATACAGAAAGTGGGTTATTGGTTTTTATGCTGGGTTTGGGAAAAGATACGGGGGGTTTAGATATAAAAGCCATAGAGTTGACAAAGATTATGTTGTGGAAATGGGATGGAGCAGATTATGGGAAAACTTAAGGTGGGAAATGGAAAGGGAAGGTAAAGTGGCTATCAGGTTTCTCTGGGCATAGTTGCTGAGAGATTCCTGACTCTGTTTAAGGAGAAGTCACTGTGCATCATATCATTTTTTTTTCACAAAATGTTTTATGAAATATTAATTAATAAATATTTAATTTTAATTAATTAATTCAGGATTAACAAAATTTTATTCTATAAATGTAATATTACCATCGGTTCAATTGTTAAGGAGTTTTCTTGGGAAGTGTAAGGATGTGAGTTCAATTATAAATGGGACCTGATTTTTTTTTTCATTGTTAAAAATTCAAAAATTTGAATATCTTGACAGAAAAAGCAGACAAGAGAAGTTAATATAAAAGCATTTAATATTGAAATAGATCATAGATTTTACAAAGATAACAGATAATTTTGAACTAATATAAAATGATTGAATTTTTAAGTTTACAATGTTATATATATATATTGTTTTATTTTGTATTGTGGTTAAAAACAATATTGTTATCTTCATTTTAATAAAATTGCTTAATACAAACTATTGCTTTATATAAGATTTCATTCACATTACAGCGGTATAAATACAATAAATTTGTTGTCAGAAATATCAATTTAATACATCATATTGGTGGTTTTATATATATATATTAATGCAAAATTAATCACAAAGGCAGTAACAACAAATAGTGTTTTTAGTGCAGTAAGAAAATTGTAGCCCTATTCTTTGAAATTGTAGAAGTTTTTGTTTTTTTTAAATGTTTTTAACATGCTATGCAATTTTGTCGAAACATTTTTCTTTTCATTTTTTCTCCTCTGCTATTTTCTTTTAATAACCCCTCCCCCCAATTTTGCAAGTATGTATCCCCCCCCCCCTGAAATAATTAGATAACTGAGGACTATGGCTAACTTGATCATAAGTAGTAATCATTTATCATTGTATAACTCAATCTACTCTAGCATTTCAAATTTGTAAACTCAAAACTGTTTTCAATTTAATCACAAAATCTTAGAATTTCAGAATAATAAATACAGTAAACATTACATGGCCACCACTTATGCACTAGCCTTCTGACATCCATTGATTACTCTAGCTTGCTGTGTGTGGCAATATGTATAGTGAGTTTTGCCTGTTTTAATAATAAATACAGATGTCAAATTTAATTTTGATAATTACATCAGTTTATAGTTTTAAATAAATAATATCCTGCATGATTTGATGCAATGATATAATGGCAGACTAGAATTCATTGTCTGTAGATCATGATTCAGCTCTATTCTTATGAACTCTCAAGCAATAAACTATTTATTTTTTCAATTTTTTTTGGTTTTTATCAGTACTTCTCTTAACTCTACCATATTGCAACTATCTACCAATGTAGCAACTCTGATCAAAAAGAAAATTGAAAATATGTATCTACAGTACAATTATTGTTCACTTTTCCACAAGGTGTGTTAAAAGTGGATAGAAACCTATTTCCACTTTGCATGAGAGCAGTGTTGGTAAAAGGTATTGAGCAGTCAACATGGGCATGGGGATTCATGTGGTTGATATTTTCTGTGAAAAACAAAGATTGTTCTTAAAGTGCATGCATAGTGAGAGAGGATATCTGAGTTTCTGTGCTGGAAAATGTTTGAAATTTGGTGGATTTGAAATGAAAAAGGCATTGATAAAAATCAAAAATTTAATTATTATTTTTTCTTTAAAAAAAAAAATAATAATAAAGCATTTTGTATAAATCCTGCATAAATATTTATGTGTTTATGGAAATTTATTTAACTTTGCATTATATATTAATACTTCTTAATGAAATATTAAAATATTAGATTTAAAACTAACAATGGAACTTTTTTTTTTAATAATAATCATATGATTGTCAGATGTATGTCTTAGTACATTTTAGTACAATTTTTAATACAACAGTTTTTTTTTTTTAATTGTTAAATGAAATCCAATTAATCTGAAAAAGTAACATTTTTAGCACTTTGTGTGGATGAAGTTTGGCCTGTATTAATTTCACCTGACTCATCTTATATTCAGTTATATTTTTTTCTTTCATTGTTATATCTATAATTACTTTTATTCTATTATATTATTACTATTATTGTTTTTATTGTTGGTATTATAATTTTTGCATGCTTATGTTTGGTTTTGTTAAAAACAAAAATCAAAGAATATAACTTTTTGATGCTGAAATCATTCTTCCCCAAATACTTTATTTGCAATACAGGCAGTTCAGAACCAGGACAATTGGAGACCAGGCCCTAATTCGGGAGTCTCCAGGAAATTGGGTCGGTGTGGTATGGTGATGTAACTGCAGCAGCCAAGAGCCTATACCACAGTAAGCTTAAATTTATTTGCAGGAAAAAATGTTAGTCTTGCATTTAGAATTAACTTTCAGTTTTATTTTATGTTGTGTTTCTGGCTAATAGGAGATGGGTGGGTATTAGTATAACAATCATCAGAAGAAGTAAATATTTTTTGAAAAATAACTCTCCTTTGCTGTGTTTATACTAAAAAAATTTATGTTTGTAATAAATAACAGTTTGTTTTATGTATATATAACAAAATTATTATACTTTGTGTTTTATAAAGCACATAAATAGCATGTCCACATGCCACACATCCTGTGGTTTAAAACTGATAGAAGTTGGAGATTTTCAACTATGTGAAAATTTCCAAATAAATTTGAAATATTTTTTAGGTAACCTTTAAACAATCCAATTAATTAATATCTAGTTATTGATTGGTAAATGGATACCTAGCTATTTTTAAGCTAAAGGGTAAAAGTTATAAAAATCATGCCCAATCAGCAATTGTTTCTCATGGTAAGTAAAGTCTTCTCTTTTATAGTCGTCAGTAGATGGCGCTGGAGAAGCATTTACCTATTTGTAGTACTTAATTTATATATATATATAATATTAAAAAATGCAGTTAAAAAATTTTGAAATATATATTAACTAATTACAGATCTACATAATATATAGATTTAAATAAAATTTAATTCATTCATTAATAACAAATGAATGAGTGCTTTTCACATTATTAGAAATTATCCATTAACGTTGCTGAGCAGTTTTGTGGAATTAGTATAATCTCATTTTTATATAACAGTATGCAAATAGTTTTGGAACTTAATAAATTCAATTTATTATATATTTTTTTGATATTATTTATGTATACATGAATGAGCATATAATATACTTGTGTGCTTATATATATATAAGTTTGAATCATGTTTAATTTAATGTTTCAAAATTATACATATAAATAATTATGTCAGTGATTGATTGTAAATTTTTTTCAGTTATATTATGCTATTATAAATTTAAAACAGATTAAATTGAAGGGTCAGAATTATGTGACAGAACTAATCATTTATATTTTTGTATTATTTGAATTTGTGTTAGTGAAAATTACTTGAGTCATAAAGAAGCAGTTATCCAAAAATTACTATTTGCAAACATATTCTCTTATTGAGTAATTTCTTTATTTTCAACAACTTAAGAACAGTATTAGTGTTTGACTCTATTAATATATCTCAATTAAAATGTTATATATCATTCACAATTCTATCTGTCATTATTGTCTATACTCATTTGTAAACAAAATTATTTTCAGTTTTAATGATAAGTAAATATCAGTCTTTTGGAAAAATAAATATAAACAAGCAATTATTAACACATTTTTCTATACCCTTTTCATAATGCAAACACAATCAAAACTAGTTGACATTTCAATCTATCAAGAGTCTTTTTCATATCTTTTTTCATTATTTAAAAACAATAAAATATAATTTTAAAATAAATAAATTATAAGATATATGAATATTTGTGTAATATAATTAAAATATAAAACATATACGGAGAAGGGAGAACAAAAATAATGGGAATCATTCTCTGGTTTGCATGCCTGTTGTAGTATATACTTCTGCGGTTTCATATTTTTTGCAGGAACTCTTCTATATCAGTCTGCCAACTGACATTGCCATGTTTAATCATAGTCCCATATAACACTTTTTTTTATAAAATGCATTTCATGTATTTGTCAATTTTTATAATGACTGAAAATTTTGAACTTTGTAAAATTCTGTTTTCATTTACAGAAAGGGGCAAGAAAAACAGTTGTAATGCTTGAAACAGATTACAAGCAAGCTGATGTCATAAAAAGAAGTTTATGAGTAATTTAATTAAAATGTTAAATTTACCACATTCCTAAAAAGCGTCACAAGTGTTGATTTTTTTTTTTTTATGCAAATGGCATTTTAATCTCAAATTTAGTCATAATGGTCAGGCATTTTACCTGCAAGTTCTGAAACATTTATGTAATGTGGTAAAATGTAAACATTCCATTTTGTAGGAAAGAAAACAGTGCAATTCCACCCCCACAAAGTGTCATCTCTCAAAATTTTAAGTTTGAAACATTTTTTTTAATTAAATTCACCATGACCCAACTTATCTATCAGTCATATTCACTCATTCTCACTTCATGCAATTTTTTTTTTAATCTTTCAAATGAAAACAATATTTTTATTTTGTGTGGACTTAGAACTGGGAGGGAGTGGGTGACATGTTACAATGCATCTCTTTGCAAGTGTTTCTTGACTACTGTGAAAAATGACAAACTTTAGATCTATACATTGCATTAAATAGAGTATACTTTTTAACAATTCGATTTGCAACATCTAAAAATAAATATACAATTTTTTATTACAAAATTCCGATTATTTTTGGATCCCTCTGTGCGCTTTGATACAATTATAATAAAATATTTTATTTCCATGTAGTTATATGACTACATCAAAAAATATTTTATTATAATTATAAATGAGATAAAAGATTAATTATTTATATGCATTCAATGGAAAGAATATAAATTTGAAAAAGAATGCATAAAATTGATTTAAAGAAATTATATAAAAAAAATTATCCCAAATTTAAATAAAGAATTAGGTTTAAAAACTTTATTAATATAATAAAAAATATATAAATTAAAAATTAAATAAGAGAAAGAAATAGATATAAAAAATAAACATAGAGGTAGTTGTTATGTAGAGGAGAAATATTTAAATTTTTAAAATAACTGAACAGGACAAATTTCTAATATCCATTCCATTTGTTCTTGTCATTGCAGCTGTTATTACTATGTGATTATTCATATAGTATACAAACATGGATGGATGCTCACTATCACACATTAACCTGAGTGGTGAGTTTATTGGATTTTCATCTCTGAATTTAAGATCAAGAAACATCATTGTATTTCTTTTCAGATTTTCAGCTGAATTTTCTTGACAAAATGAATGTGTTTATGAATGGGTTTTTTTCATAATAGATATTTACAATCATGACAGGAAAAAGTAAATCATGGCCCTTATTCTCAGGAGGCTGTAAAATCACCAGCCAAGGCAGCAGTTGATAGCCTTAGAGGGAGGATGCTAAAAACCTCCTGATTGGTGACCCAGACTGCCATTTGATTATGACCTTTTATTTAAGTATTTAAAACTGCAGATCACTTTCATGTGAAGAAAGATTGCAAGAATTGGAAGAAACTGTTTAGTATTAAATGGGACATTATTGGACTTTGTGAAGTTAGAAGAAAAGGTAAAGATATAATTGACTTAATACTGTACTACAAAGAGGCAAACATTAATACAAGTGGAGTAGGATTCATTATAAATAAAAAGTGGAAGAACAACATTATGGAAATTGACAATATATCACATAAGGTGGAAAGATTAATTATTTGACTTAATGATAGATATCAAATGCAGATAATTCAGGTTTATTCCCCAAGTTTTCATAGCGATGAAGAAGTAGAGGATTTTTATATGGATATACAAAAGGCTTTTGATCAGACTAAACAACATTTTAAAATTATCTTGGGAGTTTTTAATGCCAGAATTGGTAAACAACTGAAAGATGAAAGTACTGTAAGTAAATTTCATTATGGTGATAGAAAATGAGGGAGGACATAGACTTGTGGAGTTTTCAGAAAAAGAAAAACTCTATACTATGTATTCTTTTTTTTTTGAGAAAAATGTTAAATCAACATGGAAGCATCCAAATGATGGCACAGCAGAATTAGATTATATTTTGATTAACAGAAATATATACTTCAAGATTAGGAAATGATCATCGATTAGTGAGATGTAAAATATGTGTTAATGCAAAACTAGAAAGACAAAAAATTATTTAAAAAAATAGTAGTCGTAGTCAATGTTCCTAATCTTCAGAAGCATTCCAATGAATTCAAATTAGAACTGGCAAATCATTTTCAAACATTAACAAATTTTGAACATGATTCAGATTTGAATGAAATCAATAGGAAAATAACTGATGCACTTTTAAAAACTGCAATACCTGGTACAAAAAAAAAAGTTGTTAACCAATAAAATTTGTACTGAGACAAAACAATTTATGAAGAAAAGAAGAGGAATATAAAAATGATGCATTAAGAAGGATTGAAAACCTAGAATTTGGTAAAATGGTGCAAAAAAAAAGTTGTTAATGATATAAGAAAGTATAATTGTGAATTAACAAGGAAAGTTCTAGAAGAGAATAAAAGTCTCGAGTATAAAACATCTTGGTATTGATAAGAAATGTTTTTCTGCAATAAGAAAAAAGATGGAACTATTTCTAAAAAGGGAAATGATATTATTAAATGTGTAGCAGCATTCTGTCAAGAATTGTATAGCAATAAAGAACAAGAAGAAATATCTCCTACAATTATTATATCTTCTAAATTGCCCATGATTTTAAATGAAAAAATAAGATGTGTAATTAAATCTATAAAGAAGAGAAAGCTCCAGATAATAATGAAATTGTAATGGTTATTTTAAAAGAAGCAGGTGAAGAAATAGAAAAATTTTGGCCAATTTATATACCAAATATTTAAATGATAAAGATGTATGAGATAATTGGAAGAATGCAGCATCAATATTAATATGTAAAAAAAGGTGATAAAAAAGATATTAGAAATTACAGGCATATCTGTCTTTTATCAGGTCTATATAAAATTTTTACCAAAACAATTTCAATTTGTCTAGAATAAATTTTAAAATTTAATCAACCAAAAGACCAAGCTGGATTTAAAAGTGGTTTTTGTATAGTCAGTCATATCTAAGTCTTTAGAGAAATTATAGAAAAGACCAATGAATATGAGTTGTTACCATTATGCTTTGGATTTGTAGATTATGAAAAAGTATTTGATTTTATAAGCACTTTTTCACTGATTAAGGCATTAGATCATCAAGGTATAGATGGATCAAGGATATTGTCATATTCTGAAGAATATTTATAAAAGTGCAACAGCAACAATTAGATTATATAATGATACTAGGAAGATTAACATTGAGATGGATGTACAGCAGACTGACTTCATATCTCCAAAATTTTATAGCAATTTTGCAAAAAGTATTTTGTGGATTAAAATGGAAAGCTAACGGAATAACAGTAAATGGAGATTATTAAAGTCATTTAAATTTTGCAGATGATATAGTTGTTTTTGTAAATAATGCTTTAGAGCTTGAGGAAATAATGCAATAATTATCTTATGAAAGTAAGAAGGTAGAACTTAAGGTAAATGTTAAAAAAACTAAAGTAACATTCTCTGGATTTTCTGAAAAGAAGAAAATAAAGATTGATAATAATGAGTTAGAAGTTAACAATTTTTTCATATATAAAAAATTGAATAAAATAGGTTTCTTTTTTTAAAAAATTATTTTCATTAAGCTATATATATTCCAATACATTATTTGGAACCATATTTTTAAAAAGAAAAGGAATTTCTTGTTACTAATTTCTTATTAATAATAATGATGATGGTTTTTTTTTAAAAAAAAAAGAAGTCAACAGCTACTTGGTCAGATTACTATTACAGATGCAAACATATGAGATTGAATTAATCATAGAATTAACTTGATTTGAAAACTTTTGGTGGAGATAACTTAATATTAAAAGGAAATATGCCTATATGTTTGAAAAGGAACGTTTTTAATAAATGTCTTTTATCAGTTCTTACTTATGGATCTGAGACTTGGACACTTAATAGAAGAGCAATACAGAAACTTCAGACTACTTAATGAAGTACGGTGTATGTTAGAAATACCAAAAAGAGATCTAAAATGAAATTCATGGGTGAGAGAGCAAACAAGTGTTACTGACAATATTGAAAGAATTAAGTCTGAAGTGGAGTTGATTCTGGCATATTGCTGAAAGAGATGATAATGAGATGGGCAGTTGAAATCTTAAATGGGATTTCAGGAGATTGTAAAAGACTTACAAAGAGATCACATGTGAGATGGATGGATGAAATGAGGAAATGTGCTGAGGTGATGTGGATAAGAGAGTCTGAAGATCAGAAAAGATGGATTGAACTTGGAGTAATAATAATAATAATAATAATAATGGTTAAAATAATGATCATGATATCTAAATATACATGTGGTTCATGTTTTAGAAATATTTGTACAAATATTCATATATCATAATTTATTTATCTTAAAATTATATTTTATTATTTAGACTATTTTTTACTTTTTACATACACTTTAATATATAATTTAAATATCGTGCCATACTTATTTTTGTGTGTGTGTGTGTTTTAAAGCACTATCTTCTCTTAGTTGCAGACTTTATTAACTGACAAATTTTTTAAAAATTTAAATATTTCTACTCTATATAATAATTCTTTCTATGTTCATTTTTTATATCTATTACTTTCTCTTATTTAATTATTTTATTATATTAATGTTTTTAAATCTAATTATTTAAACTTAGGATAACTTTTTAATTAATATAGTTTGTTTTATTTCATATCTCTATTATATTCTGTTTCCATTGGATGCTTATAAATAAATCAACTTTTATCTCATTTATTGATTAAAAAAAGTAATTATGTAAATGAATTGAAGAATTTAACTAATATAGGATTAAAACAATATAAATGGGATAAATGGTCAACTATTTAGATGCATTCAGTAGAAATAGGATATAAATTTGGAAACGTTTGCATAAAAATAATTTACTACAAGAATAAAAATTAAAAAAGCTTTCAAGTCTAAATAAGAATTTAGATTTTAAAACTTTACTAGTATAATAAAAATATATATATAATTTAAAAATTAAACAAATAAGAGAAAGTAATAATTATAAAAAATAGAACTATTTACATTTTTAAAAAAATTATTAATTAGAAAACTTTACAGCTAAGGGAAGGTAATGATTTAAGTACATAAATTTAGATTTTAATTAAAGGTTTAATTGAATAATTGAATTTAATTAATAATTAAAAATAATATAATTATAGTAAAATGTTTTGTTTCTATATAGTTATATATATTTAAATATTGTGTAGCTCTGGTGAAGATTGTTGTATTAAGAAAATAAAAATATTTGGAAAAAAGTTTGCATTGTATAAAATAGGAAAGCAAAGGTTTGTTAATTATAATAAATGCATAGATAATAAAAAAGAAAAAAAAACTATATATACATGGAGATAAACAAAAGTAATAATAATACAAATAATAAATTTTTAAGTGGAAAATAAATATTAATAATGTTATAGTCAAATAGTGTGACATTCATTGGATTTTGTACAGGCTACCTACCAGTAAGCTATCAAATCACTGATGCCTAAAATAGGGTTAGATAAAAATAAATATTCTACTAATCACATCTTCTATTGCATTTAATATTCTTTGCAAATATTAGATTTCTCTCTCTCTTTTTTGGTATGGGTGTGGGGGGGAGGGTGTAGATCATATATAAGCAGTTAAATCTCTGTATTATATTGCACAATTAAGTCATAATAATTAATAATGGTTAAAATAATGATCATGATATCTAAATATACATGTGGTTCATGTTTTAGAAATATTTGTACAAATATTCATATATCATAATTTATTTATCTTAAAATTATATTTTATTATTTAGACTATTTTTTACTTTTTACATACACTTTAATATATAATTAAATATCGTGCCATACTTAATTTTTTTTTTTTTGTATTTTAAATCACTATCTTCTCTTAGTTGCAGACTTTATTAACTGACAATTTTTTTAAAAATTTAAATATTTCTACTCTATATAATAATTCCTTCTATGTTCATTTTTTATATCTATTACTTTCTCTTATTTAATTATTTTATTATATTAATGTTTTTAAACCTAATTATTTAAACTTAGGATAACTTTTTAATTAATATAGTTTGTTTTATTTTCATATCTCTATTATATTCTGTTTCCATTGGATGCTTATAAATAAGTCAACTTTTATCTCATTTATTGATTAAAAAAAGTAATTATGTAAATGAATTGAAGAATTTAACTAATATAGGATTAAAACAATATAAATGGGATAAATGGTCAACTATTTAGATGCATTCAGTAGAAATAGGATATAAATTTGGAAACGTTTGCATAAAAATAATTTACTACAAGAATAAAAATTAAAAAAGCTTTATATTAATTTAAAAAATTAATTCAAGTCTAAATAAGAATTTAGATTTTAAAACTTTACTAATATAATAAAAAAATATATATAATTTAAAAATTAAACAAATAAGAGAAAGTAATAATTATAAAAAATAGAACTATTTACATTTTAAAAAAAATTATTAATTAGAAAACTTTACAGCTAAGAGAAGGTAATGATTTAAGTACATAAATTTAGATTTTAATTAAAAGTTTAATTGAATAATTGAATTTAATTAATAATTAAAAATAACATAATTATAGTAAAATGTTTTGTTTCTATATAGTTATATATATTTAAATATTGTGTAGCTCTGGTGAAGATTGTTATATTAAGAAAATAAAAATATTTGGAAAAAAGTTTGCATTGTATAAAATAGGAAAGCAAAGGTGTGTTAATTATAATAAATGCATAGATAATAAAAAAGAAAAAAAAACTATATATAAGATAAACAAAAGTAATAATAATACAAATAATAAATTTTTAAGTGGAAAATAAATATTAATAATGTTATAGTCAAATAGTGTGACATTCATTGGATTTTGTACAGGCTACCAACCAATAAGCTAACAAATCACTGATGCCTAAAATAGGGTTAGATAAAAATAAATATTCTACTAATCACACCTCTATTGCATTTAATATTCTTTGCAAATATTAGATTTCTCTCTCTCTTTTTTGGTGGGGAGGGGGGGTAGATCATATATAAGCAGTTAAATCTCTGTATTATATTGCACAATTAAGTCATAATTATACTAATTGTACCATTCCTTAAATTATTAACCATTGAAACTTATTGATTTAAAATGTTTAATTTCTTTTCTCATGAATTATAAATATCGTGTTATGGTAATTCTGAGAAACAAGCAACATTTTTTTAAAAAATAAAATTATTTTGTTATCATTGTCATCGTCAACCATTATCAAGCCACTTTAGTATGAAGGTCTCCAAATTCAATTTATTTTCTCCGATCTCTAGCTTCTTTACTTTACATTACCCCTGCACACTTTTTTATTTCATCCATTCATCTCACATGTGATCTCTTTTTGGGTCTTTTACACTCTCTTGGAATCTGTTTTAAGATTTCAATTGTTCGTCTATTATCATCTCTTCTAGCAATATGTCCAGCCCAACTGCACTTCAGTCTTTTTAATTTTTCAATGATGTTAAATAACACGTTTATTCTCTTATCCATATATTGCATTTTCAATCTATTGTTGTTACTCCTAACATGCATCTCACCATATTTCTTTGAGTGATCTGAAGTCTCTGTATTGCTCTTCTATTAAGTGTCTAATCTCAGATCCATAAGTAAGAACTGGTAAAACATATTTATTAAAAACCTTTTTTTTTTTTTCAAACACATAGGCATATTTCCTTTTAGTATTAAGTTATGTCTATTAAAAAACACTCCAACCAAATTTAATTCTATGATTAATTTCATTCATTATGTTTTCATCTGTAATAATAATCTGACTAAGATATTAATACTTCTTCTAAGTCATTATAATTAATCTTTATTTTCAGCTTTCGAGAAAATCCATTGAACATAACTTTAGTCTTTCTAACATTTACTTTTAGTCATACTTTCTTACTTTTATCTGATAACTCTTGCAACATTTCCTGAAGCTCTAAAGCATTAGTTTCAAAAACAACTACATAATTTACAAAATCTAAATGACTTAAATAATCTCCATTTACTTTTACTCCTTTAGCTTACCCTTTTAATAACAAAATACTTCTTGCAGCACTGCTGTAAAAAGTTTTGGAGATATAGAGTCACCCTGTCTTACACCTTTCTCAATGTTAACCTTCCTAGAATCTTTATGTAATCTAATTGTTGCTGTTGCATTTTTATAATAGTTCTTCAGAATATGACAGTATCCTGGTCTATATTTTTTATGATCCAATGCTTTAATCACTGAAGAAATGCTTATAGAATCAAATGCCTTTTCATAATCTACAAATCCAAAGCATAATGGCAACTCATATTCATTAGTTCTTTCTATAACTGGTCTCAATACTTGGATATGATCTACAATACTAAAACCACTTTTGAGTCCAGTTTGTTCTCTTGGTTGGTTGGAAAAAAAAAAAAAGATTTTATATGATGTATGTGAAATCTTTTTTTTTAGTGGTATAAACTTCTTAGTACTTTTAATAATAACTTTAATAATTGATATTACTGGATTAATTGAAAAGTTTAATGGGTTATTATCTTATTTTGATATATATCTGTAGTATTCTTGAAATGAAATGCACATGTTGTCTAACAGGTTTTTTTTTTCTAGATGTGTATTTCATCTATGGTACTTTTACAATATGTTGTTTTCTGATTTTTGCTTTTTATGGCACATCTGTACACAACTATTTGACACCATGAAAGATTTTTGAAGCATTTTTCAATAAGTATTTACGTACTTGATGCCCAGATTCTTAACACTTAAAATGGCCACTTGTCTTTAAGGGATATGTTATATACTCGATAATTTCTCCCAGGTTTCTTTTTTATTCTACATCCAAACCTGTATATGATTTGTTTTTTAAATTCTCTTCCTAGTTTGTATTATTGCTTTTCACCTCAGCAATATCTGTTAAGATACCAGAAAATTTGTTTATTAAACTTCATAGGTGATAAATATGATCTGCCTAATGTTAATGTTTGAATTTTTTGATATATTATAGATTTTTTTTTTTTTGTTCATTAATAGTTTTTTTTTTTGCTTTTTGATGATTCATATACACCTGGGTCTCGTTTTACGCGATAGATAGGTTCCTCAGAAAACATGCGCAAACGAAATCTTGCAAAAATAGACATAACTTACATTGAAAAAGGGGGGATGCGGTCTGTGATTTTTCAAAATTCGCGTAAAAGCAAAGCACCAACGTAAAATTATTTTAAAATTCGCGCAAAAAAAAAAAAATAAGGAAATAAAATATGACTAATAAAAAATTTCAAATTTGAAAAAAAATGATACAAGACAAACTTTTTTTAACTATAATATTTAATTTTATTCAAAATAATATATTTTTATGCATAATTTACAGTACAGTAATTTAAATTTTTTTATACATGTTTTAATTATTATCACTATTTGCCCAAAAAGACGTTCGTTTGCAAATTAGTAAAAAATCAGATTTTCATGTGATGTGATGTATTTGGCTTCTCCTTAAACGAAGTCAAGAATATCTCAGCAATTATTTTCACAAGAGGAAATACAACTAGCGCCAAGTTTACTCTCATGTTGTGTTGATGGTTTTCTGTTGACGACGACGATGATTTTAATAATTGTTTATGAACTTAGACTTATGGTAATAAAAAGACATTTATTCACCACTGCTGGGAAAAATTTAATTAAAGCTAACAACTAAAAATTAAATTCTTATTTTTGTCTTTAATTTTCAATTCCGTTTAAAAATCAAATTTCGTTTTACATCACATTAATTTCAAGTCGATCGTAAGTAATTTTTAAATTGTTAATTACAATTAAAAATCAGATTTTAATTTTTAATTGTGCCCACTGCTATTACTGACCTTTTAAAAATAAACTTGTGGACACTAAATGATTAATAATTGATTACGTTCTTTTTTAAAAAGCAAAAACAGAATGTGATTTAAAATGCAAAATTAACACGCACAATGTTTGAACAAATTTACATTATAATCTTGTAAAATTTAATGTGTGTATACATAAAATGTGGAAATCATGATTTTAATTTCTTATTGCATAAAATCTTACTATTATAAAGCACTGAAAATATTGAAATTACTAAGATGAAAGTAGAATTCCAATAATGTGCTATTACTTTCAGTATAACGTAAGTGTGCGAAATTTATTATTTAAAGTAATAGCGCATTATTGGAGGTCGACTTCCGGTGAAACACGAATCGCGTAACTTCAAAATCGTGTTAAATAAGTCCGCGTAAAAAGAGTCCCAGGTGTATTCAATTTTAAAAACTCTCTTAAGCTGAAAGTAAAGAACTAAAATTAATGATTAATTTCTAAATCATTTAAATATTTAGTATAAAATAGTGAGTGACTGAATAAAAACTCTTCCATATTCATTTTTTATCAAATTAAAAAGAAAATTGATATTTGTGGAGTTCTGGCCAAATTAAATAGGCTGCTCCTATTAAATTTTGGAAAATATTTTAGCCTAACACTTATATGTTAATAGTATTTTGACAAAAATTGTCAATATGGACATCAGTAACTTGATTTTTATCTGAATCTTAAAAAAAAAAAAAAAGCATTATTTGTACCAAGCTGTACAAATTTAAATAATCTTGGAAAAACTTTCAAATATAGCACAAACTATAATACATTCTAAACATGGAATTTTAAAAAAATACATGTGGATTAAAAAAATTGGCAAAAATCAGATTTGTGTAATGTAGAAATTTTGACACTTACGTTAGCAATAAATTATAAATGCATTTGTAATTATTCTTAATACAATACTCATTTTTAATAAACAAGAAAAAACACAATTTTGACTAATTTTAGGTAAGGCATAGATAGGGTACATCAATAAGAAATACTTTTAAGTAATTCAATATAACTTTATACTTCTTCTTTCTGCATATTAACAAATTAAGAAATAATCTTTCATGTCCAAAAATTTATTAAAAGTTCATCTATAGGTACACACCTTGTAAAATAAAATAAAAGCAAATGGTTTTTTTTTTTTTCATTATAAGTTCTTGCAGATAATAATTTAAATTCATCATTTTCAGTTTCCATTCAATGAAACATTCAGCTACAGCTAATTCAAATTCTCCATTATAATATCTCTGATATCAATTTGTTTTTACTTTTGTATTTTCCATTCTTATTTTTATAAACTATTGTCAAGTTCACATCATTTTTATAATATTTCTACATCAAAAACAAAGAATGACTTTAAATGAATATAATAATGTAAATCTTAACCAAAAAATTATTTTTGTATTTTTTTTTTACTTTATTTTTATCTGTTTAATGTTTTATTTTTAAATATAATTAAAGTTAATTATTGTTTAAATGGGAATCTAATCTTAAAATAACTTGTTTATTCAACTTTAATATGCCTTAAGATGTACTTTGATTTATTTATACAGCATTTACAACAACCAACAAAGAAAACTTTTAGTATAGTTTTTAAGTTTTGTATATTCAGTAAAGTGACCAAACAAAGCATATATTTACATATGGCAAAAATAAAAATCTTAGTCTCTCTTATTTCAAATTTGCACAAAATTTGTGAAACTAGAATTTCACGTAAATATATTTTTTTAATGGTTAATCTTGAAATGGTATTATTTACCCATCACCCCGTTTCACCTACTATGTTCCATAGTAGTATCTTTTTACCTAGTTCAAACCCTCTAGTCCGTGTACATTAACTTAACTTGATGTTAAATAGTGTATATAAAGAGTATTTGCATGTAAGTGTGCATATTGTATATAAACGTGTATTAAAATAATTTTAAAATTAAAGAACTTAAAATACGTTGTGTGGACATTGATATATGTGTGGAACTACCTACATATATACGTGAAGGAAACAGTAATGCAGTAGATTTAAAAGCATTACCAATCTTTAAATTAATATAGATTTGAATTTATAAGTTAAAAAACCTCTTCATTTACTTGCCTTCGCATATAAATTTCAATTTCTAGATGGCTCTCTCATACATATATAGTAAAATGTTTATCAAGCTTAAGATCTGTTTTTAAAATAAAGTTGAAATTTTTGGAAAGACCTTGGTCAGCAATTAAAAAGAAATAAGATTGAAATTCTATAAGGGATTTTAATACAAAATAAACTAAGAACAATGCTTGAACTGAAAATAATACTAGTTAACAAAGAAAGAGGCCAAAGGTTTTTTTTATGATTTGATGGATTTTGGGCTTCAGATGAAACTATAATTAATTTTCAAAAATGTTACAAACATATTTTCTAGATGATAGGGGGGGGGAGGTATCAGAGCTTGTATAAAACTCTCAAGGTTTGTAATCGAGGTTTAGTCTTTATTCTATATATATTGTAAGTATTGCCAGTCAAAGATTTGACTGGAAAAATGGAGTTTGGTGGCTAAAGAAAAGCCAGTTGCTGTCTGCCTTGTAGGAACTGGTCTAACAGATATGGAGAAGGTATAAATAAGATGCCAGCCCAGGAAAAGAAGATGAATCAGTTCAGCCATGGATAGCAGTTCCAGACACCATGGAGGGACTCATCGAGGAAGAAAATGGTAACATTCAATCGCAGAGCTCTGACTAAATTTATTAATAAATATCTAAAATTCTAAGCTAGCTAATCCATAATGTGCACAAAGTTTTAAATCTAAAAAAATGTTTTAAAAAATTAAAAACTAATTTAAATCTGTAAAATATAATTTAAACTTTTTAAAAAGATATCTGTAAACTTGCTATTTACTAAATTAAATTCTAAAACTTTAAATGCTTGTTAAATAATAACTTATACAATTATTATTTTATTACTTACTACTCATCTGTGGTCATGCCTTTTTCTTTATTTTATATATGTTTATTTGAGAATTTATGCTTTACCCAGTTCAGAATGGAGATTGATTCTTGGAATAAAATTTGTAGGAGAGATGATTAGAGGCTATCTCATAATTAGGTAATGTTGCTCTTTAGCATACACGCATAAATCCCCACTCTGAAAACCTAAATATATTACATTAAGCTGTTATGTTTACCTTATTATCATTATTGCTATTAGAATTACGTTTACACATTAATAAATAATTAGTTAATAAATGCAAGAATGAGTTATAAAGCATGTTATATGTATTGCTTAAGTCCCAGATATACTTTAGCCCTTCTTTAAGTTATAGTTTAAACTATTCAGATTTATCAATAAATTAGATTACCTTAAGTATCCTTTTAGCATGTTTTAAGAATGCTAATTCATGAACTGGTATAGGGTAGTTTCACGGATTGAAACTATAGAATTTGCATACATTAAATGTAATTAATATTATATTTAGCATGGCGAATGTGTTTTTAGGAAGTGCATACATGCATTTATGCCTTGCTGTATGTTTTTATATGAGTGGGCTTCTGGTTTTAATGGCCACGCCATCTACTTAGTTCGTACAGCTCTTTTTTAGAAGTGGAACATGAGGGTTCAGAGTGTTTTTATAAGCTGCTCCGATCACCGATTTATGAGTTCATTTTATTCACAGCAAGTTGTACGGTCCAAGGGAACCGAGTACTATACATTCGAGATGCACACATATCTAGTAAAATATATATAATGCCGTAATATCTGAAGTCATACTACAAAGCTCCAGTTCATCCCTCCATAAAGTTAAGAATAATTCAGCATTGAACTGAATTTGTAATCTGGTTGTGTATAAATAATCTGTATAGTGAGCACATTAATGCTCAATATGTATTGAAATATGTATATTTATTATTGATTATTCTTGCATATTTAACTCCAGCAAGCTTCTAGGAAGGGCATGGTATAAATAAGGCATGATTGATCATAGATGAAAAATATTAAAATTGTTAATAAATTCATTTTATAATAAATAATCCAATTCTAAATGTATACCGATGAGATCCTGTATCTACTCATTCATGATTAATGTAAACACCTGTGGATGAAGTCCATGCACTTATTATCAATGATCTTTGTTGAATGAATTTGTTTAATTAGACTATGTTAAATTATAATATTGTGTAGCGTCTTTTTCGAATCTTCTGCAATTACCTCCACATCTCACTCATTTAATTTATATATCATTAGAATATGAATATGCATCATCTAATTATCCATAGATGTGAATGTTTAGTTATGTGTATAGTAATTTAGTCATTTATTCCCCGAGTCTCTTGCTCCACCTTTTGCTACTGCCAACACATGAGTCTGAGTGTAGTCTCATATATGTCATTCATAGGATAATAAATCTTGGAGCATTGGTGAATGAGCTGAGGTGCGATCATATTCGAGATCTCAACCCCTCATCTAGATCAGCCTTGGTATAATTTTTCAAAACTCTGGATTTTGTTGGCGAATGTCCAAATATAACCGTTACAATCTTAAATAGTGTCTATAATATGAAAAAAAAAGTTATTTAAAACCAAAAAACAATATGAAATTTTAGTGTTTCAAGAAATAAAATAATAGCAAGTTTTATGCAAATAGTCAGACAGAATGAATATCAGGTTGGAAATAATTTGTAAAAGAAAATACAAAAAATTATTTCTTTTCTTTTTGTTAGTATGTTTTCTTTCTTAAACTCTTCATTATTTTTGAGCTGTGATAAGATCATAATTTCATATTTCAGAAATGCCTTTTTTCTCTAGGTTATATAAATAATGTATTTATTTAAAAGTAATTTATAATTATTTTAAAATCATTACATGCCCTGTTTTCTTTTTTAAAAAAATATTTTAATTTTCTTGCAGAAACTGTTTAGTTTGTCTTTTAAAAAAAATTTGGTATTTAATGTTATAAATCCTGGGAAGTGGAGGTATTAATTTCCCAATAATTTTTTTCCAGAAACCTCATTTCATCATTTCTACTTATTTTATTTGCCTTTTTTTTTAAAGCCTGAAATTATATTTCAGAGGACTTTATTATATATTTAATTTTGATTACATTGTAGATTTGTCCACATCATATTGAATAAAACATAATTTTAGGATGGAATTAACACCATATAAATAATAGTTTTTTCTGATCCTTCATTTCTCAAACTTTCTATTATTGTATTGATTGTTGAAAGTCTCAATGTTATGTTATATTTTTCAGCATGATATCAAAAGCATTTTTATGATTTGATTGCTAATAAATTTTTCTCAAATTTATGTTATGCTTAAGATTTTATTCATAAACAGATAACATCTTATTGTCAAAAAATAGTTCATTAAAGTTTACTTATATTTTCAAAAATCAACAACAATATCATTCTTAAAATTAAAACAAAATCTGCTTTTTTTTTTTGTTTTTCACATGATGCTCTAATTGTTTTAAAATATCTTGCAGTTGTTTTCTGATTAGAACCTTTATTGTTTCTACAGAAGAAATAGAAAGTGTTATTGGAGAGAAGTATGAGGTTTTCATAAAGCATATGTTAATAACAGTTTTAAAAATATATCTCCTTATATTTATTCATTATAATTAATATTATTCTTGTGTTTTTAAAATGTGACGATATTAAAATTACATATATATATATACAGTTACTGTAATTTGCTTGTGTAAAAATTGAAAGGAAAATGGCAGAACACTCTATATTATTAATATGTTTATTTAAAGGATTGTGTGTGTGTGTTATGGTTGTATTTCAAGGCAATGAAAAAGAAATGACCCATCGTTTTTTCATCTCTGCCATATGGAAAATATATAACATCAATTTTAAGAGTCTCTTCATAACCAAAATGGGATTGTTGTGAAAACATCGAGATTGATTTTGATTTATTTTTTTAAATATTTAGGTTTTATAAATCAGTGTTTGAACATTTTGATAATCTGGTAATTATTGAGTTTAAGTATTGACTGAAGCCATTTTTGGAAGATGTTGAGTAATACTAATTTGTAAATATCCTAATAGTTAATTTTCTTTGCAAATAAAAAATGGGGAGATATCTCTGAATGTGTATATATTATTAATTATATTAGATATAAATATATTAAATTGTTGTGTGTAATCATTATTTTTGTTATATATAACTGGAAATAGGTTTTGAAAGATAATTAAGATATTATGTTATATATAAACAATAGCATGCAAAAATATACCATTGAATTTGTCATCTCAGCATTTTATTGATTGAGAGAACCACAGATTTTTTATTCAAACATAAATGAGTGCAAAATATATTAATCTTTTTGATAAAGGAAATAGTATATTTAATTATTGGCATGTAATAGATTAGTTTAAGAAATATTAATATGGTGATAAGTGAGACCTTGATATATATAGAAAGATATGCTTTTGATAAAGAATAAGTCTCTTGGATCATGTTAATAGCTGTTTTTGTATAAATGGATAGGCCTAGGAATTTTGTTGAGAATTCTGTATGTATAGAAAGAACTTTATAATCTTACAAATTAAAGATTTATTAATATTAAATTGAAGATAGTAACATTACTATTATGATATAGAATGGAGAAAAGTCTAGATAAAAAATTTTTGGACAGATGAATGACAATGATATCCATGTATACATTATGGTTTATTGTAGAGTTTATAAATGAGGTTTTAATTCCCAATAGATTATACTCAGATTTTTTAAATAGAGGGTATATATAAGTAAAGAACAGAAGGTGCTTCAGAGAGGAATCCTATATTTTTTATTTAATCTAAAACTGATTTATTTTAAAAAAAGGAGGGATGGAAATGTTTTGTTGTAGTCAAAGACTGAAGGTATATCCAGTTGGATGACAATTGGTGCAGTTTTATTTTCTTAATATGATTGATTATAGATCTGAAAATAGTGATCAATACAAAAATAGAGGAATTCTTTTTTCGTTATAAATTGTTTTGGATATTTGAGGAAGGATAATAGATTGTATTTTATTCTTGATGAGAGATTCCATAAACTTAATAATGGAGTAATTGATATTCATCTGAAGTTGTTAAGTGTAGAATAGTGTTTCTGGATTTTAAGAATGAATCATTGATTCAGAATACAATTGGTTAATTAATTTAATTTTTGTGGAGAGGATGGTCGTTACATTGGAAATTATGGGAATAATGAATGTCTGAGATATTTGAGAATAAAGATGAGAATAGCATGTAGACTTGGATGAGTAGAACTACAGTAAATAATTAAATTTTAGTGCAATGTCTTGTTTAATGATTTTGAATTGTTAAACATTAATTTGAATTTGAAGTAGTAAAAAACTTCCGGAATTATACTTTCACTTATGTAAATTATGGAATCTTTTTGATTGCTGAGAGTGTAGTTAATATTAGGCTTACTGTTAGTGCCGATCATATATATTCTCTTAATCAGTTGTGAAGATTGTTGGGAAATAGTTAATATTTTTTATTTCTCTTTTCATTTTTGATTTAAAGCAGGGGGCTGATTGGCTTGTAATAGTATTTTTTAGTTTAAGGTGAATTTCATTGAATTCTTTTAAAATGTTTTTGGGTCTTTTAGATATAATGATATATGATGGAGGAAATCATATTAATAAAAAAAATAGATCTGTATTGGATTATGTGAAAGTATGTCAATTTTCCTGAAGTAAATATAAATTTCAGAGAGAATTGTCTCAGGGTCATAGTTTTAAGAAAAATTCTATTAGTTCTTTCATCCATGAAGGTAAGTTGAACTTGAAAGTCTAATGATGATAGAGAAGGAGTCAAGTGTTAATAAAGGTTTAATTAAAAAGTATAATTCAGATCAAATAAAAGAAATCAATAAGGGAAAGGTAATAATTATTGTAGAAAGAGAATTACAGAAGGGGATTTTCATCACTTGAGTGATTTTTTTGAGAATCTGTATTTATTTACAAATGTGAAATGACATATATTGAGTCTCCTATTAAAATAGTCAGTAAGAGTTAAGGAATAACCCAGTGGTGAATGTTTGAATTGATAAATTAAAAGTCTTATGGTTTTGAATCAGAATATAGGATGAATGAACATAGTTACAGCCATCTATTGATCCAAATAAGTTGTCTTAAATTGATGAAATGGTAAGTTTTCTATTTATGAGTATTCCCTTTAATTATCGGAGACTAGCTACAAAATAATAAAGAATATTCAAAATCAGATAGAAAAGCATTTCAAAAAACTGCAGACTTACGATAAATTGCTGAAAGAAAAATTATGTGAGATTTAAACTGCTTTATCTGGTTTTTAATAACTCTCAGGCATTGATTGGAATTTAGTCCCCTAACATTTCTATAATGTTTGGCTTCATATGGAGGTGAGGAATTCGTTGTGTGATGTTAAATCTAGAAAATAATAATGGAGATGATTAGTTTTACATACAAAAAAAAAACAAGAATTTACTAGAGTGTTACTCTGAAAATACCTTTTCAAAGTATAGATTAGAAAATCTTCATTTTGATGTGAATCATTTGCAATTGCAAAGAAATTAGATGACTTGTTGTTGTTTTTTTTTAATTTTTTTTGTGTCAACTTTTGCTGAAATTACTTCTCAGTCTTTATTTTGAGACCGTTTTATTCAATACACAGGTTTATTTTAGTAAGTTGTTTTTTTTTTTAAAGATATTTGTATCAGAATTGTTTGTATATTTGTTTGGCCTAATTTTATTTTTTATTTTAACTTTGAGAACGTTTGAAGTTTTATCTTAGGTGTTATCTTTTTGGATCTAATGATAAAATGTGCAGAGCCCATGTCTGATTCATTTGTTGCAGGATGTGATTGTTATTTATGTAAATTATTTCTCTACCGAACTGTTATGAGATTGATGTTTAATTATGTAAGTTGTATGTTTGAGTTATTGATAACTTGCATGTATTGTAATGTGAGTGTTTATTTGTTTTTTTCTCTGTATGTTAGTTTTGAGGATTAAATGTAGGTGATTTAGAACATTAATGACTTTGTGGTTTTTAAGGCTACAAAATATGCAATTTCTTTTATGAAATGTTTTTGTGATTTGCAAAAAAATCACTGTGAAAGAATGCCTCTGAAGATGATGATAGATAGAGACATCTATGTCAATGCAGAAATTGTTGTGTTTAATGAATGATTTTTTATGCAGAGTGAAGATAAAACTGTTTGGATTGCTTATTATAGGTACTGATGCTCCCCCCTCCCCCATAAAAATATTGAAATAGTATCATTTTACCATATTCTTTCGTTAGAGAATCCAAATCAGTGGAGTTGAAGTCCATATGATTTTAATTTGATCAGATAAAGTAATTGGTTTACCTAAATCCACTAAGTGAGCATTTTAAAAAATATATATTCCCTATATTTCATTATCAAATCTAAAATTAGGTATTTATTGTTTGAATGATCTAAGATTTTATAAATTATACCCCATAATTTCTTATCATTTAATAGTTGATAAAAATTTTCTATAGGGATTTTCCTAGTAGATTTATTCATATCTGTTATTGTTAAAATTAGAACTTTTTATTATAGAATTTTGGTAAAAGATTTCACACTGTTAGTGGAATTGTTGCATTAAATTTGAACATATTTTTGAATATTCTTTACTTATAATGTTTGTTAATTGGCATGAGTGATTGTTATGAGAAATATCATACTGTTGTCTAGTTCTTCATTATCTAAAAAAATAATATTTCTTCTTGCGTTACTGGAATTCTGTTTTCCATGTTATTTTTAAGAGCAATTACATTAACTATCTGATGCTCTTGATTATCTCATGTCTCTACTGTTTGAATTAATTAGTAAAATAGACATATTCTTTATCAATAAATATAAATATTAAAATTGTTTACCTTAGTTTTCCTATTGCGTGAGGGTTTATTTGATGAATTATTTGAAGTGGGGGGGGGGGGTGTCTCGCCTGTTTGTTTTTTTAAAGAAAATGAGATTAATATTATATTAGCTTTTAACAAAGAAGTTTGCCCTGAATTTAAACATGAATACTAGCTGTTCTCATAGATATTTTTGTAAAATTTTAACTATTTTTGGAAAAGTTTTAAAATAAAATAAAAAAACTATTTAAAATATGCATTTAAGAGGAATCAAGTTGCAGTCAACTGCATTCTGTTACCATCATTTGATGAGCTTTTTCCTGTATTTAAATGCATAATCATACTGATACTTATAAATCTACATACAGTATTAAGTATTAAAACGTAATTACAATTTTAATCATATATAATTTATCTTTTATCTAAGTAATTATATCATGTTGGTACTATTCACCTAATAACGCTAATGATGTCATTGTTATCATACTTATTGTCCGATGCAAATTGTATTCTCTGTAATGATTTTAATTGTAATTATGGCAATGTATCTTTTACATTATCTATTCCATGATTGTTCATTTAACTCTACAAATGATGTGGTTACGGATCTCTCTAAGTTATTTATTTCTGTCAAACTTCTGCTCCTAAGTGATATATATGTACATACCTGTAATTTGCTACAGTCAAGGATAGGTGCACAAAAACTAGTCCAAAAAATTTGATGTATACACTTGATCGAACTAAATTGAAAAGATCAAATAAATAAACAGTTACTAAATATAAATGTTGGCAACTTCTTATCAAGTAAAATTATACAAAGAAGTGGATAGCAAACTTCTGATGACAATGGTTAAATATTATTTATCTATTGCTTGATTGTTGTATTTTTTTCTGATTATTCAACCAGATTAACTTTATTTTTTTAGATAAACTATAGTACATCTTAGAGCTAGCTGATGGTATAATGTAAACATCATATAATACTAAATCATCCATTCACTTTACTACTGTTACACAATGCTTTATTTACCACCCTTGCTTACAGTTTTGATTGCCCAGAAATCTTCTTCAGAACTTTATATCTCCTAACCTCAATTGCTAAATTTATCATTAAACAATCTATTCCCATTGACCTTTAAATTAATACTAGATAGTATATTTTAAAATCATTATGACTAGTAATTATTTCTTTAACATATCTATGTTATCTTCAATAACATCTTGGTTATATATTAAAAATATTTTAAATATGTCAGTACTCTACTTATTGGTTTTAATTCAAAAAACCTAAGTCATAGCTTTGTGACACTGACATTACACATAAAGTTATTTTATTCTTTGAAGTCATATTTTTAACTATAAGTTACAAGCTAATCATTTCTCTTTTGCCTAAATTAAACAAATGGTGGTATTGCTCTGGAGTTCATAAGAAATTTGAGGACTGGAAGTCAGCTGGGCTCCAATCAGTAGACATTGAGCTTGGTTCACTACCATTTCACCAAACAATATGACCTTATAGATTTTTTTAAATGATTTCAAATCTTGTTGAAATCACATTATATATAGTATACCATACACATTACATTATGTTTTCTCATGTGTCATAGATTTCTCTCTGCTTCTTAAAAAATAGTTCAATTGTATCTTATAATATTGATTTCAGTACAAAAATTCTAGAACATGTCAATGTTTTTATATATGTATTTTTCCCCCTTCTGTTATTAAAATACTGGGATCTACTAATTTTCTAACTGTAAACATAAGATTTAGAAAAATAATGATGAAAATTTTAATCTAATATTCTTATTGTTTTATGTGTTTCATGTCTGTGGTTTGTACATTAAATAAACCTGAAACTGATCTATTTATAAAGAGATCAAAGCATATAAAATAAATAACAAAAAGAAAATCAGTGAATGTAAGTGGCTTAATAATGGAAACAAAAAAGAGAATTTATAGAAAGAATATATTATCATCAAGATAAAAGTTACTCCATCGTTTACCATAAATGTAAGGAAGATAAAGGACTATTAAATAAATTAATAAAATTAATATCTCAAAGTTAAGCTTATCACTGCAAATTATTTTCACTTACCATATTAATATGTTAAACTTTTTTAATTGCACCTTGTATAATAAAAATTGCTAATGAAACTTTTGATGTAAAAATCATATTCCATTTGTAGCATATTGTTATTTCACTTTTACATGCTTGTTTTAATTACATTCAAATATTAGCCTTTCAAGCTAATTGTGCATGTGCTTTTTTAAATAATTGTTCTCTTCATTCTAACATTCTTTTGCCTTAAAACATTTATTGATAATAAATCCTTTGATAGATTTCTGATAAACCCATTGGAATATATTCATCACAAAAATTTTGCACCTATTTTGATGAGCTAATGCTGATTTTTCAAAGTTATCCCTCTCTCATCATGTTTTAAAAGTTTGTTAGTCAAATAAACTTCAACGCTCACTTCATCAGCTTCCGCCATAACACTCATATGTATTTTTTTTTCACATTTATCTTAGTAGAACTTTAGTTAAAGAACTATTTGGACTCTGATCTCATTTATGTTGAGTAGAATTTTTTCTTGGATTCAACATTTGCATCAATGTTGTTTGTAATTAATTTGGAACAATCTTAAAATATCTTTTTATGCCATGCCTTGGTTTCACAGCTCTTTTTTTTACTGTTGATTTTTAGAAACTTCGTGAATGTTCTGTTTGTTTTAAGCATATTAAATAATTTTCAATTTACTATAGGAACGTTTTAAATTCTTTCACTAACTTCTTCCACTCTTATTTGAAAACATTAATGATAGTTTTTGGTGTATTTGCAACATTTTATTTTTTTAAGTAAACTTTTATTTTTTATCATATTTTGATAATCTTTATATTATTTATTACAAATAAAAGTTTACAAACAAAACATATTTTAAAAGATAATATGTGAATTTTACAAAATACAAAAGTAAAGTTCTAAAATGAAATAGATAATGAGAACAATGACTGTTTTTGTATTGGATGATTGTCATCATTGATTTATTAAAAATATTGAACAAATATTTCTTATTTAAATTCCATTTTTAAAATGTAAACAAATTTTTTTTTAAACGTCAGAAAGTAATGAAATTCAGTTTTAAATTGCACTCATTATTTCTAAAATTTTACAAAAACTTTTCTGCATTGGCATTTATGAAAGCACCCCCCCACTAGCAAATCAGTTTCAACTTTCATATAATGTTGTTATAGTTTTATTTCACATTTTAAAAATGAAGTATTTTATAAATATGTTGAATAAATATATAGATAAGTTACTGAAAATTACAATTTTTTCCCCAATGTAACAAAAGAAAAAAGTTTACTCTCAAAAGTCTGAAAACAAAGACTTTCAATCAATCAATCAGTGGGACTGTTGGTTTCTTTGTATTATGACATAATTAATCAGTGGCATCGTTGATTCATTTACATTTCAAAATTGGATAATATATGTATGATGCTGACATCTTTAGAATTTTTTAACTAATAATTTTAGTTCCAATTACTGCCTTTAAATAAATATGAACCAGATAAAGTAGTTTTGTAGATGATCTAAAAATAGCGAAGAAAAACTAAAAACAATAATAGCACCATTAGAACAGCACTAAAGACACATCAATAGACTGTAAAACTAAAAAATCGTGTATTGTGATAATTGTTTTGGCATATTGCTTTTATTAAATATAAGCCTTCACTATTATTATTTCTAAGTATTCCTCTCACTGTTCAAAAATTGAATTACATCATCATTCGTTGCTTTAAAAAATATGATGATAGAAATCTTGGGTTTTATGTTTTATGAAATTTTAAATTATTAGTACCTTCTTGCTTATCTGCTTCTTGATACAGTACTTGGATAGATCTAAAGAATATCAAAGCAGATAAATTGAACTCAGTTATCAAATTATACATTTAGTCATTTTTTTATCCGAGCTGTAATATATTTTACTGTATTAGCAAATTCTTATGTTAATATTCTACTGGCTGTAATTATTTTGTTAAATGCATTACTGTATGCTGAGCATGCAGATTTAATTGACTGCTAAATATTTGGGCATTGGTAGGTTTTTTTTTTTTTTATAAAATATAAAAGAATATCGTCTGCCTACAACAGAATTTCTGGTTTTTATTTCTTTTTGCTAAAACCTTTTTCACACCACTTACAATCCGCACCAAAATTATTACTCAATATATCATCTTTAGATTTATTTTTGATCCTGAATATGTCCTTTACAAAAATGTCCAGAAAATATGTTCTATTTATTATAGGCATGTACATTCAGTATTTTGCTCAACTTGAGCTTTGGCATTCAGAAAAGTCGGTCAATATTAAGATTTTACTTTACAGGTGATTTTAAAATTTTTAATTTGAATATCTCTGTTGTCTTACACAGGTATGAAGCAATGTGACCAGCTTAAAATGCATGTTTGTTTGTTTTTAATTAAGTCTAGGTTAATACGCATGCATATATATGGCATCCAGATACTAGTTGTGTGGATTTTTAAAACACTTTATATATTCTCATATTTTTCATTAGCTTTATATTTTATGTTTTTTGCTTAATTGAGCTTTTGCTTTATTAGTTATACCTCTGACATGCATATGTTAGCTATGTTGAGGGTTTAGGATTAATTTTCTATTGTAAATTATTATTACTTTATAGTGTTTTTAAATGAAAATAAAATATTAATTATGTAGCATAGTATTTTCCCATGTCTTTGAAACATTATAGTCCCCTACCTCCCAACTATTTGCAATTCAAAATAAATAAAAATTGAAGAAATTGTTCTTAATGCCTATTGTACATGTGTAGTATGTACACACATTTAATAGCTGCATCAGAAATTGGAATCAAATGTCACTCTAATAAAAAAATATTTTTTATAAATTATATCAACTTAAAGTAACATTTAGCAATTTATTTATTTTTTTAGTCTATTAGTTTAGTGTTTACCTTTAGGAAACAATGTACTTAGTCTTTTGATTTGTTGGAAGTTTATCTCTAATCATGATAAATATTGCAATTTTTTTTATATCTCACAATCATACCTAAGACTCCCCTCCCCCGTTCCACATATCTTTTTTTTTCCACTTAGCTTCTAGTAACGATTAATAAATGGGTATCATTATATTAAGTGGCAAATAAAGATCTCCTAATCTGGGTTGGTCAGATTAAAGTTAATGCATTTGTAATACAATGGATTTATGCAATAGTGAAGCAGTATCTTAATATTAGAATGATATGCATTAGTGTTTGTAGTGCCATTAGAGTTCAAAATTAATTCATGCTTTATCGAGAAGGGATTCCTAAGCTATAAGCCACAATTCTAATCCACATCACACACAAAAAAAAAGTTATATACATAAACACTGGAAGAAAATTAAATAGCAATTAGATAATATTTTTTAAAAAAATTTTTTTTAAATAATTTCAAATAAAAATCAAAGTAATATAAAAAGTTACCATTATCATAAATAAAATGTTATCATTTATTCCCCCCCCCTCCCGAAAACAAAAGTACTGTAGATAATATTTTAGGAAATAATTTTTTTGTCTAATTATAAAACTCCTCCTATTTATCTAATAGATTGGAGATTCAATTTGATTACCCAGCACCTCAAACCTTAAGGGTTGTGTTTTGTTATTAACTTTCTCATTTGCATGTTTCTTCAATTTGTAAAAGGTATCAGAAGATATTTAAATGAAACCTTATAATTTACATGCTTTGTAAATGTTTAAAAAATATTTTTACTGCTTTAGTAATTTAGTTTTAAAGAAAATGTGTCTGTCCAGATGTTTACATGTTTAGAATATAAAGTCAATATATTCATTAAACTTTTCTTTAATAGGAAGAACTTGCAAAAGGCAATCTGCTTTAAAATAATTCTGACAATGGATTTTGTTAATACTGTTGAAATTAGGAAGTTTTTTTTTTTGGTAAAAAAAAATAAGATAAAATAAAAGCATCTTTTTAATAAATAGCTTACTGCAGAGCCAATCTTTTCAGCAGCCTATCCAAAGGGAACAAGGAAGGAGAAAGCAGTACATATCAGACTTTCCAAATTTCTGAGTGAGGTTTGAGCAGTTTTTCACCCATTTAATAATTAGTATTGGTTGATTAATTCCGTTAATTATGGGATAACTATTTAGAAAAATCCTCAGCATCTTGAAAAGAATTTCATTTGACTTAGACATGGCAGATGTTTTTATATTCATAATCAATAAACGATTTTATAATGTGTTAGATGTACAAATATATAATGTTCATATAAGCCTATGTATTTGTAATATTTATTTATTCATCTATCAATTATAAATCATCTTTTCTGAAGTATGATTCACAATACTTGAAAATGGATATATTACAAAATAATGCAAAAGTGACCGAACATTTTTAGAATAGGTCTTTTGCTGTAATCAAAAATCTCATGATTGTCAAAACCAACAAGAAGAATCATTAAACAGAATACCTCTTAAGTCTCCCAGTTTGCCTTTAATAACTGCATTGAGAGAAGCAATCAGTTTACTTACAAGCTATTCATTGGTTTTTATCATTGAAAAACATTGTTGCAACTATATTTTGGATCTTTTATATCTGCAAAATTGGACTCAAAACAACCTTCTTTGTAAAATGTGCTAATAGGTTGTTGATGTCATTTAAATATATATTTGTTTGTCCTAGTGCCAGGTCTTTAAACTAATTGTATAAACAAGTTGGTTTGGTTTTTAAGTACATATAGTTCAAAGCTCCATTCTTCTGAAAACAAATGCCCATAGTCTTTATTGTGGATTTGATTGGCATAGCCATCTAGCATCCATTGATTTCTCATGATTGTAAAGATAGACAGAAAAATAACATCTGTTTTTGGAAGTATACAATGCTATGAAACAAACAAATAAAATATAAAAAATCAATCATGTAAGATAAATCACTATCTACGTGATTTTTTTATTTGTAGGTATTTCCTTTAGTAAACCTGATAATATAAAATAATAAGGAAATTTACCCATCACATTAAACTTTCACTTTTTGTTTTCTAAAATATAATGAGTTTTTTAATTTAATAAAAATATAGTTATTCAATTCATTTTTCAGTTTTGAATTCCAAATTTCTTTTGTACTTGGGGATGGGGAATTTCTTTAGAAAATTCATTTTCTCTGTCTTACCATTCATTAGAAAATTATCAATGTGACTCTTTTCCAAAAAAGTTTTGGGGATTTGTTTGATAAATATCAGGTTAAGACAAGAGCAGTTCTCTGATCCATATCTGACATAAGATTGAGTAATCACTAATTATCACATTCTTATAAAACCCTTGTCCTTATTATATAAATCCCAAATTGATAAAAGCAAAAGCTGTAAACTAGTCTGAAGATGGGACTTATTTAAGATTAGGGATTTTATATGCATCTGGTAATCACTAATTTCTCATGCTAGTGCTAGATGGCATTTGAGCAGGGAGTTCTTTTGTCTTATCATTAGTTAAGCTGAGGAGTTTGGTGATTTGTTGTTAGTAATATTTAAAGACATAATTGACTTGAATTTAATCATTTCTATGTTGGAAATATCTATTCATTCACACACAATCAATAATGAGATGCATTTATAAAGTAGACAAATAATTAGAGACTCGAAAGATCTTGTGCTTATGTATGCATATACTTTCACATGCTGTAATATTCAAAATCACTTAATACTTTTGTTTTGAATTTATAAATGCTTGAATACATGTAGGTATAGATTATTAAGGATCATTTCTGTATGCAAGGAGGCATGCTAATAGTCCACAGATTAAGATGGAAAAGGATTTATGACATGTAAAATGTTCTATGCCCATGTATGTAAGGAAGCTTCTATTATATGGTAATGTTCCATAACTGATGATGATGAACTGTATTATGTATATGCTATTGATTTGAGTATAGTATAAACAGTACAAAAGCATGTTTATAAGTGGGAAATGAATAGGGAAGTTATTGTTGATAATAAATGGAAAATTTTGAAGTCAGGCTGATGTCTTTTTGATATCATACAGTTTTTTGTTTTTTTTTTGAGAACTGGAAAGAGATAATTTGAATATATAAACATGCCTTTTTACCAATATATGTTCAAATCTCATTCCATTTATCAAATATCAATAAATGAAAATATTAAAGAAAATATCATATATCCGAACTTTATTTAACATTTTCTCTTTACTTCTCTCATATTATGCTTTCCTCCCAGGTCTGTCTTTAGACACAAGTTTTCTCAAACTTTTTTTCAGATATTGATTAACCTTGACTATAGAGATTTAAACATAAAAGTTATTTATAAATTTACTTTTATTAATAAGTTCATAAATAAGATTAACATAGTTTGAATAAATCTCCACCAAATTGTTTTTGTAAACATGATTACCTAACTTTTTTGATTGTGGATATTAATGTAGTAGGGTTATTGTTTTAGAACATAAATATTATAAAAAGATTAAATTTAAATATATTATATCATTTGGTAATTCTGATTCATAAAATATAATCTGGATTAATTTTAAGATATACAAGACTATATATCATTGCCAATTTTATTTGTAGTATGCTCTTAAACTGATTAAAAGTCTTATATGATAAATATTACCTGAAGTACATGTTTATCAATATTTGTTTTTAAATTAATCCTGACTATCATATCAAGCAATCTTACAACTCCAATTTTATCATTAGTTTTTCTGCTCTATTAATAAAATCACCTCCCTATTAGATAAAATATTTTATACACGTGTGTTCTGACACAGACTGTATAGGCAAACATAACGCATTATAGTGTTATATCAACTTATATTCTAATAAACATAAGGTACTGGGCTGAAAAATCATTATAAACAAAATGCAAGAAATTTTATTTAAAACATTTATTGACTTTAAATCTGACATCTTAAAATAGATTTATATAATAGTAATCATTATTTGCTTGATTTTAAATTGAATTAAAATATATGGAATTTATTTATAATAATAAATTCACCCCCACCCGTTCATTTATTCATTTTATGCCTATAGATTTGAATGCTGATATTAATTGCATATAAATTAAATGCTAATAGATTTAAAATATTTATGAAGTAAATATTTCTTTTAAATTATCCTTAGAGTTCTCTTTTAATTCACTTCCAGCAACAATAAACCAACAATTCTATTAATTTTCTTATTATTTTATTTCATTTCAAATATACCATAGCACTATAATTGGCATTAACATCTTATTTTATATATGTATAACAATATATAATAAACAACTACTTTTTAATAATATATAAATCGATTTAAGACATGTTTGACAAAGGTAAAGTGTACTTTTAAACTTTTCAATAATTGCAAAGTAGGCATTCAGTACTCTTCAGTCATTCATTGTTTATTAAATAAATAGAAAAAAATTATATTTGCTGAAGCTTAGAAAATCAGCATTTAAGATTAATGAAAAGATTGCAACTATAAATAGTAGAGAGCAAAATATAAAAAGTACTTAAAACCAGTTTATCAATTATTGGAAAGTTTGAAAATATATCTTACTCTGTATCAATATTTTTTGTGTGTTTATTTATGTATTATTATTTACTATTTACTATATATTGGAATTTTTTGTTTTCATCAGTACTCCGTCAGACCAGAAGTAAGATTACTCTCTAGTGAATAAGACCTATATATATCATTTGATTTTATATACACATTTCTTTAAATAAAATGAATATTTGCTGGAAAGAAAAGTGTGTTTAAAATAAATAAAGATTATAATGCTAATTGTGAGACTGAGTCTAGTATACAAATACTGAAAGCCTGCTTGGAAATTATTGACAAGTTTGAAAGTATATCTTACTATGTGTCAAATATTTTTTGCATTTTATTTATACTGTATATATAAAATCATCCATCTTGAAGCATTTCAATACATTACCAAGAGTTTACATTAGATACGCATAACTATCAGCCATTTTTCTATCTTCAACACCCCCCAAATATCACAATATCTTTAAATATAGCTTTAACTATTTTGGTCTCTGAGAACATGATCTTTCTATTTTATTTTATTTTCATGTTCTAATGTTAATAATGTTTTATATGAATATATTAACGGTAAAACTCCATTTAAACACTTGTAATTAGTTTGAATGATGCAGGTATGATCGTTTTAGTTTTTATAAAATGAAACAAAAGCATTTTTTATGTTTTCATATATAATTTATTAAGTTTAATTACATTTAAATTTGCTTAAAATATGGGCTTTATTATTTAAAAAAACTAGAGTTCATGATTATCTGGATATTGAAAATTAACTGAATATTTTTTTCTAAAAATAAAATTACTTTTTAAGCAGACTTTTTATATAAAAACAAAAGTTTCTTATTTAGTTTAAATGTCATGTGAGGTTTTTTTATTAGTTATACTTAATTTGAAAAATATAACAAACAACTAATGATAAGTCAAAGATTTGTTTATAGTCAAGTAATGAAAAGACTGCAAATGTAAGTGATAAAAAAAAAATATTTATAATATATAGTATATATTTAAAAGTAAATTTTAACTTACAAAAAGAACTGTAATTTATTCACTTTATTTTACTAAACACTTTACCTCTTGATAAACAACATTGCCATATTTGGTTTTAACTATTATATTTGTTTGTTTGTTTTTTACAATTAAAAATAAAAGATATGTAATGGGTTAGACTTTTTTTTTTTTTTTAGTAGTTTTGATGAGGAAGAGATATTTGTAAATGATTCATTAATGTTTTTTGTTAAATATCTGCAGCATTGTATATTATTGTATTGACTCAGTTCAAGTGAAAAATTAATTTAAATTGGTCTGTTCTAATGAAAAAAACGTTTGCAGAATTAATTACTAATCATTTATTAGGCTAGGGAATATCATTATTTTTTCTCAGATATAAACTTTAAACCCAATTATTTAGTTGAGAACTATGCCTAATTTTTTTTATTTTTTATAAATATTTATATGATATTCCAGAGTGAAAATAATGGCTTTATGCTGTTTGAAACAAAAAAAAAGTATTTTAATGATTTCGCAGATATGAAAAATATGTTTAAAAATTATATTTCTTAATGGCATATGTTAATATTTGAGATACCACTGGAAAAAAGTCATTTTTATCATATAGTGAGTAGAATACAGTTGTAAAACAGAATGTTGATTGATCTAGATCACTTCAGAGTCAACTCTTTAAGAATGAACAATCATGGAACCCTAGATTAGGATGATGAAAATCATTAAAAATGGAAAATTAAATGTTTCCCCCATTTTTATTTATTTCCAATATTTATAAAATAAATCATAAATTTTTTATTGTTCATAAGGAATATTTTTTTATATACTCCATGTATTATGAGGTGGTATCCAAAAATAACTGGAATTTTGTAATAAAAAATTGTGTATTTGTTTTTAAGTGTTACAAGTTGAATTTCTTTCAAAGTACTGTCCATTTGATACAGTGCACTGGTCTAAATTTGTTTTCCACTTTTTGAAGTAGTCCTGAAACTCTTACAAAGTATCGCTAATGCCTTTTAACACATTTGTTTTGTTTTGTTTTTTTACCATTTCCAAGGCTGCAAATCTTTTTCTTTTGAGGCATTTTTTATTCAAGGAATCAAAAATCACATGGAGGAGATCAGGTGATTATGGTTGACGGATAAGCTGGGTAATGGTGTTTTTTTGATTAAAAATTTGTTTCATACTCAAGGCTTTGTGCACTGGTGCATTGTCATGGTGAAGTTTACACTCTCCACTTTGCCTCGTTCAGGATATTTTTCTTTTACCATCACACACAAACATTATTAGGAATGAAGTCTGAGTGAGAAATACTCTTGCATAAAGAAAAAAAATCAACCCTTTTTTAGGGCCTGGTAAATTTGACACTTCCATTAAACTTGTGTTTTCCCCAGAGCAACCTGCTTGTAAGCTGTTTTAAGCATTATAACTGTTTTCTCTACCATTTTCACTAACAGAAACAAAATTTTATATGCTTCAACTTTTTGGCCATAATAAAAATTGTCAAGTAAGTGGATGCACTTAGCAAAAACATTTACTATGTGGTATCACAACTTCACTCGACAACTCATGGCAGACTGATGGAGGAATGTCTCCTCAAGGGGCCTCCAACAGAAGCATGTACAATGAATACTTGTCCTCCAGAGAACAATTCTAGTTATTTTTTAGATACCCTCTCATATCTGATAATATATAATAATTCAATAATCATTAACATGAAACACATATTGCAGTTTATACAGCACATGATTACACAAACTTGATATTATATTCACTCATGAGTAATAGTGAATAAACACAATGGGACTTGATTTTTTTATTTCTGTGTTTAAATTTGCTCAGTTTTTGACAAATTACCATTGGGACAAAAATTGATGAGGAATGATTTTTTTTCCTTATCGATATTTTATTGTAAATTATTACTAAATATAAATATTTGAAAAAATGTGGTGCACAATAGTCCCAAAAATACATCTTTGATCAAAAAAAGGGGAGATAAATCCCCCCAAAATGAAGTCACCAAATAGCTTTTCGTGATTGATTTCTGCATTACTGACTTTTTTGTATTAATCTTGTATTTAGTACATTCATCTAAGCATATTATCTTGGATTGAAAATCTAAGACTTTAAAAGTAATGCTGTGTTAAATATTACTGATATCTTAAATAACAGCACATTATAAAAAAAGTGGTCATTCAATGGGTATGGTATAAAGATGGTGAGTATTCTTATAGCAAGTAAAAATTATTCATGAGAACCTGTTTGTATATTGATTGTGTATGCTCAAAAGTTCATTGATTTTAAATAATTGAAAAAATTCATTTAAATAGGTTATCTTCATGAAAAACTTTTTGCAGAATATACTCTTCATAAAATTGTTTACTCGATTACTATGCATAAAACTTTTCATATATATATATAAGTCAGATGTCACATGACTTATATATAGCTTGCACTTACAAATATGTAAAATTAAGAGCATGCTAATTAGCTCTAAACAAGCTTTTTTTTTATGATAAATGCTACTACAAGAGAAGGCTTTGCTTGAGTTGGATTTTTGAATCTAATGTCCCAATTCCTCACTGAAGAGACCCATAGGTCGAAACCAGTCTGGGGATGGGGACAATCCAAGATAAAAATGATTTGAATGCCTTCTCTTGTAGTAGCATTTATCATAAAACAAAAAAGCTTGTTTAGAGCTAATTAGCATGCTCTTAATTTTACATATATATATATATATATATTTCTACTAGCAATGTTAATGAATATTCATATGATGTCAATGAATAAATAAGCAGATGGTTATTATTTTGGGATTAATGTAAAAATTCATGTGAAGTTCAAGTGTAGAAAGTAACAAAAATGTTATCTGTGGATTTCAAGCTTTACAGTCTGCCATTTTACCACTGATCTAAATCATGTAGGGCATATTCATAAATAAAAATTGGGGATATTCAAGGGATTTTCAAAAATAATCTGAATTGTTCTCTGGAAAGTGTTGTAGTACATGCTTCTGCTGCTTAGATACCTCTTGCAAGGACACCTTTGCATCAGTCTATCATGAGTCATAAAATTAAGTCATGGTCCTGCATAGTAAATATTTTTGTTAAGTTTGTGTCACTTGTTTAATCGATTTTTATAATGACTGAAAAGTTGGAAATAATGTGAAATTCTGTTTTCTATTAGGAAAAATGGCAGGGAAACAATTAAAATGCTTAAAACAGCTTACAAGCAAACTGCTTTGGGGAAGAAACAAGTTTACAAGAATTTTAATGGAAGTATCAAATTCACCACATCCTAAAAAAGTGTGGCGAGTGAAGTCTAATGTCAAGTGATGCTGTTTTTTCTTTATATAAAAGG
The DNA here is from genome assembly GCA_028023455.1 of Epiperipatus broadwayi. Lineage (NCBI taxonomy): Eukaryota > Metazoa > Onychophora > Udeonychophora > Euonychophora > Peripatidae > Epiperipatus > Epiperipatus broadwayi. The sequence continues at coordinate 616,655 of JAQFVV010012497.1, forward strand.
CATCATTCACTCAAAATTCATTCATAACAGTCAGGGGTTTTACCTACAAATTCTGAAATGTTTGTTTGATATGATAAAATGAATAACCCGATTTGTGCAAAGTGAGGAGTGCAAGTTTCACCATGACAATGCACCACTGCACAAAGCCTTGAGTGTGTGAAACAATTTTTAATTAAAACAGCAATACCCAGCTTATCTACCAACCTAATTCATCCAATCTCACTCCATAAACTTCTTTTTGTTTTTCTGCATGAAAAAATATCTCAAAAAAGTTTTATGGAGTTGGAGGTGGGGAAGAAAAAACAATGAAGGCTCTTTACAAAATTGTTTACTCGACTATTATGCATAAAAATTTTCAGGTGAAGAAATTAATAATCACATGGTTGTTCCTTAAACATTAATGTAAAAATTCATGTGAAGTTCAAGTGTAGGAAGTAATTAAGATGTGATCTATGGATTTTAAGCTTTACAGTCATTCTACAACTGTTCTAAATTATTTAGCACATATTCATAAATGAAAATGGTGGATATGCAAGGTGGTACTCAAAGCTAACCACAATTGTTCTCTGGAAGGAGAGCACATTGTAATACATTCTTTTGTCACTAAATGACTTTTGTGGTGACTCCTCTGCATTAGTCAACCATGAGTCATTTTCAGGTGAAGTTGTGGTAGTGCATAGTAAAATGTTTTTGTTAAGTGTGTCTCACATATCTGTCGATTTCTGTCTAGTGGCAAGATTTTGTAAATGGCTTTGTTCATTCAATTTGTTCATAATGATCAGGCATTTTACTTACAAATTCTGAAATTTTTCTCAATGTGATAAACAAAAACATCCTGATTTGTGGTAAGGTGGGGAATGAAAGTTTCATAACAATGTACCACTGCTCAAAGCGGTTAGTTGTGAAACAATTTTTAATTAAAAAACAGCATGACTCATTTTATCCAACAACCATAATCACCCAATCTCCCCTCCATGCAACTTCTTTTTTATTTTTGGGGATGTAAAATTAACTCAACAAGAAATGTTTTGCAGATTTGTAAGTAATGAAGAAAAGATGACAGAAGTATTAAAAGATATCACTTTGCAAAAGTTTCAGGACCATTTGGAAAGTGGAAAACACATTTAGGCCAATGCATTACATCAACTGGGCAGTACTTTGGAGATTTAATTTGTAATGCCTAAAAATAAATATAGAATTTTATGATTACAAAATTCTGGTTATTTTTGGGTACTCCCTCATACATTGTGTAAAATAAGATTTTGTAGATGTGACATGAATTAAAAAGAAAATTATACTTAAAGAGATTGCTACTATATCAAAATCTACCTACTTAGTTGATTATTCTTTGAATTAGTAAATTTGTTATTGCAATTTCATACTGGTATCATAAGTGAATGACAATTAGTTGCACATTTATTTAACAACCAAATTATTTACAAATTTGTAATATCCAACACATAAAGCTTTGAAGTTATTATATTTTATTTAAAAATATGCAACTATTTATTAATATTTATTTTTTATATGAAATTTCTAGTTTTTGCAAATACTGTAATAATATCATAAATTAAGAAATTTAGTAATTCCATGTTTAAAGAGTAATTATTTGAAACCAATAATTTAAATTAATAGTATTAATGTCCTATTTCTTCTTCTACTATAAAATGAAAATAATTATTCTCTCAAAAATCTTTAAAAAATGCTAATTATTTTATTATCGAAATGACATCCTATTATAATCATCCCCTCATTATATATTTTTATTTTGTATTTAAAATCAATAAATGTGTTATTTTATATTTTAAATGTAAAAAAAAAAAAAAAAAAGCAATATGAAAAATATATGAAGCAATATAACAGCTTTTCGTATTTAGATTTTATGCTTGCAATTTTATAGATTACTTTATTATGATATTGTGGAGTCACAATATCCAATATATATTTTTTCCAACTCTATTGCTCATGTTTTATAAATTTTGTTGATAATTCTATATATATTTTTTACTGATTGTTCTGTAGGTGTACAATAATTTTCAACACTCACATGTTTATAAAGCACAGTCTCTTATTTTTATGTGTCTAATATGTATATACAAATAGATTTTTTTTAATGTAATAATTAATAATAAATTGAGAGAATACAACTACATATTATTTATTGTATATTTATATTCACATTCACTCAAAAAATAATTATATATTTATTATTTCATAATTATTTTTAAAAAAATAAAATAAAATGGGCAGCTTAGTGTCAGATTTTGATTTTCTCAAGCATTTGATGTATTAAAATAATCTTTCTCCAATATTTTTTTTTTCTTATGAAAAAGTGTGATAGCAGTCTCATTATTGGCAGATGCTGCTTCTCTAATTTTGATGTTTATTAAGTTCGTATTGATTTCTGAATCTGTAGAATCACCCTATTTGCAGTTACCCATTTCAGGTTTTTGAGTAAACTCTGCATACAAACTTTAAACTTTCTGATAACAAGAACCTTTTATTGGTTCTTTTTCTTACCCCCATCATAGCTGTTAGTTTATTGCTTAAAGTTTACCTATTCTATTAAAGATTATACTGTTGTATTTAGAAAGCATTTTATTTACTAAATACTGTACTATATCAAACTTTTTGAAAGAAAAAAGTGCACATCCTTTATTTGTAAGCCAAAGAAGTGTTATTAATAAATAGGACCACATACATTAAATCGTATTATTTGAAAATGTAGATTTTATAAGGATGTTTCAATATGAAAAAGTGGCAACTGTCATATTTGTAACATTTATTAAATTTAGAAATTTTAATGTTGTTATTTTTTACATATTCACTTTTTTTTTTTTTTTGATTGAGTAAAATTGAATTAATGTATATTGATACAACACATGTCATGATTCCACTGTCCAAATAAAAAGTAATTTTACTTGTATCATACAAGGGAAATAAAGAGTTTAAAAAATTGCTGAGGGAGTGATTTATTCTCTATTATCCATGCCTTTTACTAGCAAAAACTTTTCTATTTTGTTATTGTTTATATATATTATAATGATCCGGAGAATTAAACTTAACGTCATCTGCACTATAGGGCGCCATCTAGGCATTTGAACCTAGAATAATTTATAAAGTAGGCAGATACGTAAGTCAAAAAAAATATTTTTTTTTTATATATATTTTGATATCCGGTCATTAGCCCATTGTCACTAGCTCAGTGGAACAGCAGAGATTTATATTTTATAATTCTTATCTAATAATAATTTTTTAAAAAAGAATAAAATAAGCCACTGCCAGAAATTAACACACAAACATTTATTTACACACATATATACTTAAAATTATTTTAGTATCAGTTTACATTTTAAAATTTAACTTACATTTTTAACTTTGATTTTAATTTACATTTTAATTTTTATAAATTTACATTTTAATTTTTATGCTATTATACGTTCGCACAGATGGATTTCTAAAAGTTTGTTTTATAAAATGTGTTTTTAATGTTGAATATAGATCGGTTACATAGATTACACGGTCAAAAAATATTTTAAAATAAACATAAACGATCAAAATACAAAGTCATTGTACCGCCAATTGCATAGGGAATACAAGAAACCCAATGGTATTCATCATAAGATACCGCATTGGCACCAATAACTTAAAAGACATCCGAAATAAATACATCTTAGATACTCACCGTAAGGTATCAGTGTTTACCGAATGTCTATATATTTTGATCAAATATGAAAACCAAAAAACATAATTAACCGGTAACGAACCCATGCAAGCGTCTATACCCAACTTAAATTTAATGCATTTTTATTTAGAGTGTTGAGTATGAATAGACTACATAGATTTGCATTTGAAAAGAAAATATTCTATCCTTGTTTAACCTTAGGCCAAAAGTTCGCATTCAAATCAACTTCAATCCATCTGATATATCGATGTATTCAATGTAATACGACTACGACAGCACAAATAGGTTAAAAGAAGAAATTGCCTTTCATCAGATAGGAATACTACATCTATCTAACGATAAGAGCAATAAAAAAAAAACTCCATAGGAAGGAACTGCGGTCTCCATCTTATAATTCCTCCCATAGGCAAAACGAGTGTGTGCGGCATATAAAGCGATTCTGCCCGTAGCGAATCTCGTACTACATCTACTAATTACACCAATATATCCAATCCATTGACCCAATTTAACTACAAAACAAATAACCTAAGATTACCCTCCCCTAATATAACTTTACAAATCTATATAGCCATTCATGCCCGACTTAAGTTTAACATTTATATAATTTAATTTATCGCAAAACAAAAATCATAAATAAAACTTAAAGAACAAAAAAAAAAAATGGAAATGATTTTACAAAAAAGAAATACATCAAATAAAATTATAACTAATTAATAAATAACGTTGGTCAGATAGGATTCTATTTTTTATAGATTAAATACTGAGAAAGTTTATATTTTAAAGTTCTTAGTGTTTCAAAATGTTTTTAAAGTTCTTACGATTTTTAAAACGTTCCTCTTTATCCATTGCATGCCATTTGGAATCCACGTTAAATCCCCCGATGATCCTGTTGTCCTCAGTATAAGAAAAGCGATGTTTCATTTCTTTTTTTTTTTTTATAAAAACTGAAGGGAGTGAAGAGTGCGTCTTTTCAATCCCTTCTCCTTCAACTCCGCACTAACACATATAGTCACATCTCGTAATAATCTATTATTCCACTCACTTTTTATAGTAGCCTTTCAGATCCAGTGGACATTACGTCACGATGATGTGATGGTCCTTTCGCTGAGGTCCGATTCCATTGTTTTTCATTCATTGGCTATTAGTTTCTATTGTTTTCCTATCTGACCGATGCTTATACATTTAAATGCCCAAGGCTAGTTTACATTTGACTAATTAAATTAATCATTTCCATTTTTTCAATAACATTAATTAATTTGTTTTGTACAAACTTAGATATATTTTTATCTTTAAATCTTTACTGACAATTTAGTTTTAAAATACTTTTTCTTTTTTTTAATAAAGTTTTATTTGAATAATTTTTTTTCATCTGTGCGATTATATAGATACGAGTTTAGTATAGAATTTTAATTTTCAATTTTTAATTCTTAAAAAAAAAAGTTTTATTTGCGAACTTTTATTTTTTTCATGTTTACTAATAAAAAAACAATGTAACGACGTCTGTGCTCGTTACAATATATATATGATCATTCGAAACCAGTCAGTACTTAAACAATCCCAATACAGATAACAATCTCAAACTGTTGTCATGGCAGCCTCCTTTTAATAATAAAGGTGGGATATATATATTCAACCATGATTTCAGCATCTAAGAGATGAGGAATTTCATAGATAAGTATATAAAATTTCTACTGACTGTTACCTTTGGCAGGATGGCTCAGTTGGTTAGAGCATTATCTTAAAATTCAAGAATCTAAGGACCGAGGTTCAAATTCCATGCTAGTATTAATACCTCTCGAAACATTATGCATGTATTAACCTGTTTGATGTGCTATTACTAACAGTTGAATATATTTGGAATATTTAAATAAAATTAAATTTTTCTAAAGACATTCAATACGCATATTAGATGATGGAAATAGTCCAATATAAAAATACAACTAGAATACCATCATCATAAACCTTCAGGAAAACACTAAGAATATGATTTGGTTTTACTCATATTCTTGATATAAATATATAATTAATAAATTTATAAAACAATCTTATAGCAAATTAAATCAAACATTTAGTACTTCTAATACCATCAAACAAATTCAAATAAAAGTAGTGCAGCAGCAGATTTAGAACTGAAGATTCCAAGATCTATCCTCAAGCAAAGTTTAACTGCATAAAACTATTAAATGCTTAATCTATCATTTTAGTTATATATAAATATCACACTTTTTTGAGCAATTTACTGTACGATTATTTGTTTAAATTCAAGTAACACTTTCAAACCAATATTTGAATCTATTTCAAAGATTTTTTTTAACATTAATTATGGTAGATTTTGATATCTCTCTTTCACTGGCTTGAAAAGTATATTTTAATTTTTCAAGCAATTGTTCAATCACAAACGCACATATATAAAGTTAATGTTGGTTTTAATTTAATTAATGAGATTTATGTAAAATGGAATTAACTAAGTATAATATATTGTACCGTTTATATATATGGTACAAATATATTGGCATTTGGGTTTGGGTAAACACTAAAGGAAGAAGTAAATTTAGCGATATTATAAAAATATGCAATTAAAATTTTTTTTTTTTTAACGTACAATGAAAGTTACATTTTTCGTTTATATATTTTTTTTATGTGATTAAAAATAAAGGTTAAAATTGGAAAGAATAAAAGACACACAGATTACTAATCCAGATAAATTAAAAGAATTCTAAAAGTAAAAAGCTTACAATTAGAAAATTAAAAGAACTCCAAAAGTAAAAAGATTACAATTAGAAAAATCTTTTTAGGTAATTAAAGATGGCAGAAATATGCTAAAAAAATAAAGACTTTGTAACGTAAATTTGATAAAGAATGTACAAGATTATAAACCTAAGCGCCATGATAATAATAACATGTATAGAAGTCTGAAAATGACCTCGAGTATAAAAAGGGGGAGACCAGTTTGATCAGCGTCTTGTCTGTTTTTCCTTTGGTTGGTCCTGGATAACAAAAATATATCTAGGACCACTCTATGCTGAAATAATTCTGCATGTTGGAATGGACTGAGGCTTTTGCTGACATTGTTCCTGAAGACGAACACCAGAAAAGTTTTCGTGACTAACCATTAGGATAGACCAAGGCCGAGTTCATTCTCCCACAGAAAAAACTATGCATAGTAATCTACAATCTTTGTGAACTCGCTAAACTTACCGGTAAGTTAAGATTAACTATTCCCGATTGTGACTAAATCAAGCATTTGAAAACCAAACTCCAATAAGCTTATAATATAATCCAGATAGAAACATTAAAATTTTATTATTCAAGAGACTTTTGTTTAACTGAGAAATCTAAGTGTAGTAGAAACCGTTTTAATTAATTGAATCATGTCTGAATTAGTATGCATGCTTTCCAATTAATTAGTAATTTATCTTCAAACATTTTAATTTGTTAGAATAAAATATTTATTTCTAATAGCAACCTTTCATTGTACGTTATTGATGATTATTATTAAATTTATTAATATTAGTTTATTAAGATTTGAAAGTATAATTTACTTTTGCCAATATTTGTTGACTAAGCTCCAGGAATAATAATATCTAGAAAATAACCTTAGTTACGGTAAAATATGACACCAATTCTTTTAAAATAATTTTCTTTTTTATTTACGATGAACGATGCGACGGATTTCAGCAGATTCTTACATGAATCCTGGCACTCTTATAAAAATAAATAAAAGGCTGATTCTGTCAAAATAATTGGTAGGCCAGTTAATCAGGAAATATAGCTATGTTTTAGAAATAGTAATCAGATATATTTCATATCCATAGTTTGATTAACTTTCACTTAAAAGTGTGTAAAAGAAGGCCTACCAGGTATAACAAAACGTGGAAAACATTACAATATGTATAAAATAAATAATTAAATGGCTATTGCTCGGAAATTTTTAAGAAATTTAAGCACCTGAAGAAAGTTCCAGAACTGGAATCAATCTGATGACTCTACACTCCAGGGTTTGGCATTTTATCACTGCACTAAAACATGCAGAACAATATATGAGGGGATACACAAAAGTAACTGGAATTTTATAATAAGAAATAGTTTATTTATTTTTAAGTGTTATAAATTTAATCTCTTTCGAATTACTGTCCATTTGATAAATACACCGATCTAAACATGTTTTTCACTTTCGAAGGTAGTCCAGAAACATTCACACAGTGATGCCTTTTATGCTTCAGTTGTGGTTTTTTTTTACCACTTTTAAGTCTGAAAAAAAAAAAAAAATGAGGCATTTTTTATTTAAGAGAATAAAAAATTTTTGCATGAAGTGAGATTGAGCAAATATGACTGACAGAAAAGTTGGTTTTTGCTGAATGTAATTAAAAATTTGTGTGCTGACAATTTGTTGTGGTGAAGCTTTATCTCCTAACTTTGCCACAAAATGGGATATTTATATGTTATTGCATCACATAAATGTTTTAGAACTTGTAAATAAAATGCCTTATCATATTGAACTAATTCTGAGAGAAAATTCCCATTTACATTTAAAAAAAAAGTCAGTATTGTCTTAACATAAGACTTCACTTGCCATACTTTTTAGAGATGTGATGAACTTGATGCTTCCATTAAAACACTCATAAACTTGTGTTGCGGTTTTCCCTAAAAGAAAAGGGAACTTGACGTTGTTCTAAATTTTCAGCCATTATAAAAATTGACAAATACTTGAAAACCACTTTACAAAAAAATATGCTACATTGCACCATGACTTCACAGTGATGTCATTTGGTGGGTTATTGCAGAAGGGTCTCTGTAAGAGGTATGTAGTAGCAGAAACATATACTACTACGGACACCCATACCAGAGAACTATTTCTATTATTTTAGGATTCCCCTCTCGTATATGTGTAAATATTTATTAATTATGTTGATCATCAGAAGGATTTTGATATGAGATTTAAAAATACATTTTGATGCAGTTATACAAAAAGAAAATCTGAAAAATAATTATCAGGATAAATTTGGGCAGAACAGTAGACTTTCTCAACTTGGAAACTTGTTTATACCTGTCCATATTTGGAAAGAATTACTGTGTGAGAATAGTGATGTCAATCTAATTGTAAGTACTACTTTTTTAATTATTTGTGTGTATATTTCTTTTTTAAATATTTTACTATGCTATTCATGTAAATATTTTATCAAACTGCAAAACTATCTTAATCATTCCCAGTTGCCTTCTGCTAAATGTAATTTTATACCATTAGTAAAATACTATGAATTTTATTTCATTACAAATTGAATGATCAAGACAAAATGTCATCTCAGGAATAAGTACCACAATTTCCTATTCTAGTTATTGAAATGGATCTAAAATTTACACAACAAATTGCTACATCTATCTTGTAAGTAAAAGGGAAATTAGTAAAATATTCTATCTCTTAATAGAGCTTAGTTCTTTCAGAGAGCTGTGTTTTCAATATCATATTTTTCAAAAAAACATGTAACTTTAATTATGAAAAACCTGAAACATGAGAAAAAAGGATGGAAAAATTTTCAGATCAACATTTCATGTTATCTTTTTTCCCAATGTACCATATTTACATTATATACTTATGAAATAGGCTAAACTTTTAGATACAAGTTCAAAGAACTAGAATTCATGTGACATGACAGGAAAGTTTTTTTTTTTCTTTTGCATCCTCCATAATGAATTTCTTGCATTTCTAAAGATGTTAATTCAGGCTTAAACGCTGATAATAATGAATATGAGATAGGCAGTAGTACTTGTTCAAAATCATATAGAAAGTGACCAGTTTTTATAATCTAAACAAATTTCATTCTGAATCTACTACGCATGCTGCAAGTTGAATGAGTTTTAATAACCTATAAATATCTTTTAGTAAAAAATTATTAAAAACATAAGAGGAAAGTATATCAAGACTATACAGATTAATACACTTTCTAGGGTTGCTGCAAGATTAGACCAAAACACGTTTGTTGTTATTTATGTGCTGTTAGATAATAGGGACAAGAAAAACCACTACAGCCAGAATACTTAGCAAAACATATTCTACTTGTCGCAGACAAGAAAAATATTTGTATATTCTTTGTTGATGTTGAGAAAGTATATTTCCTTTTTCATACATCAAGCCAATGAATTTATGAATAATTTTATTAAATAAATGGATAAAATGTGCATAGGATATTTTTATATCCTCTGCTTATTGATTCCAAGATTGGAAATATTTTGTAGGCCCTCAGCAGAAAATTAAAAAAGTAGAGATTTAATCTAGAATTAAATGAAACAGATAATGGTATGACAGAATTTCAAAAATATCTACACAAAGGTTGACACAGTGGATGGCCTTTTTAAACCCTGTCAAGAAATAATGTGCAATATGTCTTTAATGCTTTAATTTTTTTGGATTTTCTTTTGGACTTTTTTCTGAAAATCATGGGTGATATGAGTGGTAATGTTTTCTTAAAAACATGTCCAACATAGAAAAGTATTATCAAGGTCTAATTGCACATTGGTTATTAAAGACAGCAGAGTGTCATTATGTTTGTTATTTCTGAAACAAAGTACAATGGAAAATTCAACAATGCTATTTTGAAAAGTGAAATAGTAAGTATATAAAATATATAGGGTTAATGATAAATTAAATATATAGGGTTTTAAAATAAAACTGTATATTATTCAAAAATTTTATTTGATGGAGAAATTTTACAAAAATATTTGGATTCAGCCTTACATGAAAAGTTAAAATGATTATGAATTTCATCTGCTATTTTCAAATAAATCAACGTATTTTTAAATTATGATATAGTTATTAGCACATTTATCTACCATGCCATGATATAGAGTTCAATTACACTCTTTACAATTTTTTCCATGTCTTAATCAGGGTTAGGATTTGGGTTTGTTTTATTTTTTTAGATAGTTGACTCATAGCTAATTAACTAGAGCAAAGAGGCTAATCAGTGCTTCGTGAGTTAAATATTGCACATTGTGGAAATAAATTTGACACATTAGATTTATAAAATTATAAAAAATTAGCCTAGATCTTGTAAAATAATACTTTAATCAATAACAAATATATATATATATTGAAAATCAAAACTACCCCAAATCTAAAATTAAACCAGACCAGAATAAAAATAATATTAAAACACAACCTAAGGTTTCACTGCTACAAGCAGACTTCTCAAGTGTAAAGAAATAATAAAAAAAAAACACAACTTATATATACTATTAAAAACTACCCACAAATCCATTCACTTCCCATCCACCCTTAATATTAAAAGAACTCTTAAATAAGTTAATTGCTTCAGAATCATAAATTTTCAATAATAAAGACTCTTTAATTCTTCTTTTGATTTCATTTCTCTCAAAGAAGACAACCTTAGCTTCATCAAAATCAATAGTGTGGCCTGTATCTTTTTCATGGACATACAAAGCAGAACTAAGATATCTATTTTTAACTCTACTTTTATGAACCTTTACTCTTTCATTTAAACTCAAACTACTCTGACCTATGTAAACCTTCTTACAAAATAAACAAGGAATAAAATATACCACACCAGGAATAATCTTTCTATCAAAAACTTCTTTTGTATTATTTAATAAATTATTCAATGTAACACCCCTTTTCCAAGCAATTTTCTTATTTCCAAACAATTTACTATTTCTACACACAATTTTATAAGAAAATAATTTAAATGGCAAAGAAAATAAAATCATATTTTTCTTTAACCTTTACATCCTTACAAATATTACTATTAAATAAAATACTTTTAACAAATTTATCAGAGTATCCAACACTCAAATAATCTTTATAAAATTGATATTTCTGAAACAAAGCTACCCCACTAGAATTATTTAATTTAATATTCCTATGACAATAATTCCTTAAAGCAGCTACTTTATGAGATACAGACTGATAGCTATCAGGTTTAATTATAGATCTTAATTCTTTACTTTTAACTAAATGACTGCACAATAAACAATTAGTTTCTATATTTCTAATCACCAAAAGATCTAAAAATTTTAACTTACCAAAATCTAACCCCCCTCCTTCTAACACAAATTTTATAGAAGGATCAAAACAATTAAACTCATTTACAAATTCCTTCAATTTACCATTCTCAACAACAAATAAACAATCATCAACATATCTGACAAATAATTTTACATATAAACAATTCTTTTTAATAATAATTTCCTCTTCCATAAAACTAATATAAACTGAACATACTAAAGGAGAAATAATATAACCTATTATCCACCCTTCCTTAATCTTATAAAAATTACCTTTATGTTTCTGAGGATAGAGTTGTTAATCTTACGGATTTGAAGTTAAATGATAGAGAATTAGATATTCTTGGTAAAGACCCAAATTTTGTTCCATTTCATTCAAAAAATATAGTTTTTGATACAATTTCGTCTATTGAATCTAGTAATTTGAGTGATGAGCAGAAAGTTGGTATTCAATCGATTTTGAATAAAAGTTTAAAAAGGAAAGAAAAATTTGTTATTAATCCTGCTGAGATTAAACATCTTAAGAATAAGTTAATTGCTAATGATGTAATCATTTCTCGTGAAGACAAAGCTGGTAGGTTTGTTATTATGAAAGGAGATGATTTCAAAGAGAAAATGGATAGAGAATTAAATAATGGTAAATATATGTTGTTAGATAAAAATCCAGTAATTTGATTAAAAGAAAATTGATAGATATTATGAAGAAAATGGTTAATTTAAAAATTTTTAATAGAGTAGATTATTTAAAATGCTATCCTAATGATTTTACATCAGCTAAGGTGTTTGTGAATATTAAAACTCATAAAGATGGTTTTCCTTTAAGATTTATTTTTGATTTTACAGGTAGTGTTGTAGAAGGTATTTCTAGATTCTTGAATAATTTTTTAAAACAATTTGTTGATTTTGGTCAGTACACAGTTTCTTCTTCTTTTGAGGCTTTTGATAAGATTAATAATTTTAAAATGGAAAGTAGTTGGGTATTTGGAAGTTTAGATATTGAAAATATGTATCAGTCTGTTAATAGGTTAAGCAGTATTGATGTTCTTTTGTCTGTATTGATTAGAAAAAGTTCTTTATCAAAAAATAAAATTAAGGTAATTAAAGATTTGCTTTTGTTATTGGAAGATTCTATGTATTTTACTTATAAAGGTAATTTTTATAAGATTAAGGAAGGGTGGATAATAGGTTATATTATTTCTCCTATAGTATGTTCAGTTTATATTAGTTTTATGGAAGAGGAAATTATTATTAAAAAGAATTGTTTATATGTAAAATTATTTGTCAGATATGTTGATGATTGTTTATTTGTTGTTGAGAATGGTAAATTGAAGGAATTTGTAAATGAGTTTAATTGTTTTGATCCTTCTATAAAATTTGTGTTAGAAGGAGGGGGGTTAGATTTTGGTAAGTTAAAATTTTTAGATCTTTTGGTGATTAGAAATATAGAAACTAATTGTTTATTGTGCAGTCATTTAGTTAAAAGTAAAGAATTAAGATCTATAATTAAACCTGATAGCTATCAGTCTGTATCTCATAAAGTAGCTGCTTTAAGGAATTATTGTCATAGGAATATCCAACACTTAAATAATTCTAGGTGGGTAGCTTTGTTTCAGAAATATCAATTTTATAAAGATTATTTAAGTGTTGGATACTCTGATAAATTTGTTAAAAGTATTTTATTTAATAGTAATATTTGTAAGGATGTAAAGGTTAAAGAAAAATATGATTTTATTTCTTTGCCATTTAAATTGTCTTCTTATAAAATTGTGTGTAGAAATAGTAAATTGTTTGGAAATAAGAAAATTGCTTGGAAAAGGGGTGTTACATTGAATAATTTATTGAATAATACAAAGGAAGTTTTGATAGAAAGACTATTCCTGGTGTGGTATATTTTATTCCTTGTTTATTTTGTAAGAAGGTTTACATAGGTCAGAGTAGTTTGAGTTTAAATGAAAGAGTAAAGGTTCATAAAAGTAGAGTTAAAAATAGATATCTTAGTTCTGCTTTGTATGTCCATGAAAAAGATACAGGCCACACTATTGATTTTGATGAAGCTAAGGTTGTCTTCTTTGAGAGAAATGAAATCAAAAGAAGAATTAAAGAGTCTTTATTATTGAAAATTTATTATTCTGAAGCAATTAACTTATTTAAGAGTTCTTTTAATATTAAGGGTGGATGGGAAGTGAATGGATTTGTGGGTAGTTTTTAATAGTATATATAAGTTGTGTTTTTTTTTTTATTATTTCTTTACACTTGAGAAGTCTGCTTGTAGCAGTGAAACCTTAGGTTGTGTTTTAATATTATTTTTATTCTGGTCTGGTTTAATTTTAGATTTGGGGTAGTTTTGATTTTATATTGACTAGTTTAGCTTTATGCTTGTAATGTTTATATATATATTGGTATTCGGGGGTGAGGGGGGTATAACAAAAATTCAAACTAGACAAAAAAAAAGAATTGTTTTGTGTTCTTTCTATAAATACATGTTTAATCTTGGGATGCCTAATCCAGAAATTCATAATAGATGATTAATTTTCATTTTATAATTGATGTTCTTACATTGGAAAGCTGTGCTTAGTTCTTTCGAAAATTATTTTCATTCATAAAATTGATAAAAAGCAAAATGAGATCATGATTAACTTTGTTTGTGTTCTGATCCTTCGTGTCAGCCGCGGGATGGCGCTATTTCTAGCTTAATCTCTAGAAATATGCCGTTTTCACGACTGCACCCAAACCTTTCAGCATTCTTTCTACAATAAATCCTAGAAAGATTGTTAACTTGGAGTTAAGTCTTCTTTCTACGCTAAAATGGAGAAAGAGTGTTAACTCGGAGTTAAGCCTTCTTTCTACGATAAAACCTAGAAAGAGTGTTAACTCGGCTTAAGCAGCTAATGGTGTGGCTTTTTCCTATGCTAAAAGCAGAGGAAAATACTGTAGTTGTTTGTGTCACGTACTACATCGTAATGCTGTGTTATGTATTTTATGTAACAATATCGTACGAGGGTGTGTTAAGTTCTTTGTGTCAAAATTATTTAAATTTTCATTGGGGCTTTTTTTTTTTAAATATGAATTGAGGTACTGCTACCTTTTAACAATTTTAACAGTGTCATGATTGTTCCTCGTAAAGCTGTAAGCCTCCTAAATTCTCGATTAGGGTGGGGTAGCTGAATTTTTTTGATGATCATGCTTTAAGGCACGTTTTAGCGAGAAATTTTCCAAGACCAAGAATACTAATTCGAACACAGAAAACTTGAAAAGATGGGAATTGCCTGACACAGAAGCTGGTGCTGGAACATTTCTACAGCAAAAAAACATCCTGCTGAAAGAAAAAATATGATTGTGTGGCAAATATATGCAGACTTGAGGTCCATAAACATCTTTCGACTTTCATTTGAAAGTCTCGTTGTTGCCGATGGACTTGTTTGAGGGATTCCAAATCGCCTTCTTCAAATGTAAAATAAAAGTAAATTAAATTTTTATTTAAACATACATCCCTTCTTCTCCCAATAATTGTTGTCAGCAATCAAATGTAAAATAAAAGTAACGTAAATTATTATTTAATCATACAGAAAAAAAACTCCCACTAATTGTTGTCGGCAATCAAATGTAAATCAATAAAAGTAGGACCGTAAATTATTATTTAAACATAATCCGAATTACTATTTGAACATACACCAAAAAAGACTTGGCTCTTGTCAATAAAACTTAAAGAAACAATTATTATTGTCCCATTATCAAAAATATTATTTGGGAAACCAAAATAATTTATAAAAGAAAAAAAGACAGTAAAATTGGTTGTCAATCATATGTAAAATAAAAGTAACTTAAATTTTTATTTAAATATACACACACAAAAAAAAAAACCTTCTCTCTATAATTGTTGTCGGCAATCAAATATAAAATAAAAGTAACGTAAATTATTATTTAATCGTACACAAAAACACCCCTCCCACAAATTGTTGTCAATAAAATGTAAACCAATAAAAGTAAGCTAAATTATTTTTTAAACATACCCCAAATTACTATTTGAACATACACCAAAAAAGACCCTCTTGTCAATAAAAATTAAAAAAACAACTATTATTGTCAAAAATATTATTTGGGAAATCAAAATAATTTATAAACGAAAGAAAGTCAAATCGGTTGTCAATCAAATGTAACCAATAAACATAACTTAAATTTTTATTTAAACATACACAAAAAAACCCTTTTTCCTAATAATTGTTGTCGGCAATCAAATGTAAAATAAAAGTAACATACATTATTATTTAATCACAACCCCAAAACACCCCTCCCATTAATTTTTGTCAATCAAATGTACATCACTAAAAGTAACATAAACTATTATTTAAACATACACCCCTTCTCCCAATAATTGTTGTTGACAATCATACACACAAAAAAACATCCCTCCCAATAATTATTGTCAATCAAATGTAAACCAATAAAAGTAAGGTAAATTATTATTTAAACATAACCCAAATTACTATTTGAACATATACCAAAAAATACCCTCTTATCAATAAAAATTAAAGAAACAACTATTATTGTCCCATTGTCAAAAATATTATTTGTGGAACCAAAATAATTTATAAACAAAAGAAAGTCAAATTGGTTGTCAATCAAATATAACCAATAAAAGTAACTTAAATTTTTATTTAAACATACACACACACAAAAAAAAAAAACACTTCTCCCAATAATTGTTGTCTGCCATCAAATGTACAAATAAAAATAAGGTAAATTATTATTTAATCATACACAAAAACACCCCTCCCACAAATTGTTGTCAATCAAATGTAAACCAATAAAAGTAACGTAAATTATTTAAAGATACATAAAAAAAACCCATTCTCTCTTTAATTTTGTCAATCAAATTTTAAAAAAACAGTAATACTATTTAAAAAACACAAATTACTATTTGAACATACACCAAAAAAGACCCTCTTGTCAATAAAAATTAAAAAAAACAACTATTATTATCCCATTGTCAAAAATATTATTTGGGACAAATAATTTAGAAATGAAAGAAAGTAAAATGGTTGTTTTACAATAGCGTGTTGAAACCGCTGGAGGGCAGTATTTCTGTGATAGCGCACAGAAATATGCCGTTTAGGAGGCCGCCTCCACTATTGAATGATTAGCGGTGGCTGAACATCTAATTTCTATGCTAATGCACAGAAACATGACGTTTATTAATCTGGCAGCAGAAGCTATCGTGTCAGCTTACAGATCAGATTTGTGTTACGCATTTTTGATGTAAGATGAAATATAACTTTTGGATACAGTATTATGTGAGGGTGGCTGGAATTAGTAATGTGAAAACTATTTTAATATTCATTAAAAGTTTCTCACCCTGTCTCTCTCATGTTTTATGAAAGTCTAATAACAATTATGAGCATTGTCTCATGCTTCCGTAGCCCACATTTCCTTCTCAAAAATTTTTTTTTTGTGCAAAGGCGAGCGTGATTTCAATAATATCACGCTCCAAGTCACGTTTGGGCGAGAAAAAGTGTGAGATTTCAAAAATGTCTGAACGAAATTTTCCGAAGATTAAAATTTGGGATTTGCCTTCCTCCCAAGCTGACGCCATCAACTTTCTCCAACAGTTTGAAGTAGTGGCATCTGTGAAGAAGGGTGCATGTGGAGAAAATATGACATTATACCATCGTGGAAGCTACCATTTCAAATGTAAAATCGGTTCATGCGGATGTCAGTGTTCTATTCGCCAAGGGACATGGCTGGAGGGATCACGTCTCGATTTCGTGACAATAGTACGTCTCCTGTACTATTGGAGCCATGAGGAGCTGACTGTGTCGAGGGCTGTCTCCAACTTGAACATATCTCCAGGCTCCCTTGTGCACTGGACCAACGGACTTTGCGAGCTCTGTCGCGAGAGCTTAATGTCTCGGCTGTGCCGTCAAATCGGCGATCCGGGCTCAATTGTTGAAGTTGACGAGACCTTGTTAGCCGGCGAAAGAACCACCAGTGCAGGGTTCTTCCACAGCAGTGGATCTTCGGAGGAGTGTGCCATGATACCAGCGATTGCTTCATTGTGGCTGTTCCCTGTCGATCTGCAGCCACCCTTCTTCAGTCTATTCGGGAAAACATCAAACCTGGATCAACTATTTTCTCTGACTGCTGGAAGGGTTATCAAACCAAAGAACTTCGAGGTGCAGGTTTTAAACACATGACAGTAAACCACAGGTACAATTTTGTGGACCCCAGTACAGGCGTGCACACACAGACCATCGAGCGCCTATGGGGTCTATTGAAATGGCACAACAAAAAACAGCGTGGCACAGCCAGACGTTCGCTGGATACCTACCTGGCTGAGTTTATGTGGCGTCGTGTGCACAAGGGGGAAGACATCTTCCAGGCACTATTACTAGAGCTTCGAGTTGTTCCTGAATAGATAATAAGTTTGTTTTGTTTTAATTGTTATACATTTGACCGTTTAATGTAAATAAAAAGATTTTTTTATTGTTAGAAATATATTGATTTCACCATCAAATGAAAATATTTATTTGTAAATGTTTTGAAATAAAAAAATAAAAAAAAAGTAATAAAAAGAATAAAAACTAATGAGTTTTAAAATTTAGTTTGATTTAAGTATTTTTTTGTTAATTAACTTGTTAACAATTCAGGGGCCCCCTACTCTAATACATTTGTTAGAAGGAAATTGATTTCACCGTAAAATGAAAAGTTAGAAATATATTGATTTCACCGTCAAATGAAAATATTTATTTGTAAATGTTTTGAAATAAAAAAAAAAAAAAAAAGAATAAAAACTAATGAGTTTTTGTTTTTAATTTTAATAAACAAAAACAACAACAACAACAAAAAAAGAAAACCGGCCCCGGAAACATTATATTTATTTTTGTTTACAAAGAAACAACGCCCTCCAGTGGTTTCAAGATGCTATTATAAAACAACCAGTAAAATTTGTAAACAAAAAAAAATGTCAATATTAATAGAGAATCGCTAGCTCATGAATGTTATATTAATGTGTTTTTGGTTAGAAATAGCGCCATCCCACGGCTGACACAAAGGATCAGATCACAACCTTAACTTTTTTCCAAATTTAAAAATGCCCTGTTGTTTTCATTAATAAACTTAAGCATAAGTCTCACCTTTAAATGTTTTCTATGTTATGTGTTATACCTTTAAATGTTTTCTATGTTATGTGTTATATATACAGCTTGCAAAATAAGGTCTTAACAAGCTTTGGGAATATCCTCAACCCCAGACCGTTTTTTGCTACTGGTGTTGTCAGTGAGATGCCAGGATATTCAAGCATTAGATTAAAATTACCAGAACAAGCTCAGCACTTAATGTAATGTATAACTATTAAGTAGAAACTGAAATTTTCAGACATCCATATGTTTTCCAATCCAGCTATCTAACTTAAATAGCCATATAGGACTGAACTAAGTTCAGATACGTCATATATTAATAGCTTTAGCAATATAAAATTACCAAAGCCTTAATAGCAAAAAATAAAATTACAAAAAAATCAAGTCAGATGTCACATGACCTAATTTAATAAGCTTGTGTTTATCCTGGCATCCCACTGATGACGCCAGTAGCATAACCGGTCTGGGGTTGAGGATATTCTCAAAGCTTGTTAAGAGCTTATTTTGCGAGTTCTATATATAACATTTGTAAACACAAGCTTATTGGTCATGCAACATTTGACTTGATTTTTTTGTAATAGTATGTTATATGTAATAACTAATTATTATTTATCTGTATTAGCACATTATACAAAAATTGAATAGTAATACAAAAATTTTGTGGTGCATGAATTATAAAAGGTTGACCATCCTTGAGCTAGAGATAAAGATTCCAGATTTTTATTCAAGCTTGTTACATAAATGTTGTTTGACTGTGAAAATAATAAAAAAATATTGTAATGTGATGTAATCTTAAGTGAGGAATGGTTCGTTTTCCTGCCAGCATTTATTCCATAGTTTATTATCTTTTTAAATGATTATAAAATATATATATATATAAAAAAGGAAATTGATTATAAGTTTTGACCTTCAAAGTAGAATTATATGTGTTTATATAAAATAGAATTTTTACAACTAATCTTATTTGTGATGAATGATATTTATGTGCTTAGCAGAGATTGATTAAGATTCCTGAGGTTGGTCTAAACATTGTATTGTGTTGTAATTTTTAAAATGGCTTTTATATCATCTAATATTTTATTTTAAAGTAATAATGCATGCACAAGTCATCATCACTGTTTTTAATTATTATTGATCCACTGCAGGATATAAATCCCTTCCAAGTTTGATCCACTTTCTCCTATCCATATTCTTTCTCTCCACAACATATTATCAAGCCTTCTTATATCACCCACCCATCTCACATTATCTCTTTCTAAGTCATTTGCAATCTTTTAGGCTCCAGTTTAAGATGTCAGCTGTCTGTCTATTATCATCTCTTCTAAGAATAAGTTCAGCCTAATTCCATTTCAGTGTCTTAATTCTTTTAATGATATCAATGACATCTGTTTGTTCTCTCATTCATGTATTTCATTTTCCATGGCTTCTTGTTACTCCTAACATATCTCTCCATAATATATTAAGTAGTCTGAAGTCTCTGAATTATTCTTCTAATAAGTATCAAAGTCTCAGATTCATAAATAAGAAATGGTAAACAGACCTAATAAAAAATATATATATTTTAATATTCTTTCTACCAAAAGCCCCCTCCCCCATCCAAGTATAATTCTTTGATTAGTTTTATACATTATGTTTCCATCTATATTAATAATCTGATCAAGATATTTGTAATTATAATGATTATCAATCTATTTTGTTCTAAGAAAAACCATTTAACATTAGTTTTTAATATTTATTTCTTACCTTTATCTGAAAATTTTTGCAACATTTCCTGAAGCACTGAACCATTATTTGCAAAAACAACCATGTCATCTGCAAAATCTAGATGGCTTAAATAATCTCTATTTACTTTTACATTCTTAACTTTCTATTTTTAATCCACAAAATATTTTTTATAAAACTTCTGTAAAAAGATTTGGAGACATGGGATCATCCTGTCATACATCCTTCCCAATGTTTATCTTCTTAGTGTCACTGTATCATCTAATTAATATGCTGTTGTATTTTGATAAATATTCTTCAGAATGTGACAGTATCCTTAGTCTATATCTTAATGATGCCATGCTTTCATCATTAAAAAAATGTTTGTGGTATTAAATGCATTTTCATAATCTATAAATCCAAAGTATAATGGCAACTCATTGGGTTTTTTTTTTTTTATAACTTCTCCCAATACTTGGATGTGATCCACTATGCTAAAACCATTAAATTCAGCTTGTTATTTTTTTTTTTTGGTTGATTAAAATCCAAAGTTTTCTGTAGACTATACAGAAATGTCAGAAAACTGGTAGGTTTACAATTTCTAATATTTTCTTTATCATCTTTTTTAAATATCAATATTTATACTACATTCTTCCAATTATTTACTATATCTTTATCATTTAGACAGTTTATAATTTTGCCATTATTTCCTAGATCTTTTTCTTTTTTATGGATTTTATTTTGTGTCTCCTTTCCTCATTTAAAATTCTGGGCTATTCAGGAGATGTAATAACTATAGTAAATACTTTGTTTTTTTAATTTTTATTGTTATATAATTTTTTATAGAATTATTCCTTGCATTTCATGATGTCATCTCTCATTTTAGCAATAGTTAAAACAGGCAAAAACTCACTATATGTATTGCCACTCACTGCAAGCTAGAGTAATCAACAGATGCCAGAAGGCTTTTGCATAAAATCCCCATTTAGTGCATACTCATCCAATATCCAGAAACTAGTCTGGGGATATTGGATGAGTAGGCACTAGATGGGGATTTTATACACAAGCCTTCTGGCATCCGTTAATTATTCTAGTTTGCAGTGAGTGGCAATACATATAGTGAGTTTTGCCTGTTTTAATAACAGTTATAAGCAAGCATAAGAAACGGTGATGCTTTTAACAAATAATTCCATCTTTTCTTATTACAGAAATAACTCTCCTTCCAATACCAAGATGTTTTATAATTTTCAGACTTATTCTCTTCTATATCTTTCTTTGCCATTTCATTAGACTCTTTTTCATGCTATTTTGCAAAACTTTTTTCTTTAGTACATATTTTTTTCCAAATCTGAACCATCTTCAAAACCTATTAATATTTTTAAATTATTTCAAAGTTCTAATTTAAATTCATTGGAATGTTTCTGAAGATTAGGAATATCAAATTGAATACTATTTTTTAAAATAATTTTTATCTCTCTAGTTTTGCATTAATATATATTTAATCTTACTAATCAATGATCAATTGCTATGTTGAATCTATTAAAAACATTACAATCTTGAAATATTTAAGATCTATTAGTCAAAATATAATCCAATTCTATCTTGTCTTCATTTGGATGCCGTTATATTCATTCACGTTTAGGTTCCCCCCACCCCAAAAAAAAGGAATCAAATTTACCTACAACACTTCCATTTTTTAATCATTTATCAATTCTAGCATTAAAGTGTCTCATGACAATTTCAAAATTGTTTAGATTGCCTTCATTTTAATAAGGATTTGTTTGGTGGTAAACTTGAATTATCTACATTTGGTATCTTTCATTACGTTGAATAACTAATCTTGTCATACTGAATGATTTACTATCAATCTCCATAATGTTGTTCTTCCACTTTTTATTTATAATGAATCCCACTTCACTTGTGCTTCTAATTTTTGTGTCTTTGTAATAAAGTACATGTTCATTTTTTAAAGCAATTGTCGCTTCATCTTTTTTTCCTTCTATTTTCAGAAAATTCAACAATATCTCGTTTAATATTAGACAATTCTTTTTCCATTTCATACAATCTTCCTTCACTTCAAAGAGATTCACAGTGATAAATAGCTAAATAAAAAGTAATCATTGAATCACAATCTGAATCAGCAATCACAGTTTTTTCTTACACTATGTCTTCAGCTGGCAACTGTTGTCTTGACTGGAAATTTTAGTGCTTCCTGGAAGTAAGAGCCATAATTTAATTTTGTCTGTTATGATTATAAATAAATTTTGAAAAAAAGTTCATTCACACATATTCATTCTGCTTTCAAGTAAATTCAACTGATATTTCAGATAACTATTAGACAAATGAGAAGAAGGATCATAATGTTTCATAGTTTTATACTCAGAGATAAAAAGGTAGTAAACTCACTGTGCAAGTTGATGCATGCTGATGAATAGTCCTTCCATATTCATTTACTATATAATCATATAGTAGTAACAGCTGCAATGACAAGAATAGTTTAAGATCTCAAAAAAGAATCAAGGTCTCCTTTCACTTATCAACAAACAAGTACAAATGTTTAAATAATATTAATGAACAAGAATCTTTATAAGCATTTGCTGAAATCTTTTTAGAGCTGCAATTAGATCCATTAGTGATTTATGTATGATAATATTCAAAAATTTAATAAAATACTTTTTTTATTTAATTTTCTGAATCAATTGTCCATTTAAATTTATATTAATTTAATTTATTCCCAATGTTTTGAACACTTTATATGGTTTTTACAAGAGTGCATTTTATATATAGATTTACATATGTATGTATATGCCGCATATTTTACACATAAAAAAATAAGTCACTAACAACATACCAATTAAATATATGAAATAATACAGAAATTTATTCATTAATATGTTTCATTTATTTTATATATTTAAATTCCAGTGTTATTTGTAATTTGATTTGTTTCATATTTTTAGATATGATGTGTATGGTATGTACATGTATGTATACAAACTATATGAATAATACCCTTGAAAAAATTCAGGATTAAAAAGAAATATATCGAATTTAGATTCTTAATAGAACTGAATCTATGTTAAAAAGAATGTGAAATTATTTAGAAGAACAAAAAATTTAATGATGTTGAAAATAACATTGTCTAATAGGAAATTATTCACTCAAATTTTTAGATTTGAAGTCGATAGTTATCAGGAATGTTTTAGAAGATAAATTTTCCATTACACATATTTTCAAGGAATCAACTTTCAGTATAAAAATATATTTTTTCATAGATTTTATAATGTTAAATGCTTTTTTATTTATAGTTCAGAGTATGTATACTATCAGTTTTGGCATGACTTGAGGATTGAATCTGAGCCTAGTAAAATGTAGAAATTTTTTCAGATTCAAAAATATTTTTTTTGCAATTGAACATCTCATAGCTAATGATCAATGGGATTTACTTGCATTCACTGTTCTGCAATTAACAAACTTGCCAAGAAATGCCTTCCCCACAATTAGTCTTTTTATGGGGGGGGGGGGGATTAAATAGTGCTATAGTGAACTGTTTTGCTTATTTTATCTAGAGATTATTATTCTGAATGTAGCTAAATCTGAAGTGCTACTGTAAATTGTAATAAGTAATGGCAAACTAACAAAATGATCAATGAAATTACTTTGGTATCTGAATTTGCTTTGGATAAGAATCGTAATGTATATACATGGAGAGGAAGCTTTTAACAGTAACAAAGCCATACTATAATATCTATGATTATTGAGTTTAGAGTATAAAGAGAATTCAAAAAGAGTTATCTATGTCAAATATTATTGGTTTTAAGTTGACATTTTTTTTCCAATTAGGCTTTGGATTTTTATTTAAGATTGTCAATCCATAACCGATTTAATTACCTATCTGTGGATATAAAGATTAGAGAGCCCATATTAGTCTTCATTGGTCATAGGAGCATTAGTGCTCTAATTGTGAAATCAAAAAATAGAATTGATAATATGATGCAACTTTCACTACTAGTAGGGAAAATCATAGTTTATAAGTTTATTGCAAATCATATGTCATATATTGCCAACTTTCAAAACAATTTTTAATTAGCAATAAGCTATTGAATGTTATGTTACATGAACACAATTAGGGCTTAAAAGCTTCACTGAATAATTTTACAGACCTCAATCATGCAATGAAAAATCAATGAATCTTTTTTTAAACAAAAAAAAAAAAAGATTAAGTAATTTCATTTTTAATAAGCAGATCTCTGACACTTTTTTTTTTTAAATTTGATACTAAAAAAAAAAAAAATTATACTCTATTGTTTTTTATTCTTCTAGATCAAAACATAGTGAAAAGTTGTTTCTAAAATTGCTTTTCAAAATAATCTCTAATAAAACTGTATCTGATTTGATTTCTGGAAGTAAGGTTACTTCTGCTTGATTAAAAAAAAGTTCTCTTATGATAAGGGAGAAAAAATTAAATGCTATTTTTTAATATTAATGCTTTGCCTTGCATTAAAAACAATAATTGAATTTACTATAAATATATTCTTTATAAGGGGATACTAAGTGCTTGTGTTAATCATAAGTGAAGATGGAAAACCACTAAAATTCTCACTACCCAGATCAGTGAATACAGCTCCTCGGAAATTAGTCTGGGAGTTTTGATGTAATACTTAGGTCCTTTGTTTATTTAGTACATGAATCTGAAATAGCATAAATGGTAATAATTAATACTATCATGCAGATATTGAAAGTAATCAGAGACAGTTTGTATAATATTATGCCTGAAAATAATAATTCTACTTGTTGAAGCATTCATTATTAATCTGCGAGCTTTTAATATTTTGTCATTAGAAAAAACCATGTTACCATAGTCTAATCATGTTTTTGAATTTGTAATAAGATTTTGCTCTTTTGTTGATCCTCCAAAATTGTTACTATTTTGATATCTTTTTTTTTTTTTTAATGTATGGGATTTATTGTTGTGTGTGTGTTTTTTTTAATAAATAAAATTTTAAATGTTTTACGAATTATAAATTGTTATTGGAAGTAAAATATTATGCCTAATCACCTATAATTATAAATTCAACTCTCATTTTACGTACATATCTACTTTTATCTATTACTTTAAAGTTGGAAAAAATAATCAAAAAACAGTATTTTGCTAATATTAAGCTTATTATTTGTATCAAGAACTTCTTGCTTTCTATATAGAATGAAAATATTTATCATTTGAGTAGTAACTATAGGAATATTAAACCATTCCTCTGAAGAAAGGCTCCAAGTTCTCTAAGAGATATCTGTGAAAGATATCGAATCATCATTCATTGTATAAGAATGGGCTACGGAGACCATTAAATTAGATAATTGGATATGTATAGGATCCATGTCACTTTTTTTTTTTTAAAGATACCTTTGTCTTATGAAAGTTAACAATATTATTTGGAAACTGTATCTATGCCATGAGATGGTTACACTTTTTGTTGGTGCCCAAATTATTACAGACTTCCCCCTCTCCCAGTAATTGTTCACAATTGAGAAAAAACAATCTGCTCAATAGGCCTGTTTTGTTATTTGCCAGATATAATACTCTACCAGAATTGAAGAAAATTGTAACAGATATTTATTTGATTATATAACATGCTTCTAACCAATATACTATCTAATGTATCTATCATTCATATTAGAACTCAGTGATTTTGAATTGGTAGTTTAACAGTGATATTCAGTTCAGATATGTTTAATCTATTAGAGTATGTTTCAACATTTGTAACAATCTTTTTTGCTGCAGTATTTTAATTGTAATCCATTATAGGGTCCATGTTTTTTCTTAATAGGTATTGATTTCTGATATTTTTTTATCGTAAGTAAATGTAGTCATCCCTTTTTAGATTGTAATTTATTTGTTTGGCATAAACACCTTAAGTACAAACATTGTAAGCTTTTGTAAATATGAATAGGTCTCATGTTTTTAAAAAATACTTTTTGTCACTCTCTTCGAATTCTGTTTCTAAAAACAACAATCAAAAAAAGCTATATATTTTGTTTCGGAGCTATGTGATGTCCAAAGTGTAAGGCTAATAATTTTCTTTATTTTGTTCAATATTACACATATTTATTAATATAATCTTTTTTGTCTGTATCGTTGTAAATGGCCATTTTATTGAATATTTATTTGTTAGTTTTAGTTACAATCTTTATAAACATAAAATTTTTATTGCATACTTAAATATTTTTCAATTTTTTTTGTAGGTAGTTTATCATCATACAACTATGAAATGTATGTCATGTGATGAAAGGAATCGCACAGTAGCTGTGATGCCATGTAATCATTATGTTTTATGTGGAAAATGTGCATCTACCCAAAAGGAGTGTCCGTATTGTCAAGAACAGATAGCACAAAGACCTAGTATTGTTTTATCATTATAGAAATAGTACTTTTTAGGCACTTAACCAATTCTTTTTAATTAGGAAAACAATTTAGTATATATATATTTTTTCTTTAAATAAAATTTCCACTTTTATTTTTCATTTGTGGATTTAAACAAAATAAACAACCAAAAAAAAAAAATTTTTTTTTAAATGTTTTAAAATCTCAAACTCATTTAATGTATAAAAGAAAACCATAATTAAAAAATAACCCTTAATACCTTCTGTCATTTTATTTCCTTCAGTAGTCTATTGTAAATTAAATTTTAGCAGTTTCGGAAAGAAAAACCAACTACAGTATGTAATCAAATTTTTGTAAAATAGGAACTTTATAGTCAATTGTAATAAAATTTGATTTTTATCAGCCTATTGGGGAAGGAGAGATTTTCATGTACTTTTATAAAATACTATCACATCTTCAGTAGATTTTTAAATGTTTTTTGTAGTATATGAATTTTATAGCAAAATTTTTATTAGCTTCATTTATAGAATTTCTTTTGTTATCTATGGAATTTTTTTAAATATGTAATGATTAAAATTGTTATTTTAATTAAGGGATCAATTAGTTTTTGAACTGCAGTACTAATTTACTCTAATTAATATTTTAAGCAATAATGAATTTCATCTTTTTTTTTTAATTTTCACTTTGATATATTTATATTTTTTACTGCAAAGTTTTGCCACTTGTTAAAAAAACTAATTAAGAATAGTCTTAATTATGTAAACCTTTTGAAAACTTCTTTAGTTGGTTGTTCTTTTACAATACATTTGTTTATATATCATTCTGTCATACATTGCATATAAAGAAAAAGAATCTAAACTGGGGCTGGACATTTTCTGCACTTTAAAAAAATATATATACATTAAGTCATTTTATAATTTATATTTATTTACAATTTGATAAATTAGTTTATATTTTATTTATGTAATTTAAAATTTTTTAATTCTGTTCTCAATTAAAGAGAAGTACTTAATTTTTGATGTATTATTTTGTTAGATGGGCATGAGTTAGTATGTAAAATTGAATTTAAATTGTTCTTGCTATAAAAAGTCCATAAATGCATTTATAAAGTAAAATATGTATGTATTACCATTGATATGCATGGTTTTAATTTTACAGTATATAAAACTTTCTCTATCTTATTGTTTCCCTCCTTTTTATAGGTATAATTTTTTTAAAAATTAGACTTAGTAGTTTTATTTCAGAGCAAAACTTATTTATAAATTTTTATAATCTTTTCCAGATTTTCAAAATTTCTTCTATTTATATTGCATTATTTTTATTAAATTTTTATTTTAAAAAAACTTTCGCAGTTTTGACAATGCTTTATTTAATATGTGAGAGTTTCCCCTGACTACGAAATCTTTATCAGATATTTTCAAATATCTGAAGAAGACTCCTAGTCAGTTAAAACTTTCATATAATAAAAGCAATATGAATAATGTTTGTGAATGTTTTTCTTTTTTGTGTAAAGATTTCATAATTTGTTGTTAGCAGAAAATTGCGAAATGTATATTTGTGTGATGTAAGATCTATGTAATAACACCTGTGTTATTTAGTTTAGTGGTAGAATGGTGGACTCATAAAATTGAAGATTCTGGATCAATTCCAAACTGAAGAAAATAAAAAGTAGTTTGTTACATCCAAACAAACATTTGACTGGTCAAACGACTAGTAACTGATCTTTATTGCATCCAATGTAAAAATTATCCAAAAAAAGACTAAAGTTATAATTATTCTGCACAAAATTATATATTCAAATAATAATTATATTAATCTTTAATTGAACTTAAAAGTTTCCCTGGAATAAGACTCATATTATAATGTTTAATCTAATAAATGATTAGTGATAATCATTAATATATTTTTCTGAAATGGATAAAATTGTGATTGCGGGAAGTTAACACTTTAAAATCATAGTGTAATAATGTATTTGCATGCATTATAATATATAGTCTAATAAGTGATTAGTAATAATCATAAATATATTTATCAGAAGTAGGTATTGTCAAAATTGTGAATGCAGATCTGTTTTTATTTCTTAATGAGTGTATAAGTTAATTATATGTGCATAGTATCCTAATCACAATAACACTCAAATAAATATAAAAGAAAAAGAAGAATACATACTAAAATATATGAGAACTAGTATCACATTTTATCATTATTATCATATTTTGTTTTGTTGGGGTTTTTTTCACTAAAAGTTTTACATTGAATCACTTTATTCCAATGTATGTGAAATCTAGAGAGATTTAATTTAAACAGAATTAGATAAAAGTATTACATAATTTCAAAATTAAATGTCTCATAAATCTAATATCATAATTTTTTTTTTTTTTAATTAAAGAAAATTAATGGTTTTCATTTCAATGAGTAAAGATGTGATTGTTGTAATATTATCAGTTGATTGCAATCAAAATCTACCACATTAATTGTTGAAAGAATCTTATTTCTATTTAATTTTGAAGTAACTTGTTTTTGAATTTAATTATAGATAAAAATACTTGGAAACTATATATGGTGCTGGATGTTTTGGATATTCTGTAGAAAACTTATTATGCTTAAATGTCACTTTTGATTTTTATTTGCATAAGCTCAATATATTCACATATATCATTTTATAAAAGAATAGTCTACAAATAACACTACTTTGTTTGGATGGAAGATGTAACCTAAAAAAATTTATATTTAATTCAAAAAATTTATTAACTAGGCATTAAAAAAAGTGTAATTATTTTATTACATGTAAGCTTGCATTTTAAATAATTACTATAGTACAGTGTTAATAATCCAAGCATTAATACAATCCTACCTTAAAATCATGTTCGCTTTTTTTTTATTTATTTGTTTATTCTTTTTCTTTATTTAGCTAATTCACTTATAAGCCATTTTAAAGAATTTTGAATTTTAATAAATTTTTTAAATGCTAGCATAAATTTGAAATATCACTGTAGGTAAAGATCATATAAAATAATTAGCACAATAAAAATACAGTGGCCATATGACAGGCAAGCTGCATTATTTGGCATGACATTACTTTGACAATATACTGAGAAGTTTGCAGATAAAGAAATATATATTCCAAGCATGTTTTATGTATGTGTTTATATAAATAATCACTAATTTAATATCTTATATCTGAAAGACTCAATTTGCATTGGCAAATTTTAACTAATAACAATCAGTGATTTAAAATTATTGATCACTATACTTCTTGTTAACAGTCCAAATACAATAATGTATTATAAAATAAAAATATTAATATCATCACAGTTCTCATGGCTAAAGTTGAGCCAATAGATATTTTTGTCAATCCATTGGTAAGGTAGCATTGCGATTAGTAGAAAATTTTCATTTCCTACTTATTTATGATGTTGTCTTGATAGTGAATTTTTGAAATATTGATTGGTCTAAGTTTAAGCATGAGAAGTGTGATCTTACATTTTGTATATATGGACAAGTTAGCTATTGGCACTTTAGGTTTATATATATATATATTACTTCTTGTATGAATTTACAATCCTTGTTTATTATTTTAAATTAAATTATTTTAGCTTTTTATCACTGATATTTTACTGTAAAAATAGTTGTTTTATTTATGTATAATATATATGTGTATGTATGTGCAATGCATATGTATATATATTTAAAATGATAATAATTTTTTAACATATAAAAATATTTTTTTTTTCTCATATGTCAAGCCTCGGCCAGGACGCGAACCCAGAACCGTCTGCAACCAACTACTTGCTTTTAAGGCGGATGCGATGACCTCTCGGCTAACAACGCTTGACAAATATATTTATGCTTGCATAAAACAAAAACTAAAAATACATTCTAAGTGAGGGGAGGGGGATAATTTTTATAATATTAAAAACTAAATTACAAATATATACTTAATTTAAATTTTTAATATCTTATTATAAAATAATTATTTAATTGGAAATTTGGTTTCTTTTCTAATCTCAAATTTTAATTAATTCCCAAATCTTTATAATCTAGTTTTTCATATATAAAAGGATTATCTTGTTTTTCAATAAACATTTATTTTTCCTGTTGCTTTATTTTTTGTTGTTGTTTAATTTTTTTTAATAGTTTGCTTTTTTAATTATTATTTCTAAAAATAGTTAAATCTTTCCCATTATTTCTATTAAGAAATGTTTTATCTCATTCATTATATAATGTTTCATTAATTATTTCTCATTAAAATCTAATATTTTCTAACATAAATTAAAACAAAAAATTAATTCAGAATAATAAATAGGAATTATAGAAGCATAAAAGAAGTGATATGCTTTATTTTCTTTTATAAAATTTGACTCTGACAAAAAAAAAAAGTGAAACTGTAGAAAGATTTTCTGAGGATAATAAAAAAAATAATTATATAAACATAATATTAAAGGATACTATTTTGTTATTGATATTTTATGGTGAATTTTTTTTTTAATTCTAAGTAAAAACTTTAATGTTTTATTTTGTTAAGTTTGCTATATATATTTTAAACAATTTTATTGCATATATTTTTTAAAATATATTACTTAAGTATCCAAACAAAATTCAATTTGTTTTTGACACAAGCACTTTTTTTTTCCTCCATTGTTCTGTTATTTTATTCAAATTTATCATATGATTTGTAATTATAATTGGAAAAATAAATATATTGAAAACAGAAAAGAAAAACATTATGAGAATATATATATAATTATTTTTTAAGATTTTAAAAATAGAAATTTTTCATTTCAGCAATAATAATTATGATATTGAATAATATACTTCTCCCTTTTTCCATTATGCACCCATACATTTTCTGAATGTCTTTATTATTATTTAATAATAATTAAAAGAATTTTAAAGCATTTTATAATTTTAATGTATTTTTTTTTATAAATATTTGTTACTTAAGTGCATAAACAAAAATAATTTCCATTTCAAGTACAGTAATGCCAAGTTACATTATTTTATCAATTATTTAAATTTTAATCATAATTTGATTATTATTTTTTTGTGTGTTTATGCTATCTTTGGTTGTTTAGCATCAAATAAATCAAATTGAAGCATATATATTACTATATTGATAGAAAATTGTACTAATAAACAGTAGATTTTAAAAATATATAAATAAAAAGCATCATTTTATAATAACTTAATTTTTATTCATTTCATAATTGTAAATTTTTTAAAAATCAGATTCTTCACTAAAAAAAAAAGTCCACAATTTTTTTGTGTGCTTTTATATATATACTTTGCTAGCCATAAAGATTAAAAAAGCTTTACTTTCAATTTTCTTCTTTATTAAATCTTTAGTCTCATTCATTGAAAGTATTGTTGAACTCAAATGTAGTTTGAACCAACCAGTACTTATTCATTTTTCTATCTTACTAGCTTCAATCATTTAGACTAATTCAGCATCCTTTTGCCTTGAATATCCCACATTACTAGCATTTTTCTTTATTAACAGTGATTTTGTAAAAAATTTGTTTATAAACTTCTCATAAATTTTGCATTTGTGCTGTCACTTTTTCATTTTTTAATTACATCCACAGCATTTTATTTTTCTGGAATTAGAAGACTATTCATTTATGAATGTCTATTAATAATAATAATATTAGTAGTAGTAGATATTCACATATTTCTTAAAGATAGATTTTTTTTTTTTTTTAGTATTAAAACAAATGCAAACATTTGTATGTCCAATAGGTTTTAAGTAATTATCTTTAAATTTAAAGAAGTCTTGAAATCAGACATAGTTCGTAATTGATAAATCTTACTTTTCTGTTACTGTTCTATAACTTTTGGTGTTTGTTGTGTATATATACTACCTGTTGATGTTTGTCTACATACCAGGGTAAACATATAACCTAATCAATATATATATATATTTTGTAAAAAATCAAAAATTTGAAAATTATATAATTTATTTATGAATTAAACTAGAAAATAATATCTTTGGTGAACAAATAATAATTGAAAAATAAATAATGCCAATGAATGTGATGAATGAAAACATTACATAAATTAAATTGTGGTAATTGTTTGTCATGATCTCTAACATCTCATTGAATGTTTGCATTGATTACACTTATTAAAAGTTTTATTTTTCCGCATTGGTTGTTTGCTAAAGATATTAATTTCAGATTTCTTTTTTAAATAAATTATATTATTTTTATGTGGTTTTTGTCTCTTTTTTTTCCAAAAAAAAAAAAAAAGAAACATCATTTAGCTTAATTCATGTCTATTTTGGTATGTGGAAAGTCATTTCACCAATGAGTAGTATGAACATGTAATTAGCACCATTAAATATTTATGGCTAGTCAATGATATTTTTGAAATTATTGTAGAAGTAAGCCAAAAGTTATTTATTTATTGCATAGTCAAGAATTCAGTTTTTTATGCTTTAATTTTTAGTGAATTTGATTTATTATTTGTTTATAAATGCTTTCATTCATTAAATTGAATTGATTATATAAACATTCCTAAACACATATTACTTTTTATATTTAAATACATGCATATTTTCTATAGTAAACTTTATGTAATTATAAGGGGCTTAAACTCAGACTTTCAAACTCCCTACAGCTATCCAGTCCATTTTATACAACTGATACACATGATCACATACATGTGAAAAAGATAAATGAGTATATGATCATGTGTATCCTTTGTATAAGATGGATTGGATAGCTGTAGAGAGTGAGTTTAAGTATGTTATAACTATATTACTTTTTATATATATCATTTTTTATTTATATTGCCATTAATATTAGTTAGTGATATTAAAGATGGATTCTTCATTATTGCTTGTAAGTAATATTTATTTTCAAAAATATGTATATAAATGTTAGTAAATGATAGAATTTTGAAAATAATGTTTTAATTTGGGAGAAAAAATAATAATTATCAAAAAATTTAAATAACTGAAAACTTAAAATAATCAATTGGTTTTTTATTGCTTAGGAGTTGGATTTTGAGTTCTATAAAGTTCACAATTCTATTAATGCATTAAATTATGCAGACAATATTACCAGAGTGTAATAATATTTATAAATATATATTATTTTCATCTGGAAACTAAATTATTAACTCAGGAAATCTTTTAGAACATACAGTGGATTACTATTTGCTATGGCTTTTTATTTTTAAGTTATATTTTTAATAATTACTATGGTCAAAAATGTATACTGTATATCAAAAAGAAATAAAAAAAATTTGTGAGGAATACACTGCAATAGATGGAATTCTTGTAAAATTGGGAAATAGTCAATTAGTTGGTAAATTAATTATATCCAGCACTTGAAAATTTCAGAATCACTAAGCCTGTTGTTCTCATTATATCTGAACCATCAAGGAACTGATAGTGTAAATAATGTGTGTGTGCGTTTGTTTATGTGGAAAAAGATTTGAACTATATTTTAATAATTATCTATTTAAAATTAAACAGAAGTTAATTGTTAGAATGAAGTTAAAACATTTCCATAATAAAGGCAAAAACATTTGGAAAACTTAGTGGAATTAGTCTCTATTCAATATATATATAAACACGAATATTCGTGTGTTGTATGTGTATTTGGATAAATAATAATCGTTTAATTGCTTAGGGGTGAGGTAACATTAAACAATTGAAATAACCAATTGAGTTTCAATTAAAAAACCTTTAACTCTCAAGTTATCACTTTGTACTAAATCAGACAGAGCAAATAAATACATCGACCAGGTTGGTTACTCTGGTGATTATGTAGAGCTTCAATCCAAGAACTTTTAGCTCTTGAGCTTCTCTACCATTGCATTAAACTGCACAGGTCCTTTTTGGGGCTGAATGGTTTTAAATAATTATCTATAGCATTGATTCGTTACTAAAAAATTTTAAGTGAAAGAGTTTAAGAAAATGTGGCATTTGTAAATTCTCAGCATGTATGGGAAAATAATTTATGTTCTTGTATTGAAAAAAAAATTTTTCTAGTACAGGAATTTATAATAATGTTTTGAAATGCGGTTTCATTTATTCAATAATAACAAAATTGTTATTCCACTTATGTATTTTTTTTTTCTGTGTTAATTATTATAATAATCGTTGAATGAATTATTGCTTAGGAGTTCATAAGAAGCTTCAAACATTTGAAATAACAAAACAAGAACCGCAATCCATGAGTTTTGAGTTCCATAGTCCGCCATTCTACCACTGCACTAACGTATGCAAAACATCTTAATCATTGAATTCATTTAATGTGTGTGTATATATATATATTGTCTTTTTATTTGTAAAAAGTATATCAATGTGATTATCCTACTTAAAGAAATGTTATTCGAATACTGTTTCTTTCTCCCTTAGAAACAAATTTGGGAATATTACTTATTTTTTTAAATCTAAATTATTTATTTATTCGTCATTTACTTTTTTTAAAATACTTTTTACATATCAATATGTTTACAGATAATACATTAAAAGGTTTTTTTTATTATTATTATTTTAAAATAGTAATCATCAAATGCAATTCACATCTAATTAAAGCATTTTCAGAAGTCCTCCTTGCCCACTGAAAATTGCTAGAAGCATTAACTTACTATTAGAAAACCATATTAAACAGGAAAAGGTTTGAAAAGGTCCCTATTTTATATTAAAAATATTTTTGTTTTTATCTAGAATTATCTAAGACTTTTGGCTTAGCAAGCCAGCATGCAGGTTATTAGCCTGTGTAACTAAAAGTTAATAAATAAATGTGTGCTCCCGTGTTTGTGTATTTATGTAATTATATGTAGAGAAAATTATTAGTCTTGTTACTTATTAAGAAACTTAAAAATGTTATATATATATATATCTATGATAAATAAATGTCAAACAAAACATTGAATATTATTTTTAAATGGTTTTAACTGTAGAATGACAACTTTTACAGAAAAGAAGTATCATTATATAGTTGAAAACTGTATATGAGTATTAATATTTAATTGTGTGTGTGTGAAGATACACAAATATTATTTTCCTCAATTTAAAATAGGCTTGGCTAATCCAAAAGTTTCTTGAAATACTATAACGATTATATTAGGTAACACTGCCAGCATTTTAAGTCTTCAGTATCTTGTTTTAAAATATGTGAGACTCTCTTTGTATCTTAAACTCATTTTTTCAGCTAATTACTTAATATATATGACCCGAATTAACACACACATATATAAATCAGAATACTAACAAGGCAAGACAATGAATACATATTTTTAAATCGTTACAACGCGTCTCTTTCAGATATTACCCCCCCCCCTAACTATCTTTTTAGAATGAAATTATTATTATTATAAGCAATCTGATAAATAGTGATACTAATAAAGTTTAATGAGTCAATTTTGTTAACAAAATGATTTGTTTATATTAACATAAATCAATTTAAATATCATGGAAACTTTTTAGATAGCAATGCAAACTTGGCTGTTGAGATGCAACACCAATTTTGAATGTGCTGTTGTATTTAATAAGTTTAAAAAAGGGAAAAGATTTTTTATCATAGTGAGATGTGAGATATAGATTCTAATTCATAATATTCTTGGCTCTTTAAAAATTTCATTAAGAATGATATTGAATGTATTATTGAAAAGATATAGTTTCTTTCATGAATTCATAAAAAGCATTTTATGATGAATATACACTAAAGAGTTGGAAGAATATGTCTGACAATAAAATACAATTAGATAAGCTGTTGGGGGTCTTTCATAAAGAAAAAGTTTTCTGTAGATGTAAAAGATAACACTGCCAGATGTACATATTTGAATTTTACAGATTGAATTGTATATTCAGCCCAAAACTAACTTTTAATTTTTTGTTTTTCAATTCTTTTTTTTTTCTCTCTCTGAAGTTTAAGTGGCTGTATTATTTATGTTTGCTGCTAATGATATATTCATGTGAAAGTTATATGTGTATGTCTGTATTCATATATATCTACAATTTATATACAAATGAATGCAAATATTTATATTACAGATTACACATAAATACATTATCACTTGCAAACATCGAACACTTTTTTGATGA
Organism: Epiperipatus broadwayi; assembly: GCA_028023455.1. Classification (NCBI taxonomy): domain Eukaryota; kingdom Metazoa; phylum Onychophora; class Udeonychophora; order Euonychophora; family Peripatidae; genus Epiperipatus; species Epiperipatus broadwayi. The sequence goes on from JAQFVV010012497.1 coordinate 653,632, forward strand.
AAAACTCTGTGCATCAAGTTTTCTCCCAAGGAATATAGAATTAATAAGGCACCATAGTACTATAAGAAAGTGATAAAATGTGATTGTTACTTGCCACTGTCTAAGGAAGATAATTTATTCTATCACTTAAACATCTCAATTTTAGATCTACATCATAAACTTCATTATATATCATTAAAATGTATAATTAAATAAATAATTATTAATATATTTCTATGAAGTAGATGGTGTTAGCATTTTGAATGCAAAAAAATTAGATATTTATAAATCAAATTATAATTTAAAAAATGATAATTGTTTTTTATTGCTCTGGAGTTCATTAGCAGTTCTGATGTTAGAAGTGGAGAACTGTTCCTTAAATTGCAATTGTCCACACTATCATTATATCATCAAATCATTTATTGTTCAGGAGTTCATGAATTTCTAATAGCTGAAGTTATGGAGACTAAGTCATGACCCATGAATTTTGAATTACATAATATGTCACTTTAAACCACACAGGGCAATCAAACTATAATAAAATGGTTTTATTCTATACATTTATTTGAATGTACGCAATTATAATGGTCAAAATATATGCGTAGAGACTATTTGGAGATGCCATGTCAGGGTTTTTAAAATTTATTTAGTCTATTAGTAAATAAAAATCCACTTTTTAAGACTGCTTACACCTCTTAGTGTAAGAATGCATAGTTTAGTGATATTTGATGGCTACTTATTTATACATGAATGGCTTTGCATAAAGCAATATGGATTATTTCATTTCTAATTTTAGTAATTAAAATTTGCAATAAAATATTGCAAATGTACTAAATGATTTACAGAATCTGTCCACATATACATGTATGAATATATGACAGGATTATTGAGTCATTGCCCTGCTTGGTTTGGTACAGCAATAGAGTGGCAAGCTCTGAGCTCAAGAATCATGGATCATGACCTGGTGCTGTAGCTCCTAGTGCTTGATCATCTTATGAAGTCTTTAACAATTAAATGTTCTTTTTTTTTATTGAGACATCATAGTGTTTGCTTAATATATTAGAGAATGAGATATATTTTATGTTTTGTGTATGCTTAAAATAATATTTAAAATATTAATATTTATTTATATTTGTATATTTATAGATCCCCATTACCTTTGTATGGTTTATATACATTTTTTTTTAATTAAGTACTTCAAATAATATTTGTTTGTATGTGTTTGTTTTTTAACAAATTGCATATTTAAAAAATAAGAATTAATAGATATTTGTTTTACAAAATCATGCACTTTGTCCAGTCACCTGTTTGGGATTCTCAACATCTCGCTCATATTTCACACCATATTGTCTTAAAGAAAACATTCCATTCTTTTATAAGTTTGTTTTGTACTCCTTTCTTTTAGGACATGTCGTGGTTCATGTATGTAATATTGAGTTTGAAATTGTAAAGAGGGAATATTAAAAAAAAAAAAAACTATATATGTATGTAAAAAAAAAAAAGTTGTACAGTTGTAGAAAAAAAAAAATCTTTCATATTATCTAAATAGGATATTTTGTTTTTTTTTTCCCAAATAATTTATCTTGTATTAATATTGTATTTATGAATTTTACATTAATAACTGTGGAACTCAGGGGGTTTATTTTTATTCCTAGTTTTTAATTAATGTGTTAGGATTTTTTTTTTTATTCTCTATTTGTCCGCATACATTTTTTAAGATTATTTAATATTATCGTGTACCAAAGGTTAAGTTAATACATGTATGCCACAAATAATAAAATAAATTTTAATGTATTATTTAAGTTTGGGAAACTATTGTCGAATTGTATAGAATTGTAATAAATTGTCATCATAGAGTTCTCATTTGGAATTATTCATACATTTCTAGGTTCCATTTAATATGGATTTATTGTGAGAACTTTGATTAAAAAAAAAGAAAATCGCACAATATTCGTATCTTTATTTTTTTAAGACTGTGGTTCTGTATAATATGCGAGTTTATAATGTAATATTTTGAATGTAAGATTTTGATTTGAATGAACTTTGTAGCTGCTTGTGACTATGTTTTAGCGTGACATTTTATTTCAAACTGTATTTACAAAGAAAATACAGTACGTTATTTTTTATTATTATTATTATGAATAGTGTTTAATGTATTACTTATACATTTTTATTCTGTAAGAAATAAATAATAAGTAATAAAATAAAACTGGAAAGATTGGGAAAATGTGTATAAAAACTTTAGGTTTTCAAACTTGATATTGTAAATGCTTAGTTTTGTAATAAAGATCTTAGAGATTATTTTTGTAAATGAATGAAGGGATGCATTTATGAAGGACAGAATCTTTTAAATAACTTTCCAATAGTATTGTATTATTGTCTATATGACTGTAAAGACCTCTTGAGTTAAATTAAATTTTTGCTTTCATTCTTCAAATATTTGTCTGGTTTTTTTTCTAATTAAGGTATTGGCAAAGAATCCATCAATGACAAATTGTTTTTCTTGGTGGTGGTACTTCCTTGCCTAACCTAGATACCTCAGCCTTTTGGATTAAAAAAACTTAATATATATATATACACACATATATATTAATAAAGTAAGCTTTCCTAATTTTTATTGTATATATGTGTTATATAAATATAAAGTTTTAATTAATGCAATTAAGAAATGTTGCAATCCATTATGTAATTAGACATTAGTCAAATATGTTTAAAAATACATATATACAAGCAACAAAGATTACAAATTATAAAATTATTATATAAAAGCCTTTTTAATAATTATAATAATTTTATAATTTGTAATCTTTGTTGCTTGTATATATGTATTTTTAAACATATTTGACTATTGTATACTTGAAGTGCAACATAAAAAAAGAATTGGTTTTAATTCTGATTCTTTTTCTGTATAGTAATTAGACATCTATTTCATCAAGTATATATGTAAACCAATTAAAAATAACCTTATAGATTATTATTTATAATAATAATTAAATTACTAAATATTAATGGTGAATATATAACTATTATTTGTACTTCCACATTGGACTATTTCCATCATTTAACATTAAATCATGAATGTCTTTAAAAAAAATTTAAACTTTATTTAAATTTTCCCATTACATTTAACTGTTAGTAATAATTCATGTTCGTATCTATACAATATTTTATGTGGTATTATTCTCTCTTTTTCAGCTGTTATTGGCATGTTCAGTGATAGTATTAATATAGGAATCAAACCTAAACCTTTAGATTCTTGAATATTGAATTTTAAGGAAATACTCTATCCACCTGAGCCATTCTGCCAAAGACAACAATCAATAGAAATTTCATATATTTATCTATGAAGTTTTTCCTGATTTTTTTCAGTTTTATCATTAATATTTAGTAGCTTTATATATGCAATGCAAATTTTTAATATGTTTATTAATTTATATATTAACAAAGAATAAGGATAAAAATTTATTTCTGATTAAATCTGAACTTTGTGAAATTATTTTATTTTCTCATAGCATGAGATAACCTCATTCATTAAAAAGGTGTATAATGCTAAAAAAAATTGAAGAAAAAGTATGCCAAGATAAAATTGACTGCATTATAAGATTATAATTATTTGTTTTGTTGTGAATTAAAGCTGTAGCACACAACATTACTTATTTCAAAGATCTCCTGGTGAGAGCAGTTAAGACTTAAGCATGAGATATTGATAATAATTAAGGAAGTATTCTCTTTTTTGTTTTTTAAATATAAGCATTTGTAATATACAAAATTGTTGTGAAATCTTTAAGACATGAACATAAAACAACATTAGGAATTTGATAGAACTTAGGATTGATATAGCTGCTATTAATAAAAATCATTTTCCAGAAGAAAGAAGTTTGATTGTATAGATGTCTACAATTTTTTTGGAAAGGCAGAGTATTGTGTGGAAGGAGGCTGCATGTAATGGATTTGCTGTGAAATTTAATTTAGTATCTTTTCTTAGAATTTCTAGATAAATCAATAAAAGTCTAATGATATTAAAATTTGTTTAGCACAATGATACTTGTGTTTTACCAATGTTTTGCAATCCAAAATTAGATTTTCAAAAAAAGAAGTGTTTATTCCTTTCAGGTTAGTATTACATCAATTTATATTTTGTAGATTTTAATATATGTTTGATAGGAACAACAAACTTTGGCTCAAATTTTTTGGAATTATATAGTCATATTGGTGCTGTAAACTTAAATACTTTCCAATTATTGAAATTCTGTATATTATTACGAATGCTTTGTTTGGACAGAAAATAAACTATATTACAGTTAGGAGTCAGTCTACAATAAAAGTCCATATTATATGAACACTTACAAGTGCATATCAATTGCATTAAAAATAGATCATATTTCAATAATATTTTTAAGAATTTTGATGTTTGCTTTTTATAAGCATCTACTGTTCGTGCTAACTAAATTTAAATAAACTATTCATTAACTAGAGTGATCGGATGTTTTGATTTTTCAGGATTTGTCATTACTTTTGATCCAATATTTCCAAGATGTATTTTCAGGACTATTATGCATTCTGATTTTCAAATACTCAATTTTTATTTACCATATACATATAGCTAATTCACAATAAAAAGTTGTTGTTGTTTTTTTAATTATTGGGAAAACCATGTTTTTTTTAAATATGTAAAATAGTACAAAAAGAATATTTTTATGAATAATAAAGATTACATAAATTACTGATGGTATTTGTGATCTATTTTTTGTTAATGTTGGAAAATAAAAGTATAATCAAAAGAACGTCTTCTTTTTTTTAAGTTATCAAGTGCTGAATTTTAGTTCTACTAATCTAGTTATTCCGTGTTAAACACTAAATAGTTTGTTTGAATTTTGAAGAGCATAAGTCTATTCTTGAATTTATTTTTTTAAAAAATTTGACTGGTTCTCAAATAATTCTAAGAATGACTTCATGATATGTGGCATTTTCTGCTTGACACAATAATAAATTTAATGTGAAACTTTATATACAATATAAAGATTTAATGGCAACAGTAATTGATTGACAAAGCTTTAAAATGATTCATGAATCTAAACCACAAAGAAAATCCAATTATTTTATGATTTCTGTCATTTTAAATTATTTTTTTATGCACTGTAACTAACATAGTCCTGAAAACATATATTCTAATATTTCTATGGATAGTGTTCTTTTTCATAATATATTGAAATGGTGAAGTGCATTTTGAACCCTTTTTGAATAATGATACAAAGATTTGAAATGATGGCTTTCAATATTGATTCCATATTGTTTCTTCTTATAGATTTATAGATATCTAACTTAGTGATGTTAAAACAATTATTTGTAATCAAAAATGGAAAAATTGCAAGTCATAATGAAATACCTATATTAATTTCAAAACTATTGGGGGGGGGGGGGAGGTTTAAGTAATATAGAATCATTGACTTTGGGCTATCTTATTTTAAGAATATTATTGTTTCAATTTGTAAAAGTATACAGGACAAAAAAAAAAGATGACAATTATTATCATGGAATATCAAATCCACTAAAACAAAAGTACTTTTAAGTATTTTGTTGAATTTTAATTGCAATTATAGATGATTAACAGAAATTCAATGTGGTTTTAGAGAATCGAGAAGTATTAATGATTTTTTGTCACCAAGCAAAATGCAAGAAAATTATTTTGATAGAAATGATTTATATATTGATTTGTTCAAGCACATTTGACTCAACTGAACAGTGCATGAAATTAATTGGTTATTCAATGAGGTTTATTCATGCAAATTTTTTTAATGATGAACTGAAAGGAAGATTACTACTACTGATTTGGTGGAACATTTGAAGTTTACTAGTTCCAGATTATTTTTCATGTATGACTGGCCATTGGAACTCTATCTATATAGTGGGCTTCATGGAACAGGTTTAATGGTGGAGTTTTAAACTATTTACAAGTAACATCAGGATGTATAGTGGGCTTCATGGAACAGGTTTAATGGTGGAGTTTTAAACTATTTACAAGTAACATCAGGATGTACTTGGCTTTTGGATCTACAATAAGCTGATGGTTATGTTATACTTGGCAATTCAAAAGATAGTATATGTTTTTAATGCAACCATTTAATAATTAATGTTCAAAAAATGAAATCTATCAGATAATGCTAGAAGAAAAATCTTCAGCAACTATAAGTAGACAGGTGGACTTAGTTGTGGTGCAACACATCAATGCATTATTGCTACATCTAATTAAAAGATGCTATTTTATCATAATGATATAACAATTGCAGCTAAATTGAATATAAAGAGAGCTGCTATTTTTCTCGGATATTATGTAGAAGTGAGACCTCAAACCTCTATTGTCATAAAAAAGCTAAATTGTGTTTTTTTTATCATTCTGGGTCTCATTGGATAAGCATATGAAATGAATAAACAGTAACAGACCTTGAAAAAAGTATTTTATGATGAAATTAAGTATGGTTTTATAGGAAAGGTAGAACCAAAACAAAAATTATCCCAGACCTTCTAAGAAATTGAATGTTGGTCAGATTTGTTAGGAAGATGCAACTGAGATAGAATACTATGGAGAATTACAATAAGGCTAAATATTGAAGCATTTCAAAAAATAAAAGTTCACTGCAGAAGGATTAAAAAACAGCATCTCTGGATATATTTGTAGTTCACAGATTGCTTTGATGTCATCACAAAATTGATGTATTATTATTTGTCTCTTTCTTTGAATTAGAATGTTTTACTCTTGTACTTTTGATCATGACAGTGGAACTTATGCTCTAATATAACATTCAATATACATCAATATTATTTTTAAAAAAAAATTGTTCTTTTTAAAGTACATGTTAATAGGAATAATAAAATTTTAATCCAAACTTATTGGAAAAAAGTGGTATTACGTATAGATTGATTATCACAACATTGGCAAAAAAAATTCTATAAAGGAATATAAATATATTCATACTTAAAACAATGGTGATACCTTATGGTGTATATTATAGTTAGAGTTATAATGGAAGAAATGTTATTATTACAAAAGCATTTGTAAACACATGGTTAGACAAATTAGATTGAAATACTAGTTGCAATAAAACTAGTTCCTGTTATAAACATATTGATAGAAAATTTGACATTCATTTATTAGATGCAATTATTATTTATGATAAACTTAAATAACTAAAATTGTCAGTTTGGATTTGAGATTTGTAATTCTTTTAAGAAATGTAGTGTGGACATATAAGAGGAATCCTGACTTTCTCTGACCCAATTGCATTATTAATGATTTGATAGTTTTCTGCATGGCAAAATTATAAATTTAATATTGAGCTCTGTAAACAATATAGAGATTGAAAGATAGTTGTTTGATGACTGACAAGGCTTTAAAATGATTGGTGGATTAAAATTGCCAAGAGGATACTTTTTTTGTCACTATGAAAGTAAAATATAGATGAAAAAATTGTTATCCTAGCACCTCACTGAGTAAGCCAGTAGTAGAAACCGATCTGGGGTTGGAGATATTCTGTAGTTTGTTAAGAGCTTATTTGCGAGCTCTATATATGATCCTATCACCTCACTGAAGAAGCCAGTGACAGAAACCAGTTTGGGGATATTCTGCAAAGCTTGTTAAGAGCTTATTTGTGAGCTCTATATATAACATTTGTAATACAAGCTTGTTAAATTAGATCATGTAACATATTACTTGATTTCTTTATTATGAAAAAATTGGTATGATCTAATTAAATATATGGATAACTTTTATTTGAAACTTTGAATAGATGAAGGTAGTGTTTCTTTTGAGAAATTGTACAAGAATTCATTAACTTCTTTTAGTGATGTATATATCCTATCTATGCATTTAGATTTGAACAAAATATTCAGTCAATGAAATTAAAATGAATCTTCACAACCTTAAAAAATTCTGATGATATACTTAGAGAATCATTAAAATCTAGTGGTTCTACATTAGTTTCAAATCAATTGATTTTTTTTTTTTAATAATGTTTGAACCTATGAAAATGGAGATAGAAATCACAATAATTATCATGGAATACATATTGTAACTCACTATAGCAAAAATACAATATGTAAATAACTGTCACTGAACTATCAAATAAAGACTACTAATGTGTTATAGTCAAAGAAAATATATACAACTTTAATGCATGTCAGAAATGTATTACAAGCATGCCTTTGATAAGGATTTTCTGTATTGCAAATGCATTAAGATTATATGTAATATTTTCTCTGAGTACACAGTATTAATATTGTTATTAATTTGTCAAAACAGAAGTATTTATGTTGAATAGACTACTTCTAGTCATAAGAAAGTGTTCATCAGAGATGCAGTTTAGTGAATCACATTACTAGGAAAATGTAAGAACTCTTGTTAAGACCAAAGATGCAATGTATGTATCCATATTCTATCTTTTGATTCAGTCAAAATGATGTATGATACTGTTTGCAATTAGCTCATTTAACAACATTGGTTTTTACATGATAGAATGAGAAGCATTACTACAATTGGTGGGAAATGTTGAAGCATTTGAAATGAAAATCAGTATTGAATAGAAATGTATAATATCTCCAAGTTTATTTTCAATGTTTACATCAATAATCTTTGAAATAGATTATAAGTAGCTTCACGAAACAGACATCAAGATGCATTGCAGATTGGATAGTAGTTTTAAATGTGAAACAATTTAAAACATCTTAATGATGTAGAAGTCATTAATGTTTGTGGTGTAAAATTCAGATGTTATAATAAATTACATTATGAGTAATATTTATCACCATGATTATGTATAATTACTTGTACCATTCAGTGCCTAATTAACCCAAGCTATCTTTAGAAAGAGAACTTAACTTACATGATGTCTTCTCATTTTTCAGATTTATTGTATGGCTTCTAAATTTATTGATGGCTATGCTATTCCTACAAATTCAAAAGTTGATTTATGGAATATTTTTAATGTACACCTTAAATTTAGTAATTAATGTGCAGTAAAAAAAAATTCAAATACTTTTAGCTTGACTAGTTATCATCTTATGAATGTGAATCACTTTAAATATATTTTTAGATAGAAAAGTGGATTTATGAGTTGAAATACATTCCAAACTCCAATATGTTGCATTTTAAAAAAATAGGAGTATTCATCATAATAATATAATTCCTTTATTTAAATTAGTTGAATGTAGGCTCTTATTTTGACCGTTTTATTGTATGAAAGTCAGACAAGTCTCTCTAGATATATCACAATGTACTATTATAAGTCAGATATTTGGATTAAGCATATGAAATTAATGATTGTTAGCAGACTTTTTAAAAAGTATTTTATGGTGAAGTTGAATGTGATTTTCATTGAATACTCTGCATTATTAAGATTATTTCAATATTCTGTAAAATGATGTTGAATGATTTTATTGTGAGGATAAGGCTAACTTATACATCTACAAATGAAATCCGCAATTAGAAAGGATGTTGAAATCCTTCAAAAAGTGAAATTCATATAAAAAGTTAAGAAGGTATGTTTCATGAATCTTGAGCTTCAAAATTTCTCACTACCATTGCACTATGTAGGACATGATTATTAATGAGGATAATAAAATTGAAAATAATTTATATAACTTCACGTAGACTTATTCTCACTTGTTATTAGTAAATATTGTTTATTCTTTAAGATAATGAGACATAGCTAATTAAAATAATCACCTCAAAAGTAAAATAGATAATTAATTACCATTAAAAAAATGAATTCCCTAAAAATATATTTTATAAGAAACCAACTAATCCAAAAACATTTTTCAAATTTTTGCATTAACAGTCCCGACTACAATTTGATTTGTATTTATATATAGATATAATAATTAATAATACATCTATTTATATATATATAATATTGTAGAAAGAACTATTTTTCACACATGCACTAAATTGACACGGTAATTGTTAATTTATTTAAGAGAATTACTGACAGGATAGTGTGTGTTAATTATAGTGCATATGTGAAGAATAGTTCCTTCTACAATATTATATAGAGGTAAGTAAACACAGAGGTAATTGAATAGAAATTAAAGCAAATTTATAATTGTAAAGCAGTGAATTACTAGTAGATATATGTTCGACTTCTTCCATTACTTAATTTTATTATTAGTTTTTAGAAGAATTCAAACTTTACTTAAACTTTTAAAATACATTCAGCTGTTAGTAATAACAGAAGTTTACATATAACACATATTGAGTGATATACTCTTATCTTGGTGATCTTTATGAATTCTAAAAATATTTAACAATTGAATTAGATGTGGTAACAATCCAATATATAATTACAATTAAAATGTCATTATTACACACTTTTGGATACAAAATGGACAAGTTCTGAAATCTAAATTATATAATATGGGTAAGTAATGATGACATCAAAATTTATGTTGGTTAGTCACATTAATTGTAATTGTAGTTCTTATTCTCGTGAGCATTATATTGGCTAGCCAAATTAAATGTAAATGTTAGATGATAAATTGGAAGTATAAAAATAGAAAATTGTAAATTCATGAAATATTTTTAAAAAGATCACATTATTAATTCCAGTTCATCAATATATAAAATTAATAAAATGTAAAGATTCGTAAATGATTATATTTTTTAGGATGGAATAATTTCAATATTAGATCAATTATATATGATTTATCCAGACATATCTCCACTATTTAAACAATATGGATACTAATGAAAAAATAATAAACATGCCAGAGTTAGGCTAAGATTTATATATATTATTATACATGCAATTTATCATCACTAAAACTAAGCAATTGAAACTCTTGATGCAAAAATATTAAACAAATGAATCCAAATAATTAAAATAAAGTCAGACTTAAAAAATAATTTAAAAAAAATTCACAATAGAGGTGAATATATTTTTCAAAAATTAATTATATATAAAAATAAATTTAAACATTACAAGCATAAAGCTAAACTAGTCAATATAAAATCAAAACTACCCCAAATCTAAAATTAAACCAGACCAGCATAAAAATAATATTAAAACACAACCTAAGGTTTCACTGCTACAAGCAGACTTCTCAAGTGTAAAGAACTACAAAAAAAACCACACATTATATATACTATTAAAAACTACCCACAAATCCATTCACTTCCCATCCACCCTTAATATTAAAAGAACTCTTAAATAAGTTAATTGCTTCAGAATAATAAATTTTCAATAATAAAGACTCTTTAATTCTTCTTTTGATTTCATTTCTCTCAAAGAAGACAACCTTAGCTTCATCAAAATCAATAGTGTGGCCTGTATCTTTTTCATGGACATACAAAGCAGAACTAAGATATCTATTTTTAACTCTACTTTTATGAACCTTTATTCTTTCATTTAGACTCAAACTACTCTGACCTATGTAAACCTTCTTACAAAATAAACAAGGAATAAAATATACCACACCAGGAATAATCTTTCTATCAAAAACTTCTTTTGTATTATTTAATAAATTATTCAATGTAACACCCCTTTTCCAAGCAATTTTCTTATTTCCAAACAATTTACTATTTCTACACACAATTTTATAAGAAAATAATTTAAATGGCAAAGAAAATAAAATCATATTTTTCTTTAACCTTTACATCCTTACAAATATTACTATTAAATAAAATACTTTTAACAAATTTATCAGAGTATCCAACACTCAAATAATCTTTATAAAATTGATATTTCTGAAACAAAGCTACCCCACTAGAATTATTTAATTTAATATTCCTATGACAATAATTCCTTAAAGCAGCTACTTTATGAGATACAGACTGATAGCTATCAGGTTTAATTATAGATCTTAATTCTTAACTTTTAACTAAATGACTGCACAATAAACAATTAGTTTCTATATTTCTAATCACCAAAAGATCTAAAAATTTTAACTTACCAAAATCTAACCCCCCTCCTTCTAACACAAATTTTATAGAAGGATCAAAACAATTAAACTCATTCACAAATTCCTTCAATTTATCATTCTCAACTACAAATAAACAATCATCAACATATCTGACAAATAATTTTACATATAAACAATTCTTTTTAATAATAATTTCCTCTTCCATAAAACTAATATAAACTGAACATACTAAAGGAGAAATAATATAACCTATTATCCACCCTTCCTTAATCTTATAAAAATTACCTCTATAAGTAAAATACATAGAATCTTCCAATAACAAAAGCAAATCTTTAATTACCTTAATTTTATTTTTTGATAAAGAACTTTTCTTAATCAATACAGACAAAAGAACATCAATACTGCTTAACCTATTAACAGACTGATACATATTTTCAATATCTAAACTTCCAAATACCCAATTACTTTCCATTTTAAAATTATTAATCTTATCAAAAGCCTCAAAAGAAGAAGAAACTGTGTACTGACCAAAATCAACAAATTGTTTTAAAAAATTATTCAAGAATCTAGAAATACCCTCTACAACACTACCTGTAAAATCAAAAATAAATCTTAAAGGAAAACCATCTTTATGAGTTTTAATATTCACAAACATCTTAGCTGATGTAAAATCATTAGGATAGCATTTTAAATAATCTACTCTATTAAAAATTTTTAAATTAACCATTTTCTTCATAATATCTATCAATTTTCTTTTAATCAAATTACCTGGATTTTTATCTAAACATATATTTACCATTATTTAATTCTCTATCCATTTTCTCTTTGAAATCATCTCCTTTCATAATAACAAACCTACCAGCTTTGTCTTCACGAGAAATGATTACATCATTAGCAATTAACCTATTTTTAAGATGTTTAATCTCAGCAGGATTAATAACAAATTTTTCTTTCCTTTTTAAACTTTTATTCAAAATCGATTGAATACCAACTTTCTGCTCATCACTCAAATTACTAGATTCAATAGACGAAATTGTATCAAAAACTATATTTTTTGAATGAAATGGAACAAAATTAGGGCCTTTACCAAGAATATCTAATTCTCTATCAGTTAACTTCAAATCCGTAAGATTAACAACTCTATCCTCAGAAACCTTATTCTCATACCCTTTCTCATTGTATGTTGATATAGCCAATTTAATTTCATAATAAAATTTTGTACAAATACATATCAAAACCTTTAAGTAAGATTAAAAAAAGTTTTAACATCATTCAAAAAATTTGATAAATGAAGCAGAAATTGTATCCTTTAGATATTTGTGATATAGAAATAGATTTTAATATTCTAACTTTATCTCAAAAATCTAACTTTTAAAATAAAAATTGTTTGATTTAGTTTAACTTATTTTACTAAGGAGCAAATAATGTGCAAATAGATATGTAAAATGTGTTCCAACATTAATATTTAATATAAAATACAGTCGTGTAAATTTTCATGTATAATGTCATACACATACTGAAAAATCTTATGGTTAAACAAATATATAATTTTATGAAATAATCCTATCAAACAATACATGGGAGTTTTAAGTGGATTGTTTTCCCATAATATTAAAACCAGGGAAAACAAATTCATCATATTAAGTATTTAATATAGGGTATATGAGCACAGACTTTCACACCACGCACATCTCTCCACTCTATCTAATAACACTGATACACCTAAACACATATATGCTGAAAAGATAAATAATCACCAATATATGTATTTCATGCTAAACCAGCAATCATCAGTTGGTCCAGACTATCATCTTTACAAACATATATAGTATAAGTGCTCAGATATATATTAAGATAGACTATCCTCATAGTTTAATGGACAGGCTTCAATCCACTCCAACTCTTCAACCGTCCATCCAATTGAAAATCTGATGATGGAATGCTCAAAGGCCATCCTGAGGCCAAGATTATTGTCACACCCATGTTGACCTAAGGTCAATCTGAACCCTACATGTACAGGACATAATCCATTTAATACATATGCAAGGATGGGCAGACATCTCTATAATATAATGTCTGCCCATCCTTGCATATGTATTAAATGGATTATGTCCTGTACATGTGGGGTTCAGATTGACCTTAGGTCAACATGGGTGTGACAATAATCTTGGCCTCAGGGTGGCCTTTGAGCATTCCATCATCAGATTTTCAATTGGATGGCGGTTGGAGTGTGGAGTGGATTGAAGCCTGTCCATTAAACTATGAGGATAGTCTATCTTAATATATATCTGAGCACTTATACTATATATGTGTGTAAAGATGATAGTCTGGACCAACTGATGATTGCTGGTTTAGCATGAAATATATTGGTGATTATTTATCTTTTCAGCATATATGTGTTTAGGTGCATCAGTGTTATTAGATAGAGTGGAGAGAGGTGGGTGGTGTGAAAGTCTGTGCTCATATACCCTGTATTACATATATATAGCCACAGGTATATAACTAGCCTGTGTTTCAGTTATATTAAGTATTATAGGAATGCAATAAAATTCTAGTGCAAATAAAAGTAGTGACGTAACAAGCTTTGATCTACAAAATATATATTTACAAAGACATTTATCTTTCCCAGAAAAATAATGAATATGAAACTAGATTATCAAGTAGATAATCTCTTCTATGTGGTAGATATCTAAAAAAATCTTACCATTTTTATCACAATAACTACTTAATATAATAAATACATTACATCAGTAGTATCAAATGGCAAGCAAGAATGAAAATTCATTATATAATAAATATTAAAATACTTTAGTAGCTATAATCTCTCCATATATAAATATGATTTTCAATTTTAAGTCATTTTTGATAATTATGAAAAATTAATCATTAATTATGATAACTATTGAGAAAATATTTTTAACCAGAAGTTTATCAAACTAAATTAATCTATGCGCACATTTTAGAAGATTTTCTTGTTTAATCTAAAATTCTTTTAAAGGAAGCTAACTAATTATTTGAGATCATTTATACTGCTGAGCTTAAGGGATCTTTAAAAAAAAAACCTTTTTTTTTCTTTTTTTTTTATTAGCTTTAAAGAAAAAAAATACTTTTTTTTTTCTATACTAAATTGCTGAGAAATTATTTCTCATTCCTATTAAGAAAACATGATGTGAAATAATTTCATATATATCAAATGTAGTTTTTGATGATCATATAAACTTATTTGGGTTGATAATTGTGAAAATAGTTCCATAGAGGCTTTTAAATATAGAAAAATGGTATACACAGATTAAGTAATTTAGTTCATATAAATATATTTCATGAATACTTGCAAATTAGTTTCTTTCTCCAATGATTATAAATTATTAAAAAGAAAATGGTTTGTGGCAAGTATTAATAACAATAAAGATTTATTAGCTGTACACAAATGCAAAAGGATGATTATGTAATTTTCAATTCTCTCTTCTTCATTATATTAGCATGAATGCTTGTAAAATAAAATGTTCATCAGATATTAGGAAATTTCATGAAGAAGTAAGAAAAGTTATTTATTAACCAACGATTTGCAAAAAAAAAGGGCAAGTCATAAAATATGAATAAATATCTTAACAATAATAGATTGTAAAATTTTATTTTTCAAAAATATTACATTATGATCCGAACTGAGCCATCAGTTAAATGATAGATTTTTACTACTATAATTAGGCATAAATGAGGATATGAAGCTAGGAAAATTTTAATTTTTCCAATATAAGAATAGCATTAAAAGATGGCAATATCTGTATCAAAAGTTTTGGGGGATTTATTCCAATTAAGATTGAAATTAGAATTACAGTAAATAATAATAGAGATTCCTATAATAATAGTATGATTTATATAAAAAAAAATATTCCAATTAGTATTATTATTGAAAATATGAAAATCATTTATTGATTAAATTCTAAATTTAATTTTAAATATATAGATTTAATTTCCATTAAATCTATTTTGTTTCGATTTTTCTTGATTTTTAAACAAGAATTATGGGTGATATGTACATATTAATGTTAATTTTCTATCAAACGATTTACTTTTACTAACAAATTCTATTTTTAATACTTTTTCAACTATTATATGTAAAATATAAATTAATGTAATTCATTTAATAAAATTGCGTCTTGACTTGATTTAAAAGGGTTTTTTTTAGTTTTTTTTACACAGTGGTTAAGTAAGATATCACAGAGTAAATTTTTTTTTTTTGAAATATTATATTATGTTAAGAATAAAGAGATTTGTTAATTTGAAACATTAAATATCTTTTCAGAAGGTCATTAATCTATTTATTTTATTCTGACTTGATACTAACTAGAATTTACTGGAAATAATAAAATTACAATTGACATCAAACAGTTTGGAAGCAATCATCTAAATCTAGCTTTAAATATAATCAAATAGAATGCAGATTGTATAAGAAACAAATAAGAATTATAGTAATGAGTTCCAAGATAGGTATACTTTTCATTTCATTAGTTGAATAATAATATTGTCAGATATGGATTCTGAACACCTGAAAAACAATCAAACTTAGGAACCTAACAAGTATTCTTTGCCTCTAATGTATAGATGCTCAAAGTAAAACACTAACTTTTAAAAGAACTGGTTTAAGTTTAATTAGTTATCTTGAATGATAGTAAATGCTTTGCTTAAGCTATCAACAGGCTCTATAAGTGGAGGATAGTGGAATAATTTTTAAATAGGAAGATCAACTATGAATAACAATACCTGACCAAGAGTACCTGCTGTCTTAAAGAATATGATGTCAGCTTATCACAGATTAGGAATTGTTTTTGGTAAGAATGGTCTTCTCTGTCTCTCTTTTTTGCCTTTTGAATCAATGAAATTAGCATAAAATCAAACAGTCTATTGTTTATCTCCCTATGCTATTTGTGGCAATAAATGTATGTTAATGCAACCATATTTTCAGTCTTTAATTATATGCACAACATTCCTGATTTCAATTTTTTATTTTATTTTTTAGTTTGAGTCCTCAAGATTAACAAAATAATAAGAGGGATAGACTTAGTAGGCTCTTAATCCTTATGCATGATCTTTATTTGAGATAGTTCAATCAATAATGTGTTTGTTTGTAACTCAATTTGTGACAGGAATTTCATCTGACAAAAAATAAATGCTTAAGCATCTTATTTAGACATCCCTTATCTACCAAAATAATGAAAGGAGTCTAAAAAAATGGCCTGTTTCAAATAATCTAACTAGGTTATGTCTCACAAATTACTCATTACAGTGAGAGAAGTAATATCAATAGTAGTGATAAAACAAATTAGTGGTAGTAAATATAAATTAATTTTTTTCTTATATAGAGAGTATTCAAACTTTACTTGATATAAAATCTTTAGATCAGAACGGATAACTGCATTGGTGGTTAAAGTATTTTCAAGATTTAAGATCAATATGGCTATTCTTAATGAAACTCATCTTCCAGATGAAGGAAGTTTAATAGAACAGGTGAATAACTACAACTTTTTTTGAAAGGATAGATTAGTCAGAGAAAGCCAAAATACATGATATTGGATTTGCTATAAAATCTAATCTAGAATCAAAGATTAATGATTTTAAATTTTTTATCATAGCACCGACGTGTCAGCAGTATGAGATAGCATGGATAGTTGAGGGCCATGTGAAAGTCGGAGTTCAAACCCTATATATTATATATTGGAGTGCAGGTATGAAAATGCCTGTACTGTAGAAAAAAAAAATCACATGATTCTAATGATTATTTTATTAGTGCCTATATTCCAATTTAAATTCAAAGAAAGAAAACTTATTCTTTGCTGGATAGCATTCTTACAATAATGTCACATATTGGTATATAATGGTATTGGTACTATAAATTCAAATGGTTTGTTATTATTGAATTTTTGCACAATATATGGATTAGCTATCACAAACACTTTGTTTATACAGAAAAACTCTATAAAACAACATGGATGCATCCATGCTAAAAACAATGACATTTGATGAATTACTTTATAATCATGAGTCTTAATATAAGAGAAATTCATATGTGAGAACTCTTACAAGTGCATATTGTTGGATGGATTATAGATTAGTAAGTTCTTAGATTAAAATGATAACTGCATTAAAAAATAAATCTTATTCCAATCTTATTCACAAAATTAATGTTGGTTCTTTAGAATCTACTATATTCATTAAATTTCAACAGTTATTAAACACAAAAATTGATAATTTGGACCTCCAGAATTGTCATATTATTGAATCATAAGAATCTTTTAAGAAGTGTGTTATGGATATAAATAAATACATTCTTGATCATGACTGATTTTCTGACAACAATCTTAGTAATTTAATTAAAAAGAAATGTATGTTTTTTCTGCTTGTCAGAATTATAAATTAAATTTGGGATTTTGTAATAGAGTTCATCAATGATAAAAGGCTTTAAAATGATTAGTGAATTAAAACTGCAAAGCTTATTGTGATCACTCAAGATTTTTTTTATGGACTGAAAGCAACATATGGACCTGAAAAATTATCATAATCCTATTAAATCCAGGAATGGCACTGTCTTATATATGAGGACTATGATATTTTGACCACCTTTTGAATAAAGATCCAAGAATTGAGATGTTGACTTTTAATGATATATCCATTTTTATATTCTTTTAGATTTGGACAAAGATATCCAGCTTAATGAAATCAAAATACTGTTCACATGTAGGATCTGGGAAATATGTGAAGTTTTAAAACATACTGGTAGTATGTTAGTTTAAAAAAATATTGGAATTTTTTAGGAATATATGTCTCCATGAAGGTATACCATCTAATCATTAGGATTAGGATGCTGCTTTTATTTCAATTTTTAAAAATAAAGGATATAGACAAAAATGCAGTAATTATAGAATATTATTATTCATTATAGCAAAGGTATTTTCAATGATTTTGTTGAATATGTCCTGATGAATGGATACTAAAGACTCAAATGTGGTTTTAAAGAATCAAGATGCAATATAGGCATAGGTTTTGTTGCCAGAAAAGTGTCAGGAACAAAAGAATGATTTATATATTGCCTTTACTAATTTGGAATGAAACAAAGTATTACTATTACAGATGGAAAATCTGAAATATTTGAAATGAAAATTGGTATTAAACAAGTTTGGTACTGACTCTAATATTGTTTTCACTTTTTTGACAATTGTCTTTGGAATTGTTTATAAGTTGCTTAATGAAACAAGAATCAAAATGTGATACAAGTTTGATAATAAAATTATTAATTTGAATTGATTAAAAGTAAAAACAAGAACTTCTTTTACTTGGATTCTATATTTACAGTATGTTGATAATTATGCAATTCAAAAGACAACTTACAGAATGAACCTAGAGATTTGAATGCAATATTTGTTTTCATAATTATTGTTCAAAAATTCAGTTTTTTTATCAGCCAGTGGCAGAAGAAAATCTTGCTTGGATGGTTATCTTGGTAGATTTTTATAAGTGGAAAGATGGACTAATATGTTGATATACAATTCAGATTCCAATGTGCTGTTGCTTTAAAAGATAAAAGACTGGATAATTTATCACAAGGAAAAACTATGCAACTAAGTTAGCTATAAATAGTGCTTTTATTTTATTTATTATATGGAAGTGTGTCTAGGACCATAAAATCAATCAGTATGTTTTTCAATTTGTTGTGTATCATAATAAAGAATCTTGTATTGTAAAATCACATGTTCATTAGATTGGACATATAAAACAAGTGAAAAATGTAAGAAGTTTACCATGGTTTTAATGGGAGAAATAGATCCCATCTATGTTATAAAGATTATCTCAAAGACATTCTAAAGAAGAGCAATATTGGTTATTTTCATTGGGTATATGGCAGGGTTACAATTAGACATGGTGTTGAAGTATTTCAGAAAGAAATGTTTTCTGCTGAAGAAATTAAAATATACCATTTCAGAAAAATGGACCAGCATGTTTTAGATGAGAATGTATTTGGTAATTTGCAGATTGTTTTGTAAAGTCATGACAAAACTTATTTCTAGAATACTTTTTTTCTTTTTTGGTTAAAATGCCCATACTCATTTATAAATGATTGCTGTATATATATATATATGTATAGTAATTTTGTTTTCTTTTTCCACCAATATAAGATGAATATTTTTTTTTAATTACTGATTGTAATTTGTTTCTTTCTAATTTTGGTAGATAAATAAGTTCTTTAATTGTTCTCCCAAAAATAAATATAAGTAACCACATCCCCAATATGTAACAAAACCCATATTTAACATCACCAACAAACAACTATGTTGCAAATTTAAATTCTGGTCACCAGAACCAAAGTATTTTGACTTCTTAATAAAACTAAATTTAGAATTCCTACCCACACTATACTTCTATAGATTCAAAAGAGAACACAAATACTGATGTTCAGTATATTCTATGACATAAAGAGATTGAAACACGGTCACACTTGACAATATCAACAGCCTTGTAGAATATATTTGCCAAAGGTTTCTATCTCCATATTCATGCTAGCACAGTCATTCTTTTTTCCATATGGTATGCCAGATGTACATTTGTATATAATAATGATCATAGAAGACATCCAAATACTTTTATTAACAAAATAAAAACAATATGCCAAAGGAATAAAAAAAATAAATACATGGACATTAAAACACCTGCCTACACACGTTCAAACTTTTAGCAAGATAACGTGAAACTTGTGAGCTACGACTGCTGCTCAATATTAAATGTTAAATTATATGATATATATATATTCTTATTTTCTGTAATTTCTACGCATTCTCTAATTTATGCTATTTATAATCCAACAGTATCACTTAATTACGTTTTATGCAATATCGTATGGGCAAATCTACAAAGTGATCAAAAATAAATATATATAATAAAGTATTTTGAAAGGTAAGTCTTTTAATTAATCTGCAGGCTAATTATAGCTTCTTTTTCTTTTCATCATAAGTGGATTGTTCCTTTATTTTGTTAGTTGTATGGTTAAAGATTTTTTTTACTGTTATTAAAAGTCTTTCGGGTTTTCTTACTTAATGAAATTTAATTCATTCATATCACCAAAAAGGCCTTGGGTTATTTTTGTGTTCTCATAATATCACATCACACTACAATTTTAACTTTTAAATTATTTGGCTTTTAAAATCATTAAAAGTCAAAAAAAAAAATGTATGCGTAAAACTTTAATCTATTGTTTGTATGTTTGTGTGCTTATACATGTTTAAGAACATGCATATGTGTTTGGATATGTGTTTTATGCTAAGGTATATGTGTGTCTCTTGATGAGAGCATATTCAAATATAACTTCTTTTTTTTTAATAATTTCGATAGATTTAATTTAATCCTTTATCATCTGACTAATCCAATGTTTTAATACAAGAAAAATTTCAACTATTCTCAATGATTTTTTTTTTTTTTTCACATTTACAAACTCGTCGATCCTTAGAATATATATATATCATATTTACAGTATTTATTTTCTAATCAAATTCTGAATATTTTATGATTTCATATAGTTGTTTTTAGTACAAAGACATTCCCTACATCATTTTTCTTTTCTTTTTTTTTAATCCAGTTTTTTTTTTTTTTTTTAAGGGTACTAAGAAATGTAAATGTTTATTATTCTTCTGTAATCCTTATCATATTAAATGGGTTACTTATTGATATTGAATTTTTTTCGTGATTATATTCATTTGACAGTCATTCATCTTGTGAGTAAAGCAACTGTTTCATGCAATTAAGTTTAAAAATAAAATTTATTTTAAATGAATTAATTCTGTAA
Source organism: Epiperipatus broadwayi (assembly GCA_028023455.1). Classification (NCBI taxonomy): domain Eukaryota; kingdom Metazoa; phylum Onychophora; class Udeonychophora; order Euonychophora; family Peripatidae; genus Epiperipatus; species Epiperipatus broadwayi. The sequence goes on from JAQFVV010012497.1 coordinate 675,350, forward strand.
AATAAGTCATAGTATTTGTAATTGGTATCTGCTTTACAGAATTAATGAAAGTATGCCAGAAAATTGAAAAATTCTTCACCACAGCTATGTCACCTACTGTATGCTTTAGTAACCAATAGTTATCAGATGATAGTGCTTTATAAATCTCTATTCAGTGCTGTCATATACAATAAAGTGAATTATAAATCTGATAAATATTAATAATATAAATTGTTTCTGATTTTAGTTTTTTTACAAATATCAGATATTTCAGTAGATTAAAAAACAATAAATGTAATTAGAAGGGATTTGAACTCAGACTTTCAAACTTGCTACTGCTATTCACACCATCTTATAAAACCATTACACATGATCACATACTACATGTGAAAAAGATAAATGATCTCCAATATACGTATTTTATGCTGAACCAGCACTCATCACTTGGTACAGATCATCATCTCATACACATATATAATCAGTACTCAGTTTATATTGAGATAGCAAATCTTCAAACTTTAATGAATAGGCTTCAGTCTTCTCCACTCTCTAACTCTTCATACATCTATATTATTGAAAATCTGATGAAACACTCAAAGCACTGGTTGATGCCAATTTTATGTTAACATTGTTTAAATTGTAATTTTACAGTGATACATAAATTATCTTGAGATTGCCAAGTAATCAGACTTTATTCAGTCTATTTCTATTAAAAAGCCCCTGTTAATTTATTCCAAAAAGTGTTTATTTATAATAATAAAAACGTCTATTTTTAAAAACAATAGAAAATATTACTTTTATGCAATAAAGAAGCAGATTTTTTTTTAAATTTTCTATAATATTGAACTACTATTCTTTTAAAACAAAGTGTCATGATATATATATATAAATAACAAATGTTATCAACATCCAATTTCTTTCATGCCTATCATATCTTAATGTGTACCTTTGGAATCTTTCAGGAGCTGGATTCTCATATAGATTGCCTATATGATTGCCTATATGACATATTATCTTTAAATGATAAACAATATAAAATCTAGATTGAATTTCTATAATTTTCAAACCTTAGGATAAGCAAGTAATGTCTGTCATAGATATATGGTACTATGAAATGCCAGAAAAATCTATGCATAATATCTGAGAGACCCACACTCAAACAACATATACTAGTAGCAACTGTTGTTGTTTTTGAAGCTGTCTTTTACTCTAATTAAACCAACCCTACTATTTAAAAGATATACTTTAGAATACACCAAAAGTGATAAGGAAAGGATTAAGTAAGATTTTTTCTTTCTTAATTAATAAAAACAAGATTCTAATTATAGAAACAGTAGTTATTCTTATATCTTCTCCTTTACTTTTTTGCATTCTTCATATATTCATATATATTACTTTTTATAAATCTCCACATATACACTCCAATGCAATTTTTTTTATATAATTCCTTTAATTTTCTAACAATTTTGAATGTCTTGCAGTCTTCATCAGAGCTACATCAATTAAATATATAATCATATAACCATTATTCTATATACATACAAAAATGCATATTTTACATTATTATTCATAATCATATTTTATTTTTAACCCTATATCTTTACTTTTCTCTTTTTTTACTAATTATTATTTTTTCATTATTTCTTTAATATTTCCACTTTCTTTTTACTTTTTATTTTTTATCTTTTTTTCCTATCTATCATTCTACATTTTTCTCTAATATGTCATCTTTTTTTACTTCTAATACTTATAAATCTAATTTATTTTCTTCTTTTCTATTATTTACCTATATTTATTCTTTTATTAATAATTTTTATTCCTATCTTTATTCCCTTTTATAATTCACTTATTCATTTTACTCACCATTTGCATAACCTTCCCCTTTCTTTTTAAATTTATAACAGTCTTTTTTCAAAATCCTTAGCCTCTTTTCCATATACTCCTTTAATACAACTCCTATTACCAAATTCTTTAACCTTTTATCCTATTTTTAAACCTTTTTAATTCTTTAACTTTTTATCCTATTTTTAAACTTTTTATTTTATAAAACTTTATATATATATACATTTTTTATATTATTAATATTCCTATAAAATTAATTTTTACCCCCCCCCCATTTCTATTTAAATTTGGTTTTATCTTTTTAATTAATATAACTTCTTTTATTTTTCTATCTCTTTTCTTATTAATATATCCAATCATTCTTATGCTATCTCTCTCAAATATATATCCTGTTTCCATAGCATGTTGACTTTTTATCATACCTATAGTAAATTAATCTTGTATAGATTGAATTTTTCATTTCTCCTACATATTTAGTTCCTATCTTATTATTCCTACATGATCTACATTCTATCTCATATAATCAATTTATATGTTTTTCTATTCCTTTAATGTATTTATTATCTAATATATCCATTACATTTTTTCCTTTTTTTATTTACTATCTTATATTTAATTACATTATATATTTTTTATTATTTTTTCTAATAATTTTATTAATGTTCTTAACTATATTATTATTATACATTTTAACACCTATATATTCATCTTTTTTTATGTTATCTTTCTTACATTTTCCCTTCTCTTCTTTATTTTCTCCTTTATATATTTTTTCTGATATTTTTACACTTTTCTCTATTATTTTCTCTGGATATTCATTCTAGTTAAACTCTTTAACTATTAATTCTACCACTTTCTTATACTCTTCTTTATTTAAACAATAATTAATAGCTCTATATATTCTCAAATTAATACTACTTATTTTATATTTATTATCCACGTTAGAATTCCAATTCATTATACTACTATCCTCATTCATTTTTTTATATACTGATGTTTCTATTCTACATTTCCCTTTCTCATATGATTTGATTAATAATATATCTAAATATGACAACTTATTATCTTTTTCCCTCTCTACTGTAAATTTTATATTCTCACCCAATTTTTATTAATTTTCTCTAAATACCTATCTATTTGTCTTTCACTTTTACTAAAAATTAACAAATAATCATCTACATATCTTTTTAACAATATTAGTCCATTCTTCTCATCCATCATTACTTTTTTCATTTCTTCCATATATATATTGCTTAATATGCCACTCAATACTTCTTCTATCAATAACCTTTTTTTCTGCTTAAAATATTTTTCATTAAATTCAAATATAATCTTTTTACAATATATTTCCATGATTTGTTTCAACTTTCTTATCGATATTTCTTTTTCTTTATCCTCTTTATATTTACTAATTGCCATTTCTATTACTTTCTCTACATCCATATTCATATACATCAACACTATATCTATCTTAACCATAGTCAACCTATACTTATAATAACTACATTTTTATAGGAATATTAATAATAATAGAGAAAATGTATATATATAAAGTTTTGAAAAAAAAATAAAAAGTTTAAAAATAGGATAAAAGTTAAAAAAATTGATAATAGAGGAGCTGTATTAAAGGAGTATATGAAAAAGATGCTAAGGATTTGAAAAAAGAGACACTTGTAAATTTAAAAAGAAAGTGGAAGATTATGCAAATGATGAGTAAAATGAATAAGTGAATTATAAATAGGAATAAAGATAGGAATAAAAATTATTAATAAAAGAATAAGTATAGATAAATAATAGAAAGGAAGGAAAGGAATTAGATTTATAGGTATTTAAAGTAACATAAAAGGCTAACATATTAGAGAGTAATGTAGAATGATAGAAAGAAAAGGGAAAAAGTAAAAAAAAAAAGTAGAAACAGTAAAAAAAATAATGAAAAAATAATAATTAGTAAAAAAAGAGAGAAGTAAAGATATAGGGTTAAAAATAAAATATGATTATGTAAAATATGTATTTTTGTATGTCTATAGAATAATGGTTATATGATTATATGTTTAAATATTGTAGCTCTGATGAAGACTGCAGAACAATCAAAACTGTTTCACTACTATATAAAATCTTTATTTTATATTAAAACTCAAAAAGTTAGACTTGATTTCTTTTTAATTTTAATTTAAAAATGAATAATATTCTTTAAAAAATCACATTTGACATTTTTAAATATTTAAAAAGTGACTTCTAAATCAAACAATGTACTATATATCTATCATTAACTAAGTTGTGTAAACACAAAATGTTTTTTATCTAATTTTTTTTAAATTTGAATTAACTAAGTCATATTTATGTTAGATATATTAAGTTCCATTTTAAAATCTGATATTCTCTTTATAATAATTACAATACTGGAAAGATTTTAACACCATGTCAATTCTGAAAGATAATGAAGTAATAGATGCTGCTATTTTATTTTATTATATTTCAGTCAAGTTTCTTAACTTTTTTTTTCTAAAAAAAGTAAAAGATAAATGAATAAATGTGTATTTCTTTTTGTTTTAAACAATCAATCAATTCCCAATTAATGTGTAAAAATAATTTAAAATATTTTATAAACAAGTGAAAATCATATTTTGTTTATATCAAAATCTTTGCATGAAAATTTGATCAGAAGAAAATAAATGTCCATATGGCATTTTCTTCTGTGTCAAACAATGTGGCATTCCTTAGGCCTAAATTGACTGTCCCTTACATGTAAGCTGACTGCCCATATAATACTAATCTCTTCAGATGTTTTGTCAAATTAAATGTCAATAAAGGCATTATGGAAAAAATTATATAAAAAAATTGCAAGTCATTATAAACTTACAATAATCTTAATACATTTTAAAACTACAGAATAATGCCCCTTAAAAATAATAATGAACATTTTATAATTATTGGAAGTTGACTTCTTCTTTAATCATTACAAAAGTTTCAGTGCTTTATAATAATAGATTTATATTTATAAGTCATATAAGTCTTATTGTTGGTGGTTAAAAATGAGACTCTGTCTTTCTCCTGTGATAGGTTAACTAAATTTATACAATTTAATATTTGATTATCACAATAGACTCAAGCCCTTATATAAGCGTGGTCAGTAAGAGTTGGTGTATATACAAATACATTCTAAGCTTAAGTGATTCACTTAAGTTTTTAAAACTCTTACTGGTGGGTGAGTGCACTGAGATTTATAATATTTAAGAAATAGTGCATTATCATAGGTTGACTTCCTCTTTAATAATTATTAAATAATTGGCATAATAAGTTCATTAATATAATTACCTTTTTATATAAAAATTGTTCTCTTTCTTTATTAATTAACATTTTAAATTTTTATCATAATCAAAAATTAAATAATATATTTGTATCAAAAAACTTTTTACATAATTTTAAATAATTTGTAATATTTCAATAATATAAATAAATAGTATCAATTAATTTTTAACTTATTCTAGATTTTATTTAAATATTTTATGTATGTAAATTTTGCCTGTGTTCATTTATTTTTCTTTAAATTTTAAATAAATGTGCACAGACACATTATCAAGGTTGCACATTCATGCTGTTATATACCATGAATTCCAGTCTTCCTCAATAGCATGTTTAATATGTAATATCAAAAAAAATTGTAACTCGTGGTAATATTTGTTTTTATTTTAAGCTATAAAAATACCATAATAAATGTTTAAAATGTCAGGTGTTTTTTTTTTATTGTTCTTAATATTGACTTGCATAACTCAGTAAGAAATAAAAAAGCTCTTTTTAAAAAATGAAGATTGATGCTTTATTTTTTAATTATTAATATAATATGTAAATGTACATTTTGATTATTTTCTAAACACATATTTCAGATTGGATTTTTTGATTAACTTTTTCTTAAAGCCACCAAAAGGGCATCTCTTAGGGGTCAGATCGAACAATACTTGATTTTTACAATTCGTGTTTGCAAAAACTTTAACCTTTTTTCATTTATGGTGTTTAATCCAAGTTTCAAGTTTTTAGAGATTTATTTGTTAATATATTTATAATACTTTATTGTTTAGTAATTTTCTATAGATGGCAAGTGCAATCAGAGAGCAATCCTGATTTTTATGCATTTTCTAATTAGCATGGACTAAAATAGCAAAAATCTTCCATTTTATTCCTGGATTTAGAAGAGACAAGTTGGCCATCTTCCTATACAATGTAACAAATGAATAATAAATAGTTTTATTGGATTTATAAATATTTGACAAAAAAATATGAAGATTTTACAGTTTTGACTAATGATTTTTACCAAATATTTTACTGCCCCCCATCCCGTGTTTTGAAATATTACAATATCTTATAGTTTAAATACTATATGTTTTATTCCATAGGTATCAAATATTTATTTCATAACTACAAATATTTCAAAATGTTGGAATTTCAATTATATATATATCTAAAATAATAGGTCAAATATTTTACTGATATTTTTTAAATATTACACTATTTTTTATACAAAATGTTTTTTATTTCATAAGTATAAATATGTCAAAATATTAGAATTTAAATTACATAACTATTTAGTATGTAGAAACATATATATATAATTCTGTACATCAGGATTTTCCCTATTCACAATTTGATATTTTTCTATTTCATATATTTCAAAATTTTCATATTTTAATTATATATGTGTTGGTTATTCTGTTATTAAATTTAGTTTTTATATATGTTAAAAATAATGGATTCTACAAACATACCGATCCAACTCCCAACACTTTGATTCTGATGCAGAGTCTGGTTAAGACTATTAATATGGAAAGTATGGGAAGTTAGACTTTCCAAGCATAGAAAAGGAGTAAAGTAATAGCAGCAATGGTATTGTGTTTGAGTATGAAGACAGTTTTAAGTTATAGAGAAAATAGATATGAAAAAATATCCTCCAAGGTTTCTCTTCAGTGAAAAACCAAGCATAACTATCAGTATAAGTCCAAATACTCAAGCTTTACATTTCTTCAAAATGTTTCTTGATTACATGTTGCTCCAAAAGTTTATCATGCAAATAAACTTTATATTGAAGCGAATAATATTAAGGCATAGACATAGTATGGTTTCAGCACATTAGTGGGACATCAAAAAAGACTTTCATGTACCTAACATTTTCTCAGCCCATACCAAAATACCTTGCTTTAAAAATATTTGCATTTTGCTGATAAATGAAAAGTTCTAAGTGATAACCATCAAAATCACTATTATCTCTATTAGTTCTATAAATTTATAAAGTATTTGAAATAAAAATTTAGCTATCTATACATCCCAGATCAAACATTTAGTCTGGATGAGAACTTGATGCTCTTCAAAGGATATATTCACTGGACAACATATAATTCTAAGAGGAGGGTCCATTTTGAATTTTTTTGTCATTTGTGTGGTAACAAGTGATTATATTTCTGATTTTCTTTTGTATACTGGAGCTGCAACAATATACATAAAGAAATAAGCCACTTAATAACTGTTAGGCACAGAAAGTGTTCTTCACCTAATGGATGGTTATTTTGTCAAAGGCTATTGGTCACTATGGATAATTGATAGATATCACTTAATGTGACACATAAATTTTAAAAATTAATATAGACATTTGTGGTTCTGTCAATAAAAGTAAAAAAAATCTGCCAAAAGAGTTTGAAAAAGATACACTGAAAAAAGCCTCTATTCTGGGTTTTCAACATGGAAAAAATAATGGCTTTGAGATGGTAGGACAAAAAATAGTCTGTTTAATGAGTATTATCCATGATAGTTCTATGAGGAATGTAAAGATAAGTTGAATAAAAGTATGGAGAAATCCACTGTAATGCTGGATTATAATAAAATTATGAGTGAAGTTGACCGCTGTAATCAAGCATTATCTTCTTACCAGACAACTAGGAATCAGCAAAAATAAAATAGAAAACTTTTTAGACATTTATTAGACCAATCTCTATGGAATGCATGCATTTTATATAACAAATAATATGATAGTAAGGTTGAAGTTTTAGAGTTCAAAGTGCAAATTATTGAGCAGATTATAAAAAATTATTTAGTCCTATTTCCAATACTAATATAAAGAGAACTAGTTCTGTTCTGTACCATCTCTTCATATCACTGCCAGACATTTTCCCACTCTTATCCTATATAGCTCTATCAAAATGGGACTTACATATTAATGCCACTTACGCTCTTCAAAAAAACTCTCTTGGAAAACAAATTCAAAAGAGAGTCAAGGTACTGTGAATTTGATCTTTGTGTTGATAGTTTTTGAAATCTGCCACACTAGGAAGAATTTTTGAACATAATTATTGCTTTTGTCTTATTTATTTAGTAAAAGTGATATTCATACCTATCTATTTTTTGCTTTATCTAATTGTTATAGTTTTGTATTGAATAATATGGGTTCTAAAAGAAGAAGTGGTAATGCCCCATCTTATGCTGTAAATAAACTATAAATAATTTTTGATAACCTACATAATTTCATCATCAAAAAAGGCATATGTATGACAAGGAATTACCTATTTATGGACATTGATCATGTTAGAAAAGTAGACAATCCATGTGATTTTCTTTATGGTATATCATATTTAGATTTTGGCTTTTTCATAATAATATTTCTATTTTTCTCTTTGGCCCTCTCTCTCTTTATATTATAATGGTAAGGAAGGAGGGATATATCTGGGAAAATGGAAGAACATCATCATTCCCAAATAATATAGTAAATATAAATGGAGAATGAGTATTACCATGGAAAAAAATAAATCATTACAATAATTATAGTCTACATCAACAACATTAAACAAGAATAATCAACAGTCATTCCTTGTGACTGCATCTAAAAGACACAATATACTGATCTGACCAATGCCAAACTTAAGGCATAATATAAAACAATCTGGATTTATATACTTAAGTGCTAAAGTATCTATCATAAAATAATAACATTTGATATTCTGGTACATATGGATCATAATCATTGCATTGATTATATGGTACCATGAGTTAAAGGCCAACTATAAATTAATTTTTCATCTGTAAATAAAGTACAGTGAATGAATTTTAAAGGTGATATCTTTGTACCATACTGAGAATTATATGGATGTCCCAACACAAATATACCACATATATTATTGTTCTAGATCTAGCTCAAGATTAAAAGACCCTAGAGACTGTGTTTATTATCAAGAAAAATATGTTTAATCTATTTTAATATGTAAATCTCAAAGTATTAATTCTTTTCATAAAACTATATAATTCTTAAATACTCATTGACATCAAGTTCTAATGAAAATGTTTAATAAACTAATTAAATGTACTTTTTGGCAAAATACTGCCAGAAACATAGTGCTGAGTAAAGTTATGCAGTACAAGTGTGCTTATATAATTGACAAGATGTAATATGTAAATTGGGTACAATATGCAAATAAGGTTAAACCACTAAATATCACATGATCTCCATCTCTATACTAGTACATAATTGTTGTAAACAAAGGCAAAACTCTCCATACAGTAGTGCCACCCTGTACCAAACAGAATAATCAATGGATGCTAAGAGACTTGTGCATAAAATCCCTATCTAGTGCCTACTCATCCAATATCCCCAGACTAGTTTCTGGTTTGTGGCCATCATCGGTGAGGAGCCTTGGATCTGAGAGCACTGCACCTAGATCTTAGGATCTAATGCAACCCTCCAGCAGCCACCTTTTAACTCTACTTTACTACAAAACTATGAGAATGAAATTGAAAACACAATAATATTTTCAATCTAAGCTCAATAACTTATATAGTCATATGGGTCTGAACTCAATTCAGCACCATACATTTTGGTATCTTTGGCTCTTAAGCAACCATAGCCACCAAAATGTATGGGTGCTGAATTGAGTTCAGACCCATATGACTATATAAGCTAAAGAACTTAGATTAAAAATATTGTGTTTTCAATTTCATTCTCATAGTTTTGTAGTAAAGTAGAGTTAAAAGGTGGCTTCTGGAGGGTTGCATTAGATCCTAAGATCTAGGTGCAGTGCTCTCAGATCCAAGGCTCCTCACTGATGATGGCCACAAGCCAGAAACTAGTCTGGGGATATTGGATGAGTAGGCACTAGATAGGGATTTTATGCACAAGCCTTCTGGAATCCATTGATTATGCTGTTTGGCACAGGGTGGCACTACTGTATGGAGTGTTTTGCCTTTGTTTTGCAAATAAAGCAATTAGACATTCCATTTTTCATACATTGGAACACATGAATCCTTTTTGTTGATGAAATATGGAATCTTTGCAATTGCCCATACCTCTTTGTATTTTCTTTTCTCGTCTATCCATTAACACCATTTAAGACAGCTTGCACCAAATTAGCTACAATCCATATAAAAAAATTGTATATAAGACAGAAGTCTTAATATGGATTGAAAGGTAAATTGTAGCAGTAACCAAGGATAAATTTTACAAAATGGAGAATTGATGGCCAATGTGGTTACCACTAATTGGTATTGTTTGTAGCATTGTTCTGTCTAAGTATGAGAATAATGTTTTGCTTACATATTTAGCACTTTCAGCAACTGACATCTACATGAGATATGCAGTTGACTTGTTTATTCTGTGCCAGAGAATCAGATTGACAATATATGCCTGGAGCTTAAAAATATATCACCTCTGAAATTGACCATTAAAGTAGAAGACAATAATCATGGAATCAATTTTTTGAACAGGTATGTTCAGAAAAATAAAAATGAGCTCGACTATAAAATTAAGCTAAAACCTATACAAATAAGGGGAACCATTCAGTCCTAAATTAAAAGTCCCAATAAAACCCAAACTGACTGGCTTTAAATGTTTCTTATATAGAAACAAAAATCTATGCAGGTATGAGGCAGATAGACAGAACAACATCAATGCATACATCAACAATCTAATAGGGCTTAATTATAATCATAACATGTTTATTAAAATAATTAGAAGTTTTACACCAATGTAAATAATGCTAAAAATATTAATAACATGCCTAAAGAATGGATAAGCCTTCCTTATATTCTTCATATTTCAATTAACCTTAGGAATATTTATGCTAACATGTACAGGGTAAGCTTTAGATGAATGCCTTCTCTTAATAATTTATTGAATAATACTAAAGAAAAGATACCAGTGGAGTATGCTCCTTCAGTGGTCTATAAAATTGCATGTACTAACCCTTCCGGCAGTACTATGTACTATGGTGAATCTCATGCAAATAAATTCATGAGAATCATTCAGCATGCATATTTGTACAATAGAGTAAAACAAAAGACTGAATACAGACCAATATTTCTTGATAATGAATGAACCATGGGTTTTTTCCCATTAATGTTAGAACAATTTACTCTGAAAGGGAAGATAAAAGAAAATGTAAACAGGCATGGACAATTGCAAAAGATTCACATGCCATCAACAAAAAGGATTTATGTGTTCCATTGTCCAAAAATGGAATATCTAATTGTCTTATTTGCATATTGTATCTCATTTATATATTACATTCACTTCAAATATATAAGCACACCTGAACTGTATAACTTTACCCAACACTATGATTTTGCAAAAGCTGGTTCAGTGTATTCAATTAGTTTATGCTTATTATACATTTTCATCAAAACTCTAACTCAATGAGTTCTTAAGAATCTACTTTAATCTAAAATAATTTACAAATCTCTTAAAACAGTATGCTATAATGAAATCACTGCCAATTCATACACAATATATATGGAGGAATAAAGATACACATTTTAAAACAATTTTTAAGGAAATTACTAATAATTTTTGAGAAAAGATATGATAATATGGTAATTCCAAATCAAATACATTTTTATCAATAAAATATAATGTCATATAGCAAGTAATATTAACTTGGTTTGATTCTAAATACTAAATTAATTATCATTTATAGTCGAAATAAGAGTCCTAGATCACATGACCCTATTATCTTAAGCTTGTAAGTTATAAACAATGAGGATTGCCAATTCCTCAAGCTTTGTGATAAATGCTTAGCCAGAGAAAGCATTTAAAATATCTCTGTCTCTGTTTTTTTAATAATTAAATATAAAAACAATATCTCACAAATAAGATAAAGCTTTAAATTAGCTAAACTCTCTTTCCCTTTTCTTATGAAAATGAAAGGTCCTATACAATTACATTTTGGGGGATAAATAAGATAGAGAAAAAAATCATGTTTCAATAAAAAAAAATCTAAAATAAAATTATTCATTATTAATTATACCAAAAATATGCACAAGGCAATACTTTTTACCATGGATTTTTTTCTTTTCAGTCCTTCTTTGGTATTTTTCATTTTCTTTCATGTAATTTTTTTTTCTTATAACCTTCAAATATTGAGTTTAAATAATCAACTTTTTCTAGTAGTTCTTTTATTAACTTTTCCTTTTGTAGATTCAAATTTTTATTATGATAACATTTTCATTAAAACATTTTCAGGTTAGATAAACACTTAAATTTTATGCATTTTCCAATATAATAATTTTCAATTTAGTACTGTCTGAATTCATCCATTTTCCAATAATTTTCATATCAGGTTCATAGGCTAACACAGATTGAGACAGTTATGCTTTTCAGTGAACACAAGCCTTGTGGATTTCTCAGGAATTTTCTGATTCTTTACATTTTCTTTTAGTGAATAGATTACATGAGTTTTGGTGGTGCTTAACTCTTAGTTAAAACTTAGCACATGGTTTTCTTCAAATCCATTTCAAAAACTATATTTTTATTATTAATAGTGACTTTAATCTTATTTTAAAGTATTAAATTATTTTTGACTGTTCTTTTTACTATTCTTTTCTCAACAGCTGGAGTAATAATGATTGTTTCCTCACAAGACATGGATCTATAGTTTAATCTGTTTCTTATCTTAATTTTTGGAACACTTTCGTTTTCCATTCAATCAATATTATCTGAGACAATATAGCATTAAAACCTGATCAATATATTATTTTTTTACAAAAAGACTGATTGTTTCCTTGTTTTTTTTTTCTTTTAATTAAAAAAAATCTAATCATAATCATTGAAATTCTTCTGTAGTTATTTTTTTTCTTAACTATCCTAAAACAGTATAATCTTAAATTACACTTTCTTTTGAAAAAATATTGCCTTTTGTTTTAGAGAGATAAAGAGAAAAAAACAATTTTAATGAATTAAAGCAGTAATTCTTATCAAAAATGTTAACCCCTCCCCTTTTCTTTTAAAAACTTAAAAAACATTACATAAAATTATACTTATTTATCTCTATTTATTATTTTTTTACTAATAAATAAATTTACTGAAGTAAGAGAAAAAATGTTTATTTTATTATTTATTTGCTATTACTTCTATTAATTTTTAAAATTTTTTTCTCCCTATTACAACATTCTTAATAAATTATATATATTCATATTTTTATTATTTAAATTGTTTGTAATTTATATTATCATTTAATAAGTGCAACTTTAATAAGTTTACTAATGGCTATTCTGAGAAGTAAAAAAATATGAGAATAAATAATTTTTCTCAATATATATTGTATCCATATATTTAGCCCTATATGTTAAATATATTCTGTAATGTTTTTAAAAAAAAATTTTGGGAGGGCTTAAATTATAATAAATAAATTTCCTTGTTGATGAACTATATAATACCTTAGTTAGATGTTTTAATTTACTGAGTAAAAATAATTCATTCAACATGTTTAAATATTAATTACTTAAGAAATATTAAGCTATTGCTTAGTATTTATTTAAAATCCCAAAGTTAATAGTTTAAATCTGAATAAGAGTTAATTTAAAGTATGTTATGTTTTAGATATATACAGTAAACAAAGTTCTTATTATTTATAAAATATGGTTAGTTTATTTGTGTTAAAGTTTTTATTTGTTAATTTTAAAAATAAATTGCTTTAAAATAGTAATTCATTAAATATTATTTAGTATAATATTTGTTTAAAATTAAAATTTAAAATATTAAACTTAAAAATAACTAATTGGGATAGATTTTAACTTGAATAAATCTTTGTAATTAATTTAGCTTCATTCCTTTTAAAATATTGGTTATATCTAATGTACATGTGTGTAGGTGTTTATGCATGCATGTGAAAGATTGAAAATTTTAAAAGAAATTAATAATAATTAATAAAAAGGATGCTTTAAAGAATTACAATATTAAAAGCTTTTAAAAAGAGTAAAAATAATGTCTTTGAGTAAAGAAATATTTAAATGAAAAGTAAGTATTTTTTTTTTAATTAAATGAATAATTTATTTAATAATTAAAGTTAATAATGTTTATTATGTGGTAATTTTTTAGTCTAGGCATCACATGAGTAGATAGTCTTGATTAAGAAAAAGTTTGAGGTCAAGTTAATTTTTAAAAGATCCCACTCCAATCTTTCAATTGTATTGTTGAACAATGCCACATTATGGACACTACAGTAAAAATATACACATAAGTGTGTTTATAAAAGAAAACTGGAAAACAAAAACTTCACTATTGCTGAACTAATTTGCTTCTAATTTACTACTTCATTATTTAATCAGTTTAAAGTTTCTAAATTAATTTTTTTGTTTATTTTTTATCAGTTTTAAATGCCTGGATAAGACACTAAAGTCATCCTTGCAGTGCTAGTTCACAGCATGTGTTCAGCTGTCTATTAGATAATAATAATCACTGGAAGATGTGAGAAATTATATTAATTTAAAAAAGAAAGCTTTAAATTATCTTTACTTGAAAAAGTTATTGGAACTGATTAATCATCAGATATGCATATGTTATTTTTTCATATTATGAACTTAGTTAACTTGAACTTTTGGTATTGAAACAGATGATCTGATGCTCAGATCCTGCTTCACAGCCCACATCCAATCTCCTACCATCTAATCATGTTTAAACCCATCCTTATACACGTATAAATATTTATTAGTACATATATATTTTTTTGCTTTATTATTTTAACATAAATCACGTAGATATTTATATATCTTAACCTAAACCTAAGAAATAAATAATTAATATTATTTTCATGTGTATACGTGCATAATGGATAAATATATATATATATATTTTCAGGGTAGGAGATTGCTTAGAAATCATAAAATTGTATTATATATAGTATGTATTTAAAGGTCATATATGAAACTTAATATTTTGTTTATATTTAATTTAGCAGTCAGAAATGATGCAATTCTTTTAAAAAGTTTCTCGAAAACAATTACCCGGAAAAGCCCAGTAGTTAAAAGTAAAAGATTACAATTTTGTAATAGTAAAATAAATCCATTAGTGGAAATTTTGTCCACACCAACTTGTTTTAAAATCATAAGACTTATTTTAAAACAATCGGTCGAAAAACTGATAACAGAATTGCATTGTTTCAAAAGTCTTACACAAGACAAAAAAGATCTGGTCAGCCGATTTTAGCTGTGCTTAAGTGCTTAAAATGTTTCAGGTCCAGCAGTAGTTGCTATGCTACATCACCAAAAAAAAGAGTATAAATACTGCTGGATTTGAATCCAACAAAGGAGGAGACAACCATAAATTTTCATGATGCTAAACCAAATCCATGTCAGTCGAACTTTTATCCAATGTGCTGTGACTAGGGGAAATTTCACCTTCCCCTCTGTTCCAATATGCTTTTCCCATAAAGAGGCTCTGGATCCCGTACTTATGAGCTCTAAAATATCTGCTGATTAAGTAAATAAATGCTACCTGTCATATCATATTCAAGCCCTAGATCTAGTGTACTAATGCTGATGAACATTACTCATATCAAGGACTGCTACTCCATATATCAAGGTAAAAGAACTCTAGCCGCTCTTGATTATCAAATTCAGCCTTCTTTATTATAACTATCATCCTGACACTCTATTCTGATATTATGTTTTAAATGCTTATATTATGTAACTCTCTGTAATATAACTTACTCTATCATTAAGCCTCTACTTAAGATGTTTTCTTTTATTTCCATGTGGCAAATAATTCTATTTCATTATGTTTTATGTATTTATGTTTTTAAAATGCCAATAATATTTTCAAAATCGCTAACATATATTTTATTTCTATTTTTCCTACCCATTATTTATGGGGTAATTAAGAACGCAGGTTGATTAAAAATAAGTTTTATTCAACTTATGCAAGTGTTCGCGATTTTGGAAAAACAAGGTCATTAAGTTATAAAAATAGCTATAGAAAACAGATCAACATCTGTTTTCATAAAATGTTCTTTTACTTTTTAAATAATAATAATGCGCTGATCTTAACTTTTAATGTACTTTATATATATATATAAATCTATATTTTATCCCAACTATTACCACCACCCCAGTTATTTATGTATCAACTTATTTACTTTCATAATGCTTTTATTAACCAAGATGTGTATTCATTAAACATGTGGGGAGTTATGAATAACTTAAAGTAAAAAGAGGGGAAATCTTTATGTCTTGAAATTCTATATTTAGTAAATTTATCATCCATGCCTGTTTAGCGAGTAGATCATACCATTGCACAGGGTATTCTATAATTTATGGGTATTAAATATTTAATATAGTCTTTAAAGCTATACATTTCGTAATCCCCAAGTGTTGCATGTATATAGGCAATTTTGTTTCCATATTTATATATTTGTGCTTCTCTTTTTATGGAGGTCTCGCAAGTCGAGCTCCATCATCGTTCTCAATGTCCAAGAACCAGGCTTAAATCTCCATAGGGACATACTTGGTTGTATGTGCTTGCTTATATGGGGATCGCTCTGGAAAAACCAGCCCAATAATGCATAGCCGACTGCTCTTCATTTCTAAACCAATCCTGCCAACGTTTGCAGAGTATATCGGTATATTTTCAAAAGGAATTTCATGAAGCACACATTTGGATCCATGACTGGATCACATCATAGACGATGCCATGCACATACCACCTGTTATTATATTTCAAGTAAACCATGAACATCCATAAGCCGTAATGTTATGATTTTACTAAACAGACATCTATGTCCATTATTTAATGCGCATCTTTGTGACGAAGTTATTATTATTAATATAAATATTCATTAGCTGTCCCACACATCTGCGACTTTATAAACCAAATTAATAGTCATATTTTATACAAATGTAATGTTTCCTTATTAAACGATTATTCTCTTTCAAATCGGTTAAATGCTATATTTTTTGTTTTCTCTGGGGGTGGAATAGTATTTCAATAGTACGTTTCTAATAGTGCTAATTCTTTATGGTATCTATTATTGGCATCGCCGCAAATGTAAACAAAGGTATTGTAAAATCTGATCTTGATGTATCAATCAAAGATAATCTTATTCCTTAAAACCAAAATATTTATGAGGCCAGTGTCTGACAAATAATCAGATGCATTTATTTATGTTTTATCAATATAATAAATATCAAAATATATATCATACATTTCTGAATCATTGTACTTTCTTTTATTTAAATTAATATTAGTTCATAAGTTATGCTCATTATGATTAGATGACTCCGCTAAAATACATAATTAATATGCAAGGTCATGAGCCTTCATTGATTCTAAACTAGAGTTCATTTTAAGTTAGTCTATCATTAAATTTAGCATAGTCTTTTTGTGTCTCTGATGAGCGATGCCGGCGGTGAGATCGATATCATCGGGATTGTTGCTCATAAGTTGGTAGATCTGGGAAATAGACAAATAGGGCAGAATTCATGAGTGTTCCTGACTTATGTATCTTGTGCATGATTGGATTTGAGGTACTTTTGCCTAGATGCTAGATCTTGTTATGTAAACATACAAAACTGACCAGTACAGTATTAGCAATTGCTTTATAATTTATTATGTAAAATCTCATTTTATTATTGACATTAATGCTAATACTTATCAATATTACCTTATATATCCTGATAAGATTATGGATTTTATAATATATGCAGATAATTAACTAATGAAAACAGTCACTATTGAAAAATAAGTTTGAAATACTGTGTAATTTTTTATTAAAACAAGAAAATGACAGTAAATAATTGTTTTAAAATTATGGCAAGTCTTAAAAATAAGACAGCATACAATGATTAGAGACTGCTTTCTATAATTTTGATGGAAGAAAATGTTTTTCAAATCCACTTCTTCCATAGTTTGTGAAAGACATTTTTATTGCTAATGAAATTAAATTAATAGTGTATTGTCATCATAATTACTCATCAGAGAAAGGCATCTATTTATTTGTTTAGAGTATATTTTATTATCTTATTAAATAAGAAATTAATTTATATTTTCTTTATGCTTTTATACTATCAAATAATATGTGAACTTTATAAAGGAACTATTTATTGCTTAAAATATCTGCTCTCAGCTCATGCATATTATGTGCATATTTATTATTTACTGGGATGAAAGGCTATGTCATGGTATTTCCCCTAAAGAAAATAATAAAAGGGATTAATTCTATTATAAATGAAAGAATTATAATTCTTAATTTTGAGATGGGTAAAACAAAATATAGTGTATATGTTTTATATATTCAAAATTATTATTGATATCATGTAATTATAATTTATGTTCTATTTTTAATTATTATTATTATTTATGATATAAAATGTATTTATGATGGTAAAGATACATGAAACAGATTTGAATAAGATGTATTGGGTAAATGGTTTGTTTTAGAAGTTATTTTATTATTATTTAGAGTTCTTGTCTTTATTATTTCAACCTAATAAAATGAATTATTGTGCCCAGGGTATAACAACCTTTTATATCTGATATAAACATTTATAAATGAAAGTCTTATGGATATAGATGTGTGTGAATTTAGATAGCATATAATATTTAATGTTAAAGTTGTCAATTTACACAGTGTTAGACCAATTGGATGTGTTCAAATGATTATGAATGTTTGCACGAGATGATTATTCATTTATTTATCATTATTATTAAACTCAAACCTCATATGGTTATTAATTGATACACTGCTTGGAGTCAGCTATCAATTTAGATAATTTTATTCGAATATTTTATTGCTTTTGGTATGCATTCAGCCCCTCATGGGTGTGAACATTCTTGCTTAATTTCCAGCATTGCCTGCACATACTTATCAGGTGTCTATTCATATTATCCATCGTTCACCATGCTGGTAACCCAATATTAACATGTATTTTTGGTACCTTAAAATAGTTTAAGGCATGTCCAGCTTTATAGTTATATTATTAGCTCAATTGCAATTTAAATTTTACCCTTCATAGGTATTAGTAGTATTGTACTAATATAATTATTTTGCATAATATTTTGCTATCTTTATAAAATCCATAATAAGTGTATTTTTACACTTATTTTTAGACATTGTTTTGCAATACAAAGTGTTTAATAGCATACTAGGGGCTTGTATATAGGAATATATGCATGTTATTTTGCTTTATATACTTAATATTGAAAGGAATATAATTAGATAGAACAAGAGATTTTTTGGGTAGTAGTAAATGATTTCATTATAATTCCTGTAGAAATTGTTAAGAAAGAAATATTTATTGTGAAGTATATCAATATTTCTATTAGTCCAAGTTGTTAAATCAAAAGTAGTAGTATTGTAAATAGAATATTGTATTAAATATTTATCTTATATTGTAAATAAATATTTTTGTTATTTATTAAATACATTTCTGAATTGTTGCCATTATTATTGCATTAATTATTCAGAAAATCTAGTTTAATAAAGCTTTATTATTCATCATTATTTATCTATTTTTTATTTCAGCTACATTATAATAAGATAAATAGTGTTTATTTATCCTTATTTTCAAATACGTTTTTGTAATGTAGTTGGTAGCATAAAATGAACCATTTTTATCTGCTACATTATTTCATTTTGTACTTGAAGTTCATGTTAGAAGATATCAAAATCAGATATATTTATAGGTGTATAAATAAAATATCTATATTGGAAGAATTTTAAGATATTTTGGAAATGTTTTATCTGCTAGCTATGTTTTATTTAAAATGTTTAGATATTTTATTATTGCACATTTGGATTTCTGATTGCCTAAGACATAAGATATCTAATGATACAGTAATGAGAAGAAAATAGAGTATTTATTGTGTAATTTAAATAGTTATTATATTTTAAGAATTTTTAAAGTTTTTATTATTATTATTATCATCATCATCATCATCATCATCATTATTATTATTATAATATTTCAAAGATAGAACTTTATTAATTCTTTAAAAAGTTTACATTAGATTTTACATAATCTGAATGTGATGGGTTACAGGGACAATTATGCCTATAGTTCATTGATTACAATAGTTCTACTTGTAATGAAAGTTCACTTGTGAGTTCCACAGATGCTTTTGTTGCCCTTGTTGTTCTTATAGTGGTATAATTATTGTAGTCTATTAATTAAAATGTATTTATAATATTAGGTGATTACTTGGATAGTGTCTGCATGATTTAACAATATCTGTTATTATGGTTGTGAAAATGTGATTGATTATTGCTTATTTAAGCCAATGTTCTCTGGTTATAGATTGGAATGCTGTTTTATGAGTGACCATGTTGCAGCTACAATGTCTGGAGGACTAATTTTGCAATCTCAGACCCTTAATTGTTGTAGTTTGTTTGTAAAGATAGCTGGATGACATCTAGTATTATTTCCAAATGTGAAGCTGCAATGAGTACACCAGTATGCATATAATGGGAATGTAACTTCATGAACTGTGGGTGATATAGAAGGTTTTCGATATGATTCCATGTTTTTATCGAGATTTTTTGCCATTGATAGATATCCATCATGACTTTACGAGTGTTAGGTAGAACTTGGCAGATGTAAAATATGCACTATCAACCTCATATTTTTTTTGCTTTTGACATCTATATACCAACATTGATCATTTCTGCAATCTTTGCCATATAACAGAAGAAACACAACAGCATATTATTATTATTATTATTATTATTATTATTATTATTATTATTATTATTATTATTATTATTATTATTATTATTATTATTATTATTATTATTATTATTATTATTATTATTATTATTATTATTATTATTATTATTATTATTATTATTATTATTATTATTATTATTATTATTATTATTGCTGCTGTTGATGTTATGATGATGATGATGTACTAAATACACTGATTTGAACCCTCAGATAGACATTTATCAACCTGAGATAAGATTTAAAATTTTAAGAAGAATCTAAAATTAAAAAAGAAAAAAACTGAGATAAAATTTAAGTTGGAATAAGAACCTGATATTTTATTATTGATAGTTAAATTATATTGTCTATAAGAGAACTCATCACTCGTGAATGAAAATCCACAGCTATTGTGATGCTGTTTGTTCCCACTTTTCTTGGTTGGTTGGGAAGGTTACCTGATTGGTTACAATATATATTAATTGTAAGATAATTGAATTTGAATATTCACAAGTAAACTGTTGAAATGTAAGATCATAAAAATTTATAAGTTCAAACTTGGCCTTCTTCAGGTCATTTAATGTTTTTTAATTGTAAATTTGTAAATAAAAATATCTTATATAGTTTTTGTATATACATGTGTTGTGCTTTTTATAATTAATTTTAGCGCTTCATTGAAGAAATAAAATAGAAAAAATTTCAATATGGGGTTGTTGTTTTTTTTATGATAAAACAGTTAATTTAATTATAATTTAAAAACCAAAAGAACTTTTTTTTGTCGATTATGTATATAATGAAAATATACTAACAAAAAAATTCCATTTTTGTGATCAAAAATTCTTTTAAAAAAGTACATAATTTAAGGGTTAAAGTTGTTTTTTTTTTACGTAAATATTTTTAATTTTTATTGTTTTTATGAACAAAATTAAATATATTATTAATTATGAAAATAGTCAATAAAAATAACATTTATAGAATATATATATATAAACATGAATCTCTTATATAAATCATAAAAATAATTTAGCTTTAGTAAGGAATTGAGTTTTTAGAAAGCACAAAGATTATACATACATTAGTTTTCAAAATTAAAAAAAATGTGTTTTTATTTTATATTTTTTTATATGAAATAAATTAAAATATAAACTTAATTTAGTTTTTTTGTTGTTGATGTTTTTTAAATATAAAATATATATGCATCACAAAAATACATTTCTTATTGAATGTATTAAAATTTCTCTTTTCTTTAAAAGACCACATATGGTTAAAATTTTGTATATAAAAATTTAAATAATTGAGTCATAAAAATAAAACATTTATAAATAGTCAAAAGAAAGAAAAATAATGTATCAATAAACAGAAATAGGTGATTTAAAAAAAAGACATGAAGTACCTAACATGAAGTCTCAGAGAATGAGTAAAAATAGTTATTCTAGGCAATATTCCTAAATACATTCTGATGAATGGGTTAATTTTTTTAATTGGCCAATTAAATGAAACTGATGTTACTGATATGTCATTTTCACAACTGAATGCTAAAATTTTTATTCTGAATACCTAATAATAATAAGCAGCCACTCACAAAATGATTATGGCCATTCCAACTCCAAAAACCACAAAAAAAGGAGAAAGGAGTGAGAAAGAGAGAAACAACTCTAGAACACATTTTTGCTATGATTATACAAATCAATTTGTGAAAAAAAACAAATATGTCCACATATAGAATATGCTAGTCCATTTTTGTTTAATTGATATTTTATGATGTTGACTTTTAGTTTCATCATCCAAAAACTTTTTTTTTTGAATCACTTCAACATCATGCATATTCTATTCTCCACCATATCTTCCCAATGCAAACAAATGACATTTCATTTTTTTAAAATGTCTTTGGGATAATCCATATAATGTAGATGTAGTCTACCTTTCTATAAAACCCATGGCCAAGTTTACCATAAAACATTCTTTTAGGAAGTCTTGCATTGTTTATTTTATTTTACATGTCTAATCCAATAAACATGTGATTTTACAATAATAGACTCAATAGCATTACATCCAGTAAACTGAAGAATATGTTATCTTGCCATTGTATTATTAAAATTTTATGGAGCATCCTTAAATAAAACTTTTTAGTTCTTTTTTATTGTATTGATAGAGTGTCCAAGTTTTACTTCCATACAATAAATTATGTAAAATAACAGCTTTACACACAACTATTTTAATTGCAGTAATTATTTTCCTGTGATTAAATACTCCATCTTTTAAAACATTGACGTCTGTGTTATATCTCAACATCTAAGTCCACCTTGTTACTTATAAAACTACCAGGGCATATAAACTGATTTATATTCTCAAGTTGATAGTCATCCAAGCTAAAAGTTGCTGAGGATTTTTCTTTTGTCATTGGATGATAAAATATTAAGTCATCTATAAACATTCCAAAAATCATGACCATAAAAATTGAAACAATATTGAAGCAAGTAGTTTAACACCAATTTTTTCTTTCAAATGTCTAATAATACTTTTCTCATTCCATTATAAACTTATATAATATAAATAAGTTTTTGTGGACAACCAATTAATTTCAAACAATGTCATAGAGCTGTCCTTTTAACTAAACAAATGCCTTGACCTCATCAATAAAAGCAATCTATAAATCACTCCTTTGTTCCCAACACTTTTCTTGTGTTTGTATGGTAACAAAATTACATCAATAATATTTTTTTGATTCTCTAAAACCATATTGAGATTTTAATAATCATTCACTATAACTGGAAGCAACCTATTTAATTTGCTGTATGAATAATAGTATTCCATGATATTTATTGCAATCTTGCTTATTCCCTTTGGTTTTAAAAAATAGAGCAATAAAAGCATTCTTGATTGTATGGCACAACTTTATGGTCATCGATATTTCTAAAAAATTCCAATATTTTTAAAACTAACATAATACCAGTATATTTTTATCATCTCCAGCTATTTCATCAAGACTTGTTGTAACCTTTCCATTTTTAAGATTACAAAGAACTGTTTTGACTTTATCAACATGGACCTCTTTGTCCAAATGTAAATGAATAGATAAAGTTGATATACGATTAAAAATCATCATCTCAATTCTTGCATCATTATTCAAAAGATGGTAAAAATTGGTTGCTGTAGCAATAAAGAAAAGAAAATTATGTTAAAAACTATTACACAAGGGTTCACTTACATGGGTTAATATTCAGAGCTGAAATTAAGATGCTAAAATAGTTCGTGTTAAAAGGGTTTACATTCATAGACTGCCAAATGATGATTAAGCATTAATATGTTATTGTATTCTATTGCATAGTTATTCTACCTAACTGTGAATACAGAACTTATATATATATAGTAAATATGTCTGAAATATATATATATTTTATCACTATAGTAATCAATTTTCTTGTTTAAATTTAAACTTTCCCTTTTTATTTTATTTTTAAAAAAAATGTTTACATTATTACATTTTTGATTTTTTTTCTTTTTATCACTGAGATTTTAAATTTACCTAGTTATTTATAAATTTTCATGTGAAGCCTAATTAACTGTGAAATTAGATTAAATAACTGTGACAAACAAAAGGAGTGGAAATCTAGATCTTCAACAACTCATCAGCTTTGCCTGCATCTTCTGCGATATGTTTTATATAACTTTGAAAATGAAATTATTTTCTGATAATGGAACTATGAAATAATTAGTTACTTAAAGAGGTAATATTAAACTATTTCTTTTATTATTATGTTTATCATTTTAATTAATTTATGCCCCTGTGTTATTTTTAATAGTCATAATTATTAATATTATTTTAAATTATTGTTATTATCATTGCTGTTTAACAGTTATCAAGCATCATTTTAGTATTCCCTCCCCCCATTCCAAATAGTCAGCAATATGCAATATAAAGAGCAAATAATAATATTGCATAGTTGGTCTTCTGATTGTAGCAGCTTGTAAATGCAAGGTATGCCTGTCAGATATTTTAAAAAATCTTGAATGATCTAGAAAAGTCATGTGACATTACTTTTTTCAAGATTTTCAATAAATAACAATAAAACGTTTGCACTTTAAATATATATACAATATGTATCATAATGACGTATAAAACTAAAACTGAATACATATAATACTCATTTATATTGAAACAATGTTTCATTGCCAAGACACATAGAATAGACAAGAATAATAGTAGAGGCTTAAAATACATTTATATATATATATATATGCAGATGTGTGTGTGCATGGAAAATATTTGGTACAAACACTGACTTTAAAAGAAATAAAAAGATAAAATTTATTCACAATTATATTTATTCAATATATAAAATAAAAACTATATTTCATTTGTGTTACTAAATATTTAAATGAAAGAACAATTAAAAGTATTTTTTAATTTTGTTTCTTACAAATTAAGATTGCTTTAAATTAATTAAAATGTTAATTTCTGTAATTAAAGATGTTTTTTTAATGCAGAAAAATTTTTAAATAAAAGAATTTTTTAGAATAACAACATTAAAAAAAATGAAAAAAATAAAAAAAATTATTTTTAAAAAATCAAAATTAGTAATACTATTTGTCATGTACATGTGGGGTTCAGATTGACCTTAAGTCAACATGGGTGTGACAAGAATCTCGGCCTCAGGGTGGCCTTCGAGCATTCCATCATCAGATTTTCAACTGGATGGACGGTTGAAGAGTTGGAGTGTGTAGTAGATTGGAGCCTGTCCATTAAAGTATGAAGATTGTCTATCTTAATATATATCTGAGCACTTATAGTATATATGTGTGGGAGATGATAATCTGGACCAAGTGATGATTGCTGGTTTAGCATGAAATATGTATATTGGTCATTATTTATCTTTTCAGCATATATGTGCTTGAGTGTATCAGTGTTATTAGATAGAGTGGAGAGTGATGGGTCATCTGAAAGTCTGTGCTCATATACCCTATATTATATATATAGACACAGGTATATAATAAGCCTGTGTTTCAGTTATTATTTGGATTTTTATAAAATTGATGGGTTTAATTATATTTTAATTCTACAATTACACAAGATTAAATGAAAGGGAATTCTCTTATGATTTTGGTTTGATTAATTAAAAAAACTTTCTCTATGTTTAGTAAAATTATAAGCTAATTAACATAGATAATAAACTCTTACAAAAATCTAAGCAATGAGAGAGCCTGGTTAAAAGTATAAATAAGACTTAAAATAAGCAAAAAGTTTCAATGGTATGCTTATAAAAGGGAATGATACTATGTGTACTATTTTTTAATAATATAAATAAAAATTAATTTTAACAGCAGCTTAATCTCCATGAAAGACTAAAAATTTGATTTCTCCAAATTTCTTGGGAGTAGATCATGAAGCAAATTTTAAATGCCAGGAACCTATAAAATACAAAAGACAAAGTCAAATTTCCACAAAATGGATATTATGGCTAAGTACAACTTCAAAAAAATAATTGATTTAAAATTCCTTATGATGACTATAATAAAATTTGAAAATGAATGTGATTTAACTCACATAAGCTGAAGCTTTATCATTACTCAAAACAATTTATATGTACATTGACATGCTTTACCAATCTCAAAATTTAATTTGTATATCAGTTAGCTAAGCAAATTTAATTTTAATTTAAGTTGTTTTTTATTTAGCATGGTATTATATATATATATGCACACACACTAATAGTAAAAAAAGATTTTATAATTAGCTCAAGATTTCAATGTAGCAATTTTTATTTTTTAAAAAAAGTGAACTTTGTAACCAAATTTTATTATCTTTTAGTAAAATATTTTTATATAATCCAGAAACAGTGCTTAATCTGTAAAATTTTCTCTTTATTGACTCTAATCCCTTTCATTAATTAAGAGTTTAACAAAATATAATTTTATTTCTATTAAGCATTGTTGTCTATAAAATCCTTTAATTAATATAATTAATTTGGAATTTCCTAATTAGTCTAAATTTTCTGGCTAATCTTAGTAGAAATTTTAATCACTGGTTTGCTCATTGAGGAGATTCTTTAAATTCTTGAGAGGGACAAACAATGAGTTGTGTGTCTATGTAAGACTAACTGAAAATTATTAATTATTCCATTCCATTCTATTCTGCTAACTTCAAGAAACTGTGCTATATTCTGCTTACATTATTTGAGATTTGTGTTTTGATCCTATATTATATGTGCCCATCTAAAAAATAAACTTTGGACTCCAGTTTTCTGTATCAAAAGCCATGTGTGGCTAAGAAACCAAAGGATGAACTACTCTCCAGAATGAATCTCTTTTTAGCCAGAATATACTAAGTTCACCTACCAACTGACCTCATGAATTATCTAACTGCTGACATCCTACATCTTATCATAGAAAAGCACTTCTCTACAACCAAAAAACAAAGAAAACACTGTAACAATCTATCAGTATGCAAAGATTACATACTCATTTGTAAATAATTTGTACAGAAAGTAAGGTCTTTCCACCCATGTCATTATGGATTCATGGTAAAATCTTTACATGAACTATTTTTTATATATAATTGTAAGTTAATGATGTAAGAGTGCATGTAAATTCTGTTTATTAATTTGTATTTTTATATTCCTGTATTATTAAGGTATAACTTTTTATATTTCAATTTGATTAATTTTTGTCTTATAGCTCTTGGCCTTTCAGATATATATCATAGATTATAAATATTCCAGTTTTAATCTTTTAATTTCTTTGGCAATTGAGAATTAAGTAATAAAATGCAATACTTTTTTAGAATCTTTTTTTTTAAAGCTAACAGAACTATTTAGAAAGAATCTTTACTTCCCCCTCCAATTTCACCAGTTTTAAACAGCTTAGATTTTCTGAGCTAAAGAAAAGGTTTTCGTTAGAATTAAAAGAAACTCTGGATTAATATTTTTTTAAATACATTTTCTAATTAATAAACTTGGCATATTCATTTCTTACTTGATGTATGTGGATGTGGGTATAACAAGTTTTATATAGGCATTAAACCATTTAAATTACATCTTCATTGATAATTTTTTTCTATTACTCATAAAATTATCTTTTAAATCATATATAATATTTCTTACCTGAGATAATTCATAGCTTCAGAATCGCCAAAATAAGTCGCATATGAATTCTTTATTCTCATCTTGTACCCAAAAGTTCAAATCTCAAAGGCATCTGTAAGGGAAAATGTTCATCCTAATAAAAGATACAAAACAAATAATTTCCAGAAGATGGATATGCATTTATCATCATAGCAATTGGCTTCTTATCTATCTAAAACTAGAAATTGTAGGTTACTGTCTGTATTACTGATAAAATGAGTTTCATCCCTTCATTTTACACTTTTTGTATACATCAGTGATGTTTATATTCTTTATGCACACCAGTGATGCTATCTTGTTATATTTATTGTCCCACAGAGATATAATTTATTTGCATATAGCTTATTTGCTAGCTATAGAATTGAAAATAATGTGATGCAAGATGTGTCAAAACTACTGAGACTACAGCATGAGTAACAAGGCATAGGTGAAAATTGATTCTTTGTCTGTATACAATTTCATGTGGTATATGCATAACTATTGTTGTTATCTCCACACCCACACCATTTGAAATCTTTTTTTGTTGGTTATAAGTGTTTATATTTTCACATGGTACTATGTCCAGTAAATTTTGTGATTGCTTTGTCAACTGCAAAATTTCTGTATATTTGAAAATTAGTCCTAAAATTTACATTGTACTGCTCTATAATATCTTAATATTTATATATATATATATATATATATATATAGTTACTTGTTTTATAAACACAAACCTGTAACTGCAAACACAAACACAGTAATATAAATATAAACATAGTAATAAATTATTAAACTTTTTGAGAATCATTATGTCTAGAAAATAAAACTGTCTAAACTTAGATCAGAATCCCAAAATTACATAAACTACTTCTGTTGTATTTGAATATAAATGTTTAAATTTATATACATATAATAAAGAGCATAAATGATATATAATTTATATATTACACAGACACCAATACAAAGACAAATATACCATTTATCAAATAATTTTAAAAATTTACTATTCAAATAATTAAAATATTTTTTTTTTACTTACAATCCTATATTCTAGTTCAAATCTCCAAAATTACATAAACTATTTTTGTTGTATTTGAATACAAATGTTTAATTATATCCTACACAGACATCAATACAAATACCAACATAAATTTATAAAATATTTTTAAAAAATTTACTATTCAAATAATTAAAAATAAAAAAATTTAATATTTAGGAGCCAATATTCTAATTACGTTTTGAAGGTCTTGACATGCGAAATTATCAGCACATTTTTAATCCATTTTCATAAGTTCTTTGGCCATTTAAAACTTTTTATCTTTATTTTCTCCGTAAAAAATAATAAACTTAGTAAAAAATAAAAAAATTAAATGAAGGTACAAATAAATATATTCATAAAAAATTCAATTTTTTTCATATTTCAACATATGTCATTCAAAAGAGAATTTAAAAATGAAGCAAATGCTGTGATTTCTGTTGTCGTCATGCTAGTAGTTTTTATGTCAGTTTAAAAAGGACACAAAATTTTAATGACATGCCACCACAGTGCTGCATCACCACTATAAACAGTCAACCTGTTAAACTTAGTTAATAATAAATTAGAAATTGTGAACAAACAATAAAGTAATAATTATGTTGGACGTTGAAATTTTTTTTTCTTCTTTTTTAAATGGTTATTACTATTTATCTTAGCCTTATTGTATGTTTTTCTAGTTTCTATCAATATAAAGTTTTTTGCTCTAACATTATGAAAACTGAAGTTATTGTGAAAATTATGACTCAAGTCAGTTTTTTAAAAATTCAGTATGGTGTCAAGGATAGCGAACTAGTTAAAGTAGTGGCAGTTTTGTTTACTTACTATTTTTATCATTTTAATTATCATCTAACTGAGATTGGCTTGTGTGTGTGCATGCTTATAAATAATTCCTTTTTAGATACCATGGGAAATTTACTTATCTATTTGACCTTTCATTGATTTTTATGCCTACAATTAGATGTAGATGGATTTGGATTTAGCATTAGGTTCAACTAGGTTTCTACACATGCTCATTTATATATTTGTATGTTTTAATGTGTTTATTTACCACTTGAAATTTTCAGTCCTTATTGCTTATACCTTAGATCAAATATTTATTCCCAGGTCTTTATTGCTATATTTTGTAGAAAATATATTAGGCTTTAGTAACTCGAGAACTATAAGTTATAAACCTATGTTTGACTTCTGGATTTTGATTTAGCATTGGGTTCAGCTAGGTTTCTATGCATGCTCATTTATATATTTGTATATGTTTTAACCCATTTCTTCTCAGATCTTTATATATATATTTACTTTTATTTAACATCAGTTCCTTACAGGCTTATTTATTATTGTTCATTATCTGTTTCATCTTGTAGCCTGAGTCTTGCACTGCATATGAGCAGCACCTGAGAGCTTATTTAATAATAAAATCTGCCAATGCTTAATAAGTAACGTTTTGCAAAGATATGTACACACATCTGCAATTGTCAAGCATATGGAGAATTCTATTATATTCACAATTATTTAATGAATAAAATTAATTCAAAGGAGAGGGTTGAAACAATCAACTGTCAAATACATTAAATATTCTTTAAAAGAATTTATACTAAGTTTTAATATATGATTGAGCTAAATATAGTTCAAACTACCATTATTGTAAGCTATTTATCATTATTTTTACTATTATTATTGCTGTTAATTGTTAGATTTGTCTGGTATTTGTTTACTGTTGTCTGCCCTACCAATTGTTTATTTTATCAAGAATCTCTACTCTCCTTGATCTAGTGGTAATAATTTATTTATATATAGATGAACAGCTGTGTAGGCACTTGTAATGAATATCTACGCCAACCAAAAATAAGTATTCTAGACTAGAGACCTAGTGACACCCTCTGTTGAAAAATATTAGATGTGCAGGCTGTCCGGTAAAATATATATATCATCAAAAAAAAAAATTGCAAGCAAACCAACTACAGTTATGTATGCGTGGGTTCAAGATGTAACTTTGAACTATAAATAAATCATAAAGCGTTCTCTAAAATCAATCATGGAAATATTGTTAGTTTTAAGATTATATTTCGTAGGAATATTTCTTAGTCTGTAAATGTATTTATGTATATTAAAGATTTTTGTTTTAATAATTTTAAAAGTAAAAAAAGTTTGAGCATGTTTAATTAGAAAGTGCATTAAGAAAAGAAAAAGGGAAAGGAAAAAATGAAATTGCTTAAACTGTCCAATTTCTCATTTAAAATTATTTATCTTTCGATGTCTTATAAAGTTATAAAGAAATAATTTAAGATTTTTTAAAAAAATTATTAATTACTAAATACAAACTTAAATATTTTACAAATAACAGATGAATATGTGTTTAAGAATCTTTTGCTAATGTGTATTACGTTGTTTTTTTTTAATTATTGTGAAATTTAAATAAGTCTAATCATTTATAGTAAACAAATTAAAATGTTTGCACTAATAACATGGTATGAAATGCTCAATGGTTAATGACTGCTTATTTTATATTCATACATGAAGGCATATATGATTTCTATATGTGTGTGTTTGAGTGTTTATTAATTGTATGGCAGAGATCAATGATAAAAATGTATTATTACGAAATATAATGCTGAGAAATAATGAGACTGAATATTGAAAGAATAAAAAAATATTTATTTGTGTAACGTATATACTACTTAGATTTAAAAATGAAGTTTATCGAGTCAAGTTTTACAACAAATAATATTATATAAAGTTAAAGAAAGTTAAAATATCAAAGTTAATATGTATATGTGAAATAGTATTTATATGTAAATCACGTTCAAAGATGTAGCAGAAGTTTTAGATATTTCTGAATCCATCTTCTATCTGGGGCAAAATATTCATTCTAGCAAGAGTAGTAGTATTCACATATTTAATAATTAACAATTGGGATAACTATATTATTGCAGTTCTAATTATTGGCACAGTGTAAATTTCTAGTGCATTAATTGCTATCCAAATATAATAGGCTATTTATTGGCAATAAAGATCATGAAAGTTATCATGTTTGCTTCAAATTTAGAATGGACTTAATTAAGTCGCATTAATATAGTTTGGCACAGTATAGTTAAAATAGATGTTACTATATTCATGTTTGGTCAGAACACAACCCTCTCTATTATAAAACAGGATTGTAAGATATAAATTAAAAGAAAAGCTAGTTTAGATGATGAAGACACAGTTAAAATTACTGACATCAAAAATGGAACTATACAAACAGAGGTAAATTTCATTCATGTATATATATATATATGTGTGTGTTAGCTAGTTTTTTGTATTCACTCAATACTAACTTGCTAATAAATTGTATATATAAGGGATTCAAACTCAGACTTTCACACAACCCTCAACTCTTCATGCCATCTCATATTGCTGATCCATCTGATCACACATGTTGAAAAGATAAATAATCACCAATATACATATTTCATGCTAAAACAGCACTCATCAGTTGGTCCAAATTACCATCTCCACACATATATACAATCAGTGCTCAGTTTTATATTAAGATAACCAATCTTTATACTTTAATGGATAGGCTTCAAACTACTCCAACCCACAACTCTTCAACCATCCATTTCATTGAAAATCTGATGATGGAACATTCAAAGCCCACATTAGTGCCAATCTGTTTTTTGTGACGAGTTTATTGTTTTGGAAGCAAATTTGAGATGGAGATCAAAGCATTCACAGGAATAGGATATCTGTATTGTATTGACATCTATCTTATTAGATGATACTGTGTAGTGAATCACCTTTGAAGTTTACATACCCTCATGGATTGTTTATTCACTTAGTTGTCTTATGATGTCAATTGTTTGTTGCATTCACTCTTAGGTATGCATCAAAGCTTTGCTTAATCTAACATGGCCTGACTATAATGATAATTTGAGACCATTACAATATATAGTAATTAGCTTTATGAAATTTGGTTCCTGGCATAATATTTATATATTGTAATTTATGTATTTTAAATATGTGTTGTTTCAAAAGTTATTTATTTTCAATTAGATTCATGCATTTTTAATTTTAATAATTGCATATAATAATCATTTATATACAGTAATTAGCTTCCTGAAGCACAATCCCTGGAATAAAAGTTGTAATTTGTAATATTTAAGTAAATTTTAATTTTCTTTTTTTTTCTCTTTTGAATAGAATCATTCGTTTTTAATTTAAATATTAAAAATCACCAGTGAATGTATGGGGAGATTTATATGTTAATATCCAGGTCCATCTGCTAAGATTCTTGGTTTAGGATGAAAAACTATCTAGAGAGGAGGTGGTTGGTATTTTTCTTTGAGAATTAATAAGAGTGACTAGCTATTTATTCATTTTTACAATGTTTAATTGTTACATAAAGTAACATGATATTAATTTTGTTATACATAAAAAAATATATATATAAATGCTTATATGTAATTGTAAGTAAAACATTTAAAGTTCCTGTTTCTTTTTCTCTTATTAATTAGAGGTATTCATTTATAAAGTTTAAGGAATTATATTTATTGTATATATTCAATGATAATGGTTCTCTATGTTAGCTAAATTTATATACTATATGGATTTTATATTAAAAATTGTACATGTTAGTGTATATCAATAATGTATGTGTTAAATACTGAGTTAAACCAAGTTGGTGATACAAGTTTTATGTGATCAAGATTTTGTCTTTGTTAATGCAAACTGGACAACAAAGATACAAACATGTATTTAATATATAAAAATGAATATGTCAAGATGTTTGTTAGCCGAGAGGTCAGCACAGCCATCTTGGAAGCAAGAAGTTGTTTGCAGATGGTTGTTGCGGGTTCGCCTCCCAGCCAATGCTATGACATATGGAAAAAAAAATGAATAGACTTTGATAGTCATGTATTTATTTAGATGTTCTTTTCTTACTTAATCAAGGACAATACCTTTTACACATTTTAATGTTTTTACAATACTCATTAAAATTCAAGATGTAAATGTAAAATTAAGATGTTAAATTGTAAAAAAAAAAAAAAAAAAGAGGACAGACAATTATAAATTGCCATTAATACTGTCTGTGTATATAATTTGGTCATCTTCAGAAAAATGTTTTGACTGCAACATATAAGAGATTAATAATTGGTGCTACAAAAAAATAAAACAATCTTCATTGTTGAATCAGCTGGTGATGAAAAATCTTCAATGGTTGTGGCTTGCATTGATATCAGTCTAAAAACAGTGATTTTTAGTGGAAAATGAACTTTGATGTTGATGTGAAGAACATAATTTAATATGCAGCAGCCATGTTTAACAAGTTAAATATAGGTTGTTTTGTCATAGTGATATACCAATTGCCATTAAATTAATTATATGTAAAAGTGATGTGTAGTCTATGGGAACAATGGATATCACTTTTATATTTATAAGTTTTTATATTTTTACTTTATAAAAAATGTCAAAACCAAAAGTTTATATGTTTGGTTTTTTTTCATGAAAATGATAAAATCAGTCATATATATTTATTCTAGAATGCTGTGCTAGTGTTTTCTCATTCTGTCACATCTTTGTCTCATATAAATAAAAATGGAAGTATTTTTTTGATCAAATCCATATTCTTAAAAAAAAAATGTAAAAAATCTAAATCAGCCCAGTAATGCTATGTCTATTTGTTTTTGACTAGAAACAGTGCTATCGAGCGGTGTGGATCATCCGAAGTTGAGGTATCAATTTTTAAAAGTTACATCTTGGCATGACAATAATTCAAAGATTTACTACTATACAGTATTTTTTCTTTATGGAAGCAATTTTTAAATTAAATTGACAAAGTTAGTTACTATAAAGTTATGCCAGCAATGACATGACAATAGCTAATAATATCTATAATAGCTTATACAGTATTTTTTATATTGTTCTGAATGAATGGTACAATACATTAAATTTTGAAATTGCCATTCAAGTATTATTAAAAATATTCTTATTAAATTTATCATACTTCATACATTTTTTAATATATATATACATACATATTAAAACCAATATTCCTCTAAGAATAGACTATATCTGAACTAAAAATTTAAGAGCTGAGCATACTAAAATGCCAATGTGCTGCAAAAAATATTAAAATTTAGCACTTACTTGCATGTTTACATATAAAATAGTTTATACAAAACCACAAAACAATATAATACTAGATAAAAATCCAAATTTTACCAAAATCCTTACACAACCATGGTTTCATCTGCTAAACAAATATCAAGTGAAAATCAAACTAATGAAACAACATATATATATATAACAAATAAACCTTCCCATAATTCATTTCAGAAACCAACTTCCCTTTATATCAAAAGATGTCTTCATAAGATTGATAGCCTCAGATTCAAGAAGTTTTATCATTAAAGTTTCTTTTACTCTTCTCTTTAATTCATTATTTTCATAAAAACTAACTGTTGCATTGTCAAACAATATTTTATGACCTGGATTCAATTCATGAATATATAAAGCTGAGTTATGATACCTATGTTTAACTCTACTTATATGAAACTTTAATCCTTTCATTAAGACTAAATTTACTCCGACTTATATAAATCTTACTACAACCACAAGAAATTTTATAAATAATACCAGGAATAGATTTACTAAAAATCGACTGTTTTGAAACATTCAATAAAGAATTCAAATAAGAACCTTTCTTCCTAAAAACCTTCATTCCTTCTAACAAATGATTATTCTTATAAACCAAATTATAAATTGATGACTTAAATGGTAAAAACAAACTCTTTATCATTACTAACCAAAAAAATGTTCCTATTAGTGTCATGACTATAAATATTCTTATTAAATACAACATTTCTAATAAATTCATGATTATAACATAATTCTATATAATCAGTAGCAAACTGACTTTTTTGAATATCAGGATTATTACTAAAGTTATTAAGCCTTCTATTTCTACAACAGAAATTCAATAAAGATGTTTTTTATGCATAAAAGGCTGATAACTATCAGGCCTAATCATATTTCTCAAATTCTTAGGTTTTATAAAATGGCTACAAAATAAAACATTATCAATCTTCTCTACACTTAAATCCAAAAATTTTAATTTTACAAAATCAAAACGACTACCCTCAATAGTAAAATTAATACTGAAATCAAAAGCATTCAATCCATCTGAAAACTCCTCTAATTTTTCTTTCTTAATGACAAATAAACAATCATCAACATAGCTGTCAAATAATTATAAAGAAACAGAAAATTGATAGAACACATTAAAGGAGAAATAACATAACCAATAACCCAATACTCTTTAATTTTTATAAAAAAAAAAAAAACACCATTACACATAAAATACATTGATTCCTTTAACAGCAAAAGCAAATCATGAATAATCTTATCTGCAGAAAAACACTCAATTTTTTTTTAAATTGAAAGAAAAATACCAATATGTTTTAATCTATCAACTGATTTATACATATTTTCAATGTCTAAACTATTAAAAACACTGGTTATCATCTAAAACAAACACATTTATTTTATTAAAAACCTCAAAAGAAGAAACACAAAATTGACCTAATTTAATAGTTTTTAAAAAATCTTATTAAAAATTTTGATATTTTATCAACAATTCCTCCTGTAAAATCAAAAATATATCTTAAAGGAAAACTATCTTTATGAGATTCCAAATTAAAAAAAACTTTTGGAGCCACATAATCACTAGGATACCAACTTAAATAAGTAGTTTTATCAAAAATCTTTTTATTTTCCATAATTTTAATCAATTTACACTTTATTTTTTTTACAGGGATTAGAATCTGAAATAGCATACTTTCCATTATTTAATTCTAAAGAAACTCTAATTTCAAAATCAATATTATCTAACAATACAAACCAGCCACTTTTATCTTCTTTTAACAAGATAATAGGGTCATGTGATCTATAACTCTTATTTTGACTATAATATCATTGACTTTCAATCTTCTTTTAAAAAAGACTAATTTGCTTAGGGGCAAAAACAAATTTTTCTCTTTTATGTAATTGACTATTCAAAATAACCTGTAAAGACACTTTATTTTTATCAGAAATATTACTACTACATTCAAGAGCAAGAATAAAATCAAAAACTATATTAAATAAAAGTTTATATATAATGAAATATTGTAGAACAAAAACAATAACAAAACTCAATAATAATTAGTCCTTTGTTTTTTCACATTGTTCTTTATGAGTCATCCAAATTTTATACATTTTGTCTAGTTTATCTGCTTTTTTGATAAAATATAGTGCTTAATTTTTATTAAATTATTCAAATGTTTGTCTAAATTTTTTACAGGAATTTGATTTTGTTATTGTCATTAAACTAAAAACACATTTCCAATCAATGCTAGAAGCTTGAAAACTTGCACAAATATTGAAAAGTACTAAAAGTTCTTTATATTACTGGTCTTTTAAGACATATGTAGTTAAATCTTTAAATGTTTCAATTACTTACATTTTTCATTTACTAAAAATTTCATATTACCTTATAATGTTCTAAAATTATATATAATCTTATATAGTTTTTATCATTATTATTTAGTATAGATTGATATTTTACAAATAAACATTTTAGACAATCTTTTCCATGCTTTATGTTTAAATTAATTTTCATTACAAAAAAATTCAAGGCATTCAAATCATTTATATCTTCTCTGGAAATCTACTAGTACTTAAATGATTACAAATTGTATAAATATAAGTATTGGCAAAGTACCTATATAATCATTGGAATCTAAACTTGTTTGAACATCCACACTTCATATTCCAGCAAACATTATCTAGATATTGTGCTCTTAGTTTATTACTTTTTGTCTTTGTAAATTGGAGTGCCTCCACTGATGATAAATTAGTTCTTTGTAAATTTTTGTTTAATGCTAAGTAATATTTACTAAGACTTTAACCTCAAGAATGTGCGTGTAAGGTAATTCCACAAATGCATTTTGAAGAATCACATATGCTACTCAATATTGAGGGTTTTTAAAACAATATTTATTTAGTGGGTCATTGAATTCATCACCTTTTTCTTTTTTGTTGTTGTTGTTTTTAACTTATTAAAATATCATAATTTCGTACCAGAGCATTTAGTATAAAATATTTAAATATTTATCTTACTTCATTGAGAGATCTGAATGATATAACATCAATTTTTGAAATGTTGATCAATTTTTAAATTTTTCTAATTCTTAAAGATGATCTATTAAACATTGAACATATTGTCCTTATAAGAGTTTGAATAAACTTAATAAATGGAACCTGTTTCCATGCATGAACTATTCCCAAGATCTTGCAGTTCTGTTGAATTAAATGTGAAATATCACCTCGTAGATGGGCAATCATACCATTTGTTTCTCCTAACATTAGGAGAGGTAAACATAACCATCTTTTTGTAAGTCAAGATTATTCTCTCTATAAAACTTTTTTAGCCCTATTACAGTAGAATGGTTATCATAATCAATAAGCTTAACAATGCCAACAAATTTTGTCTGACAGTTGGATTTAAATTTTGATCAGTATTTTATTTATTTTTTTCTACCAAAATATCTATTTTCATCATTTACCAAAAAATGAAATGGAGATATATTTAAACATACATTCTATAAATTTGATAATTCTTGCTATGCCATAATAAGGGAATATTAACATATTTTTCTACATTATCACATATAATTTGCACAAAAGGCACTGATAAATTGTTAAGATAACATTGTCTATTAGGATTTTAATCATGTTTTTATGTATTTTCTTGCATTCAGCATTTTTTAATATGATTACGATCTTCCAGGTTTTCAGTTAAAATTTTCAAAATTCCTTTATTGATTTTACTGAATAAGTATAATTTTTTTTTTTTACTTAAATGTCACTTTAAATAGTCTATTGTATATATGGCCTATTTTTTTGCTGATAATAAATTCACCTTTTGAATTTGACAGCAAATTTTACAAATGACATCATTGGTATTGTTTCGATAATTAAAAACATCCCCAAGTTTAATACAGTAGACATACTTTTTGATAATGATAGCATTTCAGTTTCAACAGATCAGGAGAGCCATCCATATTTAAATTTTTTATTTTTAGATTGATTTGATGATTAGATCTTGCTGAACATTTCAACATTTGTAGGGCATAAAATTAAATATTTATATGTTGGATAATTTTTTAAATTATAATAAAAAAAAATGTCTCATCACATTCAAGTTGCAGTCCCAGTTGCATCAAACATCCTGCCATGGCAACGGCCAATGGAGGAAAGGCAAGGAATCAGTCAACATTGTTATATATATATATATATGTCAAAATGTAATAGTATTGGAATCTATGTTTAGTTGTTTCTGACAGGATACAATGAAGTTACCATAGCAATATTCCTGCCCCCACTTCATGTAAGATCAATCTTTCAATCCAAATTATTAATCTGGATTCAACTTTGTATTTAAATATAAAAGTAAATGGTATAATGCTTCAAATATTGGCATATCTGGAATGTGCAAAAGCCACTGAGCAGTGTGCAGGCTTTCAAAATTGCTGCACAATTACATAGTGCACAACTTAGAGGAAACATTAATTAGAGCCATTGTAATTTTAATGTAAACATATCTAAGGAAAAATGCTGTGTGACTCATTCTTTATTGACAATATCATTTGGATGTCTAACTTTTATTGATAAATAATAATAAAAATGAGAAGACCAAACCTGCACTTGGCATTTCACTACTAGCTTTTATGATACATTAGATTAGTTAACAAAGGATATAAATAAGCAAACAAATTTTGTTAATTATGTCTTCTTTATTAATGAGGGGAAAATGAAATTCAGTTAGTGTTAATCATTTAAATACTTTTTTTAAAGCTCATAAAAAGCATCCTTAAATCATTTAAAAATAATGCTTTCATTTAAAACATTTGATATATATATTGATTCACAATGAAAGATCTTACCACAAGTCAATGGTAAATAAGCTGTCATTCAGACAAATTTACTGTTTGGAAGTGATATAGAGATATTAGAAGTATGATAGTGAGATTATAATCCCAGTGAGTATATATTTCAGCCACTGGATGATGAAAAATCTATAGTTTGTAATAGCGCAACTTTGTTAGACTTGCCAAGTAAAATAATATTTTATTTTAAAAAAACAAAACATTTTTTATGGTTGAACTACAGCTTAGCTTTATGGATGAGGCAGATCTCATTTCCATTGTAAATATTATTTCAAAGATATTATAAAAAGGCATAATAAGGGGGTGGGGGTGAATTTTAGAATACAACACTAATTTACAATCAGGCAAAATGTTGAAGTTTTTCAGCAAGATGTTTGTTGCAGAAAAGATTAAAATTCGGGTATGATGTCAAATAAAGAGATTAGAAAATTAGCACATGATATATATATAGACTTATTTGCAATAAAGAATTGATTTGGACAATTATAACAAAAATCATCATTAAAGTTTTATTTTTTTCAGCTTTCACTTTTTTTGTTAAATAATTTTACTGATATCTCAATTGTTATCTATTTTATTATCATGGAAAATGGATTAATATACTTTTTTTTGCTAGCAATGTAGCATATACTTAATAAACTTGATAAGACATTACAATTACACACTAATTAAAATAATCAAATGATTTATTGCTTAGGAATTTATAAGAAGTTCTGATAGTGTAAATGTCAGGACTGGGCTGTTATCAATAGACCTTCATATTCAGAATTTGTCACTCTACCACTGTACCAAAAATATTAATTAAAATGCTTACATAAATGAAATAAACCTTTTAGCTCAGAATGAAATTTTGTGTAGTATATTATCTTC
Source organism: Epiperipatus broadwayi (assembly GCA_028023455.1). Classification (NCBI taxonomy): domain Eukaryota; kingdom Metazoa; phylum Onychophora; class Udeonychophora; order Euonychophora; family Peripatidae; genus Epiperipatus; species Epiperipatus broadwayi. Next base: position 716,080 of record JAQFVV010012497.1, read on the forward strand.
ATGTTTAATGATCTTTTTATTTCTGTGTTTATTTTAATAACAAAATTACTATTTTTTTATCAATTTTGATAAAGCTGATTTAATACATTAATTAAAATTCCTTAAGAACATCAGAGATAACTATACCTATCTGTAAATCTTGCATATAAACAAACTTTCCCAATCATAATATATTTGAAGATATAAACAAATGTTTCATTTAATTTACTTTAATTACATAATGCCGTTTCATATGTTTCATATTTTTCAAATCGTCCAATGAATTTTATATTATAATACTGTATGTTTATTTTGTCCAATGTTGTCATTTTTTTTTTTTTTTTTTTTGGAACTTATGTATTAGACCTGCTGCTTGTGTTTGCAACTGCAGAATACCATATTAAAAAGTCTACTTTTTAACAATACGAAAAGTATACATTTGTACACAAAAATAATAAACACATTACGGTACTAAATAAAAATAGGTAGTTGCTGAAACACACAGGCTTATATATACCTGTGTCTATATATATTTTATATATAGGGTATATGAGCACAGACTTTCACATGACTCACCATTCTCCGCACTATCTCATAATACTGATACACTCGAACGCACATATGTTGAAAAGATAAATCATCACCAATATGCGTATTTTATGCTAAACCAGCAATCATCAGTTGGTCCAGATTACTATCTCTACACATATATGCTATAAGTGTTCAGATATATATTAAATACGTATATTAGTGATTATTTATCTTTTCAACATATGTGTGTTCCAGTGTATCAGTATTATGAGATAGTGTGGAGAGTGGTGGGTCATGTAAAAGCCTGTGCTCATATACCCTATATATTAAAAATAGGTAGTTGTAACTTTTTAATACGGCATTCTCCCATTCCAACCTCCACCCCACACACACACACACACTGAAAAAAGATATGGCATTCTGCAGTCATAAAGACGGGAAGCGAATCTAATATGTAAATACCAAACATTCTTCTTATTTCCTCCAATTAAACATTGGTCAAAATTAATTTCAAATTTTTATATTATTCTATTATGTATACATAGCCTTGCATAATCTAGTGCAATAATAGAATGGCAGATTCTGGAGTTCAAGATTTATGAATTTCAACTATGCTACATCATCCCTAGTTTTCAAACTTCTTGTGAATTTCCAGGCATTAAACCACTTTAGTTATTTATGTGCAGATAGAGTAATACTGTACATGCATAATTTGAAAATATGTATTTTTTTTTTTTTAAAAGAGAGACAACTTTGCTACCATTTTAAAGTAAGAGGAAAGAATTAACTTTTAGAATTAAATGAAGGTATGGGTAAACAAAGATAATTAAAAATAACTAAATTGTTTATTAGATAATGAAAAGATGAATAATAACATTATTTGAAGAAAAAACAGCTGGATTAAAAATAATTAATTTTTGTTTACATTTTGATTAAATCGATACTCCAGAAAGATGCACTTAACTGAATAAACAACTACAGAAAATTAAAATATGTATAGGATTATTAAACTGACAATAGGAGAGCTTATAAGGAAAATAAATAAAATTTTGTTCAGGTTGGTGCTAATTGTGGATATGAAAAGTCCCTGAGTTTTTTCCCCGCAAATCGGTTGCATTGATATTATGGCTTTTGTAAGCTGCTTTAAAGACATTAGAAGCATATGAGTAGAAAATTATATTTATATAAGTCATACTTATAAGATTTTATTCTGAAGTACAATAAATAGTAATTGAGCTTGCATTTAACTCGGGGTTTATTTCTTTCTAGAGAAAAAATAAATATTATCCAAAATCATACTTTTCTTTATTTTTGCCGTAATATTCTATAAATACAATTTATCCAAACCACTTCAAACACATTTTAGTCGAAACGTCGATGTATATACAAATAAAGAGTTTTGCTAAAAAGTGTTTGAAGCGGTTTGGATAAATTGTATTTATAGAGAAAAAATAGTTAAGAAAACTAGAAAGATATGAAATAGAGAATCATTGTCATTTTCAACCATTATCAATTCACTGCAAGATGAAGATCTCTTCAAATTTAATCTTATTTCCCTGACCCCTAATCTCTCCATAACACATTAGCAAAAGCAAACTTCTTTATTTCATCCATCTATTTCACATGTAAGGTCTGTGAAATCTTGTAAGATTGTTTTATCAATCTATTATTATCTTTTCTACCAATATGTCTAGCCCAACTCCATTTCAGTTTTTTATTTCTTTCAATGATGTCAGTGATACCTGCTCTTTCTTTCACTCAAGTGTTTAGTTTTTGATTTTTTATTGTTACTCCTAACATACACCTCTCCATATTTCATTAAAGAATCTGAATTCTACAAATTGCTTTCCTGTTAAGTGACTAAGTCTCAGGTTCATAAATAAGAATTGGTAAAATATATCCATTAAAACTTTTCTTTTCAAACATATAGGCATATTTCCTTTTCATATTAATTTAACCAAAAATAATCCATATAAATTTAATTCTATGATTAATTTCATCCATTACGCTTCTATCTGTAGTAGTAACCTGACTAAGATTGTTCTAATTCATGATTTATCTATTCTTATTTTCTCCTTTGGAAAAAATCCATTGAACATTGCTTTAGTTTTTTTAGCATTTAACTTTAGTTAATAAATGGCAATATGTGTAAACTACAATCATGTGGTATTTTGTTAGTCACATGATGTATTACAGATTTTATTGGTCATGTGACCTTTAGTACTATTTTCTTGTTTTCATTTGATAATTCTTGCAATATTTTCTGGAGCTCTGAAGCATTATTTGCAAAATCAACTACATCATCTGCAAAATCTAAATGACTTGAATAATTTTCATTATTTTTATTCCCATAGTTTCCTATTTTAATTCACAAAATATGTCCTTTACTACTATACATTTTTAAAGAGATATAGAATCATTCTATCATACACCCTTTTCAATATTAATTTTCCTATTATAACCATGAAACATTGTTTTGCATTTTAATAAATATTCTTCAGAATATGACAGTATTCCAGTACTATATTTGTTATACCAATGCTTTAATCACCAAAGAAATGAGTATGGAATCAAATGCTTTTCATAATCTATAAATCCAAGGCATACTGTGCTCAAACCAATTTTAAATCCAGATCATTCTTTTGATTAGTTAGAATACAAATTTCACTGTAAAAGAGCTGTAATTATCTTGGTAAAGATTTCACATGGAATTATTTGTAATCTCTAATATATTTTTTATCAACTTTTTAGAATAATATTATTTTTACTGCATTTTTCCAATCATCTGGTTTATTCTTGTAATTTAGACATTTGGTATATAACTTTGCCATTTTCATTTATTTATTGCTTCTTTTGAGATATCAATTATAATTCCATCATTTCATGGAGCTTTTTCCTTCATAGATTTAATTGCATGTTTCATTTCTTCATTTAAAATTCTGGACAATAATTCAGAAGATATAATAGTTTAGGAGATACTTTTTCTTGTTCTTTATTGCTATCCAATTCTTTATAGAACTTTTCCTTAGATTTCATGAGATCATTTATTTTAGTTCATCTTTTTTCCCTACTGCAGAAATAATTTTCTTTCCAATGCCAAAATGATGCTTTATGCTACTGAGATTTTTATTCTTTTCCATAACTCTAATAGTATTTTTTCATATTATTATTAATTCTTTTTTATACCATTTTTACAAAGCTCTAGATATTCTTCATAATGGATAATTTTTAAAAATGTTCCTATTCCTTCTTTTTTTCATAGTGTCTTCTATCAGTATAAAATTTACTGGTATTTCACTGCTTTTTGTATCAACTATTTTTTTTTCTTGCAGTTTTTAATAATGTATCAGTTAACTTCTTATCAATTTCATTAAAGTCTAAACCCACTTCGAAATATTTTAAAGTAATTTTCAAATTTTAACTTAAATTCATTGGAGCGATACTGAAAGTTAGAAATATCAACTGTTAATACTGTTTTTCTTAATAATTTTTGTCTTTATATTTTTGAATTAATAATTAAAATTATCCCAAATTCAAAATTAAACTAGACTAGCTAAAGGAAATAAACTCTATAACACAATCATTGATTTCCCTGCAAAAGCAGACTTCTCAAGTGCAAAGGACTAAAAATACATCAACATATATATACTAATTATTACCAATTCCCAATTATCTTCTACACTCTTAAATATTAAAAGAACTCTTAAACAAATTAAGTGCCTCAAAATCATAAATTTGTAATAATAACAATTGTTCAATTCTTTTATTTATTTCATTTCTTTCAAAAAAGATAACCTTAACCACATCAAAACTAATAGTGAGGTCTGTATCTCTTTCATGGATATATAAAGAAGAACTAAGATATTTATTTCTAACCCTACTTTTATTCTTGCATTAATGTATATCTTACATCACAATAATGGCAATCATTTCCTGCATTGAATCTATTAAAAATATGACAATCTTGACATATTAAAAAAAAAAAATCAAGTCAAATGTCACATGACCTAATTTAATAAGCTTGGGTTTACAAATATTATATATAGAGCTTGCAAAACAAACTCTTAACAAGCTTTATAGAATATCCTCAGCTGAGGACGGCAGTAGCAAAAACAAATCTGAGGTTGGGGGTATTCTACAAAGCTTGTTAAGAGTTTGTTTTGTGAGTTCTATATATAAAATCTTGATATATATATATATATATGTTAAACAAAATATAATCCAATTCTGCTATGTCTTCATTTGGATTCTTCCGTGTTTGTTTAGCATTTTTCTCTATGAGAGAATTCTTAATACAGTATATAGTTTTTCTTTTTCTGAAAACTCTAATAGTCTGTGGCCTTTCATTTTTATCATCATAACCAAATTTACATTTCTTAATCTTTTACCAATTCACATTAAAGTTTCCTATGATAATTTTAAAATATTGTTTGATCTGATTAAAAACATTTTGTACACCCCATATTGAAATGATAACTTGTAGGGGCGATCTTTCAAAATACCTTTATTTAGTATAATCTTCATACATTTATACAGAAAGTAGATAATGATGATTGAACCTAAAAATATGTTATATTTCCCAATCACATTCTCAGAATCAACACTAGGAATTTGAAATAAGTTTTAAACACTCAGAAATAATTACTTGTTAGTGAAATAATCTTCATCTGTGTGCCATCTTTTCATGTGAAAAGCATTCTGAATGGACCAATCTCAATCACTCCTATTTCCTCACTTTACACTAATATTCAGCATTTTCTCAATGGTTAAGCATTCTTTCTAATTTAACTTTTTTTTTTTTACAGATACAAAAATTATAAGTGCTGGTATTGAACATTAGAAATGAAAATTATGATATAAAATGGCACTGACTTATTGCAATGAAAAAAAGTAAAAGAATTTTATATTGTTGTGCAAAAATTGAAACCTGAAAAATACTCTTTCAGCATTACATTTAATAAGCATTGGTGAATTATTTAAAACTGTTATAAAAAACAACAACAATGAATTAAAGAGATGAATGCACTGATTTACAGTGTTTGCTTAAAATATTCATGTATGTATTTGCATGTATAACAGATATGTAAAAGTGCATTATTTGGATTAAATAAATAAATAGAATACATAAAATTTATAAAACTATATTTAAATAAATGTCAATAAAAGAATTTATAATGCTAATTTTGTATGTGCTCCTCACTATTTTCAATAACCAAGCTATAAAATATCTGAAATAATATCCCCAGCTAATGACAAGTGTTCCAGATATTCCATATAAAAAAATTGCAATTTTCATCAAAAAACTCCCCAAGAATTTTCATTAAGAGTAATCACATGACCAAAAATATAAAATAACACAAAAAATATTTTGTAAATATTAGTAATTAGGAAATGATAAGAAAAATTAGCATAATAAACAAAGAAAAACAATGCTAAAATATTTTAATTTTAAAATATGGCCTATTAAAAAACATTAGTTAGCATGTTTTAAGTAATCAGAAAATGACCAAAAAATTAGTGCAATAAAAAAAAAAAAAAATACTAAAGTATTTTTAAATGTATGGCAGGAAATGCAAAAAAGAATTCAACTTTCACATGACAAAAAAAAAAAATGCAGGTGATAGAAAATTCCAAATTTAGTAGTTTAGCAAATATTTGACACCCCCCCCCCCCAAAAAAAAAAGAAACATAAGCTGCTTATAATAAATATTAAAATTAATGTTACAACTAATAAATAAAACTATAAAAGCATATTACCATTTAAAAAAAAAAAAAGTTTCAAAAACAATAGTTTAGCAAATATTATTTTTTTTACTAAAACAATGTTTTTAGCATCTAATGATGAATGAAATACACTGGTGCTAATTTAGAATGCTCTCTCTGCCATTTTGGACACTAGGGAAGTCCCAAAACTATTGCTGATACAATCAGTTAAAGTTAAAAATGGGGTGGGACTAAGGTAAGGATGCCGTATGTCACCTATTTTGCTTTTGTTGTATTTGAGTGAAATGGAGAGAGCAATAGAAAGACCAGGAAGAGGGATAGAGATACCATTAATAGGTGGCAAGGAGTATATATATTGTCAGGTCTTTTTTTTTTGTGGATGATATCTTTTTGTGTGCAGAAAGAAGATATGGAAATTATGCTGAGGACATGCGCAAGGCTGGGTAAAGATATGGAGATTAAATTTAGTGAAGAAAAATCAAATATAATGATGATGAATACTGGGAAAGAGAAGGCAAAGATTTCTTATTGGGGGATATAGTGAATAAATATAGTTTGGGAATCATCTTGAGTAATCAGAAAAATTGCTTGGATGAATGGGCGAAAAAATTGATAAATGAAGCAAAGAAAAGAAAGGGATTAATAAATTAACAGTGTTTTCATATAATAAATATGATGTAGCTAGAATTGTATGGTAGTGGTAGTAGCAGGGTTAACATATGGCAATTATGTGTTAATAAAGAGATATTAGATTACTTAGAAAAAGTACAAAAGGAAGTAGGAAGACATGCATTAGATGCAGAGGTGGGAACAGCAAAGGAGGCAATTCAAGGAGAAATGGGATGGTCAAGTTTTTATATGAGAGCTGCAAAAAGCAAATTGAAAATGTTTGGTAGATTGCAGTTTATGGATAATAAAAGAATAGCCAAAATAGTATTTAATTGGGTTACAAGTAAAGGGTGGGCAACAAGATGGGTGAGAAAGGTAATGCAGTATGCAGAAGATTTGGATAAAGAATTTATGTCAATGTACTTGTACAAAAGTGGGATGATTGTGTTAGGAGAATTGTTGAGTTTTATAGTGGTAAGGAGTGGGATAGAATAGATGCATTAATAAAGAATAAAGAGTTGGAGAGATGGAGAACTAGTATGGAGAATAAAATGTTTAAATATATATAGAAGTAAACAGAACATTGGGTGCAATTTAATATATGATAATAGTAAGGAAAATAGTTTATTGTTTAAGGCTCGAATGGGATCTTTAGCAACAAGGGAATATACACATAAATGGAAAAATATGGGTGATTTAGTCTGCAAGTTGTGTAAGCAAGGCATAGAAAATATTAGGCATCTGTTGCTTCAATGTAAATGCTTGGAAGCAGAAAGGGTACAAATAATGAAGTTATGGAAGATTAAATATGAACAAAGTGATGATACAGAAAGTGAGTTATTGGTTTTTATGCTAGATTTAGGAAAAGATAAGGGGCATTTAGATATGAAGGTCATGGAGTTGACAAAGATTATATTGTGGAAATGGGATGGAGCAGATTGTGGGAAAACTCAGGGTGGAGAATGGAAAGGGAAGGTAAAGTGACTAACAGGTTTCTCTGGGCATAGTTGCTGAGAAATTCCTGACTCCATATAAGGAGAAGTCACAGTGCATCACATCACAATTAAATAATAAAGGATGTGAGATAATATACTCACAATTGAATAAAAATCATTCTAGATATTTTGTCAAGTCCACAGTAGATGCTAAAAATATTTTTGTTGGTCAATTAATATTTGCTAAACTACTATTGTTTTTGAAACTTTCATTTTTTGTGCTTTCATAGTTTTATGTATTAGTTGTAAAAATAATTTAAATATTTATTATATACAGATTACATTCAAATTATCAAAAAACAAATCTTGATTTTTTTATATTTTATGAACCATTTTTTATACTTGTTTACTTCCAATGTTTTGATCACATATGTTTATCATCCAGGACTGTTTATTCCTATAATACATATATATATATGTTTACAAATAATTTCCATAAACAACATAATAAAAAATATTATTATGACATAAATTGCAATTTTTTTAACTTTTTGCTTATTTTTGTATGTTTCATATCCTTTTACATTTAAAATTTTTTTCTTTAATTTGCATTGTTATATAAAATATCCTTCAATTATTATAATTATACCACATTTTTAACGCTTTATATTCAAAACTGCAAGTTCTCACATTTTCCAACATCTTTATTTTAAATGTACATGATTAGATTCTTACATATGTAGGTATATATTAGAATTTTATTTATTAAATGCTGTTTAAATCTAGTTTTCCATTTATTTTTTGTTGTCTTCACATATAAAATTTTTATCTTTCTTATAATCTAAGCAATTTACAACTTAAATATCATCTAAATTTATCTTTTTTATATTTTGGTTTAATTACAAATTTATTTTTATACTTCCTGTCTATATCCATTATTATTTATCTTATAAAACATAATTTTCAATTTCTTAAAATTAGTAATTCATTATCTTTTTTAATATATTCTTTTTGTTTTCTATATTCATAATTTATTAATTTTACATGACATTTATCTTTGCTTTATATTTTATTATATCAATTTCTTCTTTTAATAATTAATTTTTTTGATCATTTCCTAATTACTAAAATTTGCTAATTATTGTTTTTTGATATGCTATATTTTAAAAATAATATAGTTTAGTAATGGTTTTAATTTTTTATTACATTAATTTTTCTTGTCATTTCCTTATTACTAATATTTGATAAATATTCTTTTTTGAAATTTGATTTTTTGGTCATGTAATTATTCTTATTTCTATGAAAGTTCCGATCTTTTTTTTTTTATTATATAAATTGCAATTTTTTTATGTTGAATGGTCAAATAACTGGAACATTTTGTATTTTACACATTTTATTGCTTGATGATGTGATGTATTGTGGCTTCTACTTAAACGAAGTCAATAATATCTCAGCAATTATGCCCAGATAAACCTGTTAGCCACTTTATTTTCCATTCCCCACTCTAAATTTTCCCATATTCTGCTCCATCCCATTTCCACAATATAATCTTTGTCAACTCTATAACCTTTAAATCTAAATCCCCCTTATATTTTCCCAAACCCAGCATAAAAGCCAATAATTCACTTTCTGTATAATCACTTTTTTCATATTTATTCTTCCATAATTTCATTATATGTACCCTTTCTGTTTTCAAGCATTTACATTCAATTAACAAATGCCTAATATTTTCTATTCCTTCCTTACATAATTTACAAAATAAATCACCCATATTTTTCCATTTACATGTATATTCTCTTGTAGCTAAAGATCCTGTTCAAGCCTTAAACAATAAACTACTACTTTCCTTACTATTATCATATATTAACTCACACCTAAAATTGTTTATTTCTATATACAGTATATTTAGATTCTTTTTACTCTCCATACTATTTGTCCATCTCTCTAACTCCCTATTCTTTATTAATAAATCTATTTTTTATCCCATTCCTTACTACTATAACACTCAACAATCCTCTTAACACAATCATCCCATCTTTTGTACAAATATACTGATATAAATTCTTTATCCAAATCTTTTGCATACCGCATGACCTTTTTCACCTGTCTTGTTACATTCCCTTTACTCATAACCCAATTAAATAGTATTTTGGCTATTCTTTTATTATCCATAAACTGCAATCTCCCAAACATTTTACATTTTGCATCTCTCATGAAAACTTGACCATCCCATTTGGTTGTCAACAGTGGTTTGAGGTCTGCCCTGGTGTCCAAAATAGCAGAGTGCATATTAAATTAGCATTAAATTTAATCAATGTAATGATGCTTTAATAAATAAAACTAAAATTTAATTTGAAACTATATTTTTTTAAAAATTGATTAAATTTGTAGATAACAAAAAGTGAATCTACAAATCTGATATGCAATAATAATTAAGAGAAAAAAGGGAATCTATTAAGTATTTTTACTTAAAAGCAAAAATGTTAAAAAAATAAAAATGTGGAAGAATTCTTTGAAAAGGTTAAGTAAAAGGGAGGAGGGGCCACATTCTGGATGATTTTTAAAAATCAACTTAGCAACTGCCACACAAAAGGATTGTAAAAATTTATAATACTAAAGTTAGAAAAAACTGTTTTCCTTTTTAACTGTAACTTTTATAGTTATTTATATGTCACTGTTCTATATAAAGTGTTTACAGATATAATTTGAACCAAAAGAAATAAAATTCTTTATTCATGGTCAGCTACTAAGAGAAAAAATAGCAACAGTATTGCTTATTAATTTAGATGTGTACTAGCTGCCACAGATATGGAATCAATCTTTTGGAACTGTCTGGAGCTAGATCCATAAATGTCATAAGATCTATGCCTATGAATAATTGTGCCCATTCCATTATTTGAAACTGAACACTTAAATTGTACAAATTGAAATGATAATAGACATCACAGGATACTGATCAATAATGGAAGTTTGTAAGTATACTGAATATAAATCTAACTATATATGTATATTAATTCTAATATTTTCATGGATAAATGAATTCATAGTATTATTCCTGGGAGCTTCCATGTAATAAAAATATAATAGCTAAATAGCTGTCATTTTAGTACAATAACAAGTACTTTCTTCAGAGCTTTTATTTTCTCCTCATTCTTAAATTCTATTGGTTGAGGAGTTTAAAAAAATATTTTATCCTCCAATAGCTTTTTCCAAATATTGTTAATTTTCTTTAATTCACAGTTTTCATTTATGCTCTTAGGCATTCTAAAAATCTCTACAGCTTCCCTTAGCAATCTTTGGTCATATTGTTCAATTTTTGCCAGAATATGTTTTATTAAAATTGATGTCATGATTTGTTATTTATTCACACATTAAATTAACAAACCATGACATCAATTAAAAAAAAACACATATTCTAGCAAAAATTGAATAATATGGCCCGAGACTTTCTAAGGGAAGTTACAGAGATTTTTAAAAGACCTAAGAGCATAAATGAAAACTGTGAATTAAAAAAAAAAACAATATTTGGAAAAAGCTATTGTAAGATAAAATATTTTTTAAAACTTCTGAACCAATAAAATTTAAGAATGAGGAGAAAATAATAAAAGAATATTTTAACACCACACCCATTCTTATGATTTGAGAAAGAAGCAGCTCTGAAGAAGGTACTTGTTATTGTATTGAAACATCAGTTTAGTTATATTTTATTACACAGAAGTTCTTGGAAATAATACTATGAATACATATATAACATGTTCAGATATTTCATTTTAAAACTTTTAGAAAAAGAAAAATCTCAGTTGAATAAAAACAATGTAACCCAGTTACTGTATTTTATTTTATTTCTTTCATATTAAAATTACTTTTATTTAGTTATTTTTTTTTAGATGCACTTATCATTTCCATATCTATATAAAAAAAGTTAAATTAGAAACAATGCTTAGCCACTGAGAAAATTCTGAATATTAATGGAGTAAATAGGAGTGATTGAGATTGGTCTATTCAGAATTTTTAGCTCTTCATTTGAAAAGATAATGCCCAGATAAAAACACATGCCTTTTCATCCTTTCACTAACAATTAATTATTTCTGAGTATTTAGAACTTACTTTAAATTCCTAGTGTTGATTCTGAGATGGAGACTGGGAAATATAACACATTTTAAGATTCAATCATCATTATCTACTTTCTATATAAGCTTATGAAGATTACATTAGGTAAAGGTAATTGAAAGATCTTCCCTATAGGTTACCATTTCAATATAGATGACAAAATGTTTTTGATAAGACCAAACATTTTAAAATTATCATAGGAGACTTTAATGTGAATAGGTAAAAGATTGACAGATGAAAGGTAAATTTGGTTATGATGATAGAAATAAGAAGCCAAAGACTATTGGAGTTTGCAGAAAAACTGTATATTAAGAATTCTATTTTAGAGAAAAATGCTAAACTGAAATAGACATGGAAGAAAAATTCAAATGAAGATGCAGCAGAATTGGATATTTTGTTTAATAAAATATATTTCAAGATTGTAATATTTTAAATTGGGACATAAGTTATACATTAATGCAAGAAATATCTTAGTTCATTATATATCCATGAAATTTTTTTACAGATGTTTAGGCTGCAAGCAGTACAAGATGCAGCTCTTCCTGAAAAGGAAGCCATAAAATTTAAACTGTGTATAGTAAATTCTAACAAATTTTATTTTTGCAAAGTAGATATGTATTCAGCAAGATACTGAGAAGGATACCTGCTCAGTTTAAAAAATAATATGAAATTAGGGCATTTGAAAATTGATACCAGCATTACATTAAGAAGTGACTTTCCTAACTTTCAGAATTACTCCAATAAATTTAAATTAGAACTTGCAAATCATTAAAATATTTTGAAGATAATTTAAGTTTAAATCAATAAAAAGTTAATTGACACATTACTAAAAAACTGTAAAAATGGTAGCTAGTACAAAAAAAACAACAGTAATATATAAGGAGGTACCCAAAGAATCCCAAAATTTTGTAATAAAAAACTGTATTTATTTTTAGGTGTTACAAATTGAAGCCACTATCCATTTGATGCAATGTATCAGTCTAAATGTGTTTTCCACTTTTCGAAGTAGTACAAACTCTTGCAAAGTGATATCTTTTAATGCTTTCATAATTTTTTCTTCAACTCTTCTTTTCTTTTGAGGTATTTTTTCATTTGGAGCAATAAAAAATTGCACAGAGCATAATCAGGTGAATATGGCTGATGGATAAACTGGATCATGCTGCCTTTAATTATAAATTATTTCATATTCAAAGTTTTGTGGGTGCTAGTATTATAGATAAAGATGCCGTTCGATGGCGCTGTTTTCTTGCTAAAACTATAAAATATGAACATTCCCAGGCCGTTTATTTTAATCATTTTGATGTGTTTTTTGTAATGCGAAAATAATAAAAAAAAAACAAAATCGTCTTTTTTAAATATTATTTTTTATTAACATATACAAATTAAATGATAACAGTAAGTGTAAAATAAAATCAACAAATTACAATTTGATTCGTGTTTTTTATTTTGCTTTATTAGAAAAAACAATTTTCTATTGGATATTTTTTTAGTGGGGTTATGGCTTTTTTTTTTGTTGTTGTTGTTTAAAAACTCATAATCAGAATAAAAAGTAAAAGTTCTTAGTCTTCCTTTTAAATTTAAATTTTTACAGACAAACAGATATTATTGTGTTACCGCTATTTTTTACTTTTTTAGTCTTCATTTTACATTTTTATTTTTTACAGACAAACATATATTACCGCTATTTTTTACTTCAAATAGAATTACAACAAAAAGTAAAAGTAGAGTTAAATTTAGTTTTAGTTTTAGGGTTAGGTTTAGGGTTCTGTTGTTTGTAATGCTAAAATAAAAAATATCAACATCGTACTTTTTGTAAGTATTTATTTTTTATTAACATATATAAAATAAATGATAACAATAAAAGTAAAATATATTCAACAAAGTATAACAGTAGTTGGAGAAAAGAAAGAAAGTAAAAGTTTTTAAACAACAACAAATATATATATAAAATGTCTTCTTTACTTATTAACCATGTTTATAATATATGCTTTTTATGAAATTTAAAAGAAGAGTGTAAAATTGTACTTTTCTTACTGGATATTTTTGTGTTTCCGCTATTTTTTACTTCAAAAATAAACACATGGTAGAATATTGTTTGTCTCGTGGAATGTTATGAACAGTATGTTATTTGACACATTACCTAATTCCAACTCACTTTACACATATATCTTGTCAACATTTTCCCACTTAAAACTTCAATACAGTATAGTGTAAAAAGTCTGATAATTATTACTTTAGAAAATCTGAATATTTCAATACTTTTTAAAAAAAAAAATCAATCAAAACATTTCCATCCAATTCAAATATACACACACTCTCACAAAGCCGTAACAATTTTATAAACTGTGCAATTTGCTGTGATGTAACATAATGCTGTACTGCGATGCGACATAGCGGCCTGCAATCTGTAGCACAACAAAAAAGTTGTATTATAGAAAATGCAGGTTCAAACGTGTCGGCCATGGAAACGGCATTTTTATGTGTTTTAGCACGAAAACAGTGCCATAGCGCGGCGTCTTTAGCTATAAGACTAAAACCGTTTTGTACATTAGCATGCTATTGTGATGAAAGTTGCACTTTTCACTTAGCAACAAATGAAACATCTTAATTTTACCACATCATGTAAATGTTTCAGAACTTGTAGGTAAAATGCCTGATCATTACAAATTCTGACAGAATAATGCAGTTTGCATAAAAAAAAAAAAAATTAACTTTGTTCTTGATATTAGACTTCCTCACCATGCTTTTTTCAAACATGGTCAATTTGACATTTCTGTTAAACTAGTCATAAACTTGTGTTTTCTCAAAGTAGGTTGCATGTATGCTGTTTCAAGCATTATAATTATTTCTACTGCTATTTTTACAGCTGTTTTCCCTAACAGAAAACAGAAATTCATATTGTTCCAACTTTTCAATCATCACAAAAATGGTCACACTTAACAAAAACACTTATTATGCAACACCATGACTTCACTCGATAATGACAGTTGACACACTGATGCAGGGAACTCCTCACAAAAGACATGTAGGGTGGAAATATGTACTACGATGCACTTGCTTTCCAGATGATTCCAATTATTTTTGAATACTACCTTATAAAAATTCTATTAAGACAGGATAATATATGAAGGAATATGAAATTATACAAATGATTCATTAAGAATTGAAGTTTCATAAAATGGTAAAAAAAGACTTAATGATGATAAAAAATATATAATTGTGAATTAATTAAAGAAAGCTATAGAAAAGTCTCAAAAGTGTAAAATAACATTTTGAAATTGATTGAAACTTATTTCTTCAATATATAAAAAATATAGAACTATTATTAAAAAGAGAGATGACATCATGAAACATGTGGAAGAGTTCTACAAATAATTATATTGCAATAAAGAACAGAAAACAAAATATTCCATATAATTATTACATCTTTTGAATTGTCCAGCATAAAATAAAAAAGTTGAACTTGCAATTGAATCTATGAAGAGAAAAGCTCCAGGTAGTGATAGAAGTATAATCAGTATCTTAAAAAAAGATGAAAAAATAGTTAAGCAAAATTATATACCAAATGTCTAAATGATAAAGCCACAGACAATTGGAAAATTACAGAGTAATATTGATTTTTAAAAATGATTATAAAGAAATATTAGAAATTACAGATCTATCAATCTTTTATCAGTTCTATATAATTTTTTTTTACAAAATTTAATTACACTTTGTTTATAGCAAACTTTCAATTTTAATCAATCAAAAGAATAATTGGTACTGATCTACTTGGCTATCTAAATTGCATTTTCTCTTTGTTTCTTTAAAACACTGCTTTGAGGTCATGAAAGAATACTGGGATAATTAATGTATCAATTGAAGATTCTTTTAATTTGGAAAATGGATTTATTGTAATACTATGTGATTTATAAATTCAAGATGGAATTTAAAACCTTTTGTTACTTTCATTGATAGGACTTTTTTTTTTTTTTTGCAAACTTCTAGTTTTATATGTCTTTTCAATTTGTTCTTTGGTTTTGAGAAAATGAGAGAGGGTAAGGAAGTGGGGGAAAGGGAGAAAATATGTTTAATTCTAGGATTTTCATGATTTTTTTGAATTTATCATAATATTACCTAATCATCATATGATCACCATTTCTTATGCTTGCTCCTAACTGTTATTAAAATAGGCAACTCTCCATACAGTAGTACCATTCAGTGCAAGCCAGAGTGATCAATGGATGGCAGAAGGCTTGTGCATAAAATTCCTATCTAGTGCCTACTCATCCAATATACGCAGACTAGTTTCTAGCTTGTGGCTTTCGTCAGTGAGGACCTTTGAATCTGAGAGCACTGTACCTAGATGTTAGGATCTAAAGCAACCCTCCAGCAGCCACCTTTTATCTCTCTACTTAACTACAAAACTATGAGTCTAAAATTGAAAACACAATAGTTTCAATCCAAGCTCATTAGCCTATATAGTCTTATAAAGTCTGAACTCAGTTCAGTACCCATACATTTTGCTGACTTTGGTTCTTTAATAACCATAGCAACTACTATCCTATTAGGCAAGATTGGTACTAAACCACTAAACAACACATGATCACCATTTCTTATGCTTGCTCATAATTTATTAAAACAGGCAAAACTCTCCATACAATAGGTACAGTGCTCCCAGATACAAAGCACCTCACTGACAAAAGCCACAAGCTAGAAACTAGTCTTAAGATATTGGATGAGTAGCACTAGATGGGGATTTTATGCACAAGCCTTCTGGCATCCATTGATTACTCTAGCTTGCACCGAGTGGCACTACTGTATGGAGTTTTGCCTGTTTTAATAAGTTATGAGCAAGTATAAGAAATGATCATGTGATATTTAGTAGTTTAATACCAATCCTAATAGGATAGTGGTGGCTATACTGAACTGAGTTCAGACCTATATGACTATATAGGCTAATGAGCTTGGATTGAAAATATGAGTGTTTTCAATTTTAGACTCATAGTTTTGTAGTTGAGATAAAAGGTGGCTGCTGGAGAGTGGCATTAGATCCTAAGATCTAGATGCAGTGCTCTCTGATCCAAAGCTCCTCACTGATGAAAGCCATAAGCTAGAAACTAATCTGTGGATATTGGATGAGTAGGCACTATATAGGGATTTTATGCACAAGCCTTCTGGCATCCATCGATTACTCTAGCTTGCACTGAGTGGCACAGTGGCACTATTTTATGGAGAGTTTTGCCTTTTTTAATACTTCCTAATATTAACTTACAAAATTGATAAGAAATTTCAAACAATCTCTATTATTTGTAATTATCATATTTGTTTGAAAATGTTTATTCTTACTACTTGTGTTTAAAATTTTTAAATTTCCTTTTTCTTCTTTGCTTTTTAAAATGTGAGAAGAGGGAAGGAGGACATTTTCAATTGTAGAAATGTTATCAACTTTGATAAAAACAATAACTGTCAGCTACATAAATTATAAATCAAACTAACAATCCAAATGAAAATGAACTGGCTAGCGTTGAAACAACAACAAATTAAAAAAAAAAAAAACTTAAAATGAAATTTTTATTTATGTGGCTTCCCATTACCTGTCTGGTAATTGTTTGCCCCCCCCCAATCTTTCTTTTCTCCATCATAAATAACCTGAATTCTTTGAATGAACTTATGGAGATTTTTACCTTTTTTAAAATTAAAAAAAAAATTAAAATATAAATGAATACTTCCAAGTCTAACATTTGCAATTACTTTTCAAATAAAAACATTTTAACAATATAATGAATAAAGAACACAAAAATTCTAACAAGTTAAAGTAAAAAAAATTATTTTAATGCGTGGCAGCAGTGACTTTTTATCTTTTAGTTTTCTGTAGTATTTTGTTGATTTAGGTAGTACAGTATGCTGAATGTTAAATTTATCAAATAATTATCCCAGAATTCATTGGTGTCATAGGTGCAGTGTTTTAAAGAAACAAAAGAGAAAATGGAATGTACTGAATAGATTGGTATTAAACAAGCTGGATTTAAAAATGTTTTTAGCATAGTGGATCATATACAAATATTGAGAGAAATTATAAAAAAGGACCAATGAATATAAATTGACATAATGCTTTGGAGTTATAATTTATAAAAAGGCATTTGACTTTTAAAAATTTCTATAGTGATTAAACATTAGATCGAGGAGGATGTATTACAGGATGACTTCATATCTCTAAATTTTTTTACAAATGCTTTAAAACTTCAGAAAATGTTTCAAGAGTTATTAGATGAAAGCAAGAAAGAAGGACTAAATATAATTGCTAAAAGGACTAACGTTATGTTTAATAGATTTTCTTAGAATAAAGATTGGTAATCATGAATTAGAAAAAATTAATAACCTGGGTCAGATTATTAATACAAACATATGGATATAATTTATCATATAATTAATCTTGAATGGAGTGGTTTGGGTAGAAATAACTTAATGTTAAAAGGAAATATGCCTATATGTTTGAAAAGGTTTTTAATATGCTTCAGCAACTCTTACTTACGAATCTGGGACTTGGTCACTTAACAGAAGAGCAATTCAGAAACTTCAGACTACTCAATAAAATTATGGAGAGTTATATGCCAGGAATAATAATAAAAGATTGAAAACAAATATAGATGAGAAAACAAACAGATATCATTGTTATTTGCGTAGAAGTTGAACTCGCACTTTTATATTCTTGATTATCGAATTTAAGGCAACCGTTCTAACCAACTGAGCAATTCTGTCATTGAAAAAATTAAAAAATAGAACTGGAGGTCTGGAATATTTCCAAAAGAGATGATAATAGATGGACAGTTGAAGTTTTAAACTGAATCCTAAGAAATAAAATATCTGAAAAGAGACCACGTGTGAGATGGATCGATAAAGTAAGGAAGTTTACGAGTGAGGCCTTCATCCTGCAGTGGTTCGAGAATTTTTAAAAATGATAATAAAGTTTTATTGAAAATTGAAGAATTACAGCAGCTTAGAGCGCAAACAATTCACATTACAATATTAAGAACATGTATACGTTTCAATAATTTTAAATATATAATTACATTGAGAAAACCGTCCGGGCGATCGGTAAATAAATATTGAACGAAATATAATGCATTCTAAAAAAATAATAATTAATGCGAGGATTGTTATTCTAAAACAAAAAGCAAGATATTTTTAAAAACAATAAATAAAAGACATTTGCATGGAAAATATGACATCCATTAAAAAGAAAATAATTTGTTTTTACAAGGTATTTTTTTCACTTAAAAAAAAAAACATAATAAAAACAAAAATCATTCCTTCAAACAGTTTCAATTTTTGTCAACAAAAATATTAATATTCTTTTAAAAGCAATTTAACAAACATGAACTTTTTTCATTAACTAATCATCAATTAATTACAGATTAAAACGAATTTTTACGCATAAAAAAAAAAAAAATTACACAGTGAAAGAACTAAAAGAAGATTAAATGGTTAAATAAATCATGTGATACTAAAACACTAAAAGGGGGTTTAAATGGCTAAATTAACCACGTGACATGTGATGTCATGAAGTGTCGCGTCTACATTTTCTTGCTAACTGCATTTATAACATTGTGAGTAATATTTTTTTATTATTATATTACATGTATCATTATAAAAAGTAAACACTTTGGTAAAAATTAATATTTTGTAAATTTAAGTTGTCTGTTTAGATTACTAAGATAAAATATAAAACGTAATTTAAGGCATTTTGGATGTTTAAAAAAACGGAAATTTCATCTTTGTTTTCACATTTTTGGCTTTCGAAATCAGTTTCATATTGAGGTCTGCTTTGTTCGTGTGAGTGTACTATTAAAACTACTTTGAATCTATTTTTTTTATATTTGTACTTGGTCTAAAGCCTTTTCTTGTAATTTGGTGATACAATTAAAAGATCTATTTTATAGCTTTTATATATATTTCCATGTTTTTTTGTTTAAATTTATAGGTTTTTACGCTATAATTTCTAATTAAAGTTAAATTATTGTTTAGCATAATTTTCAATAATCAAATTAACCCTGAAGGTTTTTCGTAATCGATTTGGAGCAAGGTTGACAATTCAATTCTATTTAACTACTCCTGTATGAAATTTTGGTAATCGAAAATAATTGAAATTAAAAAAAAATTACTAAATAAAGTTTATAATGTTTTCAGATATTAAGATGCCACTAGAAAAGACCAAGAGTTATTACTTAACTATTGTCAGATTAAATATTGTACTTATAAATGTCGCCTAGAATTATCGAAAAGTAGCAGATTTCGAAAGTAGCCTGATGTAGGTATTTACGCATTTTTAGTTACATTTACAAAAAATATAAAAATTGTAATTAATTTTCATTAAACTAATTCTTACTCAAATTAAAATTCCTAATTGTTTATGACTTCCGTTTCTTAACTTATAATTCCTTATTATACTAAATATACTTGTAATAGAATGGACTTAGTGGTGATAAATTATAGCAAAACTATGTAGTCTAGATTCAATTTTCTTCCGCATTTCTTTATGTATTGATTTCTATATTTACATATATCATTTCCAACCTTCTTATACACTTAACAATACTATTTTTTACACCAAAACTTTACTCTTACAGTTTAGACTCCTGCAGTCTTCATCAGAGCTATAACATCCAAATATATAATCATACAATTAATACATTATACAGTATATAATCAAAAACATACATCTTAGCCTGACCATTATAAATAATTATTTTCCATTTTATTATTCCACTCTCAATTAATTTTATTTTCTTATTTATAGTATTTTATTAAATTATTTTAAATCAATTAAAATTATAATTTTAAAATTTTAACAATATCATTTTCTTATTATCTTTTTAGTTATATTTTCTTAATTACTTCTAAACTTTCCTTATTTTTATTATATATTTAACTATTAACTTTTTTACATTATAAATTACCATTTTTTATTACATTAGTAAATACTTACATCTTTATAATCCTATTTCCATAAATCAACTGACAAATTTTCAGAATAATCAAGTATAAGAATTTTTGAAAATTTGTCAGTTGGTTTTTGGAATAGGATTATAAAGATGTAAATATTTAATAATGTAATAAAAAAAAGTAATGTACAGTATAATGTAAAAAAGTTAATAGTTAAATATATAATAAAAATAAATAAAGTTTAAAAGTAATTAAGAAAATATAACTAAAAAGATAATAAACATCACATGATCACTATTTCTTATGTTTTCCCTTAACTGTTATTAAAACAGGCAAAATTCTCTATACCATACATATTGCCACTTGGTGCAAGCCAGAGTAATCAATGGATGCCAGAAGGCTTGTGCATAAAATCCTCATCTAGGATCTCGGATCCAAGGCTCCTCACTGACGAAGGCCACAAGCTTGAAACTAGTCTGGTGATATTAGATGAGTAGGCACTAGATGGGAATTTTATGCACAATCCTGGCATCCATTGATTACTCTGGCTTGCACTGAGTGGCAATATGTATAGAGAGTTTTGCCTGTTTTAAAAAGATAATAATAAAATAATCGATTAAATAGTAGTTTAAAGATTAAAGTTTTAAAATTATAATAAAATTGATTTAGAATAATTTAATAATAAAATACTATAAATAAGAAAATAAAATTAGTTGAGGAGTACACTAATAAAACAGAAAATGATTATTTATAATGGTCAGGCTAAGATGTATGTTTTTGATTATGTATATAAATATAATATATTAATTGTATAATTATATATTTCGATATTGTAGCTCTGATAATGACTGTAAACTGTAAGAATAAAGTTTTGATGTAAAAAAATAGTAATATTAAGTGTGTAAGAAGTTTGGAAATGGTATGATATGTACAGTAGTCTAGATTCATTGGATCAAGCACTTACTGGATTATTTTTATATACCATCTCCCCCCACCTCTCTGGGTATTGTATACTATCTAACTTCTCTTTATAGCTATTTGCAATTTGGCTAACTGAAATATTTGTTTTAACTTTTAATTATGCTAGCAAAACATAGTTTTTTCAATAAACAGTTTTAATTCTTAATCTTCTCTATGTTTTAATTAATCTTAATTTATAGTGTCAATGTATTATGCTTTTACAATATTTAGTTTTTACAGACATATATATCATACTCATTGATTTATATAGATATAAAGCAAATTATTTAAATTTATTAGAGACATTTACTAATTCACTATATTAATACATAATAAAATTAATATTTTGATAAAGTGTAATTTCCAACTGTGTTTATCACATCCAATATTACACACTGCCATATTTATTTTTTATAGATTTATATATCACATTCTTTGATTTATGTAGATGTAAACTTATTAGAGATATTTACTAAATTATTTAAATTTATTAGAGATTTATTGTCAATATATAACAAAATTAATATTTTGAAAAAAAAAAAGCATATAATCTTTGTGTTTATCACATCTAATATACACTGCCCTACAATACTATAATTGTTACATGAGGATTAAATAAGCCATATTTAATGTTTTTTAAAAATTCTTAACCATAAATGAGGAAAATATTGGATTTACAATAGTTTATAGCTCAAAAAATATTAGTAGTATTTAAAAAATTAACAAGTAGCAAAGTGAACATTAAAATCAGCATGAGCTATACAAATGCCACACAGACAATATGGATCACTTGATTTATTCTATTATTTAATTACTTTCATGAAAATTAGGTAATAGTATATTTGCTTGTGATCCTAATCTTTCCATATATTATATGGATTTGGAGAGGTTGTGAATAATAGAAGGAAAGTATTAGCTTTGTGAATTTGAAAAGAAGAGCAAAGGATAAGGAAAAATTGGAAATATAGTATGAGTTGAATTTGAGAACTCTATTATTAAACATGTACTTGTAATATTTTGATAATATGAAATATTCAAAGAATTAAATATTTCAAAATTTTTAGAAGTTTAAAAAAGCAGCATTCATATACATTGATATTGTTATTTTCATCAGTTTTATTTTGTGATCCATTTTGGAGTAGAAGTACTTATACTACTTGTATTTTTTTCTGGAATGATGATTCTTATTTCTAGTAATCACAGATCATTTGTATATTTTTTGTTTATTATTACCTGTTACACATTATTTGGCCTATCTTCAACCAGAATCATAAAGTATTAATTCAAATTTAGTAACATTAATCTTCTGCAAAATCAAAGCATCAAAAAAAAAAAAAGACCTTCATTTGCAATAAAACAAGAGAGAAATTGAAAAGATTCCACTTAATAATCATGTCATAACTAATCAATCAGAATTTTCTAGTTATGATTTATTCTTTTGAGAGAATTCATCAAGTTACTGATTAAGGCTTGGAATTCTATGTTTTTTTCTTCCTAAGCAATGTTATCTTTCTCGACTCAAATTGTTATTTTTGTTTAACGTTGCAATATGTGTATTTTTCATTCACTCATTTGTATTATCATAAAATTCAATAACAAATTATACTGTTATGGATATTTTGCTGGAATATAGTTTAATTCCATTTCTAAAAGAGCTTATACTATTTTAAAATAAAATCTTATTTAATTAGGAATTAAAAATCTGTTGAACTTCTATCAATTTTGTAAGACATTAGTAATATCAGAAATAGTTCACAGAGAACTTTTAACTCAAGCCATCTAAGACAATTGCTTGATATTGCAGAATAATTATTGTTTGAATAAACATAACATTTATGTGCATTCCCATAACTTTGGAAAATCAGTTTTAAATTAGAATGATTTTAAATTAAAAAATAAAATTATAAACAAATTTTTTTTTTAAAACTTATAAATCTTTTAATTTCTGTAACAGTGAATAAACTGGTAGACTGGAGTTTAAAAACCGTGGATCATGCCCAACAGCCCCATGGTTTTTGGAGTTTGAACTTTTTTTAAGAACTCCCGAACAATAAAGCAATTAGATTATTTTATATTTAATTTTCTATAATATTGGTAATTAAATACTTGTAACATTTGAATTCGGATTTTATTTTAGAAATGCTATTTTTAACTCGCATTGAATTCTAAACTTTTCTCACATTTTCCCATGCATTATTGAAAACTTGATAAGTTTCAAAGGTGTTCTAATATTATAACACTTTTCAGAAGACTTAATAATCATTTAAAATGGCTAAATGATCAATATAGCAGTAGTCATCAGATTTTAAATGCCCTATTCACTTCATATTTTATTTTTAACTTTTTTTTGTTTTCCATGAACTTTTGCAGAACAAAATTCAGGGGCATATTTAATAATGTAATAATCAAACCATTAAATACTCCACACAAATTCTATTGTCTATTAAAAGCTAAAACCCCTATAATCATAAAGAATTGTATTATATATTTAGGAGATAAATAAATATCACCACAATACACAAAACAGATCATTTGAATCTTATATAATAGTATGAGTAAAGCATTTAAGTTATTCTTGTTGAAACTAACTTTTTTCATTTGTGTTATGAGATGGATTGCTAATAAAGTGCATTTTGGTATATATAATTTTTTTGCTAAATCATCAGATTGTCTGCTGCATTTGAATTATAATATTCATTGAAATATAATTTTTGTTTTGATTTTTAATTATCGACTTCTTTTTGGATTTTCTTTTTGAACATTTTATTATGTTACCGCACAGTTCTTTATTATTATTTTATATATATTTTTTTGGGTGGGACCTTTTGAATAAACTCTTAAACACTTCTTTTTTTTTTTTGGTATAATAAAATATTACCTACTTTAATTAACTGTTAATGAAACTTATCAAATATTACCTACCTACTTTCTAATCATGTGAACAACAACAAAAAACAACAGTTTCCCATAAAATAATTTATTGATAAACGAAACTTTGGATAAGTTGTAAACCAAAACAAGTAACCAAAAAAACACTTTTCGGGGGCATAAAAAAAAAGCCAAAAGTAACAACGCAAATAAAATAACAGGGAAGCCTGAAAACTGTAAGTAACGGGATTTTGGAGCCCTCGAACCAACTTCCCTTACAGTTCTCGCACGGATTCATGCATAAACGGGCATTTGCACACGAAATCGGAAACAACTCTGCTAAAAGAAGAACCTTTGCAAGTTTTGTGCAGTTCAAAAGCATAGGGAAGCATGTGTGACAACATGACAATTCTAAATATGGAATACTAATTCCACTACGCTTTCTAAAAAATTTCCAACAATGAATTTTTGCAGAGTTTCGTCTCTTTCAAATACTGCCACCATCAAATCAGACTGTAGCGAGGGTTCAAGAGTGCTCACTTGACGAATACTGTTGCAATGCAATGGGCATAGTATTTCATTACGTAATTGTGGAATACATCGCTCTCAGGCGGCCTGTTACAGCTCAAAAAACACCTATTGTAGTGGTAACCATAAGTTAAGGCCGCTAAAACGATATTGATGTGGGTTTTGTGAAAAACGCCATCAAGCGATGGGGTTCAGTATTCATACTATTACCAAATAAATATTGATAGAATTATTTAAGAGTAAAATAATAAAATGGGAAATGATTATATAATAGTCAGGTTAAATGTATATTTATTTTTGTTTATATTGTGTATTTAATTATGTTTATAAATATGTGTATAAGTGTATTAATTTTATAATTATGTATTTAAATATTGTAGCTCTGATGATGACTGCAGGACAGTCAAAACTGTTAGTTTTGATATAAAGAGTATTGATAAAGTGTTTAAGAAAGGTGTAAATGGTATGATATATTAAAGTAGAAATTAATACATAGGAAAAGGAAGAAGAAGAAAATTATATTACAACTACCATTCAGTTATTTTTAGATATTAATTTATCTTTTTTCTCTTCAAAATGTCCATAAGTTAAACAAATCTGTTCTAAGTTAGTGAGTGTTAAAAAATGAACATTGAATCCAGAATATAAAAGATATTTTTAAATGTTAATCGAAATAAGAATTAAATATTTATTGGTTGGCACGAAATAAGGTAACTTTTGAAAAGGGTATTGATTACAATATTGAGGTATTATACTTCAAATTGTTAAATGACGCCAAGGACCATGACAAGAGGACATGCCAGCCATGGCTAACTGATCAGACTTGGAACCAGATCAAACTAGGGCCATGCCTTGCCTAGTGTAGTGCTTACCTTACATAATAAATAAATCGATATATTAGTAATTAGAAATTATAACAGCCCAAAGAGCACTAACATATCACGATGATAAATCCCAGGAAATGAAGGTAGTTAAGCCTGAACAAATTAATAAAAGATTAGGAATAGATAGAAGGGAAAGTGACTGCTCTACAAGTGGTATGCCATGCAAACCAAGAAATAAGCATATATACCTATAAAGCCATTTTTAACAGAACTGGGAGTGCTTTAATGGTGAAATAGACTTGTACAATCCAAACATCTTCTCATTTATAACAGTACTGGGAATGCTCAAATGGTGAAATAGACTTGTACAATTAGACAATCCAAGGACAATATTCCCACTGCAACTGAAGCGGTTGCCTTGTTTCTTTCAAGCTATGGCCCCAAATAATAATGAGACACGAATAGAAGTGTTATGAAAGTGTAACATTGCTGTTAATATAACATTTTTGTCTCTAAATAACTAATGGAGAAATGGACATGTATAATTGGACAGTTTTGTGAACAATAATTTCAGCATAAGAAGTTGGGTTTATGTGTGTAAGTCTGGAAGGGCAGGTGAATTTTGTGTCACTGCACTTCTGGAACTATTAATATCCCACTCACCTATCCATACATTTATACTTGAATGTTCAAAATCATATGCATTGAATCAAGTGTATGGGTGCGGATGCGCTTGACACGCACCGACACTCCCTAAATTTCTTTGTAATGATTCCTGTTGATTGCATTGTAAAACTTATGCCTCTGGAATCGTCTTGAGGCAAAAATAAAGGCATTTGAAAGTAAATCAACTATGTAGTGATTGGAAGTTTAATTACAATAATAAACAAAATCTGAATGGTTGGAATTGATGGGCATATTAGAATCTTAATATTGAATAATTTGAATTGTCAAAGCTGTCCCTAATTTTAAGTTGGTGTTTCTGATAGCAGATTATAATTGCTTTATAAAATAATTTACAACTTCATTCTAAAAAGTAAATTAAATTGATAATTGTCTGTAATTACATTTTGATATAAAAACTTCTTACAAATTTGAAAGTATTATATTGTATTAAATTTTTTTTTAGCTCTCTATATAATTAATTTAGTCATAGTAATTTTATTGTAAAGAAATATCCTATCTTTTAACTTGTTAAATGCAAATAGCACATTGGAATCTATACTGTACTTTAATATTTAAGTCTGTTTTACTATATAAAAATTTTAATAAGATATTTAAATAGAATCACATTCTCAAAATGACAACCATCTACTAAAAGGCTGATGAAGGATTTTAGTTTTTTTTTTTTTAAATGTTAATTATTAAAAGAAAATCTTTATATCTGTAGATTGCCTTAACCAGAAGCCTTGAAGATGAAATTTTGTTTGTAATTGACATTAAAAATTTCATTTTCAAACCTATAGAGTCTTTATTCCTATTTCATTAAGCCACCTATAAATTGTTTCAAAGATCATTATTATAATATTTGAAAACATTTTTATGAAGCTAATATATATTTTTGAATTTTTCATTTCAAGTGCCTTAGATTTTCCACTTGTAATAAAAATATTGCTTTTCATATTATGTAGAAACTGTATAATATGAAGTTTAATGGAGTAACTTCAAACGAGGCTATAGATTTGTTTTGAATAATTAAATCAAATTCTTTTATTAAATGAATATATAAATCATTTGTTTGTTTTTTACACTCCCCCTTTTCCCTTTCTGTCAATAAACCTTGTCTATAATGCTTTTTCATTTTGTAAAAACATAGTGAGTCTGAATAATATCCATTTATGACTGGAAACAATGTATTAAATAAAATCCTTGAAAATATTTTTGCTGTATAATAGATAATAATGGTATTTCATGATAATATATTGCAATTTTATGTATTTTATTTTTATAAATTAGAATAATAAAAGCATATTTAAGATCAGGCAGCAAACTTCATGAGTCTATGTTTTTAAAAATATTAATAGAGTATTTGTTTTTTTTTTATTCATCTTGATGAAGTTTTAAAATATCTTTAAAGTCTTTTAATATTTTAAAATGATTTGCCTGGTCTAGCTTAAATTTATTGGTGTATTGTATTTTTTTTAACAGTTCAAGTTTAATTTTGCAGTGCCATTTTGTTTGTCATTACAAACTGGAAATATATATTTTTTTTATTAAATATATTTCAACTATGCTGTATCTTCATTTAGACCAGCAATTGCAAAACAATGGTATATGAGAAAATTTTGGTGGTCCACAAAAATCTGGACATTATTTGCATTTTTTATGTTTATTAATAATAAAACAAAAATAATATTCTAATAAATTATTATACTCTGAATGATAATTTTCATTTTTATATAGCACTACATTCACAAAATGTACTTGAGAGGGGGAAACAAGAGACACAATAATACTGAAGCAGCATTTGTAATTTTGTTACATTAAATAGATGCATTTCATATTAATAAAATAGAAGTTCTCTGATCATTATTTTACAAATGTATTTAAAAAAGTTCATATTAATGGTTCCATGGTGTTTAAAATTATGAATTTAGTGGTCCGTAAGGTCTGAAAAGTTGGCAAATGCTGATTTAGACGCTTACATATTCTTTTCATTTTTGGATTTTTTGCCAAAGAAATAATTCTTAAAAATCAATTTTTACTCTCATAAATTTTACAAGTCCTTTATCATCTTTATGTCTAAATCTTAATTTATCCAGAGCAGTTTTATATTTTTAAACATTTTAAAATTTAGCATTACAATTTTCTTTAATAGTTTTAAAATGTTTCATTTATTTAAAAGCACCCTGTACATCTAATTAAAAATCCTTTTCTTTAGTAGAATGAGAAATCTGAATTTTATAAATATGATATCATTCAAGAAATTGAATAACACATTTTGCTACCATGTCTAACATATTGATTTCTACAATATTATTTTTCCATCTTTTATTGTTAATGAATCATACTTTATAATTAAATACATGTCCACTTTTCCAATCTTCATCTTTCCTTTTAATTTTCATTTAGTTTGTGAAATCTTTGTTTTAAAATGATTTTTACTTGTAGATAGTCTAATAAAAGATGATCATTGAAAGATATCTAACATGGCAATTTTTAGAATCACTTTCTTCAGTCACTAATTCTATATCAAATATTAAAGGCATAATTTATTTTATATACTATAAGTACATTTAAAGTCATAAAAGCTCATTAAAGTTTATGATGTAACTTTGAAATTGAAATACTAGGATAATTCATGTTGAGGTTGTCAAACTATATTGATGGTAATTAAGTTTTATTACTTGTTCCTAGTATTTTAGTTATTTAGTTACTCTATCTTCTGCCAGAGATCTTGATATATTATTGCAGTATTTATCTCCAATACTCTTTTTCTATTGGCGGGATAAATGCAAAGATTTATAATTTGTTAAATAAATATATAAGTTGAATTTTAACTTTTGGACATACGTATTTAATGATCTCCATGCTGTGAAATCAGGCTTATGGAATAATATTACTATCCAAAATGTTAGATCATCTCTAGTTTTATTTATTTTATATGTTTTACTACAGCACTATGTAATGGCTAATGTATGATAAAATGGTAGGCCTTGTTTATAAGATACTGCTCAGCAGATATCAAATGATCAACAAGACATCAGGAATAAGGTCACATAGAAAGAACAAAAACACTAACAAAAGATGCATAGTAAATATAATATTTTATTGCTAAGAAAACACAAATAGTATTCTTACTATGTATTTTTATTGTTTTTTTTGATCTTTCGATATAATCTTATTCCCAATTTCTTGTTCATTATTTATTTTGAGCTGGAATCCTAGAATATGATTAGTTTTCTATGCATAATAATTATTATTTTGCCATACATTGCTCATTATATAGTACTGTGATATCCTTATAAAATAAATAAAATTTAGCTATAATTAATATTTTAGCTAAAAATACTATTCCATAAGTCTGCATTCAGCAGCATGAAGATTATTTATGTCCAAAATTCAATATTAAACTCATATATCTTGTTCACAAATTGTAAAGCTTTACATAAACTGGCGCATTAATGTGACAAGTCGTGGAGATTTATATTGCTATACAGTATATTAAGATTTCTGGCAGGAGGCAAATAGAATAACTAAGCAATAAAATATTATGACCAAACAATAAAACTTGATTATCATCAATGTAGTTTATCCTCCTTAGTGTAATTTATTTTTGCATTATTGAGTATTGGAACATGAAATTATAATATCTTACCAATTGTGAAAATAGTAGATAATAGCAATGAAATATAATACATGTTGGCTCTTATTATAAACAATTGAATTACTATATATTTTTAATTTCTATATATCTTTAGTTATTAATATGACCATCTCCCAACTCGTGAGCTTTATGATATTTGCTCAACTTTCTCCCAATTTATTATATTAATTTTTATTATTGTATTTGAATGATCACTGGCAATATATAAAACCTTTAATAGATTCAATACAGGAAATGAACATCAATTATTAGGATGGAAGATATGTATTAATGCAAAACTGAAGATTCAAAAACTATTTTTTTTTTAAAAAAAAAACTATTTACAATTGATATTCCTTTTATCTTTAGAAATACTTCAATTAATTTAAGCTTTAACTTTCAAATTGTTTTAAAATATTAATTGATTTTGATATAGATCAGACTTAAGGCAAATGAATAAGAAGATAATTGATATTATTCTGGTACAAAAGAAATCAGCAGTTTATCAACAAATTTTCAATTGAGACCACAGTACATGAAAAAATGAAGGAAAATGAAAATATTTAAAGATAAATCATTTAGAAGAACTGAATATCAGAATAATATGAAAGAAGTTTAATGATAAATGAAGTATAACTGAATTGACATAGAAAGTTTTAGAAGTCTCAAAAGTATATCATAATATATAATTTTAAATGAAGAAACAAACATACAATCAAATCTAAGAATAATGGAGAAGCTTTAGAAAATATGGAATTATTATTATCTTGAAAGAAGTAGGATGAAAAATAGTGAAATTGTTGGTAAAGTTATATACCAAATGTATAAATGATAAAAGATGCACAAATGATTGAAAGAATGCACTTAGTGATTTTGATATTTTAAAAAGGTGGGAAAAAAGATATTAAAAATTACAAACCTATTAGTCTTATTTTGGTGCTGTATAAGATGTGTAACAATATTATTTCAACTTATCTACAAAGAATTTTGTATTCATACCAAATAAAGAAGTTGGATTTAAAAGAGGTTTTACCATAATAGATCAGATACAATTATTAAGAGAAGTGAATTGACATAGAAAGTTATAGAAGTATTTAAAAGTATATCACACTATATAATTTTAAAGAAAGATTGAACATGCAATCAAATCTAAGAATAATGGAAAAGCATTACAAAATTATGGAATTATTGTTATTACCTTAAAAGAAGCAGGATAAAAAATAATGAAATTGTTGGCAAAGCCATATTCCAAATATGTAAATGATAAAGCTGCAACAGATGATTGGAAGAATGCACTTAGTGATTTTGATTATGAATTGATATTATGCTTTGGGTTTATAGATTAACAAAAGGTGTTTGACTATTGTATTTCCACAGTGATTAGTGAAGATATGGATTTAAGATATTTTAATATTTTGAAGAATATTTATCAAAATGCAATAGCAATGATTAGATTACATGTTGACATTAAGAATATTAACATTGATAAAGTGTACAATAGGAGAATTCCATATCTCCATCACTTTTTACCAGTTTCATGGGAAATATTTTATGGATTAAAGTGAGAAGGTATGTGAATAAAAATAGACATTGTTTAAGTTCATCTAAATGTTGCAGGCAATATGGCTGTTTTTTTTTTGTTTTTTTTTTTGAAAATTAATGCCTTACTTGAATAATGTTACAAGATTTATTAGAGGAAAGCAAGAAAATAGGTCTAAACATAGATTCTAAAAAAGCTAATAGCTTTTCACACAAGGAGAAAATAAAAATTCATAATAATAAATTAGAAAAAATTAGCAGTTATAAGTGTTGTGATCACATATTAATTGCAAAAGAAAACATAATATATGAAATTAATCTTGAGTGGAGTACTTTTGTAGAATTAACTTGATGATCAAAGGAAATATGCTTGCATTTAAAAAGGATGGTTTTTTAAATAGATGTTTCATCAGTTCATGCATATGGATCTGAAACTTGGGCACTTAATAGAAAAGCAATAGAAAGATTTAAGATGACAAAGTATATTTTGGAACTACAAGAAGTGATCAAAAGCAAAATACATAAGTGAAAGAACAAAAAGGTAATATTGACATCCTTGAAGGAATTAAAATTTAAGATGTATCCAAAGAGGTATTTTAAAAGACCTACAAAGAGATCATATGAGGTTAAGTAAGAAGTTTGCCGAAATGATATGGAGAAGTTATGGATTAGAGGAACTGAACTTAATTTGAAGTTACTTTCATCCTGCAATGAATTGATAATGTTTGAAAATGATCATAATGAACAATCATTTAAATATGCCTTATTAATTTAAATGAAAAATATAAATAAATAAAATTAGCAATAACTAGTAATTCTACAAAGATTTAATATTTGTGATCTTCTGATGTAATGTTTATAATTAATTCCTAGTTTTTGAAGAACTGTTTTTAATGAATAAAGATAACAATTAGGGTTACATAATCAAATTAATAATAAAAATTAACTTGGAAAGATTAAGTTTTAAAACAATTAATTAATTCAGGCTAACATTTTTTAAAAATAGTATTTCAGATATTGTTAGTTTGGAAGAAAAGTGAAACATTGAAATAAATTAACTTCAGAATATCTTTCATGGCAAATACTTAGAAAATGAAAATCAAGACATATTAATCAAAAAGTATTTTTTATTGGCATTTATGCATACGATTTCATATTTAGAGAAAGTAATGGTAATTCCAAAAAGCTTCTTGGGCAGCCAGTACAATGTTTGAGGGATTTAGTCCGCACATACACGTTCAATAATTTCACAAACAGTTAAAAACAACTGATTATTGCTAATTTTTAGTTTAGCTCCATTTTTAATTACTTTATTTTTCTGAATTATATACTGGAAGG
Source organism: Epiperipatus broadwayi (assembly GCA_028023455.1). Classification (NCBI taxonomy): domain Eukaryota; kingdom Metazoa; phylum Onychophora; class Udeonychophora; order Euonychophora; family Peripatidae; genus Epiperipatus; species Epiperipatus broadwayi. The sequence continues at coordinate 749,256 of JAQFVV010012497.1, forward strand.
ATAGAATTAATATAATAATTATATAATTCCTTTTATTTTTTGATTTTAGATTTAAAAAAAAACAAAACTAACACACTTAATTTTTGTATATAATATTTTATAATGAATTTTAGTAAACTTTTGCCACAATTATATATTATTACCTATTTTGTAATATATAAAACATCATTATATTTCAATGTGTAAATGTAAATATAAAATATTTACACACATACTCATATACATATACATCCTGACATTACCCAATATTAAGATATTTAAGAAGCAAATTCTTTGGTTTTAAACTTAAAAGATAAATGCCAATAAAATTACAATTCTGGCTGATATGTAAGATGTGATATGTTGGACTATTTCCATCATTTATGAGTGAATGTTGAATGTATAGAAAATTTTAAACTTAAGTTAAACTTTCCAAATACAAACAACTTGTTAGTAATAACACACAAATAGACAATATAGGTTAGTAATTACACAATGTTTCGAGTAGTATTATTCTCCACTCTTCTTGGCCTACATGCACAGTGACAATATTCGCATAGAAGCTGAACTAGCACCTTTAGATTCTTGAATATCAAATTTAAGGCAAATGCTCTACCAACTGAGCAAGAGTGGAAAATAATACTACTCGAAACATTGTGTAATTACTAACTTGTATTGTCTATTTGTGTGTTATTACTAACAAGTTGTTTGTATTTGGAAAGTTTAAATAAAGTTTAAAATTTTCTATACATTCAACATTTACTCATAAATGATGGAAATAGTCCAACTTTTCACATCTTATAATATATCATCATTACAAACCTTCAGACAAATAAATGGCTGATATGTATTTGTGAGAAATTCATCCATTCTTTTTCATCATATGAAATTACTATAAGAATTGTAATGATAAAAACATTATTTCTGAGCTTCTTTAAGGCCTAAAGAGGAAAGAGTTTCCTTTTAGTTTAAAACTAATTGCTTTTTGTTTTGAAATATATGTGTATTGAATTTCTCTGTTTTTGTTGGAAATTTTAAATTTATTAACAATTGACAAATTTTTAATTATTTTGTATAATGGGTTATGTTGTACCATAATTTAGAAGTTATGCATTTAGGTGTTGAAATATAAGTTTTTTTTAATATTTCACCTATAGAAATCTAAGAGAACAAAAAAATAAATTCATTGCTAATTTCAAATTGTTATAAATTTTTACTTTTGACTTCTTATGATTGTTGGTGTACAGTAGTTTATTTCACTCTTTATTTGTTAGATGTCATTCAAAATTAACCAATTTGATTGATAGTTTATTTTTCTTTTGTTTTTAAGAGTATGCCATTCTCAACTCTTCTTAATATTTTATTTGACACATCTCCCAATTTTAGTCAACTTTATTTTTTCTGATTGCACTTTTATACATTTTTTAAAATTGTAACGTCTACATAATATTCAGTCCTTTAGAAAATATTTTAAAGATATTGTTTCTTCAGTGTAGGTTGATGTATATAATGCACTTAATCTATATTTATTTTTAGTTCTCACTATCATAAATGAATTACTTTGATTAAGTGGGAGTAGAATATACCTATTTTTATTATTAAAATGTCCAGATATTTAAACACTTTACATCCTTCATTAATAAAAAAAAAAAAAAGCATCTAGTAAATAAGAAATATATATTATTTTTGTAAAAATATTTACTTTCTCTTCAAATTCTTAAAATATAATAAAATTATTTATTTTCATAACGAATTCCATTAATTTTAATTGTGGTAAAAGTCATTTATTTATATTTTATAAAATAAAACCGAGCTTCAACTTTTCGTTTTCTCAAAAAGGATTCTGTAGCTCGTGTAGCTGACCAATAAAATTTAAGAAAAAAGACCCAATAAGATTTTAAAGAAGTTAATAAATTGACCAATGAAAATAAAGATTAACTGACCAATGGAAATTATTTTTATTGTAAATTGTGGCCAATCAACAATCACTATTGGGGCGTTGCGTCGTCTTTAGTATAAAACGTAACTATTATGATAGACAGTCATTCTTAGTCATTGTGAACGGAATAAGCTAAAGGTTGTATCTACTTTTGATTCGTAAAGGTAAGAAAAACGTGACTTTTTAAAAATATATATATATATTTTTTTACAGTAATAGCTAATATATAAAATAATCCATTAAATTATATTTGCTTAAATTTATCTTTTGCTACGTTTTGTATGTTTGTTGATAAAAAAAAATAAAGAACAATTTGATCGACCGCCATATTGTGTTATTTGTTTACTACCCGCCATATTTCAATATTAATATTATTGCTTTGATTTGGACGTCATTTATATATATATTTTACAAGAAATATATATTTACTTAATTTCTAATAGTAATATATTTTTATTAATTATTTTTTATTATTGAAGGATTAAATGTGTCCTGCCTATAGAAAACGCTTTTCCCCAAAGGGGGAAAAGACATCCGGTTTTATATTTATATAGGGCACATTTTTCTCTTACCTTTTATTTTCTTTTAGTTTTTGTAAACAATTAAAAATAAAACTTTATACGTGGATTCTGTATTTAAAATTGTTAAAAAAATTTGTTTGAAAATAATACTATGTATATTAACTATATATAAAAAATCTTGGCTTATTTGCCAATCTTAAAAGAAATTTGCGTGTATTGACTTTTATTTATTTCTTTTAAATTTGACAGTGTATATTTATTAATTTTTTGCAATTTCTTTTAATAGTTCAAATTTTTAAAATATGGCTCGTACCAAGCAGACCGCTCGTAAATCTACTGGTGGTAAAGCACCACGTAAGCAGCTGGCAACCAAAGCCGCTAGAAAGAGCGCTCCCTCTACAGGTGGAGTAAAAAAGCCCCATCGTTATCGACCTGGTACAGTAGCTCTTAGAGAAATTCGTAGATACCAGAAGTCTACAGAATTGTTGATTCGTAAATTGCCATTCCAACGCTTAGTCAGAGAAATTGCCCAAGACTTCAAAACTGATTTACGTTTCCAGAGTGCTGCCATTGGTGCATTACAGGTTCGTATCTCGATGTATTAAGTTATTTTAAAATTATAAGAATATTAAAACAAATCGGTATGTGTATATTGGCCCCTTTCCGCCAGTGAGACTTTTCGTTCGTTGGATAAAAGCACATCATTTTTGTGCCTTGTTTAGCTGTACTTCAGATGTGTATATACAATATTTACATTTTGATATGCGCGCGAGTTCTATTATATAGTAGTACGTATTTTTTTTTTTTTTTTTTTAAAAATCAAGTCATGGTGTACATATTTTAGCATTTATTGCTTATGATTTTTTTTAACGAATATTTGAACATGTATTGCCCAAAAGTCGAGCAGTGTATAATTGTTTATATTTTTTAAAAAAAAAAGATGTACACTTGATATTCTAGTATAATTTATTAGTGGAATTATCTAAAATGTTTGTATTGTGTTTGACATAAATTATGATTATAGGCAAAATTATTGTGCATAACTATTTTAGAAAATGCTCTAATATTCGTGTATGTAGAAAATATTGCTCTTATTAGATGCTTAAGATTTTTATATGCTATTCGCAATTATGAAAAAATATTAAAGTTATATATTTCAATATTCTAATATTGTATATTCTATTTTGTAGGAGGCCAGTGAAGCCTATTTGGTTGGATTGTTTGAAGACACCAACTTGTGTGCAATTCATGCTAAGAGAGTTACCATTATGCCAAAGGACATTCAGTTGGCTCGACGTATCAGAGGAGAACGTGCATAAATTTAAAATTTCAATAAACCACCACATTGCACATCCAACTCATTATTTTTTATTATTATTTTTTTTTACTTTTGATTCATTTAAAAAAAATCATTATGATCTACATTCTCCAGATTTTGTATTGTTCAAGAGTATAACGTGGACTCATTTTTAGGTAGTTACAACAATTATTAAAATCATTTTATATGATGTGTTTCTAATTTGTAACTTATTTACTGGCTAATGTATTGGGATCAAGGATTTTTTTTATTTCCCGTGTGTAATAAATTGTAGTTATGTCTGTCAACTATTATTGCCTTAGTCTGAGTTTTCTACCTCAGCAACTTGTGCAATTGGCCAGACTAATGAAAATCTGCATTTTTTTTTTTTTTAAAAAAATAGTTTAATTTCACACACACCAGTAAAAAAAAACTTAATTTTCCCCCTAGAACACTTCCTTTTAAAATTTGCAGATATGAACGTATAAAAAGCATTTACCGGTTCAAGGAAAATTTCAGATAGCCTAGAGAGAGTCGTACTGTCTAGTTTATTAACAAATGTCCACAATATGGATCAGTATCACTGTTGTTGTGCTTGTTTATGGACTTTCTTTCTCATTTTAATATTAAAATGAAAAAATTTTAAGTCATTTAGTTTCTTGATTCTCTTTTAAGCAGTTCATATATTAAATATGTTTTACAAGTTTTTTTTTTTAATGTTTTTTCCTCTATTTATTATTATTTTTGTATCATAGCATAATTATCTAAATTTAACACTTTTGAATATAGATTTTTGTGTTTCCTGTTAATTTCTACCACAAATTGTCACAGTCAACTATTTGATCTGGATGGATTGATTTAAATTTTTCATTTATTATTATTTTTTTTTTATTTAAGTTTTTCTATACTTTACTAGCCTTCCATTCTCATTTTGGGAGCTTGTACAAAGTTTGAAATCATGTATCTGCCAAAATCATAACATTTTACTTTGCTATTCATTATGTTATTTCATCAAATCTTGCTGTATAAAAGAAAATTAAAGTATTTTGTATTTTTTTTTAATTTGAAGTGTTTTCACTAAGAATATAATTTAAAAAAAATTTACTGATTGCAATTGGCAGAAAAATGTTTAGGAAGCATATGATGATCATGAAATGTTATCTTTATAGAAGTAGTTTGTTCAATTAAATAATTTACTGCCTACTGTGGTGACAGTAAATTCTAAGAGATTGAAAATATATATAGTATATAAAACTTGAAATAAGATCAAAACTAGTATGGAAACATCTTTTATAACTTTAAAAGTTTTGAAAATACTAACAACAATTTGAGGATGTCTGAAACTATGGAAATTACTAGATCAAAATTTCTAAATAATTGCTTTAGAATTTTCTTTCTGTCCAATATAAAATTAGTTTTAAAGATATTTAGAAATTGTTTCCAATTATACAAAATTATTTAGTTTTTACCAGTGAGAAAATGTATCAATCTACATTTTCCAAGTTTGAAATTTTTTATAAAAAGTTATTGAAAATACTTAATATTTTGAAAAGACAATATTTATCAAACAACAAAATACCAATGTGTACAAAATAGTCATGAAAGGTTTATGTGTGCTGGCATTTCATTACTTTATAAGATCAGTGGAAAAATATGTGTGGGCTTTATTAATTTCTATTTGAATATACTATGAGTACATAAAAATTGAATTTTAAATGAAGTTTGCAATTATTTATATTGATTTTGTTGTATGTAACATTCAAGCAATATGTATAAAGTTTGTCCTAGTGAGAGTTGCTGGTTCTCCAAGCTGACTGCATCACCTATGAATCAAGTCTTAATAGTATAGTTTAGCTATTCACAATTTTGAGGTGTTAGAATGTCTGGATTAATAATAGTTTCATGCAGTTTTATCCAATTATAATGGTGTTTTGTTTTCATTGTGGAATAAGAAATGAAATACATTGTAATAATTCACTGTGATTTGTGAACTAAACATGATAGACCTTAAAAAATATTAATAGCTAAACTTTCAATATTGATTTAAAGATAGTGCAGTGAACAGCTAAGAGAAAATCATTTTTTCCACTGGATCAGTCCTGTATATGCATTTTTAAAAATAAATAGCAAATATTTAATTAAAAATTGTAAGGATAATCTCTTCAATTAAATTTATAGCCTGTCACCATCTTCAGATCTCTAAAGTAAAAATAGGGGGTTTTAAAAGTTATTCTTTGATACTACTATCAGTGATAGTAATCTTTTATAACAAATAAAATGAATTATTTTGTCATGATACACAATTGCATATATATAATTCAATCATTAGGAAAGATCTTGAAAATGTTCAGACATAATGAAGATAAACTTTAATCCAAACCATGTAGGCCATACAGAAAATGATCAAAGCATTAATAAAAATGCTTCCATAAGTGTTACTTTGTGCCTTTACATATTTAAAGATTTACCAAAATGGCGTGAACACAAATTTAAAAGTCTTCACAACTTTTAATCAGGACTTCATTTGACTATCAGATTTTGTGTGATAAATTCAAGAGAATTTTGGTTGATTCTTGACATTTTTGGAATTATAAACTGATCAATTATTATTATTATTTTTTTATGTCAATTATTAAAAATTTAAATACAGTATATCTATATACAATTTGAAAGTTGTACATGCAATCTAATAAAAGATAAGTGGCAACCATGAGCTAGTTTTATTATCTAAAGTTTTGAAATTATGGTTGGCAGTTTGATTGAAAATACTACTTTTAAATCTAACTATAATCCAATTTGAGCATGCTATTGATTGATTGTTTGGACTCCTTAGTAATAAAATTAATTTTTATATACAAACAGAAAATGTATAGGATTGTAGAAGAAAATTTTCAGTGTTGTTAGTTTTATTAAAATTGATATCTAAAAATTTTCTTTAAAATTGCAATATTTTTTTTCTCCTGTATTAATTTATTTTCTGTTCTGCTTGATTTAGTTCAAGATAAAGTTCCAAATCAGAATATGCTATCATTTCAATATTGCCTCAAACTAATTATGAACTCAATAATAAAGCCATTAGATATATATTTTTTCTTATATTTTTCTGTTCTTTTCATTCTGCTACTTCATTAATTTCATTCAAAGTATAATTTTAATATGTAAAAATGATAATGTATATTTAGTTTTATTGGAGAAATATTTTGGAAGAAAAAGTGAAAAGATGGGGCAAGCATTAAATTAAAAAAAAAAACAATTTTTAAATTTAATCAAGAATACCATATATTTAAGCAAGATTTCTTTTGGAACTTTTTAGTTTTTGAATTATTGATTGATAATTTAAAAAATACTATAGTAATATATATTTGGAATGAATATAATTGGTATACAGTTTATTCAATTAGATAATCAAGATATAAATAAATTTTGAACAAAAGTGTATTTAATTTTCATTGGGTTATTTTAAAACAACTTAAAATCAAATATTTTATATCAATATTCTTCAGATTTTTTTATTTTTCTGAATTCATAACAAATGTTATGTATTATATATACAAACATTACATTTATGTTAATAAGCAAAATACTTTTTCCATCTGTTTAAAATATTCTCATCATATGAGTCTGAAATTGTATTTATATATTGGACTATTTCCATAATCCAATATTAAGTATATGAATGTCTAGAAAAATTGTAATTTTATTTAAATTTCCCTAAAAGCATTAAATACTTAATATTAGATAATGGACATAGGCACTATATAAATACATTTATACCATCACAAATTACTGCAGTGTTTTTAAGATAGACAATTCAGAATTTGGTCTTTGTGCGCATTTTATTACTATTTTTGTTATTGAAAAGGTAAAAAAGATCTTAATAGCTATTTGAAATGGTGTAAATGTTGATTTACAGTAAAATATTTGAGTAAATTCTACTTAGTGCTTTTCAAACTTTTTTATGGCAAATATTTTAATCTAATTTTAAATATTCTGATGTACTGCCCCAAAACTAATTCCTCAATACATGAAGTCAAATATTAATGGGAATTAATTCCTTGTACTCAGAATTGCAAAAGGCAATAAATTATGTTAGAGGTATGGATTATATTTTAAAGAGACTGGTTCATTTAACAATCCAAAGGCATCTTAATCTAAAAATGGTTTATTTTGTTTTATTTACTTTATAAGCATATACGTGGAATGCAAATAATTTACATTTTTTAAAGAATAATTAAACTAATTTTTTTTACAGAAATGGGCAATTTTTGTTTAAAAAGTTACCTTTTTGAAATGTGTGAAAGCTGCAAATATTTTTTTAAAAATTAAACAGTATATATATATATGTGATTATTAGCAAAAATCTATATATAATGCCCATACTATTCATAATTTTTTACTAGCCATTCTGCCAAAAATAATTTTACATTATTTTAATGGTTACATTGACAATTTTGATGTTTTGACTTTTGCATTTCTATAGTCTAAAATGTTAATTAAATTTAACTATTGATAACTTTTTACTAGCTATTCTGCCAAAAATAATTTTAAGTTGATTTTAATAGTTACATTGAAAATTTTGACTTTTGCATTTCTACAGTCTAAAAATGTTAATAGTTATTGAATTTCTGCACATATTTATACATCAGAGAAAAACAATTTTGATACTATTGGCAAAAATATCTGAAAACCATTATTGTCAATCAAATATATCATTTTTTGCATTTTTAATTTTAAAATTTTAGCATGCAGTTAGCATTTCTTAAAACTGAGTTAGAATTTTTTCACACATGAATTCTCATACAGAATATGTACTTGTGAATGCTTATTTCAAGATAAATTGGTTTAATTTGCTAATCTGGCTCTCAGTAATGACTTTTTTGATTAGATATGGGTCATTATAATGCTTTGGTATTCTCTATCATTTACTACCATACCAATATTGTAGATATTTTATCTTCTAATTTCAACAGTTTGTCTTTATATAATTTATAATACAGTTGACCCTTCGAGATCATTATATGAAATCAAAAGGCATGGATTATTAATCTGCCACTGGTCATCATTCTATATTAAAATCTTATTACTATTTTAGCTCTGCTTTTGTTCTGACTATATTTTTTTACTTGACACCATTTTATGTCTTTTTTTTTTATAATTTAGTATATTGTGGAAGATAATTAAAATTTTTTAGAAGTTTATACTTTATTGCAGATTATTTTAAGTGATAGTATGGAAATCTTAAGTTCTAAGACTTTGAGTCAACTGGTGGATACTTAATTGTAAAAGTATATTATAGACACAAAATATTGGTAATTAAGTGAAAATTAAATATTAATGCAGAATTTTTTTTATCTTGTCTATTTTGATTAAAATTATTAAGTCCTGCCTAGCTTGTAAAAGTTTCTTTTGTCCACTTGATGTGAAAATTGTACAGTATAATACATAATGATCTTTATATATCTTCCAACTGCCATAGCCTCTCCTACATTGAAATGTAATTTTTTTTTTTTAATTAGATTTTTAAATTATTTTCTTTTGTAATTTTGCATGAAATGAGCCATATGTTTTGCATGGCTTTTGTAGTGTTCATAATCTATTTACCATGGCTTTAGCTTTATAATTTTAAGTGCTAAAACTTATGTACATGTGTATAAATTGTTACTGTATTATCAACAGGAGTTATTCAGAAATGAAATATGCCTTTAAATTCCAAAAGAAAAATAATAGATTAGTTTTAGATGACTATTATTCCATGAACCACAAATACACAATGTTTGCCTATTCTGTTTAATATTTTGCAATGTTGACTTTTGTAGCAAACATTTTTCTGAAATAGTGTTCAGTTGGAGCTCCCATACATTTTTTATTCTCAGCCAATTAAAACTTACACGTGTTTAGAATTTTTGTATTGTAAATTAGGTTTGCTATATTTTTTAGTAAATCTTGCATGATGTAATTTTCCAATAGTAGACTGAATTAAATGTTTATTGGTCTTGTTCTCTTGTCACTGCTTTTTTAGAATTTTGTGGAGCATCTTTAAATGAAATTTTTCTAATGTCTTGATGCTGTCGAGAGGTTCCAAATCCTGTTTCCATATAATAAATTAGATAAAATAGCAGCTCTTATTCTAATTTATTTACGGCAGTTACTTTACTTAATAGCAGCAGCACATTAAAGTCTGTACAGCACTTCAAAGTTGTAATTTTAAAAGCTGCCAAAATATTTAAATTGGAATACATTTTCAAGTTACTAATTATCAAAAGACTTCTAGGTTTTTGAACATTAATTACTAAACCAAACTTTATAAAGTTGCATTTAAAATTATAAATAAATTGTTTAGAGGACCTAGTCTAAAAGATAGTTTTTGCTTGTAGTTCAACCTAAAAAATTCGATTTCTATCGTACATTAAATAGTTCAAGCAATTCCATAAACCTAATTGAAGATAGTCTGGTTTAACTTAGTCATTTCAAGTGTGTCATTTAATCCCTACTAATAATACTTGTTCTCATTCCATTATGTAAGTATAATACTAATAAATTTTGGTAGACAACAGTCAAATTTCTTGCCCTAATTAATAAAAGTACCTCTGTTCCCAAAACCTTTTTTGCATATTGGTAGTCTTTTTTGATTTCTAAAATCAGTCTGTTAATTATCTATAATTATAGAGGTGTCTTTATCTTATATTGCCAAAAATAAATTACAATATTTTTGTAGTCTGTGTATCATCACCCTATGTTTTTATAATTTTTAAGTTACTATCACAAAATTTGGCTATTAAATCTTGTGATAAACTTTTAAGTATATGGACTTATATTTTCTCCTAAATGTAATTATTAAATGCTAGTTTTAAACATTGATGTATCCATGTTTACTGCAAGTTTTCTTCCTTAAAGAGTGCTTGTTAATCCATGTTGTGCAAAAATTCCATAACATCATATTGTTGCCTTTTGGGTAAAATCCACTATTTGTACCAATATATCCATTATGTCTCATAATTTTTTTAACCTAATGGTGAAGCATCTACATTAGTAAATCGAGCATAAATACCATTTTGAAAAGTTAATACCATTGAAGAATTCCAAGAATATAAGATGTTAAATTAGACTTTACAGTAAATCTAACAGCATAAAGTCTTGATTAATTAATCTGCCTTTCCAGAAACTGATAATCTTTCTTTGAATGATTACTTTCACTAAAAGTATTAAATCAATACTGAAACTTTATAGCTACCAATAATGTCCATTTAAATCTTGTGTAAAGTATAGCTTGCATATTCCATGTTCACATTTTTAGGAAAAAAATGATGCTATTTTTTACTAATACAAAATATGTATTTTCACTTTCAAATTATTTATTTGCAAAAAATTTCTAAATGTACAGTATTTATATTTTTTTAAAAGTGAGTTCTAGATATATATTTTTAGTCATAGTGTCTTTTGTGATATTTGAAGTTTCGTTTGCTCATGAAAGTGAACATGCAAAAATTGTATCTTAAAAATATATGTAAATATGATTTAATTTTATGGGAGTCAACCTTTTCAATTGACTTTTCTATTTCTGTTGTATAAAGATGTGTACATCTTATTTCCTGTTATAACACCGACTTAGTATCTTATGATGGTTTTTTTTTTGTCAAGTACAAGTGTATTTAGTGCTTTGCTGCATTTCTTTTATGATTAGTTCCTTTTTTTCATCATAATTTGAGTTTTATTTCTGTGTAACTAACATTAGAAAACAATGATCTCCAGTTTGGCATCAATCTCAGTTTTTGTGTTATATTTGTAGCATTGTATTTTGTTCGATACCTTTTGCTATCAGGCTTTAATTTAAATAATTTTTTGTGCTGATCTTTGTAATAATATTCTTTTTACAAGTATGTGGTTTTTTTATTTAGATAAAGTTTACTATTACTGAAAGCAAATTGCCACTCATTCTACATAGTTGTCACTTTTAAATCATAAATTTGTTTTTTGATAATGTTATACTTCATTATTACTGATATGCATTAATAGTTTGATCTTTTAGCCTTATATACCATAATTCATTATATCAGTACATCAACTATGTTTTTAAGTCCTATTTTTGAAGCATCTATTATTAATACATCACTTCATATTTTGGACAGATTTGTTTGAAGGATGAATGTAATTTATTTAAACTTATTTCCTATCATGATAAAGTTTTCAAGTTTGTGATAATTTAGCTTCCAGTTTAATTGACTTCACATGTAAAAAAAAATAAACACTTGACTTGTAGTGATTCTTTTTTATTAAATTACTTAATCCAGAGTTTAGATTTAGACAATTCAATTGGTTTTTATTTAAAATTTAATGTGTAAATATACACAACCTAAAATTTCATTAATAGTGCCTTTTTTAAAAAATTAGTAAGATGCAATTTACATTATAGAAATACAAAACAATAATAGCAAACTTTAACCTTGAGCTATTTGCTACCTTTTTAAACCAAAATGTTCTTGAATTAGCTTCATGCTCAATATTGCCTTTGGGGGGGGGGGGTAACTAATTCCTTAGCTGACTTTAATTGAGGTAGACCATTATCAAATTATATAGAGTTTCTATTTTATGTGTAGCAAAATGGGGAGAATCTTTTTGTAAAATAATTACATATTTTAAATCTGTGCAAAAAATTTTTTATTATCAGGCATAACAATTGTTGAATACAAATTATCAATAATAAATATAAACTTCCAAATGTGTAATGTTAATATATTCATTAATAATTTAAGAAATACTAAGGTATTTGACTTTGCTACTGGTAATATTACATTTTTTATAATCCATATTACATATAATCATGAATCGCAATGAATTTATTTTGTATTCATATTTTCCATGACATACTAATTCATCATATTTACACTGACAAATTATAATTATTGAATGTTACATCAAATGAAAGAGTAAACTTAATTTTTTTAAATTTTTGTTCAAGTATATATTGCTTTTATTTTTTTTGGTTAGCAATTTAGCTTGCAAGTGCATTTCTTTTGAAAGATAAAAATCCTAGAATTTTTTTCATATTGTGTTCCTAACCATCTCTAGTATCACATTAAAATGATAGAAACAATTTTATATTATAAACAAAATTTAGTTAGTCCATGTGTTCCAAAAATGTAATAAATCATTTGAGTTTGCAGTGTCAATAATATAATAATTTTGGATCAAAGTTTATTATTGTGATTTAAATTTTGAAGAAAAGGTCATTTTAAAATTTGTTATTCAGCAAGTATTCAACATTGAAACATAGGCTCTAATAAAGTGATCACAAGTACTTCAACCCAAGTTTTAACACTATTATCCATTCATTGTTTTATATCTATGAATTTCAAAAATACAAGATGCTGAATTAGACTAGAACAAATCTAATACTATGCAATTCCCTTTCACTGCTTGATTGGCCTTTCAAAAACAAAACAATTTGAATTCATGTCCTATTAAACTTAAATCTTAAAAAAATTAAAAGATTCCCAAAATTAAGTTCATACATTCTGTGTAATTAAAATACTTGAACTACTATCACTATCTTCTGGTTTATACTTAGTGTTCTTCATTTTACAATTATGATTACTGTTTTAATGAGTGATTAACCAGTATAGCAACCTAACCTAGAATTTTATGTGACAAACCTTTTTATAAACAATCACTAATTTCCATGGTATTCCAAAACTTCAGAAATCCTGTCCCCAAGTCCAGTTCCAACACTTAATGATTGAATTTTTTTCAACAGTAAACAACTTCCTTACAACTATATCTGTTCCCATTATTGATTTTTTAATACCAAGAGATCATGCTGAAAGGAGTGGGTGGGGTGGAGTCATAGTTTTGTATATAGCTTAAGGATGAAAATGTGGGTGTACTATTCTAATCTTTTAACATTTAGTGCAGAAATGATATGAAATACTAATGAAGGTAAAGTTCGATATAAAGTAACATAAGGCAGTTTTGATTAGGTACTATTAATGTCTTGGTTACAATTAACGTTCAAAGTAGCCATTTTATTTACCATCTGAGTCACTATAATATGGAATATTTACTGATTTTGCTATATATGTATTCAGAATCTTATAAAGCATTCTTAAATAAGTTACTTGTGCTTTAATGTTACTGATATGGGGTTTACATCTTATTTCCATAGAATAATTTTGGCAGGATTTGAGTAATTATATTTTAACTTCAACCAATTACAACATGTATGTAGCAGTTTATATTGCACCTTAACATTCAAATGTGCCATCCTATTTAAAAATTGCCAGAACATTTAATTTGAATCACATTCTCAAATGAGACTTTTTTTATTAAGAAATAAATTTATTTTGAAAACTACATGTATTATGGTACATAAATGCTTGAAATTAAGGATTCATAGGTGTCCTGCATGCTTTGCCCACAGAAGGGACCTGGTCATATTCAGTCCTGTGGTTTTATCTGGCCAGTCTATCCCTGTGGTTAACTAGATTCCATGGGACCCCCAATTATTTATGACATCCTGGCTATTAGATAATTAAAACCGACGTTTGTCAGGTGTATCATGTCACTCTTTGCAGAGTTGTTTGCGGACATTAATCTGTAAATTTAGGGACCCACTAATCCCTGCAACTTTGTCAACCTCAATGGTGCATTTAGGCCACCATTTGCAGTTATCCCACTTACTGCAGCATGATATAGCTTTTCCATCCATTTCTATAGTTTGGATAAAAATTTAATAGTAATATTTGGTATCTGGTCTAGAGCCATCTGTTCCCAGGTATCGAGAACAGTTTAGCAGGGGCCATTAGGTGATCTCTAGTTCTTAATTTTTACATTGAGTTCCTTGAAAACACCATGGACTTTTTGTTGGACTGGAATATGAAGTGACACCTGGTGAGCCATTTTGTAAAAATAGTATTATGATGGCCATATGGATCGTGGTGAAAGTTCCACTCTTCATTGATTTACATATATTCAGAATAGAGGCACATCATGTCCGGACACTAGAATGCAGTCTTATTTTAAGATCTATGGATTTCTTGCAGTGAAGAGAATTTTTTTTGATTAAAAATTCTATCAAATCTGTACAGCATAGACCGATTTCTATCTTTATGTAGGCTAGAATTATCAATAGTTATCCAGTGGTAATGCAGTTTAATTTCTATTAAAAACAGATTTATGGCTTTTGCCTTTATCAATGAAGGTTGGGATAAAAAGCTGGAATCATGAAGGATACATCTGGTAGTCATATTTATTTAACTTTTATCAAAATTTTAGCCTGAAATTTAGATTTCAAATTTTTGTTTATATAGGTCAGTAGCCTCTGTTCTAATCAAACTGCAGATACTTTTCCCTAGTAATTTGGAATATTTGATTGGAAGATTACTATATTAACATTTTTAACCAGGAAATAGAAAAAGAAACTAGTTACAGTAGAACAGATTATTATATATAGTTACTGATATGTCAGATTGATATAATTATAAAAGCAGATTGGCTTGGATTTTTCTGAATTTCTGGTTAAAACTTTGACAATAAAAACAGAATTAGAGGAATTTAACTGTTGAATAACTGAATTGTTTGTAACTTTAAATTCCAAGTCTTCATTCATAAAGATCTACTTTGTTAACTCAAGCTTATGATGCTACAGTATAGAGAAGATATGTGCTTTTGTTAATATAGACAGCTTTGTCAAATGTTATGTTAATACATTGCATCTCATCTACTTCATGAAGCCATTTAAAGACCACTATCAAAAACATGGAAAACAAAGGCCTGAAACATCTTGCTTTTATATCATGAAAGTTATATAATGTGAAACAATGTTGTATTGTCATGATTAAATTAATAAAAGTAATTTTTTGTGCATGTGAAAATTTATAAGTATTTGATGCTGCAGATAGTAATCTAAAAATTTCACATACTCATTTTCAAATATATTTGATAAACATGGTTTTGTTAAAAAATTTCCCCATTAACTTGAGTGCATGGGTCAGTTTATCAACCTTATTGGGACTGAAAAAGATATTTGCCTTAGTTATGTGGGGGAAATGTTATAGCTGGCAAATTATAGGATCATAATAAAAAAGATATATAGTGGATAAGCACTAGTGAATAAATACATTTATATTAAAAAAAATAAATGCAAAGTCTATCTAATTGATTGAATAATTTGATACATTTTATTATCGAAATTTGAAAAATAGGATTGCATATACAAATTTGTATATAGTTATATGTACATCTATTTACTTTTAATTTACATCCATTCTAAGCATTATGCATTAAAATCCATATTAATACTGAGTATTCAGAGATAAACATTGAAAATACAATCTTGGTGCATTTTTAATGAACATCTTTGCCATTTAAATGCATTCAACAAAAACTTTGCTCTGACACTGAATCTTTGCTAATAATGAACCCCAGGTCTCTAATTTTGCATTTCCTGTTACTGAGTTCGATATATATAATTTGTACTTCTCTAGGATCAATTTTAGAATTCCAATGTGTTTGAATATACATACAGTATTGGTATCATTTTTAATATAATAGTTATAAACTGATAGTGCTCTAAATATGAAATGCTGTTATCAAATGAAATAAATTGCAATAATGCTAAAGTGCCAATACCCCACAAATATTTCATCAAGTATTAGCAACCTAAACAAATCGCAAGTCACTTCTGTTAATAAACATTTCTAAAACAATAGATTAATCTAAATAGGATTGTTTGTCCAACTTGTACATAAAAGCAAAATGTTTAAAACTTACTAAGACCATGAATGAATTCATTTTTTAATTAGTCTGGTAATGATTTTGAATAATTATCTTTAAAAAACAACTGATTAATAGTTAGTGCATTTTTTAAAAAAATATTGAAGTGGCACACCATAATATACTATTCCCAATGCTTTATGTAAGATGACCTGACTATAGGTCTTCATAGATTTGAAATAACTGCTAATCTGTAGAAACTCAAAGCCTGATGAAAAAAGCCATTATTATAAATGCTTTATTTATTTTTAAATATATATAATTTAATCTTAAGCTTTAAAATATTCTATAAGTGATATCAATTTAAAGAATAACATTAAAATACATTTTATTTTAATAATAAATACAAATAGTAAAGAATAGAAAAGATTTTTAATTATAAAGTATATCTAGTTGTTTGTTTTTTTTGATAAAGCTTCAATTTCTTTCTTTGCTTCAATTTCTCGTTTCTTTAGTTCTAATTCTTTTGTATCTAATCCATGTTCTTTGTTATATTTTATTACAATGTTTAATTGCTGTTCTAGTAAACCAGGAATTCTATCCCAAAGAGGTTTTTTCATTTCTTCATCAATATCGTTTTCTTCCCGCAATATAAAAAAATAAACCATAAAAACAATTAAAGAAACTGTGACCACCAATGGCTGACAATCTGGAGCATTTTTTGGTTCACCTCTGAAAGTATGTCTAGCTTCCCAACTATATGCCTTACTCGTAGTATATGTTATGGGAGCATCATCATTATCTGCTTCATTTTTTGAATTTTCAACATTGGGTATATGTGTTAAGACAACATCATTGTTCTCTGTTTCACTCTTTAAATTTTTATTACTAACATTCGACTCGGTTATGCTTTTCCTATGACTTGAAAAACATGAAAATCTAAAAAAAAAAAAATTTCATCAAAAAGTAGTAGGAAAAATATACATATCAAAAACTAAAGCAAATATTAATTTTTTACAAATTTAACAGGTCAAAGTCATTCTTGACTTTTACCCAATTCACAAATTATTAGTGATAAGTCTTTATTTAGTAATATTTATGTATTATAAAATACAATGGTTCTCCAATCTTCATGCAAAGTTGAACTTATTTTTAAATATATTTTATGAATAAATGATTATACTGTATATATATTCTACATAAGCTAAACTGACTACTTTGTGCTTCACAAAATGAAAGGCACAAATTTCTATTTTGAGGACTTCTTGTAATGGTAGAATATCCTAAAATACTAGGACTTTTATTTAACTGGGATGAAAATAGATAAATTATTGAAATCTTAAAGTCAATCCCAAGAAATTGTAAAAGATCTGGAAAAAGACATTTGAAATGAATAGATGAAATGAGAAATTTGCTATTGTAATATGGAGAAAAGAAACCATGGATCAGAGAAACTATTAAATTTGGAGACATCCTGCAGTAGATCAATAATATTTGAAAATAAATGATTCATCTTAATGACAAAAAGAGATTAATAAAGTTAAGGGTGTATACTATTTTAGACATCTAAAGTTTAGACGAAATTGTGATAGGTAAATTGAAAAGTATAATGGTTTGGAAAAAAGCATCTTATTAGTTACTCAACATGTTTATAAGCAGAATTTACTTGACAAATATTTCACTAAAAACTAAGCACATGAAAATCTATCATTAAAGAAGCATGCAAAATAGCAAAGTACATATTAGGAAGCATCAATTAATAACTAGTTAATTAGTTGTATATATAACAAAAATGTGTGTTATAGATACAATATGTAAAACTTTAATATGTGTTAGTATTCAAAAACGTTAGGAGATTTAATAAATTATTATTTATAGAATTGTTCAAGATAATTGTCCAATATATATCATATTCGAATTATATAATGTGTGCATATTTTAATACTAACATTAATTAGTTATAAAATTATTGTTTAGATAAAAAAAATTAAGTGAAGTACAATTAAACATCTAAAATCTCCAGTTGCTAAGTATTCATGAATTTTGAGGTCTTAAAATCATAATTCAACACATGCCTTATTGTCTGTAATAAGGAATATAAAAGTATGTTATTCCAGTTATATAATTACGTTTATAAATATGACTATAATCGATTAGAGCAAAGAATTCTAATATATAGTTATGCAATATTAATAATTTACTAAGTCTGTAACCTTAGAAATAAGCGTCTGAAAAATACGAAGGTAGGGACCTCTATAGGTCTTAAAACACAAGCTTACGCTATGAAGAAAAGAGAGAATCCTTCTTTACTTCAACCTACTTTTATATATAAATAGGTGAAGCTGAAGTGTTTTGATCTAAGAGTGTGAAGTTATTCAATACTTCACTAATTAAGTCCACAATTCTTATAATACATTAATACTCGCGAAATTTTACAATTTACTACGAATCAATGAAAAGATCTTATAGTAAGAAATCTGTTATGATAATTTAAAGTTGTAATTATAAATGTTATTAAACGCCCATTATTATATTAAGTAATAATTTACTAAGGCTGTAACCTTAGAAATAAGCGTCTGAAAAATACGAAGGTAGGGACCTCTATAGGTATTGAATAGCTTCACACTCTTAGATCAAAACACTTCAGCTTCACCTATTTATATATAAAAGTAGGTTGAAGTAAAGAAGGATTCTCTCTTTATAGCGTAAGCTTGTGTTTTAAGACCTATAGAGGTTCCTACCTTCGTATTTTTCAGACGCTTATTTCTAAGGTTACAGCCTTAGTAAATTATTACTTAATATAATAATGGGCGTTTAATAAAATTTATGCAATATTGTAATTTTTTTGTTTCATTATAAATTTGATTTTTTTCTTAAAATTTCACCTGATATTAACACTTGTTAAATTTGTTAATATATAGTGTGCTTATTTTTGTCTATTTGCCACTTTTTTATATTTATGAAAACATTTCACTTAATTACTATATATATTTTATTATATTAAAGACATATCATAATATTGTTGAATGGCAGACTTGAGAAATAAAGCATACTCACTTTTGGTGCTCAAACAATATATTCCAAATGACAAAACATTCAAATACTTTTATAAAAATTGGAGTCAATGTTTTGATTTAATAAGCATAGTGAATTCAATACTGCTACATTTGATATTCCACACCACTGGTTTCCAGAGATTTCTGGATTAATGATTCATTTTACTACTTCATAAAAAATAGTCTGTTTAAAATTTAAATGTGTCAATTGTAATATTTAAAGTTTTCCATATATATATCTTTGAGTATATTAAATAATTTTTCATAATATAAAGTCATTTTTAAAAAATGTTTATTTTTATCAGTAATGAATATATTGTGTTAATCAAGATATACATTTTTTTTTCTTATCAGTTTATAATGCTATTAATTCCCAATCATCATGTTTCTCTCACATCTTCCCACAATTTTTCTAATTCCTTTTTGGATGGCCTATTTTTCTCTTTCCTAGTGATATTCAATTTAATATTTGTCTTGAATCTTTTGTAAGAACCGTCTGTACATGTTGATGCTACTCCAAATTATCTTGTTCTGATTTCATTTACTATACATGTTCAATATTCATTATTTTTCAATTTTTTTTATTGCCAGTAATCATTATTTCTCTAATTATCTATTCCCTTTTCATTTCTTTCTTTATTCATCTAAAAGATTACTTCCGTATGTATGATACTTTTCACTATTGTCATACATTGTTTATTGATTTTTGATACATTCTGATGTCATAGTATCACATTAATCATTGCTATCACTTTTTTATCCGGTGCATTTCTTTTTGTTATAGCTTCATCTATTGCTCCTATTTGTATAATCTTTAATGCCTATTTACTTAAATACCTCATATCTTCCAATTTATTGATCATCTAGTATTATATCCTATTGTTGTTTCTCCAATACAATAATTTTTTGATTTTGTTACATTTATTTCTGACCATTGCTCTATTAATTTTCCAGCTATATAGTTTAAATTATCATGATCCTGAGCCCAAATGATTTAATTGTCAGCATAACATAATGTATTAAGTGTCACTATTTTATAGAGGAATTCTGATTATATATTTTCTTTTCCAATATTTTAAAAGTTCATTATAGGTACATTTTAAATAATGTAACTAATTCAAGTGATAAACAAGCTATTTGCTTGAATTCGTTAATTATCTTTATATTATCTGAAATTATAAGTGATTATGTAAAGAAATAGAAAGTAAATGACAGTTTGCTAAAAATCTCAAGTGTAAAACTATTAACAAAAATAAAGAATAAAATTACATTTTATGAAATAGTTAATGTAAACTTATTTAACATGTAAAAAAAAAAAAATAGAACTTGGAATTTTTCCTCATAGACAAACAGCCCTTTATTGTGAACATTTTTGGGAACTCTTTTAGAAGATTCTGATATATATGATTTGGTAATTAAGTACAGGTAAAGTAAAACTTAATCTCGTAGAAACACAGTAACTGTAGTAAAATACTATTATTTATTTACAACAAACTTGAACTAGCCCCATTAAGAAAACATAATGTGTGCCTGCTAAATTAAAAACCAGAAAAAAGAATATGAATCATTAAGTGACAATTTTACATAAAGCAGTAAATTGGGGTTAGTTTAAATCCTACATATATGTATTTGGTGTCATTCTTTTCTAGTTTTATCCATTTTAATACTGTTGGAATTTCAAAAACACCCTATATGTATGGAAAGAAGTGTTAAAAATAAATATTTTTCAATAAGCTCCGTGAAAGGGTAGATCAAGCAAAGCCAATCCTAGGAGTTTGGAACTGAAGATGAAAGTGAATCATGCCCTTCTATTATTTAATTGCTCTTAAGTTAGTCAATATCAATGTTTCCTACAGTTTTTTGAGAGGAATATCATATGCCTTTTTAATGACTATATTGAATTTCTTACAGAAAAACTAGTTGGTCTATTGTAGATCTTCCTGGCTTTTCCCTCTGCTTCTAAATCTTATATTCATATTCAACTCTATTTTAGAATTTCTCTGTATATCTAATTCATTAAACTAGAAATCACTATTCCTCTATCATTTTCAGAACTGTCCTTTATGTTGTTTTTTTTTTAAATTTTTTTATGAATTATTGTAATGTATGACATTTTTAATTTAATGAGAATTTCATCTATGTTAATGCAGTCTCAGAACAATTCAGTTAAATATTAAAGTCTTTTATTCCCATTTCAAACTAATCCAAACAGAATCCCACTGGGGCAGAACTTTTTGTTTTTTAGTGATTTACATGCAGTTATCACTTTAGTATCTTCTCTTTGTTTAAATCAGTCAGCATATTCAGTAATTTGCCACCCCCATCTCTTCATTTAGCAATTAGATTTAATCTTTTTAAAAAAGTAAAAGATAGTAACAATTTCCAAATTCACAAATTAAGTAATTTCTTGGAAACATAAAAAACAAAAATTTTGGTGTTTATGGTTTACTAATTTACAAATATTTATTGAATTGTATTTTATTATTTTCTATTGTATATGTATCAATTCAAAATGTCTGAATGGCAGAAGCTGAAGAATTATAGGCAGTCAGATTAACAGGATTCTACATAAAAATGTGTCTAAATTTGAATTTTGGATGCTGCAGATATAAGTTAAATTAGAAAGTAATTATTACAATTTGATCTCAACTGTCAAACTTGTAGACTCCAGATAAAATATTCCAATAACTATTACTAATCATTTATTAGATTAGAGATTATTAATGCTGGTTCAGAATGAAATGCAATTTTTACATATATCTTTGTTTCAATGAATGGAAGTTTTAAATATATACTGTTTATGTATTTATATTATTAATATACTAAAAGCTATAGTAAAATTCAATAAATTAATCACATCATCATAATAGTTTATATATTCTAGCCAAATTAAAATCCAAACTAATCAGTTTTTCAATACCTGTATGATATAAAAATCAATCAATCACTCTGCAAGACATATTTGCTTCTAAACAATTCCTTTCGTTAGCTACCTTGGAGTGAAGCCAATTCCCATATAAGTATAGTGAATCCCTCATATTGCAATCAGTTTTTTTCTGATAGAGCATAAATAAACACAATAGCTATTTTTAGCAAACCACAACATACTTTAATAGGTCTGATTTTTATTATGAAGCATTGATTGAAAGAATAATTTTTAAATGTAAATTCTGATTGGTATGAATGTTTAATTTGGATAGAAAACAAAAGAGGGATGATTTAAATCATGGTGCATATAACAATAACAAACTTTGGAGATGAATATTTTTACTTTTTATTGCAGTTTTTGGGTACAATATTTAAAAACTTAATGGATAGATAGCTTAGTAAAAAATTTCTATGAATTTGGTCAGTTGAATTCAAAAACGGATATTACTTTTATAGATCAAAATTACAATCATTTATTTAATTATTGTAATTTAGGGAAGTTAAGAGATATTTATTAGTTATTGTGACAAAAGATTTTGCCAGAAGTATCTGTAATTAGCTCATTACCTATTAGTAGATCCATACAATATACAATCAGAAAAATTGAGTTACAGCTTTGAGATTGTTAGTTTGAAGCCTTAAAATAAAGTCATTAATTAGCTTGAATAGCAAAATCAGTGTCCTTTACTAGAAAAAAAAAAAAAACAGGTCTGGTTTTACTGCTATTCAATAGCTTATTCTATGATTTTTAATCCTGAAGAGAAAAGTCACATTAGTTTCTATTATCATATTTTTCTTGATAATATTAAAACAAATATGTACTTTACAGTGACTTCAACCATTTTTCTTCTAAATATGAATCACTTTTTCACATACACTATTTAATCATTAGTTAATTCTGACTTCTTTGATCATTCACTTTTGATTAAAATTACAATTTAAATATTTGCCATAGGATATACTAATTAGACCAATTTCAAATTTTGTCAATAACTATACCTTCCTTTCATAGACTTGAAAACCAAACAAACATGTCAGTTGCAAAATAATAACTCCAATATCATAAAAATAGAAAAAAAAAAAACATCTCAGATACTCTACCACTAGTAATATTTTCTCTTTTACTATTATATAGAAACTGCATAATATAAATAATATTTCATGGACAATTGATTAATTTTAGATACCATAAATCTTTTCAATTACCCAAGTTAAAACACATTGACCAAATCGTAAAAACAAATACATAAATTAAATTAGACCCTTGTTTATAACACTTTTCTTAATCAACAAATGATTGTATTTACTTTATAATTTTAATTCATTAATCATTCAAGAATCTTCCAGTCAGTTATTAAATCTTTGTCTTTGAATCCCTACACTGCTTATAAAACTACATTTTATTATTACTATTTCCAATCTCATTACTAGAACAAATGTTGAATTTAACTATTTTATATTTATTTAGCAGTTGTTAAACCTGTATTCTGTATCATTAATATAATGAGCATGCTAACAGCTCTAAACAAGCTTTTCCAATAAATACCACAAGAGAAATTTAAAAATCTCTCTAGAATTATCCTTACCCCCAAAATGGTTTCAAGCTGCTGGTTATCCTCAGTGAGGCACTGCACTAGGATATTCAGACATTAGATCTAAAATATCAGCTCAAGCTCAGCATTTATCTAATACTTAACTATTAAGTAGAAAATCTGAAATGTTCAAAAAATCAATGTCTTCAAATCCAGCTATCTAATTGAAATATGTATATGTGCCTGAACAAACTTCAGCTACACCATATATTAATAGCCTTTTAGCAATATAACATCACCAACTATAATAGTAAAAAACTTGTCATATATCACGTGACTTAATTTAATAAGCTTGTATTACAAATGTAATATGAGTGCGCTAATAGCTCTAAACAAGCTTTTCCGATAAATGCCACAAGAGAAAGCATTTAAAAATATCTATCTAGAATTGCCCCTATCCCCAAATCAGTATCAGTAGTTTGCTTTTAATCATGTATTTGCTCCAACATTGTTTTTGATAGGAACTTTGAAATTGTTTATCAATAGCTTAATGCAATACAAATAAAAATGCAGATTTTTTAAAATATATTTTTAAAAAAATTTTAAAAACTAGAGTATTTTTTTTTGTAAAGACTCATTTGGTTTAAATCATGATTTAAACCAACTCTGATATAAAGGAATTTGGCTGCATCCATGCTCTAAATAATCGCCATTTTATGAATTATAGTACATTGCAATTAGAATATAAAAATGTATATGAATGATTACAGATGCAGATCCTAGAATAAAACTCTCCAAGATTATACTTGTACTGAAAACTAGATTCTAAATCGAACATTTTTAAGGAAATTTTATATTAGTTTTAGTCCATATTTCTCAAGCTAAATTTTAACAAATATTGAACATTAAAATTGCCTATTTGAATTTTTAAGCTTGCATTGCTAAGACATGGGACAACAAGTCAAGTTTGTTTTGAACCTCAATTAAAGAAAGAATACTGACTTTTTTCTGAAGATTATATTATTAGTGACTACAAAAAGAAATGTAGCATTTTTATTATTTGAAAGAATAATAAAATGAATATGGAGTTTTATAATCAGTACAGAAATTTAAAGGCAAAAGTTTAGTAAAAGTCTAGAGTACTCTTGAATGAATGGTGGATTAAAATTACAAACTAAATACAATCATTTGTTGATCAAGAAAAGTGTCATAAACAAGAATGTAATTTAATTTATATATTTGTTTTTACAATTTGGTTAAGAAATTTAGTTCAATTAATTGAAAAGGTTTGTGGCTGTATCTAAGTCAATAGTGACAATAAAAATATATTAATTCGATATTATTTTAGCATTAATTAGTCCACACACACCCCTTTCAATTTTTCCCAAGATAAATTTATACAGAGGCAAAACTCTCCATACAGTAATGCCACTTAGTGTAAGCCAGAGTAATCAATGGATGCAGGAAGGTTTGTGCATAAAATCCCTATCTAGTGCCTACTCATTCAATATTCCCAGACTAGTTTCTTGCTTGTGGATTTCATCAGTGACGAGCCTGCATCCATTGATTACTCTGGTTTACACTAAGTGGCACTACTGTATGGAGAGTTTTGGCTCTGTGAAAAACAGCTTGTGTAAGCATAAAGAATGGTGATCATGTGATGTCTGATAAATTTATAGTTGATTAAATTTAGTTTTTAATTTACTTACAAAAAAAAAAAATCATTACTTTAAAGTTTAAATAATCGTCTATTATTTAAAAAAAAAAAAGTTGATGTATCCATTCACCTAATACCTACAGCAAGTATAAAATATATTTCAAAATGATGAACTATAAACTGCGGATACTTGTACACTGTACTAACTTGTTACTACTCAGTGACTATTCTGTTTATATCAGAAGCAAAACAGCACAAAAAAAATTATTAATCTATTGACAAATGCTTTTTAATGAATGAAATTTCCACATGCAGGCAAACCACTGTGAAAAAGTGCAGATTATTAACAAATCACATTCAATATTTCAAAGGATTTTAGAAAAATTTAATTGTAAGAGATTAATATAAATAAAAGATAATAAAATGATAATAAATTACAGTACATGTGGATATATATAGAATGTGTTTGTACATACATACTAAATATTTTTAATTTTTAGAATTATATGTATGTATAAATATTAAAAATGATATATAATGGATGCATATATATTTATCAAAATTAAATTATTGTATGTTTGTGGAAAAATACATGTAATGTAGTTGTATTTTATATGATGAAGATTGCTAAAAAATGGAAACAGTAAGATAATTAATTTTAATAAAACATTGGAAAAGTGGAACAAAGAAGTAAAATGTTATAGAGGTGTATTAATGAGAAAAATAAAACTTAATGTATGCCAAAGTAAATAAAGATTCCCTGCAAATTTGGGCCTGACATTAGAAAATCTCTTAAAGTATAATAATATTTAGGGCATTGAGAAAAGCAGGTTATCATAGATGCAAATTGAGAAAAAGACCATGGACAACAAACAAGCAAGCAGTAACAATAACAATAATAATGATGTCAACGATGATGACATCTTATACAATAATAAATATTTACTTATTCTTTTAAAAAGTTCAAGAATTAAGCCATTTAGTATCAAAATTATTTTGTCACTGAATATGACTTGATTCCAAAAAACATTAACAAAATATGTCAATTTACATACATTTTTGCAAGTCTTAATGATTCTTATATATGTTATTTTTGTTGCCCATGGATTTTTTGTGGATTTTTCACTCTTTATATGTTTTTCTCAATATCTTAAGGACAATTGCAATCCAAAAAGATTTATGAAATTTGCAGTATATCTTTATATACATTAGTGACGATTTTATAATGTCTACAAAATTTTGTTTTATCTTTCTCAATTTTTCATGGTTTATTTTGATGAAAAAAATTAAATTGCATTTTTTAATAGCCATATAATATTTTTTGCATTGGTTTTATTTTTGATATAAATTGCTACATTTTTATTTACCATTATCAAACTCACTACTCCACTCACAATTTTGACACTATCCACTTCACATAAATACAATAATGATTATTACTAAACTAGAGATTATCTAGCACAGATATAAATTTTAAACCTGTTAAAGATTAATATATCTGATTTTTTAATTTTAAACATACACCCACACATAAAGTTATTAACCTTTCTCTTTCCCATGTGTAATATCTTTATAGATATATTAAACAACTCCATATTTCCCCATTCTTTTCAAATTCATATTAATAAAGATACAATAAAAGACAAATGACCCCCAAGATGCATTTTGTGCTGAACCAGCATTCATCAGTTGGCCCAGGTCACTATCTTCCATATATATATATATCTATTATAAGAAATAAATTGTTATATTTTTATTTACCATTGTCAACTCACTCCATTCATAACTTTGACACCATCCACCTCAGATAAATACAATAATGATTATTACTAATCATTTTCTAAACTAGAGTATCATCTTTAGCACAGATATAAACTTTAAACTTCAGTTAAAGATTAATATATCTTGATTTTTTTAATTTTAAACATACATACACATGTAGTTTTTCACCTTTCTCTTTCCCATGTGTAATATCTTTATAGATATATTAAACAACCTCCATACTTCTCCATTCTTTTTAAATTCACATAAATAAAGATATAATAAAAGACAAATGACTCCCAAGTTGCATTTCATGCTGAACCAGCACTTATCAATTGGCCCAGGTTACTATCTCCCATATATATCTCTAATATATGAAGAGTAGTGGAGTGATTTTGACAATGGTAAATAAAAATGTAACAATTTACTATAGATAGATACTCTTCATATAATAGATATATATGGGAGATAGTGACCTGGGCCAACTGATGAGTGCTGGTTCAGCATGAAATGTATTTTGGGGGTCATTTGTCTTATATTGTATCTTTATTTATATGAATTTAAAAAGAATGGGGAAGTATGGAGATTGTTTAATATATCTATAAATATATTACACATGGGAAAGAGATAGAATAAATAATTCCATCTGTGTGTATGTTTAAAATTAATAAATCTGATATATTAATGTTTAATTGAGGTTTAAAGTTTATATCTGTGCTAAAGATAATCTATAGTTTAGAAAATGATTAGTAATAATCATTATTGAATTTATCTGAGGTGGATGGTGTCAAAGTTGTGAGTGGAGTGAGTTTGATAATGGTAAATAAAAATGTAACAATTTCCTATAGATAAATACTCTTCATATAATAAATATATATGGGAGATAGTGGCCTGTGCCAACTGATGAGTGCTAGTTCAGCATGAAATGCATCCTGAGGATCATTTGTCTTTTATTGTATCTTTATTTATATGAATTTAAAAAGAATGGAGGAAGTATGGAGGTTATTTATTTTGATATCTGAACAATCAGTGAGCAATAAAACTTAGTTCTGCATATAAGTATACATATTTTTAAACTTTATGTAAGTTCATTAGTTGAACAAATTATTAGTGTTCTATAATATGAAATGCAGTATTAGTAGCATGTACAAATTGAGCTACTTGTAAATCTTATGAATCTTTCTATTCAGATCTAGTTTCAAACAAACAAATCCAAAGAAATCTTTTTTTATTGTCTTGTTGAAGGATGCTCTGGTTACATTCCAGGGCTTGCTGTTTTGCTGCTTCTAAGTGAGACAATGTCTAATAACTTGTACAATTGTAAATATTTATTTTGGTAATAAAGTTTTTTATTAATAAAAAAAAATACTTTTAAGTCAATAACAAAATATACACTTAATTTCTTTTCTCTAAAATTTATTGATAAAATGGTATAAAAAGTAACATTATTTGGATTTGAATAGAACAGTCACTCTCAAAATAAATTTATATCTAACTAATATTTACAAATTGTTATAATTACTCAAATATAAAAAGTTTACTTACGAAATACATTATTTTAAATAATCCTCTATTGATTTTATATAAAATGTGACTTTTTTTTTAATGAAATATAAAATTGATAGAGAATTGTTTGAAATAATGAATAAATTTCATTAGATTCAAGTGGCTCAGTTTGTGCATGCTACTAATAGTGAATTTCACAGTGTAGAAAACCAATTTGTCGAATGTCCTCATTATGATCATCCAATTTAAAAAAAAAAAAATTGGAGGTAAAAAGTATCCAGGAATAATACTTTTTTTACAAGAAAGAAAACAGCATGATTTTTAATATTAAAAAAGAAAAGTGTTTGTGTAGGGATCATAGGTCATCAAATACCCATAATAAATCACCAATAGGGATAAGTATTTAATAGATATTGTGGATACATCAGGAAATCCACATATATCAGAACACTGGGAAGAAATGGCATCTAGTATCAAAAAAATTAAAAAAAAAATTAAAAGATTTTGTGTTTAATTATGACAGATAATGCACCTGTTTCATGAATATAAATTGTTAGAAAACTATAAATACATGATTATGATAATTTATTGCTGTCTGGCATATCTTTTAGAAACTCTTAGCTAATGAATGTCACTTTCCAAATCTAAAAGAACATATTGCCAATGTTGTTAAATATTTTAAAATAACTACTTCACAAATATTCTCTTCAGGCAGTCATGTACTTCAAAACATAATATTCCAGCTAAAACCTATTGGAATAAGTTAATAAATTGTTTATATGCTTATATTAAACACTGGCCTATACTTCCAAAAATTTGATAATTCTAATAAATTAATAATAATGTACATGTACTGCACTTTGAAGACTATCATTGAAAATCTTTAGGAAGCATAAAAAAACTTACATTCCATCTCTCATGTTATGTATTCTATAGAAAAAACTTAAAAACATGCTCGCAATGTGACATAAGATGAAAATATTAAGAAAAAAATTACAAACGGATATAACATAGTTTTATTTAAAAAGTGCAACTAAAAACTTAATCCTAATCTATTCTCTATTATTTAATTAATGACTAGTGACTCAACTAGTGCAAAAATAATACTTTTTTTTTCTTTTGATCTAATTTATTCAAAGTTTCAGTATTTTTATATTCAAAACATCACATGATCATCATTTCATATGCTTACACATTCTCTTAATAAGAGTATCAAACTCTTAATGTAGTAGTCCCACCAAGTGCAAGCCTTTGTAATCAAGAGATGCAGAAGAAGGTTTGTGCATAAAATCTCTATCTAGTGCCTACTCATCCAACATCCCCAGACTAGTTTCTACCTTGTGGCTTTCATCAGTGAGGAGCATTGGATTTGAAAGCACTACATCTAGATCTAAGGATCTAATGTAATTCTCCAGCAACTACCTTTTATCTATTCAATTAACTATAAAGCTAGGAGTCTAAGATTAAAACACAATAATGTTTCCAACCCAAACCCAGTTCAGATCTATATGACTATACAAGCAAATGAACTTGGATTGGAAACATTATGGTGTTTTCATCTTAGGTTACTAGCTTTATAGTTAACCAAATAGGTGAAAGGTGGTTGCTGGAGGGTTACATTAGATCCTAAGATTTAGATGCAGTGCTCTCAATTCAAGGTTCCTCACTGATGAAAGCCACAAGCTAGAAACTAATATGGGTATGTTGGATGAGTAGGTACTAGAAAGGTATTTTATGCACAAACTTTCCTGCATTCATTAATTACAAAGGCTTACATTTGGGGGCACTAATGCACAGAGTTTGGTACTCTTATTAACAGCATGTGAAATGGCGATCATGTTATATTTTAATGGTTTTATAACTATCCTGCCCATAGGAGAAAAACCAGACACCAAAATATATAGATTCTGAACTGAGTTCAGATCTATATAACTATACAAGCAAATGATCTTGGGTTGGAAACACATATGTTTTTTCATCTTAGGCTCATAGCTTTATAGTTAATCAAATAGGTAAAAACATGGTGGCTGGAGGGTTCGATTTGATTCTAAGATCTAGGTGCAATGTTCTCAAATCCAAGGCTACTCACTGATTTAAAGCCGCAAGCTAGAAACCTATCTAGGGATGTTGGATGAGTAGGCACTAGACAGATTTTATGCACAAACCTTCCTGCATCCATTGATCACAAGGTACTGCACTTGGTGGCACTACTGCCTGGAGAGTTTGGTACTTTAATTTTTATATTGTGTTGCTCTGAAAAATTTTACATTTAATATTATTATTTATTCAGATTGTACCCATTAAACAAGATTAATGCTTAACATTAACTTGTTCTTATTTTTAATTTCATCTATCTTTAAAGTATCATTTATACATTTTATTATATCTGTAGTCTACATATATTCAGATTTAATAGGAATAATAAGCAATAAAAAATTAGTGTTTTATTTAAAGATGTGAATCATATCATAATATAATAATTTCTGATTAATTATACTAGAAAATATTATAGTTTTAATCAAGCTTTCTAATATATAATGTTTAAAAAATTAATAAATGGAGTACTCAATTTCATTATTAAAATCCCCTCCCAAACTTGTTTTATCACAATTTTGTGATAGTCAGTTCATGAGTTGTGCAAAAATTCAATAATAGCAGATCATTCACAGAATCAATATCTTTACTTCCAATAATTTTGGGCCAAAGAGGTAGGGGGAGTCTTATGCAATGAATGAAAGCGTTCTCCAAACTTTCTTAATCTAATACTCAAGATATAGCATAGATAAAACATAGATATTGTGAAAAACAATTTTTAATATTAATTTTTCATGAATACATTTAGGAATAACAAAGATAAAAGATACTAAGTTAATTTTCACAGCAAATCCAATACCATAGTTTCTTTTCACTCAATGATTTGTCCTTTGGCAAAAGCATGAAGTCACTTATCCACTCATTTAAATCTCTTTTCTTTGGAAAATTAGTTTTTCCAAACATCTGAGAACTCCATACTTATAAACATTATCATACATTCAGGTCTTAAAAATTCCACATACCAGCTATGTTTGCATGTCTAATTTATCTATATTTTAAAAAAAAAAAATTAAATATTTACTTTCATTATCACCAGTCATTTGCTTTCCTAACATTACTTTTACTGATGTAATAACTATTTCTAGTATTTAAATATAAAATCTACTAAGTAAAATGACTTAGCTTCTTTAGTGTGTTCAATACATAAGAATTTATATTATATATATCTATTTTTTTTATAATATTATGATAAAATAATTAAAACTGTGAAATTATTAACAAAAATATACATATATAAATGTACTTATGATAAATGAAGGACAATGATAGACTGTCTATCAAGTTTCAGGATTAAATCTTTAAGACTTTGATGCTTGAACATCAGTTACTGAGTAATAAACATTCAATTGTTATTATTTTTAATGCTAAGTCTTAAAGCTATTAATAATTGTCAGCAGTGAGTTTGGCAAGTTAAGACAGAAGGAAAGCAATTCAATAATTAATTAAATTTTATTTATAAAATAGTTAAATACAAGTATAAAATCTATACTGAATTTAATGTAATTTAGAAGGGATTTGAACCCAGACTTTCAAGCTCCCCACAGCCATCCACTCCGTCTTATATAATTGATACACATGATCACATATATGTGAAAAAGATAAATTATCTCCAATATTTGTATTTCATGTTGAACCAACATTCAAGTCTGAGTTCAAATCCCTTCTAAATTATAAAATAGTTATAAATTAGTTTATTTAAAAATTAAATCTATCTTTGATTCTAAATTTTCTAAAATTACCAATTACTTAATTTATGTTTCCTTGTTATATTGACACTAAGACTAATTTTGAATAGGCATTTTTGTGAAGTAATATTTTGAGTATGATTTTTAATTTCATTTAATTGTGAAAAGTATACACTAGTAGAAAGTAATGTTATATAATGGGTATGCCAATAGCTAACATTATATAACATTTGTAATACAAGCTTATTAAATTAATTCACCTGATATATGACTTGATTTCTTTGCAATTAATAGAAAGTAAAGATTAAGATGCAAAGTAATACTACTTGTGAAAAAATAGAATTTAAATCTGTAGAATTTACATATTCAAGAAGCTTATTAATGTTTTTTTTTTTTTAAAAAAAAATCATTTGAATTATAACAACTATTAATTTATTTCTTAATCTTGAACAATCAAAGCATCTACCACCAACAAGTTTTAAATTTCCACAAGCAACTTCAGAGAATTTTGTACATTAAGTTTGTAATATTTTTGAATTAATCAATTTGAGAAAAAATAAATTTGATAAGTTTTTAAGTCCATCTTGATTATCTAAAATTCCAAAAAGAAGAGGTTTCCTATAATTGCTTTTTAATTATAGTTTTAATTCTAAAGTGTTTTTTTCCTATGGAATATACAGATATTTCATTTTCAAGCTGATCATGTTATAAGTAATTTCTTTTTTAACTCATCTTTTATTTTAATAACACTATTTAATGTTGCTAGCTTTACTTTATAAAATATTGTACAGATCAGTTAAAGAATATATATAAAGATAAAACAATAGTTGAATATTTAAATATGATAAGTTAGCATATAACATATTAAATGTCTCTGTGTTTAATTTATCAGAATTTTCTAAATTGTTTCAAACATTGTTATTAAATCTTTCCAGCATTCAAAAAGTGTTTCAATAATAATTCTTCCATGAGATGCCCATCTCCTTGAACTACAGATGGAAATGTTTATTTTAATTTCTTTGTTTGTTAGTGCATTTCGTAAAATTACCAGAAAAAGTTATAAAACTATGAATTGTATTTTGCATTCTTTTCAGTAACTTGAGAGAAAACAAGATTAATCTATAAGCATAGCAATGAAGGAAAATAATAGCTTCTGAATACTATTGTTTTATCTTTACTTGAAGACCTAACAAAATATTAAGATATTATAACTGCTCCATCATAAGTTTGTGCAATTAGCTTTTCCTTATAATACTTTTTAAAAACTGAAATACATATTCAGTTACCGCAGATGATGTTCTATCATTATTAATATCTACAAATATTATAAATTGTTCTTGAACTTTTCTATTTAGGTAGTATCTAGGTATAGTTGACAAATGTGAAATAAACCTATAATCAGCAGTTTCATCAAATAATATCACAACAAATAAAACAGTTTTTATTTCATTATGAATATAATTTAAAAACCTACTAATCATTCAGTATTCCATTACACATTCCTCAAAACATTTTTACAGAATCTAAATAATAAGACAAAAGTTCATCATCCTAATTATTTACAAAATGCACAATACCGATATAATTACTTCTGTTATAAAAATAATTATCTTCTTTATGACTATAATAATTCACGTATTCCTAAGTGATATGTTTGCCATAGTGAAACATTCCAATATTTTTCAATTTATTTTTTAACCTTTTAATTGTGAACTATTTAAAGCTTTTGTGTAATTATAACACAATTTATATGAACTGAAATAGATGTTTTAAATGATATTGTTCCTTTTAGATGAGTAATGATGTTTTTCTTTTGAGCTTTAAACAAATTATTTAAATCACTAAAATCAGCTGAATTTCACATATTTCTTTCATTAGGAGAAAAAGATATGACTAGCAAAATAATTTACTTCTTTTTTTATACCCTGTTAATTAAGATATTACTTCTTAATAAGTAGTATTGAAATGCCAAATATAAGTTTTAATTTTTATATTTAAATTTATCATTCCTGATTTTGATTTTGTTTTTATTATTCTTTCATTATCAGTAAAACTCAAAAAAACCAAATGATCTTGTTAGTAAAGAATCAATTATGCAACAATTATCATTAAATTTATGCATATACATTTTGAAATTATAATGATTCTAAAAAATTTATTAATATAAAAACACACATAATATAAAGCAAAGTGAAAATTGAAATATTATTTTTATCTTACTGATATATGATAATTTTAATAAATTTTTAATAATACTTGAATGATAATAACCAATTTATTGTACTGTATTGAGGAAGTCATTCAGAGCATGAAAAATATGTTATATTACAAATGTTTTTAAAACTACTGTTGCAATATTGTCAGCATAATTTTACACTATAATACTTTGTGGGTTTATTTTAAAAATTGCTTCCATGAAAATAAAGGTACTGCATAAACTATAACAATATCTGTGAATTACAATTATGCTATGGTAATAAACAATGACACAATTTCTTAACATGGCATAAATTTGATTCAAAAGTGCTTCACTTGTGCTTCCACCAGATTAAAGATGTAATATGAAAAAACCTTATTAGATCACCGCAATGCGGAACAAGTAATTAATTAACATTCAGTAACCAAGTAGAATAAATAAACACACCATACAGTATTGTCATACAGTGCAAGCCAGAGTAATCAATGGACGCAGGAAGATTTGTGCATAAAATCCCTATCTAGTGCATACTCATCCAATATCCCCAGACTTTTTCTAGCTTGTAACTTCCATCAGTGAGAAGCCTTGGATCTGAGAACATTGTACTACTGTATGGAGAGCTTTGCCTCTGCGAAAAGCAGCTTGTGCAAGCATAAAGAATGGTGATCATGTGATGTTTGATGATAGAATAAACAAACACTTTATTTTGTCATTTTTTATTGAAAAAAATTTACACTACAAATATAAAAATGTTTATATAAAAAAGATGCAATTACTAAATGGAAGCAACACTTCACTAACATACACAGATTACATGCTACTAATTATCAATCTTTATTGGTTTGCATCAGGGGTGGAAAACCTTTTTTCTACCAAA
The DNA here is from genome assembly GCA_028023455.1 of Epiperipatus broadwayi. NCBI lineage: Eukaryota > Metazoa > Onychophora > Udeonychophora > Euonychophora > Peripatidae > Epiperipatus > Epiperipatus broadwayi. Next base: position 784,993 of record JAQFVV010012497.1, read on the forward strand.
GACCATTTGGATATTTATAATAACCTTTGCGCTCCACACAAAATTATCATTTTAAAAATTATCCTGCTATATTTGATTAAATAATTAATTTATCCCTAATCATTAAGAATGGACAATGTTTTCAGCTAGCAGGCCGATTTTTACTTGCCCTTTTTAAATGAGGTCATAATTTTTTTGTGAATTAAAATAATATTAAACATGTCTAGAATTTCTGTTTTATATTCTGTTTATAGATTAATTATTCTACAGCAGTTAGGATGCAGGCATTTATAAATTCTCCTTCAGAAAACAGTTTCAAAGTTTCTGATTTTTTAAAAAAGAAATGTAATTGGTCTTTACAGAATTTTCTGACTTGTTTGGACTTATTATGAGACATGCCAGCTACTTGATTAAGCTGAAAGTTTTCTATTTTAATATTTCCTTCTATCCAACAATTTTGTTGTAATTAGAATGTTTGATAAATAATGTTTTTTATTAACTGAATATCAGGCATTTCAAATTTACTCTTTGTTTATATATATATATAAAAGGGTTAATCCATTTTCTGTGCCAATTTTTTTTTTATCTTATTCGGTGTAGCTATCAGTAATAAAATTATAAAACAAATGCAAATAACAATAATAAAACACAGTAAAATTTTAATTTTATTTGTGTGAATATACAGATAGTATGCTAAAATCATAAAAACGAACAAAATGCCGTGTTATAAATCTGTAGTCGGATAGATAACGCAATATAATTTATCGGAATATTTCACCTCTCACAGAATGAACTAGAATTATTATAAAGATGGATGTAATTGAAAAAATAAATATTTTATTTCACTTAACTCTTAAAGCAATATTTTAACTACGCCGCATGTTTAAAAAGAAGTTTTATACAGGATCATTTTATTTACATTTTTGAAAATGTCCCAAGGCCGAATTGGAAATTATTAGTTTATAAGGATTGCTTTCATTTAATAATTACATGTTTTTTATACAAACATTTTTTATTTGTAATATAATTTTTTTTCTATAAAAAATGACAAAATCAAGCATGTGCATCGATAAAACATAATTAAAATACAAATCATTGGTTATCAAGTTTAATTAATTATTAAGTTGAGAAGAGATTGAAGAAATTTAATATACTTTTTTTAAAAAAAAAAATCATGTTTTTAATATTCATATTTCTCTATACCTTTTCTAATAAGATTCTTTGGATTTAAAAAAAGCTTTAGATATATATGTAGTGCGACAGAAATAGTTTGAACTCAGTTGATCTATTTTCAAAAGTCCTATAAGTTTAAGCCGATTAAGATCTACTTGGTAATCCGTAAAATAAACATTACCGTAAACAAAATATATATAAACAATAAATTGGCTAGCATTTTTTTTTTAAATCTATAAATTATTTTTACAATACAGTATATGATCGGTAAAGGTTTACTTTAGCGACCACTGCATAAAAATCATGTTCGCCCTCTAGTTTTCAAAATTATAAGTAAATTATTATTCGAAAATCTTACGTATATACTACTATATTACAATTACATTAAAATTTATTAAAATGTAAAAGATAAAAAAAATACTTACCATTTTAAAGAAGTTGGAATAATTACACTAGTTTAATTAAAATAATTAGTTTAAATTATTTGAAACTTAAGAATTTAAACTATCGGCATTTATAACTTAAGAATTTAAACTATCTCGATGGTTCTCGGCGGAATAGATGACAATGGGGAGCCATTAGTCATCGAAATCGACGAAACATATTATTTCCACAGAAAATACCACAGGGGGACTACATAGAGGGCATCGGGTCTTTGGTGGTATTGAAAGAGGGTCAAGGAAGTGCTTCTTGACAGAAGTTGCGGATAGAACGGCTGGCTCATTGGAGGCCCTAATCCAGCAGTACATTTTACCAGGGACTCGCATAATTTCAGATGGCTGGGCTGCGTACAATAATATCTGCAGACTTAGCAATGGGGTGTACATGCATTCGGTTGTCGTCCGCCAGGACAACTTCATGAATCCCGAAGACCAAGACATACATACCCAGAATATCGAGAATATGTGGATGAGGGCCAAGCGTAAGCTGAAATTCCAATCTGGTACCAGCAGGGCTTTATTTTCATCGTACCTCCAAGAATTTGCCTTCCGCAGTAGATATAGCACTGCCGCCTTTTTCTCCAACTTCCTGCTATGCATAGGGCATAATTATGCTTAAAAAGGTAAATTATTATTTTTATTTATTATCTTTTACGTTTTAATTAATAAATATTTACTGTAATTGTAATATAAGAGCAGATACGTAAGATTTTAGTTCTAATTTTAAAAACTAGATGGCGAATATGCTCTGGTCGCTAAAGTAAACCTTTACCGATTAATTTAATGATACAAATTGAATACAGCAATATTGATTATATAGTCACCCCCCTCCCCCCAGTTTTAAATCTATATTATTAAAAATAAATCTTATAGAATTATAGTTGAAATTAAATGATTTCCGCTTTCAATTATTAAATAATAAACAACTTTTTAATATATTAATAATAAAATACTGTACTGAATTTTCAAGGTAAAAGGCATGTTAAAAGATAGTAAATATTATCTTTAAAAAAAGATGCAAAACAAGCTATAATAAAAGTTGAGATAAACTATTAACTTCAACTCATTGAGAAAATATTGATATTTGTTTTTAAATATACCTGTATATTTGTCTCTGCCTAAAAAATAACCTTAATTGTGACTTCCAATATAAACTAGCAGCCATTATATTAATGTCGTAAATAACTTTTAATAAAATCTTAAAAACATAATATTATTTCTATTATTTATAATATTTGTTTTTAAAAATTCAAATTAAAATGCTAAAAAGTACTTATAAAATAAACTGCAATAAAAATTAAACATAAAAAAATATGTCAAAAAATGTATTTTTATAGTGTCAGTTTGTAGCATTGCTTTACGCTTTATGGTATAATAATGGCGGTGTTTTGAAATATGCTTACTATTAGCAAAAATTATTGTTACTATTTTTTTTATAACTGACATTTATTAGGATAATGATGTACACAGATTTCGTTACTCGATAGATGTTAAACAGTTACTGTGAAAAGCAGAAATAATTTTATATTTTCATTACTATGATAATATATTTTAGGCGATTAAGTGCAATGAAAATGGGTCACATCCTAAATGTTGCTGAAAAAAATGATGCTGCCAAAACATTAGCTGAAATTATGACTGCTGGAAAATATAGGCGAGTAAGTTAAAATAAATTATGTTTCTGTTTACTATTTACAAAATTAATATTAATTTTGTAATAGTTTTTGAATAATAAATTTGTAGTTAAATGTCTAACTACGATTCTTTTAACTTAGTAAAACAAATTGGTCTTTTTTTTTTTTTTTGCATTTTTAGTTTCAATTATATCCCAAAATTAATAATGGAAACAATTGTTTATTTTTTGAATTTCAATGGAAATGGATTTTTTAATCAAAATAATTTTAAGAAATTTAAATTGTTCTTGAGCAAAAGCAGGATTCAACGAGATATATAAAAGTTAAAATCAAAAATAACGATATTATAACTAGCAATTCAACCTTAATCTATAAGTGAGTTAAATTCTTATAGATTCATTTTTAACAAAATGTAGCACATAATTCTCCATTTAGAAATACTTGGTCATTGATTCAGATTCCAAAATAGCTGCTTTTTAAATAAAAATGACATGTTTAAACATCTATATCTCAAATAATATTGATTGAAATCTAAAATTTCAAATTTGAAAGTTTCACGAAAAATATCTTTATGGTAAAAAATAAATAAATGCCAATATGGACCAACATTCACTGGGTGTTCCCATATTGATGATCCACATGCATTTGTGGTTCATGCAGCTTCATGTTGGCTGCTACGTTGCTTTGTTGATCATTATCTCGCATTCCTTATTCAGAAATGTCAATGTTACGGTTTTAATAAAGAATTTTTTGTTTTTTTAAGACAAGACAATAAATATACAGTTTATATCGATTTAATTGTTAACATTCTTTACCGAAAAGTTTTAGAGTCGTGCTGAATTCAATTTTTGAAATCATTTTGCCAATAAATTTATTTTACTGAATATAAACGCATATAAAATATGCATTTATTATTATTAATTTTACAGTTCCTAGATATATTTTCAGCATAATAGGAATTACAAATTATTGTTTCAACTTTAATAATATTTGTAAACAAAATATATACATATGAAATTGAGAGAATTGTTTAGTTGTTCATAGGAAGTTTATATATTGGAAGTGACAGAGTTGAAGCTGCAACCCGGGTATTTGAGCTCCAGAGTCTGCTACTCTACCATTATATATATATGAAAATAAATATACGAACTAACTAAAGGAAAAATAAAAACATAATAAAAACAATTACTTCTCTATAAAGCTGCTTTAATATTTCAACCAGCAGACTGGAAAATGGAAATGCCATTTTGCTGTTCTTTCTGATGAAAATCAGTCTACTGATTGAAATATTAAAGCAGCTTTATAGAGAAGTAATTGTGTGTTTTTTATTATATATACATACATAGAGAGAGAATATTAATTATTTATTATTTCATTCAATTTTTCTTTTTTTTTTTTTTTGACTTTTTATGTTCTTCAGATTGTTTTTTTTTTTTAATTGTTAAAATATTAATGCTGGTTTTAAAAGGAAAAAAATTCGTTTTTTTATATATATATATTATGTACACAATTGCACATAGAGAGCGTACCAATAGCTCTAACAAGCTCGTAAATTAACAAGTGCGGTTATGAGAAATTTTAAAATCTCTATCCAGAACACTCTTATCTCCAGACCATGGTTTCGGGCTTATGGCCCACGTCAGTGGAGAGCTAGAATATTCGGACACTAGACCTAAAATATCAACTCAAAAAACCAGCACTTATTTCAAACGTATATTTAAGAAGAAACTCTGAATTTTTCGGACATGAAAATGTCTTTAAATCCAGCTATCTAACTTAAATAGCTATATGGGACTGAAGTATATTCAGATCTACCATATTCTAATAGGCTCAGCATAGCCAAAGCCTTAAAGGTAAAATTATAATAATTAATAAAGCAAGTCATATATAACATGACATTACTTTTATGAGCTTGTAATTACAAAAATGCACATAGAGAGCGTACCAATAGCTCTAACAAGCTCGTAAATTAACAAGTGCGGTTATGAGAAATATTTAAAATCTCTATCCAGAACACTCTTATCTCCAGACCATGGTTTCGGGCTTATGGCCCACGTCAGTGGAGAGCTAGAAAATATCAACTCAAAAAACCAGCACTTATTTCAAACGTATATTTAAGAAGAAACTCTGAATTTTTCGGACATGAAAATGTCTTTAAATCCAGCTATCTAACTTAAATAGCTATATGGGACTGAAGTATATTCAGATCTACCATATTCTAATAGGCTCAGCATAGATCGGAAGAGCAAAGGTAAAATTATAATAATTAATAAAGCAAGTCATATATAACATGACATTACTTTTATGAGCTTGTAATTACAAAAATGCACATAGAGGCGTACCAATAGCTCTAACAAGCTCAGTAAATTAACAAGTGCGGTTATGAGAAATATTTAAAATCTCTATCCAGAACACTCTTATCTCCAGACCATGGTTTCGGGCTTATGGCCCACGTCAGTGGAGAGCTAGAATATTCGGACACTAGACCTAAAATATCAACTCAAAAAACCAGCACTTATTTCAAACGTATATTTAAGAAGAAACTCTGAATTTTTCGGACATGAAAATGTCTTTAAATCCAGCTATCTAACTTAAATAGCTATATGGGACTGAAGTATATTCAGATCTACCATATTCTAATAGGCTCAGCATAGCCAAAGCCTTAAAGGTAAAATTATAATAATTAATAAAGCAAGTCATATATAACATGACATTACTTTTATGAGCTTGTAATTACAAAAATGCACATAGAGAGCGTACCAATAGCTCTAACAAGCTCGTAAATTAACAAGTGCGGTTATGAGAAATATTTAAAATCTCTATCCAGAACACTCTTATCTCCAGACCATGGTTTCGGGCTTATGGCCCATGTCAGTGGAGAGCTAGAATATTCGGACACTAGACCTAAAATATCAACTCAAAAAACCAGCACTTATTTCAAACGTATATTTAAGAAGAAACTCTGAATTTTTCGGACATGAAAATGTCTTTAAATCCAGCTATCTAACTTAAATAGCTATATGGGACTGAAGTATATTCAGATCTACCATATTCTAATAGGCTGGGCCATAAGCCCGAAACCATGGTCTGGAGATAAGAGTGTTCTGGATAGAGATTTTAAATATTTCTCATAACCGCACTTGTTAATTTACGAGCTTGTTAGAGCTATTGGTACGCTCTCTATGTGCATTTTTGTAATTACAAGCTCATAAAAGTAATGTCATGTTATATATGACTTGCTTTATTAATTATTATGTACACAATGTATAAAATCTCATTGATATTATATTAGATCGCTGTAGGATTTATTTTGTCAAAGGCAAAATCACTTTATCTAGGATATCATGTTTTAATGTTCTGGTTAAACATATTGATAGAGTGTTTATAATAATTATTCTTAATACTAAACAGCATTAAAATTGGAATTAACCAATGCAAAATGTGTATCTTATAAGGAAACATTTAATCATGCTTTTGATTTTTGTTCGTTTGCTGATAATCTGGCTAAGTTTGCTTTTATAGGAAATTAAAAATAAACAGTAAATAATAATTAAAGGTTTAAATTTTCAAGATATAGATCGAGGATATTGTCGTACTCTTAGAAATATCAAAATACATCAGTTCCATGGTGACATTAACATTGGTATGGCTGTATAGTGCAAATGTTCAAAAAAATTTATAAGGAGTTTACAAGAATTATTATATCAGTTAAAATGGGAAGCTAAGAAAATAAAAATACATAGAAATTATTTAAGTCATCTAGATGTTGCAAATGATGACATTGTTTTTTATAAATAATGCTTCATGGCTTTAGGAAATGTTGCAAAAATCAGATAAAAAGAAATGTTGAATGATTTTCTCAGAATAAAATAAAAATGTATAAATTAGAACTTAACAACTACAACTGCCTTGTTCAAAGTATTAATACAGATAGAAACATAATGGATCTAATTAATTATAGAATTAAACTTGGATAGAGTGCTTTTGGTAGAAGTAACTTAATATTAAAAGCAAATATGCCTATGTGTTTGAAAAGGAAGATTTTTAATAGATAAGTTTTATTTATTTTACTTTATGGTTTTGAAATTTGGAAACTTTTCAGAATAATAGAGTCTTCATATGACTCAATGAAATATAGAGAGCATATTGAGAATAACAAGAAGGAATCGAAAGTGAAATATTTGGATGAGAACATGTATCAGTGAAATCATTGACAGAATTAAGATTAAAAAGGGGCTGTGCTTAACATAGCATTAGAAAAGATGGTAATAGATGGATAGTTGCCTTCTTAAATTGAATCCCAAGTGTTTGTTCATAAAAGGCTCAAAAGAAGGCCACATGTTAGATGGATATTGTGGAGAAAAAAGGTTATGAATTGGATAAAAGTCGATTAAATTTGGAGAGATGTTTATTCTGGAATATTGGAATTTAATTGATATTAAATTAATGGTATTTCTTTCTTTCTAGGTATTGATAAAATTATCACCAAAATTACATGAATTTTTAATCTTTATCTATTAAGGTCACTTCCGGCCAAATTCATCTTTGCCAACCTATTGATTGATTCAAAGGAAATAGAGATTGCTAAAATGAAAAAAACAAAGAAAGAAATATAATTAATTTTTAGCATATTTAAAGAAGGAAGATATTTAATATTTTTCAAAAATTGAATGTTACATGAAAGGAGGAAGAGATTGCTAAATATGGGGAAAAACAGTGAATAGAATTAAAAATATATTCTGAAATAAGAAATATAAGGTAATTGATGAGTATTTTTTAGGAACAGGATGATCAATGAAATAAATTCAAAATAGTGGCTATAATAATTTATAGAAGAAACAAGAATACAGTTGAACAATGTTAGAAAGATTAAAGAGAAAAAAGAAATGGATTGATTAGTCAAAATGCTCATTTGATTGACATTCAATAGTTCAACAGTGGATTGAGATGTTACTCAGAAAAATCGAATTTTATATATAAGATGAAAAGCTATAAAATTGAAAAAAAAAAAACTTTTTGATGTTAAATAAAATATCATGATGTTGTCAGAAAAAGGAAAAAAAGATAATTCCTGATATTTTTTTGGAAGACTAAAATTATAAAATGAGATTTGAAACTCCTTTAATTATGATTTATAACCAAGTGTTGTAGTTTTCTCTCTTATGAGTAACTACTAACATGGATAATATATTAGCAATTCTTTCACAAATAATTATGTAACTCTCAAATAAACTTATTTTATATAAATTTTTACAGCATAATTTTTGAATTTTTATTTATTCACAGATTTTTAAATTTATTTGCAAATAAAAAATAAATTTAAAAAAATAAAATATATATTGTCTGAAAGTTTGTGTTGATGGCATTTTGCTTGTAATTATATGTTGGAATACTTCTTTCATCTAGTTGAATTATTAAATGTTTTCAGAAAAATTCAAACTATACTTTCCTAAATACATTGAACTGTTAATAATAAACACAAATTAGTATGGAGTGCAAAGTTTAGAGTGATATTCTCTTTTTTAAATGATACTAACCTGATTAATGTCAGCTAGGGTAGTGAATTGAACCTGTGGCTTTTATATTTGAAAATACTGAATTTACAGTAATTTATCTATGAATGACCTTTTATCCTTCTCCCTGTAAGAGCAAAGTTAATGAGTAATTATCAAATATTGTAGATTATCACACTAGATTGATGTATTGGATTATTTGCCATTGTCTATATTTTTTTACTTTTTCTTCTCTGCCCAGTATTTTTGTGTTTTCCCAATTAAGTCATAAATTCATTAGAATATGTATGATCTATTTTAGACATTTTTCCCCCTCTCTAATCATTATTTTGTTTTTATTGTTTTTCATTGGACAATTAATTTTATTGATATATTCTTTCATATTCATATGGTATTTCATACATATAGTTCCTATTTTTTAGCATTTCAAGTTTATAGATATTAGAATTTCTCACAGTATGCCATGATAACTTTGGATAGTTATTGCAGATTTTCATGTATAGATTTTTGTTTGTTTTGTTTTTTGGTTTTTTTTTATTGCTGTTGTCTATTTAAGGTTTTCTTAATGATGAGGTAAAAAAAATGGGGACATAAGAAAAATTCTCTTAGTTAAATATATGAAATTATTACTTAATTGTTGCCTCTGCTAGAATAGTCTATTTGGTTAAAATCCCTTAAATTTAATATTCCCAAAGGTTACTGATTCATTTTCCATGCTAGTTATTGATCAGACCATAGCTAAAGAAAAAGATTACTATTCAAAATATATATATTGAGTGTTTTTAAAGTATGAAAAAAGTTTGAATTTTTCTAAAAAACACTAAAGAATTGAACTAATTAATGAAAATAATCAAACTTATAACAGCAAAAATAAAATATGTATATTGTTTTTGTATGTGAAACTCAATATTTGATAACTAAATATGAAACAATAATAATTGATCTTGATTTAGTTTGTTATTGCTTGCTATCTTTTTAATACTGATTGATTTAGTTTTTTTTTTACATTTGAATTTATATAATAAACTTTATTATTAGCTTTGATGTTTAATGCTAATCATAAAATAATGAAGACACTTGTGTCAAATAACATTAATTAATATTTCATATGTTCATATATTTTTTTAAATAATGACTGAGCATTTTGAATTATAATTTATATATGTAATATAAAAAATATTAATCTTATCAATCATTGTCGTAATAATTTTTGTTTTAGCGAGAAGGTTTATCTCGATTCAATAAAATTTATGAATTTGAATATAATATCTTGAATGGAAGATATTCTATGATCATGACATCATTATCAGGCCATTTAATGAATTATGAGTTTGTAGCTGCTTACAGAAAATGGTAAGTATGAGATTATTTGAAATTAAATTACTTTCCTAAAAATTTAAATTTTTTTATGCTAAATTATTTTGCATTATGTTTAAAATTTGTATTGTCATATTAAATTTAGTTTATAATAAAGTATATTGCCATTACTTCATTCTTCTCAATTTTGAAACTCACATCTATTTGAGATTTTTGTCTAAGTCATATTTATTGATTAAAAGGTCATTTGATAATAGATAATATGGTCAGTGATGATATTATTTATAGTTATTTGGATTATTACATTTTTTAGCATTTTTATTTTAGGATGTAATATTTTTAAAAGCAATCCTTTTATTACCAAATATGTATAATACATAACGTGAATTTTTATGCATATGATATAAGCTCAAATTAATGTGGAGCTAAGGTGTAAGATTTTGTCTAACAAATAGGATTAAGATTTATGAGAAAATCTACATTAGTTGGACAGGAAGTTTAAAACAAATTATTGCTTTTAAATAATTAGGAAATTGTAGTAATAAAGATTTTAGAATAAGAATTGCAATGGTTAAACAGGTTAGAAATTTATTTGCTGTTCATTAAGGTTGGAATTTATGTATAAAAAAGAGTTTTTGCATGTGTTTGATTAACTCTTTTTATATTGAACAGAGACTTAGTTTTTTTTAAAAAAAAGGGGGGGGGGGGCTTTTAAAGCATGATTTGAAGAAGAATAGAAAAAATAAGATTTTCAATATTGAAATGTCAAAGAGAGTAATGAAAAAAAAAAACTTAAATGACCAAAATAAAAAGTTGGAAAAAAAATTGGATGTACTCTTAGAGATAGAGGAATTATGAAAGATATGTTACAAAAGATTTGCGGAAAATTAAAAAAAGAATAAGAGAAAAAAAGCTGATTGATATAAAGAGAGAAATAATTATAAGTTTAAGCATTTTAATAAAAAGGCTTGAACAAGTTTATGAAATTGGTATGCAGGATTTGGCTTTTTGGCTGATGACTAATGATGATGAATAATAAATTTTGTTATTAACATGGAAGAGATTTTAGTATATATTGTTAACTTCGACAGAAATTTTCTTCGTATACTTTTCTAAAATATTATTGATTGAAATAATTTATTTTTGTAGTAAAAATATAAAATATCAATTCAACTAATTCTTTCAGAATTTACATGTTTTATAATGTTGATTGCATACATTTATTTTTTGCAATTTTAAACCTAGATAAAGATGTGTCAAAGAGAAATGATAAGTTAAAAATATGATTGATTATTACAGATTAAATTCTGTAAGACTTAGTATCTCAACCTAATTGTGTCTTAGATAAAATTGATTGGTACTCTCAAAACTAAGACTCCAAAATTTATTCACTGAGAAATCGAAGATCAACTTTTTTCAAATTAAAATTGAGAGAATTTATCAGATACTATATTTACATGATAATCATTTCTGAATATTTTGTCTCTCTAGAGATACATTACAAAGATTATTTAATAAATATATTTTTCAGATGTTAAAATAAGACAACATTAATGACAAAGTTGTATTTTGTACAAAAATCATTCTTATCGTTAATAATAATAAATACTCATTTGTAAATGATTATGGCTATTCCAACTCTAAGAAGAAAAAAGGGAAGGAGAAAGAAAAAAAAAGAAAATAACTGCTTTAGTAATGAGTTTTGCGATGACTCTATAAATCGATTTGTGGACCACAAATACATCCTCATATAGAACATGTCTCTCTTTTTGTTTACTTGATATTTTACAGTATTATCCTAATTTGTTCAGTAGAAAATATTTTTTTCTGAAATACTTCAATAACTTGGCTAATTGTAGCTTTCCAATGTATTCTATTCTTTGCCATATCTTTCCAATAGAAACAATCGATATTGCATTTCTTTAGAACATTTTTTAGATAACCCTTATAATGTATATAGACAGGATCAACTACAAAAACCATGCTCAAGTTTACCATAAAACATTCTTTTAGAAAATTTTGCATTTATTTTACATGTCCAATCCAATGTAGGTGTAACTTTACACCAGTGGTCTCTATAGTATCGCATCCAGCAGGTTGAAAACATTGATTGCATTTATTATTTTGCCATTGTACTATAAAATTTTATGGAAAATTCTTAAATTGCTATAATGCTTTTTTACTGTGCTGATAGGTTGTCCAAGTTTCGTTTCTATACAACACATTATATAAAAATAATAGTTCTATCGCTAATTCAGTTGCAGTAGTTATTTCTCTGAGATAAAAATACTCATCTTTTGTCTTGTTAAAAGCAACAACAGCACAATTAAAGTCTGTGTTGTATATCAAAATCCAAGACAACTTCGTATTTATAAAACAATCAAGATATTTAAACTGGATTACATTCTCAAGTTGATAATCATCTAAGCTAAAAGTTGCTGAGGATTTATCTTTTATCGCTGGCTGATAAAGAACTTGAGTTTTTTTGAATATTAATTAATAAAGTAAAGTCTTTATATGTTGTTCAAAACATTAAGTACATTCTGGAAATTATTATTTGAATTGTCAAAAGTACCCAATCATCAGCATGTCATAAATTCAGAATCCAAGAAGATGAAGTTTTTATTTTCACTTTTAATCAATTCAAATTAAAAATTCCACCATCAAACTTGTAACATATCTTGATCCTTGCTTTATTACATAACTTATAAAGAATTCCAAAGACCACTATAATGAGCAATCCACTAGGCACAACAATATTGCCAGACCCTGTGAAACTAGTCATTTTTAGACTACATTTTCTGGTTCCTTCTACTTCCATGGTAAGGCTGCATAAACATAATTTGTGCTAGCAGAAATTCCTTTCTCATTCAAATCCAGTGCCAACTCAGTGATTGCACTGTTGCGAGCAAATATCATAACTAAACAATACCATCTTACTAATCATGTCTACATCATTGTTTTCATAATTTTAAAGAGCTTGAATTAAAAAAAAATAAAGGAATTTGAGTCAGAAATGCTGTGATGTAGTTAAAGATGAAAGGGTGGTTGCACAAACAAGCAATCCCATTGTCACAATTAGTGTAGAGAAGTACCTGATTTCATAAGAGACAAAGACTGAGCCTTACAATAATAAACTGTCTGAAGAGGGGGGGGGGAGGAATATAAAAAAGTGTTTGTATTGGAAATAGTACCCACTCTTTGATATACCAATATTTTATCCTAGGCAGCAGGAAATATTCTTGATCAATTATTGTTGTTTGTTATTCGTAGTCAGCCTTCACATCTAAAGATCATTCCATTATCTGTCAGTTGTGCAGCCATCAGTATTAATACAGCATCTGACAATCTTATTAATAAAAGATAATTATTAGTATTGTGAATATGCACCAGTGCAGAATTTTTAGAAGATAACTTGTAAGAAAAGCATAAATGCTTGATACTAAAATTGACAGGTTGTTAATGTTTGTAGTTAAGTATGTGATGCAATAAAAAGTTATGAATGTTTTCTTGTGATTGAACACAATCTATTGAAATTGTAAATGAATATTATAACTTATGATAGTATGGAAATGATATATATGTTTGATGAGAGATAACCTCAATTTGGTTGTCTTATCAGCATTGCAGAATGCTAGTTCTTTTTTATTTTTTTTATTTTACAGATTTCAGAAAGTTGAGCTTTTTTATTTTGAAAGTAGTATAAAGATACAGTTTTTAAGGAATATCATTTTATCTTTTCTCTTTTTTTTTTTATCAATAACGGTTTAATTTTTTAAGAATTGAAAAACATTATTGAGTATCCATCATATTTTACACTGTTTTGTGTGTGTATATATATAATATAAATAAAATGTCCGTTAATTAGAACAAAATTGTAATCATAATAAAATAATAAATATAACTGTAATAAACTATTATAAACAATCCTTCAATCTGCAGAAGTACTTTTGGTTAATTTCTTAAAAACTGCCTCAACTGAATTTAATGGCAGTTGAGGCAGATTTAAGAAATTAACCAAAAATACTTTAGCGGATTGAAAAAGTGTTTATAATAGTTTATTCCTGTTATATTTATTGTTTTTATTATGATATATATATGTTAAAAGTGGATAGAAACCAATCCCTACCTTGCATGAGAATAATGTAATAAAAAGTATTAAACTGTTATGATTGTAGAGATTCTGTTATCTGACACCTCTAGCTCTCATGAAAAATGAAAATTGTTTTAAAAATGCATGTATAATGAGAAAAGGTGATCTGACTGTGCTGGTAGATGGTTGTCATATGGTAGAGTAAATATGAGGGATGCATATATACATATATTTTTATCAATCTTATTAGTGATAAAATTCAAAATAGCTGTATAAGAAAGGTTATGTCCTGACGCTTAAATTGCATGAGAAAAACTAAATTCTCTCAGTAAATGTATATATTTTAGTAGCTAAAACTCCTGCTTTGTCAAGTGAGTAGAAATGGAATTCATCTTTCCTACAGAAGCATATTGCTAATACCACTATATATGCAATCTACTTTGAGAGTATAAAAGATTTTAAGCACATTCATATATACCATGAAGAAAAATTACAATTGCTATTTTTGAAACAAGGGATGAATTATAAGAAGAATTAATCATATATGGTCCTTATTGAATAAATATTGTTTTTGCACCAAGATATAAATGATAACAAAAATAGTTTTCTTTTTTACTAATCTTATTAGATCTAAAATTTTAAAGGTACTTGTCAGTTAGATAGGCCAGTCGCTTGCTAGTGTTTTTTCTCTGCAAAAGCACAGAAATATGCCATTTAGGCGGCTGCCACTGGCTATTTTATAGCCAGGACAGTCACCTCATGGTGTTCTTCCTCTGCAAATGCACAGAAACCAATGACATTTTTTAATGTGACCTGTAACAGTGGCTACATACCTGTTACTTAGTTTATCTGTATGCTATTGTAAACTTCACTATAGTATGACTTGAGGGTACCTGTACTTCAACTTACCGTAACTCATGAAATATTGTTTTTTAATTAATCATCTTACAATGAAACTGACGTAGTATTGTGTACTAAAAATTGTCATCCTGTCCACATGCTTCCTTACACACTTTTGAAGGGGGAAAAAATTTGGAAAGTACCTTTTAAAGAAGATTTTTATCAACGGCTATCTCATAAAGCTTTTATTACTTGAAAAAGATCAAATTTTATCAATTTATATGCATGCTTTAGCTGTCCTGATTACTAATTTATCAAATGGCGAAGATAAAACCATTCCTTACAGAAAATACCCCAGTAATAATGTTATATATTCAGTCTATTTTGACTAATGCAAAAGCTGGTAAATGCTCATATTATTCATTAAAATTTTAATTACTATTATTTGTCCTACTGAAACTTATATATATATTAAAATTTGAGAATCTTGGGATATGAATTGATATTTACTTTTGCTATATTTGAATTTAAATGACAGTTAAAGAAAGTTAAATAAGTAACTGAAAGTACTTCTGTGATTTGTTATAGTTATTGTACATGTTTTATCACTGTTCATTATTTTTATTACGATATTTCTTTTATAACACAATTTATTTTATTCACACGCACACACATATATGAAAATTTGATCTTTTTCATGGGAGATAAGTTCTATGAAACCGCCTTGATATTTAGCTGCTTTGAAATTTTAGCATTAAAAAAATCAGTAGGAAAAAAATATCCATATTTTAGTGCAAAACACTCATTTTATATGATGTATATGTCATCTTCATCATTTTCAAACCTTAATTCACTGCTGTATGAAGATTTGTTCAAGTTTAATTTAGTTTCTCCACTTCATTGCTCTCATCCTCATATCATATTAACAAACTTTCTTATTTCATATGTTCATCTTATGTGTGGTGTCTTTCTAGGCCTGTATGTTTATTGGCATATTTTCTAGCAATCTAACAACATATTCAGTTTAGCTTCATTTCAATCTTAATTCTTTCAATGATATTAATGACAACTATTTATTCTCTCACCCAAGTATTTTGCATTCAATTCTTTCTTATTTCTCTCAACATACTATCTATTCTTTTTTTGTTGAATGATCTGAAGTCTCTGTATTGTTCTTCTGTTAGCATCAGTAAAACAAAAATATTAAAAATTTTCCACCTCAAACACACAAGTATATTTTCCTTTATTGTTAAGTTATTTCTCTAAAAAGCATTCCATCTAAATTTAATTACATGATTGATTTCATTTCCATTTGTATTAATAATCTGACCAAGGTATTTGTAGTTGTTAACTTATTCTAGTTCAAGATTATTAATCTTTATTTTCCTTTTTTAAGAAGATTCATTGAATATTACTTTAGTCTTTTTTTTGGTATATGTCTTTAGTCCTATTTCTTTATCTGATGACTTTTGCAACATTTTCTGAAGTTCTGAAGCATTATTTGAAAAAATAATCCTATCATTTGCAAAATCTAAATGACTTAAATAATCTTCATTTATTTGTACTTTCTTAGTTTTCCATTGTAATCCACAAAATACTTTTTGCAAAACTGCTGCTATAAAAAGTTCTGGAGATATGAAATCACCTTGACATAAATCTTTTTCAAATTTCTTTTTACTATCACTGAATAATTTAAACATTCCTACTATGTATATCCCTGAGATAAATCTTGATCCAATTTTTTAATCACTATAGAAATCCTTATGGAATCAAATGCCTCTTCTTAATTTATAAATCCAAATCATAATGGCAACTTGTATTCATTGTTCTTTTCTCTAACTTCTCTTAATACCTAGATGTGATTCACTGTTCTAAAATCACTTAAATCCATCTTCATTTTTGATTAGTTTAAGTTTATTGTAGATGAGTTACAACTATATTGATAAAGATTATATACAATTGATAGAAAACTGACAAGTTAGTTATTTCTAATATCTTCTTTATCATCTTTCCTAAACATCAATATTAATTCTACACTTTTTAAAGATATCAATTCCCTTCCTTCATAGATTCGATTAAGTTTCACTTCTTTTCTTAAAACCCTTGCTAATTTGCAAACGTAGTAATCTTAGTGGTTTGCTACTATATAATTTCTTGTAGAATTTTTTTATATGTCATGATGTCCTCTTGTTAGTACTATAGTTAGATCTTTTTTTATTTTACTGAAACAATTTTTATTCCAATACCAAGTTGTTGTTTTATACTTTTTAAAATTTTTATTTTTTTCTATAATTTTCCTTGCTAATTCATATTTTTTGTCATTTTTAACTCTTTTTCATATCATTTAACAGAACTCCAGATATTCAATTGTTTTTGAAAAATCATTTTAAAATATTTTTATATTCCTTCTTTGTACTTTGTTTTGTCTCAGTTGAAACTTAACTGATGAATTGCTTCCTTTACATAACAACTATCTTTGTTGCAGTTCTTAATAGAATATCACTGATTTTATTATTGATCTCATATTAATCTGAATCATCGTTAAAGTCTATTAATATTTAATAATAATTTTCCAAGTTCTAATTTAAATTCATTGGGATATTTCTGAAGGTTAGGAATATCAACTATTAGTACTGTTTTTTTTTTAAAAAATTTGATTTTAGTTTTACGTTAATTTGTATTTTACATTATTAATTGATGATCATTTTCTATGTTTAATATATATAGTAATAATATTACATTATTAAAATAAATATTTTTGTTTGTTAATATGTAATCCAATTAGTCCATATGTTCTTTCTGTTTGTTTCCATGTCCATTTCTTATATTTTTTTAAAATGAAAGATGAAATTTACAATTGTTAATGTGCTGTCTTTTATACAATTTTTAAACATATAGATAGAAATATTTGTCTTTTTTAGATTTCTTTTTATATGTTTTAGGAGTATGTGGTGAAATGGAAAATTTAAGTTTATCTAATATATATATATATGAAGCTTAGTTATAGTATGTATTTATGTTTAAACTCAACTGAAAAACAGTTATTCTGCAATTCATGTATGTCAGGTAGACTGCTTTTCTGTACTAGTGGATGGTTGTGATTTGATGGGTTGAGATGAGGATACATTGATTAAAAAACTATAAAATTAAATATATATATTCTAAATTAAGAAATTTACTTTGTAAATTTATGTATGCATTTTATTTCTAAAAAATATATTATGATATTTTTATTTATTAAAATGTACTTTTTATATAAAATGTCTTCATGTAAGATTTTTTTAATGTACATAATTAAATATATTTTTACAGGAGTGGTTGTAATCCTGTTTCTCTTTTTGATGCACCTATGCAAAAATTATGTCTAGAAAATTATGTAGATATTAAGGTATGTAATACATTTAATACGGTATAATATTAATGCCCCCCTCTCACCACAAAAATATTTTATCACATATGTGTTGGTGTGTGTGTATATATATATATATGAATATATTGAGAACAAAATTCTTTTCATCTGTCATAAGTTAATTTCTCTTAGAATATATATCAAAGACAAGAATTTAGATAACTGCAAAAATGAAATTTTATTCTTTGTAGATATAATGTTGCATTGAAATTGGCCCAATTTAATGTTGGCAGTTGATAGTTACACTGGTCTGTGAGATGTTAAAGTTATTTATAAGATAATTGAAGAGATCTTTGCTTTCAATATATATTTCATGCTGTAATTTTTTTAAAATTTCATATATATATACATCCACATTAATAGAAAATTTTTATGGACTTTATAGATGTAAATATTAAAAGTTTAATGAGATTTTCCATATATTTTTTAATTAGAGCTTAGTCACAATATAACTAAGCAAACAGCTAATTCAAAACTGGATTTGATACTGAAATCACATCATGCAGCACCAGTATTTTTATTTATCTGATCTCTATAAGCAAAAAATTGAATTATTTCTAGCTTATTCTTTAGATTTAAATACTAGAGATAAATTCTTGTCTTATAAGTATAAGATCAATAAAAATACTGCTACAAAATGATGTGATTTCAGTTTCTGATTTTAAAAACATGCATGAAAAATATTAAATGTTCAATATTTACATTTATACAATCCATGAAAATTTCCCATTATTATACATAGCTCTTTATAAAAAAGGATTATTTATTTGTGAGAGTATTTGAAAAATCATATATTAACCTTTCACACTACTATTTCTCTCATTTAAATTTTGGGATAAACTAGGAATGATTCCACTCTTTGTCTATATCCATCAGACAAATAAAATTATTTTAGCTGATAACATGATTTTAGTTTCTGATTCAGTTCTAATTGTTTGCTTAATTACCTCATGATTGAGTTTTAAGTAAAAAAATATACACACAAGATCTCATTAATCTTTCAATTTTACATCTCTCTCTCTATATATATATAGTATATAAAACACTTAATAATTATGAATAGATTATATATCTATACAAGTTAAGATAGATAACTAGATTTGTGGATTTTATAAATGGAAGCAATAAATTAAGTGTTTTCTGAAGCATATGAAGTAAAAATTTGATGATTAGGAAGATAAAATAAAACAACTGTAACAAAGATAAACTGAATAAATATTGAAATTTAAAAAACAGTTTATGAAAAAGATATTTATTGAGAAAAAAATTGAGAGAAATTGTATTCTTTTCTTAGAAGTAGATATATAAAGCGTTTCTTAGAAGTAGATATATAAAGAGGTTTAAGTAGAGGAAGGTGCAAAAGTTGAAATCAAAGCAGTTGATAAAGTTATAAAAAGGATGATTGTGAGTGTTTGAAGAACAACCAAGAGGTAAAAAAAAAAAACCATGTCTTTTGGCAGATGATTGATTATGACAAAATGATACTCAGTTATGTTATTTGAAAATTAGATTGAGTTGGAGAGAAATCATATTTTTATTTTTCAAACTTTTTTGTCATAAAGTATAGGAAAACATTATCATTGAATTTAAACAGATACTTCATTCATAATATAAGAATTCTTTTTCATAATCTATCTTAATTAAACAGCCAATGCTGCAATAACTTTTTTTTTTGTTATTGGATAAATGGACAGCATTTGTCTGTTACCAGTGTTATATAAATTTCATCAGATCTTTATATATATATATATAAAACAACATAAAAACTATATCCACTAATGTTTTTATTATTTTCTATTATCTTATCAAGATGTAATTCAAAAATTAATCTGAAAATATAGAATAAAAACAAAAATATATGTTGCCTCCTCTCACACACAAAAAAATCCACAAATATACAATACACCAACAAATATATAAAGTAATAAATTTTCAAAAATTATATATACTATATATTAAAAAGAGAATTATTAACATTACAAAAACCTTTTTTGCCTGTTTCATTAAAATTGATTAAAAAGTTAAATATATATATATATGTTTTCCTTTATCAATATTTAATTTGAAAAAAAAAAATCTGTAATTCTTTGTTACTTAAATTAAATTCTAACTTGATAAGGAACATACAATTAAAACTATTTAAATTTCATACAATAAAATTTCAAGTATATATTTTTTATCAATATATCTTCTTTTTTTAAATTTTATTATAATTATTTTCTTAGCCATAAAACTTTGACCTCTTTATTAATTTTTATTTTATAATATTTGGAAGCTTATTTGTTGTATATGCCTTTTTTTTTAATTTTAAATTTCATTTTGCAATATCCTATTATTTGAATAACTTTTTGTTTCTCTTAATTCAGAGGTGGCCAATGTATTATTGATTATGCAATTTTTTTCACTTGGAAGTTCAAATCTGCCATACAAGTTTTGCACAAATAGAATTTGCTTAACATAAATTATATTTAACATTTTTTCATAATATAATAATGTATTATAGAATTTTTTTTATTTTATAGTACATTGTTAAGAAAAATGTTTAATTTAAATATTTATTTTAATGAAACTTTTGAGTCTAATTTGTTTCTTTAAGTTTTTGATATTTGGAATTAAGCAGAACATTTTAAATTTGAATTACTCAGATGTGATCTTGTTTATTTTTTTTATTAATTTCATTGATGAAAATAATTTTTCCAAGGAACAAAATCACAAGTCTTATAAAGAAAGAACCACTAATATAAAAGTTAAAAACAATTATCAATTAATTCTGGAAAAAAAGTGAAGGAAATGTCTACTTAAGAATGACAATGAAACAATTTTTTTTATTTTTTTATTTTGATTCACTGGATTTGAATTATTTTATATAATTTTTTTTCCTGAGTATTAATAAAAATTGTTTACTGATTACTGCATTATAACAAGATCTGGTCTTTTTATTTTTATGATCAAGACTTCATTGTGCCAACATTAACACATTGGTATGTTACATTTGATAAATGCATTATAAGTTTGCCATTCCTGCTCTAATTATTAGATTTGTAATTATATTTTCTTTAAAACAGTAATGTGATGTGATGCCCTGTGACTTCTTCTTATACAGAGTCAGGAATCTCTCAGCAACTATGCCCAGAGAAACCTGTTAGCCACTTTATCTTCCCTTTCCATTCCCCATGCTAAGTTTTCCCATATCCGGCTTCTTTTCATTTCACCAGCATAATCTTTGTCAACTCCATGGCCTTTATATCTAAATTCCCCTTATCTTTTTCCAAACCCAGTATAAAAATCAATAATCCACTTTCTGTGTAATCACTTTCCTTATATTTATTCTTCCAAAAATTTATTATTTGTAGCCTTTCTGCTTTCAGGCATTTGCATTCAATTAATAGATGCCTAATATTTTTTATGCCTTTCTTACTTAACTTGCAGACTAAATCACCCACATTTTACCATTTACGTGTATAATCCCCTGTTGCTAAAGATCCCATTCGAGCGTTAAACAGTAAGCTACTTTACTTGCTATTATTGTAAATTAACTTGCACCCAATATTTCATATTTAAACTCTTTTTTTACTCTCCATATTAGTCTCCATTTCTCCAACTCCCTATTTTTTATTAATGCATCTATTTCTCTATCCCATTCCTTATCACTATAACACTCAATCAATTTCCTAACACAATCATCCCACCTGATCTAAATTCTTTATCCAAATCTTCTTCATATCACATTACCTTTCTCACCCATCTTGCTATCTTCCCTTTATTCATAACCCAATTAAATATTATTTTGGCTATTCTTTTAGTATTCATAAACTGCAATCTACCGAACATTTTCATTTTGCTTTTTGCATCATTCATATAAAAACTTGACCATCCCATTTCTCCTTGAATTGTCTCCTTTGCCGTCCACACATCTGCATCTAATGCATGTCTTCCTACTTCTATTTGTACTTTTTCCAAGTAATCTAATACCCCTTTACTAACACATAACACACCATTACCATATGTTTACCCTGCTACCACCACTCCCTTCCATACAATTCTAACTACATCATATTTATTATATGAAAACACTATTAATTTCTTTATCAATCTTTTTTTTTTCTTTGCTTCATTTATTAATTTTTTCTTCCTTTCATCAAAGTAATTTCTCTGATTACTTAAGACGATTCCCAAACAATTATATCTATCTACCATACTTAACTCTATATCCCCCAATAAAAATTTTTTGTCTTCTCTTTCCCTAGTATGAATCAGCAATACTTTTGATTTTTCTTCACTAAACTCAATCCCCAACTCTTTGTCCTTGGCATAACTTCCATATCTTCCCTTCTTTCTGCACACAAAAAGATATCATCTGCAAATAAAAGACCCAATAATGTATATACTCCCTTGCCACCTTTTAATGGTATCTCTATCCCTCTTCCTAGTCTTTTTAGTGCTCTCTCCATTTTTCTAAAATACAACAAAAACAAAATAGTTGACATAGGGTATTCTTGTCTTAGTCCCACCCCATTTTTAACTAACTGATTCTATATTGATACGTATAGTAATTATTTTCATATAATTTTTTAATAATATACACTAAAGCTCCATCCATTCCCAAATTTACTAAATTTACCCATAATCTATTTATATTTACTCTAGTATACACCTTCTCTATATCAATAAAAACCATATATAATTGTCTACCTGTATATTTACTCACATCCATAAGTTGTGTAATTACAAATTAATTATCTCATATGCCTGTCCGATCGATAGCCTCCTTGCATTTTTCCCACTTATTTTCTTCCATCCATTTTGCAATCCTTCCAGCCACCATATATAAGAAAACTTTATATAAAACTGATATTACCACTATCTGTCTATAACTGTTTAACTTTCTGTGATCCTTACCCTTTTCTTTAAATAGTAGCTTTACTCTTGTATTACTCTAATTACCTGGAAAATCTCTCTTCTGTTCCATCTTATTAAAACATGATTATAATTTTACTTTTGCCCTACGCCTTAAATTCATTACCATCTCTGCTGCCCATCCATCTAATCCTTTTGCCTTTCCCAATTACTTTCCTGCCTTATTCAGTTCATTTTCTGTAAACCTAATATTCCCATTACTATATGCTTTCATGTTTTCTATCACTCTGTCCTTCATATCTAACACCTTTTCTATATGCATTACATACTTATTTAATATTATGTCTAATTCTTCTCTAGAGCTACTTTCTACTCCCTCATCACCTAGTAATACTATCTCTCCCCTACATTCCTTTTAATGTATTTTCAAAATTTTTTACTCTCATCTCTTCCACTGTTATTAATATCCATCAACAATTTACTATTCAATTTTATTTTCTCTATATAATTATCTATTTTAACCAACTTTTTTTTAAAAGTACTTTTCCCATTTAACATTAACATTCTTCACTTTCTTTGATCTTAACAGCACACTTATACTCTCCATGTTTTCTCTCTTTCTTTTACACTTTTACTAACTTCACTTTTATTATTTTTATTCTTCTGAATATTCTCACTTAAAACTGTATTTGTCACTGTCTCTATTATACCACACCAGTCCTTATACTCATTCCCAATCAACCCTTCCATGGTTTCTTCAATTTTTATTTTATATTCTTCTAACTTACTCTTATTATTCACTCTCCATCCATATCTTTCACTCATTTTTACTTTTATTTCTATTTTCCGTCGCATTAATAACCATTTCTATTATAAAGAAGTTATAATCACTATTACATACTCTCTCTTTATTATCAAACACCTTAATTTTTCGTTCTTTATTTATTCCCTCTTTCTCTACTAATACATAATCTATTGTGTGGATTATATTATTTCTAGTCCATGTGTATTGTCCCTCATAAATATTTGATAAATTTCCAATACTCAAATTCACTCTCTGACAAAAATTCTTCAAAAACTGTCCATTCTTATTACCTACATCATCAATTTCTTCACTATGCCCATTCATATCTCCTATAACCATTATTCTCTTTCCCTTTTCTTTGAAACTCTGTATATCCTTAACTAGGCATTTATATATGCTACTGTTCCACTCCATTATAGTTTGACTATCTACAGTGGCTATATATACTATAGCCACCATCCATTCTTGTCTTTCTAACGTTTTTTTCAAACCACAAATGTTCTTGACATTTAACAGTATTTAAATATTTTTTTAACATAACTCCTATACCATTACCCCTTTTTTCTTTCTATTTATGCCCTGCCATACCAAGTCTTCCAGAATAGGTTCTTCTCTTAGATGTGTTTCCACTACTGCTAATACCTCAAGCTTTTCATTTTTAATTTCTTTAATTCCAGCCACTTTTCTGGTCTCCTACTGCTTTGCATATTCAAATACCCAATTTTAACAATTTCTTTTTCCTAACTACTCTTTTATAAATTATTTTGACTCTTTCTTCTTCATTACATTTATAAATAACTTGCTTACCATTAATTTTACAGATCCGTTCCCTCTCCACATCTACATTTATATCTAAATCAGCTACCCTTTCTTTATTTCTTACATCCCATCCATTTTTCTTTTTTCTGATAATTCTGCAATTTAATTTCTCACCCCTCTTTATAAGTTTTCTGAACTATATTCTTTATAAATCAGACTCCTAAAACTTCACTTCCTTGTTTTCTTAAGTGCAATTCATCTTTTACTATATAACTCCCTCTTTCCAATAAAAAATCTCCCACATCCACAAACATAACATTATTTCTCTCACACAATTTTTTTAATCACATTTGTAGAATATTCCCTATCTAACATATACCTCTTGTCAAATCTTGGTAATAGTCCAACTATTCCTATTCTTCCTTTAATCTTACTCAAATTTTTAATCAATTCTATGTACTCATTTATTACTCTCTCTGATAGCTCTGACAAATTATTAGTCCCTACCATAACATACACATATTTACTCTTTGCTTCTTTACTTTATCTGTAACATCCCTAGTTCTAGCTCCAGGCAAACATCCGTTTCTATTTTCCTTTGCAATTATATCTCTACATTCTCTAATTAGTGAATCTCCTATCAATACTGTCTCATATCTGCTTTCACTGCTTCATTCATAACTTTCTCTACCACCTTCTGGACTTCCTTATCTACTTCTTCCTTTTCATTCCTACTCAATAATTCCTTTATCTGCTCATACTTCGTCTCTAACGATTTTAATTTTGCTTCTACATCCTTTATCTCTTTCTCTATCTTATTTATTTTTTGGCTAACCATCTCCATTGCACTACCTATTTTTTTATCCATATCTTTTGTCTTTCACTAAAAACATACTGTTAGGCTATCTACACTTTTGTCTTCTTTACACACTGTCTACATAACCATAAACCTGTTACATCCTTCCTAGTCTTACTTAAACATTTCAAGTGATAAACCTCACCACATACGGTTCACTCTACCATAGCACACCTAATTTCTTTCTGACGATTATATATGCATTGTGGAATACAAATGCAATCCATATTCCTTATTTTTCAAGTCACCTACTTTATATTTGACTTTATACTTCCTCTCCTACTTTTCAAATCTCTTTGTATGGAAAGATAAAAACTTTCTTTCAAAAACAATCTATCGATAACCACTTGTTTTCCAACTTTAGAGCTCCAAAACATTATCTTTTTCTCAAATAAATCACTGTTCTTACATTTAAAAAAAAATCTTTTAGCAGCAAACTATCCTTACATTAACACACAATCAACAAAATAATTTTATTTTTAAACTTCTCTATTTAAAATGGCGAACAAAACACTTTCTAAACAATAACAATTCCCGATCCTTCCAAATTCAAATAAATCTATCTCTTGATCACAATTTACTCCTCACTTTCATACCACAAGCAACGATTTTTATATCGATTTCAGATTAGAAGGAAAAAGGATTAAACTCAGCTTTTGGCACAGATTAATCACGTCATTAGGTAGTTAGTGACCTAGTGGCAAACTCTCCATACAGTAGTGCCACCTAGTGTAAGCCATAGTAATCAATGGATGTTAGAAAATAAAGAGTGTTACGGGAAAGTAACTAAATTAAAAAGACATGAAAATAATTCAACAAGATTACGATAATTTTCTGGGTTACCCAGATATACTGTGCATATCTTTTTATTATTATCTTTATGGATTTATTTTTTTAAATTACAAAAATTTAATTTTTTAACACTTTATTACTGTATTAGTATTTAATAATATATAAATTTTTAATTTATTATTCATTAAATGGTGAATTTTTAAAACTTGTAGTTGTCTGTTGACTATTTCCATCTTCAAGTTTATTAGCAAAATTTTAGAAACATTTAAAATTTATTCAACCTTTAGTACTTTTCTTCAAAAGTTGATTATCTAACTAGTGATAACTAGCATGTAAATTGAACTGGTAACCTTTACATTCATGAATATTGAATTTAAGGTAGCATTTTAACCATTTCTGTCAAGGGCTACAATCATTATAAATTTTATATATTTATCTGTGAGAATCCTTCTGATTTCTCCAACTTTTTTTTTTTAAGGGCAAGGACCATAATAGTGGTTTCCAGACTTTACCTTGCATTTCAAAGGAGAAGAATGGAGAAATGAGAAAGATCCTTATATTTATATAAAATTCCTAGTGACCGCTTTGCATAGAATCACCTAAATTAAATATTCATGTCTTAAAATCATCAATTTAATTTTTATGCTAATTGTTACTGGTCAAGTCAGTAAAAGCTGAAGAAGAAAGGAGACTAATAACAGTTCAAACGTTGTATTCTAGACTAACCTGTGTGTCATTACTAATAATTAACAGTATTTGGAAAAATGTAAATAGTTTGAATTTTTCTAAAGCATTTAAGAATTTTAATTAAATAACTGGAATAGTCTAATATATAACTACTAATAAAATAACATCATCACAACTCAGACAATAATTATTTTATTTATTTTTTTTATATATACACTGTATAGGGTTTTTAAATAATCATTTTAGTATTTGAAAATACTTAAAAAAATTATAAACTGGAAATATAAAATTAATACCTGAGTCATCAGATAAAATGAAGATAAATATTTTTTTTGGTTTGATGCAGGATGCACCAAAGAGTGGTTTATCCACATTTAGTTTAATATCCTAAATGGTAAATGGAAATTAGTCCAAGAAGAGATATGTAGATATATTTGATAGGATAAAGAATAAAAGTTTCACTTAGTGTATTTTTATTATATAGTTGAATAATAAGACCATAGGAAAATTGAGTGTAAGGTAAGTAGAGAGATCAAATTGTGAATATCTTAAAATAAAAACACAGATAAAATGTAATACTTCATAATATTATAATGAAATTATTTTAATTAGGAAATAATACATTAATCCATATTTTAAATCTTATATTCTCAGCACAATCTATAAGGAATAATGGATGAAAAAAAAAAAAAAAGAGGATTGATTATTTAATATACACATTATTTTGTAATGTAAGGAAAAATTAAATATTACACATTTTATTATATTAGCAAGGAATTTTATGTTGAATATTTCAATATAATTCAGGGGGAATATAAATGTTTAAAATTTTACATATACTATTATATTGTTATATAAATTTTTTATGTTGTTTTATGTTAATTCATTTATTAATTCTAATTAATTATTGAAAATTTGTAAATAAGATGTTATTAAAATTAATTAATATTTTAAAAGTTAAACCAAGTATCTAGAGTTGCATTTTTTCTCTGGGGATCATCATCACTACATGATCATCAGAGAGTATGAATTGTAATGTACACATTAACCAAAACATACAGTTTGAGATTTAGAAGAAAAATTAAGTTAGTACAAGATATTGTATAACAATTATCTGGGGAAATATTTCTTAAAAGAGATCTTTAATCATTGCAAACTGCCTTGATTACATCAGTCATTGATAAAATATATTGGAATATATTGCAAATTTAATAAAGTATGTTTATTTCTAGGAAATCAGATTAGGAATTAGTCTTTTTATTTAAAGTTTTAAATTATGATTACAATTTGGATAACTAGTGATTTATTATTCAATAGTAAAGAACATTAATATAAAGTAGTAATATAATTTTAATTATAGATATACACTACCAATAGAGTTAGGTAAAACCCCTCTTGACATTTTATAAATGGTATAAATAGCTAATTAAAATCAATGATAATCCTGAGATCTCCTTAATATAATATTATTATTATGGTTATTCTTAATGATAATTCTATAAAAGTAATAATAAGAAAAGATTAACATAATAACTAATCCTTTTTATTGCATTGCCAAATGTATATAATATAATGTTACATCATCTATGCACTTTATCATTGTTTCAAATGCTTTAATTACCACCCTGTAATTTTTAAAAATTGAATTTAGCAGTTGAATTTTGAAGATAAAAATATGTTTAAGATAATAATATTATAGATTAACATAAATTATAAATAATTGAATGAATAAATTATAAATATTGATTGTTAATAAAATGAATAATAATAATATAAAGCAGTGGTCTTCAATCTTTTCACACCTGCGGCCCGGCAAAAATAAGGATAAGATTTCGCGGACCAGCAGAAGTTTACAGATAAATTTTCGAAAAGATGTAACCTGCTTAGCCTTAGATAAGCATAATTGTTATAACTGACCAAAACAGCACACTAGTTATTGTGTATTGGAAAAGTGTTGCTTACCTTCACATGCTGAACACAGAAAACAATACAATTCCAATCGTTCTCATTAATGTGTTTGCATTTCTATGTTTATTATTTCATTGTTAAAACATTCAAGAATAAAATGTTATTCATCTGAATGTTGGGAAATATCATAGCTAGTGTAATTACATGGCAATGATTATGATAAATGTAATATCTGTATTTAATGTTAAATATACAAGATGGTTATATATATATGGAGGTTGTCTTTTGATAGTAGTAAGGGCAAAATAGAAATTGCGTAATTAATCACTGTACAGTCAAAAAAAAATTTGCCCTATTTTAAATCTGAAAAAATAAAACGAAATGTGTAAAAGTCTGAAGTTTTGATGTTATTGTAATTTTTATTGTGTGCTGGTGTGTTGAAAGGATCAAAAAATGTAATTAATGGGAAAAGTTTTTTTAAAAAAATGGTAAAATAGATATCGCGTAATAGAAATAAAGCCAAAAAAAAAAAAAAAAATCGCAAAGTTATTTTTTGTTTGTTTTTATTTTTAAAAAAAGATTAACAGAAATTGGTTTTAAAAATAAAAGTTTTAGTATATTAGCAATATACAAATAAAACCAAAAAATATCGCCTTATAGGCCAAAAAAATGTGGACGTATTTTTAAACAAAAAAAGAAAACGAAACTCGAAAAAGTCAAAAGTTTTGATCTTGTTTTAACACCCAAACAATGCCGACAAGTGACCGTGATTGGCTATCAAAAGACAACTGGAGTTTGTTTAATAAAAAACCTTTTTTTTTAAATTTTGAATTTTGTTAGAAAAATAATAAATTTAATTCTATCTCTCCATAAACATCTGTGATAAATAGAAAAACAAATTAATTTATGTATGATTGATTAGATTTTGTTTTTGTTCTGTTTATTTATTTTTTAAGAGGGGAAAAATGCGATGAAAAAATAAATAAAAACTGTTTATATTAATTAAAAGTTTAAAATCTTATTATTTTGTTATTACTAACTTTCTTGCCAGTCTAGCGCGACCCGGCAGAAAACTGCCGCGGCCCGGTGGTTGAAGACCACTGATATAAAGTATGAGATAGCATGGATGGTTGAGGGCCGTTTGAAAGTCTGAGTTCAAACCCTATAAGGGCAGGTATGAAAAAAGCTTGTACTGTAGAAAAATAATAATAATATAAAGTATCAAAAATATTAAATTAGAGTTAAATATTTAAAAGAATAATAAGAGTAAAATAAAAATAGAATATATATGATTACATGAGGTTTTAAATGATAAATATAGAATGTAAAAAGGGTAAAATATATAATATATAATAATATTTAAAAGGTAATAAATAAATGATGATTATAAGATATATATAGAATGTATATAAGTTGTATACATATAGTTATATAAGTATGTAATTATATGTAAGTATGTAATTATATGTGTATGTATATATAGCTTTATGCTTGTAATTTTTATATATATACATTATATGTTCATGTATATTTATATTC
Organism: Epiperipatus broadwayi; assembly: GCA_028023455.1. Lineage (NCBI taxonomy): Eukaryota > Metazoa > Onychophora > Udeonychophora > Euonychophora > Peripatidae > Epiperipatus > Epiperipatus broadwayi. The sequence goes on from JAQFVV010012497.1 coordinate 815,594, forward strand.
ATATATTTGTAATATGTTATAGTTCTGAAGAAGATTGCTGGATCAATCAAAACTAATAATAGAGGGTGATAATTAAAGCATTGTGAAACAATGATAAAGTGCATAGATGATTTAGTACTATAAGATTAATATATAATAGAATGTTCATATAACTGATTAATGAGGTTAACTTAAATTTAATAATTATAGATATTTTATTATATTGATTTAAGTATTATTATTAGTCATGGGAATGTTTAGATACTTAGTAAGGAGAAGTGTCTTGGTATCCATATGCCATTGAATGAATACTTTGGTATTTATTGAATGTTAAAGGGTTTGTAATCTTGTTAAAGGATAAGAGGGTCTCACAATTGCTAATATTAACTAAATATAAGTTAGAAACAATATGAGTATTGCCCAATTTAGGGACTTGTCAGGTCTTCTAGGGATCGTCCTCCTACTGACAGGATACAATATATATATATATATATGAATGATTTGCTACTATTTATGAATTTTGATATTCATGTGAAGGCTTAGAATCACTGCTATAAAAAAAAATAATAATGATATCATAATAGTTGTGAACTAAGAAAATTTTGTGAGAAAACAATAATTATTGAAAATAAAGTGTAAAACTATTTTTTTAATAATTTAATGTAATAGGAAGCTAAATAAATTTACAAAGCTATTTGTACAATTAGAGTTTATGTTACTGTGCACTTGGTAGAGAAATGCAGAAATAATTGTGTAATAAAAAGTAAAAAGTAGATGAGTTTATTGTGCTATATAAGAGTTTGGAGGGAGAGAATGTTTAACTTGACTGATTAACAAGATTTTTAGATATATAGTGTATGTACAGAAATTTCTGATTTCATTTAAAAAGCCATTTTATATCATATCCAATGGTATTCCTAATCACTGCACTATTTTTTGTATTTTAATAGTAGGACAAAAAGGTAATATGTTCACAAGAAAAATAATTTTTGCAAAATGTATATAAAAATGAGTATATAATGTAAAATAATATGTTTAATTTTTACTTTTTTTAAAATAAAATAATATACTTAAAAGCAATTTATTTGTTTAGGCAAAAAAATACTTAAATTTTTAAACAAATTTTAGAAATTAGTACTTATTACAAAAACAATATAAGAAATAGGTGTCAGATTTTTTTTTTTTTTGTTGATTGTTTATACAAGACTATCTTTTCATAATTTGTTAAATTTTCTATAAAGAAAGAATTTTTTTTTTTAAGGTTAGAGATGGTGACTATAGGCATTGTTGGTAGAAATGAATACAGTATTTTCAATGTATCTTTTCTTTTTTTTTTTTTTTTAATATTGGTTAGAATTTGAAGTCTAGTTTGATTTGATGGTATAATTGCTCATATGTTAAATATTTGCATTTTTGTATAATATATTACATGATCATCATTTCTATATGCTAGCTTATAATTCTTTTTAGAACAGGCAAAACTCTCCATACAGTATTGCCACTCAGTGCAAGCCAGAGTAATCATTGGATTCCAGTAGGCTTGTGCATAAAATCCCCATTTAGTGCCTACTCATCCAATATCCCCAGACTAGTTTCTGGCTTGTGGCCTTCATCAGTGAGGAGCCTTGGATCTGGGAGCACTGCATCTAGATCTTAGGATCTAATGCAACCCTCCAGCAGCCACCTTTTATCTCTACTTAACTATAAAATTATGAGTCTTAAATTGAAAACACAATATTTTCAATCCAAGCTCATTAGCTTATATAGTCATATAGGTCTGAACTCAATTCAGTATCTATCCTGTTAAGCAGGATTGGTTTTAAGCCTATAAACATCGCATGATCACAAGCCTTCCATTGATTACTTTGGCTTGCACTGAGTGGCAATACTGGAGAGTTTTGTCTGTTTTAATATTGTAGATATTGTTGCTATTTAAAATTATACGGAATACTGCAGTTATTTAGTAATATATTAATTAAATATTTGCTGTTTTTTATAAAGATTTATGATTTACAGCTGAAAAAATGTATATCTTTTTATTTTTGTATACTGATTTGTTTTTTAATTTTATTTTGGTTATAGAAAACCTTAGAACGAGAAGTTCACAAATGTGATACCTTAATTATTTGGACAGATTGTGATAGAGAAGGAGAAAATATTGGCTATGAAATAGTTAATGTTTGCCAAAATGGTATTATTATACTTATTGATTTTATTTATTATTTGAATTTGATTAATTAGATCTTTAATATTTTTTCATTTATTAATTTACTGACATCTTATCAATAGCATCAACAATCTTTCTGTTTTCAACAATTTTTATCTTCTCAGTCATCTTTGTAAGCATTAGTAATCAATCTTTGCAAAAATAAAAAAACTTAAATTGTCATAAAGCACTTTTTATAATATTTTATTTAATGACAGATTTGACTGATTTGCAGTCTTCAAATTTTTTTTAAAAAAAACCAACAGTTATATTACAATTATTTATTAAGGTTGCTGATCAGTTGAAAGTGTCATTAAATAAAACTTTGTGATAAGTCTGTTACGAGAAATGTGTGTTTCATTTATAAAGATTTAATAGAAACAGTGCAATAAAAATGGAGGAAGTTTCAGACATTAGTAATCAATGACTTTTTCATTGCAAAAGGTTAATAGACTTGAAATTGGTTTGAGATCTGTTTTGATTCTATTTTCAAGTATCTCTTGATTATTTGTGTTGAAATGAATCATCCTATAATAAAGAGAAAAAAAAAGATTCATCTTGGTAAATGCATATTAAATACAAGCTAATGGAAGCATAATTGTTCAAACAGACTACTTGGTAGTCAAGGTACAATCAATTTTCTTCTAATAGAATTTGGATGATAGTATTTGCAGATTAGAGAGAAATAAAAAAAATTTTATATCCAAATTCTCATTACTAATATTCTTGTCAGATTTGAATATCCAAAGAAGTATTAAATACTCTAAAACAATTCCAACTACTGAACATTCTAGTAAAATATTTTTATTCATTTTTTTTTTTTTTTGGCAAAGATATACTATATCCTATATCTCGGTAACTAGTACATATTCTGCATGGTCACTTCAGTGAATATTTTTAGCACACCATATATTTTAAATATAATACCAATTATTTAGAAAAAATGTAATTATTTTCTTGTAAAATTTCTGTATAACTATAAAAATAAAAATTTTGAGTCATAGATCTTTATATTTTATCAGATTTATAATAATTCTTTCATTCTAGTTTCACCAAATTGATAAAACACAAAATTAAGACTTTCCTTATGATGTAATTTTTTGATATTGCAGATGACTCCAATTTTTATAAAATCATAATTATATTATATTTACCAAATATAACTTTTTAGTATTAGCATAACTTTGTAAATTTATACTTTTATCTGTTAGAAAATAGATATGAATAAATAGCAATAATTTCTGAAAATAAGACATCTATTTACCTTAATTAATGAAAATGAAATTATAATTAACACATACTCTAAATGTATTGCTTATGTTTTCAGAATTAAAAATGTAATTATTAAAGGCTACTTGTAATGTTTGTTATTAAATTTCTTTTTATAATAAGGCAAAATTATATCTTGAAAGCTTACAATCTCTTGTTTTCTATTTTAAATTGCATACAGTGAAGAGTGTTTTATTTCAATTATCATTAAAATTGTCACAAAAAAAAAATGAAGGAAATTTGATGAAACTGATATTGTCGATAACAATGAAGAAGTCAGTAGAATGTTAATTAACAATATTAAGATTTTGTAGATTTTATCTTTGAATTTATCTTATACTTTCATTAGTTACTAAGAAAGAAAAAAAATCAAGAGTTTTGCCGTAGGAATTATAGCTTTGAAAATCTCAACAAAGTTGGAAATAGTAGTAAATGCTAATTGTATTGATGAGTAGTTGTCTAAAGGCTAATGTGTTTCCAGGGAAAATGATATATATATACACTATTAATGGTACTGTAACAAAAATAAATTTGTCTGAAGTAAATGGATTTATGGATTTTTTAAATATTGATTGCTTTAAACCACAAATTGAATCTCAATTTCAACAGGAATGGTGTATTATTAGGTTTCATCTAAGTAAAAAGTTTCATTATACTTCAATAATAATCAAACAACTAAAGTTTATATCCATTGGATTGATAACAATCATTTTTGGCATGCTGCTTCTGCAATTGATTTTCTTGTTATAGTTTAAAAAGTTCCAAAAGATCGTTTAGTGGCCAAAGGGACTGTTAAAACACTGAATTGTTTTATTTTGTGACACTTGATAACTTAAAAAACATTACTTTTATCATCAAGTGATTTTAAAAATTGGTGTTTAATATTAGCACTGTTTGAAATATTATGTAGGATTGTGCTTTTTTTTTTATCTTGATAGTTATGAGAACTTAAGTTCATTTTATATGTTAGTAAATTTGAGTATGGAAACAGAAATGAAAATGAATATAGTTATTGAGAAAAATGTCAAGTATAAATGATTATGGAAATATGCAAATGGAATATGAATTTCAAGACTATAATGGACATATTTAATAAATTCAACTCAGAAAGTGGTCATTAGATAATATAACTATAAGATATGTATTAATGCTAAGCTAGAAAGAGCAAAAGGTATTAAAAAAATAGTGTTACAATTGATATTTTCTAACCTTAAAAATATTTGAATGACTTTAAATTAGAATTTGAAAATCATTCTAAAATGCAGAAATAACTAAAAAAAAAAAAAATAGCAGGTCACCAGTAAATTTTAAAATGATCCTCGTAGAAGAAATGATTATCTGGAATTCTATAAAATAGTAAGAAAATAATTAATGATGGCATAAAGAGATATAATTGTGAAATGGAAAGGAAATCTATAGAAGAGAACAAAAATCGCAAATATAAAACATCTTGGTATTTCTAGAAGAAATTATATAATAATAAAAAATAAAGAAAAGGAAGTAATCTTACAATTAGAACATGTTTTGAAATGCCTACTATTTTAAATGAAACCATTATAACATCATTCATGATTGCCATTTTTTTCCTTGCACAATCTGTTACTATTTTAAATGAAGAGGTGATAAGTGCATTTAAATCTGTAAAGAATAGAAAAGCTCCAGGAATTGATTTAATTATAAATATTTTAAGTGAATGAAGAAATTTATACAAATTATTGACACAGCCATTAAAAAATATCTAAATAATAAAGATATACAAGATAATAAAGTCAACAATAATGATAATTTTAAAAAAGATGGAAAGTAAAACATTTGAAATTATAAATCTATCAGTTATTATTTATTTATTTTTAGCAATTCTTTGCAAAACTTTTCTAAAATCACTACAACTCATCTACATAGAAATTTGAATTCAAACCAATCAAAAGAACAAGCTGGATTTTAAAATGGTTATAATATAGTAGATTACAACCAAATATTAATAAGAGATGTTTTTGAAATGATCAGTGAATTATCATTTTCTCTGGATTTGTATATTATGAAAAGGTATTTGATTTTATAAGCATTTTGGCATGATTAGAGTTTTAGAACATCAAAAGATGAATTCAGAATATTATCAAATTCTTAAGAATATCATAATTCTATAGCACTGATTAGATGGCATGTTATTACTTAGAAGAATTAGGAAGCTAAAGGAGTAAAAATAACTGATAATATTTAAATTGTATAAATTTTAATGTTACTTAATCTTCTGAATTATAGAAATGTTCCAAGAGCTATAAGATGAAAACAATAAGATAAATGGTAAAAAGATTAAAATAATGTTCAATGGCTTTTCATAAAAAAAGAAAATAAAGATTGGTAGTAATGAATTGGGAAGTTAACTATCTTAGTCAGATTATTAATAAGGAAACATAATGGATGAATTAATCATGGAATTAAACTTGGAATGCTTTTGATATCTATTTATGCTTTAAAATCTGTTTTATAAGTGCTTATTTTTGGATTTGAGACTTAGACACATGCAATACAAAGACTTCAAACCACATATTAAAATATATAAAGATATATGTTGGGAGTCACAAGTAGGGGTTGAAAACGAAATAAATGATAAATAGATATTGATTTCATCAAAAGAATTAAGAAGTTGAATTGTTTCTAGAAAAAATGACTATAGATTAGACAATTAAAGTCTTAAAGTGGATTCCAAGAGATTGTAAAAGGCCTAGTAAAAGACTATATGAAAAGTGGATGAAATAAAGAAGTTTGATGGAATAATGTGACAAAAAGAAGCTGAGAAGCTATAAATTAGAGAAAATGGGTTAAATTTGGAGAAAACTTTATCCTGTAGTAGATCAGTAATAGTTGAAAATAATGATAGTTTTTGAATACATTTATAAAAATTTTTTTTAGCTAAAGTAACATTCACTATGTTCTATTTTAACACTATTTTCTCTAAAATATTTTCAATTTTTTTTTTTTTAAATATCCCATTTTTTTTATTATTATAATTAATTAAAATAAATCTATTTTATGTTAACTTATATTAAATTGCCACATAGAAACACAAAATTTTATGTAATATGTTAAAAAATAAAAAATATTATTTTAATAAAATACTTAAATGAGAACAATAAAATTTTATCTCTAATTCAGTAGCAAATATTAATCTATATGTATTATATATATATATTTTTTTTTAATTTTTGTTTTAGTTAAACCATATTTACGGATTTATAGAGCCAAATTTTCTGAAATTACTCCTTCTGCTATTTCTCAGGCTTGTCGCAATCTTGGCAATCTTAATAAACATGTTAGTGATGCTGTAGATGTTCGGCAAGAATTGGACCTTCGGATAGGTAATTTTTTTCTTTGCATTAAAAAATAAAATGGTTAAAATATGATTGGTTTTGACACTCATGTGAGTGTGAATTTTTGTTGTTATTGTATTTTAAATAGCTAATTTTTTTTTTTTTTTGTAAAAGAAAATAATAATTTATATGATTTTAAATAATTACTAAGCATGACTTACTTTTCTAGTTCATATTTACTGTTCAGTGATTACTAAATGCATACATGGTATATACTATTTCTTTTACCCAAAGTTCAAATATACCTAAAGAAAAGTTTGCAACTTATATACAATATTTTTTATGTTTTTGAGATTTAAAAACATAGGAAATAAAATATAAAAAAAATTAATTTTCTACACTTTATTTTTTTTTGTTAACTGTGCACATATTGTATATATATATTCTAATATAGATTGATATTATTCATGAATTTTGTTGCCTGCAACTCAATTTAGAATCCAAATATTGAGAAAATGGGTATAAATCATTATATTGTTGTTAGTCTAGTAACTTATATATTTATCAGTGCCTTGGATTCCAAACTGTTGATGAACTTTAAAACTAAATCCTTATCTGTTGGATGTTGATGAAAAACACTTAGCTTTAAAACTAAACCTTTATTGAAAGATACCAGTAACAGTAATCTTTTTTATATCTGATAGTTCTATAAAATGTGTGCAGTTATAATGTGATTTGTTTCCCCCTAATTTTAATTGAAATACTGATATTTGTGAATTAAAATTTTGAAACATATATTTGTTTGCTATAAGACAGTGTATAAATCTTTCTAATTTACACTTGTAGTTAAAGTTAAGAAATGCGTGAATAATATATTTAATAAAATCATTTCTTACACTTGTAGTTAAAGTTAAGAAATGCTAAATAGCATATTTAATAAAATCATTTCTTAAATAGTCAGATATGTTTTGTGTTTAGGATTTTTTTTAAAAAAATGAACATTTAATTTTCTAAAATTTCAATTTTTTTAATATTCATAAATATTATTACAATAGTTATTATTTCTGTTAATAAAACATGTATTCATAATATTGTTTGTATTTTTTAAAAATAATTTAATTCTCCATTTTTATTTTATGCTATATGTGGCATTAATGCAGTGATTGGACCAAAGAGCTAAAATCTTGTAAATTGATTGTCAGTTGAATGAAATAAAAAAAAAAAATCAGTTTGATGAATTGAATGGAACTATTATGCTAACCTGCTGCTAATTATTTTGTATTAGTTATGTATATTGTACATTTTCTTTTTATTTAACTAATAATGCTCTTACTTAAAATAAAATCTATCTTTACTATTGAATCAATATTGTCTTTCTTTTTAAAACCTCTCATTATTAATTTGAAGTTGTTATTGCCATCGGTTAAAATTTGAATGTTCACTCTTTTTTTTTCTGTATTTATGTTGGTAATAATTTAATATTTTATTCAACAATTTACTAATTTTAATAATTTCATGTGCTATTTAAAAATCTGGAGATCATATAAAAATTTACACTTTTTATCTGACCAATGAACTGACATTATTATGAGAAAACATTTCCTTTTGTGTAAGTTTGTTTAAATGATTCTTTAGTAATTTGATTTATGAATTATATTAACATATTCAGGCTTAGTTTATAAGTTTAACAAGTTTGAATTTTATTATCATTTTTTTGTTATTAACAGTAAATTCTATGTCATTATTTTTATCATTAAATGTACTTTTATTTCATTTTCTGTTAGGTTTTTTTTTTTTTTTGTAATTTGATGACAACATTATTTTTCCTCCTTTACTAAACTATATTTCTGAATATTAATTTTATTATTTTGAAAAAAAAAAAAAAATTAAAATACATAATTGTAAAGTATAATTTCAACAAAAGTAATCAGAATGAAATTAAGTTATTTAAGCAATTTATTTAAATATTTTAATTTTTATTTATATATAAATTACAGGTGCAGCTTTCACACGATTTCAAACTCTTCGTTTGCGTAGAATTTTTCCTGAAGTTTTAGCTGATCAGTTAGTAAGTTATGGAAGTTGTCAGTTTCCTACTCTTGGCTTTGTTGTAGAACGCTATAAACTAGTCCAATCTTTTGTACCAGAGACATTTTGGAAAATTAAAGGTAATTATTTTGTTTTTTTTTAATTAAAATTAGTCTGCGTGATATATATATAATGTTGTCTTGATTTCTTTTAAAAAGTTATTTATACATTATATTAGTAAAGAAATCAAGTCATACACCACATGACTTAATTAGCTTGTATTTACAAATATAATATAATGAGCATGCTAATAGCTCTAAACAAACTTTTCGATAAATGGCGCAAGAGAAAACATTTAAAATCTCTTTCTAGAATTATGCCTATCCCCAAATCAGTTTCGAGCTAATGGCTTTTGTCAGTAAGGTACTAGGACATTCAGACACTAGATCTAAAATATAAATTCAAGCCCAGCATTTATCTAATACTTAATCTAAAGAGGCTATGATTATGGAGTAACAAAACTCTGAAAGCACTTAGTCTGCAGAAATTATGATATAGAAAGCCTACAGAAATTATTATATAGAAAAGTTTCACCGCAACGCATCAACTTATTATTAATTAACTATTAAGTAGAAAATCTGAAATTTTTAGACATCTATATGTCTTCAAATCCAGTCATCCAACTTAAATAACCATTTGGGACTGAACTAAATTCAGATACACCATATATTAATAGCCTTAGCAACATAACATCGCAAAAGCCATAAAAGCTATAAACCAGTGGTCTTCAACCTTTTTACACCTGCGGACCGGTAAAAATAAGGATAAGGTTCCGCGGACCAGCAAAAATAAGGATAAGATTTCGCAGACCGGCAGAAGTCTATAGATAAATTTTCTTAAAGATAAGCATAATTGTTATAACTGATCAAAACAACAATGTTAAATATATAGGATAAAGTTTTATATATATATGGAGTTTATATAATAAAAAGCTTTTTTTTTTAAAATTTTTTAGAATAGTAATAAAAAATTTAATTCTGCCACCCCCCCCCCCCCAATAAACATTTGTGATAACTAGAAAAACAAATTATTTTATGAATGATTGATTAGATTTTGTTCATTCTGTTTACTTTTTTTTTTAATTGGGTAAAAATGAGATGAAAAAATAAATAAAAATTGGCTATATTAATTAAAAGTTTAAACTCTTATTATTTATTATTACAAACTTTTTACTGCCCGTGTAGCACGCGGACCTGCAGAAAAGTTCCACGGCTCGGTGCCGGGCCGTGGACCAAGGGTTGAAGAACACTGCTATAAACTATAATATTAAAGAAACCAAGTCATACTTCACATGACTTAATTAACTTGCATTTACAAATGTAATATAATGAGCATTTTAATAGCTCTAAACAAGCTTTTTGAAAAATGCCCCAAGAGAAAGCATTTAAAATTTCTACCTAGAATTATCCCTATCCCCAAACCAGTTTTGAACTAATGGCTCTCGTCAGTGAGACGCTAAGACATTTAGATACTAGATTTAAAATACAAACTCAAGCCTAGCATTTAATTAATACTTAACTATTAAGTAGAAAAGCTGAAATTTTCAGATATCTATATGTCTGAATGTCCTAGCACCTTACTGATGAGAGTAATTAGCTTGAAATCGGTTTCGGGATAGGGATAATTCTAGACAGAGATTTTAAATGCGTTCTCTTGCAGAATTTATCGAAAAGCTTGTTTAGAACTATTAGCACACTCATTATATTACATTTGTAAATACAAGTTAATTAAGTCACATAATGCATGACTTGGTTTCTTTACCATTATAGTTTGGTCTTTAAGACTTTGGCGATGTTACATTGCTAAAGCTATTAATAGATGGTGTATCTGAATTTAGTTCAGTCACATATGGCTATTTAATTTAGATAGTTGGATTTGAAGATATATAGATGTCTGAAAATTTCAGATTTTCTACTTAATAGTTAATTATTAGATAAATGCTGAGCTTGAGTTTGTATTTTAGATCTAGTGTCTGAATGTCCTAATGCCTCATTGATGAGAGCCATTAGTTCAAAACTGGTTTGCAGATAGGGATAATTCTAAATAGAGATTTTAAATGCTTTCTTTTGCAGCATTTATCGAAAAGGTTATTTAGAGCTATTAGCATGCTTGTTATATTATATTAAACTTTAGATTTTTTGTGATGGTATTCTAGAATCAAGCTCTAATCTATCTTCTTTATACAGATTGACTTAATAATCTTAAATCCTGTTGCTAGAATTTTTTTATATTTTCGATTTTATTGATAAATTTTTCCTCATCTGATTATAAATTCAAACTCTGTCGAAAATTTAAATAAACATTAATTTTATTATCTTAAATTTTTGTATATACATTATATAATATTTAAACAGCATTAAACTGTTGCACATGCGCTTTAGATTTTAAATATAAAATGAATGAATACTAACACTTCAACAACCACATGATAAAAAACATCGCGCTATATAAAATAATTGACTTATTTATATACATTATATATATTTAAATACTTTTGTTTAAAATATAGAATATGTTTAAATTTATATGATTATTTTTCTGCATTCTCTAGATCATTGATGAATATATTAAATAAAATAGATGACAGAACTATGTTCTATGGTAAAAGATTTTCTATCTATTATGATTATCATTTAAAATCACTTAAATTTTTTATTGGAGAGCACTTTTAGAAAATCATTTTTGCAAATGAAATCAAAAACAGAAGTTTGATCACAAAAGATTCCACCAATTTTTAATTTATTTTTGAAAAACCTTTTTCATTGTGAATTGTTAAAGACAAAACTTATTCACAACAGCTTTTTTTTTTTTTTGAACGAAATCCAGTTTGCTCTTTAAGTAGATAACTTTCAAAGTATTGGCAAAATTCTTGATTACATGATTCTTTCAAAAAGCTTGTAGGGTACACATAATAGTGATGTTGGGCAATAAATTTTTGGATTATTGCTGAGTTATTTGATTTTAAAATTGCTTGTTTTTATGCTAAATTTTTATAGAAGTTTCCATATGAATAATGTTAAAAGCCAATAAATATCACATAATCACCATTTTTTATGATTGCTCTTAATTGTTATTAAACTAGTCTGGAGATATTGTATGAGTAGGCACTAGATGGGAATTTTTTGCACAGGCCTTCTGGCATCCATTGATTACTCTGGCTTGCACTGAGTGGCAATATGCCTGTTTTAATGAATAATGTTACTTAATATCAACCATTCTTTGGCTTGTAGTCTTCAATTTTTTATTATTCTCAAAATTGGAAAATAATAAAAAAATTTATCCTGTCTTCTATAAAATAATAATCAGAAAATAATAATGAATTCTTTATAACAGCTATATAAATCTCAGTAATAATATTACACATAAAAAGCCTTTTTCAACACTTGGTTTGGTGCCCTTTTCAAATGTTATTAATCTATTTAATGTTAAACTATTTCAGACCTAAAACCATCTAGTGTTCAGTAATGGAATTAAAACAAGCAATAACAATACAAATCATTAAAATAAATCAAAACCCTCATATATAAATCCACTAATTACAAAATAATTGACTCTATCATAACAATTCATTAAATAAATATTACATGCATTTTTTAATACAATTATATATATATCATTTTATATTATTTTTCACTCATTTTTAATTAACCAATTGTTAACCAAATTTATCAAGTCTTGTAAATATTCATACAATTATTCAAATTATTTTTAATATAGTATGTTTCATATATTTGCCATCTTTTTGAATCTTTGATATAATTTAAAAGTTTAATACTTTTTGTAGCATCTATCCTATGTCCATATTTCATGTAATGAATATAAAATGCAGATTTATCATCTCTTTTATTATCTGCATTATTATGTTCTTTGGTTTACCTCTAATTGTTTTCCAGTATGCCCAAAGTAAATCATTTTACAAATTTCACATGTAATTTTATATACAATTTCTTTTTTGTGCTGCATAACATCCCTTAACCTATAATTACCTATTAATTGATTGAGATTTTTACAATTTAAAAAATTTCTTTTAATTTGGAGGTTAAATACTGAAGTGCTTCTAGTCTATAAAATAAATCTTTTCATAAGAAGCTTTTTAACTCGTATATTTAACAACCAGAATCATAGGCAAATACCTCATTTTGATTCTTGGTTTATTCAATCCATGGCATATCTGTACTTTCATATAAAACTATTTATTTCATTTGCATGGAACATATAATTATATTATTCATTCTTAGTTTTATTTATTTGTATTTGAAGAGATAAATCGTGTTAATTTCTGAATTTTAATTTTATGCAGTTTAATATATGTATATATCAGGGACGAAGCGTCCAGGTATTGAACGCCATGAGTGCTTCCATAAAAAAATTCATTAAAACTTTCAAAAGATTTAATTAAAATTCAATTTAAAAAATTCACTTTCAATTTTTTTTATCAACAGTTGAATTGTTTTTATATACGCAAAGAATGAACTTGACTAATGCATTCTTAGTTAATTATAAGAAGTTCAAACAATGCTAAGATCTAATTTACAGTTAAAACTTTTAAGGATGTTAAAAGGATTTGAATGATAAAAATATATTGTTAATGTATTATCTGTATTTAAACTAATCACAATCTGATTAGAATGAGCAATTCAAATTTATTATTTTTTTGTATGGAATTACTATTGACCTTCAATTTTTTTAACCAATAGTTGAATTGTTTTTACATATGCGAAGAATGAACTTGACTAATGCATTTTCATTTAATTATAAGAAATTCAAACAATGCTAAGATCTTATTTACAGTTAAAACTTTTAAGAATGTTAAAAGGATTTGGAAGATAAAATATATTGATAATATGTTCTCTGATTTACAGATAAGAGAGTTTCAGATTTTTTTAGATGTGTGTAATATATATATATATATTAGATGCTATTATGTAAAAATTGTTGTGGCAAGTGAAATAAAAACATAAAAGTGTGTTTCCATTCCTAAAAAAGTCATGCTTCGTCATTGGTGTATATATATATAATATTTACAAACCTACCAATATAAACTGACTCTACTTCTAGATATTTCTTAACATTTTTTATGTATAGATTTCAGTTCTCATAGTAGTCTTGGAATATATAAATAAGGATTAAACAGATTGTTTTTTTTTAAAATTGATGCATTGCCAAGCAAGGAAGTACTTTCCAATCAGGCAGATTGAGAACAGAAACAATTCCTGATTTATGTTTTGTATCCACAAAAAAAATGATTTATTAGTATTTACTGAGCTATTGATATTAGATCATTTCCCCCATAGTCAATATAAACCAAATCTAATCACTTATGGAATCCACATTCCTATAATTGAAAGTTGTCTTATTCTGAGATGGAATTTAAGGAAAGCTAATTGGAATCAATAAATTGTAGCAAATTTTCCATATAGTAGTGCCACTTAATACAAGCCTTAGCAGTCAGTGGATGCAAGAAAAGGTTTGTGCATAAAATCCCTATCTAGTGCCTTCTTATCCAATATCCTCAAACTAGTTTCTAGCATGAACCTTCTTGTATCCATTGATTATTAAGGCTTGTGCTGAATGGAACTACTTATATGGAGAGTTTGCTACTGATATTAACAGCTTGTGTAAGCATAAGAAATGGTGATCAAGTGATGATTTGGTAATCGATAAACTGGATGTGCTGAAAAGAATATTAATAGAATTTCTCTAATATCTTCTTGTAATGATAATTTTAACAAACTTATAACAGCTCACTCTTGGAGGATATCAAAAGCAATTTATTTCATGTTGGAACAAAATCAATAGTGATATTTATATCTAGTTTTTTTCTTCCAACGATCCAGAAATTACTGACAAACTTGTAAAATAACTGGATAATGCGAGAAGAGAAAAGTGGAGAAAGACCATGAAATTTTACAAAATCGAATCATAAGTTTCTAGTCATTGTTATGAAAGCTCGAAGAGTGTGAAAATACTTTTAAAAGAACTACAACTACTATTCTAATGAGGTTTCCAATCTTAAATATCAGATTTTTAAACCAAAAAATGATCGAATGAGAAAAAGTATCATTAGGCAGAATTGCAAGTCTTTTTTCCACAATATTCCACTAATATTTATTTGATAAAACTTGTATATGTTAATGAACTTGATTGTATCATGAATTCTCAATTTTTTAAAAAATGTAGATCTAAAGTAAATGTATGGTTGACAAATTATTCGGTAACATTATTTGTACAGAAACTATTCCAAAAATTTGGCGTGAAAAAAAGCATTGATTAAAAAAATTATTACCCAATATCATTATTGTATGTTCCCAATACGCTTTTGAAAGAATTTTTTACAGTAGTTGAAAGCCATCCATCTGTAGAACAAACTGGATTTAGGCTAGTAAGAAAACTTATTATGAACAAGCTTTATTTTTAACAACTCATTTTTATAAAGATTTCCAAAATAAATTGGAAACAGGTACTATCTTTATTTATCTAATATCAGTTTATTGTTCTGTTTGGGAAAATTTTTTCTTAGTAAAGTTTCTAAAATTTTTGAATGCAAAAAAACCATTAATTTATTTGACAAAATGCTTTCCAATAAAAACATTCTAATGACATTAAATGATAATTGTAGTAGATACAAAATTTTACAGAATAGTCTTACTCAGAGTTCTATTCTCTCACCTATTTTATTTAATATCTTCCTGAAACAGAATACAGGAAATTCATTTATACTGATGATATTGCTTTAACTTCTCAGTATTGTATCTTTTATGAAATAAACATGTCTCAATACGATTGGAAAACTTTTTCAAAGACTGGGATCTTATTCTTAATCCAAGAAGACCGTGTGCTTAATTTTTTATTTAAACAACAGGAAATCATCTCACAATCTGAATATAATTTTTTGTTGTAATAGATTTAAATGTTATCCTATTCCATGCTATTTAGAATAACCTTGGAATATAGCCTAATTGTTTTTTTTTTTGTTGTTGTTGTTGTTTAATTAAGGTTAAATCAAATTAATTTCTAGAAGTAAGCTCTTGGAAAGCTAGCTGGCGCTACTCGGGGTAGTGATGCAAATACTTTTAAGGACAGCTTCTCTGGTATTAGTATATTTTGTTGATGAGTACTGGGTGGCTGTTAGGAGGAAAAATTCTTACTCTAAACTTATGGATATTCAATTAAATATCATCAAAAGAAATGTTGGTATGCTCCATCTATTCCTTTGCAATAGCTTCCTGTTTTTTCACATATTCCTCCATCAGATATTAAAAGAGGTTTTTTTTTACAGAAAATATATAAATAACTGTTAAATAGATAGGATTTTTCATTAATTAAAATAGTTTCATTATTAAGACTCATCTCAAATCAATATCTCCCTTTTGAATGTTAAGTCAAGAATCTATAATCAATTATATTGTTTAAAAATGGCAGTCTTATGTTTTAAACATATTTCTTTTTTCATGTCCAACAATAAAGCCAGTTGGATTTAATCTTCCTATAATCCATTGGAATCTCATCAACAGATTCAGGACAACTCAAGATCATTGTACTCATCTGCTTCATAAATGGAAGTTATCAACCATTAATCTATGTTTATGTGAGCAAATATAAACTATGAACCATTCTAGCTAATTTTAATGTCTGTCAAATCTATGACTACATTGGCAGAGTTGGGTGATTCCATCTTCTGGTTTCTTTATGATGTTTTGTTAATAATTAAGCTTCCAAATAAATCTGTATGATAAATATATAATAAACTGTACATTTCTAGTTATAATTCCTCATTTCAAGTCCAGTTACAATCAGTTTCAATTCGAAATTATGCATAATTGTTAGGTACAATTAAGTATTGTAAAAGTAATATACAGTATATATATATTATAGGTTAAATGCTCTTGCCTCCTTTACAGAATCAGTTTTTTTTAAATTTTTAAATGATAAAATTAATAATACTCTGTGTACCACCATCAAAATTGAATTAATTAGTTTTACATCATAATTTCTCTTTTACTCTTTGTTACATTTCAGATGTGTTGAATTTAGTGATCAGAATGTGAGTTTTAGAAATTATATTATCACATAGTCATAAATAATATATATAGAGGAAGATTATATTAGGATAAGAATTCAAAAGTTAGCTTTTAATAATAAAATTAAAATTCAGTGATAATGAAAATTAGTTATAATGAATATTTGTTATTTATAAAATATGAATTTCAATGTATATGCGAAAAAAAAATATTAATGACGTGTTTTTTTCTAAGATATTATTTTCTTACTTTTTTTATCTAATGAAATATAATAAAGAATTAAACTATATGGATTTTGCCAGGGTATTTTGATTGAAACTTAATTACTGAAAATCTATAATTTATAAAACAAAAGTGAGTTTTATAAATTGTAACAAATATTAATTTTATAAATATGAAGATTATTATAAATGCAAGTTAAATTTGTATATATAAATTATGAAGAAAGTTATTAAAATATTCTAAATAAGTCATATAAAGTTCTTTCTTTTAAAGCTTACCTAGGATTTTGATATACAATTTAGTATTGTTAATGGTAGATTTTTGTTTGGTAAGATTTTATTTACAGTATTTCAGATGTGGTTATACTTTGATAAACTCTTTTATTGAATTAATGTCTCCATTTCTGTTGTATATTTCTATATAAAAAGTAATCTAATATTCTGGACTGGTTGACATATTCTTGTTGAGGAATTTTTAAATCAAGAAATTCTTATAATTCCGTCAAATATGATGTTAACAATTTTCCTTATGCACCTTTTTTTAGATAAAATGTTGGAGAGCAATCTTCAATTACATAGATGATAGAATAAATAATTCAAAGGATTTAGAGTTAGCTGGATATGAAGTTAGGAACAGCAACAACAAATAACTAAATAGGATTTTTTACTGCTGCATGTTTCTGAGAGATTTCTATATATTTGTGATTAATAAGTTTGTGCCTCTCTATATCTATGCTACTTCAAATTTGCTGACTATTTGAATTACTAAGAATAAGTGAATACATCAATTTTCTAATGTCTTCTATATTTTTTTTTAAAAGCAAGTCTTATAGCATTTTTTCATTCCATCTGGCTATGCATTTTAAAAACAAAACAATTAGATTAACATTACAATTGCTTTAATCAGTAAACCTGCTCACAGATATAATTATTTGTTTCTTTTATTAAATTAGAGAATAAAAAAATGAATAATTTTGTTTTTTCATAATCAAAAAACAAACAAACAAACAGATAAATAATTTATCTAGATTATACTTTTAATTAATTAGATATACAAAGTTCAACTCTTCTTATTATAGATATGAAAAAAATAAATATTTAGTTTTTTAATTTCATAATAATGAATACAAACTAATACATATAAATACATTCTTTTGCAAGCATATATGGTACCTTATGAATTGTTAGACATATTTGCTATTAAACAATGTTATTAAATAAAACTATTTAAATTAGAATAATTTATCTAACATTTTTATGAATAATCATGCTATTCATCTAAATGGGAAAGGAATAAAAATCCTTATGCTGCTCTGCCACAAAATAATAATCAGAAAATAATAATAATTCTTAACAACAGCTAGATAATCAAATAATAATTTTATCCATAAAAAGCTTTTTTCAGTATCTGCTTTGGTGCCCTTTTCAAATGTTACTAATCTATTTAATGTTAATGAATCACCTGACATAAAAACATCCAGTGTCCAATAATGGAATTAAAACAGATAATAATAATATAAATAATTAAAACAAATTAAAACCCTCATATATAAATTCAATAATTACAAAACAATTGACTATATCATAATAATATGTTAAACAATATTACATGCATTTTTTTTATATACAATTATATATATCATCTTATATAATTTCTCTTCATTTTTAATCAACCAATTATTAACTAAACTTTAGGAAGTCTTATAAATATTCATACAATTAGTCAAATTATCAAAAATACAAAAAGAAGATAAGTATATGAAACATATTATATTAAAAATAATTTGACTAATTATATGAATATTTATAAGACTTCAACAAATTTGGTTAATAATTGATTGATTAAAAATTACTGGAAAATTATATAAGATGATATATATATAATTGTATAAAAAAAATGCATGTAATATTGTTTAATATATTGTTATGATATAGTCAATTGTTTTGTAATTATTGAATTTATATGTGAGGGTTTTGATTTGTTTTAATTATTTATATTATTATTTGTTTTAATTTTATTATTGGACACTGGATGGTTTTATGCCAGGTGATTCATTAACATTAAATAGTTTAGTAACATTTGAAAAGGGCACCAAAGCAGGTGCTGCTCATGTATAAAATTATTATTTGATTATATAGCTGTTGTAAAGAATTATTATTATTTTCTGATTACTATTCATCTAAATATATATAATTTGAAAATTGTATCAAGTTACTACTGATAATTGTTATTTTTGATTTACATAATTTATATTTTAATCATGATTTATATTTTAATCATTATTTCAGTATTACATCGTACAGAAGAAGGTGAAGTAGAATTCACTTGGAAACGTGTGAAATTATTTGATCATACAGCATGTCTAATTCTTTATCAATTATGTCTTGAGGTATTGTTTTCACTGTTCTTATTAAATTTTTCATTCTTATTTTTTTTATTTCTTTATTTTTATTATTGTTTTTAGTTTTATCTTTATTATTTTAGATGGCACATTAAATTAAGTTTGACAAGTAAATACTGACAAAACAGCATTGTTTATGAATAACTATTATTATTATTATTTTACTACTTACAGAAATGATTTTTGCATGTTTAAAACTTCTTTTTGGAATTTGTCAACATATTTAATATGTTTGTGTATACACATGTATATACTTAATGAATTAAATAATGATGAGTACATGTAGATTTGTGTGTTGAGATTTTGTATGTTAGAAACGGTTATATAGATATATAGCGGGTTAGAAAACAGAAATTTTCGATATTTAAAATTAATTAATTTGTTCCTGTTTACAGAAAGCAGATTACCAATTAAGTAGTAGACATTAATTATATCATTAACAGATTATAAATTTCTCGGGTATGTAAAAGCTATTTAAAGAGATTATAGCATTGCTGTTTTGGGAATTATAAGAAATTAAAACAGACAAAACTCGCTACATATAAGAGGAGGTGGTCATGTGATGTTTATTGAATTATAAGAAATAAAAGGCATGATTGGAGAACCTTAAATCTTTTCACTGCTTACTGTCAAAATTGCTACAAGATTGAATCGTACAAGGCAGATGTAGTTTACTTAGTGATTTTTGCCATTGGGGGTCTTAAAGCTATTCTCTCTTTTTCTTAGTCACTTCCAAGAAACATAAAGAGACAATACTTAACTTATGTTAAAGTTTCTCTAATTAAAATTGATCAATTTCCTGTTAATAACTGAGTTAATGAAATACTTTAAATTTACATGCAATCTCATTAGAAATTATCACAACAGTATTTTAAGATACTGCCTAAGCTTTGACAAAAAAGGTAAAGTATTTCATCAAAACATTGAGTGCCTATTTCTGCAGAGAATTTTTTTTATATGTCTTTGGATTAGAACCTTTTTAAAACTTTAAATATATAAATCATAGAAATTTTCTAGGATTATTGAAGAAGTGTTACATGTTACTCCAGACAGCTTTTCTTTACATGTGTAAAAGTTTTTTGTTATAAACTTGTTTACATCTTTTAAAAAACTATTAAAAGTGTATTTTTAAAATATTTTTTAAATTTAAATTCAGATTGTCTTTTTTTTTTATTAACTCTAAAGATTGCTAATATATACAGTAGTCTCTTGTATCCTCTTTTTTCATATCACCAATTTCAATTATCCATGATTCAAAAAAATTATAAATAATAAATTTAAAAAATTAGAAATTAATAAAAAAAAAATCTTTTCTAAATTTTAATTTTTTAGACCTTAGTGCAATGTCTGTACTGCAAAAACATGTTTAATACTCATCATAATGTTATAATTTGCAGCAAAATAAGTTATTTATATTAAAACATATACAAGATTATTATAACATTTACAAAATTAGCTGGCATAGGAATATATGAAAAACTAAAATAAAAGTAATGTTAAACTACTTCATATATACAAAATTATTAAATATAACTTTAATTGATTTTTGATATTGAGTAACTTTGTTAAAGGCAATGTTATATCCAAAGTAAAAACAGTTGTCTTTAACAAGGGTATTCAGCAGCAAAAATGTACTACGGTTATATTAAATGTTTCTAATATTTTCTTTTGTGTACAAAGTTGTATTAGTATTACCTTTAATTGATTTCATTTTAATGATAATAAAATATAAAAGGGAAATTTGGTTTAATTCAAGATAGAAATTTAATGGAATTATAGTTTTCATACAGGTCTATTAGAACAATACTTTCTAATATTGAATCAGCAATTAACATTGGAAAGTATAGTAAAGTTGTGAACTTTGCTGTAACAAAGTACATAATTTCAATTGTATGTTATCCATAAAAAAATGTAACAAATAAAAAAAACATTAAAACTTGCAAATTTAATACATTTATGATATGAGTTACCATTATGCTTTGGATTTGTTGATTATGAAAAGGCATTTGATTCTATAAACATTTCTTCAGTGATTAAAGCATTGGATCATCAAGGTATATTGTCATATTCTGAAGAATATTTATAAAAATGCAACAACAACAATTAGATTATGTAATGCTACTAGGAAGATTAACATTGAGAAGACTGTAAGACAGGATGATTCCATATCTCCAAAACTTCTTAAAGCAGTGCTGCAAAAAATATTTTATGGATAAAAATGGGAATCTAAAGGAATAAAAGTAAATGGAAATCATTTAAGTCATTTAGATTTTTGTTGGTTTTGCAAATAATGCTTTAGAGCAGGGGTGGCCAAATTTTTGGTGAAAGTGTATCTGAAGGCGACTTCATTTTTTTCTGGACTTTAAACCGAAAACCAAAAAAATTTTGCTCCATCTATTTTACGCTTATTTTATCTTAAATTTGTAGCTTTATTGGTATTTAAATTTTAATTCCAAAAAAATCCATTATTGGCAGTATTTTTTGCAAAAAATTGATTTCTGATTGCAGTCTATTATATATAGTCTCGCCTCTTTTTTCTTATAAAGTGTTGCAAAGCACTGACTGTCAACTTGAGATATTTTTATGCAGGCATTTCTGTCAAAGTCAGAAATCAAGCCAAAATGTTTTATGCTTTCATAATAGATTTTGAATATAAATAAATATATTTTTGATAATTTTTTACATTTATAATTTTTACATTAATTTATTTAAATATAAACTTTGATTCAAAGGAAAGTGAATAACCCTTGACTGCTATTCAAAACAAATGAATAATGTTGACCGCTATTTGCATATCAGTAACATAATGTCATCTAGCTAAATGCAACTATTTTTCATAAATATTTATGGATTTTATGATTACTTTTATACTTTATTGACTAATAATGTGGCTAGATTTAGATTTTTATTTAAAATATTTAATTTTAGACGAAGAAAAAACAACAGAAGTGAATAATAAACTATCGTAATTTCTAAGACACAAGAAATCACTGGTGTTTTCACATAATGATTGGTTGAAATATAATAGTTTTGTTTTACTGCAGACTATTTTTCATATGTTTTTCTTCAGTTATTAACATTATTTTAAATTTTTCATTACATTTAACCAATTTGAATGTAAAACAATTCTTTTTATTGTACATTAATATATTTCAGAAAGGAAACTGGCTAGATCCGTATTTAACGAATCAAATTACTCAAATTTTTACTCAATCTGGTCACTAAGAAAAGTCATCAGACAAAAGTTTAAATTACTTCAGGCCCTTCTAGTATTATAATTTGTCCATGTCACTTTATAAAATATTTATTAAATTACAATTTTAAATTACCTATAAATAATTATTTTCTAAAACTTATTCTGAATTTTAAAAAAAATTCAATTAAAAAAGAAGAAAATTATTGTTTTAGAATTATATTAACATAAATTAGCTGCAAATTTTACAAAAAAAAGAAATTACGTGGTCGACTTCCAGAGACTTTGCAGTTGACTGGTCACTGCTATCGATGTCTTGGACACCCCTTGCTTTAGAGTTCAGGACATGTTGCAAGTTATCAGATGAAGGCACGCAAGTAGGATTAAAGATAAATGTTAAAAAAGACTAAAGTAATGTTCAATGGATTTTCTCAAAAGATGATAATAAAAATTGATAATGATGAGTTGAAGAAATTAACAACTACAAATACCTTGGTCAGATTATTACTACAAATGGAAACAATGGATGAAATTAATCATAGAATTAAACTTGGCTAGAGTGCTTTTGGTAGAAATAACTTAATATTGAAAGGGAATATGCCTTTGTATTTGAAAAGCAAGGTTTTTAATAAATGTGTTTTACCACTTCCTACTTATGGATCCTGAGACTTGGCCACCTAATAAAAGAGCGATACAGAGACTTCAGACCAGTCAAAGAAGTATGGAAAGATGCATGTTAGGATTAACAAGAAGAGGTTTAAAACCCAATACATGGGTAAGAGAACAAACAGGTATTACTGCCATCATTGAAAGGATTAAGATTGAAGTGGAGTTGGGCTGGACATATTGCTAGAAGAGATGATAATAGATGGACAATTGAAATATTAAACAGGATTCCAAGAGATTGTAAAAGACTTGGAAAGAGATAGCATGTGAGATGAATTGATGAAAATGTGTAGGGGTAATGTGGAGAGGCTAGAGATTGGAAAAGATGGATTGAACTTTGAGAGACCATTCTGCACTGGGTTGATAATAGTTGAAGAGGATAATGATGATACTTGAGAGCCATTTCTGAATGTCATATATGATCACTTTTGGAAAAAAAAAAAAAAGTAAATAAATTAAAATTATGCCAGCAGCTGTTTTTTCATCTCTGAGCACTATAAATAGTCATGGTTCAGTAATATAATTTTTTTGATTGTTGAAGGCAATACATTTTATTCTTCCTTTATTATTATTTCCAAATTTGATGTGCAATATTTCCCATAATAAAGTATTTTCTAATCATAATGTTAAAAATTTTACAAAATTTTAAAACATACTTAAGGATAATACTGACTTAAAAACATCAAAACAATTAGAGAGATTATAGTTTTCTGATAATGAGGCTAGTCTCTTATGTTTTTTTAAGGGAAAAAGTTACTGAAAAAAAAAGAATATTGTTCAGAGCATATTTAATTGCTATTTATTCTATTTACAAAATAAAAGCTCACTACAATAAGCTCTTTTTTTAATTTTTTTCAATGAATAAAAAATATATGTAAATGTATCCCTTTATTATTCACAATTATATTATTATTTTTAAAAAAATTTATTTGTACTATAAATTTATGTATACTATATTTATAAAAAAAATATCATATATATGTGTGTGTCAAAAATTACTGTACACTTGCGATTCAATAAACAATATGTATTCTAGTTTAATCATATTTTACCAACAAAACTTGATCTGTTATATCGTATGTATGATGTACATGAAGTGGACTTGGAACAGAATATAGCATATAGTGTCTATCCACTGTATTCTTAAATTTTCTGATTATGATTTTATAGTTAAAATTTATGATTTTCAAGATGTCAAATTATTTATTATTTATCCTAATTAATACTATATTTATCTTTCCCTTTTCATTAGAAACAAAAATTTAATATAATTTTTTTTTAAAAAAGGAAAGGTATTAAATTACATTGACAATGATTATACATAAAATATTTATTTATTTATGAGAACAATTAAAATATATCAAGATTTAAACAAAAAAAGTTAAATTAAAAAGTGTTATGAATTATTTTTAAAAAATGTATAGTTCTTAACTTCTAAAAAAAAAAGGACGGAAGTAAAAATTTTTTAACAATTACTCTATTCTTATTTATTGCTTTGTTTTATCTTCACTCACCAGAATATCTATCATACATGTGTACACTTTTTTTATATATATATTCATTAGTAAAAAACCATTAGGGACCTATATAGAGGTCACATTATTGCCATCCTATTTAAATCCATCTTTGAGTAGAGTTAAAGGCAAATATCTTCACTGAGTTTGAACTCCGAGATGTAGTAGGACCTATAAGTTGTGAGGACTCTGGATATACCATCTTATAGTATTCGGTCCATTACAATATATATAATTCAAACTCAAAAAAAATTGATCGTAATTTATTTTATTCTGTTTGCAAAGTGTCATAAAATTATATGATCTCATGTTTCCATTTCATCAACATAGAACATGCTTAAATTAAATGCATTTCCCTCCACATTTTTGTAATTTCATTTTGCGTTACTAATCTCTACAATGCTTCTGAACCACATAGTTTTTCAAGTAGAAATGGGAGTAAGAAGATTTACTTAGGGTTTGAAGAACTCATCCAAATTTTATCTTGTAATTAATTATATGTCTCAAAATATTTATGAAAATCATAATTAAAATGTAAACTTTGTTATGAAGAATTTAATGCTTAGAATAATATAAATCATAAATGGGTCTTTTTAGAGATATATTTTTCAATAAATAAGCAAAAAGATAATATCTGTCAGTACCAATTTTTTTTTCCTATAGCAATAGAACATTAATGTGAAGATTTTTACATGCATTATATTTATTTAAAAAACCTAGTTCTTCTATACAAATCTCAGCTCATATATTTTGTCTACCAGACAAACTTTAACCTGAATATTTTGCCATATCAGATTTTGCATGTTAGACTAACCAACAAATAGAAGCGTCCTTGCTGAACCGATTTGTCTAATTTAGGATATGACTTAATTACTTACATAACAAAAATCATTCTATTTCTGCTAAACATTTTCTGAGACCACCACCACTTTTTCATATTATTTTAAAAATTGTATGCCATTTTATCTCCACTCTTATACTTTCCTGGAAGAAATAAAAGATCTTACTTGAAGTCTTCATTCCCTTCTTAGAAAAATCAATATTAGCTGTGCTCTTTATAGAAGACATGTAAGTTTGCTACTAGTTGAAGCTAGGGTTGCTAATTACTAATTGAAAAGATTTCACAATGTTCTTAGGTTTTCCCATAAAAGATTCTTGGCATCCAGATATATTCATTTCTCACAAAGCTAATTTCACTGGACACAAAATTGTAAAATCTAAAAAGAACATCTTTTTTAAAATTGCTTATTCTACTGAAACTACATATGAGTACTAAAATTAAAATTGTATAATATTGTCAAGGATTCTCTGGCATTTTAGTTATTATGGTGATCCATCAATAATATATAGAGCCATTTCTATTTAATTTTGGGTTGGAGCGAACAGGTTCCTATCATTTTAATTGTTCAAAACTTTAAAATATGTGAAAAGTTAGGTATTAATAGTTCATAATTCTCTTGCACAATATATCAATATCAGGTTCTTCATAAAAATGTTCTTCAATCTACTGTTGCTATCCAGTAATCTTTCTCTGGGTGTAGACAAGTGACAAAATTGTTATTCATTTTCAAATTATGAATGGCGCATGCTATCATTTTTTTTATACTGGCTTTTAAAAATATTGGTGGATCAAAAACAATCTCATCTAACAAAATTATGAAATACAGATACTTATATTATTGCTTACTAAATACAAGCATAAAATTTACATCATTATATTTTTTTGCTGTAAGCTTTCTTAAGGAATAGAAGTTCTGGTAATTTATTATAACATACAAATTTTGAATCATTGTTGTTGGGACAATAATACTTATAATTGATGCAAACTTATAATTTATTAGCTGAGGCATACTAAATTATCTAATCAGGTCATTAGGTAATAAAATACTGTAATAATTTAATCTTGCTCCAAAGAGAAAAGTAAAAATCATTTTTCTCTTTTGTACTTTTTATGATTAGTATACGATCTCTACAATTTTCATGAAAATATATTGGCACTTTTTATGGGATTACTTTAATATCTTATGATCATTGCTAACACTCTTAACATATTATCTTATATTTTGATATTATTATAAATGATACAAAAAACTTCATCTAAATTCTTTTCTGTATAATAATAATGATATTCTATTGCTATAAATAAATGTAAAATTATTACTAAACATGTGACCAAGTATTTTTTTCGTTTGTTTGTTTGTTTACCATATATAAATAATACTCAATATTTTTATGATTAATAGACTTTTTCTTGAAAATAATAGTGTATTTTTCTTTCATTAACTTTTCTGCAGTGCTTATAATATTTATTTATTTAGCATATGAATTTCTCACCTGAAAACAGATTCAATGTAAATATGGTTAAACACAAACTGTGAACCATATAAATAAAAATTGCCAAATATATAGCTACAATTGCAGAATAATATATCATAAAGGAACCTGCAGAAATTCCCACCTAAAAATAGATTCAATGTAAATATGGGTAAATATAAATTATGGACCACATCAGTTGCCAAATAATAATAATTATATGATTTAAATAATCCATTCTGATTTTAAATGAATAATAAGTTCCTTTTTTTAATACTTTTTTCTAATTGAGAGAATTTTTGTTAATATTTAAACAGACATTTAATACAAAGCTAATTTATTTATTTGTAAATTGCTTATTTATTTAGAATCCAATTGCTACAGTAGTACACATTCAAAGCCGAAACAAAAGCAAGTGGAGACCTTTACCTTTAGAGACTGTGGTAAGACCCCCCCCCCCTTTTTTTTTTTGCATTTATTAAAATTATTACTATAAATGAAAAAATATTTAGAAAGAAAAATACCAACTTATTTTGCAAATATGCATATATAAGATAAAAATTACAAAATTCATTTTATGATAGTTGTTTGATTGATATCAGTTACTTATATTATTTACTAATAATGTAGCAACAATAAATTATATAATAAAAACTATTAATTTATCCCAAATTTTGTTTTGTGATGATTGTGAATTAAAAATTTATTAGATGTATTTTAATGTTTAACCTCCATTAATGGATTTTTAAAATTAGATGATTTCTACGATTTTATTTAGATTAGATCTCATCAGCTTTAAATATTGACAATAATTAGAACTGAATATATTTCTTTGTACTTATATGGGTTAATACTTAACAACTTTTTTAATATGTTGATAATAAATATTTATACTGAGATACTTTGGTCTGAGTGACTTTGATATCCCTTAATTACATTAAATTATTTTCACTTCTTTTAACTTGTAAAATGAGATATTGATATATGTATATATTTTTTTCCTGTTTTGAACAATCAACCAAACATTGTTAATAAACTTTTCATCACTCTTGTATTTACTAGTTTGCTGTGTTAATGCAAAATGACATTTGCATTAGCTATGCCACATGGATTAGCAGATCTAATACGAACTCCAAAAAAGTGAAATATAGTGCATCCAAATCTAAACAACCTCATTTTTGACAGATTATTCTAGCTTTCATGAGAGAGTTTATTTCTTTCTCGTTTGTAATACCCATATATGTATATAATTAAAGGGATTTGAATCCAGACTTTCAAGCTCCTACAGTCATCCATACTATCTAATATAACTGAAACACATGACCACATGCAAGTGAAAAAGATAAGTGATTTTCAATATACATATTTATGCTGAACAGGACTCTTCAGTTGGTCCTGATCATCATTTCCCATATATATATAATCATTGCTCAGTTTATATTAAGATAGTTAATCTACACACTTTAATGGATAGATTTCAATTCTCTACATTCTCCAACTTTTTATGCCATCCATATCACTGAAAATCTGATAATGGAATGCTCAAAGCCCTTGACGATGCCAGTATTATAGTCATGTCCATGTTGATATTTAGTCAATCTGACCCGTCAACTGTAGGGCCTTAATATGGCCATTTAAATACACAGAAGAGGGATGGGCAGAATATAGGCTGAATATGTAATATTGAACTACAATTATAATGTATATACTTAACATAGATGTAATTAAAGGGGATATGAACCCAAACTTTCAAGCTCCCTACTAATCCATTCTGTCCAATATAACCGATACACATTCCATCATCAGATTTTCAATGATATGGATGCATGATACGTGGAAGTGGAGAGGATTGAAGTCTGTCCATTAAAGTGTGTAGATTTGCTATCTTAATATAAATTGAGCACTGATTATATATGTATGTGTGGAAGATGATGATTCGGACAACTGACGAGTGTTGGTTCAGCATGAAATACATATATTGGAGATTATTTATCTTTTTCACATGTATGTAGGCACGTATATCGATTATATTGGATAGACTGGATGACTATAGGAAACTTGAAAGTCTGTGTTCAACCCTTTAATTATATCTAGATTAAGTATATACATGATATAACACAAAATAAATAAGTATTAACTGGTTTAAATTTTTTTAGAATCATATAAATTCCTTTACAATATTGTTATTAGGTCAATTCCTTTGATTGTAAAATTGAAATGAAACAAATTTTTTTTTAATTTTTGATTTTAAAAATATATTAATAAATTTATAATGTTGATTTTAAAAAACACATTTATTTTAGTTAAGGGTTAATTTTGAAACTTTCTTTTAATTGCAATTTTTTTCATGTATGTTAATTAAGAAGAAATTCAAAATATATTTTTAGAAGAAAAATGTTCTCTTAAATGTGGTTTATTAAAGATATTGATTTGATATTTTAATAGCAAGTATTCCTCTATATTTTTGTTGTGGAATTGAAGGCATGAAAAGTTTAGTTTTATATAAGTAGTTTATGAATGTATCAGTTCAGAATGGATATTAGGATGACCATGGCCTTAGAGGCTGTTAGTAATGACATTTGGCAGAAACATTATTGACTCATTTGTAATCTTTTTCTGATTTAATCATTGAGAGAATGCTATTGGATCTGCATTATCTAAATATACTTACTAGTAATGCTATTAAACTTAATTACAAACTGCAATTAAACTTTATAGACAATTTATTTCAATGTAAATTAGTAACCACAAAATGATTTCTAACATGATGAAAGCTGAGTAAGTAGTATCGAATTTAATAATATCAAGTCACAAAGTATATAGTTTATTACCTAGTATAAATGTATGAAATATATATAAACATGGAATCAGTTTCATTTATGAGAAACTAAAGTTATTTTAAGGATAAAAAGAAAATCACTGAACTAAAAGATAAAAGTCTGCTGTGCAACAAAACTTCTTTTAATACATATTTAGATTAATTTCACAATTCCATGATAAAATAAAGATGCTTTTTTACTTTATTCTGTTTTTAGTTTAATTTAAATATTTATGTAATTTCATTTTTATTTTAATAATTTTGAATGTTAAATCAGATGTATTTCATTTTTGTAATATAGTTCTAATTAGAGGGAATTCAACCCAGACTTTCAAGTTCCCTTCATCCACTCTGTCTTATGCAACCAATACACACTACCACATACATGTGAAAAAGATAAATGATTTCCAATATATTTATTTCATGCTGAACCAGCACTCATCAATTGGTCCAGATCGTCATCTTCCACACATATATATAACTAATGTTCGGTTTATATTAAGATAGCAAATCTTCAAACTTTAATGGACAGGCTTCAGTTTTCTCTACTTTCCAACTCTTCATGCATCCGTATCATTGGAAATCTGATGATAGCATGTTCAAAGCCTTATTTTGCTAATTTTTGTTGTCGTACCATGTTAACCATAAGTGATTCTGATCTCTCATATGTGTAGGACCTTAAGCTCATTTAAATCTACAGAAGAGGGATGGGTAGAATACAGGCTGAATACTTGTATTTAAATATAATTAGTTATATATTTTTTTGTATGATAATATTTTAAAAGATATGTTAATGTGTTCCTATTGTATAGTGAAAAATAAAATTGATTTATTAATTTAAATACAAATGGAAATTAATTTAGCAAGTTAGATAATTTTAAACTATCAGAATTATTAGGCTAGAATGATTAAAAATAATATTGCAATTAGACACATAATCTATTAGATGACTACATCCATTTTAATATATATGTATATAAACTAATGAATATTGTAAAACAGTCAAATTTGTGATTAAATGTTTTTATTACTTAAAATAGTCTTAACTCTATTCTCAATTTAATATTTCTTACACTGTGATTGATTTATTATATTGACCTTATGTGTCCATATTAACTGAGTGTATAGCTGATGTAACATTATTGATGTGAGTACATATGTATGAACTTGATTTGGATTTTGTTGTATGAGAATAGGCTAATATTGCATTATTTCCATATCTATCATTTTCAATAATTTTTTTTTCCGGAACCTTTGCCATAGAATTTTAAAGCTCCATTGTTCCTCAAATAGTTGTTTTATCACATCTATCATTGACAAATATCATTATGATGTAATATTTTTCTATATAGTTAGTTATTGTTGTTTTTTTTTAATTTGGAACAATGTAAAAATACTTTACTATGTACCAATATATATAATACACACATGTATTGTAATTAGTTTGTTCATTATTGAATAAGATTTTAGCACTTGTATTTTTCTAAATTCTAATTATTAATAATAAATTCCTTTAAATTTTTTTTTTTATATCCAAGGCTTACTTGAGACATAAATAGTTAATTAAAATTTAGTTACATTTTTCAAAAATCAAGCAACAATTTTATTCCTTTATTAAGTGACTGCTGATTAAATCTGTTGATTTTTCTGTTATCACACTAAAACTCCATGCTTTGAATTGAAGCATATAAAACTAAATAAGATTATTACAATTTTTAAATGCTGTAAATAAAATTATTGCAGGAAAAAAAAAATACTATTGCTCTGATATTAAAATTATGTGGAAATATCCACATAAATATAGCAGAATTGAATTTTATTTTGACTAACAGTAAATATGTATTTCAAGATTGCTATGTTTTTAATAGATTCAACACAAAGTGTTTATCAATTAATGAAATGCAAAATATGTATTAATGCAAAACTAAAGATGAAAACAATTTAAAAAGACAGTATTAAAAGTTGATATTCTTAATCTTTAGAATCACTTCAATGAAATTAAATTAATTTACTAAGAACTATGATAAAAATATCTGGTACAAAAAAGCAGCAATTCACTAATAAATTTTTAATGCAGTCACTAATGTATGAAGAAATATGAAAATATTTTAAAATGATCTATTAAAAAGTTATGTAAAATTGGCAAGGAAGTTATAAAAGAAAATAAAAGTCTCAAAAGTATAATAAAATATCTTCATATTGGAAGAAAAGTTGTTTCAGCAATATGAAAAAAAGATGGAACTATTATTAAAAAGAGAGAGGACATCATGAAATGGATGGAAGATTTCTATAAAACAACTTTATAGTAATAAAGAACAAGGAAAAGGATAACCAGTAAAATTATTTCATTTTCTGAATTGTCAAACGTTTTAAATGAAAAGTTGACAAATGCAATTAAATCTATGAAGAATAGAAAAGCTATAGGAAACAATCGAATTATTATTGATATCTCAAGAGAAACAAAGTGAAAATATATAAATATTGTTGACAAAACTAATAAATATATAAAAGAAAAAAAAATGTATCAGATGATTAGAATAATACATATTACTATTGATGTTTGAGAAATATGCAAAAGATTTTAGAAATTATAGACATCAGTTTTCTATCAATTGTATATAAAATCTTTACGAAGATAATTACAAATTGTTTACAGTGAATTTTGAATTTTAACTAACCAAAAGAATATGCTGGATTTAAAAGTATTTTTAACTCAGTGAATCAGATCCAAGTATTGAGAAAAGTTTTAAAAGATCCAATGAATGTGAGTTGCTATTATGCTTTGATATTTGTAAATTATGAAAAGGTATTTGATTCTATAAGCCTAATTCTATTGTGATTAAAACATTGGATCATAAAAATATAATTCTAGGATCTTGTCACTTTCTGAATTATAAAATCTATCAAAATGTTATAGCAATGAATAGATTACATTGTGATATTAAAAAGATTATTAGTATTGAGAAGAATATGCAAAAAAAATGATTCCATATTCTAAAAGCTTTTTACAGCAATTTTACTGGAAAAATTTTGTGGATTAAAATGGGAAGCTAAGAGAGTAAAAGTGAATTGAGATTATTTAAGTCATTTAGATTTTGCAGATGATGTGATTAATTTCACAAATAATGTTTCAGAGCTTCCAAAAATAATGCAAGTGTTATCCGATCTAAAAATTAAAAACTTCTTTTATCCCCAGAGGTTAATATGGAAATTGAAATTATTTGTAAATATCTAAAAGACAAAAATTGAGCCAGTTTGTAACATAAAAGATTGTTTATTTGAATTATGAATACTATATCATTTGAATTATCTTCAATAGAAGTCATTTACTTTGTAATATGATGTGAAAGAAAGTCATGATAAACCATATTTAATATGTGCATGGTAAATTAATAGTGTAAAATTATAGGAATAATGTTTTTCTGTGGTATAATTACATTGGAACTGTTCATTTTTGATTTTGAAATAGTTTCTAATGTTTAGTTGAAGTAATGTCATAGTTATTCTTAGGAATTTTTTGATTGCCAGTATCATATACAGCTGGTCTCTTTTTATGTGGTAAATAGGTTCCACAGAAAACCCGCATTAAAAAAAATCGCACAAAACAAACTTAACTTACCTTGACAAATGTGGGATATGTTCCAAAATTTTTATTAATTGCATAAAACCAAAGCCACAAGATAAAATTATTTTAAAATTCGCATAAAAAAAAATAATGAAATAAAGTATGACTAATAAAAAATTTCAAATATTTGAAAAAAATTGATACAATACAAACTTTTTTTATTAACTATTTAATTTTATTCAAAACAATATGTTTTTATGTGTAATTTATTTTACATTTTTTCATACATATTTTAATCATTATCACTATTTGACAATATACGGTTTGTTTGGGAACTAGTAAGACATCAGATTCGTCACAAGGGGAAATACAATTAGCGCTAATATCAGTCTTTTGCTGTGTTAATGGTTTTCTCTTGACAATGTAATTGGTAATTAAACTTTGAGACAATGATTTTACTAATTGTTTATGAAGCTCGCGATATCCAGACTGCTATGTCTAGCTGTCAGAGAACGCACTTCCACGAGTGCAACTATATATATATATAAAACACGTTTCCATGAATGTGTTAATAATGACTAATGGTTAAATTTTATTTTATACTCGTATATACATGGAGAAACTTTTAGACAGAAAAAAGTTGCAAGTAAAAGTATTTAAAAACTTTTAAAGATACATTCTTTTTAAGTAGAAATTAAAAAGTTGTTAAATATTTTTACTTATAACTTTTTTCTGTCTAAAAGTTTCTCCATGTATATATTGTAACGGTCGTCTACCACGCTAACACACTACAGAATTTAAACCCAGACACCGAACTCAACACTAGGAAGGGCTGCTTCCCGGAAATCCTAAGTTTGAATCCAAAGTCTCAGCTCCACAGAGCCACCTACATGATAACTCATCTGATGCTACTAATAATATAATCTTTTTACCGGTGGTCAGGGAGAAACAAAAGACTCTATACTACAATATAAGCTTGGGTTTGCTAACTAAACGTCTATGGATGGCACAAAAGAGATGTATAAAAGATATAGATCAAGACAGTGGTATGGATCAAGAAAGTAAATAAAGAATCAAAATTTAGTAACTTTAAAAGATTTATTAAACTATCAAATATATATATGCACACTGTCTGCGTTAGACAGCGACGTTGGATAACTAAAATTGTGCTTGAAAACAAATGACAATCAAAATTTACATTATGGCTTGTTAATTAATTCTCTATACCTCGGGCTAATACAATAACATTACGATAATGTGCCTAAGAGAGTTTGTGAAGATATGCAAGGTGCTTTAAGTAAATATCAGAAATAATTGAATAAAAGGTTTGGAGACAGTAAGGTTTCAATATGACACTTCTTGAATTTGAGAATAGAACGGACTGATGCTCGTTAAGCTATAAGGTGGGGATGTGATTAGGGCATGCATATTCATAGAAATAATTAAATTATATTGGGAGGTCGGTGGTGCTAGTGAGGAATTTCTGTAAAGAATGGAGGGTGTGGTAAGTTGAAACCACGGAGCTTTGCAAAATAAATAACTAAATAATAAATAAATAAAATGAACACGGAAGGCGTCTAGCCCTAAATCCATAGGAAGTGGTACCACGTGGCAGTCCAAGGCTAGACTCATCCAAACACTTAGTGACTGTGTGACAGTGGCGTAGAATTCCCAGATGTGACAATTCGAGTATACACTAACTGGGAACCGCAGAAAGTGAAGGGGAAACGGTCTTAGCCGTTTAAAGCCCTTTGGAGAAGCAAAGCGGTCTCAACACCTGATACACCTACTAGCAACACTTGAACAAAGTATATAAAATATTTTAAAAAGGATTCACTTAGTTTGAGAAAGCACCTAATCAATTCCCCAAATATTTATTTTAAGAAAGTCCGCACATTCTCGACCTCAAAATTACAAAGCTTTGGAAATTAAGCAAAACAATAAAACATATTTAAAATGGGAGAATGCATAATTGCAGGGTTTTAAAAGAAAATATAAATTAATTACGAAATCATGCATTTGTTAAATATTTACTCATTAACCTTGCACATATTCTCATATTATGTTAAAACCAATAAACGTGGATTTAACTGCAAAATTATTAAATAGTTGAATAATAGTAATATAGCCCTCGAACGAGCGATTTAACGAGATAATGAAATAGGACAAAATTTATCATTTAAAATGTGTTAATGGCGGTGTCTTGATTTAAATAAAAAGGGAGTAATTTGCTCAATTGATGGCTATGCTGGCACACCATGATAATAAAAGAAAAACAGATTAAAATACAAAATATTAACCCAAGTATAGAGATAGAATACCCTAATTAAGTTACAGAATTTAAACAAACAAGAACAGAATTATAAGATAAAGCAAATAAAAACAAATGGAATTAGCTATAGCTTAGAATGAATATGATGTCACAAGAGCTCTTGGGTTAATTTGGGTTACCTTATCAGAAGTAGGCATTTGAAGGCAAATTTCAGGTGGAGACTTTCCAGTTTGATGGTAGCAGCACTCATAAGACTTTGGCAGCAAATTTCAGTTAACAGTTCACCTTTTTAGCAGCGGTGGCAGTCTTTAGGGCTTCTTAAGTGAAGGCATCGGATGGTATGGTGAGCAGTGGCCAGCCATTTCTGAAAGGAAAATAGCCTTCTTGCCGGCTCTACTCGGTCATTTTAGGATTTCCGTTAAAGGCTGGATGTGCATTTCTCTGAGATTCTTAAATTTTCCAGAGAACACTTTAAACGCAATATATTTGAATACATTTAGTCTACTGGAAGACAAAATATTAACTTCAATAATAAACTTGCAGGCTACTTGTCTACTGTCAGAAGACTAAAACTAGAATAGAATAATATAGAACTAGAATAAGAATGAACAAACAAAAGAAACCCCTCTATATATATCAGAGCTGTACAATAAAACTGTCCTGGAGCATTTTAAATATACCAAAATTTTGCTATCTTATCAAAGCTGCAATCAAACCCATCTGAATGTCCAAAGGAATTCAACAAAATTTTAATTAATTTTCTATTGTTAACTACCGTGTAGACATTTAGATTAAAACTTTGATTTCATTAAAAAAACTTTTGCTAATTAAAATTTCCCTTAAGTGGACATCTGCTGTATTTCTAGATAAGCCACTAGAATATACTAATTAAAACTATTGTTTTCTGACCAACCCTCATTTACTCTTTACATAAAATTGATGGTGTGATTTTAAAATCTAAAATAACTTATTTACTTATTTTAATTTTCAATGTTTAAATCTACTTATGGGATGAATATAATTTTATTTTAAACTAAAACAAATATTACGAATGTAATATCTTTTATAAATAGATTTAAACAGAAATAATTTTAAACAACAAAATATTATTTTAACTTAATTTTTGAAAATAAATATATCACAGTGTGTGCGCAATTACAACCTGTATAACCTACTTTTTAAACAAATATCTTTTACGTGTACATACACATAATTTACACTAGTTATAAACAGAAATATATATATAACACAAGTGTTGTACTCGTTTAAAATTGGGTGGGATTTTTGACATATAAGCACATTGTAGACACACTACGATACACTGGGGTTTAAACTAAAGTATGAGAGTAGGAAAGAGGTGAGAAAAGGTGAAACGAAGATCTGCAAAGCAAATCTTACTGTTTCAATATGTGTATAAAAGAAAATATAAACATACACATGCATAACACAGACATACAATTATTTAGCTTTCATTGGAATTTAGTTCATAATTCGTGTCATTAACAAGAAAATGATTTTCCAATTGATTAGAAAGTTGAAGACGTTCTCAAATCATTTTTGATGTGAAACGAACTGGTTCCACTTCTGTTTCATTATCTTTTTCTAAATCTTCTATGGTATCTAAATTTATTGCCAAACTTTTTTCCAACAGGCATTTAAAGTATGTAAAATTTAATGCGTGTATATAAAATGGGGAAATCCCGATTTTAAGTGAAATATGAACTTCTTTATCGCATAAAAGAAAGCCGCATAAAAAAATATTAAGAAGAAACATGAATTGTGTAACTTCAAAATCGCATTTAAAAAATCCGCACAAAAAGAGGCCCAGGTGTAATTGTTTTTCTATTTTCATAGCAAAAATCTCTCATTTTTGTGATATGATATAGCTGTTACCAATAATATTGCAAAGTTAATATATATATATATATATATATTTTATATTATTAAATATGAAGTGAGTTAGAAATGGAGATTGATTACACATCCAGATACATACTATTTGCATATATTATTTTAATTTACAATTAGAAAAAACAACTGAGCAATAAATTTATACCTGAAAAGTAATGAATTCTATATATTAAATAAAATCATTTACAAAATCTTTGACATTATAAATTGTAATGGTGTACATTGTATAAATTAATTTTAGTTTATTATTACTATTTAACAATGTTAAATTATCTATTACAAAATTTTTTTTTGTTAAAAGTATTTTAAAAAGATATTCATAATGCAGAACTACAACTAAAAGTAATTTATATGAAAAATTTTGATTTTTAATTTTTTTATAAAAATTGCATTAATTGCTAATGTTAACATGATCAATTACTACTTAATATATGCTAAACATACGCTATTAAAATAAACTATTTTTATAGTATTTAGAGTACAATCCTACTTTTTTACTTCTCTATGCCATTTATTGTAAGTTTTAGTAAAATAATAATAGGTGTCAAAGGTATGTTTAATAAATTCTGGACTATCCTACCCAATATCCCCAGACTAGTTTCAAGCTTTGGATCCTGGAACAGTGACATAAATCTTTAGAATTTAATGCACCTTATTTCCAGCTGTTATCTTTTATCTCCCTTTTATACTATTAAGCTACCAACCCAAACTGAAATGCATATAAATGTTTAAGCCAATTAATCCATATAGTCATATAGATCTGGAACCAGTTCAGTTTTTATATTTTATGATGTACTTCATTTTCTAATAACTATAAACAATTCTATCTTTTGACCAGAAATTGGTATGAATCAGTAAAATATAAAATGTCTTCAGCTTATATATTGTTATTTTAGCAGCATGCTTTTTCACCATCTTTGTGTACAGGATAGGAATTTATAATTAACACTTAATAAAGTTTACAGTAAGTGGCATAGAGATGGTGAAAAAATATTATACTAAAGCAAAAATATATGATGGCTCAAGTCAAATCCTGGTCACAAGATAAATGGTGTTTATAATTATAGGAAAAACTAAGAGAACTATAATATATGGAAACTGAACTAATTTCAGATCTAATTGCTAATACAGGCTAGTTGCCTTAGATTGGGTTGATAGCTTAATAATATAATGATGGAAAGAAGATGCAGTAGATCATAAAGATCCCAGTGCACTGTTCCAAAATCTAAAGCTTCTCAATGATGAAAGCCATAAGTTTGGAACTAGTTTGTGGATATTGGATAAGACATCACAGTATAGCCATTTATTAAGCCCTATCATCTGACATCTGTTATTACTTATTCAAGTTTGTATAAGTGGTATTTACTTGAGAAAAAGTGTGCTGTTAAGACAATATATTAAGCTGAAGTCAGGTGACATATTAATAATCTATATCAAATCCTTGGCCAGAACGTAGAGTTGCCTGTTGCTATTAAAAAACTAAGGATGTCACAATATATAGAAACTGAACTGGTTTTAGATTTATGTGATTATATAGGCTAGTTAGTTAAATTGAAAAATTTATGTTTTTCAGTCTGGGCTGATAATATAGAAGTGAGATAAGTGATAGCATCTAGAAGGAAGATGCATTAGATCATAAATATCCAGGTGAACTACTCCAAGATCCAAGTTCCTCACTGATAAAAGTCATAAATTTGAAACTAGTTTGGTAATTTTGGATAGGATATCATTGGAAAGAGTTTATTGAGCATTATCATCTGACATCTATTATTATTTACTAAAATTTAAAATAAGTGGCATAGAAACGGTGAAAAATTATGCTGCTAAAACATTATGCAATTAAAGTCATGTGATAGAGTCATGTAATATAGAACCATCTGGCTAATTGCTCAGGAGTTCATAAAAAAAATTTAACACTAGAAGAGGCATAATTAGGTGGCTACCCATGGATTTTGACATTATATGCCATTTTATCAAACCATGCAGAACTGGTGAGTTTTAAAAATTCAAATAATAAACATTCCTGATATTAATGGGTTTTTTTAATATATATATTTTTTATTCTTCTATTGGAAAAAAAAAAAATCAAACTGATATCTTAAAATTCAAAAAGTGTTACATTAGCATTAATAGAAATTTATTTTATATACAAAATGATCCATTGAAAAATAGCTTGATAATGTAAAAAGTTTTTTTAGTAATAAAAAATGTGATTAAACAATATAAAAATGTTTGGTTATTATTAATGGCAGCAGACAATTGATGTCCATTTATCTATTTAAAAAAAAGTTATTGCAGGATCACTTGTTTAAGATTGATTATAAAGAAGGATTCCTAAGTATTTGTTTATATTTTAATTTATTGGCAATGTTTTATTTTACTTTTTGAGAAAACAATTTGAAAAATAAGAATTAAACAAAAATAATAATGATGATGATGGTTTTTTCCCAATTCAGTTTTGTTTATCAAACAGCAGCATACAGGAATTTCACATTGTCTTAAGCAATCATCTGTCAAAAGACATCTTTTTATTTCTTGTTTGGTTCTTTAAATGCTCATAGTGTTATCCCTTCCATTATATTGTTTATCAGTTTCTTTGATTTTTCTTTCAATTTTTTTACATAGGCTTTTTTTTTATTTCTCATTTTCTAAGAAACATGCCCTATTGTATTTTATTTTATTTTTTCAATATTTATCCAATTTTTATATTTGTTTAGGTATTAATGATTATATGAAATTGCTTTTTTCAGTAGTAGGCTCTTTTTTTTTGTCAAGTTTAAATATTGATTTTCAAGTATAATAGCTATTATCTCTATATAATTTTACTTGTTAATAAATTGTAGTTGTTATAATTGTCAATATTATTATTGCAATATTTTTTATTTATGTAATGACATCTTTATTTAGTTTATTTATTTATTTATTATAGGAACTTGAAAAAATGGCCTCAAAAAAGTTACGTATTACAGCCAAAGAAACTATGCAAATAGCTGAGAAATTATATACTAAGGGGTTTATCAGTTACCCTAGGACAGAAACTAATATTTTCCCTAAAGATCTAAACCTCTTTCCTATTATAGAGGAACAAACTGGTGATCCTAATTGGGGAGGTATTGATTTGATTTTTATTTTGAAATGAGTTACATTTAATCATACAAACAGTTATTTGGTTAATATTTTTTGCATATATTGTATTACAGATGTATTTTTATATGTTTCTGATATTTATTTTGAAAACTTTTATTATTGAGAATATATAATTGTATATTATTTATACATGATACATGTTTTTAGTACAAATTTTTATAGAAATAAAACATCAAAATAATCATTGAATATATGATTTGGTAAAAGTCATTATTCAGCAATCAATAACTATAAAGATACAAGTGATTGCCCTATTATATTGCTAAAATTGTTAGGTTATATTACAGCATTTCATTTGTTTGTTTTTTTTAATGTTTTTTTTTTTAAAAAATAGATTGATAGTTCTGAATATATATATATATATTGTAATGGGATGGGGGAATATCGAAAAGAAAGAATGAACCTCACTCCCAAGTAAATACAAAATCAATATTTTACAAAAGTGTATATAAGTAATATAGTATTTTATAAGAGCATGAGATTAGAAAATCTCTGTGAGCATTGAGAGATTGATGAGATCAGAAGAACAACTAAAAGCATAATTAACCATGTATCAACCAGCATTATAAAGTAAAGTAAATATCAGTATACTCAAATACCATTCATCATCATGAATGATCCACAATAAAATATAATAAATCTGTACAATAAATCAACAGTCAATCTTGTGACTGGATTGGAAATGGGTCTTCTGTAGACCAGGCTAAATATTGAGCCTTTGCCCGCTTAGGCAATTATTTACACTTGACTTAGATGCACCATTTAAGTGCTCATCCATTAGAATACATAAGAATCAAATAATAATGCTGGGACATTAAAACCTGCTGATCATCATCAATGCTCTGGCCACTTAGTACTATTAATGTACTGGCCAACTATAAACTTAAATTTTTAACAAGACTGAACTAAAATAAAATATAGTGCATGCGCTTTAAAGAGTATTCTCTTTTGTGCCAACCAGGATGATGATTGATCATCTCTGGATGCCCCAAAGCACTAAGTACACATCCCCATTTATATATTCATCCCGTGCATGAATCTAGCTCAGAGAACATAAGCTCTATTACTGTATGTAACCAAGAGATGATGGAAACAATTTTTAACAATTAAATACAAGTTTATTAATAACAAAAAAATAAATGATATTTAAGGTCTGATTTTGAATAATATACAATATAAAAAAAATTATCATATTTGTGACTTACAAAATTATTGTACAAAATTCAAATTATTACATTAATTTATGTAATTACTATTCAAATTATTACTATGGTTATATATGCGCACAGACGCGCGATTTATAATATACAATTAATATTCAATAACAAAATGATTAAAATTTGCATATATGTCCTATTTGACAAGCATTGACATATATGTGCGCCCAGATTATTTATAAATTTAATTTTGTCAAACAATAAATAATAATACTTTCATAACTAATAATTCCATTTTGAATATACATAAAATTTACATATATACGTGTGTATCAATATTTAAAAAAATCAGTTTATCAAATTCTAATACAGCTTTTTTTTATTCTTTTAAAAAAAAGTATAGTCAATTTTCGAGAGGTTAGAAAGCTTTTTATTAGGTTACCTCTTAACTAATTATAAATGTCTTTAAATTTAAAAATATAGATTTAAAATGTCTATCAAATGAATTATTGAAAAACAACTCACTTTTATATGCAAGTTTATCTGTGCCCCTCTGCATATAGACACAGCAGCATATGTATAACTACTTTATTCGGCTGGTGTTTCTTTTGGGCAAGCTGTTGGTCAATCCATGCAATTGTCATCATCAGATAAAAGTATATAATTCAGGTATGATTGGCTTTTTCCCTTCTGTAGTCAGTTCCACTTATACTTGGATTTTGTAAGCTTCAGGTCAGCAAGCTGTTTTTCCAGAACACTTTTAAGGCTATGAATTATAAAGAATCTTGACCCTTTTCCTCCATGTAAATTCAAACTCCATTACTGAACTGAATAACAGCTACTTCCTTGCATTCTTACATCCTCATGGCAGTTCTGTACATAATTCTACTAGCCATCTCTGCCACTAGCATTACTGTTGCCATTCTTTGCTACAGTTACCAACTCTTCACCAAATACTTTAGACAAGTTTGCAGCTAGCTCTGCAGTTAGCTCTTCTGCTAACCACTTCTCAGAAAACTAAAGCCAAACTTTTGCAGTTGGCCACTGCTTAAAATACCAAAAACAGACTCTTCTGGTCAACTCTTCCAAAATTGCAAGCAAAAACTGTTCTCTTCAAAAATCACTATCCTGACTAACTGATATTT
Organism: Epiperipatus broadwayi; assembly: GCA_028023455.1. Taxonomy (NCBI): domain Eukaryota; kingdom Metazoa; phylum Onychophora; class Udeonychophora; order Euonychophora; family Peripatidae; genus Epiperipatus; species Epiperipatus broadwayi. The sequence continues at coordinate 858,792 of JAQFVV010012497.1, forward strand.
TTTTATTAGTCTTTTTTATAAAATTGTCTGCGGTGATAACAACACCTTGATTGAGAACAGAGTTTTTATTTTTATCTCTAATCCCTTTGAAAACTAGCTTGAAATTTTTATTAGTGATATACATGTTTTTACTTAGGGGATTTCTAATAGATAGAGATTTTGTTTAATTAATTAATATTTCAAAAATACAATACTTGTTTTTAAATCTCAAAATCAGAATAATAATAATAATACAATATTTATATTTATTCAGACCTTTTTAAAATATTTAATTTTACAACAAAATATTATTTTAAGCCCAGAGTTATTTAACCCTTTATTTATTATTATTTTATTTTAGGAAATATAAAAAAATATCTACAAAAATTTATTCTGGGTTTATTTCTACTTTTCCTTTATTTACTTATATATATATATATATGCACATACACTATATTAGTGTGTGTTATGTAACCCAACTGGTTACAATATATTTATACATAAGTATATGTTACACTATGTTTTTATGTGTGTTATTTTTTTAAAAAATGCATTATGTAGTACCATGTATTCTGCCCTTCTATTTTATTTAAAGTATTCTAAATTTAAATATACATATATATTTTTTAACTATTTAAATTCCAATATAATGTAATCATTGGATGAAATAATTGCTCAACAAATCAAACATTTACTTAACTTTTGTTAAATTTTTCAAAAGATTTTAGTTATATCATAATTCTATAGACATTATAACTAATTAAAGTATTCTCTTTATTGTAAAAGAAAAATCATTATTAGAAAATAATGAGGTATAATCAACATGATTTATATTAATATATTATTAACAAATTTATTACTATATTTTAATATTAAAAACAAAATCAATTTTTAAAAAAAAAAGATCATTTAATTATAGGTCTTTGATCATAAAAAAAAACTCATAATATTTATAAAAAAAAATATTTTTTTTACGTTATACATTACAGTAATTCAGTTTTTAAATATATCAACTATTGCAGGACTAATACATGCTTATTATAAATAATCAAACAAGCACATATCTTTCATATACTTACAAACAATTCTACTTTTGTATGATCCAATCATTCATGTCTTCATATCACATTATCTTTCCTTTTTACATAACTTTTATCCGTGGGAAACAATTGATTTTTTTTATTCTAATTTTTGTAATCTGCTGAAAAACTAAATCTGCATCTACAAATTTTAATTAAACATGATTGTAATTTATATCTTATTCATTCAACACTCTCTTTCACTAGTATTTATTATCGTTAAAACTCCTTATTTTAATTTCCATTTCGAATTACTTTTTCTATTTATGGAACAAATAAGTTTGAAGACTATAGCAATATGTTCCTCTCATCATAACAGTTCCATGTTATAAAATGTTTCATCTCTTGAATCAAATACTATTTACAGTCTTTTTACTAACTGATCTGATGTTGCTAATTGATTCTATGAAAACATTTTTTTTTTTGATAAACAGTTTAAACAAAATTAAAAAAAAGAATAGAAACAATTTATTCATTTCCAAAATTATAGAAAAGTAATTAAAAACTAGTTAAACCAAAACTGATTTATTTATTTTGTAATCAAACAATACGCTTTTTAATTCTTAAAACAAATCTGACTTTTATCTCTTCATAAGGCTTTTTCTAATTTAGGACTTTCAAAATATGAATTGAATATATTCTATTTCTAAATGTATATAAAATTATTTAGTTATTTTTTTTTTTTTTTGTATTTTTTAGAATATTAATAAGCATTCAATTTTTTATTTTTCTCTCAACATTTATATATATATATATGTACATGTACCATATTTTATACTTCCACATAAGATTTAGACAATTTCATTTTATTTTGTCTTCATTGATAAATGTCACCTATTTTACACTTTTAGACACTTGTTTTTACTCAATGTTTTCTTTTTAGTAAATTTTTTTGTTTAACAAGGCTTCTTAATAAAATTTTATCAATAATTTATTTTTTTAACGTTTTTCTTAGTAAAATACTATTAAAGCAATTTAATATTTATGATAAAAGCTTTTTTGTTTGCACAAATCAATATTGTAGCCTTTGCTTTGTGATTATTAAATGTTGAAAACTTTAAGAATTAAAACCTATTTATAATATTAAAATAGATATAAATTTATTGACATAATTAAGTTTAATTTTGAAGATTTAATATCCACTAATTTATATTTTATCATAAAATAGAATAAATTGCAAAAAAAAAAAAGTTCTATATTTATAATTTTTTGATTTTTATTTTGTAGGTTTGCATTTTCCTTTAATAGCTATTATTATACTTGTCTTCACATTATTTTAACAATTGAATCTTTATATATATTATATACATTTGTATACACTTATTGAATAGGTAACTGTTTGCATATGTTTGAAAATTATTTAGTCTAGTATTTCTATTATATGCATTTTAATTCTCATGAAAGAGATATTGCTTAGTATATTTTTTCATTGCATATTTCAAATACAATGAGACTTTTTTATGTATTATATAGTAGTTCTATAAAACTTGTCAAATAAAAAAAGCTGACATTTCCATGTGATTTGCACACACTTTCAGTAGAGCTTATGTTTATGCCTGTCATAAAAATAAATGTGATCTTGTTCAAGAAAATGTAAGAGGCACACCCATATGGTTATAATATAAGAGAATGCAAACTGCAATTATTTTGACATGTATTTTTAAAAAAAAGTTTCTGGTTAATTTCAAAATATTAATTTTATATACAATCAGGATAAAATGATGACATTAGGTTAATGTTTATTCTTTATCTGTGAACATATTTGACTAAAGACCCTTTGATTCCTCCTGGAGGCTTTAAAGGAATGGAGCAGGGCAAATTTCCTAATGTCCACTCCATACATTCTTGTCATTGCAGCTGTTATTACTATGTGATTATTCATATAGTATACGAACATGGATGGGCTGCTCACCAACATGCATTAGCCAGCATGGTGAGTTTATTGGCTTTTTATATAAGTATGAAATCATTTAATAATAAACCAATGATTGTTGAAATATTATAAAAAATTATATATTATATTTTAAAAGTTTGGTAGTCAATATTTAAATTCCTGATAAATTATATATTTTACATTGATTATTTATTTTGTTTGGGAAATCTGGAGTAAATGTGATTGCATGAGTTAGTCCAGGGGTCCCCAACCTTTTTGCACTTAAGAGCACATTCCATAATACCGGCCAGGTGGTGGGCACCATTTATTTTTTATCTGGGCATAATTGCTGAGATATTCTTGACTTCGTTTAAGGAGAAGCCACAGTACATCACATCACATGTAAATTTATAGCTGGATATTGTTAATAATACACATAATGTACAAAAAAATATTTATTTCAAAAATAAAATTTTAACATATAATTGACGTTTATATTTTTACGCTGTAAAAGTATAGTATGCCCTACAATTTGATTACAATATAATACAATAATTCATAAAAAAAATTTCAAAAATTAAATTTATTTGTATCAGATAAATAATTTTTTATCATGTTCGGATAGCGGCGGGCACACGTAAAATGGTCTGTAATATTGATGATCATTTATTATACAAGGAGATCTAATAGCTGCATCTTATTGTTTACATCTTCAGATTAATTATATATAATGATTATAATATCTGCTGCAATATTAGTCATTTTTTTAAATAAACAATTTGGTGGAAATCTGGAACTTTTATTGAATCAGTGTGCTTTAATCATTTCTGTGGTTGTTATATCTTTACTTTTATTAATCAAATCTAATATTGTAGTTGAAACATGACAGCATTTTTTAAGATGTTTTGGTGTTTTATTAAAAATAGAATTTTGTAAAACAATAGATTTTTTCCCCCAACTTTTTGAAAATATTTTGTCATCTATTTTATTTTTTATAAACATATGTATTTGGATTTTTAAAGCAATTAATAAATACTATTAATAAAAGTAAGCTGAGCTGCATCATTCATTTATATAATTAAACAAATGTTTTTTTGGAGGCAATAGTAGTGATGACCACAAAATTTACATTGTGATTGAGACTGAAGTAAAGATTGCAAATTTGAGACACAAGAAGTATTTGCAAATACCACTTATTATAGCAATATATCAAAACTGTTTGAGAATATGGTGTTGTAGTGGGATTGTGGGATCTCAAGAATGACATTATGTTGTATGCAGAAATGGATCGTAATTTGTCTAAGCTTGACATTTGTTGACTCATCTGTTGATTATATGTCTAAATAGCTGAGCTATTATTAATAAGTGCCACTCTGCTCTTCTCTAAGAAATCCATATAAGATCTACCAGTACAATCATTAGGTTTTTTTTTTTTTATGCGTAATTGACATTTTGATGGTGTACAGTTAAAATTTTAATGTTCATATTGCCTTTTCCTTTTTTATTTTATAGCAGGATTATGCATTATAAAATTTTTAGCATTGTTTATAAAATCCAATTTCATTCTTGGCTTGATCAACCGTGTGTGAAAGTTTTACTGTATGATGTCTTTAAATATTTAATAATCTCGTACATAATAAAATACCACTAAAGATTTTTTATTACATCAGCTTTTTTTTTTTTTAGTCAGTCTACTTAGCATATTGTTTTTGACAATAAATTTATTTTCTTATTCTATATATCTATTTTGAATTTCACCAGATTTGCATCCATCTGAGGTGCAGAAATGTTCATTGTCAACAAGGTGTGCATTTTATTTTTAAATGAAGTTATAAATGTGTAAAGCAATTTAGTAGTTATTATAATTGTAAATACATATATTTTGATGGAATTTTATTTTGTTTAGAATTTGCTTCCAATTTACTAAATGTTGGGCCTACTCCTAGAGTTGGGACTAAAACTGATCAAGCTCACCCTCCTATTTATCCAACAAAATATACAAATAGTTTGCAGGTAATATTTTATGTAACTATTTTAATTATTTATATAAATAACATTGTCATTATATGTAAATGTTTTAGTGTCTGTGTAATAAATCACTTAATTCTTTACATAGTGTATGATAAAACAAAAGCATCTTTTTACTTTAATATCATCTTTAGTAGGATTGGCCTAATCAGTGATTATTAGATGGAATGCATTTAAATCCTTAATCCTAAATCAGTTTCTGGCTTTTATCTTGATCAATAATTTTTGGAATTTAAAGTTTGGAAATAATGTAGTTATGTATCTAGCAATCACCCTTAACTTTATTGTTTTTAAACTAAAAGTCTGAAAATTCAAAATTTCCCTAAAATTTTAAATCCAACTTATTGAACATTTTTTTATCATATATTATGTAAGTTGAAAAATTAAGTAATTTTTATTATTAATATTACTAATCAGAACTGACATACTAAAATATAACTTATTGATGTGGAGGCAAATTTATACAGCTTCAAGCAGATTGGTTGTGGTGTTAAGTCTTATGGTGTTTTGAATTTTCAGAATTTTAGTTTGAATAATAAAATAAAGTTAGTTGTATAGTTTCTATCTTTAAATCCCAAACCTTATCAATAAATATAAAAGCCAGAAACTGATCCAGGATGCAGATGTAAGTACACTATTATTTGGTAATTATTGATTATTCAACCGTACCATAGTATAACGATCCAAACGAAGTGGGAGATCGCATCGCACCGCACCGCACTACCAAAGGGCGCCATCTAGGCATTTGAGCCTAGAAAAATTTATAGAGTAGGCAGATACGCGCTGTTAGGATTCCACTTTATTTACATATTTAGATCGTTAGCCCATTGTCACTAGCTCAGTGGAATAGCAGAGATTTAATAATATCATTTACTAGTATATAAAAGAATAAAGTAAGCCACTGCCAGTAATTATCATACAAACAGATTTATTTATGCACATATATATAAGGTTTAAAATTATTTTAGTGATTTACATTTAAACATTTAACATTTTTTTTACTTTGATTTTACTTTAATTTACATTGAGTTACTATTATATTATAAATTTACATTTTTAATCAAGTTCCCACAGATGGGCTTATAAACCTGTTTAATATGTTGCTATAGATCGATTACATAGATTTAAGTCAAAAACATTTCAAAGTAAACATAAACGATCAAAATACAAAATTATTGATTACTGACAATTGCATAGGGAATTATAAGAAACCCTCTAGTATTCATCGTAAGATACTTGCATCGTCACCAATAACTTAAAAGACATCCGAATAAATACATTTTTAGATACTCACCATAAGGTATCATTATTTATCGAATGTCTATATATTTTGATCAAATATGAAACGCAAAACATAGTTAACCGATAAACAATCCATGCAAGCGTCTATAAAACAACTTAAATTTAATAGTTTTATTTAGGATCGAGCCTGAATCGACTACATAGATTTGCATTTAAAAATAAAATATTCTATCCCTACTTAACCTTAGGCAACACATTTCGCAATCAACTGGCGCCTAATCCATCTGATACATTCATGTATTCAATGTAGCATGATACGACAACACAACAATATTGTCAGGAATGTACATCTGAACAATATGTAGAAATAGAAACGACATTGACTCTCCACCCACAGGGATGTGACATCTGTGGGCAAGTAGATCAATAAACTAAAAACTCCATAGGAATGGGCTGCGGTATTCTGCCGACTTACAAACCCATCCATAGGCAAACAGAGGGTGTGTGGCGTATATCTATAATCCTGCCCGTAGCGGATCTCATATTACACCTACTAATTACATAAATATATCCAATCCATTGAACCAATTCCTACTAAAATGAACAACCCAAGATTACCCTCCCTTAATATATCTTTACAAATCGATACAGCCATTCACGCCCGACTTAAGTTTAACATTTTTTATAATTTATTTAACGGAAAACAGAAATCATAACAACTTAAAGAACAAAATTAAATAAATAAATAAATAAATGGAAATGATTTTACAAATTAAATACATTAAATAAAATTATAACCAATTAATAAATATTGTTGGTCAGATAGAATAATATTAAAATCATTTTAAATATGAAAGTTTTTAATTTACTGTTCATAAATTTTAAAGTTCTTACGGTTATTGAAATAGTTCATCCTATTATATTCCCCTTTTTAAAAGTAAATTCCCCTTCTTCCCAAGATTAGTATCCGGTTGATTTATTTATTTATCCTTTGGAGATTTTGTTTTTCGTGTAGTTGGTCCTCATTGTATAAACGTGGCCCATTTTTTCTCTCCTTCTTAGCAGAACTGAAGGGATTGGTGTTTTTTTCACCCCCCCCCGCTAACACCTAGCTGTTACATCGTCAATAATCAATCAATTTCCAGTCACTAGTCACTGATTAATAATTTCCAAAATTTCCCCTTTTTAAATATATGGGGGGGATTTTTTTTTTTCTTACTTATAAGAGGAGTTCCTTTTTGTGGGGGTCCATTCCATAGGGGTTTCTTCTTATTTGCTAACAGTTTTTATTGTTTTCTTATCTGACAGGTGTTTTTACATTTAAATGCCGAAGGCTGTTTACATTTAACTAATTAACAATCATTTCCATTTCTAATTAATTACCCTGTTTTCCAAATCAAAAATATATTTAAAGACAGATTTAGAGATATAATTTTATCTCCAAATCTTTTTAAAATTTAGTTTTAAAAATACCTTTTTCTTTAATAAAAATTTTATTTTAATAATTTTTATTATCTGTGCGACTTAATATATAAGAGTTTAAGACGATATTTTAATTTCAATTTTTAATTTTTAAAGAAAGTTTTTAAATGCGAACTTTTTATTTTAACTTGTTTAATAATTATATATAAAAAAAACAATGTAACGAACGTCTGTGCTCGTTACAATAGATTTTATTAGAGTAAAAAACAACCCTTATTATATATATGTATATAAAAGTAAATGTAATAAAATATCGTTTAAATAATCTACTGCAAGGCAAAGGAGGAACAGTAAAAAGGTATTACTCACCAGTCTTGCTAATTACTGTGAGTGAGGATTTCAGTGGATTTTCCCATTCTTATATATATTAAGATGGTTCAGGCTCACTGCCCATAATTTAATTTAATGATATTAATTATATTAAATAAACTACTGTAAAAATAATTTACTAAATTGTATAAATTTTAAATTTTTTTTTTTTTTAAATGTGAAAAAAAGAAATTAACTAATTTATTTTCTTCTTGGATTTAAAATACACTAATAGATTTTGTAGTTACTTTAATTACTGCACATTTATTTACTTTGATAAAAGTTAGTACATTTAAAAGTTTTTTTTAATGTATTTGAAATATTCTTTAATTGTATATTTTGAAAAATCCTAAAGTTACTGTGAAAAATATTCAAAACAATATTTATTTTTATAGAAACTAATTATGCTGTTTATCAATTTTTTTTACATAATTAAAGGTATTAATTCATTTTTTTAATAATAATTCAGTCCATCTTACTTTTGTGTTTTTGAAGACATTTTTTTAATAAGAATGAAAAGATATAAAAGATACTTTCAAACTTAAGGGATGAAACTAATATGTGGGCTAGCCATTGTTGCTCATACTTTATAAGTGTCTCAAGAATAGCATCTGTGAATCTCAGTAATTATAGATAGTTTATTTTAAGCATATAGGAAAGCTTACCCAGAATTTTATTTTAGACGTAAATAAAACTGCTTAAGAATTGTTGGAAAATTATTAGATATATTATTTCTGGATTGTTTAAATACTCTTACTAGAATTTATATATATAAAGTTAATGTCAACCGAAGTTACAAGGAGATGTCTTCATTTATAGAATTAAAAAATTCATTAAATTATCAAGGATTTTATCAACTAAGTTATAATATACTGTTAAAGAATTTCCATACAAAGAAAAAGTTTCATTAAATTTTAAATGTTAAACATATGTAAAAAATGATTTCATATAAAAAAATAAAAATTTCAATGCTCTATTTATGTAAATATATACATATGTATTTTAATTCATGTTTTTAGTAATTTTTATTTGTAAATTATATGTATTTGACATTTGTGATATGCTTAATAATATTTTAAATATTATTTAAAATAAATATTAAATCAAGATGTTATTTCCTGTTGCATCCTGATAATGAACCACTTGCTATAATTATCTTGGAATATCATTTCTACTTACTAAAGCAAAAGTACTTCAAGGATTTTATTGAATAAATGGCTTTCTATCGTAAATGAATAATTATCATTGACTCATTTTGATTTTAAAGAATCAAGAAACACTAGTAGAATTGTAATTTTTTGTTTTTAAGCAAAAGTGTTGTAGGCATTGGTATGATATAATGGGTTATTTCTAATGTAGAAAACATGAAATGGAATTTAGTATTAAACAGGGTTGTATATTTGCTCAATTTTTTTTTTTGCTTTTATGTCAGTAATCTTTGAAACTTCATATATTGCTTTATGAGTGAGGCATCAATGTAGGTTTGAGGAGAGAATTTTTAATTGAACCAATTAAAAGGTAAAATAAAAGTTTCATTGTCCTAATTTTCAGATTTATAGTATGATGATGATTGTGCTATTCTTACCTCTTCACAGAATTATCTATAAAACGTTATTAATGGTTTGAATACAAATTTCAAAAATTTGTTTAGTACTTCAATATTTTATGCTGCACAGATCACCATATTAGAAGATCAGCTATTCTATTATAGTGATATTAATGCAATTGAATGACTTGTGCACATATGGCATTTTATTGCCAGTTTTAATGTATGAAATTGAGATATAGATTCTCCTTCGATGGAATATAGAGTCACTTAAAAATTTTTGTTTAAGAATACTCTATAATATTGTAAAATATGATGATTAGAAATAAGATCAATTAATATGGTTGCACAATTATATGACAACATCTTCATTGAATTGTGCATGTGGAACAGATGAAAAATAATAGATTTCCAAAAAAATATTTTATGAGAACTTGAACATAGTTTTTTGGGAGATGTAATATTGATTGCTTTCATTGAAGGATATTGTTTTAAGATATCATTAGGCAATGTTTTAAAATCTTTGAAAAAGAAACTTCTGTTGCAGAAAAAATTAAAAGGCAGTATTGCAAGATGTCCAAGAAACAGACTAGTATGTGCCAATATTATGGTTTATAAAATTTGCTTGTAGATTTATGCTTTGACAAAAAAATTTTAACAGTAAAATATAAATCATATTTTTGCTTATGATAATTTTTTTTACATTTGTCTGGCAGCAAAAAGTAATTCTCTAAAAGTAAATTCAATTTCTGTTAACATTTTGTAATAATAATATTTACTATAGATTTTCTACTTTCTTTATATGTATATGTTAAATTCTCTACTCAGAGATTATGGCATTAAAGTATTACAGCCAAGTTATAAGATTTAGTAATCAGTGATAGTTTGCCATTACTTGACACTCTTGATAGTAATTTTTTTACTTTTGTAAGTTGCATGTCAATTCCCTTCATTTTTATTAATTGGATCAACAAACATTCTTAAGATCAGATGATCTAGTGACATAGCTCAATATAATTCTAAATAATCTTGATAGTTTTGAAAGTAATATATCATCATAATTTTAAATTTTTTTAAGAATCCCTTAACCTGCAGCCTTTTTGTTTTTAAGATTACAAAGAATTGTTTTAACTTTCTTTGCTTTAATGTAAATGAGGCAATAGAATGGAGATATAATTAAATATATTCATTGAATTGTATTTATATTTTTGACTATTTTCATCATCTAGAATTAATTATTAAATGCCTTTAGAAAAATGTAAACTTAATAAAAATTTTCAAATATATTCAATTGTTACTAGTAGTGCACACAGATTCGTATATATCACAATGTTTCAAGTGCTATTATTTTTCTTTCATCTTTAGATATTGCTGGTTTAACCAATAACAGTATTAGCAGGTGAATTGAACTTGAAATTTTTAGTTGCATGAATATTTAACATGATGTTCTAATCAAGTAAGCTTGAATCTAAGAATCCCAGGTTCAATTCCCATGTTAGTACTGGTATTGTTTTGGCCAGCCATATCTCTCAAACATAATGTTATATACTAACATGCATGCTATTATTAATAGATGAATATATTTGAATTTTCTAAATGCATTTAACTTTTGTTCCTAATTGGTTGAATTAATCCAACATATAAGTATAAGTAATATGCCATTATCACAAGCTTTCAGACAAATAGTATTTATTGAATTCTTGAATTAATATTGAAAATATGATCAAAATTCAACTATCTGCTCTTTATATCACTGTATAACATTGATATTGTTTTTTATATTTATAATTTATTTTCAGCAAATGATTGTATCACTTCTCTTAATTTTTTTTTAAAATTTTCATCATTCATTGAACCTTTACATTTCTTGCTTATAAAATTCTTATTTTTTTATTAGTCTTCCAAGTAGAGAATATTTTATGATTTTTTAAAATTAAGTCATTAATACAATTATTGCTAGAGATGCAGGATTTATTTTCTTCATGAACTTAAAAACTGATTTTCCTGTATCCACAATACATTTCTAAAGAAAATTTCATACCTTAGTAGCATGATCTCTTTGTGAATTTTAATTGGCAATTTATTATTTAGTGGTCTTAGTACAAGTTATTTTTAAAGAATTAGCATCAAATTTTCTATCAGTATGTTTGGAATAAAATCTAATACTATAATTTTGGAATATAGTAATATATGATCTGTTCTATCTCTGTCTTTAAGCGCTTATAAATCCAGACTTTTGTAATATTTTTTATTCATAATTATAACATAAGCCATAGAATATTATTTAAATTGTGAATGTAAGCAAGTTTTTTATAATTATTTTTCTATCTAAATAAAATGTTTATATTAGTAAGTAATGTATGTGTTGTGCAAAAATTTAATAACAATAGACTATTTGAATTTACTACTTTTGGGTTATAGTTCACTGTTTCTATTAACATATATTAAAGTTTCCAAGAAGAAACATTTGATCTTTTATTAGTATTAATATATTAACACTTCTGCAATGAGTAAAATCTTTATCTGAATTTTCTGAGTATAACATTGAAACATAAGCACTATTAAAATGAGTTTGGATGCTTTTTCAGAAAATATTTTTTGATGTTTTTTATCCTTGAAATTTCTAGATATATCAATGAATGAGACTATTGATATTAAATTAAATCTCATAATTATTCCTTTATTGAATTAAGTTTCCTTTTTTGTAAGAGAAATTTCATTAAAAGTAGTTACAAGTGCATGACTTATATTCCGATCTTGAAAAATTAACATCAGGCAAAGTATTGCATATTTTTTTAATTAGAAAAAAAAAGATAAATCTTATACTTGGCAATGTTATCATCATTGATATTACTACTTTTTTTTTTTTTTTTTGCTTAAATGAGCAATCTGCTAAGCACAGTGATCTAGTCAAATTTAGCACAAGTCATTTTTTTAAAATCTATTTGTGATTAGTAAGATAGATCATTAGCAATGTACAAACATTTTCCATTTCTATTCCAAGATTAGTTCCAAGTGACATTTTATTCATTGTTCTAGAAAGATCACAGGTAAGGATTCCTAATTTTCTAAACTTATTTCTAGTCCTTGTTTTTCAATATTGAGGACTTTCCTCATATATATTTGCATTAAAAATAAAATAAAAGATTGGATTCAGACAGATGATAATGGCAGTAAAAGCTTATTCAAAAAACATAAAGCACTTGAAGATAGTAATGCAAAGAAAAAAAGAGAGATGAATGAGAGAAAGAATACAGTAGAAATTACTCCTAGTATCTGACAATACCTAATCTTTGACAGCCTAACTGATATTATTGGTTGGACTTTGCTTATTGATTACTGGGTAAAGTGTTATTTCTTTCAGCTATTTAAATTCATTATCTGAACTTGTATTATTATACAAATAGGTAGAAGAAAGAATTTAAATACATTATATATTAATCCATTGCAATTTTATTTTATTAAAATTTTAGATTAGAACATTGGATTGTGATGAGTTATTGATCTGGCTGGATTTATACTAGATTTTGATTATGGATCATTTGCAAATAATAAATGAAGTATTTCAGAGCTTTAGGATTTTTTATGAGAAAGATTTATGTAAAGCTATTATTCATGGAATTTATAAGAATTTTACATTATCCATAATGTTACAAAAAAATTGCTGAAAATAATTCTAGAAAGAAAAATTAATATACCACAATGACAAAAAATTTCATAAAAATTGTCTTCTGCTATTTACAAAAAATAAATAAATAAATAAAAACACAGCTTGGAAAATATCATATCTCAAAATAAATAATGAATAACATTTCATCTTTGATTTGCAGAGGATATTGTTAGTTTAAACAATTTCTGATGAAATGCAATAAGATTAACTTTTATCAAGTTTGAAAATAAGTTTCAATAAAATTTTAAAGTAATTAACAGATTTGTATTGCCTTAAAGTCAACAATGAATAATGACTGAATTGAAGAATTATTTTCAATTAAGGCAGTTTAATATTATAATAAATAAAACAATAACACAATAAATAAATATAAGAATGCAAATGACAATTGTTATGCCCATATGTGTAAAATGAAAAGTTTGTAATAAATGTTTTCTGTTTTTAGTTATTGTTATGAAATTTGTAGTTTGAATTCAAAAACAAACAAAAGTTGCAAATATCACAAAAAATTATGGAAATAAATATATTGAGAATATTAAAAAAAGATAAAAAAAGTTAAAATTGTCATTAGTGATGATAGTATAAAGAACAAAAAATTTAAAGGAAGATAGGATACGTTCTTTATAGTAAGTAGAAATGATAATAAATAGGAGCATGTATTTTTGATTGAATAAGAAAAATCTATGTGATAAAATTAAAGCTTTATGGTGCAAATTGGATACATTCACAGTGAACATTGCTGAGAAGTAATGGAGAATTAGAGATCTTTACTCTGCAGACTTCATGCCTGATCATAATATATTCAATTTATCGGATTTATAAATATGTAATTTCTTCAAGTGATAAAACTTCATGCACCATCTACCAATTCTTTCTAAAACAATATCAACTGATGATAAATCAATCTCAGCACAATATTATTTTTATGATTATAAGATGGTGGGGGGGGGGTTTCTGTTTTATTTTAAAAATAAAAATTATGATTGTATTAATTTTAACATACTTTTGATCATTTTTTTTTAATATAGGGCAAGGATAAACAGGTCTATGAATTTATTGTTCGGCACTTTCTCGCTTGCTGTTCTAAAGATGCAGAAGGGAAAGAAACAACAGTTGAAATTGATATAGCAGCAGAAAGAGTATGTCATAAGGATATATGTTTATTTTTATTGCTAATAATTTAATCAACTAACAAAGGAAACATTTATAATTTTAATCCAAGTGTATTTTTTTATTATTTAGATAATAATAATGCATGTCCAATACAATTTGCTTATATTATTTTGATGAATAATAAATTAGATTAAATTAATACTATATATTTGGAAAAAAAATTGAAAAAGTATTAAATATATATTTTCTCCAATTATATGATATTAATATTGTCTTTATTACATTTCAATGATAGGGTTATCAGAGTTATTTATAAATTATTATATCTTGATGGATGTGAAATTGTTTTTGAATTGAATCAGTACAAATAAATTTTTTTTTAATATTATATATATTAAATATGTATTCTTATTATATTGTTCATTTTTTTTTTTTAATTTTAGTTCACTGCACAAGGCTTAATCATTTTAGCAAGAAATTATTTAGATGTATATCCTTATGACAGATGGACTACTAAGGTATTGTATATTGCTTTAAATTTTATATAATTTTAGAAGATAGAATATATAATTTAACTAAGTTTATTTATGGTTACATTCAATATCTACTGTGTTTTTAGATCATACACATTCAAATTATTATTTATGACAGTAAATTTAGATAAATACCAAAAGTCTTTACTAATATTTTGCTATAGAAATTTAAAACCAAGTTTACAGTCTTGAATTCATTATGCATTTCTGATCTAGAGAGTATGCAAAAAATATTTAGGTTGACCAACAATACTAATTTATTTGATATCATTGCATTAAGTTTGAATTTTAAAGAGATTTATTATAAATCTATAAACTTTAATCTTCTTACTATGATTTTAAATTTTAGACAAGTATAAGATTTATTAATAATTTGAGGAACAAATGCGATCATTATTAAAAATTTTATTTGATTGTCTTTCATATTTGTAATAATAATTAGATTTTCAGTTTTTTTTTTAGTATTTATCTTTTTTTAAAGAGTTTTGAAGATGTAGCAAAAGTGTTTTTTTTTTTTACTATTTTTGAATTAAAAAAAAACATTACTTTCATTGATAATATGATAATCATTTTAATGGGATGAGTATATAAAATTAGAAAGACAAATCTGAATCAATTTTTTTTTCAAATGGTTTTTAGCCTAATAATTATACTTGATGAAATCTTGTTATTACTTCTTGGGTGTAACGTATTAGAATTTTGGGAATTAAACTTTAAATATTCTATTAAGAATAGGATTCTAACTGATAAGTTACATTATAAAATGAAGTTAATAGTGCCTCAAGTTACATTCTAAAATGAAGTTAATGGTGCCTCAAGTTATATTCTAAAATGAAGTTAATAGTGCCTCCTATTGTAATAAAAGAAGGCTATTAGAATATTAAGGGTCAGTGTGTGGATATTTTATTGCAAACCAGCATATATGGGACCCAAATTTTAAATTCACATATTTTTATGAATTTGGAGACATTAGATCTTTGATGCATTTCTATTTAATGTAGTGATTTCTCATTACTTTCAAATAAAATAAATAATACCATTTTTATATACGTGCTCATTTTTACATTTTAAACATACATGCTTGTTAGAAAATATGAATTTATAAAGTGATTTTATGTTATATATATATATGAAGCTGAATATTAAATTGTGTTCTGTTGAACTTATTGTGAAACAAGATCTTAGATGATATACATAATTGCCAACTTCTAAATTGTAAGCCAGAATAATCAATTTCTGAGGAACCTATTTTTCAGTTTTTCACATCAAAATATATCATGAGAATAGGTTAGAATCTTATTCTATATAAGATATTATTTGCTTTATTTGAAAATGAGAAAGATGAAGCAAAATTATTAAATTCATTTCTATTTATAGGCAGAAAGCATCTGTATAATTACATTTTGTATTGTAGGAATTATAATCATTTCCTTTTTTTTTTTTTGTAAACCTTACTGTGAGATTATATATATTTATAGAAGGTATTATTTCGTTTTATATGAAGGAACTGTTGAAATTCACAATCTTTAATATGATATCTTTGTACATAAATAATAAGTAGATACATAAATATGTTTTGCTGAGGTAAAAACTTAATTCCATTTTACATTTCAGCAATTGAAATGTATATGCATAAAACTATCAGAATATAATTTTTGATATATCAAGAAGTTGTAATTTATAAATATGAGAGATGATATAAAATGGCTTCTTATTTAATGAAGTCAGAAGTTTCTATGCATACGCTATATGCTAGAAATCCTGCTAGCCAAGTTAAATATTTTACAAACTACAATAACATTTACTTTTTATTATCCAGTTATTTTTCATCTCTGGTTTATTCCTCCCCATCAATTCTATCCTATTTTAATGAAAGCTGTTTCAGTAGTTCCACTATACTGTCCTCATATTTCCTAATTTTGTTATAAAAACTTAAACAAAAAAAATTATTTAGCAAAGAGAAAAACATCCTAGTTTGTCTTAAGAGCTAGCCATTCTATTTTTAGAATCTCATAGAGCATTCTTAAATGAAATTTTTTTAATGCTTTTATATAACATTGATTTGGGGATCCAGGTCTCATCTTTATACAATTATTTGTAAAAAATAACAGCTTTATGTATAATTATTTAGTTGCTGTAAATATATTGCTATGATAAAATGACCTATATTTTAACTTGTTAAATGTAGTAGCAATAGATTTAAGTCTGTATTAAAAACCTTAATATTCAATCTGTTTTTCTGTTAATATATATAATAAAGATTTTATTTCAATGTCCTTTCTAAAGGGTACATGTCTGCTTTAAGTATATATTTTAATTTTTTACAATATTGGAAAAATGTTAAGGACTGTATATATGTAATATAAAGAAAAAACACTATAATAGAATATATATTTTGAGAAACCTATTATATTTTCAACTTGTTAATGTCACACTTATGTTTTTAATACAACTTTTTACTATTAAATAATATTTAAAAATCTCATTATTTATTTATTTGAATGCTATTGGTTCTCTGATTTGTCAAGTGTTATTTAACAATAAAATACTGTTGTATTGATGCTAATGTTTTGAAAGTATACTAGTTTTTAAAATTGACTATTATAATTTCTGTATTATGTACAATAATGGCAGAGGTTCATTTTATTAATACTGTATTTATATATATACACACACACGCATATAATTTCCTGGTTGCTTTTAATTGAAGACAATTTATGACCTAGCCAAACAGCCTTGTCCATGCTTCTGCCTTCAGCTAGTTTTAGATTTGTTATTAATTATTTGCACTTGATTCTATCTATATAATCTTGTCATGCCCTCCCCCCACCGGTTATTTTTTTTTTTTACATTATCTATATGAGATTTTATTTTTCTCATTTAAATGTGTGTTTTGTTTATTTTGATATGTGAGCAATTATAAATTTCATAAAACTTTTTATTTTTCATTTTTAAGATTTCATATACAATTTTAAAATTCTCTTTTTAAAAATAATTATATTATTTTTTCTCATGATCCAGCTCTGCTTCATGTAACAAATTTGACTGTTCTATAAAATATTTATATAACTATTATATGTATATGTGTATATTTATATATATTCAAATATTTAATTGAAATGTCTTGGCATTATATGTTGTATAAAATTTCTTATTATTTTATTTGTTATTTTTCTAGATTATTCCAACATTTAATATGAATGAAAAATTTCAGCCATCAGTTATTAAGGTGAATTTATTTTTTTAATAATAAAAATTATTTTTAACTAAATCACATGTATATATAAAAGGTTCATTATAAAAATTGAAGAAATTGTTTTCTTAATTTTATTTATATTCTATAAAACATGTTAATAGAATCGATTTTTTATATTTAATAAATTTCTTCACATTTATGTAAATAGAATTTATATAATTTGATTGGCATTTATTTTATTAATAAAGCAAAATACATTTCAGAAAATATGTAATAGGCATTCAGTTAGAATTAGGTATATTTTTGGAAATATTTTTACTATATTTAGTAAATTGATGCTTTCCACAGTTTTTTTTTTCAATCATTATTTATAATTGTATAGATTCAAATTAACATTAATTTTTTTGCATTGAATATTTTAAACCTCTATTATAAATTAACTCACTCCCTTCTCCTTCTAATGGAACAATCATTTAGGATTCATGGCAATTACCGTAAGAGATATATATTATCTCTAATTCTTTTTAATAGCATATATAAAGAATATTGTAATTGTTGCATTATTACATCTAAAACATTGAGTTGTCACTTTTGTTTATTCAATGTTTTAGATATTATAACGTGAGAATTATAATTTTATTGATATATGCTTATATAGAAGTTGACAATTAAGATTGCATCATATTAATTTTACTGTTAATTGTATTAATATTTTTTTTCTATTTGGTCAGTTTTATTATTATTAATCAGTGTAGAAATAGCAATTTGTTAAAATTGCACATTACAGCCTTTTTAAATATGCTATAGTTTTATAAAAAAAATTATTAAATGTAATAATTTCTGTAGGTAATTTAGTACTTCATTTTTTACTTTGCCTGGCAATAAATTTAATGCTAAAATTTATGATTTTTTTTATAAAAAAATTGAATAATAGCTCTTTTTATGGTACTGTATTAAAAATTTAGAATTAGCTGTCAACAAAATCTTTTTACAAAAAAAAAAAGTGTCTTTTATCAAAGTAACGCTCAGAACTTTATCTTCAATTATATATTAATTTTTTTCAATGAAGTGTTTATTTCTGAATTTATCTTTATATATATAATTAATGTACTTAACTTTTTCAGTATTAATAGTTTTTTTAATGTTGTTGTTTGTGGGCATAGAAGTTATGTCTGTATATTTTGCAGATAAACAAATTTCACCATAATTAAACCTTATGCATATAATAAAATGTCATATCTTTTAAAAGCTGCCACATATAAAGTTACTTTATATTAATAAATAATCAAATGCTGTATAGATTGATATCATTAATTTATTTTGAAACTGACAAACTTTTTTTTTTAATCTTTAGATGGTTGATGGAGAAACAACTCCTCCACCACTTTTGACAGAATCTGATTTGATTGCTTTAATGGAAAAACATGGGATAGGTAAATTTGTAAAATTAAACTTTTTCAAAATTTTATTTATTTATATACACCTGGGTCTCGTTTTACGCGATAGATAGGTTCCTCAGAAAACACGCGCAAACGAAATCCGCAAAAATAGACGTAACTTACATTGAAGGGGGGGGGATGCGGTCTGTGATTTTTCAATATTCGCGTAAAAGCAAAGCACCAACGTAAAATTACTTTAAAATTCGCGCAAAAAAAAATATAAGGAAATAAAATATGACTAATAAAAATTTTCAAATTTGGAAAAAATTTATACAAGACAAACTTTTTTTAACTATAATATTTAATTTTATTCATAATAATATATTTTTATGCATAATTTACAGCTATTTGCTGAAAAACACATTCGTTTGCAAACAACTAGCGCCAACTTCACACTCATGTTGTAAAAGTGGTTTTCTAGTGATAACGTAATTAGTAATTAATCTTTGAGACAATGATTTTATTAATTGTTTATGAAACTAACAACTAAAAATTAAATTCTTATTTTTGTCTTTAATTTTCAATTCGGTTTAAAAATCAAATTTCACATTAATTTCAAGTCGCAGTAAGTAATTTTTAAATTGTTAATTACAATTAAAAATCAGATTTTAATTTTTAATTGTCAAATTTAATTATGCCCTCTGCTATTACAGACCTTTTAAAAATAAACTTGTGGACACTAAATGATTAATAATTGATTACGTTTTTTTTTTTAAAAAGCAAAAACAGAATGTGATTTAAAATGCAAAATTAACACGTACAATGTTTGAACAAATTTACATTATAATCTTGTAAAATTTAGTGTATGTATACATAAAATGTGGAAATTATGATTTTAATTTCATTATTGCATAAAATCTTACTATTATAAAGCACTGAAAATATTGAAATTACTAAGATGAAAGTCGAATTCCAATAATGTGCTATTACTTTCAATATAACGTAAGTGCGCGAAATTTATTATTTAAAGTAATAGCGTATTATCAGAGCTCATACATCTGGGTCTCTTTTTACGCGGACTTATTTAACATGATTTTGAAGTTACGCAACGCGGACTTATTTAACACACTTCCGGTGAAACACGAATCGCGTAACTTCAAAATCGTGTTAAATAAGTCCGCGTAAAAAGAGACCCAGGTGTATATCATTAATTTCCAACCATAATCAATTCATTGCAGGATAGTCTCTGAATTTAATTCATATTCTCTAATCTATAGCTTCTATTATTTCACAGATCTATACATCTCAAATGCAATCTTTTCATTTTTGACAATCTCCTAGAATTCAGTTTAGAAATTTAGTTAGTTATTGTCATTTTTTCTAGAAAAATATTCAGTCAAACTATTTTGTCTTTTATTTTTTAATGACACCACAGAATATCTTTGTTTTTTCTATATGTGGATGTTTCAATAAAAGGGATTCACAAAGAAACAAAGCTGTTGTTATTCACATTTTTTTCTCATGAAATCTTATCTATTTGATATATATTTATAAATAAATAAAATAAGTTAAAAAAAAAAAAGTTAACATTTGCTTTGATATATATATATAAATATAATTAAATGAAACTATATTAAATCTACATGCACCTACTACAGGATATTTTTAAATACTACCAATTGATGGAAAAGTCTATCAATTTTTTACATGGTGTGACTTGGACTCTGCCCTCATCAAGCATCTTTGAAATAATCATTTTATCAATATTGATCATAATAGTGATATTTAAACTTTAATAACATTGCTGTATTGTTGAATTATTAGTTTTTTCAAAAGTATCTGATCATGATAAAGTTTGAAATATATATTGTATAGAATATTGTTTTTTTTTTATCACTTGGTATTATTTAGAAGTTTAAAAATCCTGCAGAATTAATATTGCTTTGGTTAATTATATACTCACAAATGCTAATAAGTGGACTTAGTCTGTGTATATTAATATCTTTGTGTGTCAGGAATATTATACAAGATGAGAAAACAATGGAGATGACTCTTATTAACTCTAATAATGCTTACAAATAGTCAGTTTTCATGTTCTAAAATGCATAGCATTTGGTGATCACATAATTTGTAGCAATAAAAACTGTGATTGTGCATCATATTAAATTTGCTTATGCTAGATCAGCAATCTGCAAACTATGGCTCACAAGCTCTTTGATCCTAATCTCATGGCTTTTTTAATCAGCCAAAACTCTCCATACAGTAGTGCCATCTCAGTGCAAGCCAGAGTAATCGATGGATGCAAAAAAGGTTTGTGCATAAAATCCCTATCTAGTGCCTACTCATCCAATATCCCCAGACTAGTTTCCAGCTTGTGGCTTTCATCACTGGGGAGCCTTAGATCTGAGAGCCCTGCACCTAGATCTTAGAATCTAATGCAACCCTCCAGCAGTCACCATTTATCTCCACTTAACTATAAAATTTAGGAGTCTAAAATTGAAAACATAATAATATTTTCAATCCAAGCTCATTAGCTTATATAGTATATAGGTATGAACTCAATTCAGTATCCATACATTTTGTTGTCTTTGGTTTTTTAATAACCATAGCCACCACTATCCTTTTAGGCAGGATTGGTATTAAACCACTCAGTGCAAAGCCAGAATAATCAATGGATGCAAGAAGGTTTGCTCATAAAATGCCTATCTAGTGCCTACTCATCCAATATCCCCAGACTAGTTTCCAGCTTGTGGCAGGAGGGTTGTATTAGATCTTAAGATCTAGGTGCCGGTCTCTCAGATCCAAGGCTTCTCACTGATGAAAGCCACAAGCTAGAAATTAGTCTGGGGACACTGGATGAGTATGCACTAGAAAGGGATTTTATGTACAAATCCTTTTGCATCTTTGATTACTCTGGCTTACACTGAGTGGCACTACTATATGAAGAGTTTTGCCTGTTTTAACAGTTTGAGCAAGCATAAGAAATGGTGATCATGTGATGTTTAATGGTTTGATACCAATCCTGCTTTTTTAATCATGGACAAACATAAACACAGTTTTTATTTCCTCTTGTAAATAAATATTTTGATGACTCTTGGAGAGAAAAAATGTGCATTTCAATCTTGTTTCTTAATTCAGCCTTATATATGTAAAGTAGTAATTATTGTATATATTATCATCTACATTTATAAACCTATTAAAATCTTGAATAATTGGCTTTATTGTCTTGATGAATATTTAAATGTTAGAAATTTGTGAATAAAAATCAAACTGTGAAAGTAATTTCTTTTCTTTTGTTAGGGTGTATACAGATTCTATTACATTCTAGTACTAAAATAAATGTTCAAATATATCCTCAGCCATTCAGAAATTCATATTTTTCATTTCTTTCTTTATGGCACTTTAATGGGGGGGGGGGGATCACTTCTTTCCTTGCGGCTCTCTAATGAGAGGGGGAGAGTTGCCTTTTTTCATTGAGCATGGGGAGGGGTCACTTCTTTCCTTGTGTTTCTTTAATTGGGAGTGGTAAATACTCTTGTTAAAAAGTTTGCCGATCCCTGTACCAGATGATAATAAAGTAGAGAACTGCTCTTGTCATATTATGTAAGCTGAAATTTGATGATTTGTTATTATTACTATGAAGATAGCTGAAAGTCATATTATAATTAAATTGATTTATTGATATATATTAATTATATATATAACAAATAGTTATATGTATATATATATGTGTGTGTAAATAATAAATAAAACAAATCATAGCGATCTTAAACTTTTAAATCATATCATAATTGCAGAAACACTTTCAAATATTGGCATGCAATCATTATCAAAACTTTCAACTACGGTTTTTGTTATTTTCTTTAATATTTAAAACTTAAATGTTACTCTGCTTTATTTATTTATTATGTATGTTGATTGTGGTTTATATTGATCTTACATATTTTATTATTATTAAGAAAAGAATTAAAAGGAAAACAAAAAGAATTAAAAAAAAAAATTGGATTAATATTTTGGAATACAAATATTGGAAATTATAAAAAAGAACAAAAAAAAAATTATGTATTAGCTTTATTGACTAATAAATAATGAAGCAATGGATCTGAAGTCCAATCCATGCTTCACATCTTCCTATAAACTTGATTAATATTGTAAACCTAAATTAAGTTTATAGGCCAATATCAGCAGGGTTTTGCATTACAGCTAAAATTAATTACGTTTATTAAATTTGTATTTGCTTGTTCTTTTAAATAAATTCCATTGTAACATTAAAATGCTGTTAAAAATATTACTTGTGAAAACCGTTTAGTCAAACATATATATACGTCAAGCATATATATATGAGTTAATGCAAAATTCTGCTGAAATAAAACGCTTATTGTATTAAAAGAAATAAGAATGTATTTTACTTTTAAATCTTGTTCAAATATTTAGTATGATTTGATTTTGAGATAAGCCCACCAACATTTTCTAAAAGAATGTATATTTTTAATTAGTTAAGCCCATTCAAGTCAAATTAAAGATGGCCTTCTCTTTCTTTTTTTTTAATTAATAAAATCCCAAAGTTTAAAGAAAGAAATTTAGAGTAAAAAAGTAAAAGTTATTTTTAGAAGGTGTTACTTTGAAACAAAGGAGCATGGGGAGGCTTATCAAGATCTCAGATCATACAAACAATAGAAGGTAGCTGACAGAGAGGGTATAAATAAAAGGGAGAACAAAAGATCAGGCATTCAGATTTTCCTTTTTGAAAAAGGTGAGTCAATCAGAGTTTCCTTTTGGAACAAGCATTCAGATTTTCCTTTTTGGAAAAGAGCAGTCATTCAGATTTTTCCTTTTGGGAAAAGATCAGTCATTCAGATTTTCCTTTTGGAAAAGATTATTCATTCAGAGTATTCTTGCGGGCTGTCAGATTGCTCCGTGGAGAACTTTAGAAATTTTGCTGTTGCCTGTTGTGATTTTATTATATGAATTCGATGGAGTCTACCATGCTTGGCTAGGCAAATAAATAACTTTGTCTACCGCCGAGGGTTCCTCAATACCAGAAAAATGCCGTAGTATTTACTCAATCGTCATCTGAACTCTGTGCCGTGTCTGGAGGACTTTTTGTGAAACCATGCTACCGATTTCCACTTTCCTTGTCCGGACAAACACATCTCATCAGACGGATCAAGCTACGCCCGTCGATGGAACATGACCAAGGAATAAGGACGGTAATCATATCTCTCCTCATGAACTATTTATTATGCTACCCTTTTTGTCCATACTTTTTATAATTGCTTTCTTGAATATTTATGAAATGTGTGCTTAATGATATTTATAATGTAACTATTTTTATTAGACTAGTTAGATATATGTATATGTGATCATCTATCTAGATATTTAACCCCTTTTCCTTCGCTATTCTTCATTACTCCCATGTGTAAATATTTTAATTCTATTGCGGTTAAGTTTATTAGTTAATTGTTCATATAAAAATCCCTTTCCAGTTTTATTCATACTTGTAAAATTTAGTACGAGTAAGTTTCCTTTTTTTGTTTGCCAACTTGATCTCCTCGATAACGCTTCTTTTGTCCGCCATTAGCTTCTTACGTATGTCAGATTTAGCGATATACATCTTAAATGATTTTAAACTCTGTTTTAGTGCAAAGCAATTAGAAACTGCTTTGCGAAAGATTTTTATTATTGCACTTTATCGAGCAGATTCGAGTTGACAATGTTTAATAAAACTGGGAAGGAAAGATTTAGACCGCAAGCATATTAATCGGGTTTTCATTGTCTCATTAGTTATTCATAAATTTCGGGGAATAGCGAAGGCCATTAAATTATTAATAATATTTCAAATGTCATTTATTAAAGATATTTATTTAACTAAAAAGCTTGAGTTTGCTAGTTATCTTTCAATGCTTTGTTTTACTTTTAAATGATCCAGGCACGCAGAACACATATTTCT
This sequence comes from Epiperipatus broadwayi, assembly GCA_028023455.1. Lineage (NCBI taxonomy): Eukaryota > Metazoa > Onychophora > Udeonychophora > Euonychophora > Peripatidae > Epiperipatus > Epiperipatus broadwayi. The sequence goes on from JAQFVV010012497.1 coordinate 884,171, forward strand.
AAGTATTTTTGCAATTTAACTATTTAAGCTCCGTAGGTGGTTCTGTCCATGTCTCCCGCTGATGCTAAGCTCGTGGCTCGGGAAGAAAATATCTATGCGTGTCTCAGATAGTGTTGTTCGGTTCATGATAGCTTCGAGACTAGACGAATAGGGCAGAGGTCATAGTATTCTTGGTTTAATATCTCGCATATGGGTGGCCTCGAGGTACTTTTGCCTAGTATTCGAACTGGGTTAAATCAACATACATCATCTGACTGTCACAGTAGATTTTTTTTTTTCCGCATTCTGGCGTCCATCGTGTGGCTATTCGAAATTTTCCACACCCTGTAGGCAGCGTTTATGTTTTAAATAATAGTATATATGTAGAATTTTTTTTTGTCCTCGGATTTGTACGCATATATATAGTGATTGTTTTAGATAACACGAATAATTGTTAGTTATACGTGAATTTTTTGCTTCAAGTTGTCGCAGTGGGACGAATGTCATTTTTTTAAAAAAAAAAAATTTTTAGTACCCTGAGAAGTTTGTTTTGGTCTAATATATTTATATAAAAAATATATATATATATATAATTTTTTCTGAGTCTTGTTTCCTAATGTGAGCAAATGTCATTTTTTAAAATTAATTAAAAAGTTAAAGGTGTCATAAAGTAAAAATTTTTTTCCGAGTTTGGTATATATATGAAATGAATGTTTTACATTTAGAAAAGTTAACACTCCATTAGTTTTTTTTTATATATAGTGAATATATATATTAATGAGAATAAATATCAGAGTTATAGCAAGATTTTTTTTTTCCGAATGAGTAGTTTTGTCGATGGCCAGTTGCCATATTGTTGTTTATCGTATAAAGTATATACCTTCGATGAGGCGGAAGTGTCAAATATATACCCACCCGCCCTCCCTTAAAATAGCTTTCGTACTTTATGTTACTTTAGTAATGCTTAAATCTGAGAAGTTTTAATATAATAATGTTTTTTCGAAATATAACATTTTAGTTAAAGGTGCAAATAGATAATAGAATTATGTTTCCGTTGTACAAATTTTTGTAAAGATTAAAATTGATAACATTCTTTCGTTAATAGAAATTTTTTGTAAGATCAAAAAGTTTGATAAGTTCAAACTATAGTGTTTCACTTTCTCTGCGTTAGTTTCCTTAATTAAATCAATAATTTTAATCATGCAGAATTTTTTTTTTCACTTTTAAATATTTTGAAATTACGTTCCGTGCAAACAATAGATATAAAATAAGTTTTGTTTCAATAATAACAAACTTAATTGTCAACTTTATGAAAAGTAAATGCGTATGTTCGTTAATAAATATATATATTAAAGATATATTTTTGTATAACATATATGTCAGCCACCCTTTAGTTAAGATTTTTTTTTTCCATTTCGGATTATGCTATTGAATCATTTATTGAGTAACCGTTAGGTGAAGACCCTTTGAGTAACCGTTAGGTGAAGCCCTTGTTTTTTAGTAACCATGTTTGGTGAAGACCCTTAGAGTAACCGTTTAGGTGAAGACCCCTTACATTGTAGAGTTCTCGATTGCTGTGTAGCCTGAAATAATAGGTCTATGTCCGCAATCATTGTTTCCCTGTCATAGTTGCGACCAGCGTTTACTAGCCTGAAATAATAGGAGTATGCGGTTGGCAATTTGACATCTTTCTAATAAATTCATGTACATGATAATAAAAGAAATATTTGTATAGGTATATCTGTTTGTATATTTATATGTAGTCATATATATGCTTATTTAATGATGTACATATTCATATATATGGATGCATATGGTATACACTTCGTTATAGTTCGGTAAAACCCGTTTTTATATAAATGTTTTTTAAACAGTTTTGATTTCAATGCATGATTCTGTAAAATTGCGTGATAATTGTTAATCTATTTCGGGTGTGACCAAAATGGTAGTTGGTTTCGATCCCAGGTTCATAATTCGGAGTGGCGGTTATCATGGGATTTTACTTTTATTTTAATTGTTTTTTGTATTAATATTTTGTTTTGTTAATCGTACTTTAGGCTGGTTAAATTTTTTTTCTGTCTTGACCAAAATGGTAGCGTGGTTTCGAACCCAGGTCAGACATGTTACCTTACTTAGTTGTTATACGTCTTAGACTTACTTAATATTGTCATTTAAAATACCATTTACTTATTCATGCAGAGATTTTTTTGAAAGTAAAGTGAAAATCAAAATAAATTGTAATCGCATTAAATTTTATAAACCTTATCAATGTGTGCTTGGATCATTATCCATTAATATGTATATTTGATATGGCCATTGTCTTGTCGACTGGCGCCCTTCTCAAATAAATTTGTCGGCAAGTGCAATCTCTCATATCGGATATCAAATAAACCAAACTATAGTAGATGATCAAAATAACAATGTATGCATAGTGAGCCAAAATAATTTTTAAACATGACTTACGTATATTTTGCTCACATATTTTTTATATATATACTTGTATTAATGTAAATGCATTTTTTAGTTGTTTCAGGTGTCAGAGAAAGCCAGGTCAAGCTGTAAGTGTGTTATTTTAATTATATTGGGACAAAATAGCAGTGATATTTTAATGAAATATAACAATAAATAAAGTGAGGAGACTAATATGTAGTATAAATATTAAAGACAGACACGGCAGGATTTTATATATATATATTTTCATGTACAAACAGATACATATAGGCATAGGGTTAAGATAGGACCTCGTAAGGTAGGCAAAGTTAAATTTCTGAAAACATATAAATAAAACAGATAGTTGGAACTTAGAATAGTGACTTATTTTAGAAAAAAATAATTTTTTTTTGTGTTAATAACTAGTATAAAAATATACTTATCCAGATTGTTTATTAAAAGACAAACACATTTTACAAACAAAGTGAATGTTATATAACAAAATAGCCAATATTAGGCAAAAATGGACCAACCGAAGAAAGTTGCAGATTATGACAGCGATGAGGAGGTAATGCTCAACCTTCCAAATACAGCAACATCGACTCATAGTGACCAAGAAAACAATGTGAAAGATCTCATCACAGAAATGAGACAAGAAAACAAAATGATGATGAACATGTTAAAACAATTCATGAATATGACATCACAAAGACTGGACCGTTTGGAGGAAAACATGGCGCTCCACCAACATACTATTGTAACAAAAGTATTGCCAGACGAGGATACTCACTTTAAATGGCAACCCCAACAGAAGCAAGATGATACACAACTTAAATCATTGATAGATAATGAATTAGGAAAGGATATGCATGCCTTGGACGTGTCAGTCAAGCATCAAATACAGGAGGGAGAAGAAAATGGACAGATGAAGGTGGATAAAGAGGAAATGAACATTCATCAACAGATGAATCCAATCCAGGCGCAACAAGGCAACCAAATCCTTACGCCAATAATAATTAATCCGGTAACATCTCCTGTGGCAAAATTCGTACATATACAATGTTTTAGAGGGGAACCAGGGGGAAACCCTAGACACCACCTAGACAGTCTCAAAATGTTTTTTCAATTTCAGAATATGACAGAACATGAAAAAGTGGCGATCTCCAGTCATCATTTAAAAGAGTCTGCCAGAAACTGGTGGAACACTCTGTCTATACAACCACAAACATTTATGGAATATGAGAATGCAATGTTGTCAATGTATTGGAGTGCAGAGCGGCAGGAAGGTTTGATGTATTCCATAATGCATGAAAGATACCCAGCTAACCATCAAGAGACTTATGCTCAGTTTTTTGTTAGGCAGGTAAATCGAATTAAAGCCCTAAGTGCATTCAATTATCCAGAAATGCAGATAGTAAGGATGATTAGGCACAACATGCCACCCTGGATAAGGAAAATATTAATAGGCACTCAAATGCAAGATATTCAAGGCACGATTCGGATACTAACTGACATTGACTATGGAAACTTAGAAGAAAACCAAAATGATAGGGTCATGAACCCGTCCAAAAGTACAAGGCAGTATATACCACCGGATCCTGGGAAATATAGGCATTAAAATAGATACATAACTTGTTAGATTAAAACAACACGGACTCGTTTTAAGATATAGCAGATTGAATTATGGATAAACTGTTAGTTATTTAGTAAAAGAAAGAAAAACTGTTAGTCAGTAATATAAAATTAAAAAATAAACAAGAAATAAACAGTCAACCCACCTCCCACCACCACTTAACCCCAACCCCAAGCCTTTTTTTTTTTTTTTTTTTTTTTTTTCTCTAAATATTGAGAAGAAAAAAAGGGAATGAAAACCCAACCCACCCTTCACCCCCCCCTATAAACTTGATTAATATTGTGTAACGATATATAAATATGTCGTTACATTAATTTAAAATAAAAACTTAAAAGTTCGCAAATAAAAGTAAAAAAACTAAACGCTAAAATTAAAAATGTTTTGTTATACGTATATACATTCGCACAGATGCTAAACTTTAAAAATATTTTTTTTAATAAATAAAAAAAGGTATTTGAATGTATTTTTTTATAAAAAAAGATTTATAAAAATATTTTAATAAAAAAATAACATAAATTAAAATAAAAACAGGTATTAATTAATTCCTGTAATCTATAAATGGAAATGATTGTTTATTAATTATCTTAAAGCTGTTTAATTAAAAAGTCAGATGGAAAGTTAGATAAGAGAAGAAAGGGATTTTAGCTTGACCAATGGAAGCCAAATAAAGGCCCGGACCATAACAAAAAAACAGAACAGTGACGTTTTTGTTCATGGAATCCATAGGAGGACTATAAAAAGAAAAAAATATTGAGTTCCAGCAGAGAGTTTTTCCCACTTGATTTGATGACAACGGTAAGACGCACTTGCCGTTCTCTCTCATTTTTTTTTGTTTGTTTTAAAAAATAAAAATGCAAAGACTGTGATACCAGGACAGAACCAGCAACTGCCACCTCCAAAACATCAGACCGGTCTTCCAGGAAAGTCTGCATGGGAATTGCCAACGGGAACAGGGACTTTTCTACCGTAAGCAATAGAACTGAACAATTGTTAAAAATCATAACATTAATTAAGAACTTTAAAGATTGATAAGTAAATTTATTTTTATAAAAAGGAACTTTTCTCTGACCTATGTGTCAACTAAATTGATAATGTGAAATTTTATATATGTGGGCGTTTGATAAAAAAAAAATCATTTCCATTTATTATTTATTGTATTGATATTTATTGTTAAATTTTGAATGAGTAAATTTTAAGTTGTTTATAGACGCTTGCATGGATTCGTTTAGCGGTTAATTATATTTTGGTTTTCATATTTGATCAAAATATATAGACATTCGATAAATAATGATTCTTACGGTGAGTATCTAAAATGTATTTATTCGGATGTCTTTTAAGTTATTGGTGACAACGCAAGCATCTTATGGTGAATACTATTGGGTTACTTATAAGTTTCCCTCTGTGATTGTCGTGTATCAATAATTTTGTATTTTGATCGGTTATGTTTATTTTGAAATGTTTTTGACCGTGGAATCTATGCAGTCTGATCTGTACCCAACATTTTTAAACAACTCTGTGCGAACATATCTAAATGTTAAAATTAAGTCGGGCGTGAATGGCTATATAGATTTGTAAAGTTATATTAGGGGAGGGAAATCTTAGGTTATTTGTGTCATTGTTGAATTGGGTCAATGGATTGGATATATTTGTGTAATTAGTAGATGTAGTATGAGTTTCGCTACGTGCAGAATCGCTGTATACACCGCACCAACCCTTTGCCTATGGATGGGATTGTAAGTCGGCAAAAAGGATCGCGGTCCCTTCCTATGGAGTTTTTATTTTATTGTTCTTCTTGCTATACAGATGTCATATTCCTGTATTAGACAAGAGTCAATGTTTTCTTAAAATATATTGTTCAGATGTCCATTCCTGACAGTATAGTATCTTTGTGCTGTTGTATTTTCATGCTACATTGAATACATAAATGTATCGGATGGATTGATGCCAGTTTGACTGCGAATTTTAGCCTAGGGTTAAATAGGGATAGAATGTTTTATTTTCAAATGCAGATCTATGTAGTCTATTCATACTTGACAATCTAAATAAAAAAAAAAATTAAAATCATTGAAATTTATATAAATGTAAAATTAAAGAGTAATAAGAATATAAAAATCTAAAAAAATGTTAAACCTATTCCTCGAGTTTAGAATGATTTTATATGTGCGTAAATAAATATTTTATGTGTTAATTTCTGGCAGTGGCTTTTATTCTTTTATATTTAAGATATAAAATTACGATATTTTATTATCTCTGCTTCTCACTGAGCTAGTGACTTGGGCTAACGACTGGAATCAAAATTTAAGAAAAAAAAAAAAATTTTTTTTTTGTTTTTGACTTGCGTATCTGCCTACTTTATCAATTTTTCTAGGTTCAAATGCCTAGATGGTGCCCTGTAGTGCAATTTACGTGAAGTCTCCTCCTCCGGATCGTTACAGTAACAAGTTAAATTTTACACCAAATAAAGAGTAGGCTTGAACTCACCTGGCACAAATTCTTACCTCTGACCTGAAGCAACAGCATTTTTTTTTAAACATTTTTTTTTTGCTCACTAACTATTGGGAAATGAAGCAATGGATCTGAAGTCCAATCCATGCTTCACATCTTCCTATAAACTTGATTAATATTGTAAACCTAAATTAAGTTTATAGGCCAATATCAGCAGGGTTTTGCATTACAGCTAAAATTAATTACGTTTATTAAATTTGTATTTGCTTGTTCTTTTAAATAAATTCCATTGTAACATTAAAATGCTGTTAAAAATATTACTTGTGAAAACCGTTTAGTCAAACATATATATACGTCAAGCATATATATATAAGTTAATGCAAAATTCTGCTGAAATAAAACGCTTATTGTATTAAAAGAAATAAGAATGTATTTTACTTTTAAATCTTGTTCAAATATTTAGTATGATTTGATTTTGAGATAAGCCCACCAACATTTTCTAAAAGAATGTATATTTTTAATTAGTTAAGCCCATTCAAGTCAAATTAAAGATGGCCTTCTCTTTCTTTTTTTTTAATTAATAAAATCCCAAAGTTTAAAGAAAGAAATTTAGAGTAAAAAAGTAAAAGTTATTTTTAGAAGGTGTTACTTTGAAACAAAGGAGCATGGGGAGGCTTATCAAGATCTCAGATCATACAAACAATAGAAGGTAGCTGACAGAGAGGGTATAAATAAAAGGGAGAACAAAAGATCAGGCATTCAGATTTTCCTTTTTGAAAAAGGTGAGTCAATCAGAGTTTCCTTTTGGAACAAGCATTCAGATTTTCCTTTTTGGAAAAGAGCAGTCATTCAGATTTTTCCTTTTGGGAAAAGAGCAGTCATTCAGATTTTCCTTTTGGAAAAGATTATTCATTCAGAGTATTCTTGCGGGCTGTCAGATTGCTCCGTGGAGAACTTTAGAAATTTTGCTGTTGCCTGTTGTGATTTTATTATATGAATTCGATGGAGTCTACCATGCTTGGCTAGGCAAATAAATAACTTTGTCTACCGCCGAGGGTTCCTCAATACCAGAAAAATGCCGTAGTATTTACTCAATCGTCATCTGAACTCTGTGCCGTGTCTGGAGGACTTTTTGTGAAACCATGCTACCGATTTCCACTTTCCTTGTCCGGACAAACACATCTCATCAGACGGATCAAGCTACGCCCATCGATGGAACATGACCAAGGAATAAGGACGGTAATCATATCTCTCCTCATGAACTATTTATTATGCTACCCTTTTTGTCCATACTTTTTATAATTGCTTTCTTGAATATTTATGAAATGTGTGCTTAATGATATTTATAATGTAACTATTTTTATTAGACTAGTTAGATATATGTATATGTGATCATCTATCTAGATATTTAACCCCTTTTCCTTCGCTATTCTTCATTACTCCCATGTGTAAATATTTTAATTCTATTGCGGTTAAGTTTATTAGTTAATTGTTCATATAAAAATCCCTTTCCAGTTTTATTCATACTTGTAAAATTTAGTACGAGTAAGTTTCCTTTTTTTTGTTTGCCAACTTGATCTCCTCGATAACGCTTTTTTTGTCCGCCATTAGCTTCTTACGTATGTCAGATTTAGCGATATACATCTTAAATGATTTTAAACTCTGTTTTAGTGCAAAGCAATTAGAAACTGCTTTGCGAAAGATTTTTATTATTGCACTTTATCGAGCAGATTCGAGTTGACAATGTTTAATAAAACTGGGAAGGAAAGATTTAGACCGCAAGCATATTAATCGGGTTTTCATTGTCTCATTAGTTGTTCATAAATTTCGGGGAATAGCAAAGGCCATTAAATTATTAATAATATTTCAAATGTCATTTATTAAAGATATTTATTTAACTAAAAAGCTTGAGTTTGCTAGTTATCTTTCAATGCTTTGTTTTACTTTTAAATGATCCAGGCACGCAGAACACATATTTTTAAGTATTTTTGCAATTTAACTATTTAAGCTCCGTAGGTGATTCTGTCCATGTCTCCCGCTGATGCTAAGCTCGTGGCTCGGGAAGAAAATATCTATGCATGTCTCAGATAGTGTTGTTCGGTTCATGATAGCTTCGAGACTAGACGAATAGGGCAGAGGTCATAGTATTCTTGGTTTAATATCTCGCATATGGGTGGCCTCGAGGTACTTTTGCCTAGTATTCGAACTGGGTTAAATCAACATACATCATCTGACTGTCACAATAAGTAATATAAAGGCTTCTTAAATATGAACAATTGACTTGCCAACACTCTTATGTTATCATTGTAAAATAAATGATGTTAATTATTGATGTCCATGAAGAAATATTTATATAGACTAAGTGCAATGAGCCATGAATCACGCTATACTTTGTTTTAAGCCCCCTTTGCATTTAAACATATATATCGTGAAATAACTCATGTTTTATAGATAAACAATGGTTTAATTAGAATATGTATTGTTTATTGAACTGCTAATTTACAATACTTTTCAACATGCACATATGTATAGTACGCATATGTAAATTAAAAGTATAATATAAATTAAAAAAATGTTAAAAATAACATCAATAGTAATAAATTACGATACATTTCCCTATATTTTACTGAATCTATGTTAATTTATTCATTTTATGGCAAAATAAGAATAAGAAAAAAAACTTACTGTAGCTTATTTTTATTTGTTAAAAAAAGTTAATAATGAAATATCTGACATTCTCCGAAATTAAATAGCTATGGATGATCCCTTACCAATAACTTTTTCTCATATAGAAACATAATAGACTAGTCTCTTTTTATAAAAAAATTACGATCTCTAATTGTTTTAATATTTTTAGAATCAGTATTAAGTTAAGTATATTCAAAAATTTTGTAAAACATTTAGAATTACTCTTACAAAATATTTTATTATGTGAAATACTGCTTATCAAATTTGGAAAGAATAATAAATGAAGAATCAAATGTATATACTTTTGACATAAACTGAAGAAATTTTATTAACAAACACGATAGTAAATGGCATATTGCAAAATTTATTTAGAAATCCCCCCCCCCCCCCCAATAATCACTTATGGTGCTCAGAGGAAAATAATGACTACTCAAATATTATAAATTTGTGAATTTTAATGATTTTTTTTTTTGTTTATTTAAATTTTTCTTTGGATAGCATAAAATTGAAGTTGTATAGTTAAATACAGTATAGTTTGAGGCTCCACATTCGCATAACATTTAGCTTAATAAATTTAATTTTTAAAACTAAAAAAAAAAAAAATTGTTTTTAAATGTTCTGGTTTTTTATTCCTCCTGACAGATGTTATTTTTTATGCTATGTAATTAATGGTTTCAACTTAGATTGCTAGGTTTAAGTGGTTATTGTCTGGTTACATTATAGCTGAAATTTTATCTAGATTATTATATGGAAGATTTCCTGCTTTGTTTTTTTTATTACATCTATAAGTCTGTGAAAATCTTTCATATTTAAATATCAAAATGCCACACTTTTATATGTCTAAACAAAAAATAAATAGGAATGTGTAAAAAGAGAGCATATTAATAATAACTTACCCTTTTAATGAATCAGAGATATTTAATGAATGATGTCAGGATCTTTGAAATTCTTTCTCAAGATAATCTATTCAATTTTTATGGGACTGTAAAATATACAAGTAAATCTTGTACTTTATATTCTTAGATGTTTGATATCTATTTAGCCTAGGATACCAATCATTTCTGTTTTGACCACCATATTAATATGACTGGATTACTTAGATAAACTTGAAAACTTTATCTTTTATCTAAGAAGAATTAAATTTCTATTTATTAACCAGTATTAGTTAGACGTGTCATTGATTGTGTGAAAAAAATTCTAAATCTATTTGATAAATTCTCAGGTATTTACAAAAAAAATTAAGCTTGTCTGAGCTTGAACTTAAGTTATAGTATAAGCATAATAAGCAAATACATTAATTTCTATATTGCAAGACCCTTTATGGTAAATAATAAATCATTGATTTCAATAGAAAAATGTACATTTTCTCATGTAGAATTTATATTACAAATGTCTTCAAAAGAAGCTTTTTTAAGATCATCTGGAATTTGAGAAATGAATCATATAATTAATAGGAAAGTTTCTTAGAGATCAAAGAATGATAAATAGATTCTATTAAAGATAATATTCTCAAACAGTTAATGCATTAATGTTATTAAAAAGCACATTGGTGAACCATGGGCTCACCATTTGTAAATATATGACTTTTCCATCATTGCTGAAAGTTGTATCACATTATAATTAAATTTTTTATTTTACAGTGAATATATCAACATTTATCTCACCATTAAAGTTATTTTGTAAGTATATAAAAGCCAGATTTTGGAAAATATTAATATCACATGCCAGTATTAATTGAGAATTTATATTTGGTGCATAAATTATTCAGAATATTTTTAAATATGTTACCTAACTTTTTTATTATTTTTTTAAAAAAAAATAAGTTTGATATGCACAATAAACTTTTTGTTCAGTAATATATATATTTTCTACTATGATTATAAATAATAGACACTTTGAATGCAAGAAAAAATATAACAATGAATTTCATAGCTCTAAAAATGTTATTGAGCTCTACCTTGTCAATTTAATATCTAATTTGATGTCTGAAGAACTGGATCTTCAGTATATTGATGTCAAATATTTAACAACAATCATTACTTAAATATATATTATAACAGAGCTGGGTTCAAACCCTGTTCTAAGGTATAGTATGATATATGCGAGCATATATATACTTGATCAAAAGTGATATTAAGTTAGATTTTTTTTTTTTAGATGTGTGTGTGTGTGTGTGTGCATGTATTTTAAATGGGTAAACGAAAATAGATTGAAACAGAAGAGGGAGGGGGGTTATATGGTTTGTGCTCTTGTATTTTGTTTAGAAGCACGTGTATTTATATTGCTGCATGGGTGAGTAAATGTAATAAATTCATAAAAAGAAAAAAATTTACATGGCCAAGCTTTAATTCCAAGATGGACGACGAAGGACAGAATTTCCAAAAAGATATGTTAATTGCAAGGAAAGAATCAAAAAAGGTATAGATTGCTATCTCGATGAATAAAAGTATTTTAATTAAAAGGAAATTGTTTCAAGATGGAAGACGGAGTGTAGAATTGTTAAAAAGGGTAAGTTAAATGCCAGGAAAGAATCAAAAAAGGTAGAGATCGCTATCTAGATCGATAAAAGCTATTTTAATCAAGAAAGAAAAGTTGCTGAAAGGTTTTGTTTGTTCAAACCACGTGGTTTCGTTTAAAAAAGAAAAAAAAAGAACAATAGTATTTTAATTAAGGAGTTTGAAAGCCGAACTTAAAGAGACATTCCAGAACTGTTAATGCCACGAGCAAGATCGCAGAAAGATCAGTTTAAAAATTATATATATTCGTCAGCCATGAATAGGCTGGGATAAAAGGACAAAAACGGACTGGACTCTGCCAGCCATCCTGCGGAGGTATTGTGGTTGCTGTCCGTATATGAAAAAAGCTCTTTCTAAACTACAGGCAGAATGACATTCATCGAATGCCATTGATCATGCCTACGGAATCAACTGAGAGCTGCCAAAAATCACTTATTCACTACGTCACAACATCAAGCAAGTGAACATTACCATTCATCTGCACCCAGGTGAGAAAAATCAAGGTAATATGAGTAATTTCTTAAATGCCAGTCATCTCGTAAATAAGAACTTATTTTCAATAAAATAATAAAGTGTAAGGACTAAAAGAAGTATTTGAAATATCGCCCAACGTAATTTTATAAATGAATAGACTGGATAATGACTTATAGCATTTACTTTGTATTCTATAATTTATATGTTTTGTTATATTTATGAACCTATGCAGAGTATGTGTTTGCATGCTTGTTATTCAAATATTTGAGCACAAGCCAGTACATAATTATGGGATTTTGTTTGTTTCTATTAATGAATATTAAATTTGTGTTTTAATTACAAGTGTGTGCATTCAATGTTAATTTTTTTAAAACTTAGATCATATCGTAAAGTTAGAGAGCAGTATTTAAGAACAAAAATAATATATTCTGGGAATCGTTTTTGCATTTACGTGCGCACTTGGTTAGTCCCCCACCCCTTTTCCCACGGTTAACAATCACCACCCCTGAGTGAGTTAGCCAGAGGTAGAAGCTCTTAACTATTAGAAATTGATACTCGATCTCTACCAGCATAATTCTTATTTACTTGTAGATAGGATTGGTGCTTGGAGTCAGCAATTGACATCCATAAATATGCTGGGCGAGTGATAAGAGTACCGGGCAGAATTACTTATATATATATATATGTTCGTGTTATAATTTTCTTTTAAGAAAAAAAAAAGGAAACTTAGGTTTTTAATACGTAAATAAGCGTATACCATATATATACGTGATTCACACAGGTATGTAAACCGATACAATATATATATTGAACCTGGTGGGTAGATTGCTTGGGAAACACAACATCTAGCATGTACTTTTAACTCTTTATTATAATAGAAAATTGTGAATAGCAAATTTTAAAATAAACACATTGTTGACTTCTTATGCATATAACATCTGATGCAATTATTTATTATTATAAAATTATACATTCAGTCTATACCAATGCAATTTAAATATTGCTCCACACCGGTTCCTTAGGCAAAGAAGCACAATACGCAGAGAGTACCCATGCCCAAGACAGCTATAAATACATAACTGTGGCTACATTTTAAGGACATGATCTTCTCAGCTGCAAAATTCAACACCTATCATTCAAACCAATTTTTTGATTCGAAGTAAAACTTCAGGCGCCAGTTAATTACCCCAAAAGAGTAAATAACGCACTTTGAATGATGGCAAACTAACTCAGTGCCTAAGAAATTCCCACTAGCTCAATCAAAAGAATAATATAATACATTACTGCTTTAATTATTGGTAAAAGAATTGTCCAACAAAATATTAAGTTTTAAAGATAATTTATTTTAACTAAATACTTATTATTATAATTTTTTAAACTTTTATAAATTCTCTATTAGTCTAACTATGATATTTTTATATAATAACCATACACACATTCTTAATACATACAATAGAATACATCATAACATAAGGCATTAAATAAAGACACGGTATTTTAAAACATGCACATTAATAGTTTATTTTATGCATACTATAGAGTTCCTGCTATAGAGTTCATTTGTTTTACTGACTCTAGAGGCCTCAAATTATTGCAATGGCTACACTAATATCAGAAATGGAATAAGAAATGTTATTTATTGCCTATAGGATTTTGGATGTTGACTACTTGCTGTTTTCTGCTTCATGTGAGTTTTTACCAACCAGTTGGATTTTAGGCTTTTGTGGTGGTTCCTATTATGGTTATTTCATGTTACTATTATTCAAGATAGTTACATATTTCTGGCAGTTTCACATTATTAGGCAGGCATTACTTCTATCTGGCAGATTGCTGATGTTCCATCAGACTGGCTGGAGTCTGACCATATGCTTCTGACGACTGCTAACACTGCATTGTCATGAAAAAACACTGACTCTGGATACATAACAAGACTGACTCAAGACTGATTGTAAGAACTCATTGAATGATGAAAAACTGATTATTTATGTGATGACCTGTTGTCATTTTTCTTAATTAGTTTCTATACCTGTTAGCTATATCCATTGTGGAAAATTTGTCCACTGCTTTCGATTAAATTTTTGATAAGATTTTAATTAATTAATTAATCAATCCTGTTTTTAATTAGTAGCCATTGCTAATTTTGTTTTTATATAGCTTATGATTGTATACAACCCTTGAGGGAAATTCCAAATATACACTTTCATTTGTTTTTTAATATTTAACTTTCATATATCATTTTATTAACATGCACACATTTTATTATTTCTTTATGTTTATAATCTCGCTATTTATGGACATATATATTTTATTTCTTTTAAATAACGGGAAGAGACTTTTTTTTAAAAATTAAATGAAAAGATATATTTTTAATTTTATGTAAAAGATTTATTTTTAAGCTGCTATAGCTTTAATTTTTAATTACTTGAAATTCAACTACTTTTGACTTTTCTAAGTAAATTCTCTCCCCGAATTACTCTTAATTTAATTCGTAAAACTTTACAAATGACGCAGGGTTTAATTTTTCTCCAAGCTAACAGTATTTTTTCTTTTTAAAAACTCTAACTTTTGTAAACAAAAATTCTCTCAAACTTATTCTGACTTACATATTATTTATTACAACCTTCATTTCTTTTACTAAACTTATTTTAGTCATAATGATTTTATTTATTAGAATTATAATTTTAAAATCTTTACGTTATTTAAAATACGATTTTTTTTTTAATGATTGTAAACACAATCTTATGTGGAACGCTAGCATTAGTGGTACAATACACACACACACATTATACCCATATTAAGAAACATAGTATGCAAAAATGATACAAATTAAGTAAAAGTCATAATTTTTTTAAAAATAAATCACAATGAAATAATTATAAAAATTGGTTATTGTTTGCAGGTGTGTATATATATTGTAGAAAGAGAAAATTGCTTTTATGTATATATTAAAATTTAAATCGTTATCATAGATTTGTAAATTTAAAAACTTGTTTTATAAATTGCTGTATTTATTTTAAATTATATGTCTATAGTCCTTGGAAATTAAATATATTTTATTTAGGCACAGATGCAACATATGCTGAACATATAGAAACTATCAAATCTAGAATGTATGTGGGAGTAAAGGATGATGGGAGATTTGTCCCAGGAGAATTAGGAATGGGATTGGTTGAAGGTAAAAAAATATAAGGAATTTATTTAAAAGAATTATTAATATTGTAAATATATTTCACCTAATGTTTATATTATAGAGTATAATTGTAATTTGTCTCTGGATGTAGGTTATGATGCCATGGGATATGAACTAAGTAAGCCACATCTTCGAGCTGAATTAGAAGCTGATTTAAAAAGGTAATAGTTTATATTAAAATAATACAGTAGATTTTTGATTTATGTTATAGAATATGCTTAAAATGTGTAGTTTTTTACTTATTACTTTAGTCTATCATGCTCAGGATTGAATTCTAGAGTGGAACCTATCCAGTTAAGCATTCATTCTTAAGTAGATTTCTGGAAGGAAGTAAGGAAGGAAAATTATAAAAGTTCTCATCAATTGGCTATTAATTAATTAGTCTGGAAAGTTGTATTTATATTTCTCACATTTTTCAATAAATATAGTGCTCTGAAGAAACTTTTATGTTGCAGGAAATTAGGATTATCACTTTATTTTTTATTTATCAAATAGAACTTCAAATAAAAATGTATATGATATGCACATATGTATTTCATTTATATTTATCATAAAATGTAGTCAGTGAAATGAATCAATTATTTTGGTAGAGTTTTATCAAAATAATTTGCATAGCTTAAATATTGTAATAAATTTTTCAATGAAAGGAGGGGTACTATAAATAATTTTTAAAACTTTAATTAAATTAGAAATGATACACACTTAAAATGATATAATACTTTTTTAAAATTGTATTAAAAAACAAAACAAAAAATCTTGAAAAGCAAAATTTTTACCAGAAAAAAGTTTTTTTTTTAAAAAAAAAAAGGAAAATTGTTTTCATCTATCTATAAATTGTACTTATTAAAAATTTATAAATGTATATGTATACATGGGTTGGAACAGTATAGGAAGATAAATTGATGATGATGGAAATTGCACAAGGTTACTAACTTTCCTTAGATAAATTATCTTCACATCATTTTTATCAGCTAGTATTATATTTGCATATGAGATAAGATTTAAATTGTTTAAAATATATAAACATATTTGTATATATAGTACCTTATCATCGCTTGAAAATTTTATTCAGTTTACAGCAATATTAAATATATGTATGTATTATAACAGAATGAAGAGAAGTAATAGGTGATGATGGAAATGACACAAGGATACTACCTTTTAACAGTCAAATTATCTAAGTATATCAATTTCATCAATTAGTTTTAAATTTGTATATGAGACAACAAGATTTAAATTGTTTAAAATTTATGAATTACAATGAATAATATTTATTAATGAAATCAAAATAAAAACATAAATCTAATATTGAACACTAAATCAAATCAAATAAGTATCACATTTTGTTAATAGGATTTATTATTTTGAAGGATTATACTTGTATGACTAAATTTATTGTACCTCGAAACTGATTTATATACATAATATATTGAAGTTGATAAATTTGATTAAAAATAATAATTATTATTTAAGAGTATTTAAGATCAGATTATATTATTAAGCAAACAATATTTTACATCTGTTTTATTATATAAATAATAAGAATGATCAATTTATGTTAATCCTTGGTAATAGAAACTTGACTACTGGAAATAAGAAAACTAGAATTATGATTTATGGATTTTTAAGTTTTAGAATTCATCTACTACTGCACTAAACTCATAGAATATAATAATGATAAGAGAATATGCAAAGCAATGATATATTTTACATGCATGAGATATTTCATATAAGAGCAAAATGTTATACTCTTATTTTAATATTTCTTATTAGCTATTGAGATTTTACTTTTATATTTTTATATTTATCTTATTGGATATTTAGTTCCTTTTATCAATTTTGTCATATCTTAATGTAATTGATTATAATCAAGGCTTGCCATAATTGATAAAAACAATTCCGTTGACTTGTATTATTTTATAATTCATAAGTTTGCTATGTTATAAAGTATAATGTTGTATTTTTCAAATAACCATACCATAAAATATTTCAGAACAACGTTAATCTGACTTCCTGTCTGGATGAAATTATATGGTATATCTAAAGTTTTCGCAATTCACACCTTGTTATTTTAATAGAAGTTACTATTTACTTAATTAACATTTAAAATTTAATTTTTAATATACATATATTTTAGAATAAAATTTTAAAAAAAAATGTTTAGATAAATATATATAAATAAGTAAAAAGTAAATTCTCTATACAGTAGTGTCACCCATGCAAACTGTAGTAATCAATAGACACCAGAAGGTTTGTGCATTTAAATCCTTATCTAGTGTCTACTCATCCAATATCCCAAGAATAGTTTTTAGTTTATGGCTGTCATCAGCAAGGGGTCTTGCTTCTAAGAACAATACACCTAGATCTTTGAATTTAATACATTTTAATAGCTTGTGCAAGGATAAGAATTGATGGTCATGTGGTAGATAAATAAGCCTAATTGTCATGAATATCTTGATACTGTTTTATTTTATCTTTATCTCAATTTTATTTTTTTCATAGAAAAAAAAACTTTGCTATTGAAATTTATTTCATGGTGAACCAAAAAAATTTCAGAATGGATTATTAAAAGTGATATTTTAAAATAAGTTTAAATAATGTAATAGATTGTATTATAAGTGTTTAAATTTAAGAGAAACTAAATAATAAATTGTAGATTAAAGCAATCTAGTTAGTTTCTCTTATCAAAGATTAAAATTATAATTGAAAGAATGCATGTTTTAATTCATATTTGAATGAGTTGTTTACAACAAAAACAACATCATTGAGTATACTAATATTAAAAGAAATACATTTTAAAAGTTTAGTTTTAAAAAAAAATCTACATTTTGGTTTTAAATAAATAAATTTAAAATAAAGTAATCAAAAGATTAAGCTTAGTATTACTTTTAAAATTGCATTTTGAGTTTGTAGTTGAGAAATCCAGAAACAAGATAAAAATTCAATCAATTAAATAATTATGGTATTTTAAAAACTGAATGCAATTAAAATAAATTGAGGTCACTTAGATTAAATAAAATAAAGAGATTATCAAGATCTTATAAACAAGAGTTTAATATTATATAGTGCCAGGGTTTTTTTGAAATTATTATTATTGTTGAGTCTTGATTCTTGTTTTATTCAATTTTCATTGAACAGCCATTATGATGATCAAATAGAAGAGGATGACCACCAACAGTCAAACATTTCCTTGTATCCATACTATTATATATATTGCTTATGACACTCTATTCATATACACGTTAATGCAACAAATTTTCTTAAAAACTTCTTTATTTTCTTACGGTTTCGACTGTCCAGCAGTCTTCATCAGAGCTACAAGATTTGAATAATATAAATATACAATCATCATTTCACATATATATATATATAAATAAATACATGTATATATCCATCATTTTACACATATATAAAATACCCATATACATACATAAATATACACATATATCTTCTTCATACACATACATATAAATTTACAAGACATATATGTAATACATACCTACATCTATATATACATATGTATATCCAATATATCTACATAGCTCTTTTAACTATACATATATACACACAGATATACATATACCCACAGACACATATATAATCTTCATATATCCTTATAAATACACATCCATTTTTATACTCTACCCACATATATATATATAATACAAAAACATATCCAATACACCTTTTTTAAAAAACTTTTTACTTTTTGAAACTATTTTATTTTTACTTTTTACCTTTTAAAAAAACCCTTTAAATATTATTCCTTTATAATATTACCAATATTATTTTATTACTTTATAATTATCTAATATATATAACATCTTTTATTTTACTATCTTTAATTTTACTTTTTATAATTTTTATCTCTACATTATTAAATAATATTTTTCTTTAACACTATTACCTCTATCTTCTTCACTGCCTTAATTAAACTGACCGTTATTTCAAATTTTCTATCTTGTTATTCATTTAAAATAGCTCCCTCTGTTACCAATTTTATAAAACTTATTCTATTTTAAACTTCGAACTTCCAAATTATATTCATTAACCATATTCAAATATTACAAATACAACAAAAATCCATACATCCCCTACACATAGATATATATCTCTTCACCTCACCTCTATACATATAAATAAAAATAACATATAAACAATATAAAAAAATTAAAAAAATTTATTAAAAAAAAAATTAAAAATTCTCTATCTATATATTTATAACACATATACATACATATACCAATTCTCATATACATTTATCTATAACCTCCCATATATATATACATACTCAACTTGCTTATAAATTACATTTATAAATATACTAAACACATCCAATACCCCATTTTTAATCTATTACCTTTAAAAACTATTTTATTTTTATTTTTACCATAGTTTTTCATTTCACTATCTATCTTGTTTCATTATTATCTAATCTGTATTTCTTTTTACCTCCATACCTATTATACAAAACCTATCCAATACACCATTTTTTATATTACCTTTAAAACTATTTTATTTTTACCTTTATTTCTAAAAAATTTTTTAAACAAATTTCTATTATTTTTAAATGCCTTACCCTTTTATTATTTATTATTACTATTATTTATATCATCACTATTCCTTAATCTTCCTTTCATCATACTAATGAACCCGATTAAGCTATTAAAAAAGGGAATCTTTATTCTACATTATAAAAAAATAATGCCTAAACATCAAATAATTCTGAGAATGCTCTTTAGATAGAACTGTATAGCTGAGAAGAGGAATTCTCGATGATTAGGAAACTGATAAAGTCAGTATAGTGACTCAGAAAAGAAGGAATAATAAAATAAAGCAATTAAAGTATGCCAATGAGAAAGAAACATTAGTTTACATAGAAATCCTCACAATGAACTGTAGAGAGGATCCCAGCTATAGAACTTTATAGTACGGTTTGATATATGCACACAAGTTAAAAAAACAACTGTTTATTGATTAGACTAATGTTCTAAAGTATTAACCATTTTAAATATTATTTTAACATGGACTCTTAAATAAGTAAAATAATTATAGCTAGCTACCTTTTATTAAGTATAAACTATTTATATATATGTGATAAACTATTTTTTGATTGTTTCAAAGAGGAAGTGAATCTTTTATTAAGGGAAGTGACTGTTTAGTGTATATTGTAAGGATAGCTTATAATCCATTTCAGATCCACCCTTATATGTCCACAGTAGTAGACTAAATCCATAAAAAAACAAAAACATAAATTGAAATAATAGGTTAGGTACATATTATTTTTCTATATGTAAACATACCTGAGATCAAGTCAATATCTAAGCAACCAAGTGTTGGAAAATGAGAATAGAATTTTACTACGTAATTTTATTACATAATATCAACAACAACCATTAATTCGCACAACATTAGGCATTTACAATGATAGAAAAGGAAATTGAAAGTGCGAGTTTGCTGAACAACAGGTGTTTAATCCCAGTATAAAAGCAAACCCAATTCATTTCTGTTCTCTTTCATATTTCATCAAATGATATAACAATCACAAGCAGCAAATAGCTTAATCTTGAACATTAAAAACAAAGAATAAAATGGACAATGTGTTCGAAGATATTATCTATTCTGTATAAGATTTTAAAGCGCTGAAAATTGAAGCGAATCATCATCGACATTTAAAAGGGAAAAAATCAATTTTCTTTAGCAGTATAGTAAAAGAATTAAAATAATTTTATAGCAATAATCGAAGACAGAAGACAGCAATCGAACAAAAAATAAAAATAAATAAACGTTATATAGCTAGCACATAGTGATAAATGATGAAGTAAAACTTTCCTTTGCTTAAATTTACTTAATACCATTTATAAGCTGAAGGAAATTTAATTTATTTTTTTTAAATTACCAAACAATGCATGTTGGCTAGATAAACGTGCCATAGGACTGGGGTGCTGTCTTAATTGCCATAAAGCGTGATGTTGTAACTCACTCATATAAATAATGTTCAGAAAAACGCCTTCTGAAGTGTCTGAGTGGAGCCCGGAAGAGAGTGACATCTGAGATGGAAACAACTTTGCCAAAGTATTAATGGAAAATCTGGAGAACGATGGAGGAGTTATCAAAACGGAATGCACCCATGAAAGATACTAATGTTTAAATTAGACTCTAATCAGGAAGATTTGAACAAAATCAAAATTATCATGTTATATTTTTTTTTTACTTTATACATTTGTAAAATTCTACTTTTATTATTCTGACACTTGGGAGTTTCAGAGTGTTTGCAATTGGTAGAGTCCATTCCCTAAGAAGGAATGTTGAACGAAGGGGGGGTTATTAAGCTAGAAAATTTTTTGTTTTGTAAATAAAATTTGGGTTGATTTGATCAGCGTCGCATAATGTGGATGAGGTAAGAATTTTTGATGCCCTTCCATATTAATTTGCACTCATTAGTACAGGACACAGTTTACATTATTTGTTTATGTTTAACTAATAATTGTTACATTTAGTTATTCAGTATGAATGATTAATGTTCTTGTATGAAAGTCTTTTTCTGTCCACTTTAGAGAACTTGTATATAGGTAAACGGAGGGAGGTACTCAAAGAAGATGGAACCTCTCGAACAGAAATTGGATGACGGAGCTATTGGACATATTGTGATTTTGTAAATAGTTATTTAGCTTCATGATCATCATCGTGATAATGAAATAATATTTCTTTTTGTTCTAGTTAATCTTATTGACTTTGTAAATAGGGAGTGCTCATTGATACATATCTACTATGGGTACGGGATGGAATAACAAATAATTTTAGTCATTGATATGGTAGAGATTCATGTAGGACACATATAATCACTTTTTTTTTTTTTGCTATGTTAATAGAATTTGGATTTTTCTTTGTTATAAATAAAAATTGTTAATGTGTTTTGAATCAAATTGGTCTCTAGTTTATCAAACTCATTCATACGCTCACTCATTTATTTAATGAATTAAAAATATATGCACACGCACATATTATAACATATAACACAGCAATAGAGTTAGATGTGTCTTAAAGTTAATGAAAACTTAGTTGCTGCATAAAGTAAATTCATCCCTGAAGAGAGCCAAAGGCAACATTCTTCCTGGGTTTGAATACTGAGGCATAATGGAATCCCAAAGAGAGGTGAGGTGTGGATGAACTAGCCTAAATTGTATCTAGATTTAATGATTAAACTAAGAGCTAGCCCATTGGAGGTGGATATGATCATTGGTTAATTGCTTCATCATGTTAGTCACAGCATTCTACCTGAAGAACCTTGGTCTGACTGTAGTTAGATGCGTTCTCTTTCTTCTGATGGAAAACCCGAATTGTTACATCATATATATTCTAGATATATTTAAAGCAGCTAAAATATAAAATTTTCTTTTATATATATATATGAGTTTGATATAAAAATATAACAGAAAATAATGCTTTTTTGTTTGTTAACATATATATAGATGATTATTTGATGATTTTTAATAAAAGCCAAAGACAAATAAACTAGTTTATTAATGATATTAATACAGTGGAAGGGAATATAAAATTTACAGTTGAAAAGGAAGAAAATAATGAAATTGCATATTTGGATATAATGTTTCAAAAAAAAATTGATAGATAAAGATAGTATATTCAAACAAATGTTTATAAGGAAAACAATATTCATAATAACATAAGTTGGTTCTCCAACATCAATAGGAAAATATATTCAAGAATATACAGAGTGGCAATATATTGCTCAAAAAAAGAAGACTATATTAAACAAAAAGATTTAATAATCAATGAATTAAAAAAGAGTGTTTTTTCTGCATATATAATTAAAAGAAGTATTGAAAAAATAGTGTATAGGATAAATAAAAATGAAAAGAGTGAATGAAAGAAGAAAAGTGAAAATAGATATATAGGAATAAAAACAAATAATATTATAGTGAATAAGTTTAATAAAATTACAAAGAAGATTAATAAAAAATGCAAAAGAATAATTAATACAAAAATAGTTAATAAAGAAAGAGAAAACCTACTAAATTTAATGGATAATAAATATATAGGAAATAATAAAGAAATAATGTATATGTGATAAAATGCAAACAATGTTTAGCTAGTCAGATTGATAACAAATATGTGGAAGAAACTAAAAATTCTATAAAAACAAGATTAAAACATGTCAAATATGTCTTATACAGACTGTCTTAAAAAAAATAATATAAAAGAAACAATACTAATAAGAAAAATAAAACCAAAATTTAATAGGGATTCTGGAATTAGGGTGACATTGGTATAAATATAGGTTTTAAAAAAGATATATAGAGGAAAATATATAAAGAGAAAATTATTTATAAATGAATTATGGGTTGTAAAAAATGATTACATAGGAGTATAAACGTGAATATATTTATATATTACATATTAGTGGAGGGACTAAGCATAATATTTACATATAAAACAGTATAACATAAATTTATAAGTGAGAGTTATATAATAATAGTAATAAAAATTAAAGGGTATATATAAATAAAGAGTTGTAGTGATTTTAGTATACTGGATACCTCCGATATGTAATACTTTATTTTATCTTAACTTCATCTTAGATATCTTAACTTACTATATTCTCAATTTTTCAGTACACATTTTATCAAGCTTAACAAGCACAACTTTAACTTTATTAAACTTTTGTTTGGATGAGCTTAATTTATTATTATCAAGCTCAATACATATTTATTCTTTATTATATTTCTTTTTCTTCTATTTATTACATCATTTAATAGATTTATCTATTTTTTTTAAAATAACTTTTGGGCAACTTTGATCGCACTTTGGCAGCACGTGTATTTATTTATTTTAACAGGCTACTGTTTATTCTTGATACATTTGTATTTTATTATTATCGGAATATTTATATAATAATATTTTTTATATTTATCATTTCACTCTACTCAGGCTTTTGATGCAGAATAATTTTAAATATTAATGCTATAACAATTATTAATTATCCACATATTTTTCTGAAACTATATTGCATTTTACCATAACTTAAGTCTTTTAGTTTTATAATACATCATTTATTATATGTTTTAAGTTTTCAGTAGCATAAAAATGGATTTAAAGTCATGGAGTGTTTGTAATGAGAGTGTGGAATAAGAATTTATTGTTGAATTTTTTTTAAAACTGACAAAGTCAGTGTACGAGAAAAACTCAAAAACCAAATTATACTTCTTAAAAATATTAATTTTTTTAATGTGATAGTTTATATAATTGTTATTATATATATTTGTATATTAATGGCTTCTTTTTTTGTGTTTTGTTTTAGAATTTGTGAGGGAACTAAAGCTAATTCTGGTTTGTATCTGTTTTTATGTAGTCTTGAAATTATTTTTTAATTATTAAAGATGGAAATTTATATTAAAAGCAATTATCATAATTTTTATGAATACACCTGGGTCTCCTTTTACGCGATAGATACGTTCCTCAGAAAACACGCGCAAATGATAACTTACCTTGAAAAGGGGGGGATACGGACTGTGATTTTTCAAAAATCGCATAAAAGCAAAGCACCAACGTAAAATTACTTTAAAATTCGTGCAAAAAAAAAAATAAGGAAATAAAATATGACCAATAAAAATTTTCAAATTTGAAAAAAATTGATACAAGACAAACTTTTTTTAACTATAATATTTAATTTTATTCAAAATAATGTATTTTTATGCATAATTTACAGTACAGTAATTTACATTTTTTTATACACGTTTTAATTATTATCGCTATTTGCCGATAAACAGGTTCGTTTGCAAACTGGTAAAAAATCAGATTCTTCACAAGAGGAAATACAACTAGCACCAACTTCACATCACATTAATTTCAAGTTGCCTTAAGTAATTTTTAAATTGTTAATTACAATTAAAAATCAGATTTTAATTTTTAATTGTCAAATTTAATTATGCCCACTGCTATTACTCACCTTTTAAAAATAAACTTGCGGACACTAAATGATTAATAATTGATTACGTTCTTTTTTAAAAAGCAAAAACAGAATGTGATTTAAAATGCAAAATTAACACGCACAATGTTTGAGCAAATTTACATTATAATCTTGTAAAATTTAATGTGTGTATACATAAAATGTGGAAATCATGATTTTAATTTCATTATTGCATAAAATCTTACTATTATAAAGCCACTGAAAATGTTGAAATTACTAAGATGAAAGTCGAATTCCAATAATGTGCTATTACTTTCAATATGACGTAAGTGCACAAAATTTATTA
Organism: Epiperipatus broadwayi; assembly: GCA_028023455.1. Taxonomy (NCBI): domain Eukaryota; kingdom Metazoa; phylum Onychophora; class Udeonychophora; order Euonychophora; family Peripatidae; genus Epiperipatus; species Epiperipatus broadwayi. The sequence continues at coordinate 909,800 of JAQFVV010012497.1, forward strand.
TTTAAAGTAATAGCGCATTATCGGAGTTCGACTTCCGAAGAAACATGAATCGCGTAACTTCAAAATCGCGTTAAATAAATCCTTGTAAAATGAGACCCAGGTGTACATTGTTATTGCAAGTAGAATAATATCAATAATATATTAATAATAAAATTGAATATTATTTTTAATAAATATTGAAAAAATTATGAAATCAAGAAAATTTATATAATTTTATTTTTGATGTTTAATATAATATTTAAAACAGCATTACGCTGTTGCACATGCGCTTTGAAGATTTTAACTATAAATGAATGAATACTAACACTCAACCACATGATAAAGTCTTTGGAAAAGATAGAATGGCATCTATCTTTTCGAACCCAAATGCTTTTGTATGGGCGAATCTTAAGTGTTTGAAAGTGAAAGCGTGAATATATTAAATAATCACTTTAAATTACTATTATATGCTTGAATGAAAGACGCTAATGAAATTTACTAGAATTTACAATACGTCATTCTTTTTATTTGATATTAAATGTATGTAAATAAATCATTTTTATATATATTCACGCTTTCACTTTCAAACACTTAAGATTCGCCTATACAAAAGCGTTTGGGTTCGAAAAGATATTCTATCTTTTCCAAAGACTTTATCATGTGGTTGAGTGTTAGTATTCATTCATTTATAGTTAAAATCTTCAAAGCGCATGTGCAACAGCATAATGCTGTTTTAAATATTACAGTTTACAAACATCGCACTATATAAAAATGTTTAATATAATTTAATTTTTGGGAATAAATCAGTCATATATGACAAATTAAAAACATTTAATTAGTTTTTATAGGTCTAATGCCGTAAGTGGGATGGTGTGAGGCAACTGTCTCAGGAATCAAATTAGAATTGGCATTAAAAATAAGATATTATATTTAAAAAATATTTTTTTATTGCACATTTTCTACTCTTAAATCCATTTCTTTTTTCGGTTTTTCAATAATATTTAAAATGCATAATTTTTAAGGCTTGCCTTAGATACCAAAATTGATCAACCAGGTTCTGATGTTCATTATTTGTTAATAAGTTTATTAGAATTTTCAAAGATTAAATTCACTTGAGAATTACCCATCTTTTCTTCACATAAATATATGAAAAGAGAGGGATCGAGAAATCATTATTTTATGATGTATTTAAACATTGAGTTTATTAAAATTTATGGTGTATAGTTCTAATTATGAAATACTAAAATAAATTATGCTAAGGAATGGCTAGCAATGGCAATATATTATTAGAAATGATTTACAATGATATATTGCTTAGTAGATTTGGTCTATTTTTGGATATAGAACTTTGCTTTTAATTATTATTATTAACTAATTAATGATCTTGTAGTCTATCATATAAAGAATGACTGATATGTGTAAACTTCAAGTTTTAACACTGCACTAAATTGACACACGTATTAATTAGTATTGAGAATTTTTATTTTTAATAATCAATTTAATACTTAAAGATCTTATGCAATGGGCTAGAAGCCTTTTTAATTATTTTGTAATACTGAAAAATAAAGCTATATAAATCTATCTATAGTACTTGCAATCTTGCTGATACTTTTTTATTTTTATTTTTGATTATCTTGGGTTGTGGTACAAGCACTTTATGAATAGCTTTGTTAGTTTTAGCATATTCTACTAGTTAGTTCGCTATCTTTGACACCATATTGAATTTTTAAAAAACTGATTTAGAGTCACAATTTTCACAATAACTTCAATTTTTATAATGTTAGAGCAAAAAGCTTTACATTGATAGAAACTAGAAAAACTAAGGAAAGCAATATGGCTAAGATAAATAGTGATAACCATTTAAAAAATAAAGAAAGGAAGAAATTTCACCATTCGACATAATTATTACTTTATTGTTTGTTCATAATTTTTAATTTATCATTAACTAAGTTTAAATTACATCTTCCTTGATAATTTTTTTGTATTCCTCACAAAATTATCTTTCAAACCTCCATAGCTTCAGAATCTCCAAAATAAGTCGCATATGAATTCTTCATTTTTATCTTGTACCCCAAAGGTGACAAATCTCAAAGGCTTCTATGAGAAAAAGTTTCATCCTAATAAAAGATACAAAACAAATCATTTCCAGAAGATAGATATGCATTTGCCGTCATAGCAATTGGCTTCTTGTCTATCTAAAACTAGAAATTGTAGATTACTGTCTGTATTATTGGTAAAATGAATTTCATCCCTTCATTTTATATTTTTTGTGTACATCAGTGATATTTATATTCTTTATGTACACCAATGATGCTATCTTGTTATATTTAGTGTCCCACAGAGATATAATTTATTTGCATATAGCCCATTTGCTAGCTATAGAATTGAAAATAATGTGACCAAAACTACTGATTCCACGGCACGAGTATCAAGGCATAGGCAAAAATCAGAATTTGATTCTTTGTCTGCATACAATTTCATGTGGTATATACACACCATTTGAAATCTTTCTTTGTTGGTTTTAAATGTTTATGTTTTCACATGGTACTATGCCCAGTAAATTTTGTGATTGCTTTGTCACCTGCAAAATTTTTGTATATTTGATAATCAGTCCTAAAATTTACATTGTACTGCTCTATAATATGTTAATTTTATATATATAGACATTACTTGTTATATAAACACAAATGTGTATTTACAAACACAGTAATATAAACATAGTAATAAATTATTAAACCTTTTGAGAATCATTATGTTTAGAAAATAAGATTGTCTAAACTTAGATTTGAGCCACAAAATTACATAAACTACTTTTGTTGTATTTGAATACAAATGTTTAAATTTATATACATATAATAAAGAGCATAAGTGATGTATAATTTCTATATATTACAGACACCAATACATACGCAAACATGCCATTTATTAAATAATTTTTTAAAAAATTAATTTTTAAATATTTAAAAGTAAAAAATGTTAATATTTATAACCCGATATTCTAGTTCTGAGCCCCAAAATTACATAAACTACTTTTATTGTATTTGAATACAAATGTTTAAATTTATATAAATAGTAAATAACATAAATGATATATATTTTATATGCTATACAGACATCAATACAAACGCAAACATACCATTTATTTATCAAATACTTTTAAAAAATTTACTATTCAAATAATTAAAAATAAAATTTTATTTATGACCCGATATTCTAATTACGTTTTGAAGACCTTGAACTGCGAATTTTATTAGCACATTTTTAATCCATTTTTGTAAGCTCTTTGGCTGTTTAAAAATTTCTGCCTTTATGTTCTCCAAAAAAATTTATAAACTTAGCAAAAAATTAAATGAAATACAAATAAAAATATTCATAAAGAAATTCAATTTTTTTTTCAGATTTCAACATAATGTATGTCATTCAAAAGAGAATTGAAAAACGAAACAAATGCTGCATTTTCTGTTGACATCATTCTTGTAGTTTTTACATCATTTTAAAAAGAACACAAAATTTCAATGACACACTACCACAGTGCTGCGTCACCACTATAAAAGACAAACCTGTTAATACTGTGCCTCTGCTTGGAGAAAATATGTGTTTATTAAATTTTTGGATATTCAATTAAATATTATTATAAGAAGTATTACTGAAACTCATATCTATTTCTTTGCAGTGGCTTAGATATTAGAAGAGGAATTATCTCACAGAAATTGTATTTAAGTAAATTAGACTTGCCAATTATTAAAATATAATTTTATCATTTAAAATTTGTCTCACATCAGAATCCTCTTTCTGGATATTCAACTAAGAATCAACATTTGAATGATTGTGACATTAAAAATAGGTGTCTTACGAGAATTTAGACAATTTTTTTTTTTAAGATCCAACAATAAAGCAAGCAGGATATAATTTTATTAGATGTTATTGGCATGACATGAACAGATTAAGAATGACTCATACATTGCATTTATCTTCTTCATAAATAGAATTTGACAATCACTCATCTAATTGATATTAAACCATTATAACAGCACATGACAATTATTTCTTATGCTTTTATAATCTGTTTACATAGTAGCATTTTTTCTATAGATTATTGTTATTTATTACAAGTCATAATAATCAGTGGATGCTAGAAAGTTAGTACATCAAAATTCCTATTTAATGCCTACTCATCCAATATTCCCAAGCTAATTTTAGCTTATGACTTTTATCAGTGAGGAACCTTAGATCTGAAAGCAAATTAGCTTGGATTAAAAACATTAATTTTCAGTTTCGACTCATAGCTTTATAGTTAACTAAAAAGATAAAAGGTGGCTGCTGAAGGGATGCATTAGATCCAAAGATGTAGATACAATGCTCTCAGATCCAAGAATTCTCATTTTGTTGAAAGCCATAAGCTAGAAACCAGTCTGAGGATACTGAGTAAGTAGGCACTTTATAAGGATTTTGATGCATTAGATGGCAATATTGTATAGAGAAAGTTGCTATTGATCTAAATGGATATAGATAAAGATAAACCATGAACCAGATAATAAAGGAATGTCTAATCTATGATTACAGTGGAGAATTGAAAGATATAATAAAGCCATTAGTGATTCTATCTCCTACTGTAGTCTCTACAAATTCTTTTATGATATTTTGATAATATTAAACTGTTTAAAACAAAATTCATGTGCTTAATACATAACAAATAATTCATTCCATTAAGTATTTTATTTTAAATTAAGATTTATCTTTGTAATAAATTCATACTATTATTATTATATTTTTTTTTTATTCAGTTGTCTTAAAAGAACAAATTGATAAATACAGAACACTCTTCATTCAAGCTTCCAACATGGTGAGTACTTTCTTTATACATATGTATATATTATACACACCCACACATGTTTATTATCAAGTCCTGAAAAAAAGTCAATATATTGTTTTAAAATTTGCACCTATATAATAAAAGCATTAACTCTTTATTAACCACTTGATAATATTCCTAGTTGATCTATTCACATATGAATTATCAAGTTTTTAATTTTGGTTATTGTTTAATTTGGTTTTATGATTGTGTGTCATGAATTCAAATAGATAGAATCTAGAGTTACCTTTGGTACTAAAGTTGGACACAAATATATTCAAGTAGCATGCATATAGAAATTGATTCACTGCCTGCTATTAGTTTATAAGAAGACCAAGTGTGTAACCATCGCTTTTTTTTATGGAGAGAAAATATGGGGTGCTATGAATATCGATAAGATAATAAGATGCTGATAGAAAAAAGTGCCAAAAATATCTTGAATGAATTAATACATTCAAAATTAAAATTGTTTATGCTAGCTAAAGAGTCTTTTCTTTAATTTATCTGAGACTAAAGTCTAAGTTTTTGGATTTAATGATGGACTGTTTTAACTTTTGGAAATAAATTTAATAAAATTTTACTAAAACAAAAGGAAAGTAAACTTTGCAATAGTTATCTTTAACCATATTGACATTAGTGAAATTAAAAGTTTAACAAATCTTAATAGAACACGACATCTTTACTTTCAATGAATAAAATTCTAATGATATAAGTAGCATTTTGTTTAATTATGACATTATAGATAGTTTATTAGAAATTTAACCCAAATTTAATTATCAGAGGGTAGAAATTAGATTAGTATTGATGTCCCAAACCTCAATTTTTACATTTATTAAGGCACTTGATTCGTTTTGTTTGGACATATTCATTTATATTCAGAAAATCTTTACTTGTTAGATTTAAATAATATCATGAATTCATAAAATTTGTGACTACTTTCATTTAGGAGTTTCCTAGTCATTTTCTGTTATATGTGAAAGAACTGGAAAGTTATTGAAGTAAGAATTAGAGTGATACTAGATAATAATTTTTATTATATTTTTATAGTAAGTACATGGCTGAATATGAGTGATAAACAGAGAGAATATAAGGGGTTTATTGTTCTGTTGGTAAAAACAGTTTAAAGGAATAATTCTTAAGACTAAATGCAAGAAAGTTTTTATAAGTCACAATTCTGTAAACAATAGATTGTTTGTGATGAGATTGAAAACTTCAAAATTTAATGATTATACAAATATTCATGCTGACTATTGAACATGATGATGTAAAAATAGAGGCCATATACAATGAAATTTAAAATGAATACAAGAGTAGTTATTATATATAGAGCTCGCAAAACAAGCTCTTAACAAGCTTTGTAGAATATCCCCAACCTCACACCGGTTTCTGCTACTGGTGTCCTATATATGGATGTCTGAAAATTTCAGATTTTCTACTTAATAGTTATACATTAGATAAAGTTCTGTGCTTGTCCTGATATTTTTAATCTAATGATTGAATATCCTAGCACCTCATTGAGGACACCAGTAACAGAAACTGGTCTGAGGTTGGGGATATTCTACAAAGCTTGTTAAGAGCTTGTTTTGCGAGCATATAACTTTTGTAAATACAAGCATATTAAATTAGGTCATGTGACATCTGACTTGACTTTTTTATAATTTTATTTTTTGCTATCATGGCTTTGGCAATTTTATATTGTTAAAACTATTAATATATGGTGTATCTGAACTTAGTTCAGGCCCATATGGCTATTTAAGTTAGATAGCTGGATTGGAAAACATGGATGTCTGAAAAATTTTAGATTTTCTACTTAATAGTTATACATTAGCTAAAGTGCTGGGCTTGTCCTGGTATTTTTAATCTAATGATTGAATATCCTAGCACCTCATTGAGGACGCCAGTAGCAGAAACCGGTCTGATATTGGGGATATTCTACAAAGCTTGTTTTGCGACTCTATATATAACATTTGTAAATACAAGCTTATTAAATTAGGTCATATGACACCTGACTTTATTTTTTTGTAAAAGTGGTTATTAAATGAGATAGTAGAAGATTGGTATTCTATCATTGGTTAAAGAAAATAAAATCATAAGAAATTTTGGATTGGGAGTGAAAATGAAAGGTAGATAAGTTTTTTGTAAGAAAAATAGTTTAGTAATAATGAATACTTGATTTATAAATCATAATAGAAGGATTTACATATGAAAAGTACTAGATAATAGAAACAGATTTGATTGGATTGATTCAGAATGCATTTAGGAATAGCATTAAGAATGTATTTGGAAATTCTGAATTGATATCAAACTCAATTTTAGAAGTGGGAGAATTGAAAGCATTATGAAATGACTAAAAATTGGAAACACCTTGTTGCATATTTTAATGCAGATAATAACAAGTATTTGGTAAAAAAAGCAAGTCATAGGGAAACATACACTGATCTGAATTGACTTATGAACCAACTTAATATTGAGGAGATGATTTTATTTATTTTTTAAATAATTGTGTAAATAAATAAATTTATCATATGTTAATTCCTTGCTTTTTATTTTATAAAATAATATTATTCAGGCTCATAAGATCGATGAAGCATTATCTCAGTATTTGGGAACAGCTCAGACAATTGAACCTAATGGTAAGTTAATAATATATATATAATCTAGTTTAAAAAATTATTCTTAATTAGTTACCATTGTTAAAAATTAAATGTTTATATGCATACAAATATAATTAATGAGACTATTTTTGGCATATTTTTATTTCGAGTTTTTGGGTAAAAATTAAAGTATTATTTCCAAAATGTTAATAATTACTCCAACACACTTGAAATAGAACAACTATATAAAAATAAATATTTTATTTGACCATTGTTAAGGATATTTCCAAAATAATATAACTGTAATCAAATATTATTGAAAAAAAGGATGGAATGTATATGAAAATGATGAGAATGTGCACAGTTAGTATCATTCTATGTTTAATTGTAGCAAATATTGTTATATCATAGATAGTAGACATAATATTTTTGACGAATTTTGATTACATAATTCATAAAATGATTCATTGATAGTACATTCTGTTATTAATTGTGGCATTATGGAATAGAAAGTTATGTAACTGCTAAAAAAGTTGAATGAATGTAAGAATTTAGTATAAAATAGTCAATAAATTTTCACACTGAGTTCTCCAGTATATTATAATCTTTATAACTATTTGATATCATGGTATGTATATATATATATATATATATTGTAATGGTCACACGACGATCACAGGCTACACTTCCCTTTTATGTGTACATAATGGGGAATTCTGTAATTCAAAATCGTCCACTTTCCGTTACCGCAAGCAGAGGGAAATACGAAAATAGACGAGTCTATCTCCGTATTTGATCGAACCTGTACGCTATATGGATATAGCCCCAGGTTATGTTTCCCGATCAACTTTCTCCCGACTGCTGTAAGATTTGACAGAGTTACAGCGCTTGGATGATTTATAAACACTGCACCACCAAATTTCACGTGTTAATTCAATAATCAAAAAATGAATAATAGTTCCCCACCCTAAGACTAGACTATCCCTTTTTGAACGTGGCGAAGAACGAGACAAGACAGATTTAAATAGAAAAAATATATATATTTAATAGAATAAATCAATCATAAAAAAAATCTATAAAACACATTTACATTAAATAAAACAGATTATGATCTATTGTGCTAAAGGAAAAGAACACATAAAACTCTTATAAATGCTGGTACATTTATAAATTGTCACTCTGGGTATTTATCAAAAAATTTCAAGAATGTCTTTATCATTCACAAAAACGCATGTGGCCATTGTCTAAGTCAACGATGTGCACATTGAAATATATAAAAAAAAGTATGTATCTTTACTAGGTTTTTTGTCTCTGAATTTATCCGATGTCCTGCCGACCGCCACGTGGATTTCTCCACTTCTTTAGGAGGGACAGTCGCTCGTAGGTATTAGATTTGGTTGTGTATAGCTTCTCAGTGTTAAGGCATCATGGACGAGGCATCGAGGATAAGGCAACTAAATGAATCCATCGGCAGGCGCTACGACGGCAATTATTACATATTGACAAGAACCATTAGTACAGTAAGTCCAGATCGACCAGCGATCACGATGGCCTTAGCCAGCCATTCTAGATGAAGCACCGTTAAAAGTCATATTTGCTAACTATATCGGTTGATTATCGGAGCTGTGTTTTACCACCCTCTCAACACGAAGTCTCTAGCTCTAATCTCTCTTGAAAAACTTTTATTTCTTAATTAAAAAATTTCACCAGCCTTTGTCCTTCCGATCCTTTGTTTCACTTTTATTCACACCTTCTTTCTTACTATGCCTTCGGCCATATGTAAATTGCTTTTACCCACTCTCGTAGCACTATGTATTTCAATATTCTTGATTTTAATTAAACAGATTTTAATACATGTTTTTCTTTTTTCTTTTTTTTAAATTTGGACAAGCATTTATTATTTCTGTCTATATCCTGCTTCAAATACACTCCATACACGCATTTCGTTTATTGTCAAATGTGTACTTTAAAACCCAGATCCTTACCTTTTAATCATGTCTAACTTCCTCTGTTTTGCGCGCTATTTAAGGTTTTTTTTATCTTTTTTTAAACTTTACTTTCTTTCAAAATCGGATTTTAACTTGCATTTTATTTATATTTCTTTATCGTTTTATTTTTTAACATACATTTCCACTAGCTCTAATTTTATATTTTAATTTCACCAAAACTCGAACTTTGGAGGGTAAAAGATAAGAATCTTTTGATTCTAATTTCCTCTCTTTTTTTTTTTTTAATTAGTTGAAACATTTCTTTGTTCTGTAAATTTTTTCCAAGCTCGCTTTTCTTTTTTTTTATTTTTATTTTTCTGGCAAACATAATATTTAATATTCTCTGAATGTTTAATATTTATATGTGTGACCGCAGTATGTGCGATCATCACATTACACCGTTCCCCTCCTTTTAAAATTTTTTTTGTAAAAAAAATTTTAAATTTTTGCATCGAACGCTAGATGCTCCCAACTACTATTCAAACCTTTTAGATTTACGCACTCCTAACATGATTTAGTGATGAGGTTAATCTCTAGAGAGGCGACCAGGTAAATTATATCTCTTTCTTGATGACTCAACCAGCATTGCCGAACCAATTTAATCTTGTCATTAGCGTGACATGCATTTTATTCCTGCTTCATACTCGTATATACAGGTTCGGATCCACAGGATATCTCTGTGACCCGATTAAACCTGTTCATACATCACATTCTGCAAATGATAAACCTCTAAGTGCCAACTCTGGTCACTATTATCGAGGTGGGTTGGGACGCTGGCATCTTTTCGTCCAACTCATCCATAAGCTCAGTATATTTTCTGATAGCTCGTAATTTATACATGATAGCTCGTAATTTATACATGATAGCTCGTAATTTATACAAGGGGTTTTTTCCCCCATAGACTGGTCTCTGAACCATTGACTCGCGATATCTGTCCAATATCTAACTGGAAATCTTAATCCAGTGAGTCATTATGAGAATGGGATCTTTGTCCCTGTGTTCTCTGTACGATAAGATTTGGTGCACTGCAGAACATACATGAATGAATAACGAAGAAGGCATTACCCAATACTGTTCAGACCTATCTACCAATATCTAAACCTACATGCCTTCAGCCTCTATCTATGACCTCACACCATTATTTATCATATGCTTTCTTATTTATCACAATGTCCTTCATTCCTTTTTCCACTTATCGGCTTATCATTTCTTTCTGCTATCCGGATCAATATTACAGTCCAGTCTCCATGACTCATAGTCCATTTCCAATCTTTGTTATCAGTAAATCCTTCCTTTATCTGTGACTGCCCTTAAGTCTTATCTGGTGGTTGTCTTTCTCTATTGAATAGCCTTAGTGATCGAGCATTGTATACTCCTTTTTCCTCTGTTCCCTGGGCTATGACAAAGGCGTTATTCCCATACATCTTTTGGATCGTGTATGGTCCTTCATAAATGGGTTGGAACTTCTTAAATATATTTTGCGCTGGGTAACTTACAGGGTGCACCCTCACCATGACCTTATCACCGATCCTGAATTGATTTTCCACCTCCTTGAACCTTTGCCTTCTTATTTCACCCATCCTTTCCACCTGATTACGCTTTTGCTCCATGTCCCTTCTCCTATTTATTGCCTTGGTTCCTACAGGTAATCGACCATTAAATGGGCCTGGGATATGTTTCCCAAAATGTAGCAGAATGGGTTCAAAACCTGTGGACTCATTCTTTGCACAATTGATCATGTTTACTATACGTGGGGTTTCCTTCACCCACATACGATGGTCATCCGATATATATACACGAAACAGACGCCCGAGCTCTCTCATGACCCATTCACATGGGTTCGACTGAGGATTACGGATCGACGTCAATGTGTGCTTTACTCTGTGTTTAGTGATCCATTTCTTCCACTCGCGTGACGTAAATGGTGTACCGTGATCCGATAAGATCCGAGTAGGAATTCCCACCATCTTAAAATGTTGTTGCTCAAGGGCCTTAATAGTTTGCTTAGCATTGGCTTGCGTGACTGGATATGCAGCCACCAACTTTGAGAAGAGGTCATACATGACCAGTAGGTACTTCTTCCTATTAAAAGCCGGCAATGGACCATAAAAGTCGATGGCTAATATACGGTTCGGCTGATCGGTGTATGTGGGCTGTAATGATCCTACTCTTGATACATTAGGGGATTTAGTTCGAGCGCAGGTGTCAAACGTTCTAATAACACTGGCAATGTCATCATGCATTCCTGGACAGTAGAACCAATGTCTAAGGCAACTTTCCACTTTGTTTCTCCCATAGTGCCCATATGTTTCATGGACATACTGAATGGTCTGTTTTCTCAAGGCCCTGGGCATGACGATGCGTGTCTGCTTTCTCCGCTTGAGCATCCGTTGCAAGAGTCCTCCCTTCATGCAGAAGGGGTTTTCGGTCCTGCCACAGGGTGTTTCCCTTTATCTCTGATACAGATTGATACCGTAAATGCTCTATCAATTGTCTGCACTCCCGATCTCCGCTTGAGCATCCGTTGCAAGAGTCCTCCCTTCATGCAGAAGTGGTTTCGGTCCTGCCACAGGGTGTTTCCCTTTATCTCTGATACAGATTGATGCCGTAAATGTTCTATCAATTGTCTGCACTCCCGATCCTTCCTTTGGTGTTCCTTTAAATTATGCATTTCACTTGCTATCTTGGGTTCTCTATCCATCTCAGTAACCACGATGTATGCCCCATCACATTTCATGTGTTGACTCATTGCTATTGGGTACCGACTAAGCGTATCGGCCACAACATTCTCCGATCACGGCAATACACTGCCTTGTAGTTCAATTCTTGTAGGAACAAGCTCCATCTCAACAACCTATTGTTAGCCAGAAAACTGTGATTTAGGAACTCAAGGCTGCGGTGATCGGTCAATACCACAATGTCTGATCCAACCAAGTATTGCCGGAATTTTTTGAACGCCCATATTACCGCGAGAGCCTCCTTCTCTGTAATGGTATAATTAAGTTCCGGGCCTTTCAGCAACCAGCTAATAAAACAAAGGACTCTGTGTTGACCTTCCTCCTGTATTTGGAACAGCGTGGCTCCTAATCCGAACCCGCTACTATCGGTTTATACGAAAAAAGTCTTGCTGAAGTCCGGGTATGCCAACGTAACTTTCCAAAAAAACTGCCTTTACTCTCTGAAAGCTCTGTTCTTGTTGTTCCCCCCATGTCCATGGTGTTTCCCTTTTCAGAAAATGTAATAGTGGCTCCATATCCAATGAGAACCCTCTATAAAACCGATTATAGAAATTACATAAACCCAGAAACGATTTAATGTGTTTTCTGTTCCGAGGAGTTGGAAATTCCTGGATAGCCTCGATCTCCAGGTTTGGTACTATCCCTTTCTCACTAATGATATGGCCCAGGAACTTGACTTCCGTTGTCATTATGTGACTTTTGTTTAGATTAATCCTGATGCTTTTTCCTTTACATTCCTCCAAGAACTCTTCCACATGTTTGAAATGTTCCTCGATATTCTCAGACGCGATGACAATGTCCACATATATCACGATGAAGCTCTTTATTTTATCATCTAATACTTGATCCAAACATCGGACAAGCCCTGCTCCACTGTTTCTCAATCCGAATGGAATCCTATTAAAGTTGTATGCATGTCCATTATATCTAAATGCGTGTATTTTCTATCTTTAGGATGTAGCTTGATCTGCCAGTAGCTGGCCGTCAAATCGAATGTCGAAAATGCCCCTTTCCCTTTAAATCTTGTGAGTATCTCGTTTATAGGGGGCGGAGCATTAATGTCTGGAATAGTTATCTTATTCAGGTGCCGCGCATCCAAAGATAATTGGATGGATCCATCTTTTTTTTTTCACTGTCACAATAGGATTATTAAATGGTGATGAACACTTTGAAATAACCCCTCATTTTAGCATCATATCTATCTGTGCCTCAACTTCTTGCTTATATTGGTATGGTATCAGATAAGCGTGAGCCCGATATGGCTGGTCCTCCATAAGTCTTATCTGATGCTCATAACCTTGAATGATTCTCGGGACCTCTGAGAATACCACGCTATTTCTCGCGAGAATCTTCCTCAGCCTATCCTCTGGTCATTATCTATCAACGTCGATTCACCCACTATATGTTCCCACTCTATCTCCATCAACGCATTCTGTGCAAACATTTCTCCCTGATAAACCCTCTATCATCTTGGTTTTTTTCCACAAAGTTTAGCCGTGTGCCATTTATCTCAGTATAGCCCTGTTTATAGTTCAGTATGCATCCCACCTTGTGCATGAAATCGGAACCTAACACAATGTCATGGATCACCCATCCGAGATCACCAATACGTGGTCAAACTTTACTCCTGCAATATCTATCCTTACGTAGACCTGTTGGGACTCCAGCTTTACCCTTTTTCCATTCGCCAACAGTACCTGAACCGATTTTAATGGCAGCATCCTGAGTTCTGCGCAGCCATCCTTTAACCTGCCAAACGTTTCCTGAGACATAACAGAGATCTGACTTCCCGAATCGAATAGTGCATTGACCACAAGTCCTTCCACCTCAATCGTTAATTTTGGACATTTCTGAAGAGCCATTTCCAATGTTTCTCTATCTCCTCCATAACCTAGGTTTGCTACTTGTACCTGCTGCTGTTTTTCCCTCCCTTTGGCCTCTGGAAGCTCTACTCGGTCTCTACTGTGGTCCAATGCGATCAACAGTTCCGCCATCTGTCCACTGACTCTCTACTCTCTGTACTGATTAGAGTTCGTTCTATATCCTTTGGAAACCCGGGCTTAATTATCCGGAGTATAAACGTCTCAGATAATGGATTTGCAGTCATCATTCGTAACTTAGCCACTTGATGATGGAAGAATGTTATAAATGATTCCTCCGGTCTCCCTTTATCCTGTTTTATCCGATGCAACATATCTTCTTGGAGTTCCTCACTACAATAACTGGTCTTTAATGCTTTATGATATCCTGCAAATGTGATGGGTTTCTGGAACAGTGAGTTCCACCAGACTTGAGATTCGCCCTGCAAATGGCTGCAGGCGACTGCTATCTTGGCCTCCTCACTCATTCTACCGAATTTGAAGTACCGTTCCAGGCTGTTCAAATGCTCTATCGGGCTTTCTCCAGGGTTTCCAGCGAAGACTTGGATCTTCAGAAATTGGTGGAAGCCCACAGGATAATCCATGCAAATTCCAGATCCCAGCATTCTACATTCTCCACTGGTTCTTGGTCCTATGCCCTCTATGTTGGTATTGGTGCTGCTATTGGCTGACCTCCTTATACTCTCCCCTGCTACTACCTTCGCCACCTGACTTTAATTCTCCTGTACGCTCATCATCATCATTTCTATGATCCTCCACTCTAACTACTTCCACCTCTTCATCTAACTGTCTTATCTCCCTTTCTGGTCGCCCTATGTCCTTCTCCCAATCCAATCTTGCTGACTCTCTACCTCTGTCCTCAACTATTTCTGATTCCTCATATGCATATGGCCCCATACTCCTTTGTTCATCCCTCTTAATCTCTTGGTGAAATCCATCCCATGTGTCCTTAGCCTTTGATGGCTGGATGACCTCATTTCTCATTTCTTCCCTGACTTCAGCCACTCTTTTCCGGTTGTCTGTTTCTACCATTACCATCCATTCTTCTATCTTTCTCTCTTGTCTATCCACGAATTCTTTCATGAATTGTTCTTGCTCCACCCTCATTTGCTTTAACATATCCATGATATTACCATAGGCTATTGTATCCTTTACTTTTATCTCCTCTTCATTTCCTTCTTTTACTTCCTCCTCTTCTTGACGTTCCATTTTGGCTTGAGCCCTTGTACGCATAAATATGATTTTTATTTAACCCTTCTTTATATCTGGAATGATTATTACTATTGACCTCTTCTGACTCGACTTATACCCAACTTCTTTCAACTGACTTTATGTTTTCACTTTGATTAACTTTAGTATCTGTATTATTTATCGATTAGCATTCAGATCGCTAGCCAACCCAAACATCTGCACTCTGGTTCATCCTCTTGTTCGCCTGCCTTAGATTCGCCCGACTGCCTGTCCACCTTGATGATTGTCCTCTATTTTCCCCACTCATCTACCTCTGACCCCTATACCTCAATTAAATGATGCACTTATATATTCTTTTAAATTTAACTTACTTAAATACTATACTCGTTCCTCTGTTAATGATATACATTATAAATTCGTTTTATTTGACTGTATCTCCAACATTACCCTTCCGATATATATATTTTTCTACTCCTACGTTTATAAAATTCGGCCACTTAAGGTTACGGCTGTTTTAAGCAAAATCATACACACATATATATATTTTTTTTACTTCTCTTACACATGCGACTATTCTAGAATCACATATATATATATTTTTTCACTTAACTAAAAGACGCGACAATACTTATAGTTTCTTCAATTTAACTTATACACGCGAATTCCTTTTATCATTAAATATTTTATTTTTCCGCTTACTGGGACACGTGATTATTAATTCACACATATATCTTTCTTCATCTAACTTAGTTTTGACTATTTTAATCATTTAACCTTTATAACTACAACATTACTGAAACTGTTTCACTATTTCTAACAACTATTTTATGTTTTCGTTAATTAATTACATCCAGATAATCTATTCTTTAACTTTACCGGGCTATGCGACTATTTTTTTTTCTATTATTTAGTGTAAACTTTCATGAAACTTTGTGTTATTCTCTTTCTTTTTTTTTTTTTTTGAAACGATTTATATTCAATTACAGCAATCATTTGATATAATCAGTTCTTTGTTTGTTACAACTTGTCTAAATATTCTTGTCTCCGATTATATCCCTCACTGCGCATTTCAAACTTTCATAATAATAACAAAAAAAATAATTCCTCCCTCTTTCTATTCTTTGTACACATTTGACGTGAAACGCTCGTATAGAGTATCATAAAATAAAACCTATCCCCTTCGTCTTCGCTTCTCGCCACTTTAACTTACAACGCTAATTTTATATATATTGAAAACAAAATATATATATATTTTTTAAAATAGTTGAAACATTTCTTTGTTCTGTAAATTTTTTCCAAGCTCGCTTTTCTTTTTTTTTCTTTTTTATTTTCTGCCAAACATAATATTTAATATTCTCTGAATGTTTAATATTTATATGTGTGACCGCAGTATGTGCGATCATCACAATATATATATATATATAGTTGCAAGATTAGTTATACAACTTAATAGCAGATACCAAATGCAGATAATTCAGGTTTATGCCCCAACAAGTTCTCGTAGTGATGAAGTAGTAGAAGATTTTTATATGGATGTACAAAAGGCTTTTGATCAGAGTAAACAACATTTTAAAATTGTTATGGGAGACTTTAATGCTAGAATTGGTAGACAAATGAAAGATGAAATTGCTGTAGGTAATTTTGGTTATGGTAATAGAAATGAGAGAGGACATAGACTTATAGAGTTTGCAGAAAAAGAAAAACTTTATATTATGAATTCATTTTTTTGAGAAAAATGTTAAAAGGAAATGGACATGGAAGCATCCAAATGAAGGTACAGCAGAATTGGATTATATTTTGACTAACAGGAAATACATATTTCAAGATTGTAATGTTCTTAATAAATTTAACACAGGAAGTGATCATCGATTAGTAAGGTGTAAGTTACATAGACTTGTGGAGTTTGCAGAAAAAGAAAAACTTTATATTATGAATTCATTTTTTTGAGAAAAATGTTAAAAGGAAATGGACATGGAAGCATCCAAATGAAGGTACAGCAGAATTGGATTATATTTTGACTAACAGGAAATACATATTTCAAGATTGTAATGTTCTTAATAAATTTAACACAGGAAGTGATCATCGATTAGTAAGGTGTAAGTTACGTGTTAATGTAAAACTAAAGAGACAAAAATTATTAAGAAAAACAATATTTACAGTTGATATTCCTAATCTTCAGAAACATTCTAATGAATTTAAATTAGAACTTACAAATAGGTTTCAAGTGTTAGGAGATTTTGAACATGATTCAGATTTGAATGAAATTAATATGAAAATAACTGATACACTTCTAAAAACTGCAACAGAGATAGTTGGTAGAAAAAAGCAGCAATTGACTAATAAAATTTTTACTGAGACTAGAGAATTTATGAAGAAAAGAAGGAATATGAAGATATACAAAAATGATGTATTAAAAAGAATTGAATATCTCGAATTTTGTAAAATGGTACGGAAAAGAGTTGAAAATGATATAAGAAAGTATAACTGTGAAATAGCAAGGAAAGCTGTAGAAGAAAATAAAAGTCTCAAGAATGTTAAACAACATTTTGGTATTGGTAGGAAAGTTATATCTGCAATAAGAAAAAAAGATGGAATTATTACTAAAAAGAGAGATGACATCATGAAATTGGTAGAAGATTTTTATCAAGAATTATATAGTAATAATGAACAAGTACCTCCTATATCTATTACATCTTCCGAATTGCCCAGAGTTTTAAATGAAGAAGTGAGACATGCAATTAAATGTATGAAGAAAGGAAAGGCTCCAGGAAATGCTGGAATTTTAATTGATATATTAAAAGAAGCAGGTGCAGAAATAGAAACAATTTTAGCAAAGTTATATACCAAATGTCTAAATGATAAAAATGTACCGGAAGATTGGAAGAATGCAGTAATAATATTAATATTTTAAAAAGGTGATAAAGAAGATATTAGAAATTACAGACCTATCAGCCTTTTATCAGTTTTATATAAAAAATTTTACCAAGATAATTACAATTCGTCTATAGAGAACTTTGGATTTCCACCAACCAAGAGAACAAGCTGGATTTAAAAGTGGTTTTAGTACAATAGATCATATCCAGGTATTGAGAGAAGTCATAGAAAGGACAAATGAATATGAGTTGTCATTATGTTTTGGATTTGTAGATTATGACAAGGCATTCGATTCTATACACATTTCTTCAGTGATTAAAGCATTGGATCATCAAGGTATAGATCCAGGATATTGCCATATTTTAAAGAATATTTATAAAAATGCAACAGCAACAATTAGATTACATAATGATACTGGAAAAGTCAACATTGAGAAAGGAGTAAGACAAGGTGACTCCATATCTCCAAAACTTTTTACAGCAGTGCTGCAAGAAGTATTTTGTGAATTAAAATGGGAAACTAAAGGAATGAAAGTAAATAGAGACTATTTAAGTCATTTAGATTTTGTAGATGACGTAGTTGTTTTTGCAAAGAATGCTTCAGAGCTGCAGGAAATGTTGCAGGAGTTAGCAGATGAAAGTAGAAAAGTAGGACTAAAGATAAATGTTAAAAAGTCTAAAGTAATGTTTAATCGATTTGCTCAAAATATGAAAATAAAGTTTGATTATGAAGAATTAGAAGAAGTTAATAGTTACAAATACCTTGGTCAGATTATTAATACAGATGGAAACATAATGGAGGAAATTAATCATAGAATTAAACTTGGTTGGAGTGCTTTTGGTAGAAATAACTTGATACTAAAAGGAAATATGCCTATGTGTTTGAAAAAAATGGTTTTTAACAAATGTGTTTTACCAGTTCTTACTTATGGATCTGAGACTTGGACACTTAATAGAAGAGCAATACAGAGACTTCAGACCACTCAAAGAAGTATGGCGAGATGTATGTTGGGAGTAACAAGAAGAGATCGTAAACGCAATGTATGGGTAAGAGAACAAACAGGTGTACCTGATCTCATTGAAAAAATTAAAAGATTGAAATGGAATTGGGCTGGATATATTGCTAGAAAAAATGATAATAGATGGACAATTGAAATTTTAAACTGAATTCCAAGAGATTGTAAAAGACCCAGAAAGAGACCACATGTGAGATGAATGGATGAAATAAGAAAATGTGCAGGGGTGTTGTGGAAAAGAGAAGCTAAAGATCAAATAAGATGGATTAAACTTGAAGAGACCTTCATCCTGCAGTGGATTGATAATGGTTGATGATGATGATGTAATACTAAGAAATGATATTATATGTATTTATTCGATAATTGTCCAGCTGATACTAATATTTTTGATATTTTTCACTCCAAGATGTGGGTTAGAGTGATACTAGTTTTTTTGCCTTATAAGTTTCTATAATTGTAAGTCTTGTTTTATTTTCACTTCTTGAAAACGTATCAATATTTAAATTTCTTCTCACCAGCTGCAAAAAGTCCTATATCTTAAAAATTTTGCAATGAAGTCCACATCAAAAATCCTTCTTTGGAAATGGAGATATTTTTTTTAAAAGCATAGCAATTGTTTTAATCAAATTAATTCTTCTATTTTTGATTGCTTTTATTAGTTAGTTCATCAAAATGAGTTTTTTATATTTAACAGTATTTTAAGAAATCTATAAAATGATTTGTTGAAGTTTATTAATCCTCAATATTTTTGGTTGAATAATTCTTGAGATCTGATTTTCTTCTAACCAAGATCATTCAAAATTTACTTTTCTAAAAGTAGGCTTAAGTTGTGTTTTTATGGTTCATGTAAAATCATTTAATTGTGAGTTAAATTTAAAATAGAAAAAGAATTAAATCTTTTTTTTTTTCTACTTCAATTTTGTGCAGACAGAATTGTTATTGCTTAATGATTCATTGAAATGGATGAGCTTTTTTTCAATATGACTGTGTTCTAGTCTTTACAAGATAACAGCATTACTAAAAATGTTGATACTAGTTTACCATGCAATAATAGATTGGCAAACTATGGAGATAAGGCCTGCGAATCACAGATGCACTTCTATCACTTCTGATGCTCAAACTTCTTACGCATTAGTGCTCTTCTTCAGATTTTTGTTACCAAAATAATTACAAAAAACGTGAGCTTGTAGTGTGGGTCATCTAATTAGTCTGGAGTTTGTTAGATTTTTGAAAATCTCTCTCTTTTTTATTTTTAATATTTAAAAGCCAATTTCAAACTTATCCAAAATTTTCTATTTAATTTTTAAATATTTTAACATTATAGTTATGGCAATATTAAATTTTTCATTATTTCTGCTCTTTTTTTTTTCATTTTTACTTAAAGTTAAAATATTATTTACAATATTTTTGAGATTTTAATAAAGTTATTTTAAATCAATGGAATATGCTTATTGACATTGGCTTATCAAAGCAGAAGAAATATAATAACAGGAAGAAAGCAATTAAAAGAAATTTACAATAACAAAAATTTAAATATTCTGATCAAAGATAATAGGAAAATCTTAAATGTAATTACAATATCAAAATAAAATCTGAAAATCTTGAAAGTGACTTCATAAAATTAATCTGACGAATGAACAGATGTACATGTGAAACAAAATTTATTCAATGAAAATTGTAAATAATTGATAATCCTAACACACAATTAAAAAAAGAAATTGAAAATATTTTTATATAATTTGTTCAAAACATAGATAACTGATAATTCTTTCAGCAACTTTATATGTTTTATTTGGCCATTTAAATATACATATATTTCTATTAAATTAAACAAACCTTTCTAAGAATTTTGTGGATGAAAATAATTTTCATAAAGAACAAAACTTACGAATGTTGAACAAAGTGTAACTCATAAACATCAATTATAAAATGAACATTAAGAATGCTTATGGATTCGCTCTTGGTTAAAAACTTTATCATTAGGACAGATGCCAAGCATTTGTTTATAGAATGAGCATGGAACAAAATTTTGTTTAGTTTGATTAAATTTTTGTTATTTTTTTATTTTGAGTATTAAAAAAATTATTTTTGATTAGTATTAGTTCATAAAATCTAGGGTTTTTTCATATATAATCAAAGGTCCTTTCTGCAAAATTCCACCGTGTAGCATGTTTTCTCAAATAGACTTACTATAGATTGGCCATCTCTGCTATAAAATGTTTGGAATCTCTAAACTCACGAAAATTTCAGTAAAGTGGCAAATGTCAAAATAAAGCTGGGGAGAAAAATCCATCCCTGATTTACAAAAGACAATAAATTATAAATATGGCTAATATTGCTATATGTTGAACCAAGATATACAAAGTAGAAGCATCAAAAATTGATTTCTAGTAAGCATACATTGCTATATCATACAAGCAGTTTTGTCAGAATTGAACTTTTATGTTTTTGATGGATTGGGTATGATTTATCATTAGTTAATTTTAGAAATAAAATTAATTGATTGCTATTAGATATCCACCAGTAGTAATGAGATTTATTGGAACCTCATTTCTTTACTGTGAAGACATCATAAAGTCTAAAAAAGTTGATTGAGGACAAAACCTAGCACATAGAACTTTAATGTATGTATGCTTTATGTGTGTTGTTTATTACAATAATAGAATGTCAGATTGGAGCTTAAGGTCCATAGGTCATTATCAGCCATCATTTTGAGCATTCAATTAAATGAAATTAAATTTTTTTTATTATAAAGTCTTTTTTATGTAGATCACTTTTATCTGCCAAAATGTATAAGAAAATGTTTATTTTATTTTTTAAACATAATCTACTTGATATTAAAAACATTTTTTTGTTTTATTTCTGATTAAGTAAAATTATGAATATAGCTTTTGGGTTAGTCAGTGTGTATAATGCTTTTTATAAATATAATAGTCCCAACATTTTATCTAAGTAGTATGGATAGCTCAGTAACTGTTGATAAAGATTTTAGTAACAGAAAATAAACTACCAATTATTTGTCAGGATTTAGCTTAAGATTAGTATATATACACATTAATACATATGTATGTGAAGATTAAATCAGCCCAGCAATAGAGTTAGAGTTGATTCATTGTCTTCTAGTCTTGAATAAATACACAAACCAACCACTTTTACATCAGTAAACTGTAAAAGTAGAATGGATTCTTCTAATATTTGTGCTTTCAATGGCAATAAGCTTAGTTTGCTAAACATGATGATATTTCAGAGTAAAAATAATTTGTAATCAGTTAGAAATCAAATAATTATAATTTTTATATTTACATGATTTCTAATTGATTATTAATATAAAGTTTAATTAATCAATTATGATTTCATAATTAAAATTATATAACTTATAATTATTTATTAATGGAAAGATTGTTAAAAATGAAACCCAGATTCTATCAATTATGCTTTCATAATTAATAATGCCATCTTTTCTTATGAATTTTACTTCAAAATTTCATCATTGTTAGCATACTAAGCTTATTACCATTGAAAGCACAAAGTCCATTTTATTCTTTATGCTTTTGTTGATGTAAAGGTAATAGATTTGTGTATTTATTCACAGCTAGAGGAGCTTAGACTCCTATTTTATGCATATATATTTATATTTGAGAAAACTAAGTATTTCTACAGTACTAATATCATATAGATCTTTAAAGCCATATTCTTTGAAATTATATTTATATTGTAATCAAATATGACTTTTATTTTTAGAAAATGAAGATTTTGTATTTTCACCTGTTCGGAAATGTCCCCATTGTAATCAGGATATGATTTTGCGGAAAAAAACTAATAAACCAGGGTAAAAATTATTATAATTTTTGTGTATGAAAAAGATTTTTCTTCCAGTTTTGCTTTTCTATATTTATAAATAAAATTATCCATAACTTAAATGTAATATTAGTCTTAGACTAATATATTACAGTATTTAAAGAAAAAGTAATAATAATAAAAAAAAACTTTATCATAAATGTATTTTATCTATTGTAATTTCTAAAAATCAGGCACATTTATGGCTATATAATGGCATATTTTCATCATCTAGCTAAAATTGTTAATTTTTTTTTTTTTAAATTCAAACTTTATTTATACCTTTTTATAAAAAAGCAATGGAAATGTTCGCATGACAATGGCACATAATCTCACAAGTTAACCTAGTGTGATAATTCATAATGTTTAGAAATCATTCATTAATCTTGTTTTTAAAAGGCAAAAAAATGGAGAAATAAGAGACTCTCGTACATAAATATATATAATTTTTATTGATTGTTCCCTTTGTTAGAACAGCTTAGTTAGATAGAGCACCACCTTAAATGTGAATCTAAAGATCACCCATTTTCTATATTAGCTCTTAGTCAGACCAACAACATCTAAAGAAAAGAGAACAATAATATCATTTAAAATGTTGTGTTCCATATTAATTTATGAGTTATTATTAATAGTTAAATGTATTTGGAAAAGTATAAATATAAATAAAGTTTGAAATTATTTTTTTTAAAAATGAATAATTTCAACCAGATGATAATACTCCAACATATAACTATATTGTTATAATGTTACATGTAAAACAAAAATATGAGGAAAGAGACCAGAAAGATAAACAAATTATCACTAATCTAATTATGAATTTAATCATATCAAAATGCTAAATAAAAAAGAATAGAGAATATTACTTCAGTTTTGATTTTGCTGCTGTATAATTGAATATCAATGCTAACTAAGTACTAAGAATAATATAAATAGCAATTATTATTAGTTTTCTATCTTTTGGACAGGTCCAGAAAGTTATTACATTCAATTGTTTTTTCATTTTACTTGGTTTATTGCTTGAGTCTATAGCTCATTGTAAATCATTCCATCGTTTACATCATCCAATAAGATCAATTTCCATGCCTTTCTTTTTTTTTTTACCTCCTACCATTTTTTTACAGCATTTTTTATTAGATAATTCTTTCTTCTTAATATTTGTTCTCATTTTAATCTCTCCAATCAATCTTCTTTCTTCATTCGTTCTCATCAAAACTTTTTTATTTATTACTCTATCCACACTTGTCCATATATTATAACAATGCATTTATTACATATCTAAACTACTAACATGGAATTAAAATTGTTCCATTACTATAATAACTATGTTATTATTGTGTTTCTATATATAATTATTTTAATTAATTAAAATAATTTTATTTTTATTATTAGTTTTACATAAATATTAAATATTAGCATTTCTATTTTTGCTTATTTAAATTTTTTATTTACAATCTGAAAATAAAATAAAGTTTATTAAATACAAGTAATTTTATTAAATAGTAATTCTTCTATCAAGCATGCTCACATTTAGTAGCAACTATGTCACAGCTTTTTTCAAATAATTATTATTTTATATAATATAAAAATGATTTAATAATTGATTTTGAAGTGTGGTTGAAATGCAAGTGCCTTTTGTACTCATGACTTGAAGTTTGAATCCAGGACAAGTAATAATTGAAAAAAATTTTAAAGCTCAGTTAGGCTTAAGATTTTTTTTTAATATAACTAGTCCATAAATAGATATTTAGCTATTCTTGGCTAAAGAGTAAAACAGGAATGGAAAACAATTAAAATCCTACCATCTGGCAATGGCCAAGCTTGATGAGTAATGCTTTTTTCACTATTTCTTGCCTTTGCCCTGCAGTGATTATTTCAAAACTGTTTTAATTTTATATATACACCTGGGTCTCATTTTACGCGGACTTATTTAACACGATTTTAAAGTTACGCGATTCGTGTTTCACCGGAAGTCGACTTCCGATAATGCGCTATTACTTTAAATAATAAATTTCGCGCACTTACGTTATAGTGAAAGTAATAGCACATTATTGGAATTCTACTTTCATCTTAGTAATTTCAATATTTTCAGTGCTTTATAATAGTAAGATTTTATGCAATAATGAAATTAAAATCGTGATTTCCACATTTTATGTATACACACATTAAATTTTACAAGATTATAATGTAAATTTGTTCAAACATTGTGCGTGTTAATTTTGCATTTTAAATCACATTCTGTTTTTGCTTTTTAAAAAAGAACGTAATCAATTATTAATCATTTAGTGTCCACAAGTTTATTTTTAAAAGGTCAGTAATAGCAGTGGGCACAATTAAAATTAAAATCTGATTTTTAATTGTAATTAACAATTTAAAAATTACTTACGGGCGACTTGAAATTAATGTGATGTAAAACGAAATTTGATTTTTAAACGGAATTGAAAATTAAAGACAAAAATAAGAATTTAATTTTTAGATGTTAGTTTTAATTAAATTTTTCTCACCAGTGGTGAATAAATGTCTTTTTATTATCATAAGTCTAAGTTCATAAACAATTAATAAAATCATCGTCGTCTTCAACAGAAAACCATTAACACAATATGAGAGTGAACTTGATGCTAGTTGTATTTTCTCTTGTGAGAATAATTGCTGAGATATTCTTGACTTCGTTTAAGGAGAAGCCAAATACATCACATCACATGAGAATCTGATTTTTTACTAGTTTGCAAATGAACGTGGTTTTGGGAAATAGCAATAATAATTAAAACGTGTATAAAAAAATGTAAATTACTGGACTGTAAATTTTGCATAAAAATATATTATTTTGAATAAAATTAAATATTATAGTTAAAAAAAGTTTGACTTGTATCAATTTTTTTCAAATTTGAAATTTTTTATTAGTCATATTTTATTTCCTTATTTTTTTTTTTGCGCAAATTTTAAAGTAATTTTATGTTGGTGCTTTGCTTTTACGCGAATTTTGAAAAATCACAGACCGCATCCCCCCTTTTTCAATGTAAGTTACATCTATTTTTGTGCGATTTCATTTGCGCGTGTTTTCTGAGGAACCTATCTATCGCGTAAAACGAGACCCAGGTGTATATGGATAATTATGAATAATAAAGAATTTATTGTACAAGAATGTTTAGTTGTCTTTTTTTTTTTTTTTTGAGAAAGCCTTGCTGTTAATATTGTCATAAAATGGGGCTTTCCTAAATAGGAGGAAGTCAGGAGTTAAATTTTAAAATGAAAATAAACAACATAGTTAAAATATATAAAGTACATTATTTATTAATTGTTCGTTAAATAATATAGAAATAAATAAAATTGAAAAGAGGATCATGAAAACAAGATTGAGAGACGTTAAGTGATAAATCATTATTGCATTAATTATATCAGCTGATTTACAGACCTTTCCAGAATCATAGCAAATTAACAATGAAATAGAAATTAATTATTCAATTAATATTGAAAAGAATCATCTAGATGTTTTACATTAGTCTACAAAGAAAGATTAGCGAAATAATTCTAATTTTCTACAATAAGCTAATATATAAAATAATTTATTGGTTAAATCTAAGAAAAAAATTATCATTTATGAAATATGAGGGGTTTTTTTTATCTACAAATTGAAAATTATTAATTTTAAAAGAATTGCTCTGTGATGGCAGATACTTTTAAGTTAAAGTCTATATCTCATAAAATGTAAATACTATCTATTAGAAACTAGAGTAATAAGTTATGAAATTCTATAATGAAGGAGTAATAAAACAATACTTTACAAAATTAGCATTCATTTTCTATATGGTTATAACAAATGTTTATCTTTCCATTTGTAAGGGATAGCTATAGATACCTAAAAAAAATCAATGAACTCTATCTCCCTCTCAAATTAGAAGTATTCAATTTGATTAATAAAACTATTTATTTTGTACTTCCATCAAAATATTTTATTTGTATAGTATTACAGAAAATAGCTGATGATCTTAATTGAAGTTATATCCAGCAAGTTCTTAATGAAAAGTTTTTGGAATATTAATTATATAACACTTTTCCAATCTTTATACTAGCAATGTTTTAAGATTATATCAAAATTCTATAGAGCTTCTATAAATGCAAAGTCAATATTGTATTCAAAAATTTTTTTACTTTGTGAAGAATTCAAGTTAAACACGAAGAAAGTGTTAATACAACATTTTTCATTGCTCTTCTACCTAGAAGTAGAACCATTAGATGCTTTGGGAATGTTAAAATACTATTAAGCTAAGCATTTCTTACAGTGTTTGTGAAATATGTAACATTCTATCCAAATTCAGTATCCCTTATTGAAGGAATCATGGAATAACATCAAGCCTATTCAACAGGTTATAAAAAAGTTATTAGAATTATTTAAGATAGAAACCATAACAAAATAAAATTAACAGCTGAGGGCTGGTAACAAGCAGAGACAAATTTTTTAAAAAAAATGTTTAAAATGTGCAAAAGTTAAAGTAATTTTTACCAAAATAGTTCTACTGTAAGTAATGGTTATAATCTTATGATAACATAGTTTATTAACTAGATGTTGAATCTTCATTTTATGATGTTATTTCTTAAATCTGAGATCCTTGTAAAAGATAAGATGAACAATTATATTTAAATTATGAATGACAGTCAAAACCTGCTCTTTGTTAAAAATTAGTCAAGAGAAAGAAATCACTGAGCATAACACTTTTCTGTGGATTGTTAATTAGTAATCCACTATATGTGAAGACTAAATAGCTTCTAGAGGGTTATCAGTTGTTGCGTAAATAGGAAAATTTGAAATAGGTGGGTTTTTTTTTTTACCATTTCAATAAAGATTTAATTAATAACATAGAAATTGTTTGATTTTTTGTGAAATGAAAGAAAGGGGGGGTTTTTTTTGTATGTTGTGTTGTTTTTTCTCTAATCGAGAAAAATTATTATCACTTTGTAAGAAAAAATTTGGAAGAGATAATTATAATGTTTTAATAATAGAGGACATTTATTGTAGGAACTCTAATTCAATAATAAAAAGAATTATAAATCAACCTTTTGGATGTTCCTAATGATATCAGTGGATTTCAAATGACTGACAAAATATACTATTATTAGAGTAGTTAAATGTTTTGTGTGTGCCTATATTTATCTTTATTATAAATTGTTTGAATTTTTCTGAATTAAGTCATTTTCAAATAAATATAATATTTTATATTCTAACGATCATATGATCTGTCATTGCAAAAAACATCTGTACAGCTTACTATAAATAATCATAAAATTTCTATCGTAAATAATTTTGTGATTAATTGTTCTTTTATTTGTATTTTTTTATTGTTTTTCAAAATATTATTAATATATATATATTAAAATTTATAGGTTTTATATTAGTTGCACTAATTTTCCTTCCTGTCAAAGTGTTATTTGGCTCCCAGAATCCATTATTGATGCAAGTGTGACGGGTTCTACTTGTGATATTGTAAGTACTAATAATAGTGTGTGTGTATGACAAGCAAATTTTTTATAAAAACAATTTAATCCCAATTTTTGTAATGTAGCTGAAAATTTTTTTTAAGAAACAATAGCACTACTTTTTTAATTTGTGAAAAAAATGAAATTCTTTACAAAAAATAATTGGTTTGAACAGTTTTATTTTTTTAAAAAAAAAGATGTAACATTTAATTTTAATAATATTATTTTGATATTAAAAATCATTTAATGGAGGAAGATATATACAAGTTATTCAAAAACTAATTAAAAACTTTTTTAAAAAATAATTTTTTAATCCAAAACTTAACCAAATTATAGTCTGTTGGTATGTATTGTTTAATCTGATTTTCATTAGATTTATGTTATTATTTGTAAGTTACAAAAAAATATATTAGCGAGATTGTATGATAATTTATTATGGATTAAATATTTTATTTTGAATATTGTAATGAATATAAGTGCTGTAAATAGATTGAATTTATATTTATACTTAACAATAAAATGATTTTTTTTTTTTAGATTTCACTATATTTATATAATAATAAAAAATTTCACTCTATTTAAAATATAAATATTAATAATTTTAGTAGGATTTCTCTGCATATTTTTTTATATAAATTTTAACAGTTGTGTAAGGAGGGAAAATACCAATTAAAAACTTGCTTTACAAATTGAAATCATGCCATGTACTACTAGTACTTGTCTGATCAATCTTTAATCCTAGAAGACAATTGCTTTTAATCTATACCCTAGCTTTATATAATAGATGTAGATCAGTCATAATATTTTGCATGAAAAAACTAGACCTCATGAAAAATCTAATTTTGTCTATAACCCTTTATGAGATAGTCCCTTATCCTGTGTGGTTTGGCGCAGTTGGTAGAGCATTTTACTTAGGATCGGGAAATCCCAGGATCGATTCTCTCACTCACAGTTATAGCATTTGAACTTCTCATGAATTCCTGAGCAATAAAAGAATATTAGTTGTTTTTTTTTTTTAAGTATTTATTCTATTGTGAAAATATTTAGGAAATTATGGTATTTCCAGTTTTCTCACATATAGAGAATTAATGTCTGATTTTTTACTTCCTATATAATCTAGAATGGATTAATTAAAAATTATTACTAGATAATATGATTTAAATTTGCAGTGCTAGTTTTTAAACGGTACTTTGCTTGGTTACATCATAACTGCAATTTATCTAAAAAAAGTACATAGAAAAATTATATTAAAATTATTAATATTCATTTGTATATATAATGCATTTCCTTTTCCTCTTTTCAAATGTATCAATATAACAATTTTTCTCTGCATGGAGCTCAAAGTACATTAATTATGTTCTAGCTCTATTACTTCTGGTATTTGAACTTAATAAGAATTCCAGAGCAATAAAACCATTTGATTATTATTTTTTAAT
This sequence comes from Epiperipatus broadwayi, assembly GCA_028023455.1. Lineage (NCBI taxonomy): Eukaryota > Metazoa > Onychophora > Udeonychophora > Euonychophora > Peripatidae > Epiperipatus > Epiperipatus broadwayi. The sequence goes on from JAQFVV010012497.1 coordinate 939,653, forward strand.
GTAGTACTTGAAAATGACAAAATTATTTCAAAATGCTATTTTTTTTAATTTTAGCCTTCACAATTTTAGATCTCAAAATAATATTTTATTTATCTACATCATACTTATGGAATTTATATGAAAGTAATATTTAATATAATCGACATGTCTCTTTTTCTTTTTTGTGAGGTATTACTACAAAAAATAAGTGATTAACAAGGAATTAATTCCAGGAAAGTAATCCAGCTATTTGTTATAATAAAATTTGTTACTTTAGGATTGAAAGTAAAAAGATTGCAAGTGCTAGTATTAAGTTGTTTGGTATTATTTGAATTGTATTTTTAAAGATGTTGTACTTTGTAATCATAGTAACTTTTGTATGTTGAATAGATTTATGAGATTATTGTACTCATAAATATTTTAACTAAGTGTAAATCAGGTCGATTCAGTGTAATTGTTTTTTCAAATTAGAAATTTAGGTTTCTATTATTTTTATTCCCACCGCAGTTTTCTTCAACATGCATTAATTATTAGTTTGAAATTTTTTGAGAAATTGCCATGAGTGTAAAGTAGGCAATTTTAGCTTGGATAAGCATGACAAATATACTTTTGAAAGAGCTGCTAAAATTATTTTATATTCTATAAGTAGATATTTTTTAATTTTATGTTTCATTATTATGAGGAGAAAGAAATGTTGGAAACCCAGTAAATTTATATGTTGACCCACTGACCATTTACTGGTTTTATTAGTGTTTACTATTAGTCCTGTAGAAATTTCAAAATTGTCAAGAGCTGCTATTTTTATTTTATTTAAGAATTATTACCAGATCATTCACTTATGTTATAGATTTAATTGGCATAGACTATCTTAATAAAGAATTTAGATAGAAAAAAAAAAAAAAACACTCAGCAGAAGTCCTTGAGTAGTCAGTAACATATCTGGAAAAAAAGTTATTTATAATACTGAGAATATCTTATATTTTTCTGTTTAAAAGTAGTTTAGCTAAAAGATAAAGTAAAGAAATTCAGGGGAGCACAGAGAAAAAAATTTGCTTGAAAATCAATTTGTATTAACACACATATATAATTTGTAATGTTTGGATATCTTCTAGAATTGTTTTTAGCATAGTTATTATTTGAACTTTTGAATATTGTTCTTACTATAAATAATATAGAGAATAAATATATGGTTCTATTTTTGTTTTAATAGTTACTTCAAGAATTTTTATAACTAATGGTATCAAAAAGATGAAAGTCTTAAGTTGTCAAAGGAGACTATTTGTTTTCTTTTAAAATTGGACCATCACTATTGGATATAATTTAGAAGACTATTCTTTAATATAAAAAAATACATGCAAAATGAGAAGTAGACTAAATATTGCTATTAAATATTTTAAAATAAAACTGCCTTTGTACATGTGTCTGGAAGACCTGAATACATGGCGCCAATAAATTCATAAAAGTTTTATGTTTATTGCTACTCATTTCAATTTCTTTTTTTATTTTAGAAATTTGAATTTCATTTGGTATTTCTTGTTCAAATTTTAGCAAAAAATTTTATGTAGCAAATTTATTGTTATAGAATGGTGTAATGACAGACATGTTAATCTTGTCTTTTTTAAAAAAATATATATATTTCTTAAGCTTTTCTTAAATCCGTTGACAATATAGTTAAATAGCTAAATTTTGATGCGAAATGTAACTTTTTTATATTGATATATAGACTGATTTTTACATTACAGCAGTTTGGAAGCATTTCATATTTCATGTATTTATTCAAAAATAAATTGCATTCATTCAGTCTAACAATATTTTTGGAGATTTTCCAACAACTTTATTTATGTAATAATTATGATAGTTTTTTGTCGTTATTAATAAAAGTACATGCATTGAAATGAAATTATTCATTTAATTACAGGTATTATTCTGGCCTAATGCAATTTGGTTGCTCATAACTTTAAATTATTATTAGATAGTTAGGTTGCATTATATATTAATCAGAGCTGCATAATTAGTATTCACATTTTATGTACTCTAATGATATTTTTTAATTGGATATTGTTAGATTTTTTGTTAATGACATTATTACTTTTAATGTTTACTTTTATATTTGTTTATATAATGTATATGTTTAATTTTGTTAATAAGATTATACTCCTATAATGAATTTTTTTTCTCTTCAATCCATAGTAGATTGGTGTTAACATAATTCTTCAGCTTTCTCTCATCACCAGATTTTTTATAAATATATAAGACTATTTTCCTCTAACTACATCTATATATTCTGTCCTAGATAATATCTTTGCTGGGCTTCTCTCCAGCAATAATTCTGAATGTCTCATAAAGTGATCTACCATACTATTTTTTCTTCGAGTAATGATTTTCAAAATATTTGTATTTTCTCCATTCATGTTCAACACTTCTTTTTTATTCTGGCTATCCATGATATCTTTGTCATGCAGCACCAACACTGTATCTCAAAGATTCATAATTTGCCTTTTAGATCCAAACAATATCCATATCTCTGATTCATAAAAGTCTATACTCCAGATCTAGCTCTTGGTGAATTGTTTTTTTTAACATGGAGTGATTTATTTTTTTATTTAGTAATTTCATTTCTTGTTAAAAGCTTTTTTGGCTTATGCAATTCTAATGTGTATATCTTTGATATATATATATTATAACGATCAGGGGTTTGGAGATCATGAAGTTAAAGTCTTGCCGTATCTGCCGTACAGAGCGCCACTAGGCTACTTGAACCTAAAAAATTTATAGATTAGGCAGATACGTGCTGTTAAGATCTTATTTTACATATATTTTATCCCGACCATTAGCCCAATGCCACTAGCTCAGTGAGACGCAGAGATTTATAAAATATGAATTCTTATCTAAAAATATTTTCAATATTAAAAAAAAAATAAAAGAAGCCACTGCCAGTAATAACACACACAAAACATTTATTTAATATTAGTATTATTATTTTAGTCTAACTTTTACTTTTTACAAAACATTATAACTTATTTTACTTTAGATTTTAATTTACAATTTAACTGTTTTTATTTTATTTTAAAAGTTTGCACAGATGAGTTTAATATTTATTAGTGTCGAGTATGAATAGACTACATAGATTGCATTTGAAAAGAAAATATTCTATCCCTGATTTAATCTTAGGCTAAAGGTTCACAGCCAAACCAACGTCAATCCATCTGATATATCGATGCATTCAATGCAGTATGAATACGACAGCACAAATACCATACTGTCAGGAATGTACATCTGAACAGCATTGTTAGAAGACATTGACTCTCATCCAGACAGGAATGCTACATCTGTCTGGCAAGAAGAACAATAAAAAAAAAAAAACTCCATAGGAAGGGACTGCGTTTTCCATCTTACTATCCCCTTCCATAGTCAAAAAAGGGTGTGTGGCGTATAATACGATCCTGCCCGTAGCGAACCTCATACTACATTTACTAATTACACCAATATATCCAAAATGATTAACCCAATACAAATAACCTAAGATTACCCTCCCTTAAACTAACATATATAACTTTGCAAATCTATGCAGACATTCACGCCCGACTTAAATTTAACATTTATATAAGTTCTTTAATAAAAAAAAAAAAATCGTAACAAAAACTTAAAAGAACGGAAAATAAATTAATGGAAATGATTTAACAAACAAATAATACATTCAATAAAATAATTAATAAATAATTTAGTTTGGTCAGATAGGCAATACTATTGCTATAATTTAAATACTGGGAAAGTTTTATATTTAATGTTCACGAATTTTCTAAAGTTCTTGCGGTTTTAAAAAGTACATATTTTGTAGTTGCTTGTAATTTTGAATGTGAATTCCCACGCCGTCCTGAATTGGTATTCAGTTAGCCGTTGGTCCTTTATGGTAGCTGGTATTTTATTGCCGGGCCCAGATGTCTTATAGTCTGCAATATGGGAAAACGATATTTCATTTTTTTATAACAACTGAAGGAATTGAAAGTGCGTCTTTCAATCCCTTCACCTCCAACTCTCCGACTTAACACATCTCTGTCTTCTCTTAATAATTACTTTTATTTCCAAACTTTTTCTTTTTATAATCAACTTTCGGATCCAGTGTGCATTACATCATGATGATGATGACCCTTTCATTGAGGTCCGTCTCCCGAGGGATTTCTTTTATTGGCTATTAGTTTCTATTGTTTTTTTCTCTCCTATCTGACCTTTACTTCTACATTTTGGAATGCCCAAGGGCTAGTTTACTTTTACTAATTAAAATAATCATTTCCATTTTATACAATAGAATTAATTAAATTATTTTACAAACTTAAAGATATATTTTTATCTCTAAATCTTTTTAAGTTTTTGCTTTAAAATACTTTTTTATTTTAATAATTTTTCATCTGTGCGATTTTATATATTAGAGTTTAGATGATTTTTAATTCTTAAAAAAGAAGTTTTTATTTGCGAACTTCTATTTTTCATGTCTAATTTTAAAAACAAATAATGTAACAGCATATGTGCCCGTTACAATATATATAATAAATTAATTTTGATGTCTGTATTATTTCCAAAATATATGTAATATTCAAATTAATATATATATATTAAAATACAGTCTACATTATATCCATCTGATTTTTTTTTTTTAGAACTTCATCGTCTTTATCTTATCTCCATTAATTTTTTCACTGAACTTTTCTTTCAATAGATCGTCAAATTTATTTATCATCAACTGTAAATCTGATTTATTCTCTACATAATGAAGTATATATGAAAATAGAGAAAAAATCCATTTATTTACTATTAATTTATTATTATTTTTAAAGAAATGCTATTGTTATGATAGTTAATAAGGGAAGTATTATGAAGTTTAGAAATGTTCCAAAATATGGATGATGGGTTAGTGAATATGTGGGGGTGGTGGTGGTAGCTAAAGTAAGTGTGAAGTAAAATGGATGAGTAAATAAAGTTATAGAAAGGGTAAAGATTGAATATCTTTTATTAAATTAACTATTAAAAAAAGGAATTGCTAAAGAGTGAACAGTTGATTCTCTTCTATTGATAGCATATTCTTATTGTTCTAAATACTTTATTGAATTAAAAGAGTATTTAATTTTGAAATCATAAACGTAATTTAAGAAACATATGATTAAGTGAAATATAAATGAACATTATGATCCTGATTTTATTCTCCCGTAATTGTTAATATTTATAATTAAGGTAGTTATTATATAAGTAGATATTAGTCTTGAAGAGCGTTACTTATAATTAGATTATAATAATTGTGTGTAAAATTGTAGATCTAAATTAATAATTTTAATTCAGTATTCTTATTTTTCTATGTTTGTTATTTTATTTGCTTTTGGGTATTAATAAATATTTTTCATTTAAAATTAAGATTCAAATATAATCTCTTTATTGATTTCAAATAGATTGAAATTAGTTTCTTCTTCATCTCTATTTCAATTCATGTGTGGGATCATATTTCGTCATACTTTTATTGCAATATATATATTGTACCGGTCAGATTTGTATGTTCACGTAACAAGATCTAGCATCTAGGCAAAAATACCTCGAATCCAATCATGCGCAAGATACACAGGTCTGGAACACTCATGAACTCTGCCCTATTTGCCTATTTCCCAGATCTATAACATTATGAACAACAATCCCGATGACATCGATTTAATTTACTTCTCACTGCCGGCATCGCTCATCGGAGACACAAAAAAACTCTAGGCTAAATTTTAATGATAGACTAACTTATCAACTAACTATATTTGAAGGCTGTGACCTAGCATATTAATTATGTATTTAGCGGAGATCATCTAGTCAAATTGAGCATAATTAATAACTTAATATATTAACTTAAATAAAAGAAAGCAATGGTTCGAGAGTTGATATATATATTTAAGATTTATTAGATTAATAACTAAATTATGTCGGGTTATTTATCTGATATTAGCCTCATAAGTATTATATATATATTTATTTCATATTTTACAATAATGTGATATTTGCGGCTATGCCAATAATATACGTATACGACTTAAGGAATTAGCGCTATTGGAATGCATTACTAGAATACTATTACACCCCCAGAGAGACTAAAAGAGCATTTACTTGATTTAAAAGACAATAACTTTACAAGCAGATATTACATTTGGTTATTTAATATTATTATTAATTTGAGTTGTAAATAATTAATGTGCGGGACGGATAATGAATAATTATATAAATGCTAATAAATTTATCGCATTGATACGCATAGTAAACTGAGGGAAATATGTCTGTTTAAAGAAATCATCACATTACGACTTACGGCGATTTCTGGGTGACTAATAATACACTGAAAGGCAGTGCGTGTATGGCGGCAGATTGGGATGGTCCAATTATGGATCCTGGAGTGTGCTTCATGAATTTGGTGAACGAAATTTACCGATTTTCTCTGCAAACTTTGGCAGGATCAGTTTGACGAACGAAAGACAGTCGTCTATGTCTTTATCGGGCTGGATTTTCCAGAGCGATTCCCATATAAAGCATGCACATACAACCAAGTGTGCCCACAGGATGGTTTTACAGCCTTGTTTCTAGGACACGGAGAACGACGATGATGGGGCTCGACTTAGTGAATACCTCCATGTGAGAGAGAAGCACGAATATATATAAGACAAAGTGGCCTATATGCACGCAATGCTTAATAATACAATATAACTATAGCTTTAAAGACTATCTAAACATATTTACTGCCCATAAATTATGAAATACTTGGCCTAATGGTACGGTTTTTTCGTTAAACAAACATGGATAATAAATCTAATTAAATATAAAACTAAGGCCTGAAGATCCCCCCCCCCCTACATTATGTTACTTAATATTATTCATAACTTCCCACACATTTAATAAATCTCAATCTTGGTTAATAAATGCCCTTATGCAAATATATAAATTATTACAAAATAAATGGGTGGTGGTAATAGCTATGATGGGTTTTACATATATAATATAAATTAAAAAGAAAATAGCACATTATTTAGAATAGAAAATATTTATGAAACAGATGTCAATCTGTTTTTCTACAGCAAACATAAAAAATAATTAGTTTGTTTATCTAAAATCGCTAGCACCTGGGAAAGTCGAATAAGACTTGTTTTGATTAAGTTATAAGTTAATTACCTGATAAATGATGGGTGGGGAAAACGAAAATAAATTATATGCTTGCGATTTTAGAAATATTATTTGCATTTCTTTAAAATATAAATACATAAATCTAAACGAAAATTATTTGCCGCTTGGAGATAAAAGAAAAGAAAACATTTTATAAGAGGCTTAATAGTGATTAGTTATATAGAGTTATAAGAATTACATATTTTGAAGACATTTAATATATATGATTAGAAAATATAATAAATATTACAGAGAAGATAGGATTTGAGAATTACGAGCGGTCAAAGTTCTTTTTACCTTGCTATTTGGAAGAGCAATTTTACTACGAGTCAGTCCATCGGTATTGTTTCACTAGATCTAGGGTAGCGTTATTATATGGTAGTTAGCATTTCACTTTTACGGGAAAAATATATAAAGTTCATCAGTACGGAATGCAGAGCTTCGCTTTTGGGAACAGCATATTAGAACGGAGGGAAAAGGCGAAATTTCCCCTACTCACAGCACATTGAGTGAGAATCAAAACTGGCGTGGAATATGTATAACATCATTATTTTGTGGTCTCCTCTTGTGGATTCAAATCCAGTAGTATATATACTTTTATTTTGGAGATGTAACTTAGTAACTACTGCTGGACCTGAGGCAGTTTAAGCACTTACTGTACATCTGGAATAATTTAACCGGATATTTTCTTATCTGGTAAGACTTTTGAAACAATGCAATTTTGTTATCAGTTTCTCGAACGATTGTTTTAAAATAAATCTTATGATTTTAAAACAAGCTAGCGTAGACAAAATTTCCACTAATGGGTTTATTTTATTATTACAAAATCGTAATCTTTTGTTTTTATCTAAGGGATCTTCCGGGTAATTGTTTTTCGAGAGACTTTTTAACTAGATTGCATCATTTCTGGCTACAAAATTACATATGAAAAAATAATAAGTTTCATATATGATTTTGATTATATTTTATATATAACATAACTTTACTAATTTATTCGCAATCTCCTACACTGAAATATATATATAGATTTATTACTTACGCCCATATACACATGAAAATATTATTAAATAAAAATATTTTTAGATTAAAATACATAAGTGTTTACATGATTTATGTTAAAATACTAAGCAAAAGAAATATACTTATTATTAGATATGTATATACGTGTGTGAAGGTGGGTTTGAAAATAGTTAGATGGTAGAAGATTGGATGTGGGCTGTGAAACAGGATCTGAGCATCAGATCATCTGTTTCAATATAGTATTCAAAATCATTAAAAATATTTAATGAAATGGCAATATTAGAATACAAGTATTATTTAATATACTTGGAGTTTAGATGTAATATTTAGTTTGTTGTATATGTATGTGTATTGCAAATAATAGTGGTTTTATATAAATTAAAGTATTAATCTTATACTTAATTTATATGATATTCATTTTTTCAAAAATAGATAAATTATTATTAATTGGGTTATTCTTATTTACCTAGCATTTTTGAATTAACAATTTTTGGCATAGTAAGAATATAGTAGCAATTTAGTGATATACTTCTCCCCCTTATTATAAGGCTCTTATGGCTTTAGATCATTCAAACTTAGACAAATGTAAATATTAAATAGTAACAATATTGTAATTTAATTTTAATATTTTTAATGTATTGGTCATATCCTTATTAAATTCATCTTAACCATATTTAGCAATTTGTTCTCCTTTTTTCTCCTCTTAGCTTATTTCTACTAATGTTCTGAAAAATTTTACAATTAAAGTTTCTCTTCTTTTTTCTTACGATAAGATCACAATACAGAAAGTTTTTTATTTTAAAGAAGTTAATGATTTAGTTGCTAATTATTTTATAGGAAAAAATAAAACTCATGATTTAAGTAAAGAAATTGTCTAAGAAAGACAAAAAAACATGGTTTTCACCCCAGTTAAACTTATTTAATTAATTGCACACTTTTCAAAGAAAAAAAAAATTAAATGTGAATATAATTTTTTTTAATATGTGTGTTTTCAAGAATAAATTTAAGAAGAAAAAAAAAAATTGTTTTAAGTCTGTTAAAATACTAAAACTCTGGAAATTGTAATTTTGCCTGAATTAAAAGAGATGTCTGAATATCATTTTCTGAATTAGCATAATGGTATTGCAAAAATTACCTGCAGAAGCTAAAATATTCTACGCATTTTGCGTCCACTTTGAAATTTTATAAAAATGAAATTCAATTTATTAGGTAAAGTAATTAAGAATTATATCTTATTATATAATTTAAATTGTTATGTTTATTTTTCATAGTGATAGTTTTGAGGTTGTAGTAAAGTCAATATGGTGGATATTTTCTTCTCTTAACAGGTTATCTAAAAACTACTATTCAGATTAGGAAGTAAGAAAGAAACCAGTAGGGTTTATTTTTTCATATATTCAAAGAGTTGTTGATATTTTATAATCATAACTATAAAAACTAGTAAAATACCTTTGGAACAAGTCATACATTTTTTTTCTAATCATATTTTCAGTTTGATATTGTTTTTATAATATTGTTTTACTTTTGATACTATATAAGTGAAAATGTTATACTATTAGAAGAAAGCTATCATAGTAATAAGTTTTGGTCTTATAAATTTTTAGGGATTTAAAATTTACAGAGTAATGTAAAATAGAATAAGAATAAATTCTAGATGATTAATCATCACTTGAATAATATAGATATGTAAGTGTATAAATGTGTAAGACATTATGTGTCTGAAAAATTCAAGCTTGCAAACTGATAGGAACTTGTTGCATAAACGCTTGGAGTTAGTGTTTAGATCTAATTAGCTTGAAGTCAGCTGATTTGAAGGTGGAGCCAATGAAAGAGATAGTGAATTCTGACTCTTTTGACGTTTATGTAAACAAAATACGCTTGTACGGAGGTTTTGGTAAAGCTCCATCTATTGATCATATATATATAAGACAGATTTATTCATACAATGCATAGAGACACACACCTTACAATATACTTGTATATGTGCAAAAAATTAATGATGTATTTTTAAATTTTATTTTAGTGTGGTCCACCTGCAGGTTATCTTTTAAAACTTAAATTTAAAAAAAATTCTGTTCCACCTTCAGTACCTTTAGAGTAAGTAATTTAGTTATATATGTGTGTGTGTGTGTGTGTATGTACTACTTACAGACACAACCATATTTATATGTTTTTATGTAGATTTGTTTATGTTTAAGTGTTCAGAGTAAGGAAAATGAGTATTATATCATCTTTTATCTAAAGGAAAGTTTTACCTCATATATTGAATCAAGAACATGAAGTTACATGTAATATGAAATCCATTTAAATTTTTAATAAATTGTAAGGTTTTGTAAACCATTGAAAAAAGTAATTATAAAAATTAATGTGGATGTAAAAAAATAATTTTTGATTTTCTGAAGAAAATTGGGATAAAATAATATACAAATAAAATATCCTATATTGAAATCTATTGAAGGTATCATTTCAAAAGTATTATTGAAACCTTTTTTTACTTATGCAATTGAAATGAATTATGATAGTAGTAATATAATAAATCTAGATTCTAGAAAATCTTTTACTCTAAAAAAAAATAATCAAAAATAAATTTATGAAAAAAAATATTAATACAAGAATGGTCTCTTAATCTAAAAAATTAAAACCTTTTGATTTTTCATAATATAACCATATCTGAATATATCATCTAATAACAAATTTACACAATATTAGTAGTATAGAAGTTATAAATTTTGAAGACAGTGATTACTTGGGTATTGCCTATGAAAAAAATTGTTAAGATAATGAATATGAAGCTAGATGATAAATTAGAGATAAGAATTGAATAGAATTAAGTTTTTTATTTCATTTAGTATATGCTCTAGTAGTGATCACAATAATACAGCATAAAAATCAATATTGAACAAACCATCATTACTAAAATATCTGTTATGCTAACTACATGCTTTTGGAGGATCATTTATATATTAAAACAAACTTTGAAAAAATCACATAAAAGTGAATATCAAGAAGAATTTCTCATGGCTAAAACAAAATAGATTATATTCTCTTCAACATTACTAATATCTATGGGGAGGATATTTATTCTTAGAAAGCTTTGCTTTTTAATATTCCATTTAAGTCTAATATGATGTTTCTTAAATCCTGTTTTATTTTAATCTTTTAATTGTGGAAATCTTATCCATCCACTGCAGATTGTAAGTCTCCAAATTTAACTGCAATAGCTACTTGTGATATAGAAATGTACAGACTACAAGCTATTTCTCATATTATTCCTAAGAAGAATATTTGTTTTATATAGATATCATTTTAAATTTGATTTTTTTTTATTATTATAAGCATGTTTGCATAAAAAATATGCTATAAAATTGCAAAAATGAAAAAATTTACTTTTATTTAACTGGATTCGCAATCAGTTGTAGTAATGAAATAAATTTACTTTTTATTATTGATGCCATTAATTACAATAGGTTTTATAATATTTGTTTTAAAAAATAGAAAAAGAATTGTGATTATTTGCAAAAGACAAGGAAAAATTAACAGCAGTTTGGACTGCAAGCGGTATGAGGTACTGCTAAACCTGCAAACAGAAGATCTAAAGTTTATATTATGCAAACTAAATTCAGACTTATTTGATTTTTGCAAAATAGAGACATATTATGAAGGTACTGAGATTGAGACCTATTCAATTTAATAAATATGAAATTAATGCATTTGAAAATTGATAATAATATCACACACCACTTGTAGCCATTGTGGGTTAATTTAGATTTTTTAATTCATAGATACTTTTTTCATCACCCTTCCTTATCTCACTTATCCAACTCCCATGGGTTTTTTTTTAGAATAATCTCTTTGAATCCTGTGTAAGACTTCAGGTATCTGTCTATTATCTTTTCTAGCAATGTCTTTAAACCAGCTCTATTTCAGTCTCTTGATTCTTTCAATGATACCTGTATGTTCTTCCACCTAAATATTTTGCTTTTGATTCCTTCTTGTTACTTCCATCATATATCCCTCTATATTTTATTGAGTGATATGAAATGTGTATTGCTCCTTTGTTAAGAGTCAAAAATCTCATTTCTATAAGTAAAAGAACTGATAAAACACATAAAAAACATTTCTTTTCAAATACTTAGATATATTTTCTTTTAATATTATTTCTGCCAAAAACGTCCAAATTTAATTCTATGATCAATTTCATTCACTGTTTCCATGGTTGATTATATAGTGCATTGGACTTTTCTCTTTCTGGAATATTTCTAAAAATATTTAAAAAATCAAATAAGTATGGACTTTAGCATTAATAATCATTTTCTGTAGCAAATCTATACATTTATAAGAATTTAAACTTTGATTGAAATAATAAGCACATTGTGAATGTCTATAGCATCTAGTTTACTAATAAATAATTTTTTGTACTGGCACTATGAATAGAAACATATTCTTAAAAAACTTAACTATTATTAAATTTTATATAGAGTTACATTAAACCTATAACAATTCTTTTAAATTTGGTCATTGCTACTTATTAGAGAATGCAAAAAAAAAAAACCGGTCAACATTAGTTTACCTGGGAAAAATCTTGATAAATGATCATAATATTTATTATTTGACCATTGATTGAAAGCTTAAAATCACAGACTGAACATTAAGATTTCCAATCATACTTATTGCTAAAAAACTAAGATTAAAAGTAGCACCGAATCAAGAACAGACACACACAAAAAATCATGAGAAACAATTAATTGATTACTTTTAAAAGTAAAATTAAAAAGTTTGCAGTAGATAACAAACTGTTGATAATATAAGATTGCAATTAGTAAATTCAGATTTCATAGTGCTGTTATCACAAAGAGGTTTATCTCTGTTTAAAAACATTTTAAGCGGCTTATTAAAAATAAATGAACTGATATTAGTGCCAATGGATTATATTATGAAGAGATGATTCTTGAAACAAAAATTAAATAAAAAGGGGAAAACAATAACATTTTTTTTTCATAAAAGAATGTTTGTTTCCAAGCCATGTCAACCGATGTAAGGAATTTAAAATTATCAAAAATATATGTCAAGTAATTAATGAATAAGTTATAAGTGGTTCGCCAGTGTTTATCAAATTCCTGATATTATTATGGTCTTCTGGACAAAAATTTATATCATGCTCCAAATTATATCAAGGAGATCAAGTTAATTTTTTTTGGGAGTAGTGAAAACATCAACTTAGAGTTGCACTTTGTTTATTGTCATATCATTTATTTGGTTAATAAGAATATTGATTTAAAAACATTATTAATTTTTTTTCTTTGATATTACAAAGAATTAATATTTATTCCTAATCTTACTATGTATATCCAAATTTTAGTTGGAGAGTGGAGGATTTATATCATTCCAATAGATAAATTTGTAAAAATTATGTTTATTTACAATGTCCTTATATGAGAGAGGATGTAAATCTATTTATTATTGAAAAAGTTGGTAATTGTGCATTGGTAAGAAATTATGAACATTAACATCATTAAAAAAATGTTTCCAGCTTTTATAAAGGTCTTGACAAAGTTTAAATATTTAGAATATTAAAGAAATTTGCTTCCTTTTATTTGGAGTAATTTTATCAGATTATTCTAAGAATGATTTTCTACCCTGATATTGAAGAGTTTATTGTGGATTTTTTTTTTATTCTTATTAAATAAAATCATACTGAAAAACACTTTGTAAATTAAATCTTGACTCAAAAAAAAAAAATTATGATATAGTCTGAGATTTTTAACTACTTAAAATGTGCTTCATTTACTAGAGAATTCCCACTATAGAATAATTTTTATTAAATCTAATAATTCTGCAAAAACTTTTAAACTACTGACAAAAGATATATTTAAAAACTAGAAAAAGGTCTTTATTTTTTACTATTAATATTTTTGCTGTCTTACAGATAAGTTTTTTGATTGTCTTAGACAAAGATTTTCAACAATGCATCATCTAAGAGAAAATTTTAAAACCCCACTCATAAATTTTTGAATGGTTAATTAAGCTTTTTAACATGTAATTTAACATTCTAAAATTTAGTATGAAATGTTATGAATAAATTTTAGGTTTTAAAGCCAACTTGTTCAAATGATGTTTGAACTTGATTTAACAATTTCAGGAATTGGTGATTGCATATTGTATGTATTAGGAACACCATGGGTAATTGTTAATACTTTTCATTTTTTTATCATGTTTAGAAAAGATGTGAATTAAATATTGCACGGAAAAAGTTTCATTGTTTTTTACATGATAATTAGGCAATTATTTGCAGGTTTTGATTTTAAAGTGAAGAAAATAGTAAACAATAATTAAAAATTTGTCTTTTATTAGAAATAAAATAAGCATCTATGTAAATTTTTTAAGCTAAATAATAAATATGAAGCTTAAATATTATAATTAGCAATCAAATGATGAATCAGATGACTGTATTCAAATAATTTGTGAGAGAAAAAAAAGACATCGATTTTTAAAAGAGAATAATTTAAGAATACATAGATTTATCCGAGAGTGAAACTCAATATAAGAATATTAAATTTTAAAGCAGATTTAAATAGTTATGGTTTTCTATATTATTCACACTTTCACATTACATGCTGTATTTATTTTAAGAATGTGGAGGCAAACCGGAACTAGCAAGCGAATGTAAATATCGCTTCTAAACGGTGCCGTTTTTTCCGCGCATGGCGTGGAGAAATAGCACCACCTAGTGGGCTAGAATGCTGGGTAGTCGCTGTTTAGCAGACGATGTGAACTGGATTTATGGCTAACAGCGCCACCTAGCGGGCAGTAGTGCTGGCTGCTACTTGGCATAATGTTCCTGTGCGTACGCATGGTGAACAGCGCTATATAGCGGCTTGAACTTTGCGTCGTCTGCTTTTGGCCACATGGCATGCTGTTGCTGTCCATACGCATGGTGAACAGCGCCATCTAGTGGCCAGAAGTTGCGTCGTCTGCTTTCTGGCCCCCTACTGAATATTTTCTGCAATTTTTGCAGAAATGACGTCTCTAGCAGTGGCAGGACAGAAAATAAGAAAGCACCTAAATTTCTTACAGAAGTGGTTTTAAAACAGGAAATTATCTTTTACTTAAAAACTAATATTTGTTTTGGTTTTCTTTCACAGAAAATTTATTCACAACTGTTGATGTCTGAATAATACATTTTTTAATGTTGTAATTTGAATTTACTTTTTTAGATATATTGGTTGTGTAAATGGCTGTGATGACATGCTTAGAGAATATTTGAACATTCGACTTAAGTCTTCAGTATCAAGTAAGATTTTTTTTAAAAATTTACTTCAATAAAAATGTTTATGTTCTATTATTTTTATTTATTAATTACTGTTGCCATTGTTTTTGCCTAGATATGACCAATGATACAGCTAGCAGTTCTTCCACCCAATTGCAATCCGTCACTACAAATCAAAATTCAAGGCTTAGTAGTCTTTCCAATAATCGTTTTAAAACTCCTAATACATATAACAGTTTTACAACTGTTAATAGAATGAATGACCATGGACATAGTAACAATGTAGGACAATTGAGGTAATCTTAAGTAAATATATGTGTGTTATGTCTGTAAGTAAAGGTCTAAAATATATCATCTATGTAATAAAATATGAATTAGTATCACAAATTTACAATTAAAATTTAAGCTTTCTCTGCAGCTGTGTTAAGTTCTAAACCTAAGTTTTTATGATTTAGTTGTTTTTATATAAAGTTATCTTTATTGCGCATAAAGATCTTTACAGGATGCTTTTACAGAGAGGTTTTTTATATAATGTAAAACATCATGATATCAATACAAGTTTTAATTTAACAGTGCTCAGGGATTCTTTTTATTCCTTGAATTCCACAAAGCATTAAAAAAACTTTATAAACACAAAAGAAGTTTTCTTCAAAAATAGTCCTTCCTAGTTATAATGATTTTATTGTGTAGTTCATATATAATTTTGATCTCAAGTGATTAATGTTAAAAAAGTTTTTAAAATATTTCAAATAATTTGATGCATAACAATATATAAAAAATAATATATATATATTTGTAAACTAATCTCTCATTTTTAGTGGTGCAGTTGTTTGTAATTGTGGAGAAGATGCTTTATTATTGACAGTTAAAAAGGAAGGACCTAATTTAGGTAAGTTGTATTTTTTCATTGAAGCTTGTTACTTTTATCCATCTCTAAGATTGATTATTATATAACTAAATGAATAAGCAAAATGTTTTTTTATTACAAAATGATAATGGCTACCTCTACATAATGCCTTTCTCTTATATAATAAATGAATCTGGCTGGCATTACAATGGCTTTCTTATCTATTGTTTAGGACACATTCTTAATAAGGTGATCATCAGAAAGTATAATATTTTAATAGAGATTTTACATATTTGTCATTGTTATTAAATTTTATAATAAGAAAATAAGTAAATTAACTATGAAGTTGTAAATTACATGTATAATTTTATATCAATAGGATAATAAATGAAATAAAGAAAAATAACAAAGACTTATATATATATATTTTAATTTCATTCAGGAAACTTAATTTATTTCTAGAAAACAACAACAACAAAAAATCTTTAGAAATAAAAAAGGATCTAAAACAAAATAGCGACTAAAATAAAAAAGGATAAAAATAATGTACATGATTAAAAAAAACAAACAATCAAATTAATAAGCAGTTACGAAATGTGTGAATGATATTACATTTTGTTTGTCATTATTTTTAATTTTATGATACGTTTAGATTATATCTAGGTGTATATGGGTATATTTAAATTTGATAAATAAGAACTCTTTACTTTAATGTCATATGTAGTAAGCTTGATTAAATCAGTGGTTATCAGATAGGTCGAGCATTTCAATTCTCATTCCCAGACTAGCTTCTAGTTTTTGCCTTGGTCAGTAAAGAATAAGAATCAAAGCTGAAGCTGTTTTTAATTTCTTTTATACTATCGAGCTAAAAGTGTGAAATTCAAAAAACTACGTTTTGGAATCCAAGTCATCTGTTTGTAAAGTTTTATAGATCTGACATCTTTTATAACTGAAGGCAATTTTTTTAAATCTGACTGAAAAGATGTGTACCAATATAATATCACTTACTTCTTTAGCTTACACAGTATATGATAAACCGGAACAGTTGTCTACCCTAATTTCATTTATAGCAGGGATAGCTAACCTATGGTGTATGTGCCAAATGTGATGCACTGTGGAACGAAATTTGTCCCATTAGAATCTTAATCATACTATTAAAAAGTAAGTCTCTTTGTGAAGTGATACTGTAGTCTAAATATAATTGTGATTAGTATTTTTACTGACTGAATTTGAAACTTTTGTTAGAAATTTTTTATGAATGCTAGTAAAAACTTTGTCCTGTGTTTTTTAAATACACATTTGATATTTATCTTGTTTTTGATGTAAATAATCCAAAGTGAGTTCAACTTAGTTTTTAACTTTTATTTTATTCTTTACGAAAAATATTTTTATCATGAAATTAATAAAAAATAAAAAAGGTCATGAGTGACTCATTCAGATTTGAAAAATATTGTGCTTCTTTCATTTCCAAAGTTAAGTTGAAACATTAAAAGTCTGGCGAAAACAAGACAGAGTCAGAATATAATCAAAATTGTGAATGCAGAAAATGTATCATTTGTATATTAAATTGTAATAATAAGTTTCTTTAAAGTAAGCACTATTTAAATTAAAATTTTTATCTATAATACAATATGAAAAAAGAATACTAAATATTATTTATCTATTACATGCTATATTTTATACAAAAATAGAATAGTAATGCAAAAGTTGCATGGCCATGTGAACTCATGCATAAAAAATCGGTTTTATTGTAAAACATTGGTCCCTTCTGATCTATAGTTTGGTTGAACAATCAGTGGTTACTGAACGATGGTTCAGTTTAATCTTTATATATTTAAGTGTTTATGATTATACATTTTAAAATGGACTTATTGTGTAGGGATTTGCAAATATTCTATAGACAATATTTGGTCAAAGTATCTTATTATTTTGTAGGATAAGTTTTTTAGAGGCTAGTATTGTTTGTGATAATTTTGCAGACTAAATGTCACTTGGTTGCAGAATAATGTGTTTTTATTAAATAGTTTTATATCTTCTTTTCAACAAAAAAGAATAATTAAATGGGCTTTAAAATTACTTATTTGCTGATATATATGCTTTGTCTGTGATAGATTTAATAATCATTTAATTATGTGTTAAACTGATAACTGGTGTTAATTTTTTTCTTTGTTAAATGCATCCATATAAGGTATATTGATACTCTTTTGCATTTGAAAAGACAAATAAATGTGGAAAAAAATGTTAATTTGATTACTCTGGTTCCTCAGATATTTGTACATTTTCCAGAAAGTGATTTATCAAAATTTAGTGCTTTCTATGGGATATTTTCTGATTGTTGATGAACTAGTATGACCTTTAATTTTTTTCAGAGTTATCTGCAGGAAAACTCACTGATCAAATTTTTTGGTATATAAGTATAATTACTAAATTATTTTTAACTAGATTTAACGTTTAATGGAATATAATCACTTATTAAAGATGTAAAATTAAATATAAATATCCTAGATAAAATTTGTCATTTTGCTTTGCATATAGAAAAAATATTGGTAGCTGATTATACCAGCTTTATATTTCCATGTTTATTGACACTGCCAACTTACTACCTCTATAATTCTAATCTTAGATTAGTTAATTTTAATATAATTAATAATCACTGAACATTAAATAGCAACCACTATCAAAACAATTGTAATTCTTAATAATTTGTAATAAAATAAATATTGTATGTTCATAGTGTGTTGCTGACAATAAAATTATTTTTTTTACAAAAATTGTTAAAAGGTATGAAATGTATTCTTCATATTTTGAATTCTGCATATTTTAGATCTATATGTAATATATTAAAAAATGATACTAAAAATTGTTTTAGGTCGTCAATTTTATAAATGTGCAAAACCTCAAGGATGTGGCTGTAATTTTTTCCTCTGGGCTGATAATTCCCCTGACAATAATGGAGCATTATCATCTAATAATAATTCTAATAGGTAAGAGAAGATTAATTTTTTTTTTTTTTTATTATGAAAAATTTTTATAATTACAAAAAAAAAATCCCAAAGGATATTAATATTCATCTATTTCTTGCTGCATTATTTTTTTAATTAGTTTTGAATGTAATTTTTTTATAAAAGCTAATGTTTATAATAAATATTATGGTATTTTTTAAAAAAATCATTATTGCATTTTATTATTCTTCACGTATAAAGTATGATAAACAGAGTAGCTAAAATTCAAAAAAACATTAATCGCAAAAAACTATTTGCCATGTGCTTTTGGTACTATGTACTAGAATCATGGCGACATATGTTTTTTGAATTTTAGCAACTCTGTTTTATCATACTTTATACGTGAAGAATATTTTTAATTATATTAGAGTTTTTGTATTATTTATTTATTGCATTATATATATATATATATAATATGTAAAAAGGATTTTTTTTTATGAGTAATTTTATATTTTTACTAAGACAAATGCAACGGCTGCCATCCTTTCCATCAATAAATAATGATTCAGTTGTATGTAAGTGTGGTGAAAGTCCTATCTTATTGACTGTTAAAAAAGAAGGACCTAATTTAGGTAAGTCTAAATTTATTTTATAACTTTTATATGAATTTTAACTTTTGTTTTTATTTTGGCTATATATCAATTTTTTATAGAACTAGTATTTAGTTAGATATTTAAAATATATTACACTTATTTAAAATCTAAATATACAATCATCTTTCTCTCCCAACTGTTTTATAATAGGATTATTCTTACATAAGATTATTATACACATTGTGTATATATATATTGTACCGGTAATATTCCACAGTAGGTAATATATATTAACAGTAGACGAATTTGAACTTGGCATATATAGTCAGATACACACACACACACATATATATAATGATATCTTCAAGATGTGTACTGTATACTTTGGTTTAAGTAAATAATAAGTTGAATGGTTAATAAAAAATTTAATTCAAATATATAATAATATTAACCAATGTGATGATGATGATTTATAATTTAAAAATACAAATACTCCAAAAAGAATTTTATTTGTTTTTCAGTTTCAATAAAAAAAAATTCAAAGATGCTAAACTTTCTAAAAAGAAAGTTTATTTTTGGAAAAGTTTTTAAAGAAACAATCATCATCAGTTATTACCATCATCTCAGCATGTCCCCCAGTGGATTGCCTGATTTCTCATGGCTGTGGGTATTAACTAGCATATGGGTGTAAAAAGCATATATATATATATATATGGATTGAGTTACAAATGCAAGCTAAATAGATTAATAAAAAAAATAATTAACAAATTATTTATAATGAATAACAGAAAACAATCAGCCTTTCCTCGTAATTATCGTTAAACAGTGGTGTTCAATCTGCAAGCATACTCTCGCCCCAGCCACGAGATAAAGACTTTAAGAGCAGTTATCTTATTTCCAAATTCAAATGTAATTATATGAGCCAATCTTAAGTATCTAGAAGTGAGAGTGTGAATTTATAAAATCATTTACTTTAAATCTACTTTTTATTTTTAATATTCTTATTAGCACTTCTGAAATTTTAAATATACTGTAACGGAATAGCGTTACATGGGATTTGAATTCAGGCATATGATGTTAGATTAAATATATATGCAATTGACGAAATGAATGATAGGTACAAAACTTTTAAAAAAAAAGGGTTTTGCTTTAATAATGAACGAGAAACACCCGTTTCTAGAACAGGATCGCAGCTATATAAGAGTACCTGTCAAATTGATTGAAATAAGAGTAAAAGAGTTTTTTTTGTTATTTTGTTGTTTTAAGAGAATAAATATGTAATCATTAGTTGTAAGTTTGTTTTTTTTTGTTTTTTTTAAAAAAGAAAGATGAATGATTGAACACAGGTTTGACATTTTATTAAGTCATTTAAATCATGTTTGAACACAAAGAGAAAATGAATTGATTAAGTTGCAACATGTTCTGAAATTCCAAGCGATCTAAAATTATTTTCAATGGGGGGTAATTAGTAAATGTAAAGTTAGTAAAAGTGAAACAATAAGCCGGGTATATGTCGGTAAGGTCTAGATAAAATAAGCCGAATTTAGAAACAGAAGTGAGAAAAAGTGTACACTGCTATTGTACAACCCAGACTTCTGTCTCCAGCTAAACAATGCCTGAAAAATGGCCAAATTGAGTTAAATTCCAAAGTGGTGCAAACGATCCCAGAAATCGCTGAATTAAGTTAATACTCGATGGACCTATTGGATGAAGGGACTCACAGGTGCAAGGGGGAGATTGGATGAAAAAAATTCTAGGTGTGAGGGGGGAGAAGAGAGAAATTACAAGGGGAATTGCGAAAGGAGAAAAGGGGCAGAATCACCGATGTGCTTGGAATAATTAAGTTGCTGATTTGAAAAAGAAAGTTTTTTTTTACCGGTAGAAATAAAAAGTTTTTTTTTACCGGTAGAAATAAGATCTAACTTTCATATAATAGTATAACGTAGATGCGTTGCTGAACCTAAAATTCGCGGCTTGACCGCCGGACCTTCGCGCTCTGTTCAGCTGATTGCCCCTAGGATGCTCGTAACACCGGAGAAACGTCACCTAAGGACCACACGCTTTTGAGACCTCGCAAATTGCCAGAATGCTTAGTTAAAGAAGAAATCATCGCTCAGGATCCTTCTTACCGGCTGTCTACGTTCCACAGGTAGCTATCTTTAAATTAATCGTACTCACTTATGCACCAGAGTAGATAAACTTTAAAAACAATAACTAGTGAAAAACATTTAGCTAAATGATGAAATTACTCACGACCATAAATGAATGATTAAAGAACTTAACCAGAATAAGTTTGTCTACAAATAAACATCCTTTAATATATGTGCGAAGTCTCATTTAATTCTATAGTTAATTTATCTCGGCTTGCCAGTCATATACCGGCATAAAATTGTTATTAAATAGATTCAAATAAACCATTTATTTAATTAGCATTTTGTTATTGATTGATTGGAATTTCAACTCACATTTATATGATAGGGAATGAGTGTTGGAGTGATGCAATGTGTTTTTTGTTATGAATGAATGCATTTGATATTTTTGGTGTTGGGATTTGATTAAACTTATGTTATATTATCATACCTTTCTTAGATTAATATTAAGCTTTGATTGATTTGTTCTGTGGGATATAGGGTGGGCCCTAATACGATAAGTCTGATTGATCGCGATTGAAAGGTCACATATGCGATATAATTTGAAAGGTGATATTGGCTGTGTTCGTTTCCTGCTTCCGACTGGAGTGATGCACGGGCATGTTTTGTGATATAGTTGAGTGAGCTTATGCACATACGTGGCGGACTCTTGTAAAGTTCTCCTGGCGCCTACTACTTGGATTCGATCCGAATTTACGTATAAATAAATAAAAGCGTACGTGTATATGTGTTTGAAATTATCTTCACCGAACATTATGTAACCCCCCAGACGCAAGAACACAGCAGATTCATAGGAGTGACTTTAATGTGCTGTTGGCACGGAAGCCGTCAAGGGGGCGGTTACATTTGGCGCCCAACGTGGGGCGAAACTATTGTTTCAAGTGGTTGGACCGACGTGGATACAGCTGACGTTTCTAACAACGAAAGCAAATTTAAATAAAGAAACCCCGTGAAGAAACTATGTGTAGCGGCCTAAATAAGGCTCAAAGTTACATATATATAAATAAAAAAAATACATCGTTAAAAGACGTATTTATATTCTTGCACAAAGGAAGTACTGTAACTGGGATCTTGTTAGGAGTTTTGTGTTTTACTTGAAAAGAAAAGGGGGCTAAAGAAAGAAGTCAACATAGCGTATATATATATAAAGACGCATATAACCGTATAATAGATATAGCCGCACATATAATCGATAGCTGCTGAATAGAAATGGAGGGAACAGAGGGACCTGGGATAGTATGAGTGATAGAAACCAAATTGGAGGAATGACAAGAGCTGTGGGAATCTTGAAGGGCAAGGAGCATCTGAGGATAGGATAAGACAGTCAGGGGGACGGACCCGCGGAGTAGTAGGTAACGAGCCGTGGATTACTATAAATTACAAATCACATATTAAACAATGGAAGAAAACCCAGATGAAAGCATGTGGGAACAGACGGGGGAGAGTCCAATACAATTTAAAAAACAGGATACGGAGAATGAAGGGGATATTAAAACATTAATAAAGATGATGACGCAAATGATGGCCGAAATGAGGGAAGATAGAGAAGAGCGTAGAAGAGATAGGGAAGAGTTTAAAGAGGAGATAAGGCAATTACTCAGGGTAAAGGAAGTGAAGTCAGAAGAGAACAAAGGGGAAGATAGTAGCTTAGCCAATGTTGAGGAAAAAATAGACCAGAATAGGATGGAGATGGACAAAACGAAAACAGACCTGAATGATCTAAAGGAAAGGGTAGAGATACTAACGGATGATGTAGGAAAGGGAAATAGGCATCAAGATGGGATGAAGGAAGCTATCAGGCAGACGGAGGAGGCGTGTCAGGAAATTAGACAGCACCAGGACAAAGTCCGAGAAGCACTGGGATAGTGGGGACAGAGAATCCAAAGGATTGAAGCAGACCAGGGACATGGGAATGTGGGTAGAAGGATGGAAGAGATGGAGAAGAGATGGGAAAGGCAGATGTCGCAACGGGACACAAGTCGTGTATGGGCGGAGAGACAGATGAAGATAGAAATATTTAGGGCAGGAGAAAACGAAAACCCAATGGACCACCTCGAAAGCGTCGGGAATCTGTTTGGAGAACCAACGGCGAGAGAACCTGACCGAATAAATATTGCAAGCGGATACCTACAGGACCCAGCGAGAGACTGGTGGAGGACGCTGGAATTTAAACCCCGGTCATATGAGGAATATAAGGAAGAAGTTTTGCGGTGTTTCTGGAACACAGCACGTCAAGAAGGGACTTATTTTAGAATCACCAGGGAGAAATATGGGGGAAGGCCCAATGAGACGGCCACTCAGTTTTATTATAGGCAGGTGGCGAGCCTTCAACAATTGCCTGCGTACCATATGACGGAGATGCAGATCATCTCAATAATAAGGCACAATATGCCAACCACCCTCAGACACATGATGCTGGGAAGGGATTGTAAAGGGATCCATGAGATGGGGGAAATGATAGCCAAATTTGAACAAGAAGAGGGGATAGGAGGTAGATAGAGAGGGCTAGTAATGAACAACCCAGAAAACGAGTACCACCGGACCGATACTAACCTAGAGGACGGAGGGAAAAATGGATTGACGACCGTCACAAAGACAAATGTTTAAAGGGACTCACATGGGAAATAGACACCACAAACCGGGAATGACCTGTGACATGAAACGACATATGATATTGGAAATGGAATTGGTGGGTCGACCTGGGAGTACCCTGCTAGACCAGGAGAAGGCTGGCACATGACGCTGGCCCAACTTAAGTGCAGAAAATCACGCAACACATTTCATTAGAGTCCTTGCCAGCTCACTTCCCAAAACTTCGTTATTGCTGGGAGGATCAGACTTTCCAAAATCTTGGATAGAGATCGATCGTATTCTGCATAGGGGACTTCGGAAAGATCCATCCCCATATCTCCTGTCAGGGATGCACGAAACCCATTGGCCGTTGTCGTCAATTGTGGCAGACCCTAGATTACCATATAGTTTTTTCCGTTTATAGTCGTTGTAAAAAAAAAAAAAAAGAAGTCTGACCACACAGCATCTGATCCAGATTTTAAGGGAAAAGCGAAGGCAGACCGATAGGCCAATCCAAAACACATTCACTGTGGGAGACAGAGTTATGGTAAGATCAAATCCGGTCAGCCGGCCAGAACAGAACATATTTAAGAAATTCCTTGACCTGTACGATGGCCCATACGAGATCATCAGGGCATACGGGAATAATGCCTTTGTACTGGCATGATGAAAGGTGATTAAGGGGACTTTCAATGCAAGGGCACTGAAGAGGGCCGAATAACTTGGCTCCTTCTCAGAGCTAAAATCCGCAACCTCGGACTTTACTCTACACCGGGCGGGGAGATATGTAACGGAATAGCGTTACATGGGATTTGAATCCAGGCATATGATGTTAGATTAAATATATATGCAATTGACGAAATGAATGACAGGTACAAAACTTTTAAAAAAAAAGGGTTTTGCTTTAATAATGAACGAGAAACACCCGTTTCTAAAACAGGATCGCAGCTATATAAGAGTACCTGTCAAATTTATTGAAATAAGAGTAAAAGAGTTTTTTTTGTTATTTTGTTGTTTTTGAGAATAAATATGTAATCATTAGTTGTAAGTTTGTTTTTTTTTTTGTTTTTTTTTAAAAAAGAAAGATGAATGATTGAACACAGGTTTGACATTTTATTAAATCATTTAAATCATGTTTGAACACAAAGAGAAAATGAATTGATTAAGTTGCAACATGTTCTGAAATTCCAAGCGATCTAAAATTATTTTCAATGGGGGGTAATTAGTAAATGTAAAGTTAGTAAAAATGAAACAATAAGCCGGGTATATGTCGGTAAGGTCTAGATAAAATAAGCCGAATTTAGAAACAGAAGTGAGAAAAAGTGTACACTGCTATTGTACAACCCAGACTTCTGTCTCCAGCTAAACAATGCCTGAAAAATGGCCAAATTGAGTTAAATTCCAAAGTGGTGCAAACGATCCCAGAAATCGCTGAATTAAGTTAATACTCGATGGACCTATTGGATGAAGGGACTCACAGGTGCAAGGGGGAGATTGGATGAAAAAAATTCTAGGTGTGAGGGGGGGAGAAGAGAGAAATTACAAGGGGAATTGCGAAAGGAGAAAAGGGGCAGAATCACCGATGTGCTTGGAATAATTAAGTTGCTGTTTGAAAAAGAAAGTTTTTTTTTACCGGTAGAAATAAGATCTAACTTTCGTATAATAGTATAACGGAGATGCGTTGCTGAACCTAAAATTCGCGGCTTGACCGCCGGACCTCCATGCTCCGTTCAGCTGATTGCCCCTAGGATGCTCGTAACACCGGAGAAACGTCACCTAAGGACCACACACGCTTTTGAGACCTCGCAAATTGCCAGAATGCTTAGTTAAAGAAGAAATCATCGCTCAGGTTCCTTCTTACCGGCTGTCTACATTCCACAGGTAGCTATCTTTAAATTAATCGTACTCACTTATGCACCAGAGTAGATAAACTTTAAAAACAATAACTAGTGAAAAACATTTAGCTAAATGATAAAATTACTCGCGACCATAAATGAATGATTAAAGAACTTAACCAGAATAAGTTTGTCTACAAATAAACATCCTTTAATATATGTGCGAAGTCTCATTTAATTCTATAGTTAATTTATCTCGGCTTGCCAGTCATATACCGGCATAAAATTGTTATTAAATAGATTCAAATAAACCATTTATTTAATTAGCATTTTGTTATTGATTGATTGGAATTTCAACTCACATTTATATGATAGGGAATGAGTGTTGGAGTGATCCAATGTGTTTTTTGTTATGAATGAATGCATTTGATATTTTTGGTGTTGGGATTTGATTAAACTTATGTTATATTATCATACCTTTCTTAGATTAATATTAAGCTTTGATTGATTTGTTCTGTGGGATATAGGGCGGGCCCTAATACGATAAGTCTGATTGATCGCGATTGAAAGGTCACATATGCGATATAATTTGAAAGGTGATATTGGCTGTGTTCGTTTCCTGCTTCCGACTGGAGTGATGCACGGGCATGTTTTGTGATATAGTTGAGTGAGCTTATGCACATACGTGGCGGACTCTTGTAAAGTTCTCCTGGCGCCTACTACTTGGATTCGATCCAAATTTACGTATAAATAAATAAAAGCGTACGTGTATATGTGTTTGAAATTATCTTCACCGAACATTATGTAACCCCCCAGACGCAAGAACACAGCAGATTCATAGGAGTGACTTTAATGTGCTGTCGGCACGGAAGCCGTCGAGGGGGCGGTTACAATACTTTGTGTTAATATTAACTGATTGGCTCATATAATTATATTTGAGTTCAGAAAAAAATATGGCCATTCTTATTTTCGTAAAATATCTTGTGGCTGGGATGAGAGTATTTTTGCAGATTGAACACCACTGCTTAATGGCGCTTGCGAGGAAACAATGATTACTTTCTATAGTTTATTACAATCTAAACTACAGCTTGTAAAATTTATCAAATATTAATAATGAATAAATAAAACTGTTGCATATGTACTTGTAACTATCAACACATACACAAAAATATTATAGCAACAAAGATATTTTTAAGTTTAAGGCCTTATGGTATTTAGAATGATAAGATCTTATCACGTTAAATATTGAAACAGTCATCGAGGTTTTTTTTCAGTTATCGGTCTTTTAATATTTTACCATTGTCTTTTTTAATTTTTCCGATGATTATCTTGAACACTGATGATGTTCGAGATAGTAAATACAGCAGCAATAGTGACTTTATATGAGATATACTATTTGTAGGTCTTGAGTAATTTATATGGCACTATCCATTTTTACCTTTATGGCATTATAGAGGTATTTCCCGAGCTGGTTTTTCAAAATTCACTAATTTCTGGATGCGATTGCATTTCCAGCCATTTTCATTGGTGTGGTTTTTTATTAATTAGCCACACATGGTAAATGGATTTCTTCTAAATAAATTTATCATATTGATTGTTGTAATTGAAATATTGAAAAATACTTTAAAAACAGTCGGTAAATAAAGAGATTTAATCAACAGTTGATTCTTTCTTCAGCATTCATTATGACAACAAGACTTCAATGGTAGACTGCATTCTAATGGAATGAATTGCTGGTCTCCTAGAATTAGAATGATAATAATAAGAATGCCTAGTTGCTTATTTCTGACCTATTTATACCTAATTGATGTTGTTCAATTAACATGGTTTTCAAATGTCACCAGCTAGGGAAAATATAACCTATTGCATCATTACAAAATGTATTTTGAAAAACACCCTCTTTACTCTCCAAAACATGTTGTGGATACACATTTTAGTACATTATATTCTGATTTTTATACATAAGTATGTGAAACAAAAAAGGAAAAAAAAAAAAAGTTTTCCTTTTCTCTCTTTATTTATATTTCACAACATAGGAAGAAGAACTCATGGCTGATTTTTTTAATTTTTAATTACAACTTCTAAAATATTATCAATTTTAAACCTATTTTTAGCTTTGCTGTCCAGTTTTACTATATAATTGAGAAATTTTATTTAAAACTCAGTTCAGGAAAGTCATACTAGAACAGGTTCAAATTTAGATTTATTTATTTTTTAAACTACAGAATTCTTTCGCATATCAAAAGCATTTTTCCATCTTCCTTTACAGTATTACTATCATTCTCTTGTTTCTCTCATATTACAAAATAATACTTAATAATCTTGAGGCAGTTTACATTTTTATTTCTCAAATGGCACACATCTATGCACACACACTCAAATGGCAATTTGTATATTTATTGGTCAGTTCACATGAGTATTTATTAAACACATTTTTTTTTCGTTCTGCATTGTTATAGTATAACTAATCTGGGCTACATTGGATTTGTTATAGCTGCAATATATATAACATTTAAGATTATAATCATTTCACAGAACATTCTCATTAAAATGTGTTATTCGGAATTCTTTTATCAGACTGAATTTGATAACTCATATTTTTACATTTTTCAGAAAATGATTAATCAAAATCTAGGGCTTTCTATAGGATATTTTCTGATTGGTGATGAACTACTATGACCTTTAATGTACTGATTGTATATTTATTGAACAGAAAACGATATACAGACATGAAACATGAAAATTCAAAATCAATATATCTCTCTAATAATGTATCCAGTATTTACAAATAAAATAAATGAAAATAAGAAATTTAAAAAACGAAATCTATTTTTTAAAAACAAATACTATTTTTAATGGAATATAGAAACTGATTATTTATAAAGCACATAGGAATACTATTTTTTTATAATTTTAATTAAATTATAAATTATTAATAATAAATTATCATATATAAAAAAATGAATA
Organism: Epiperipatus broadwayi; assembly: GCA_028023455.1. Taxonomy (NCBI): domain Eukaryota; kingdom Metazoa; phylum Onychophora; class Udeonychophora; order Euonychophora; family Peripatidae; genus Epiperipatus; species Epiperipatus broadwayi. The sequence goes on from JAQFVV010012497.1 coordinate 968,997, forward strand.
GTCTATACAATAGTGAACTAAAACAATTTAAATTTTGTTAATTATTTGGATTATTCATGCTTTTGATATATATAGAAATAATTTGAAATAAATGAATTTAAAATATTTGTTTTGTTTTATTTTTTTTAAAAAAGTCATTTTTATAATTTTAATAAAGTTTAAATCATTGATATAGATTTATTGCATGAAAAATTTATAAATAATTTTTATTCTAGCAACATGTATTAAAAAGTCACAAGGTTTATAACGATTATTTTAAAAACATACAAAAATAAGTAATTTTGAAAAACAAAAGAATAATTGATATTTTTTTAAAATCAAAATATTTTATAATTTTAATAAAATTTCAATTAAAAAATAATAATATTTTAATCAAAGCAGAGTGTTGCATTATGTATACATAACCTGAAAGTAAATGAGTATATAAATATATTGTACCTTGAGAATACTTGATACTGAAATTTTCCTTTAATATACAAAAAAGAATTTTTTACATGAAGCTAGGTGTAAGTGCTAGACACAATCTTTGGTGATAGTTTGATAATGCTAACACTTTGGTAACATAATTTCATATTATTTTTTTTGAATCAGTGTTTGCTTTGTGAAGCAAATTTTAACATTTAATATGTTTTTTGAATGCTTAGAGAATGGAATAACATTATTTATGTATATAATTAAAACTATTTGTTACATTTTATAGGAATTTTCTATCTAGGATTGATACCTATATATACACAATTTAAGATTTGCTTGCAGATGTGTATATATCGTTCAAATACGCTACTCAGAATTATTTTCAAGCAGACTCGCAAATCACTTTAATAAACTTGCAAATACAATTTTATTTTTCATTTGTCAATATCCAGTCATTCAGTCTGATAAAATAATTCTGAGTAACGTATTTGAACGAGAATACTAATTCTAAACATTACATATTTAACCACAAGCTAGAAACTAATCTGGGATATTGGATGAGTAGACACTAGATAGAGATTTTATACACAAATTTTCCTGCATCCTTTGATTACTCTGGTTATGCACTGAGTGGTGCTACTGTATAGAGAGTTTTGCCTCTGAAAAACAGATTGTGTAAGCCTAAAAAATGGTATTCATGTGATGTGTATTAATCTATGTTATTACTAACAGTTGAATATATTTGAAAATTTATTTATAAAGTTTAGATTTTTTAAAAAAACATTTGACAAATAATAATAGATGATGGAATTGGTACAACATATTATTACCATATTACTTCGAATATAAGATGCTCTCTAATTTAAGATGCAGTAGGATTTTGAGTCAAAAAAATTGGAAAAAAAATTAACTCCCAAATTTAAGAAACATATATGTACTTAAATAGGAAATTAATATAAATACAATAAAGTCACCTAATTTATTGCGAATCTTTTTCAGACATATGGTACGTTCACTTTCTACATTTTCATGTTCAGAATTTGAATTCTCATCTTCAGGCCATAAATGTTATAATTTCTTTGCCAATTTGCTTTCATGTAAAAGTACATTCTAAAATTATTTATATTTTTACTAATATTTTCTGAAAAAAATAAATGTGTAAAAAAAGTTCTAAAACGTATGTTTTCACTTTAAAAATCAAAACGAAGCTGTTGAAACTGTCAGATTTTGACAAGCACTCTCTTGTGTAGGGAATAAGAAACAACCAATTAGCATCTTGGAAGACAGACTTCTATCTCATCGTTATATTGATTTGTTAGTTGTTTAAAGATTATTCGGTATAATTTTTTTGATAAAATAATGGTAAAATTGGCAAAATAACATTAAAAGTAGTAGTTTGAGAGAGAGTTAAAGCCATTTACAAAATTAATTAAAAAAATATTGATTAAAAAAATTTTAACACACTATTTTACACCAGTAATGATCATAATACTATGTGCATGTATAGCGTAAAGCAAAGATCCACAGAAATAAGATGTTAAAAATTTTCGTTTTGAGTTTAAGATGCACCCCTCTTTTACGTATTCAAAATTTGAAAAAAAATTGTGTGTCTTATATTCAAAATAATATGGTATAACTAAAATAAACATCATCACAAACTCTCAGATAAACATTGGGCTTAACTCTACAATTTTAAATATATCGAATACATAAATAAACTTCCTGTAGTTAAATTACATGAAATTGATGTTTTGATATGGATTTCTGTGTATGAGGATAATTTATATAATTTAAAATACCTTTCTTTAAATGTATTAGCTGGATTTAGAACATTTTATTTAGAAATAAAGTATTACAGAAATTTCAAAGTAGTCAGTTATAACAATGAAATATATGTTAATTATTAAACATAGAATATAAAACAAAGATATTTTAAATGTGATACATAAATTTACACATAGATGGAGTAAAAAAAAGTCTTTAAGAGACATTCATTTCGTTATCATATATAAATAATAGATTGTATTGTACAATTATATCGGTTGCTTTTTATTTTAATTTTGCATTTAATGTAATGCTAAATACGTAAGCTTTCAATATATAGCACTAGTAGAGAGCTGTTTTTGTCTTATTATGTAAATTGCAAATCTCATTTTTTCCATCAAAATTACTTTGTATATTCAAAATTATTTACTTTTCAATAAGATGACATATTTGATATTAGATTCTCTTATCAACTTTTAGTTGATTTTAATTCCACAATCAATTGTAGTCATTTCTAATTGTATAAAGTTGCTTGGTGAAGAAGAATATTTAGGAATATTTATTATTGCTTTAGAAGGTGGATTGTGTTCAGATTATGCCAGATTTTTCAACTAGAGAATAAATGATCTGTATATTTTGGACACATTTTAAGATTTATTTCATTGTAAATTAATTATAATATAATTCTTCGAAAAATGGAAGATAAAGAAATAAGAGAATAACTAGTAACAAAATGTCATCACAATAATGGATCTGGACAAACGCCATTATATGATTACTAGGAGTTACCTTGAATTTATCAGACTATGGCAATACAAAAATATAAAGCATTAGCTTTATATATAATAACAGGGGCTTATTTCTAGCCTGCTCATAATCAAACTAGCTGGTTATCAGCTATTAATCAAGTTGTTATTAGCTGGAGAGTAAATACTCTGATTGTAAATACAAATAATATGGTTATAACAAGATGCAGCCATCACCATAGAGAAAATTATTCTCTTATAGACCATAATCTTATGTGTAATGGTAAAAAAAGTAGAGCTGCTTTAATCTAACCTAGAGATGCAGATAGAGGGGGTTCGAACCTCACCTACTCCTCTAGATTGCTACTAAGTGACTTACTCCCCAAACCTCACTAGAATTTAATCTTAATGTATGCCCGGTGGTCAGGGAGAGAAGAGACCACGAAAAGGAATTTTTACATATATAATGATCAGATGTACATACGTATGTCACAAAAGAAAAACAATACTAAGTGGTTTTATTTATAGTGAATGAAAGATAACACAAACTTTTATTATTTACATTAAAAGAATTCATACAATGTTTTATTAATAGTGTCACAGGCTATTTTCACTGCAACCGGATAGACATATTTGAAAGATCCATTGATCGTAATGATAAGAACAGACAAAATTTTACATTATCATTTCTTTCTTTAAAATATTCCAGCCAATGGAAGCGTTACGTAAAAGAAATCAAGAGAGAGAGAGATGATTCATTAACTCTGTGGTTGGAGAACATAGAAATAAATAGGTGGTCAAACTCAACTAAATACTTTGGACAGGTTTAAATCACCACCCTACTTATGATTTAAGAAGAATGATAAAGTGACCCCAACAGGAATTTCCAGCTATAATTGAAACATTTCGATGACATTTTGAGAAAGATTTCCTAATAAATATAAATATATAAGACCATGCACACAGGCGATAGCATATAGTGGGCTGTGAGGCTCGAGACATAACAGTTACCAAGAGGTTAACACAAGACCGGATAGCTCTCCGTCTTTAAACTAAGTTAGAGAGAAAATGGAATCCGTTCGCTAAACGCATGACCCGGATTCAGGATCGGAGTTTTTGTTGCTTATGTCCAGTTACGTACGTTTAAGGAACTGAGATCGACATGAGATCCCGAACAATTTATTTATTTTTCAGAAGGTCCGAATGTAGGTATGTTAACCTAAGCAAACTTGGCAAAAGAAACACTGTATTTTATGCTGAGCGGCCCAGTAGATCACCCGTGGCACGATACCATATAAATACGGTCAACGACCTTTAAATTTAAAAAAGAAACCCTCTGCAAAATATATATCTTAGGAAAGCTGAAAATCCGCAGAAAAATAGTAACTTCACCTTTATAAAATTTGAATTAATAAAAAGAACAAGTGGGCGGATATTTTATTTATTTAGTTGAAATTTAACCCATTCACCACTAAGCCAATGCTATTTAATAATTTTTTAATACATATTGTCAAAATGTACTCTCTCTTAGTACTAAAATATAAATGCGAATGTTTTATTTCACGCTCTTTAAAATATAACTTTAAATTTGTAACCCTTCATTGACTAAAATATACTGGCATTTGATAAGGATCTTTCTTTTATATGTATATAAAAAAAACTAAGTTAAAGTTTGGAAAGTTTTATAATATAATATCTAGCAATTTAAATCTTGATTTTAAAATAGAGTTTTGCACTTTCTTTGATTTGCTTCCTTTTCTTTCTAAATAAATATTTATATAAAATAAATAACTTGATTACGGGAGTATAATGGCGGAAAGTTAAACGAAGCATTTTTCAATTAAATTAATAAGAATTACCGCCGCCATTATATGTAATAACCCTACCACCCATTAAAGTATTTAAAGAAAAAGGAAAGCAATTAATGAAATATAATTTCACAAGACTCGAATACATAGATTTAAAAAAACAGATATATATAGAAAAGCATAAATATACATTGAATTTGCAAATTGCAAAGATATTTTAATAATTTATGGGAACGTTACCGCTAACTAGATGGGTGGGTCAAAATGAGTTCATTTGATGTTTCCCCGCAGGTCTTCTCGGTTCTTCAAATTTGTTTTTCCATGTTTTTGAGGGCAGATTTTTTTTCGGATACAGGGCAGATACTTTTGTTCTCTGGCTGGCTTATATGATTACGACTCCGACCTCAGGAACAGCTCAGGAGAGCGAAGGCAAAAGAGGTTACTCCCGCATTTTTGCAGAGCAACACATTTCTAGATTTTTATTTATATGCCGAAAAATAGAGTGCAGCTTGAAGTAAGTACAGCAAGCAAGAGTTCGCTATATTGTCTAATTTTTCAGCAAAATTTCTTCCAACTAAATTCTTAAGAATTTCTCTCTGACCTTCAGCACTGGTTACCCGCAAGCATAAGACCAAGAACAAAAGAAAAGTTCTTTATTTATACCCTTTTTCCATTATGTTTTTAATCTGCTAATTAGTAGCGAATCATGCCCGTTATTTCAAATTTTTCCTGTTATCTATTTTTATCTAATTCAGAAAAATGTTTTACTAATTAAATTCCTTTTCTTAATGGATTCTATTTAATTAAGAAATTCATCGAATTCTACCAAATATATTTTAAAAATAATTGCAATTATAATTTTAACTTTCTATATTTTATTTTATTAAATCTTTTAATTTAGGCAACTATTTGAGAAAACGATAAATTTAGTTTGAAAAAGAAACATACATTCACTGTGGTTGGACTTAGGGTCTTAGTTAGTCCACAGTGAATGGTGAAGCCAGCATATATATTTATATATATGCACAGCTTCATATGATCTGTTCTATTGAAGTGTAAAAGGGAGGAAAATTAATAAAATTAAGTATCTAAAAGTTTAAGTTCTTATTCCTCTACTCCTTTTTTTTTGTCTATCTATAATTTGTATATTGGTTTTTTTTTGTTGTTGTTGTTGTTGTTAATATTATAATATTTTGTATGTACTACAGTAATAATAACAATTATTACAACACGAGAATATTTAAATATTTTGTTTTTGAATATAAGTTGTAGACTTTTCAGTATAAATGGTTTAAATTATGTAATTTTATTTTAGAATTTTGATCATTGTTATATTTATCATTATTTTATATTTTAGGTCGTCAATTTTATAAATGTGCAAAACCACAGAATTCTTGCTGTAATTTTTTTTTATGGGCTGATAGTTCTGATCAAGTTTCGAATAGAGTGAATAGTAAAGATATTAGGTAATTTTTTTTTTCACTGTGCACAATTACCATTTAAAAATTAACATTATTATTATTAAATATATTTGTAGAATTTAATCTTTTTTGTTTTGTAATTTATATTAGAAGTGAAATACAAAGGGTGGAGAATGTATTGTAATCATTTAGAAAGGCATACAAAAATGTGAATAACTAAAACTATAAGAACTAGTAAAAGAAACTTTATACTAGTGTGTGATGGCTTTTAAATTTTTTTTTTTAATTTATCTTAAATCTTTCTTCAATCAGGTTGTAGTTTATATGTGTGTGTGTGTGTGCATGTAACCCTTAAAAAACTGTAGATTACAAATCTATATTAAATACTTTGACATAGAAGTTGTTTAATTGTGGTCCACATAGGTTCAGTGATTTATAGTATTTGTATCTTTGTAACCAATAAGGTATAATATCTTTTTTTGTTATCTTTTTCATTTTATGAAAATTGTTCTTGATTTATCAGCCAAAGAAATCAATGCTTTTTATTAGATTCTAGGATTAACTTTGAAAGCAGAATGTTCATTTAAGTTTGGATATGGCTAAGATTGATCAAATCAATGAAATTGTTTTGAGACAAAGCTAGTATGATCAGACTACTGTACAACTGAAGAATCAAGATTGCCAAGCACAAAAATTAATGATCTACATATTATGTTATATTGAAATTATTTTAAGAATCTATGGCGAAAAATTGATCAAATTGTTTAAGTGAAAAGATTTCTTTTTACCAATTTCCCAATATATTTTTATTTTACTCTGAAGGAATTGCATATTAGATTGTAATGTGAGCATGATACATGATGACATTTTCCATTAATTAATTAAGAGGTTGTTTTTATTGACAGTCTTGATTTGTGGTGGACTGTCATATGTTTCAAATGTAATTGGACTTTTCTGCATTAAATTGCATTGTAATCAAAAGGCTTTGTTTTGATATAGTAAATTAAGAAAAAAAAATTGATAAGGATTTATATGAATTGTAAATTATTTTGATATTTCAAAGGAAAAAAAACTCAGCGTGGGTAGATCATTTCTCATACCTCCTTTTCTTCAAAGCAAAGTTTTGTTTTTCATAATTTAAATGCAGAAGAATTTTAAAACTAAAAACCTTCATTGAGATAAAATATGATAATAGCAAGATTTAAAATATAAGTTTAAAATGTTTTGAGTATTATTGTTTTTATAAAAATAAGAAGTATTGTAAAAGTGTATTTACTATGAGTGGATTGAAATAATTATTATACATGTAAGAAAATTGACAGAGGTTATTTTTTTAATAAAATGAATAAGAGCTGCTGAAATATTTCAATGAAAAATTAATGAGAAATCACTGAAAAATTTTCCATTACTTATGGATATTGAACTGGGTTCATATATCTGGAAATTTTTGGTGTGACCATCATATTTTTAATTAAAGAAAGGAGGAAAGAAAACAGAAATTGATTTTAAGAACAAAAAATATGGATTCTCTATACTAGTGTAAACCACGAGTTCTATGATAGGTTCTGATAATTATATCATTTTCTTAGAAAGAATAAAACTTTAGTAATTAATGAAATTAGATTCAAAAATGTAACATCTTTAATGTTTTTAAAGTGAACTCCATAAATAGCTGTAGAAAAATAATTACTTTTAAAAATAGTTTTTTTAAAAAATCATATTCCTTCACAAATTTAATAAATCTTATTTATATTTCTGAATGAATAATTTTTACATATACTACAAATCCATTGTTTCACTTTTATATATATATATATATAATCATTTCCAAAATACAAATTTGAAAAAAACATTACAAACATATTGATATCAAGTGTAAACCATTTATAAAGATGTTAACTTCTTTAAACAAATTCTCCCTATTTACATTATTATATTATTTACTCATATATAAGCATTTGAGTTGTAGGAGTAAGAGGATTCCTTTTATTCCTGCATAAATACTATATCTTGTATTGGTGAGAAAGTATTCATTTATTATTAACACTCGCAAAGCGTATGCACAATTAGCTTAAAAGGCTGATATTTGAATGTATACAATTGTAAACATACGCTATATAAAATAAATGCTTATTCTTTATTTAGAAAAATTCCTCATTTATAGACTTATTTAATTATTTAGTTATTACATTATCCTGTGTTTTTTTAATTCTAAATTTATTTTAATTTAATAAAGATCATTTGGATGAAATAGTATGCAAATATTATAAAAAGATGACTGTAAAAAACCGCTATATGGTTACAATTAAAAGTGAACTTAGATCTAAACTCAAAAACAGCATTTGAATGATAAGAATTCAGCAATTTACATTAATTCTAAAAATAGTAATTATAGAGAAAAATTAATTATGGTGACTATATATAAAAAAAAGAGGCTTTTTCTGAATAAAATTAAATGAATGTGAGATTTTTTTAATCATAATATTTGTTCTTATTTATATATTTTATTTAAGGAATTTTTTGGTGATTATATTAAAATAAATTTAAAATTAAAAGGTCACATGTTCTATAGATATATTGTAAATATTAATACGCAATTTTTTTAGTTTATGTATCTTGAAAATGTTTATATAATAAAAATAATCAAACATTGCATTTGTAGTATATGAAAACATTATTGATTCAGAAATGTAAACAAGATTTGTGAGAGAATATGATTTTTTAAGGAATAATATATTGGATCAAGAAAAAAGAATAATCCTGTTAATATATATATATATATGTCATTTATTTTTTAAAATAGTTTTATATGAAAGTATGTACAAGTAATAAGAAAAATTACGGTAATTCATTTTCTATCTTATCAATTTTACAGCAACTTTTTTGTTCCAAGAGAGTAAATATTAAAATAAATAGCTATTAAAAATAAAGGTTATGGCTAAAAATATTTTTGATAAGTTTTCTACTTGAAGGCAAACTCCATATTATTAGAACCAGTGATGACATCTCGACCATTGTTACCGATCCAGTGCCTGTCTCTTTTATAGCAAAATTTATTCTTATATTTTTTCGAAATAAAATTAATATTTTAATTAAATTATATTCTTAGAAAAAGATTGAACATTATTAAATGTGTAATTTTTTACTAAAATTAATTAAGATTTTACATTTTTTTAGTTGAATTTTGTATTATATGTAATAAGTATAAACAATCGGTGTTGACTAAATATTTATTGTGTCTGTATAGAAATATGTAGATTTTTTTTTTTTAATACGTTTTTTAGATTCATTATTATTTATCTGAATTTTTTTTCCAAAATTTAAAATATTTTAAAATAATTACTATTGCTTAGATTTATTGAAATCGACCTTTTTTTTTTTTGTTTTATTGTTTTTAAAATAATTTATATTTATATTTTTAGTAATAATTCTTTCCAGACTCAACAGAATTCTGCTACCCTTTTGTGCAATTGTAATTTACCAGCAAAAAGGTAATATTTTTTTTGTAGAAAATATATATATATGTATATGTGAACGTGTCTATATACATTTCTCAGCAGAGAAATTGTTTCACATTAAAAAGATTACACAAATAAAACTCACCAGATAGAGTAGGTGTGATTATATAGCATTTAATTTTCAAAGCAATACAAGAGATAAGGATACAGAAAGGACTTTGTTATTAACAGAAATGACACCCTTGTGCTCTTGTCATTGCAACTGTTGTTATAATTTGGTAAATGAAAATAGATGGCATGTTTATCGAATTGCATCAGAGTTTATTGTGTTTTTATCTCTAAATTTAAGATCAAGAAATATCCTAGTTTTTTTTCTCACTTGCCTGATAGTTCTATAGATTAACATATTTTGAAGATGATTCAAACTTAACTGAGATTAATAAAATAACTGATATTTTATTTAAAAATTGCAAGAAAGATCCCTGGTACAAAAAAGCAGTGAATTCCCAATATATTTTCAATTAAGACAGGAAAATGTTGAAGAAAAAAAGAAATATAAAATTATTTTTAAATGATCCATTAAGAAGAATCGATTATCTAGAATTTTCTAAAATGGTACTAAAGAGAATTAACAACAATATAAGAAAATATAATTGTGAATTAGCAAGAAAAGTTATAGAAGAAAATAAAAATCTCAAAAGTATAAAACACCATTTTAATATTGATAGGAAATTTATTTCTGGAATAAGAAGAAAAGATGGAACTATTACTAAAAAGAGAGATGACATCATGAAATGTGTGGAAGAGTTCTACAAAAAGTATATAATAATAGAGAACATAAAAACAAAATAATATAATTACTATTTCTTCTGAATTCCAAGCATTTTAAATGGAGAGATGAGACATGAAATTACATCTTGGGGGTTATTTGTCTTTTATTATATTTTTATTTATATGAAATTATTTATGAGAGAAACATAAATAGCTATGTGTGTGCTGAAAATCAGATATATTAATCTTTAACTTGGATTAAAGTTTATATCTGTGCTAAAGAAAATCTCTAGTTTAATAAATGGTTAGTAATAATCATTTTGTGTTTATCAAAAAGTTGGGAGTGGAGTAAATTGACGCTTGAAAATAAAAATGAGACAATTTGCTCACATAAATACTTTTCATGTAATAAAATGTATATGAGAGATGAGGACCTGGCCCAACTGATGAGTGCTGGTTTAGCACGAAGTGCATCTTGGGAATTATTTGTCTTTTATTGTATCTTTATTTATATGAAATTATTTATGAAATAAAAAAGAATGGAGAAATATGGAAATATCTATAAAAAAGAAAGGAAGATCTCAAGAGAATGGTAGTGTTGCTATTGAGATCTTAACAGAAGTTGATAAGGAAAAAAAAAATTAGTGGCAAAACTATATATCAAATGTCTAAATGGTAAAATGTATCAGTTGATTGGAAATATGGAGTAGTAATATTGGAATTTTAGAAAAATGATAAAGATGTTAGAAATTATAGAATTATTAGACTTTTTATCAGTTCTATACAAAATTTTTACCAAGATAATTACAACTTATCTATAGCAAACTTTGGATTCAAACTAATCAAAAGAATAAATTGAATTTAAGAATGGTTTTAGCACAGTAGATCATATCCAAATATTGAGAGAAATTGTTGAAAGAATCGTTGAATATGAATTGTCACTATGCCTTGATTTTGTAGATTATGAAATGCATTTCACTTTGTGTTTCCATAATGATTAAACTTTGGGCCATCAAAATATAGACCCAGAATATTGTCATATTATGAAGAATATTTGTCAAAATGTGACAGCAATGATTAGATTGTATGGTGACACTAAAAAGATTAGCATTGATAAGGATATACAACTGTGTGATGATCTCTCCAAAAAAAAATTTATAGCAGGTTTACAAAAAATATTTTGCCATTAAAATGAAAAGCTAAGCAAATAAAAATAAATGGAGATTATTTATCCAGTTATTTTTGCAAATAATACTTCAGAGCATCAGAAAATTTAGCAAGCATTATCAAATAAAAATAAGAAAACTGGATTAAATATAAATACTAAAATGTCTAAAGAAATGTTCAGTGGATTTTCTCTAAAGAATGATAATCATGATTTAAAAGAAATTGACAATTGATCTAATTAATTATAGAATTAAAAGGAAATATGCTTATGTGATGAAAGGGATTATTGTTAATAGATGTGTTTTATCAGTTCTTACTTACGAATATGAAACTTGGATACTTAACAGAAAACCAATTCTGAGACTTCTGACCAGTCAGTGAAGTATGGAAAGATGTACATTGGGAATAATAAGAAGAGAACGAAAACAAATATTTGTAAGAGAGAAGAAATCAGTATCATTGTCATTAGTGAAAGAATTAGACTGGATGTATTGCTAGAAAATATTATAATCGTTAAATTGTTGAAGTCTTAATGAAATAAGAAAGTTTGTTGGTGTGATAGAGAGAAACAGTTATGGATTGGAGTAACTAAATTAAATTTGAAAAGACCTTGACTGAAAATAATATTGATAACATTTGATAAAATCATCACACAGTTGTCGCTATTGACTATTTTAGATGTGCAATTTATTTGGATTATGGGATATAATACATTATTTAAAAAATTTATTAGTATATCTGAATATGTGTAACAACTCAATATTTATCTGATTCTACAATTCTTTAACATTTGAGGAAATTCAATTTTATCTTGTATACACTAGTGGATGAGAAATTTGGTAATCGGTTGATGCAGGTAACAAATTCTATTCCTTGTGGACACTAATAGGAAATGTCTGCAGATTATTATTTAAATAAGATATCAACATAGATTATAAAATTTTATTCCCATTCCATTGAACTTCTACGTGCTAATAATCTGCCATGGAAGGCAACTCTTATTCTAACTAATGATATTTTATATATGTACACTTCATGGAGGAATAGTTTGACACTGATATCTGCAGAATCTGCTCTTAGACATCGTCAAAGTCTGACATGGTTTTGTAATATTGTCATTGCCCGATCTAAATTACGATTAACTGGTGAACATGTATTTTTTTTTAATGTTGATGTTTGACACTGTCTTGCAGTCAGTAGGAATTGTTATTGGAGATTCAGCATGCATCTATCATACATCTTCCTTAACTGAAGCTAACTTAACTGTACTAGTTTGTTTTATTGACTCCTATTGGTTTTATTCTGTAGTCAGTGTTTACAAACATATGAGTTATGATTTGATATTCATCTGATTGTTATATATATGTCAAACTTTATTAGAATTGTATTTTAGGCCTTTATGTATTTGCATACTGTAAATAATAATGAATTCTAACCTATGCTTAACATGAAATGAGTTAATAAATTATTTTCTTGAACTTGTTTTCTGTTATATTTCTTGCAGTCACATGAGATTGGTTGCTATTTTAACTTGTAGATTCGTATGCTGCTATATTACTTTTCTCTGAGTAGAACTACTCGGTCAAATACTGTTTATGTGTGGCGCTATATTTAAATTTTTAAAGTTTGATTTTATTTTAAGATTATATCATAATTTAGTATTCTAACACACGCATAATCTTTCATAGTTTCTGTGCATATGTATATTTAATAAAATATAATTACTTGTCTACACAGTTGTTTTATTATTTCAATCAGGGGATTGGTTTTTATTTAAAAATGCAGCTATTTTTTTTTTTTTTATTAAACCAGTCATTTGATTAAATTTTAAAATATCTGTGTAGACAATTGATTGTATTTTGCTTTATATATATGGCAAAATGGCTGCAGAAATGAATTGCAAATATCTGAGAAATATGCATCAATGCAGAATCTTAAAATAAGCAAACAAATCAAATATTTAATTTTCACGTATTAAATGAAATGCGGATATCAACATGTTTATGGCTACAGATGAGTTTTCTGTTTTCATCTGTTGTCTTTTTTTCACTCCTGTGGACTGATAATTTTTGATTGAACAGTTTATTTTTTTAAAGCAGAATGGATGTACATATTTTTTATTTGCATATCAATATTTATTTTTAATTATTCTCATGATCATCAAAAACCCTTATTCTCTGAAGGCTTAAAAGTTACTACTGCCCAAGGCAATTGATAGAGCCCAAAAGCTGATGATTCTAAGAATTCTTAGATTTCATACCTAGGCTTGCCATTTGACACCTAAAAGTGTAGTCATCTTCAAATAAATTAATATTGCTTAAATTGAAAAGAAAAAAAAGATGAAGAAATAGTTTATTTAAACAAAAAGTGAACTACTAATACCCAAAATTGGAAATATAAGTGAAAAATCATGATAGATAAAAGATGCAAATTCAGTTTTGTGGAGTTTGATAGAATATCAGATAATTACAGGATTAATTTCCTTTACCTATTAAAATTGAACTAATAATATTCAGACATTGAAAACGTAAGTGGTGATTATGAAGTTTGATGGAATACCAGACAGAATACCAAACAAATTTTCATTTTGGTGAAAGACATTTCTAATATGCCAATCTCTTTAGAACAAGTCAAACAACATTTAAATTTTTTTTAGGATAAGATCTTCTGTAAACTTAGAAAACATTTGAAAGGTGAAAGTACTGCAGAAAAAATTTTTGAATGTGGAGACAAAGAACTACATAATGATTTTTTTGTGTGTGTGTGACAAAAATTGAGAGTAGAATAAAGATGAATGAATCCGAATAATTGAATTTTATTTTAACACATAAAAATGTTATTTTAAATTGTAATGAGTTTAATAGATTCAGCATAAGCAACAGAACATTGATTAATGAGGAGTAGGTATGAGGTAATGCATAAATAGACAAAGCTATTAAGAAAAGCAATAATACCAATTATCGATCATAATCAAACTCCAATAAATGTGTAAGTTGTGAGGGCTACATTTGATACTTTATTAAATAAAATATAGTAGTTTGCTATGTATAAGAGATTGTAGTCATGGCTAACTGATAAGTAGTGGTTCAGCATGAAATGTGCATCTTGGGGGGTCATAATCTTTTTTACATGTCTTTGGTCATATATTTATGATTACATCCCACCACAAGGTGTTAAAAGTGGATAGAAACCATTCACTATCTTGCATGAGAGTGGTGTAATGAAGATTACACTACAAAAATATTAGTCATTATTGGTTAATCTCTAGTCTACTGAATGACTAATAGAAATCTTATATAACTTTTTAGCTAATCTCTTATAGACTTATATTAAAACTGTAGCAGAATTGAATCAAATAGGGCAATCATTTTATTGAAATCGTCATTTATAAATTTCCCACCTATACTTTTCTTATAACTAATACCTTAACTCCATCTGACTAAGAGATGCCCTTTCTTTATCAGTCTTTGTAATATCTGTATATCAATGTTTCAGAATCATATTCTAACATCATGCTTCAGCATAATCAAAAATTTCTCATCATTGCATTTTGTATGATTCTGTAAGATAGTTTTTTTTCCCAGAGAAAAAATTCTGCCACTATCAAACTTTTAGCAGTTGGTGGTGATGACCAAGAAAAAAATCCCTCACTATAGACTAATTAAAAAAATTCTGATCATTTAACAAAATGTATATTTAAATACTAAATTAAAAGCTATTTCTTTTAGATAGTTTATAGTAGAATCATGCTACTCTTCCATAGCCTTGTTTGTTTTCGGCAGATGTCTTTTTGAAATCTTGAAAATAAGTTGTAAATAGTGATGTCAATTTTTAGAAGTCTTCTGCATCAACAAGTTGATCTTCCAGTATAAATATTTTTTAAAATAATACATAATAGCATTTTTTACTTCAGGCCAAAGTTTAATTAATGGTTCAAAAGCATCAGTTGGGGGGGGGGGGGGGGGCTGTTCAAGAATCCTAATTTGGATTTGTAAGGAAAAGTTTCAATTATTATTATATAATTTTAAAAGATGAGCATCTTGAATTTATATATATATTTTGGCTCATAAAAAAAAAACATCTTTTAAGATTCTGCATATAGAAAATACTTTCGGTACTATTCATTGCTTCTCTTTTAAAATTGACCATTATACTTTGTGGATATACATTATTGCTAAAATTTTCACTCAAAAAAATGTATATATTTCTTCATATAAAAGATAGTAAAGAATATCAGAAATGACAGCTGGAGTTGCGATATGTGGGTCTTAAGGTTCATTATCTGCCATTCTACTATTGCCCTACACATGCAGGGCAATATATATATATATGTTGCTTGAAAGTGCATAAGAGGTTTGAGCATTAAAAATGATAGCTGGGCTTATAGATCTTAAGCTCCAGAATCTGCAACTGTATTAAACTATAGAGTAGGGCTTATAAAAACCTGATAAAATTTCAAAATCCGGTTTTCGGTTTTTCATAAAGTAAAAAACCAGTTAACCGGTTTTTAGTCTTTTTTTTTAAAATAAAGTATAAAAATAAATAGACTATTACTTTAAATATACAATAAAACCTACCTTAAATATAGCAGAGCTATAAACTAAGGAAAATAAAAATATACAACACAAAATTTAGCAATTAGAATTGTTTTTTATTTAAGAATTATATAAAATAAAAAGAAAAATAACATAACTTTATTATTAATATTTCATTATGTGATAAGAATAGAAAAGTAACATAAAATATAACTTATAAATCTTGTTTTTTAATAAAATATTTAAGGAAAACTAATGCATCCAACAGGTCATATTTCATGGACGAACATAATTTGGTACAGAAATTACCGCCGATCGAAAAAACTCTCGCTGTCTGTTGACGTGGGTTGAATTGATGCTAGTGCATTTAATAAGTTTTCGACCGTTATGGATTTTTTTTTAGTAACACCAAACATTTTCAACTCTTTTTGGAAGGATGACTCAAAATTGCCCTCATTGGCACATTTCTTTGAACCCTGCAAGACAGTAAAAATTGAATGCTGCAATGCCGATCCAGATGCTATTGGTTCGACTTCACTTTCATCAAAGTTCTCTTCCTCATCACCTAATAATTTTCCAAATGGTGGATCACCAAATAATCTTGCAGCCAACATCGTTGCCAAGGGCAAAGTCGGCACCTTAGGTGAATATGGAGGTTCTATCAAGTCCGTTTGTGGAAAAGTTCCACTTTGTAATAATTTATACAATGTTAATCCTTTATTTCGCCTTTCTGAAATTCTTATTTTCAAAAAATTATAAAATTTTTCTCCCAAAGCAATATTGTTTTGTTTCATTTGAGTAAATAAAAATGTCAGTATTCCTTCCACAGTGAGTAAGGTTAAAGTATTTTTACTAAGTTCTTTTACTGCCAATTCTATCAGCTTTAATATTTCAATTAAATTTATTAAAATATTAAAATCATTTTCATTGTATAAATCCTCGCACCCCATTTTTTCCAATGCGCTTTTTATGCAAACTTTAAGTTGCACTAATTTCTCTATCATAGGTGTAAAGGAGTTCCATCTGATTCTATAGTCCAATATAAGTTTAAGTTATTTACCCTCTTTCTCTTCAACTTATTGTTGCAACACTGGCAATTTTCTGAATAATCTGACAGTCTTTCGAAAGTTTTTCAGTATTTCATTAATGTTTGCATTTTCGAAACTGTATTCAATATTATCGATACCACTGTCTATATTTAAATTTTGATCACCAGCAAAAGAATTAAACTGAATTTCAGCTTCATCATCACCATTTTCAGAATCTGAAATCTCATTGTCTACATTATTTTTGTTGTAAAAAGAATCTACAACAGCTAAATGATACAAATTTGATTTTCAATTTCATTTAATTGTGCGTATTTTTTCATGGTACTGGCTCCATCTTGTGTTGGTGCCAAAATATGATGAAGTTTAATACCATACTCTATCAATTTTTGTTCAGCTATGCAACGCATGAACTGGCCTGTATGGCAAGAAGGCCTAATTTAAAACTATCCTCCAGAGAATGCAATGTTACATTTAAATACCTTTTGCCATTGCAACTAGTCCATTCATCTATTGTTATTGAGAAATGCATATCAGATTGAGTCATTTTTGCAAACTTATTTTTAAATTCTAATTTTTTTCTCATTAGCAAAATTTAAGATTAATTTTTTAATTGTATTTTCGCTTCTAGGCATTTCATAGCTACGTTTTGAAATAAATTATTTAATAGCGCTTGGAATGTATCATAGCATGAATCGAAAACCCATCATATACTGTGCATTTGGCCAATAACTCTCCCAAAGATTATCTTTTGATGAAATTAAGCATATTTGGAGTTGTTTTTGCCTTTTTATCTGGAGGTTCATCATTTTTCATAATATTGATATTATGTTTTGCTTGAAGATGATTTGCCAAACTTGATGTGTTCCCACCTGCACATTTTAAAACTGAAATGCACATAGTGCATTTTGCTGTATTTTCTATTTCTTTTTGGAATATTTTCCATACTCCTGATTTTTTCCTGTTCATATTTAGCCTAATAATAAAATACAATTAATAATTATTTGAAGCTATTGTTGTAAGTATAAATTCTTTACTCAAAAATAACTATAAATGTGTTTTCGAAATAATTACTTAATTCAATATATAGTATATTATATACGCAGGATATTTATTTAAGAAAATTTAATATTTTCACAGTTGTTACAACATGCACCATGATGTAAAAATAATATTGTTTTTTTCTGTCTTCTTAAATTTATTGACACTCAAATTCCAATTTCTTCGCTATAATATTTTTTATTTACTATTTAAACATTGCTCATTCATTCATACAATGTATACTTTTTATTTGAATTTAAATAAATTACAATATAAATACTTCATGAGTACCAGTAGAAAAATAAAATTATTTATCATTTGAAAAAAAAAAAAAATTGACTTTCGATTTTTCGGGAAAACCTGTATTGTATGGTTAGGTAAATTTTAACAAAAAACCGGTTTCGGTTTTAACTGGATTGCAAGCCCTACTATAGAGTGTTAATAGACAAGGCATTGCCAGATTCTCTATAAAAATATTTATAATATACACTTGGCAAGTTATATTAAGTGTGGGGCTGAATAATCCATCCATGTTACAAATCTTGAATTTCTCATGATATATTCTTTTTAGTTTTAGATATCAAAATTTCTTAATTTATTGAGCCAGAATCATGTAAAATTGTTTTTTATGAATTTACATTCATGAGAAATAACAAAATTGTCATGATTCTGTGGTATTGCAAAAGAATTAGGGTTTTTTTTGCATACACTATCTAAGATATCTTC
Organism: Epiperipatus broadwayi; assembly: GCA_028023455.1. NCBI lineage: Eukaryota > Metazoa > Onychophora > Udeonychophora > Euonychophora > Peripatidae > Epiperipatus > Epiperipatus broadwayi. The sequence continues at coordinate 987,894 of JAQFVV010012497.1, forward strand.
TCAAATGTTCTATTATAGCCAGACTTGTTATAGCACCTTCATCTATATCTTCACTTGTATTCAAAATTATTTATTGGAGGTTTGTTGTATGCTTTTTGTTTGATTTTTCATTTCTTGCAGTGCTTTTGAATTTTTATGGGGGTCCATGAATGCGCTGAATTATTTTTACCATAATTTAATGTTCTTCATTTTGATTTTTGATTTTTTTTCTATAAACTATAGTGATGATATTTACTAATTCTTGTTGCTTCACATGTATATAATCTTCGAAAGCTATTTTGGTTCTAACTTTATTAGATTTCATGCATCTTTTTCAAATTGAACAAGTGAAGCTGTTTTGTTTTTTTCATAAATTTATTGATAAACCATTTTAAAGGATGTCACTCATAGATAATGACTGTTTGCTCTTCAGATTGTTTAGGTTTTTGAAAGTACTATAAACAAATTTTATTAGTTGAGGGATTTTTTATTTTAGAGAATATTTTCTTAGGACTGTAGCGATGTCTGTTTAGACCATAGAAGTTGTTACAACACAACTTGATTACAATCACCAATATCTAAATTTCTATTGCTATAATTAGTCATATCCTTTTGAAATGCTTAAGATTAATATATAGTAAACTCATGATATGAAAATCAGTCATGATTTACTGGCTAGCCATCAAATAATATAACTTAATTGACATTTGAACTCTGCTCCTGACACCTTCACTGACAGACAATTATTAGAGACTGCAATCTGGGTAAAATATATCATTTAATGGCCATATTATTTGTACATTTTTATTTATACAATCTAATGTTTATTTGCTTAAATTGCATTGGTTACTTTAATTTAGTTCTATTATCATCTCATGTAGATGTTTTCAGTATAATTAATTTGTTTTTATTTACAAGACTAGTTATCACTATCATTTAATGTTTTGATTGTTTGTACTTTCATAAATATTGACTATATTAGAGAATAATCATTGTTATCTATTATATAATGATACAAATATATATATATTTGCATTTACATTTAAATGAGAAAAATCTAAAATTTTATTTTTTAGACATAATTTATATTTATTTTTAATGGCATATTATTAAAAATAGATTTATTGTTAATAGTAAATAGTAGTTAAATTATTTTAAATATTATAATCTTTTTATAGGTTAATTGTTCAAAAAGAGGGAGCTAATAAAGGTCGTTATTTTTATGGATGTGAAAAACCTATGGGAGAAAAATGTAACTTTTTTAAATGGGCTGATGAAGTTACTGCAAATAATTCAACTCAAATACCACTTTCTGGTAATAAAATATTTGTTATATTTATTTTGTATGTATCTAATGTTTTGTATAATATATTTTTATATTTTTTGGACGTGTACATTACTCGCTGCTGAATTCATTGCAGAGATTTTATTATGTATTTGTCAATGGTCATAGAAATCATTATCAGGAGCTGAATATAGATATGTACAAAAAATCTATACTCATTTTTCAGCCAATTTGTTAAAAGAACTTCCTAGTAATTCTTATTGCCAATATTTTAAAAACATTAATAGAAAGGAAAGTATTTTAATAGCCAGAAGAAAATATCAACAATGTAAATAAAAATACAGGATGCCGTATAAATTCATTTAGTGCTGAACTAGTTTCTTCTCCCAATAATTTGGTTAGGCATATGATCTGTTTTTATATTGTGTTATGATGTATTTTTAGACTGTACATTTTATTTTTTATTTGATTGCATTTAATTTCTCACTTTGATATAGTGATAGAACATTTAAATATATTTGTTACTGCTATATATACTTTCATCATTTTGTTACTAGTGTTCATCATTTGTGGCAAATCTATTTCTTTTCCAGTTCTGCCTAAAGCTTTGTAGAAGTTTGAATAATCAATAAATTTTAGATTATTCAAGATTACATAAGATGGCAGCACTGAAATAAAAGAAAAAAGATTTTTTTTTTTTTTCTCGGGGAAGAGAAATGGGCCGTTCCTGGAAGTACTGCAATACCAGGTCAACCCATGGCAGAGGCGGAGCAAGCCCCTAACTCTCCACCTAATTCCAAAAATCAGTTTAATATTCTGGCCCCCATTAGGGAGCGTATCAGATATTAAGCTGATAAGAACAGATACTACACTTTGCTACGTAAAAGTAATATATTTTGTTGGTATTGATTACTAATCCAGACTTTTCTTGAAGACAGGATTATGTTCAACATTTATTTTGTTGGAAGGTTTTGCTGATTGTAATAGATAATTCAAAAGTATTTGATATATAAATAATATTGTTTCCATGAGTTCAACATTTTTAGGGATGGTTGTCATCTTCTTTTAATCTAAATTGATTAAGTCATAATATTGTGGATTTTGCTGTCTCTTTTTTTTTCATTGCAATAGAAACTTCTTGGAGCATAAATTAAATTTTGCACTCTGTCTGATATACTATTAATGTCCACAATTTTATTCTTTCATCTTTTATTTTTGATAAATTTCATTTTATTTATGTTTTATATTTGTATCTTTTGAAATCATATTTTTTTATTTATTAATTGTATTTGGATCACTTATTGGAACTTAAATTCTAACCATTTGATGAGATTAACATGTCTCTTCCTTATTTCTTCTGCAGGTGAATGAACAATCCAAATGTTATTTTTATGTGTATTGATATGTTCATATTATTATATAAATATAGCCTAAACACAATTTTTTTTTGTGAATGATAAACCAAAAGAATATTTATGATAATGAATTGTAATCACGTTAGAAGCTGTATTGGAGAACTGAACAGGTATTAACTAACAGATTTTAGTATCTTTATTTGTTAGTTTTTTCCAAGAGATACAGTGATTCAAATAAGTCAATACTAAAAACAGAAATTCATCTGCTAATCACATATATTATTTTTGTAAAAGGAATTTTTTTTTAGTCTCCTGGTAATATTAATCAATGGTAGAATTTGGGAATTACACTGCCTAATGTATTATCTTAAATTGATTTTTCTGAGTAGATGTAGGAAGCAGCTTTTCATTCTAAATATTTGATCTTGCCTACTAACAGATCTTATTAGTTTGTACTTTGTATCAAAGTTCAAGAAATAATAACATGTATCAAGTTTTTATGTAATGTTGAATTGAACTAATAGCATAAGTATATGTTTAATCATATTTGTTGACTAATGTATATGATTACCATATTGGAATTATTTGTTTGTTTTTTTTTCTTTCAAACTACAAGTTATCATATGATCACCAATACTGTATGGAGAGTTTTGCCTGTTTTTAAACTACAAGTTAAAAAGTATTTTTTCTGAATTTGTAAATGAATAAATTTATTTAATGTAATTATTTCAATTTAGTATTGTATATTGGGAACATTTTTTATCATATTTTAAAAAGCCGGGTTTAGCCATGGCAATAAAATATATCAGATTTGCATTTCAGTTTGGATATAAAATATGCTTGTTAAAATGCATTTTAATTGATTCCAGAAACATTTTTAATTATTCTTTTGGGGACTTAATAATTTTAAAATATTTAAAGTAGTTTCAGAATTTATTTAGTTTCTATAAACATTTATTTAGATGCTTAAATACTTTTTATTTATTAGCCTTGGAAATTATTTATTTATTCTGTTCAGAAAGCATTTATTCCAATTTGCTTTTGTAAATTCATTTTGTTTAATATTTAGTATATTTCAAAATTATTCATGGATCATATATACTTCACTGATGTGAGTAATAGAAGTAAATAAAGAAATGTGTAATAAATAGAAAAAAGTATCAGCTATGATATTACTAGGGAACCAATAATTAGCATTTCTAGCTCAAGCTGAACCACTTGCTAATAGCTCTTTTCTTTGAATTCTGTTAAGAAATATCAATGCATCATCTATATGTAAAACAAGGTATTTTACATGCAGTAAATTTAGAAAGCTATTTTTGTGTTTGTGAACAAATTTACTGCACATAAAACATGTGAATTGAGATAAAGATGATCCATCTTTGTTCAGATAAAAGAACTATTAGGGGCTAAGAACAAATCAACCTGAAGTTGTATCACAGGTCTTGCATTGACACCATAAGCCAAAGATCTATGGTTTTAAATGGAGGAAAAGTGGTTTGTGTGCAAAAAAAAATGTATTTAGTAATCTTAGCTGCAGATATCATTTCAATATCAATAAACTAGTCTTTATTTGATTTGTGAAATAATAAAAACACTCTAAAAAAAAGGTATCAAGTCATGGAAATGTATTAAGTTACAAAAGAAACAATTGATTGTTGATTAACTGAATCAACTAACATTTCTTAAAAAAAATTTATTAAAAAAGTTTCAAATCAGTGGATTTAGTATTAAATTGAATATATTCACAAATGATTGTGATGTAAATAATATAAATAAATGGGTAAATCTGTGTAATAATTGGAGAAAAGTGTCTACATTATGTTACTAGATAAACAAAATTAATATTGCTAGCTTCTAATGGCTCTGTGTGAATTTTAGTGGGAAACAAAGATGGGATCATCCTTATCTCAGTTCACAAAATATTTTATGGGCAGAAAATTTGAATTTATATGTACAAAAATAGTTTTCTAAATTTATTACATAGAAATCATCTTGTGACCTGAGATAAAGGTGGTGCATCTTTGTCTTCCAGTAAAATTTAGATAAAAAAACTATTAGTAAGTGGTTAGTTTGGAGTTGGTAATGATAATTGTTTGCCTAGTAACATCACTATTGGACACTTTTCTCCAATTATTATATAGAGTTACTAATTTATTTCTATTTCATCATTGGACTAAGTGTATATAAGATCCATGAATAAATTTGAGAGGTGTAAAAATAGTTCACACATTAAATGAAACAAATATTTTTGGTAAATATAAATTGATATATTACTAAGCCTTAAAAGAAATAGGAAGTTTTGAGTTTGCATAGGAAAGTATGGAAATTTATAAGGGATTTCTTTGTTAATAGTGTGTGAAAATAGATTTTTAGTGTTATAGAAAGTATATGCTCAACATTTAAATACTTTGTATTATATATTCTATTTTTCTGTTCTAATTGGCTATGAATGTATCAGTCAAAGAATAGAATTAAATTAATCATGAATGTTCTTGTTCAAAAATTTGTATTATTTGTCTTTGTAAAAATGGAGATTCATTCCAGTGAAGAACAGTTCCTATGAAGTGGATTTCCAAAAGATATATTAAAATTGATTAAACCATTTTTTCTCAATAAATAGTGATGGTACACTATGCCGAAAAGATTATAAATTTATTACTTTTTAAAATTTATAGCTTAGCACTGCTTTCGATCAGATCGGTCATATTCATAGCATTAATATTGGTGTATAAAAAGTAGAATTTAATGTTTATAAATTTAAATATACCATTTGCATGAAATGCAATGCATGACTCTTTCTTGTTAATCACATAGAGGTTATTCGCAACAAACCACATCTCTTTATATTTTCATTTTCAATCATTGCCCTTAGTGCAAACGACTTTAATATTAAATGGATTGAAATTGTGGCCTAAGTCGATCTCATAGACTTGATATTAAGATCTGTTTTAGCACATTTGTATATACCTTTGTGCTGCACTAATCTTGTATCGCTGTTGGCATGAGACTCTTCATAGTAAATTGCTTTGCAGGTTGGTTCATTGTATTTAATTGTATAAATTATTTGGAGAGCTTGATGGTTGAAGCAATTTGTCTTTGGTGTTGTTCAACATTTGATTGGGATTAGAGGGAGGGGGTTCTAAAACTAATAGTGAATTTGTTTGAGCAGATTGTTTTTATTTTTTAGATGTATCTGGTTTAAAAGGAAGGCTAATCCATGCAGTAATACTGTTATTATTTATGCGCCTGGTATTTAAAGAGAAATATAATTTTTTAATGCCTTTATTTAATATATTATCATACTCTGGATTGACTAAGTCTTTTATATAGTTTTTGATGTTGTCTTTTCTATCTGCTTCAAACTTACATAATTTAATTAAATTCTCCATTCCACAAATATTAAACATGTTTTTGACTGCGGTTTAAAGTTTTTTTGCTGGAAATTGTAAAAATCCTTATTTAGAAACAATTGTCAATATTGAAGCCAACTACAAAAACAAGATGTTTTAGATAAAATTGCACAAGTATTACACCTCCATCCATCTAAAATAAATGAAAACAAATGCAATTGGTCTAACAAAATAAAAGCATCGGAATCATTTTTAATCCAATAATATTATATACTTAAAGGACGATAAGAGGAATAGATTTGCTCTATTATCAGGCAAAGATTATAAAAATACAGTTAATGAACAAATTACAAAATTAAACGTCTGAGAAGCATATAATTTAAAAAGAGAATTAATTTTATTGTTTCAATATTCTCCCGAGAATTTTCGGAAATATAAAAATGCATCACACGATCATTATTTCATATGCTTACACATTCCGTTAATAAGAGTATGCGTAATGGCTTCCTTCTTGGAGTCTGGAATCTCTCAGCTGCTATACCCAGAGAAACCTGTTAATCACTTTACCTTCCCTTTGTATTCTTCACTCTAAGTTTTTCTCATATTACCCTATCCTCATCCATTTCACTTTCAAACATCTTTGTCCACTCTATGGCCATTATATCTAAATCTCCCATATCTTTTTCCAAACCCAGCATAAAAACCAAGAACCGAATTTCTGTATAATCACTTTGTTTGTAATATTCTCCCACAACTTTATTACTTGTATTCTTTCTACTTGTCAGCATTCACATTCAATTAACAGATGCCTTTCTTACATAACTTGCAGACTAAATAAATCACCCACATTTATCCATTTATGTTTATATTCCCTTGTGGTTAACGATCCTATTTCAGCCTTCCTTGACACTATAACTCTTAACAATTCTGCTAATACAATCATCCCATCTTTTGTATAAGTATACTGATATAGTCTTTATCCAAATCTTCTGCATACAGTATTACCTTTTTCATTTATCTTGTTGCCTGTTCTTTACTCACAATCTAATTTAATACTATTTTGGCTACGTTCTTATTCATAAATTGCAATCTACCGAACATTTTCATTTTGCTTTTTGCATCTCTCATATAAAAACTTGACTATTCCATTTCTCCTTGAATTGCCTCTTTGTCGTCTACACATCTACATCTAATGTATGTCTTTCTACTTCTCTGTACTTTTTCTAAATAATCTAACACCCCCTACTAATACATAAGGCATCATTATTATAAGTTAATTATGCTACTTCCAGCTACTCCCTTCCATACAATTCTAGCTACATCATATGAAAACACTGTTAATTTCTTTATCAGCCTCTTTCTTTTCTATGCTTCATTTATCAATTTTTTTCTACTATTCATCCAAGCAATTTCTCTGATTAATTAAGATGATTCCCAAATAGTTATACTTATTCACCGCATTTAACTTTATATCCCGCAGCATTTATCACCATTGCTTTTGATTTTACTTCACTAAATTTAATCTCCATCTCTTTACCCACCCTAGCATACATCTTCAGCATAACTTCCATATCTTCCCTACTTTCTGGCACAAGAACATATCATCAGTAAATTAAAGATTCCCTTGCCATCTATTAATGGTATCTACCACTCTTCTTAGTCTTTCTATTGCTCTCACCATTTTTTTCAAATACAACAAATCAAAAAGGTGACATAGAGTATCCTTGCCTTAATCCCACCCCATTGTTAACTCTAACTGATTCTATATTTCCTAATTGATATATATAATAATTATTTTAATACAATTTCTTAATAAGATCCACTAAAGCTCCATTCATTCCCAAATTTACTAAAACTTACCCATGATATATTTCTACTTATTCTATCATATGCCTTTTCTTTATCTATAAAGACACTATATAACTGTTTTTCTGAAGGTTTGTGATGATGGTGTTCTAGCTGTATTTTTATATTGGACTATTTCCATCATCTAATATGTGTGTTGAATGTCTTTAGAAAAGTTTAATTTTTTAGTTAAATATTCCAAATGCATTCAACTGTTAGTAATATCACAGCAAACAGGTTAGTATATGCACCAACTGTTAGTAATATCACAGCAAACAAATGTTAATAATATCACAGCAAACAGGTTAGTATATGCACTAACTGTTAGTAATATCACAGCAAACAGGTTAGTATATGCACAACGTTTCGAGAGGTATTTTTCTCCCCTCTTCTTCAGGTGTTGCTGGCCTGACCAGTGACAGTACTAGCATGGGATTCGAACCTGGGTCCTTAGATTCTTGATTATTGAAATTTAAGGTAACGCTCTAACCAACTGAGCCATCCTGCCAAAGGCAACAGTATGTAGTAATTTCATATACTTATCTATGAGGTTCCTCCTGATTTCTCCACTTTTTCCTCAGAGCAAAGTTGATTAGTGATTTCCATACATTATGTATAGTCACACTAGGTTGGCTTATGGGATTTTTTGCCATTGTCATGTGAGCAGCTTCTTTAAATTTTCTTCTTTGTACCTTTTCTTCTTTATCCAATATTTTTGTATTTTCCCACCTAGCCTATACATCTAATCACACCAGAAACACAAAACATGGAGTTATACTATCACTGTGGAACAGAGCAAAAGAAGTTTGTTCAGAAACTGGTGATTTGGAAAAAGAAAAGATCTATATAGAACAAACTCTTAAGAAAAATGGTTATCCATCAGCTGTTATTAAGAAAACATTAAACAGACAACAAAAAGAACAATCAAGAGAAAAGACAATTATTGGTACTGTAGTGTATCCATACATTCCAAAAATAGCAGACAAATTAAGGAAAATCTGCAATCAGTATAACATCAGAACAGCTTTTCAGAGCCATACCACACTACGAGGAATTCTAACATCTACAAAGCCTAAACTTGAAATGCTGCAAAGAAAAAACTGCATCTATGAAATACCATGTGAATGCGGAAGAACATATATTGGTGAGACCAGCCGTCCCATCCAAAAGCGCTTGCAAGAACATAAGCTGATGATTAGAAGAGAGAAAACAGATGTGTCTAAGGTAGCAGACCATGTATGGACCAATGAACATACGTTCAATTGGGAAAATACAAAAATATTGGATAAAGAAGAAAAGGTACAAAGAAGAAAATTTAAAGAAGCTGCTCACATGACAATGGCAAAAAATCCCATAAGCCAACCTAGTGTGACTATACATAATGTATGGAAATCACTAATCAACTTTGCTCTGAGGAAAAAGTGGAGAAATCGGGAGGAACCTCATAGATAAGTATATGAAATTACTACATACTGTTGCCTTTGGCAGGATGGCTCAGTTGGTTAGAGCGTTACCTTAAATTTCAATAATCAAGAATCTAAGGACCCAGGTTCGAATCCCATGCTAGTACTGTCACTGGTCAGGCCAGCAACACCTGAAGAAGAGGGGAGAAAAATACCTCTCGAAACGTTGTGCATATACTAACCTGTTTGCTGTGATATTACTAACAGTTAGTGCATATACTAACCTGTTTGCTGTGATATTACTAACAGTTGAATGCATTTGGAATATTTAACTAAAAAATTAAACTTTTCTAAAGACATTCAACACACATATTAGATGATGGAAATAGTCCAATATAAAAATACACTATATAACTGTTTACCTGCACTCCTACTCATATCTATAAGTTGTATAACTACAAATAAACTGTCTTTTATATACCTTTCTGATCGAAAATCCCCTTGCATTTCTCCCACTATTATTTTTTCCCATCCATTTTGCAACCCTTCCAGCCACCATATATGCAAAAACTTTATGTAACACTGATGTTACCATTATCAGTCTATAATTGTTTAGTTTTCTATGATGCTTACCTTTTCCTTTAAATTGTAGTCTTACTCTTGTATTAGTTCATCTATATGCAAATTCTCTCTTCTGAGCTATCTTATTAAAACATATTAATGGATTTTATTTTACCCTATTTCTTAAATTCATCACTATCTCTGCTGCTTATTCATCTAAACCTCTGCCTTTCCACTTTTCATTTTTTCCATGTCTCATTCAATTTATTTTCTGTAAACCTAATATTTCCATTACTATATGCTTTTATATTTGTTGTTACTGTCCTTCATATCTAACATTTTTTCTATATCTATTACATACTTATTTAATATTGTCTCTAATTCTTCTCTAGAGTTACACTCTTTTCCCTCATTTATCTAGTAATACTATTTCTCTTTCCCCTACATTCCTTCTTTTAATATATTTTCAAAATTTTTTGCTCACATCTCTTCCACTTTTATTAATATCCTCCAACAATTTGCTATTTATTTTCATTCTGTCTATGATTATCTATTTTAACCAACTTCTTTTTTAAAAAATACTTTTCCTACTTAATATTAAGATCTTTTCCACTTTCTTTGTTTTTAATAGCACATTTATATTCTCTGCATGCTTTTTTCCTCTCTTTTATACTTTCACTAATTCTTATTTTTCTATTACTTTTATTCTTCTGAATATTCTCACATAAAACTCTATTTGCCACTTTTTCTACTTCACCACACCAGTCCTTATATTCATCATCAACAAACTCTTCCATGATTTCTTCTACTCTTATATTCTTCTAACTTATTCTTATCATTCATTCTCCATTGATTTCTTCTACTCTTATATTCTTCTAACTTATTCTTATCATTCATTCTCCATTCACATCTTTCATTATTCTTTCTACTTTTATTACTATTATCCATCACATTACTAACCATTTCTATTGTAAAGAAATTATGATCACTATTATATACTCTCTCTTCATTATCAAACACTTTAATTTTCCATACTTTATTCATTTCCTTTCTCTATTAATATATAATCTATTGTGTGAAATAAATTATTTCTAGACCATGTATATTGTCCCTCATAAATATTTGATAAATTTTCCAATGCTCAAATTCATTCTCTTCCAAAAATTTTTTAAAAGTTGTCCATTCTTGTTTATCCACATCATCAATTTCTTCAATATGCCCATTCATATCCCCTATAATCATTATTTTCTTTCCCTTTTTTTTTTAAAACTCTGTACATCCTTAACTAGGCATTCATATATACTACTGTTTCATTCCAGTGACCATATACACTATAGACACCATCCATTTTTGTCTTCCTAACTTTATCTCAAACCACTAATGTTCTTGACACTTAACAGTATTTAAATATTTTTTTGACGTAACTTCTATACCATCTCCCTTTTTTCTTTTTTATTTATACCTTGCCATACCAAATCTTCCAGTGTAGGTTCTTCTCTTAGATGTGTTTCCACTACTGCTAATACCTCAAGCTCTTCATTTTTAACTGCTTTATTTAATTCTAGCCACTTTTCTGGTCTCCTACCACCTTGCATATTTAAATATCCAATTTTAACAATTTCTTTTTTCTTACTATTCTTTTATAAATTCTTTTGACTCCTTTATTACATTTGTAATTAGTTTTTTTATCATTAATTTTACAGATCCATTCCCTCTCTACATCTACATTTATATCTAAATCAGCTACTTATTGTTTATTTCTTACATCCTGTCCATTCTTCTTCTTTTTGATAATACTGTAATTTAAAACCCTACCTCTTTATAAGTTTCCCAAACTATATTTTTTTATAAATCAACTCCCTAATGCTTCACTTCCTTGTTTTTCTAAGTGCAATCCATCTTTACTATATAACTCCCTCTTACTAATAAAATAATCCCACACATCCACAAATATATTTCTTTCACATAATTTTTTCAATCTCTCATTTATGGAACATTATCTAACATATTCCTAGTGACGAATCTTGGTAGTAATCCAACTCTTCCCACTCCTCCTTTAATCTTATTCAAATTACTAATCAATTCTTTGTACTCATCCATTACTCTCTCCGATGACTGACAAATTATTTGTCCCTACTATAACAAACATCTCTATTCCCTTGTTTCTTTAACTTATCTGTAACATCTCTAATTCTAGCTTCAGGCAAATATACTCTTACATATCTATTTCTATTTCCCTTGCAATTACACCTTCACATTTTCTAATTAGCAAGTCTCCTATCAATACTGTCTCATAGTTTACTTTCCCTATTTTATCCGTAACATTCTCTTCCACCTTCTGGACTTTCTTATCTAGTTCTTCCTTATTGTTTCTATTCACTAAATCCTTGATCTATTCACACTTCATCTCTAATGATTTAATTTTACTTCTACATCCTTTACCTCTTCCTCTATCTTTCTTACTCTTTAGCTAACTATCTCCATTGCACTACTTATTTCGTCATCCATATATCGTTGTTTTCATCATTAGGAATATGGATGAATAATTATAGGCATTGTTAGAGTTGTGGATAATTTTAAAAATATATTTAATGCAGTTTCTTGCAACAGCATTTTTCATAAAAAAGTATAAATCAAAGTTGTTGTTTTTTTTTTTATTTATTCGGTATTGCCTGTGAGCTTGCTACTCTTTCTAAAGATTAATTCCCTCCTTAAACAGTTTCAGAATTAGAGATTTCATTGTTTATGCCATAAATTGTCTACTGGTATTATACATTTGTGACCCAAATATATGGAACATAGATTATAGATATTACATCTGCATAATATATTACAACAAAGGGGTGAAAATTGTGTTGCACATGTTTTTTGATAGTTAATAACTAATATGCAATGCCAATTATTAGAATATATTAGATAAATCAATATGGAAAAAATAAAATATACTAGATCTCAATATACAGTATATTACGGGTGAATTAAATAGGATTAAATATTGAAAATATAGAATATGAAAAAGAGAGATCTCTAAAACAATTTGTAAAATGAGACATGCAATAGAAATTCTCAACCCAATTCTATAAAGTAATAATATATTAATGAAATGACATATGTTGTATACGGATATAGAATTATTGTTCATGGAGATATGAACAATAATAGTGAATAGAGATTGTTGGCTACAGAAATGGATTATTAGAGGAGATTAGTAAGAAGTTTAAAACTTAGAAAAGACAAATTAAGAGATCAGAGAAATGGTTTAAATGAAGAAGAAAAAAAAAAGTGATACATTCATTGAAGAAAAGTGATTAAGATTATATAGTCATCATAGAAAAATGAGTAACAGAATGCCAAGGATAGTGATTGATTGGGAAGTGAAAGAGTGAAAAAAAAAGGAAGTTTAAAGAAATAATGGAAAGAAAATTGATGATGGAAAGAAAGGATTTGTTAGAGGCAAATGCTTTGGATAGAAGGATATGAAAGTGGAGAAAAATACTGAAGACTTAATCCTGAAGAAGAAATTGATGGAGAAGTTATGGATTAAGAAACTGGATTAAACTTAAAAAGACTTTGACATTGTTTGAAAATAACTATTGCAGATAATGTTATGGGTAAAGCTAGACAAAAATATTTTTAACTTAACATCTTATATTGTCATTGTCTTATAATTTTCTATATCAGGGTGACTTATCATGAATGATAAATAAATGCAGATTAGCTCAAAAAAAAAAGGGATATTTCAAAGTACTTTTAATATATCTTTAGATACTTTTGATAAAACTAAATTAAGTGAACCGAGTCGTGATGTGTTTCTTATATCTATTGTCATAGTTAATTTACTATTAATTAATTTCCAGATCTAACGGTCTGTATTTTGAACAAAATTAAAATATTCATTAAAATTCCAGAATATTTTGCTTATATTAATTGATGTAAAATTAATTAATATTAATTATACATGTGTTAATATATTATTTAGTTGAGATAGTTTTATATGTGTGATTTTTTGTACATGTTTGTAATTGTTATCCATATTTATGAAGAAGTAAACTTCTAATGTGCTTATTATAATAATAATTCATCTTAGATTTCCTCAAGTCATTTAAAAAACTTTCATATTTTTAATTTATTATTTAAATAAATCTAACTTCCATATTGTTATATGGATAATAAGTCAATCATTAATAGTTAAAGAGATGAAGCTTTACATTATTGGTAATCTTTATAAAATATCAATGAAACTAATTTACAGTTTTAGGTAATATTAAGATGTAAATTCTAATAATGATTTTCACATGTGTAGCATTTAAGAATATATAATAATATTATGTTGAAGTAAACTTTGCATGATTGATTTATTATCCATACAATAGCATTTTTTTTTTATTTAAATAATAAATTAGCATTAACAAACAAGAAACATGATTATAGTAAGTCTGAATTGTGAATTATTATTATAATATGTGCATTTGGATCTTATTTCTCCATAAATATTTTTAGAAATTCTCAACACTATATATATATAATAATCATTGTTTATTTAACCATTAAACATCACATGATCACCATACTTTTGCTTTCACAAGCTGTTTTCACAGATATAAAACTTTCTATATATTAGCGTCATTAAGTGCAAGCCAGAGTAATCAATGGATGCAGGAAGGTTTGTCATAAAATCCCTATCTAGTGCCTACTCATCCAATATCTCTAGCTTGTGGCTTTTGTCATTGAGGAGCCTTGAATCTGAGGGCACTGCATTTAGATCTTAGGACCTCATGCAACCCTCCAGCAGCCACCTTTTACTTTTTTAGCTATCTATAAAGCTTTGAATCCAAAATGAAACACAATAATATTTTCAAACTAAGTCCATGAGTAGGCACTAAATAGGGAATTTATGCACAAACTTTCCTGCATCCATTGATTTACTCTGGCTTGCAGTGAGAGTGGCACTACTATATTGAGAGTTTTGCCTTATTGATTATTTATGAATTTATTAAAATTATTAGAATTTAAAATACGCACATATGAGTATGTAATTATTCTTACTTATTATATAACAGACAATAATGATCTTTGGTCAACAACTCTTTCAAAAAATCAATCAAAGCAGAGGACATGTAGTATTTGTGGGCAGAAAGGTATGTATGTTATGAAAATATTCTCAAAATTTAATTATCATTTTTTTAAAAAAAAAAAACTTTTTTCTTTCCTTTTCTTAAATTCATTCTCTCTTTTTTTTTCAATAATTTTTGCTTAAAATTTAAACAGCTGCTGTTTACTAATTAAAGTATTCAGAAATATCATAAATCCATTAATTTATTTCTCTGAATTACTAATGACTTTCATCATCACTTTTAGAAGCCAAATGTGTAGGCACTGAACTTTAGGTGCAATGCTATTTAGTTCCTATCATTGGATTCTATCTAATTGATCTTTATTTAGTAAAAGGGAATTGTTATATTGTGTCTATTAAATGACCAATCAATCAATAAAATAATGATCAGTTGTTTGAAGAATTATGCAAAGTTTGAATACTAAAGAATAGGTTAAAGACAATAATTTTCTTCGATTGGCAAAACTGATTTTTTTTTTTTTCCTTTTTTTTTAAATCTAGAAATCAAGACAGCATTAAAAAAATTATATTCATATTAGGCTACTTAATTTAATGCTTTAAAGTTTAAATATTCCAAGATTTTGAAGTCCTGTTAATTTGTATTGTTCAATTAAAGAATTTTGAAAGTATTTCATATTACTTTTATTGAATATAAAATTGAGCTGTTTTAATATTCAGACAGAATGTGATAAAACCAAACTTGTTGAAAATACCAAATTATTGTTTAAGGAAAATATTGAGTTAAAAAATGAATTATTTATAGTATAACTTTGATTATTGTTGATATTTACAACTAAAAGATTTCAACAATATGCTTAAAATAACTGAATTCATATGAAATTTGCTCATTCTTTTAACTTTTTTATTTATCTGATCAATTTGCATCTGGCAGTGGTATAGTTCTGCCAATTAAGTCATCTGACGTAAATACCTATAGTAATTTATATTACTTAAAAATCTTTTTTTTATCTGAATCACAACTAAGTCTTTAATCATAATTTTGAATGTAAGATAAAAGCTATTTTGGATTTGCTACATTTTATATATCTGACACTTTTTTTTCTTTCAAATATTTCTAATTGTGATTAATGTTAGCATTTACTTTTATCTTTTTTTAGCATATATATCTCTTGCTCTATTTTTTTAAAACTTTTATTATAGAGCCATTCACTGATTTCTTATTTGAATTTATTATTTTTATTCGGGTAGAATAACTTTAATGTTGCTGCTAATTTCTCTCAGAATATTATTATTACTTTATCCTATGTTATATTGACTTAAGTTCAAGTTAACATTAGATACTTTCTGCAGTTTTTTTTATCTCTTAACTATTAGACATTGCATGTGGTAAATTTTATCTCTGTAATATTGCAATATGTAAACTGTTTTGTACTTAGACTTTTTAAAATAGTTGTATAAAATAAATAGATTGATCATTTGCCAGGGTGTGGTATTTTTTGGAATGTTTTAATGTATCATTTGTTGTGATCATGACATTGGTTTTCAAAAATTAATAGATGTCTAGAAATTTGTTAAGAAAAAGATTGTTTTTTATACCAAAACAGAATCTTTAATAAGTTTATTGTAAGAAGATTGTCCTAACTTCTTCAGATTTTTGAATATATATATATTTTTCTTTTTGCAAACTTCCAATGTAATTATACATCATTAGACTGAATGTAATTTGTTGAAATTAAAATGGAATTTATGAAGTTAGTTTTTATTTCCATGTGTGCTTGTGCTATTCTTATCCAGATGTGCAGTTCATTAATCAATCTATTAATTATTTGTGTATGTTTTTCAGTGTTTCTAGAATGAATATAGATTTCTAGAAATTAATAGGGCACAGTGAATATTAGAAGAAAATTTTGGTATAACTTTTTTGTCTTTTATCTGCTTTTCATCAGTCTTAACATTAAAAAAAAAATTATTTTTGTTTTTGTTGGAAGATAGCAAAAAAAAAAAAAAAAAACATGAATAATTAAAAGTACAGAAATTCAATAAAATTTAAATGGCATTTCTAAATAAGAGATAAATTCAGATTATATAAATAACCTTAGCTGCATATCAGAATAATTTTTTTAAATAATTTATTAGATTGATTGTAGAATGGCAAAAACATGTGTTAAAACAATTAATTTGCATTTATGATTATAGTTAATGTGAATCTTTATATAATCTTTAAAAAAAACCACTATAACATTGACTTTAAACTGTACAGATAAAGATAGGAATTAAATAGGTTAAAAATAGTAGCTTCATTAACTTCTATAAAACAAAATGCATGTTAAATGCCATCATATTAAATTTTGCTGTGATAAATATTATTTCATCTTGTTCTATAGTGCACTACCACTTGCTGTTCAAAACTTTACTTTGGTAAATCAAAGTATAAATGCAAGTCTATCTTTTTTTAATAAGCCATGACCTATTTTTTCTTATCTACTTTAACATTGTTAAGTGTGTATTTTCATATACTGTATATACATTTTATATTAAAGTTTTCTACATTTTTTGTATTTATTTATTTAATGTATTTACATATTTTCTTTTATTGTATTTTTTTTTTATTAAACCTATGCATCAGATTTTTTTTTGATTAAATGACTTAATTTCTTATTTGAGGGAGGAGGGGGGCTTTGAGATTTTTATTATATTTATGTCTTATTGTTTCTATTGCAAATTTTCTTCCTAGTTTTAAATCAATATAACTAATTAGCATCGTGGATCACAGACTAAAATAAAATCACATCAAATAAATCAGATTGCTTTCATCACAGCTATTAATACTACTATTGCATGATGCATGTTGAACTTTTTAATTGTTTTTTTTTTTATTCATCTAAGTTTTTTTGTAATAAAATCTGCTAATTGTTTGAAAGCTTTACATTCTTCAAACAAATGTAAAACTATTTTGTCATTGTTCTCACAAAGCATGTATACAGGTTTTAGATTAGATTTAATTTTTCTCTAAAGGAAGTTTTTGTTGGCTAATCCAATTAACTAGGTTGGAAATAAACTCCATATCTGTTTTTGAGATTTGGATGTTTTGAAAATTTTTAATGATGTCATGATTGATAAATCTTCTAAGAATTTTTTCTTCCACTTGCTATTTCTTTTAAATCTATATATTGTACCAGGACCCCACTGCTGATAATGATGATCTAGACTGATCATTTATATACTCGCATAAATAATGCATCGATGTGCATATGTATTATTTTACAATAATATGTCTAAAGATTAATAAAATTGTATTTGATGATGATGATGATCAAACATATAAAGCACACATTATATTTCCTGATTACCATATACCAAATTTTATTTCAGAATGTCAGGTTTAACATTTGTTCATAAGGGTGTTATTAGAATGTACAGATTTTGAACTTAAATTACCTGCATTCAAATCACCACTTTCTCTTAAGAAAAGCCTATATGAATATTTTACTCTCTGGCATCATAGTGGCAGTTCGTTCAATAACAGTCCCACTTTTCTCAGCTCAGAATATAAGCGTTTAACTAAATAGAGACTCGGTGGGTACACGTTGGAGATAAGATTACTGAGAAAATGATCACAACTACCAAATAAGTTAAATAAAAATGTTAACAATTTATTTAGTCACTGGATTGATTTCATAAAAAAACTAATAAATTTACTAAACATTATATAAAAAAGAGTAAAATAAAAAAATTATAGATTAAATAGACATATATGCACATCTAAATAATTTACATCTATATCTTACAGTATCTTAAAAATATTTGTTAATGAAATGATATAAATAATATATCTTCATATAACAATAAAAAAATTAAAAACAATTGAAATGCCAATTTTTAACATTTACAAATTATATTACTATTTTATATATATATAAACAGTGAGGATTGCCAATTCCTCTACAAGCTTTATGATAAATGCTTAGCCAGAGCCAGCACTTAAAATATCTCTGTCAGGAACCCCTCCCCAAACCCCTGACCATGTTTTCATGCTTTGGCACTCCTCAGAGAGGTGTCAGGGTAGGTTCAGACACTAGATCTAAAAATACCAACCCAAAGCTAAGCACTTAGCTAAAAGTTATCTAATGAGTGGAAAATCTGAAATTTTCAGACATCTACATGTCTTCAAACCCAGCTATCCAACTCAAATAGCTATATGGGGCTGATAGATCTTCAGCCATACCATATATTAGTAGTCATAGCAATATAAAATTGCATAAGACTTTTGGCACAGACTATAAATAGTCAAAATAAGAGTCATAGATCAATTCATAGATCACATGACCCTATCTCTTAAGCTTGTAAGTTATAAACAGTGAGGATTGCCAATTCCTCTACAAGCTTTATGATAAATGCTTAGCCAGAGCCAGCACTTAAAATATCTCTGTCAGGAACCCCTCCCCAAACCCCTGACCATGGTTTCGTGCTTTGGCACTCCTCAGAGAGGTGTCAGGGTAGGTTCAGACACTAGATTTATATATATATAAATCATTAAATTCTTACCACAGATTGATTCACAAGAATTTAGTAAGCTTACCATCAGTGGACTATTTCTGATTTTAATTTTTACATTGTCTGTGTTGGGTATTTTTAGAGTGAGTATTCTAAGTTTTCACTTCACTTGTTGCTTGACCAAGATAAAAGCAGGTGATTGAAAAACAGTTCAGTAGGCAAATGATTACATTTCAGTAAGTACTTTGTTTTTGGATTTCTTGGTGATTTTCTGAAACTGTCAAGACTACATTATGAATTCTGGCTGGTATATTTTGAGTGCACTTAGCAATTTTTACTTATTCTATTCTCTTCAACTAAATTTGACATTTTAGCTGGCTATTATGTGTCAGTACTGAAAAATATATAACAGTGATTTGAAACAAGCTAGAATGATTTTGAAGCTGAAATTGAATTTTTTAAATTTATACATTGCTGTCAATGTGTACCCTATGCTTTCCACTGAAATTGTAATCTGCTTTTTTCTTTTTATAACTTTTTGTTAAGCTAGGATAAACCTTCCCAGAAAGCCTACACATGTTTATCTTTAACTTTAAACCCTGTTTTTAGTTTTCTTTTTTCTTAATCTTTTTAATTACAGTTCTAATTAAATTTAGCCATAATCAAACCTTATTAAAACTTAATTATTTTTTCAAGATAGTTTGTAACCTTAATTAAATTTTTAATCAAGGCCATAAAATATATAATTTTTAATTCTGTGAAATATTAGAAATAAATGACGTTTTACAAGTTTGGCTATTCTCCAAAAAATAAAAATAGCTTTATTTTTAACTTATACCTAAATCTAATCTATACATTTAGATGTATGAAATCAATTGAGAGAATCTTTATTATATTATTATCTTTTATTTTATTCCATAATTTTCAATTTTGTTTGGTAATGTTTAATGATTTGTTTTGAACTCATTTCATTGAGGCAGCTTGTAATGTAGACATGTTTAGAGTTGGTCAGTGTCCTTTATATTGCAGTATGTAACACTGTTTTAAGAAATTGAGATTAAATTCATCTTATAAGTTCTTATACATTACGATTAGATTATTGGAAAATATTTCCAGATTTTGTCATCTCATTTATTAAGTAGAAAATAATTCAATATGTTTACATCATATAGTAATGTATGAATATGTTTTATATATGAAACATTTTAGTATGATTGAATTTAGAAATTCTTGATTAAATGGAAATTATAATAGCAAAAGAAACAAAAATTGCAAAGAATTTTTCCAAATGTATTTTTTTTTTTTTTTTACTGTTTGATTTTGATTATTATTGTGTGAAGTAGATTGAGCCAAGTATATAATGACTTGATATTCACATAATTTTTGTAATAAATATAGTTTTACTTCTCATTATTATGTAAAACAAAAAAACACTTATTTATAATTGTTAATTAGAGAAGATATAAATTAGTATTAAAGTTTATCGGCTAAATGTTTTCGAGGATCCATGCCTCATATTCATAGCCTTCACAAAATGTATAATAAAATATATGCAAATACAAATATTCAAATAAGCTAGTATTATGTAGCCCATTTCTTCAAGATCTCGAAGCGTCTTTTCTATTAATGGCATGGACGTTTCCATTGATGTAAAATGCCTCCTTTATTTTTCTTTTGTGATCATTTGATTCTGAGCACAATATTATGGAATTGGCGGGTGTGAAGTTGTGTCCAGATTGTTTAGCATGCTCCAAAAATACAGAGGATGTGTTGCTGTTCTTCTGAGCTCTGTTAAATGTGTAAAGATGTTGAGCCAGTCTAGTATTGATTGTAGCTTTCGTTTCACCATAATATATAGCGTGGCATCCGGCCTGAGGGCAGGCAATGGAGTACACCACGTGTGGGGTGAACGATCGATCAATGTGGTCTTTAGAGTTGTTAATCAATCTATTAGAATTAGGTGGAGTTCCAACTGCTATGTTAAATTTATCGTTTAATGCTTTCATTAGTTTGTTAGATATTTTAGGAATGTAGGGGATTGTTATTCTAGGTAGATTGGTGTGAGGTACATTATTGTTTATTGTATTATTAAATTTTATGATTTTATTTTTAATAGCTTTGAATTTGAACCCTGCTGCTAATAGATCTTTAATATAGTTGTTTATGTTTTCTTTCCTGTCTGCTTCATATTTACATAAATAATTTTTGTGTAAAAAATTTTTTCAATTGTTATATTACTTATGATTTCTGAATATTTGTATTATTTTAATTAGTATTACTTTTTTCTTTTATTTATCAACCTTTTTCCCCCCTTCCATGTATCTTATTGTAAGCTGATATATTAATTGTGTGTGTATATATATATGTATTGTAACCAAAAGATTAGGCATCAGTAAATCGGTCATGTTGTGAAACCAAAAAACTGTGACCGAAAAGTCCTACTCTGGATCATAACAAGCTAAAATTAAATGATACAATATAAAGCTGTTACTACATAATCTGGTCGCGGCCAGGGTACACCTATCACAGCATTACATGAAGGTACATAAATTATCTAAATAAATTATATGACTCATTTAATTGACTATTCTCCTAAAGACTGGATTTCAAAACTACACTCCTGAATCTTAATTTATGATTTATAACTATTCTCTTCAATGACTATATCTTAAAAACTACACTCAGGACATTAATTTATGATTTTATTTATGGTTGACCACGGACAAGCTGAAATAATCTATAAAACTGCTAGTCATTACATGGTGAATATGAACCATTTAATAAGATAGCAATAAATCTAATCAGCTTTATAACATAATGCTGTAGCTCAGATATCCTCATGCTCTAAGTATAGAAATGTTCTATAAGGTAATTCTTTGCAATGGAAGGTGACTCAAATATCATATCAAATCAATAGCAATGAAACTCTTAGTGGAATAAATAAAATACCTGTTGTAGTATTAGAGAATAGATTCAATTGTTATACTGGCTAGCACATTTGTTATTAATTTAAATATTATATTAATGTCACAAATATCAATAGAGGTAACAGATTTTGGATTATATTCCAGAATTAACAAAGCAAAGCGGAGGTGATGTAGAAGGTAAATGGGATTTTATTGTATCTTATACATCATGAATTACCCCCAGAACAAAAACATTAAAATATTCTTTGAATGTTTCACTAGGTCTTGCATAGATCATCAGGGACAATTTGTGCTCTAATATTTACTATTTACTACGTTGGATTTCTGACTCTATGTGTGGCAAATAGCAACGGCACAGATAGGTTAAATTGTAAATTAATATTTAATTGGTTAACAATATTCATAAATTAAATAAACAATAAGTAACATAAAGTATCATAACATGTAATCATTCTATATGGATAATGTACATTAATTAAATAAATGAATAAAAAATGAAATAAAATATCATCACATGTACTTAGTTCTCTACATGGATATGTGCACTAGTTTCAGATAATACAATCTAAAACTTTATTACAAATGTATGGATTTATACCCTTGTAGGGATGAGAATAAATTCAAATACCCAGTGAATGGCAACCCCAATACATCAAAACCAGAAACAATACACCAATACTTCAAAATTATAATAATGCTGACAACAGTTGCTACTAATAAACCTATAAAAATTGACTATGATAAGATATGAAATAAAAGAGGGAATTTGATCTCCAACTCAGCTGAAATATATAATTGATCTATAATAAATTATGACAATAATTCACTTGAATGCCCTTTTATGGCTGATGACAGAACATGTGAAGCATGGAGACTGCTCAAACAGATTTATATAACAAAGAGCCATACTATATCTGCAGATGTACTCATCCCCACCAAGGAATAACAAACACCCTGTGGGTTTCTAACTATCATTAGAGCAACTAGCATAACTACATAATATTCAGTGGATTAACCACCAGCACAGAAAAATCCGTATAACATTAAAATAGTATTAACACTCACTTTCTTAACAAAATAGAAATAAATTACCCTCATCAATCTGCTAAAGTGGAAGTCACGTGCAGTTTTACAAGCATGAACTAAGCCCAAAAGATATAAGAAAATTCTATTACAGGGAGAAGTGGGAGATAATGGCCAACCATAGACCAGATGGTTTGAAAGAATATTACCTATTATTATAATATGAGTATAAGCACAGAACCCTGGAAAGATATACAGGATAAGACCATGTGGTGGTAATATGTTGGATTAATCATTAAATCTTTACGCAAACGCTGTTCGATTGACTCTTTAATCCTATATCTAAGTGATCAAATAATTATTTAATACACAAAAGATTATATATACCGTGGATTTAACATACTTACAAGATACTATAAAATATAAATAAAACATAAAATGCATGTTCATTAAATTACTACTCTAGATTCAAATACATATTATTTAAATATGAACTATCAGTCAATAAATTAGTAGCACATTTCTTAAACTTAATAACAAATATAAATTAAATATATATTTATATAACATAGAATCTTAAAAGTTGATTGCATACTTCTTCATCTCCATTTATTAGGAATATTTATAAATTAGTTGATTTACATGTAGGTCCTGTATATCCAAGATATTTAAGAGGTACGGTATGTACAATTTTAATCAAATTATCCTCAAAAGTTAATGGAATTGTATTACTTCATTTTAGGTGTGATTCCAAAATTTGAAATCTTTTACTACTTTTGATCTATCAGTATTGAAGATTAAGAATGGCTGCTTAAGCAAATAATTATCCCACAAATGCTATAACAGCTGAAATAGTTTCCCGGTTATTTGTTATTTCTTTCTACAACTAGATTGTAATTTTAATAATAGAATAACTCACAATGTTGTTTCTGATATAAGTTCAAAGTGGGATTATAATTAATTCTTTGCCATTCAGATACTGGCACACAAAATATCAAAACAGTATTTTATTCCACACATATACAACACTACTTTATGTGTTAATGTCATGATAGCAAAACTTCAGCCAAAGTTAAATATAGTATTTCATTCTACACATATGTAACACTACTATATGTATTAAAGTTTATGAAAGTAAAACATTTATCCAAGGTTAATTATAATATTTCATCTTGCACGTGCATAACATTACTATATGTGTTAAAGTTATGAAAATAAAGCATTTTATCTAGGGTTAAAATATAGTCTGTAAGCAATATAAATTTTCAAGTAAACTAACCTTTTACACTGCTACTCCTGTTATCATGGTTAACAATAATTTCAGTTGTAGACATTTGGAAGATTATTAGCAGTTAGACTCATGGTTGGCAAACCTGAACAGATTTGTTAAGACTTAGCTATACATTTTGCTATTAATACTTGAAAATATTACAATTTAAATTGTTTAAGAAAAGTTTTAATTTAAGTTCCTTCTTTATTTTTAAATTCTCTCCCCCTTTTTTTTTTTTTAAAGAAAAGCTTTCGTTTTCGTTATATGTTTAACAGTAAAAAAAAATAAAGAAAAGGTTTTTACTTTTACTTTTCCACTCTTCCCTGTTACTACTGTGTCCCTAAAAAAAATTAAAAAATCTCTGAAAGTTCTATTCTGTTTCTCCACCAATTAAATTTCTTCTCATTTATATATCTGTTTATAAAAAAATGAAAGAGAAAAAAAAAATGTTTATCTTATGTATTCTCTCAATTAATTAAAGAGAAATTAAATAAATATTTTAATTAAACCAAAATAATCTTTAGGATTATTTAAAGAGAAAAACAAATAATAATTATTTGTTTTTTATTTATCGTACTAAACTTGATGATGTAATATGTTATGGGTTCCTTTTGTAGGTTAAGTACAATTTATCTAACTTAGTGTTTGGGAACAGAGTAAAACTAATATCTGAAAAAAAAAAAAAATTATACAATAAGTAAGGCAAAAAAAAATAATGGAATTATATAATCTCATCATTCAATTAATTTGGATATAAGTATCAAGTACACAAAGTACTAGCTGTGATAATCAAATCATCTAGAAGAAGATAGAGAGAAATTTAATTAGTTCCACTTAGCTATAGATTTTGTACCAAAATATAAAGTTACAATATATATAATTTCAAATTTATATTTAAAATTGCTGTAATAAATTTAATATCACATAATGAAATATTTCTCATAAGAGAATGCTGAAACAAAAAGACATTCTCTTGCATATGTTATCTATTATCTGACATTAAATTTATTATATATATGTATGGATGTAAGAGCATTTTATATATTTAACATCTAATTTTTTTTTTTGTTGTTGTTTCAGGTCATACTAAAAGAACTTGTCCTTTAGCAGCCTCATAATTTCAATAATATAAATTAAAAACTTGTACTTTATTTTTAATTGTAAATTATGTAAATAGATTATTTTATATTTAAAAATATATATTTAAAAATGTGATAAACTGTTTTAACTGAAAATTTCAAGCTACATAAATGAAATTTTCTAATAATAAATATAATTTTTATGAAATCAAAAAAAGTTTATTTTGTATTTTTATTTAAAATATGTATTTGTATGAGTAAAACTTAAAATAGTGCTCAAATAGTTTACAAAAAGGCAATTCCATTACTTCTATATGGAAAAACAGGGAAGAAATAACATATATTGAGATTTACTATTTTATTTTTTGTTTTAAACTCTAGCTAAAAATAGCAAGAATCTCATTTACCAGCCAATATTTGTATAGCTAACCGGATTGGCTAACCAAAGAAAATAATTCTGAATTTGCTTAGAATCTTAAAATTTTATAGGTCTAACAGTATATATTTATATTAATGGATATTTGTATATAATATACTATTCATGCATGTAGTGTAGAATATTATGTGTGGGTATGTATACAATATGTAACATAACAAGAAGTATCTATGTCCAAGTAATTGTCTATATATATCTTTTTAAATATATATATATATATTAAACCCCTAAACATCACATGATCACCATCTCTATACTAGCACATAATTGTTGTAAACAAAGGCAAAACTCTTCATACAGTAGTGCCACCCTGTGCCAAACAGAGTAATCAATGGATGCCAGAAGGCTTGTGCATAAAATCCCTATCTAGTGCCTACTCATCCATTATCCCCAGACCAGTTTTTGGCTTGTGGCCATCATCAGTGAGGAGCCTTGGATCTGAGAGCACTGCACCTAGATCTTAGGATCTAATGCACTACTGTATGGAGAGTTTTGCCTTTGTTTACAACAATTATGGGCTAGTATAGAGATGGTGATCATGTGATGTGTAGTGGTTTAACACCAATCCTGCCTAATAGGATAGTGGTGGCTATGGTTGTTTAAGAGCCAAAGACACCAGAATGTATGGGTGCTGAATTGAGTTTAAACCCATATGACTATATAAGCTATTGAACTTAGATTGAAAATATTATTGTGTTTTCAATTTCATTCTCATAGTTTTGTAGTAAAATAGAGTTAAAAGGTGGCTGCTGGAGGGTTGCATTAGATCCTAAGATCTAGGTGCAGTGCTCTCAGATCCAAGACTCCTCACTGATGATGGCCAGAAACCAGAAACTAGTCTCGGGATATTGGATGAGTAGGCATTAGATAGGGATTTTATACACAAGCCTTCAGGCATCCATTGATTACTCTGTTTGGCACAGGGTGGCACTACTGTATGGAGAGTTTTGCCTTTGTTTACAACAATTATGTGCTAGTATAGAGATGGTAATCATGTGATGTTTAGTGGTTTAACACCAATCCTGCCTAATAGGATAGTGGTGGCTATGGTTGTTTAAGAGCCAAAGACACCAAAATGTATGGGTGCTGAATTGAGTTCAGACCCATATGACTATATAAGCTATTGAGCTTAGATTGAAAATATTATTGTGTTTTCAATTTCATTCTCATAGTTTTGTAGTAAAGTAGAGTTAAAAGGTGGCTGCTGGAGGGTTGCATTAGATCCTAGGATCCAAGGTTCCTCACTGATGATGGCCACAAGCCAGAAACTAGTCTGGGGGTATTGGATGAGTAGGCACTAGTTAGGGATTTTATGCACAAGCCTTTTGGCATCCATTGATTACTCTGTTTGGCACAGGGTGGCACTACTGTATGGATAGTTTTGCCTTTGTTTATATATATATATATCAAAGGAAAAATAGAATTTTGCACATACATATTGAATTCATTTTCATATTAACATTTTATAATAACCAGAATAGCTGATTCATTAAAATTAATTATTTTTGTTTGCTTTCTTAACTTTTTTACCCATTTAACAATCTAAAAATGCTCTTGAGAGTGTATACATTTGGAAGTTATTACATTGCATGCATACATGATATTTGAGTTAATTATAATCCTAGAAAATAAAATAATCTCTTTTATATTAATGATAGAATATTACTTTTGTCATTTATTAATTTTAATAGATTTTTAAAAATAAATTACTACAAAAGGGGGGTGGGTATTATTATTTATTTATTTTGTAATAGGTAAGCCACCCACCCCATTTAAAATGCAGCAAAAAATAAATTTTTATATTCTTGCATATTTTATTAGATGAAGAATAAAATTTTTGCTAGAATAAGGCTGACGATTATTGTTCTGTTTGTGTTCTGGATTACTAGATGTGCAATAATATTCCGGCCGAAACTAAAGTTTCTCTGGGAGCAATACAAGGAGAAGATTATTGCCATGAAAACTAGAGACTGTCTTATGGTGCCTGCTAAATTGTTTGCTGACACATGGGGGCTAATTTCTTTGGACTCAAACATTTCTTATGCCCAAACTCTCAAATCAAAATTATGAACTGTTCACATTGTTGTCCACTCGAGTGCGATTATAGCATTATGTTAAGAGGATTCGGATGTGTGCAGTTTCGGACATTGTTCACCATCCTACAGGAACCTCATGCTACAGCAGCCAGGTGCCAATTATAGAGAATGGACACTCAACTTATGGGAGGTGCTCGTGCAGTGAGGCGCAGTAGCGGCTCAATTTTCATGATATTCAAGCATGTGATCCTCAGCCTTATGAAAGGAAGTATATTATTAGCTAAAATGTGTTAGCACCTGTTCAAAAGTTATATAATAACAGTCATTTCTGCATAATAATAATGAATATTTTGAAAATGGGAGTTAATGGCATTAAACTGCTAAGAGATGTTTAAACACTCATTTGATTTCACTTATTAGGAAAAAAAAAAGTGTTAATAACTCATAATTAAGTTTGGTGATAAATTTCATTCAGAATGAATATATGATTTGATTTTAGAGAATTCTGTATTCTCATTGTCAACTATCTAAGGGGTTATCCTTGCATCCTCCATTAATTGGATTCATCATAACTATATTTTCTACCAATTATACTTTTATTTATTCATTAGTCTTAGCTATCTTATAAAACTACTTTGCTATAATAAAGAACTTGATTTATTATTTGATTATAAGATTAGATTGGTCTCATAGATAAGATCATCTGTCCGTGCCTAATCAAAGATATTACTTATTAGAGATCCTTATATTATGACTTAATAATAGTGTGTGGGTTGGTCCATCGCTTGTATGCCCCATATGCATATTTTTCTGCAAGTATGCCACATTAATTAATGATGACGATAAAGATCACCTCATCAGCTTTGTAAATGATGTATGATTCAAGGCTTGCTTTTTTACAATATATATATACATCTTGTGCTTTATAGTTTTTAATACAAACTTGCAAATATTATTTAAAATAATTACTGTAAAAAAAAAATTTAATTCTGCATATAACCTGGGAATTATATAAATAAATCTTAGTTCACTTATATTATTATGGAATAAATTTTTTATATTTGCTTTTGAGGTAGAAAAATTAAAAGTGGGAGTATTTAAAAATAAGTTTGCAGCTCAAAATTAAAACTGGAAACTAAACTAAATTTAAAAAATACTAAATCTGCAATGTTAAACAAAATGAATTGAAATAGCAAATGTTACTTGATATTTTGCATGTGATATTCATCTAAAAATCATATGGTCGTTGGACTAGAAACTGGTTTGAAAATATTGAAAAAAGAATTTAATTTTTCTTTAAATGGAAGATTTCTACCTTTTCTAAAACTATGTTGATAAAACATCTTATTGGTGATATATATATATACTATAATCAGCATTATGCCCCCATTTAAAAACATTATGGGAAATATGATCAAAAGACTATGTAGTGAAAATAAATGATATTTCTTATAATCAGACAATCTAAATTATCTTACTCTCAAAATTTAATATATTTTGGAGAAATGTCCAATTCATTGAAATATTCTTTACTTTTAATCAAAAATCAAGGACATTAAAATAATCAAAAACTTATTCTGTTTGAGCCAAGTTGCAAACGTAGCTTGATTTTGTTTAAGAGTCTTTATCTAATCAATGGATTCTTATTGATTACATTTAAACAGAAAAGCAAATGTATAAGTCAGAAATATTTGCACTGTTTGCAAAATGGCTTAATATAATTTAAGAAATGGGTTATATTTAGTAATGAATGATTGGAATAAGGTATTTGAGAAAGCACTTTCCAAATATATCTATTAATAATCTTATCCAGCATTTGTAAGTAAATAGTTAAACATAACTATAAAGTTCACAGTCATGTACTTTTTCTCCAGTAACTTGAACTTCAAATGCCCCAGATGAGATCTAGAACTGAATATAAAGATAGCATGATTTTGAAATGACATAGTGAGAAAGGAAGTGAGTTCTCCAATAAAGCATTGAAGTAGAGTTTTGTAAAATGGCTGATATAGCTGAATTGGAAAATGACAAATTCACAACACTGTTTAAACTTTAAATTTTTCTGCAAAAACTTTTACAAATTTTTTATGAAAAGTTTGTGCTGAACATCTATTTGATATCATTTGAAGACTTAGACTTGTGGCTAGATGCAAGTAGCCACTGACAAATGTATTACTAGATTGTAAGCATTGGTAGTAGAGACAAAAAGATACAAAGACATAATATCATTAGATTACTTTCAGCTGTTCTTTTGCAGTTAATAGCAAAATTAGAATCATTAAAACTGTTCTATTTCTCATTTCATTTATCAAATATTGCTTCGTATTTCAAAATCAATCCAAGTGCATTATATGGATTCTGATTGTTTGATTTATTATTAAGATTTCTGGTATGTTACTGGAGGAATTTATCATTCAAATTGATGTGGTGAATTATCAAGAATTTTTGTCATTTGTTGTTACAATAATCTACTTTTTGTTTTAATAGTACTGCATTTATTTCAACATTTGTGAATTATATAGTCATACATTAACTACACAAAATATTCTAATTTGCATATAGATTTGCAAAATTTATTAAATCTTCTGAGACTTAACAGTACTCTAAATTACTGATTGTCTAATAGTTATAGAACAAGGATTCAAATTTGCATAATAGACAATTATTCATACGTTTTTTTATTACAGATAATTACCCAGTGATTTGCATACTATATTACTAAATAAATATTCTATATTTAAACAGCATTTGCAAGTTATGTTTGGAGTAAAGTGACAATGTGCAAAATTAAGGCATAGTTTATTGTCAATAACTCTCATGTGATCAATAAAAAAGAATCATGGTACCATGGGCTATGTAAATTGAATATTTACATAATTGTTAACATATTTAAATATCTATCCATTATATATAAACAACATACAATATCCTGCTATCATTACTAGAGACATGAATCTGGCTGTAAATGTCAAAAGCATGTTCAGCAAGCTAAATGGTTTATAAATTTGTAATCTTTTTTTGTTAAACATCAAAAACACTGTTTAAATATAGAATTACAAAGAATCATCAAATTAAATAAATATAAGTAACATTACAGTGTAAAGAATTCTGTGAGTTGAAACTTTTTTATACAAAAAATATTTTAAAATTTCCTTTAGATATTAGAGAAGGAATAAAGAATTTTTCACCATGGATATTGTGTAAGTAACAAACATAGAATACAAAAAGATCTGAAATATTGCATTATTAGTAATTGCTTATTTTTCATAAAATTAAGAAAATAAATAAAAGTATACTGATTATAAAATGTAATAGATTATTATAATAATCCTATGTCTGGTTTCTAGAGAGATAATGAGACCTTCAAGCAATCAAGAGATTAAGTTTTACAATTTATTTTATTCAGCTGCAAATTAATTCACAAATGTTTAGTCTGAATCTGCCATTCTTCCATTGTGCTAAAATAATGGGCACTAGATAAATTTAATATTATTAGAGATGATTAAATATATTTAAATATATATGATAAATATTTGTAAATGATCCAAATATTTATTTGATTTGACAATAAAATAACCAATTTCTAAAAATTTATGTTCAGAGAGGCCCATGTGTTTTTATATATATATATACAATGGAGCATCTAAATAACAGTATTATCATCAGCTATTACATTTTCCTTTCATTTCCAGGTATTTTACTGTGTTATGAACATTATTCTCTTGAAAATGAATAATCATGATTGAGCTCCGATGTTAAAATAAAAATCTCTAAGGTTTAAACTTGATGATGTAAATATCCTTAAAAATAGGACTATAATTTTTTGAAAATGTCTAAAACTTGTTCTACTTTTACTGCATTAACTTTTATTAAATCTTTACAAAAAAAATTTACTTTTCTTAATGCACTTTTTATAATACTTTATTTAATTTATAGCAATTTCAACTGGCTAGCAGTCTTCTTCAGATCTAAAGTTAATTTTATTACAATTATTTTTTACATAACTATACAATAACTTTATAAAATGATAGATGCATATCTGTATACATATATATTAAATGAAAATTATTGTACGTTTATACAAAATAATTATTTTTTAGATTTGAAGGATACTGTTAGTGAAAACTCATAATTTAAATTAAATATCATGTTAACTGTTAAGAGCAGTGTGTGTATTTGTAAAGATTTGGTGCTGCATATATATATATAATGATAAATTAATCTAGATCTTTTTTTTTCCAAAGAGAGTTCATATTTGATAAAAACTGAAAATATATTTCATTTTATAAATCTAATGTACAGCTTCTTTACTAATATTGTACTTTAGATTCATATAATGATTTTTGTTTAAAATGAGATAATATACTGTTCTTCAAATTATAAAATATTTTAATATTAATGCAAAACAAAAAAAAAAAGAATTTTAAATACCAAATTTGATCTATTTTAAAATACACCTGAGTCTCTTTAGGCGGATTTTTTTGATGCGATTTTGAAGTTATGCAATTCATGTTTTTTCTTAATATCTTTTTATGCGAAAGAAGTTCATATTTCACTTAAAATCAGGATTTACCCTATACACGCATTAAATTTTACATATTTTAAATGCCTATTGGAAAAAAGTTTGGCAATAAATTTAGATACTGTAGAAGATTTAGAAAAAGATAATGAATCAGAATTGGAACCTGTTTATTTCACAGCAAAAATGATTTGAGAAAGTCTTCAACTTTCTAATCAATTGGAAAATCATTTTATTGTTAATGCTACGAATTATGAACGAGCTTAAATTCCGAGAGTTAAATAGTTGTATGTCTGGATATCGCGAGCTTCATAAAAATCATTGTCTCAAAGTTTAATCACCAATTACATTGTCATCAGAAAAACATTAACACAACATGAGACTGAAGTTGGCATTAATTCTGTTGTGTTTCCTCTTGTGACGAATCTGATATCTTACCAGTTCACAAATGAACCCACATATTGTCAAGTAGTGATAATAATTAAAATATGTATGAAATAATGTAAAATAAATTACATATAAAAAACTTTGTCTTGTATTAATTTTTTCAAATATTTGAAATTTTTTATTAGTCATACTTTATTTCCTTATTTTTTTTATGCAAATTTTAAAGTAATTTTACCTTGTTGCTTTGGTTTTATGCAATTTTTGAAAATTACAGAATGTATCCCAAATTTTCAAGATAAGTTGAGTATTTTTGTGCAATTTTTTTTATGCGGGTTTTCTGCGGAACGTATCTACCACATAAAAAGAGACACAGGTGTAGCTTGAAAAATTATATTTTTTTTAAATAAATATTAAAAAGTTGAATTAGTCTTCATAAGATATAAAGCATTTTAAATAGCAAGTATTAAATTAAAATTGTTGTAGTCAAATAGTCTCTTGGATTTACACTGTTAAGATAAATCTGCACGAATTGTATGAATCCAGTGACTAATATTTTTTCCTCATTTTGAATAAAAGTAGTTCAAGAAAAGCATCAGAAATCACTAAACTATTTGAAACATTTTTAAACTTCTTACTATAATTTTTTTTAAACAATCCTTACAATAACATTTGAAGGATAAATTATAATATCTGATATATGCTGACTTAGTAATTTTAGAAATCAAATAATTAAAAGAAAATAGGCCTCTTGATTAATTTTTGAAGAAAATTGTTTGTTTATATGTATATTACTTAAATTAGATGAAATAAAAATAACATTTGCACATTATGAATAATCTGCATTCCACATTAGTAAATTTTTTTTTTTTTTTTTTTAAAAAAAGAGGGCAGCTATCGATGTTTAGAATCTCTTAAATTAACCAACATTCATTGACTGCTAGAAATGAATCATGCTATTATTTAGCAGCCAAATCTGTAAAGGTTCAAATTTTAAATCTCTGGCCAAAGAAACCATTTTTAACAACCTGTGAAAACTAATCACATTAGTTTATATAGATGTAAACATATTACTTAATAAATCATTAAATTCTTCATCCTAATTTATAGTAAGAGCAACTCCATTGTGTCATATAATCCAAGCTTGAAAAATCTAATTAGTTAATCCATTCCTACCAACTTTGAATCTTAAGCCAGTAAAAATCAGATACTCATCTGAAAATGGACACTTAAATACTGAAGACAGGGATTTTATATACATCTGGTAATCACTAAAGTAAGAGCTATTCTCATTTTATTATTTTTAAATAATTCATACTTAATACAGATTCATTCAAATTTTCATCAACTAAACGATTGTAAAAAAAATAAAATGCAAGGAGTTAATATTATGTTATATAATTCATGGTATTACATTATAATTGAAACTTTAATTACAGCGATGACACCTAATTTGTTTTCATAACTAATAATAAATATTAAAGAGATGAGATAATATCAGTTTAAGACAAGTGAAATTAGTCATTATGTTTTTCTTTTTAATGATGTATATATTTTAACAAAAATTCAATATATATGTGAATATTACAAAAGTATTTTAAAATTCATTTCAGACAATTGCAGATAAAGACTCCTAGTTTGTTTGTTTTTCAATAAAAGTGAATTTTATTTTAATCATGCATGTATACAGATAAAGTAGAAAATGCATTTTATCTATTACTTATAAATTAATTAAAGACTCTGAAAACGTTCATTTTTTTTATCATGCTGTAGCTCAGCAATATTACTGATGGTTTAAAGTTTTTCTTCTCTTAGATGGTTGTTATGATTCTGGTTTTATTAGTTTTGGTATAATTTTCTCAATTACTGTTAAGTCAATAAACATCATATGATCACCATTTCTTATGCTTGCTTATAACTTATTAAAACTCTCTATACGTATTGCCACTCAGTGCAAGCCAGGGTAATCAATGGATGCCAGAAGGTTTATGCATATAATCCCCATCTAGTGCCTACTCATCCAATATCCCCAGACTAGTTTCTGGCTTGTGGCCTTTGTCAGTGAGGAGCTTTGGATCTGAGAGCACTACACCTAGATCTTAGGATCTAATGCAACCCTCCAGCAGCCACCTTTTATCTCTACTTAACTACAAAACTATGAAAATAAAATTGAAAACACAATATTTTCAATCTAAGCTCAATAGCTTATATAGTTATATGGGTCTGAACTCAGTTTAGTACCTATACAATTTGGTATCTTTGGTTCTCTAATAACTATATCCACCATTATCCTGTTAGGCAGGATTGGTTTTAAGTCAATAAACATCACATGATCACCATTTCTTATGGTTGCTTATAACTGGTTTGCACTGAGTGGCAATACGTATAGAGAGTTTTGTCTGTTTATAACAGTTACAAGCAAGCATAAGAAATGGTGATCATGCAATATTTCTTGGCTTAAAACCAATCCTGCCTAATAGGATAGTGGTGGCTATGGTTATTAAAGAACCAAAGACACCAAAATGTATAGATACTGAATTGAGTTCAGACTTATATAACTATAAGCTAATGTGCTTGGATTGAAAATATAATGTTTTCGATTTAGGACTCATAGTTTTGTAGTTAGGTAGAAACAAAAGGTAGTTGCTGGAGGGTTGCATTAGATCTTAAGATCTACGTGCAGTGCTCTCAGATCCAAGGCTCTTCACTGACGAAGGCCACAAGCCAGAAACTAGTCTGGGGATATTGGATGAGTAGGTATTAGATGGAGATTTTATGCACAAGCCTTCTGGCATCCCTTGATTACTCTGAATGGCAATACATATAGAGAGTTTTGCCTGTTTTAGATATTGTAAGTGAAAATTCTTTTTCTATCTGCAAGATTTTTTTATTTATTTATCTTAATTAAATATTGAATTAGAGAATTTTGTTCACTAGCATTCTAATTCATCATAGAACCATCAGCTTTAACAAAATTCTTATATATAAACATTCCATTATCTATTATTACATCCCTACAACTATTAACACACTAAACATCACATGATCACCGTTCTTTATGCTTACATAAGCTGTTTAAATAGGAAAAACTCTCCATACAATAGTGTCACTCAGTGCAAGCCAGAGCAATCAATGGATGCAAGAGGGTTTGCATAAAATCCCTATCTCAGCGCCTACTCGTCCAATATCCCCAGACTGTTTCTAGCTTGTGCCTTTCATCAGTGTGGAGCTTCGAATCTGAGAGCACTGCACCTTGTTCTGGGGATCTAATGCAATCCTCTAGTAGTCATTTTTTACCTTATTAGCTAATTATAAAGCTTCAAGTCCAAAAGGAAAACAATAATGTTTTCAATTCAAGCTCATTATCTTGAATAGTCTTATAGATCTGAACTTAGTTCAGCATCTATACTTTTTGATATCTTTGGTTCTTTAATAACTACAGACTGCAGTTATTAAAGACCCAAAGACACTTATGGATGCTGAACTGAGTTCAGATCTATATGACTATACAAGCTAATGAACTTGAATTGAAAACTTTATTGTGTTTTCATTTTTGACTCAAAGCTTTAGTTAACTAATAAAGTAAAAGGTTGTTGGAAGGTTGCATTAGATTCTAAGATCTAGGTGCAGTGCTCTCAGATCCAAAGTTCCTCACTGATGAAAACTACAAGTTAGAAATTATTCTGGTGATATTGGATGAGTATGCACCAGATGGGGATTTTATGTAAAAACCTTTTTGCATCCATTGATTACTCTAGCTTGCACTGAGTGGTGTTACTTATGGAGAGTTTTGCCTCTGTTTTAACCATTGACACTTAAATAGTCATATATGTCATAATATAACAGTCCAAACCTTTGTGTTCATGTTTTGGTAACTTATAAGAGGTAAGAATGTATATGTTTTATCCTAAATTTTATTTAAGCATATGATATATTAAAATATGAATATTATTGCCTTATAAAAGACATGTCTAACCATACTATAATGTCATGTATAATATAACCTGAAATATATATTTTCTGATTTATCCAATATAGAAACTTGGTTTATTTACTTTAATAATAGTAAATTATTCTCATTAATTTTCTATCAACATACATTGTTGTATATACACATATATTGTTGAGTCTTCAATTTTAATCTTTTAGAATGAATTTTTTAAAAAAATAGTTAAAATGATAATGTAAATGTTAAATATTTAACAGATAATATATATGTATATATTTTAAAAGAATAACTCCAGACCATAGTATATTCCTTAAAAGTACATTTAAAGATTTAAACATATATTAATTTATAATGGAACATTTATTCTTTGTAAAGTGTTGAAATTAATGTAATTTTCTTCCACATATTTGATAAATTTTATGGATTTGAGATATGTTTTGTCTAAATATTACTTTTTTTTATATTGCAATGATTAGAAAATATTGACATATATATATATGATTTTTGTCAATAATGTATTAGAATAAAAGCTTATTTAAAATGTCAATAGGCACTTTTTATATGTGGGTGAAAATACAGAGTTCTGTTTGCTATAGACAAACTGTAGAAATAAAAGATTTAATATGTAAGTTGTTTGTAGATTTAATTGAATTTTTTTCTTGTTTGGGATTTGAAATTATGTTTATGTTGGCTCTTTCCATTTACAATTTCAATATGATCCGGAGTTCAATGTGTGAATATTTAATCAAATATGATTTCTTGACATTCGCAATTGAGATAACTACAGGTAAAACTTTACTGCCAAAAAAGAAGAGACTCTGAAGATTTAACAGATCATTTCAGACTAAATCATATTTTCGTTTGACACAGAATATTTATTACATGCATCCAGAGAAAATTTACGTTGAAAATATAACAATATTAAAATGCACATTTTTTTCTAGAAACACTTCATAAGCCCCTCACCCCCTTCTTAAATAGATTGGATAAAATTATGTATTTTAAATAGTAACAAGATAAAAATCTTAAAAGTATTTAATGTTTTTTTTAAATTACTTTTTTATTAAATCTAGTTTTATTTAATTATTAATATAATTTACACTAATGAAAAATTTAATTTGTTGTATTTTAAATATGAATTAAGTAACTATAATAAAATTTAATTTTGCTTTGTGAATGCACTTACATTTATACATAAAGTAATCATCTCTTTATGAAAAGAGTAATTTCATGATCTATGCATTTTATTCACAACATTAAAAAAGATTAAGTATTCTGGACAAATTTATTCTTTTTAATCAATATTTTAAATCTTAAGTGTTTAGCTCTAAGCTATGAAAAATATTTAATATAATACTGGCTTATATTAATTTACATAACTCTTCTTATTGCATAAAATTCATTTAATCCATCATTTCACTGTTAATTTTCATGGGGATTATTTATTATTAACTTAGCTATTTACCTATTTGGTTATGGACTATTTTGGATATGAATTTGAATTCAGGTTTTTCATCTTTTTTGAAGAGGATTTTAACTAATTCAAATTTATGTATAGATATTTAAAATAAGAAAACTACAAGACATCAAAACTGCTATTCATAGATAATACCTAAATACAAGTATATAATCAAGATGTAATTAGAGGGGATTTGAACCTGACTTTCAAGCTTCCTTAGGTCAGTGGAGAGGATTGACGCCTGTCCATTAAAAAGATTTTCTATCAATATAAATCGAGTACTGGTTATATATATATATGTGGGAGATGATATCTGGACCAATTGATGAGTCCTGGTTCAGCACAAAATACGTTTATTTGAGATTTATCTATTTCACATGTATGTGGTCATGTGTATCCGTTTTAAAAAATAGAGTGGCTATTCATAGATAAATAAATATTAGAAGTAAAAAGTACACTTATTTGATAATTAAAACTATAAGAACAAACTATAAAATTACTTTGAATTATTTTTTTTTATATTTCAGTTTATCACATACAATATTTAAAATCATTTTCTTTAGTTTAATAGTTTTGGGCAGAATTTACATATAAATTATAATTATTATCTCTTTGTCATTTGGAAATGTTAAAAGTGGAATATTCACAATTATATAAGTATTATGTGATTACAAAATCAAGTACATTATCATTACATACAATAATAGATTAAGAAATTCGTAACAATTCTTGATTGATTTAAAATATTATATAAATTTTATTCTTAGGTTTCTATTAACAATATTTTAATTTTGAGATTTATTTTAATTCAAACCATAACAGATTTGCTATGAACAAATTTAACTTTAATTATCTACATTGGAAAGGGCTTCCAAAATAAAATTCAGTACTAGCTATCTTTCTTAATTTGATCTCACTTGTAACTGAATCAAAACAGTCTTCTGAAATTCTAAATACAAGATGGTCAGTAATAAGAACAAAATGTTCTTCAATAAAAAAAAATCAAGTGAATATATAGAATGATCTACAGGATTCATCTACAATTTATTTATCAGTAATCCTTCAGAAATGTTATATTGGATTCACAAAAAAGATTCTTGCCCACAATGGAAAAATCCTTTACTAATGAAAATTTTGAACTTTTTTTTTCAGAGACTCGTCTCTGATCCTATAAAAGTAATCTGTTCAATCTTCCATTTAAACAACAGATAAACACATTATAATCCTAATATAATTGCAACAAAAGACTAGTATATTTTGAGACAATGGTATTTAAAAATGACTTAACTGTAGGCAAACTTATTTTTTCTATCAATCAAACAATTTTTAAAAACAATATTTTTGAAATGCTACTTCATGATATGCAAATAGTAAAAAAAATTTAAGATATTTGTTTTCACAAAGCATTTAATTAATAAATTTTGACTGTCTAGCAGTCTTCTTCAGATATTCTGAAATATCTTTCACCAAATCTTTAATATTAAAGGTGTGATTAAACATTTCAGATATTCAGAAGATTATTAGACAAAATGGCCATAAATAAAGCATTGTGATAAATTCATTAAGAAAAGTATAGGTTTTTTAAAAACATTTTAATATTCTTATAAAGAATATTATTTTTGAAAAAGTAATCACACTATACTTCTAAGATTTGTAATTAAATATTACTAATAAAATCCAATTCCATTCTCTAGTGGTAGTTATCAATCTTTTCATATATTCCTTCACCAGACATCAGAAGAAAAATTGTTTAGCAGAAAATAAATTAAAAATAATGGGAAATGAAATTGTGTTTGTATAAAGATAAAAAACTATAATTAAAAAAAAATTATGTTGTGCTTATGGCTTAATACAAAGATATTAAAGTTAAATAATAAATACCAAACAGTTTATTACAAACAATATACCACAAGCTTTTTTTTTTTATTGATATTCAGTTGGAAAAAAAATTAATGATAGTATGCCTGGTTGTGCTGGTAATTGACTACCATTTGTATGCATTTTACTATGATGCTAGAACCATGTTTGAATGCAGAATAAGTTGTCATGTTGGTGACCTTATTAGCAATGTATATATTGCATTTACAGTCAGTATCTTACTGTTTGCAACTCAATTAATATTGGTTACTGAGTTTAAGTTGTAACCAAGATATCAAAACATTAATTCCCATATTGTGATCAGTTATGTGAGTATTAATGATGATTGCTCATGACTGATTCCTGTGATTTGTTGAGAAAAATTATTGGATGTAGTAGTGGGTAGTTACAACTACCCTATGCTTGTTGATGGTACTACAGCATCACCCAGCAGCCACATGTGGCATAAGTTACAACTACATAGTAGTGTAATTTAAATTTTGGTGGATAGTAATGTTTTCCAGAAATCATGAGGGTATAGATATGTATTGGAATTATAAGCTTCAAAGATAATTTCTATTAATTGAGGGATATGTAATTTAATTTGAAATAGGATTGAAACATGGATGTTCATTATCACAATATTTATTTAGTTTCAAACAGAATTAAATGAAGGTCAAGGTAAAAAGATTAAGAATAATAGATTTTCTCAATCGAAACCATGAAAAAATATAACATGGCACATCCTTTTTTACGATATAGTTTTTCTTTTTTTTTTGCATTGCAAATAATGTAAAAGATAAGATACTGTTATTAGACAAATGTGGAGAGACAGGAAGAAATATATGGAATGAATAAAATTGAAGAAGGGTACGTGGAGAATATTTGTCTTGGAGAAAAATAGAAGTGAAATAATTAAAAACCCGGCATGTTCCTTATATAACAACAATAAAAAAATCATGATATGTAAAATAATCTAGAAACGGATGATAATGAATGCTTAAGTATTTAAGGTGATCAGAAATTTTTTGTAAAATTTATATTGATTGGGGAATTGTGGATAGAAAATGAGATTATTCAAGGAGGAAGTGAAGTGAATTTCTTCCTTAATGAGGGGATTAAAAAAATTATAAATTAATGAAAATAGTGTTTAATTTGATTATATGGGGGGAAACAACAAATAAGGATTAGAAAGGTTTTACAGTATGAAAAATTAACATCCTTTAAGAAATGAAATAAATGTTTATAGACTATTTTAAAATATATGATTATGAGATTGGAGAAAAAGAATAGCTAAGGTGGAGGGGAAAAAAGTGAATAATAATTTAGAATCATGTTAGAATAAATATTTATATAAAGTATGAAAAACCATTTGGTAATGGAGGAAGTTTACTGTAATCCTCATGAAAAAGATTGAAAATAGGTGTGAATTTGGGATATATATGGAATTAGAGTGAATATAGATTATTTATTTTTGAAAAATTCAGTGTTAGAAATAAATTCTTTTCTTCCTCCTTTGTTTTTGCTGTCTTCATATATAATATTGAATTTCAAAAATCTTACACTTTTCAGCAAAAAAAACTTTTATTATTGATTACAGTTTTTACTGTACCAGGCCTAGAGTAAGATGGAGGATAGAGAAAGTTAAAAGAATAGAATAAGATCTGATGAAGACTGCATGGTACAGTCGAATCAATAATAAAAGTTTTTTTGCTGAAAAGTGTAAGATTTTTGAAATTCAATGTTAGAAATGAAGTTATAATGAGAATGAAAAATCATATTGGTAACAAAACTGAAAGAAGTAGTGATTTTTTTTACGATAAAAATGAATATTATGAAAGGATATTTATTGATAAAAATTAAAATGTGAGAGAAAAGAAAATATATCAGTGCTTACAAAAATATGAAATAATAGTGAAATGAAAGAGCATATTGCATGCGCTTATTGTAGTATGAAAGTTAGGAGGAGGAAATAATTTGGTTAAGAGAGTTTCTACACATTATATTTTCTAAACAAACGTTTACCTGCTTAAAAGAAACCATTCTATATCATCACATACAAAAAAAGCAATGATTTATAAATGTCTGATTATAAATACAAATTGCAGTAGTTCAAGTTGCAAGTACATGTACAAATTTGATACTTTATTATTTTTCACTGCAGTCGAATAATTTTATTTAGTTATGGATTGTTAAAGATAGTACAGTGATACTAGTTATAATCATTGTGAATGCATAGTAATGATTAACATTACATATAATAAATAATTATAAATAATGAGTATATGTTATTGAGTCAGATGTAATTGGGGTGATTGTGTTCCATATGTAGGTCTATACATTGTGTAAAACAATATTTAAATAACCCATAGTTGTCTTGCATTGTTAGCCGAGAGGTATCGCAGTCGCCATGCAAGCAAGTAGTTGGTTGCAGACGGTTGTGGGTTCGCGTCCCGGCCGATGCTATGACACATGGAAAAAAAAAATAACCCATAGTTGTATTAAGGCTTGTCAGCACCTCTCTACAGAAAAGCTATGGCATACAATATAATCAAGTTTCAGTTGGTCAGGGCTTTCAGTTATCATTTTTTTAAAGTCTAGCTGAGAATAAGTAGATAGTTATTTAACAACAGTCATGTGACACATACCTGGGAAAAAATCTTACACTTGCTCTGAATTCAAAATCAATGTATGGACTATCAGGTGAACATACTAATTTCTATTATTTATTAAACACTAACTATGACTTAGAAGTTACCAAATAAAAATTAGAAATGTATGAAAAATACCATGTAAAAGTCCTCATTTCATAAGCATTTAATATAAGTACTAAACATTAATAACAGTTGGAACAAAAACATAATAATACAGGAGTTAAAAGGAGAATGCACTGATTATAAAATTCTCTTTCTAATATAATCCCAGTTTTTTATATAACTAATCCCAAGCCATGTATGATTTAGTAGTAGATTCTGGGGTTCAACTTAAACT
Source organism: Epiperipatus broadwayi (assembly GCA_028023455.1). NCBI lineage: Eukaryota > Metazoa > Onychophora > Udeonychophora > Euonychophora > Peripatidae > Epiperipatus > Epiperipatus broadwayi. The sequence goes on from JAQFVV010012497.1 coordinate 1,031,173, forward strand.
TTTTCTGAACTTCCAAGCAATAAAGCCATTTAATTTTTTAAAAATACTGTAATACAAAATACTTCTTAATTCACATTTTTTACGTTTTTTTTCTTTTTACTAGATTTATATATATTAATAGGAAAGTTATAAGTATTTTGACAAGACCATATAAAAATAAAATATGAATTAGAAGTATTATGGATTATTAAACGAAATCAACTGGCTTTATATCTTTGGGAGGAGAGAGAGTTAATTATTTATAGATTAATTTATACCAGGGGTGTCCAACTTTTGGCCACATTGGAAAAAAAAAGAGTTGTATTGACCCAACATTACTAAAAGCTGATAAGCAAAAAAAAAAGGTCTGTGTATAATTGCTGTGATATTCACCACCACAGATAAGCAAAAGTGTCCCTAAATAATAATCCGAATTATGTAGTCATCCATTTGGAGAATCCTTTAAAATCATTGAGCAGGCTCTAACTTTGTGATCATTAAAATAGAAAATATATCTAAATAATAAAATATCATTGATGTTTATATATATTTATTATAAAAGTAAAAGAGGGAAACACATAATGATAAATGTAGTTAGGTTTATTAAAAATGTACGAAGTTGAGGTTGTGAGTGAGCAAGTTTGGTGGTTGTGAATAAAGATGTGATAATTTGCCATAGATAAATACTCTTCATGTAATAAGGATATATATGAAAGCTGGTGATCTGGGCCAACTGATGAGTGCTGGTTCAGCATGAAATGCATCTTGAGAGTCATTTGTTTTTTATTGTATCATATGAAGAATAAAAAAGAAAGAGGAAATATGGAGAGTATTAAAGTAATCAAATCAATAGTTGGATATTTGACATTGAAATTGAGTGTGATTGTACGTTTGTTTTAATTACATTGTGACACATAATCACAAAAAAAGTTATATTTTAAATAAGTTTACGAATTTGCATTAGAACACATTCATAGCCATCCTAGACCATATGTTGGATAGTTTTAGTTTGCACTTTAACTACTGTATTCACCTATTATAATATTCTGTCTCATTCTGCTTATCACAACTGTTAATCCAAGTATTTCAAAAGGGATAAAGCATTAGAATTATATGCTACTACTTTAAACTTAATTATAAGATATTGATGTAGATAGATCTAGTCAAAATCATACTCTGCATGTGCATTTCTTCACAAAATGCTACATCAAATTATTATATTTTTTTATTTTTCTAGCCTGAGGTATATAATGAAAATATTAATTGTCCAACCTGAAAAATGTATTTACTTTTCCTGGTAGTTACATAGTTTACCTCTCAGAAAGCTTGCCACCCATTTTATTTTAAATTATTTATTTTCATGGATTCAGGAGCTTTCAACACATGGTATAAACAATATGGCTGACTCTAAGTTATTGTATTCAATATTTACAATTTTTATTTATTAAAATGATAAAGAAATAAAAAAGTCCAAGAGTTGTAATTAAAAAAATTTTAAAAGTAAATTCAGTAAAGAAAATAAAAATTAAACATGATTAAGCAAACAAATGAAGTTTTGGAGCCTTCTAACAACATTTCTTTCCAAACAGATAGTCACTTTGAATATGTTCATGAACAACATGACCATTGCATCTTCATTCACACATAAATGTAATATCATCCTCTTATCACATACTTTTCAGGCAGGCAGTATTCTGCAATTTTGAAAATATTCCACTGCATTTTGTTCTGATGAAAGATTCCAAATTTTAATTATATTTCCAAAAATGGTAAGACAAAAAAGAAATGTTATAAAAAATCACCATGGGTTATTTGTTTACCTTTGTTAACATTGGGACGTTATGTTGTGAATGGTATTAAAAAATGTATTCGAATTTTTTAAAATTAACATTTAATTTAGAATATTTGTTATTTTTTAAAGTTAACATGTGGATACATATACATGTTCAAGAAAAAAATTTAAACAATTTTCAGGATCGAAGTATTTTACTCTTTTTTTTTTCAAAAACTATTTTCTCAAACATGTATAGCTTGTTAACGTTAAAAAGTATTAACAAATGGTATTCTAAATTGAATGTTAATTTAATTTAAAAAATTTGAGTACGTTTTTAAATAAATTCCATTCACAACATAAAGTCCAAATGTTAACACATGGTTAAAATTAATGTTACTTTTTTTGTTGATATTTGTTAACACATGATTTTTTAACATTTCTTTTTTGCTTTATTGTTTTTGGAAACATTTATTAAAATTTGGAATCTTTCATTGACAGAATGAGATGCAGTGAAATATTTTCAAAATCTTAAGATAGTGCCCACTTGAAAAGTATGTGATAAGAGATTGATATTACACTTTATGTGCAAACAGAAATGCAATGGTGTGTCATGTGCAAACATTCTAAGCGCCTATCTGTTTGGAAAGGAATGTGATTCAAAGGCTTCAAACATTGTTTGTTTGCTTAATCATGTTTTATTTTTATTTTCTTTACTGCATTTACATTAAAAAAAGTTTTTAATTACAATCCTTTGAATTTTTGTGTTTTTTTATCATTTTAATAAATAAAAAAAAACAAATATTGAATACGATAACTTAAAGTCAACCATATTGTCTATACTATGTGTTGGAAGTCCCTGAAAATGGACAATTTAAAATAAAATGAGTGGCAAGCTTTCTGGCAGGAAAACTATATAAGTACCCTTTCCTCACTAATTCTCATATTTTTCTTTTGATTTGATTCTTAGAGAGACTACAATATGACACAAAAAATATAGCAATCTTTTTCTCTATTAGAATACCACTACTAGAATAAAAAAAACTGTTTTTTTTTTTTTTTTGGCATTCCTATGTAAAATTTGCCTTGCTATCTAATTAAGATAAATTGATATAGATGTTAAAACAGTCGTAATATGTTGAATGTACTGTTTTTAGTGTTAGTAGACTTTGTATTTGAATTGTGGCCACTTAGAATTCATAACTTTGTAGGGTTTTTTTAATCCTGTCCAGTAATACAGTGACAGATTCAGGAACTAAAACCTTCTAGAATATAACTCAAATGGTCAGTTTTAGGGTTTGAATGTCATACAGTCTCCCAAGTGATTAAACATTCAATTATTTGACCTATGTAATTTAGCAAAGTAATAAAGTAATTAACATTAGAGATAAAGATTCTTAGATCTAAGTTTAGCTATCATTTTTTGGAGCTCAAATATCACATATCCTCCCATGAAAGGTTCACATTTACAGAGTAAGATTTTACAAATCTGAGATGCCATAATTTTTTCATCTATCAATTATATCTCATCTTATACAATGATCATTTTTTTGTCAATAAGTATCTTTCTTAATGAGATTTGTATTTTTTGTACATTCGTTTTAATTATGTTTTCTTCTATTTATTTATTTTTTCTTAATATTTTATTATTATTGCACATATCTATACCAGAGGTGAGAAACCTCAAGTAAAATGACCCTGTATAAAACTTTTATTTAAACATGCGTAGAGCAAATATTGAATTAAGAAGAGTTAAGTGAAATAAAATATTTATTTTCTCAGCTACATATTTTTTTCTCTCCAACCTTTATAGCTGTAATTCATTCTGTCAGAAGTGCAATATTCCAATAAACTATATTGTGTGGTCTATCTGACTATGGATTTGCTCTATGATATTGAGAACATTTTGTTTGCTTTTATGGTGATTTTTGCTTTAATCTATGAAACTGAAAGCATTTTGTTTGGACGAATGTATATTAGCAAAAATAAAACTTTGAACTTTATTTCATTTAATTATTATTATTAGAATGGCGGCACTGAATGAAATAAGAAAAATTAATACAGAAAATTTATGCATTTCAAAACAAATGGACCAATGCATTTATTTATTTTTTTATAGAAAGAAATAGTAAATCGATGTGCCTCATATATCTGGAAATTAGTTCAATTAATAAAAAAACATAATATTAAGAAACATTATTTATCAAAATATTCTGATTACAACAAAAGTGTTGGAAAAGAAGTATTAAAATAAAAAACATGAAAAAAGTTTCATTTTAAGTGACTGATATGATTTACAAAAAATACAAACAAGGCAGAAAATTCTTTTAAAGTAAATATTATTTGAAAAGAAAAGCAGAAAATTCAAAACCATTTTTTGAAAGAGGGTTTATAAAGGTTCGTATCTTAGCTGCTGTATAATTAATCTACCCTGAATCCTAAAAAGAAATTTGAGAATATAAATTTTAATTCACAAAAAAATTATGGCCCTTGTTCAAAAAGGGGAAATTGAAATTAGCCTGCCAATAAAAAAGGTTGCCCATCCCTATTGATTAGGGGCAGATTACATTTTTAAATCAAAATTTTTGTATGACTTGTGAATGATAATATAGATATCTAAATGACCTTTGGCAAAAAAAAAAAAAAACGTTCTGCACCCCTGATCTATATTGAGCAGCAATAGCAAATTATTATTAGAAATTGATCATAGCTAAACATCACTACAAAGTACGAGATGAAATCAAATATTATTCCCTCAAGGTATAAGTTTACATATATGCAGAGTGCCTTTAATATGATTGCTGGGTGATATCATAGGCGTACTAGGAACCCATAATAACCAGAATAGCAGATGATGAGATTGAAAGGTGCACGTTTAGACTATCGATAATTTTTTTTTTTCAATTTCTAATTGCAATGTCTGATTATATTAGACAGGAAATTAATAAAAATTTTAAAATGTGATACTTTAAAAAATTAACATATGCAATTATGCTAAATATGCAAATGTATTTTAATTTGCAAATCTAAGTTAATTATGCTGATCATGCGAACTACAAATAAAACTTTAAACTTATCGGTCAGAATTTAAAAAAAAATAAATCCTTAGGCAGAGTCATCATGGATTGCGATTGGAGCAGAGCAAAGAATTTGCGTACTTTATATGCCTTTAACGTCAGAAAGCAGCTAGTTGCAATGTTTAAATTATGCACTTATTATTATATTTAGAGTTAATAAATTCTAGTAATTATTTAGTTTCTGAGTTGAATGTTTATTTAAATATAATATAGAGGATCACCCCTAGATATATCGTTAATTAATCGATGATGGCACGTTTTTAATGATTATTGTATACAGTATTAGTTTATTTTTTGTTCAACCCCTCTTTTCCGCCCACAAACTCACAAAAGACATTTAATTACTTGTTCAGAGTTCAGAGTGAACTTTAAGAAAACTCTTGAAAAATACTCAATTACTATTGGCTATTTATCTGCCAACCAATCATTTTTGGAACCTAATATTTTATTTCCAATAAAACTGTTTAAAAAAAAAATTGATTACATTAAAAAGTTTTGTTTAAATTTTAATTTTATATTTTAGTCCGTAGGAGATTGAAATGGCGACAATAGCAGACATCAACATTCCATTCAATTCTAGAAGATCTCCCGTTATCGGCACTAACGCTGTTGTAGCGTCAGATGAACCTATTGCAAGTAAAATTGGCATTGGTAAATAACAATAAACACGTTTTTGATTCACCTTATATTATTGGATTTGATTCCTTACGTTTTGTGCTTTCCAATTTATTTTTAAATTTGGCTTATTTGCTTTTATTGTTGGTTTTTGATCCGTTCGTACTAGTTTTCTAAAACTTTTTATGATTAGTCTTTCTCAACGCTTTCTTGCCCTCTTTATTTTTAAAAAAAATAAATACTAGCAAAAAAATGCTATTGTATTAAGAAAAAATGATAATAATTCAGTGCATGCTTATTCTATTGTAAAGATTTTGATTTATTTAAAACTTACACGTCTTTGGTCTCACATTTTAAGTGTATGTCGCTAAAGTAGATGTTTTAAATGCAGTATATCTTAAATGTTACACTTGGTTTAAAAAAAAGAATTAGATTAATGTTTATATTGAAAAAGAATGATATTATTACATTACAATATTTATAATTGCAGCTATCACTCATAAACTATTATGGGGCATTTCAATTTAAAAAGAAGACAAATTACTCTAGAGATTAGTTTTGTAATAATTATATAAATCAATCTGTGTACCACTAATACATCCATATATAGAACATGTTGGTTCATTTTTCTCTTAATTTTATATTTTGCAATGTTACCTTTTAACTTCTGCAGAAAACTTTCTGGAATACTTCAATGTCATGCCTAAATAGCGCTTTCCACTGTATTCTATTCCTAATATTAGCAATAGCAAACTCTCCAGACAGTAGTGCCACTCAGTGCAAGCTTTAGTAATCAATAGATACAGGAAGATTTGTGCTCTGGGTGGCACCACTGTCTGGAGAGTTTGCTATTGCTAATAACAGCTTGTGTAAGCATAGGAAATTGTGATCATGTGATGTTTTGTTGTATTCTATTACCAGTTATCCATAAAAACACCCTTTTAGGAAGTCATATTATTTATTCAATTTACATGTCCAACCTAACAAAGGTGTCTTCACAACTGCAGATGAATGTTGATTGATTTTATAATCTTATTATATTTTTAAAATTTATGGAGCATTCAGTCTTTATGTTGCAATGATAAAATGTCTATATTCTCTTATAGTAAATTAGATAAATAACAGCTCTATAGTTATTGCTTTTTGATGAAAAACCTTAAACTTCATTAAAAGCAGCAGTAGCATATTAGAATCTGTACAGTAACTCAACATTTAAGTTCATCTTTCTAAGTTTAAATTCATTTACATTCTCAAGTTGATATTTCTGTATTCCAAGGGTATTCCTTCAATACTAGCTGGATAGTGACAATAACTCTATTAAAAGAGAAAACTTAGGCAGTTTAAACTTAACTATATAAGTTTATTGTCTTACAAATAAATTATATAAATAAAAGAATAAATAATAATTAGAAATTAGTTCATATCAAGTTCATTATAATCCATAGATGTACGAATTAACTTATTCACATGTTGTAGTAATTAAATATAGCCTATATATCTGTGTGTTACTGTTAAGTGCTGCAGTTTTTTACATACTTAGATATTGTATATCTTGTATATGCAAATATTCCATGATAATTTATTATTCAGCCAACATTCTGATGATTACTACATATCTATTTAATATATCAGCCAACATTTGAGTAGCATTGTAGGTTTTTATATCAGTTTTTCCTGCATAACCTGAGCTCATTTGCATATATTGTCATTTATTACATTCGAAGATATTCAATTTGTATGTAAATTTTCTAGAGTGAATACTAATCAAGTGTAACAATTAAACATGTACTATCTGTACATCCATTAGAAAAATTTTAAGTATTTAAATTTTAAATATACATGCATGCACAGACAGTCCACACCTCTGCTCACTTTAGAAATAAGTTACAAGTTTGACTACAAATATAAACCTTTAGTCTTTAGATTTTCTATCATCTCACGTACATCTACGTGGTGATACAGGTATTTCTTCGTCATTAGCAGTTGTCTTTTCTTTTTGATCTGGCCATTTTGTTAATGAAAAATCTTCCATTACTTTTGCTGCTTAATCATCTGATTTAATACTTGTTTCAGTGGGTTCTAATCTGTATGTCTGTCTATCAGAAGGTGTTTCTTTATTTTGTGTGGCTGGAGATGAATTAGCATACTTCTCTTTTTTATAAAAATTCTTTTTTTTACTAGCTAATGATTATTTGACATTATCTGTTTCTGACATTTCATTTTGACAAAATTGTGATTGATGTGTCTTTTTAGGCATTTCTCCACTTTAATTATTCTGATTTGTTTAGCCAAAACTTTTATTATATCACATTAGAAAGTTATTTTTTCTTAAAATTTATCTAATACAAACTTGCTTTTGACTTTAAAATTTTCAAAATCTAAATTGTTTTCACCAATTATGTTATTAGCTGGTAATAAGTTGGACTATTATGTGTGAAATTTTTGATGCATTAACAATTCTGTCAGTATCTTCATTGTCAATTAGCACTTCATTTATATCCGGTATGCCATTTTATTCAATATCAATTTAAGATGTTGAACTGCTTTTTTAGTAATTAGATTCGGGATGCTAAAGTGGTGTCAAAACTTAGTGTATTCCTTTTATCAGCTAAAATTTTTTTAAACATCTGTGAAGCAAGAATAGTTCCATTGCCAGCTACAATGGTTTCTGGATATCTTTGGCTTTAATGCCTTAATAATACATGCAGCACTGGTATTTGGTTGATGAAACTATTGCAAGTAAAAAAATATAGTTGAATATTGGCCTGTCATTGTCTAAATATAGACTCTGCTATGGCAGCATAGTTTTAACAGGTTTCCAATCTTTTTGGAGACAAGTTAGTGGTAGATTGACATTCTAAAGAATTCTTCATCATCTGCTCTGTCTCCTGGCTCATGTTAAGTCGCTATACATATGACCTTGCTAAGGTTTTCATACATACTATTACTGGTCATCCTTTATATTGTAAACTAAATATTTGTTTTCAATCTTCAGATAGTATGAGCAGATGGTCAGTTATAAGAAATCAACCATTACATGTAGATAAACTTTAACATGCATTCCGAATAGGCCTTGTCACATAATTTGGTTGGCATTATGGCCATCCATATTTTATCTAACTTTATAAAGTTTTATATACAAGATCATTTCTTATCCAATTTGCTATCTTAGAACTGTTCAATGTTTTGAAATTCCACTTCTTGATGTTAATATCACTTTTACCAACCCAGACTCCTCCCTGAAATTTGCGACAACATTGTAAATCATCTTTATTCTTTTTTTCTATTTGAATTCCAAATGATATAAATTAGTTTCTACCAAGAATAGGACTTTAATGTCTCAACTATATATTGAGGTGATATATATGTGCACTCCACATGTATTGTTTAAAAATTCGTAAGAATTTATAAACGAAAGCTATTACATTTTTACTAAATGAAAAGTATATATATATAAGTACATGCATGGATAAAATATATTAGACCTCATTAATTCCAAATTAACTTTACTAATTTAAACAAAGTTTATAAAATATTTTATTATTTACCAATTGTAAATTTATAATTAGATGGATATAAATCGACATTATTTTTATACAAATAATTATATTTTAGATAATCAGACTCACTAATTAGGAGCTTAATATTGGATATTGTGTGGTCAAAATATTATTTTTATTCTATTATAATCCCTTTTCAGAGCTAATTTTTGTAAAATTTGTCATTGGTCAGTAAGCCATGGATCACTGTGAAATTTAGGACTAATCTATAATCAGTATATGGATATATGAAATCGAACTATGATGATTACTGATATTATAGATAAGGTAGCTCGGTGAACTATAAAAAGGATCTCTCAAAAGATTATGCTTTTGTTCCTTGCTTGAAGAGTAGAGAAGCACACTGTCCTCTCCAATCTGTTCAAGCTGGCTGAGTATAAGCTTAATTTTATCATGAAGTGCTGAGAAAAGCCTGTAAAATAATGTAAAGCCATCCCATTGATCATTGTGTCAAGTTTATATGTGAACTATATGCCACTTAAGTTTAAATGGTTCTATATCTTGGGGAAGAGACCAGCCATTATTCTGCAAGATAAATACTGTCATATGCTGCCCATTGAATAAAATAGAAGAGCCAATATCGGAAGTATGCATTAATGAAAACCATTTCTGTCAGCAAGAACGATCTAGTAGAAGCTTCGCAGAAGACCCGACATAGCTTTGTTATACTTACTGTTCCACAAAAAGTCTACAGTTACCTGAATTCATAACATAAACTACTGAAGATGAAGAGGGTAATTTGTATGAACTTTAATTATATATTATTATGACTTTATTTCACTAACATTAAATATATTGTATGTATATTTAATTTATATTGAAATTTGTGTATAGATTGTTATGATTTATTTGATGTAGATATATATATTTATATGTTTAGAGATCATAATGACAATGGATTGTCTAATTTGATTAGGTGCACCACAGTTCAGATGGTGTAACATAAAAAGAAAATATTTATATTGAAACAATTGGCCAATCATTACAAACTCTCGCCATTCACCAAAAAAGCTTCTTTAGTATTATTTTAGTTAATTAGTTTAAAAACAAGAGTTAATAATGATCATTTCCACTAGCCTGTAGTAAGATATAAAAATAATATCTTAACCTATAATGTAAATAATGCTAATTAATGGTCTCTGGATAAAATAAATGACTGCATGACTAGATTGAATGTATTGAGAGAGATTATCATTATATAAAAACATTCAGTTGTAATTAAAATGCTCTTAAAGGTTTGGGATCGGCAGGCATAGAGAGGATATTTATAGATCATATAAGCCAAGTATTAAATTTCTTTTAAATGATATATTGAGCTTATGTGATTTTATTTCAGACCGCTTTATTTATATATATTTTATTGGTCCAGAAACGAGTGTGAAGCAGATGATTTTTCTGCTGTTTGTACTCAGTGACTTAGTTTGAGCCATATTAATTTGGTAGATGCACATTCCTACTGTATATCATATGTTTTATATATGCTTTGATTGTTCATACAAGTGTAAAGCAGATATTTTCCTGTCACTTATACTTGGATTATTATTATTATTATTGTTATTTATCAGGTAGATGCTCATTCCTGCCATTGAATTCTTAAGTCTCTGTCACTAATACCAAGTAGATACATAATTCCTACCCAGGCATTTAGTGATATTTATTTGAATGCTATTGAAACAGATGTTAAAGATCATCTGATGCATGTATCACTTAGTTCCATTAATCACTTATAAACAATTCACTTAGTATAATTCTCTAATTGCTTCAGCCCGAAATGATTTAGATTAATCTCAGCCTTTTAACAGTATATTTTATATAAATGATGTTTAGCATATCCTATAAATTGTGAATAAAATTAATAAGTCTTGAAATCAGACTGAGATAAGCTAGTTAGTCTATACAGCAAGTCGGTATTTACCCAACGGCAATTAAGATGCATAGGATCAAATATTATCCATGCATAATGAGGCAATGAATTTCTAGTTCTATGAATTTTGCATCAAACTAACTAGAACAATCAAATAAAATTGATACAATAATAGATCATTATGTGACATTATTCTAAATTCAAATCCTGGATAAAAGATCAATAGATGGATGTTTTTTTTATCAATTATTTTATTATTTGAGTGGTGATTATGTATATACATAAATAAATCGTAATTTCTCATTATTCTAGCATTTGTCTTTTATTGCATTCACTAATGGTAATTAAAATATGATGAGTCTCTTGCATCTAACTGAGTTTATCAGGATATAAAAAGAAAAAGTTTTTGATTATGTGATGTCAGAATGTTGAGCTACATGCAGATTACCCTTCTGCAATTTTCATGTTAGTTGTTCATTTTTGAATGTTATAATACAGTAGTAAAATTTGACTCTGGAATTGATTTTAACATATATAAATATCTTGCCACATAAGTCTATTTTATTCTCATTAATATCTGTGACATCATGACTATTTTATCAAGTACCAACTTCATTTTTTTATCACTAATCTTAGACCTGTCTTTCTGTGACAACAAAGATAAAACAGCATCTCTATCCAAATTTCATAGTAGTTCTTTGCTCACATGTAATAACATCCCAAACAATATGACCATTCTCTGTATCCTTAATCTTATATTTTTTTCTTCTTATCTTGCCTCCCTGTGTTTTAAAGTCCAAATTTGATTTTGGTTTTAGATTCCTATCTTTATTTTGTCAAATGTGACCTAAATGTCCTATTAAACTAGACTTATATTTTTCTCTTTTAAATTTCTAGTACTTCTTCACATGGACTTTTTCCTCACAGCAGTAACAGATTAAAACATCATTTGAGCCCCTATAGCTTGGATTATCACTTTGTTTTATTAACAGATATTGGAGTGTTATGCACATATATTGAAGCTTAAAATTCTGAAGTATACATTACTTCCAGTGCAAAATATTTTTCTATTGCATATTTGTAAGTAAGATTATCACTTAATAAACATGAAGTTATGATCCATCATTCTGTACAGCAATTGATTATGTTATCTGACTCAGAGTTAAAATTGCATTCTTTCATGAGTGTTCTTAAGACAATATCATAATCTTGATATCTCTCTTGAAGTGACTGTTTATATTCCTAAATCTTGGGCATACCACTTATTTAATTGTTTGTTGAAAATAAGCATTCAACTTATCTTTTAAACTACTTATAACCATTTGGAACAAGTATCAATAACAATCAGGAATTATTTCTCTTCCTAAGAATATACATGGGTTACATAGAATATTTCCAAGGTATCTTCTAGTTTAGGCCATGATAATATTAATGAAGTCATGTCTCTAAATCAAAATCTATAATAGGTTACTAATCATAAGATTAGACCAATATTTTCATTCAATCTGATTGCTTGATGAGTTCATAACTTTAGTAAAATGCAATTTTATTTATGGATTGCTCTTGCCTGTTTGACCAGAAGCTTTTATGTCAGTTTGTAAGCCATTTGAAACATCCATTTTCTTAATAACTGGTACTGTCTTTTTGAGTACAATTAGATATGGCTTTGTTATTAATGTGATCAAAGTACTCTAGATCTGACAATTAGCTAAGAGCAACTACGAGGGAGATTTTTTTTTTTTACAAATTACATTTTGAAATTAAAAAGATAAGTTAGATGTTGTGGAAGGAACTAAATGAGCAGCAAAAGTTGATTGTGATTTTTCTTGTAATATTAACGATCTCCCATATACAACAAGTTGGAAATTTTTTGATGCCATCAATTAATTATTAGAAAAAATTACAGCTTCACACTGCTTTTGACTAGATCAGATCAGCCATATTCATAGAACTAGTATAAGTTTATACAAATAGAATTTATACATTAATTTTACATGATAATGCAATGCACAAGTCTTTCTTGTTTATTGCATTGATGTTATTTGCAATAAACAAGAAAGTCTCATGCATTGCATTATCATGTAAACAGTATATTTAAATTATTTAATGTATAAATTTTATTTATATAAATTTATATTAGTTCTATGAAAATGACTGACCTGGTTGAAAGTAGTGCTAAGCTGTAAATTTTTCTAAAAAAAATATTTTTAATAATTATAATCTTTCCCGAATAATGTATCTTCACTATTTAGTTTATATTCAAATTAATAAAAGAAGTAATCTAATTGATTTATAAATTCAGTATTTTTTTACTGAAAATAAATTTTTTCAGCTTTGTTTACAATCTGAGTTGCAAAAGCAATAGATGCCCGGTTCCACTTTTATTTCTGTGGACTAACATTGCACCTATACACACTAAAGATGTATCACATCAAAGGACAAATTCTTTCATAGAATCATAATAGAGTAGCATATTATCTTATGAACCAAACTTTTTTTAATTTCATTGAAAGATTATTTTTGGCTGGTGCTCATTTAATAGCCAAAATAAAAATTTTGCTGCTTCAGTTTTATTATAAAACTCACAGTAATTAATGAACCCAAAGAAAATTTGGAGCTTTTTTTTTTTGTTGTTGTTGTTATTAGAAATTTGAACCCTAAGGATTGCTTTAACTTTATTCTAGATAGAATAAATTCCCTTTTCATTTACTTTAAATTTCAGAAATTTTAATTCTTTATTTTGAAATATACCTTAGTCAAGACTTGTTTTTATGCTTATTTTTTAAACATGTTTAATATTTTTGTAGTAGTCTTCAATAATAAAAAAAAAATCAAAATAAGGTATAACCCCTGTTATCCAGAATCTGCTAGCAGGTAGCTGGAGTCATGGAGATATTGAAAAATAGTCTATTAACCTTATGTAGGCTTTATTTTTTAAATAATAAAAGTAAACTTAGAAAGAAAATATTGCCTTCCCCCTGTTATTTATCTACTATGTGACTCTCATTGTCTTCAAATCAAAAGTTTATTTATGTATTACATAGTTATCCCTCATTCAATTTGTTTGTTTGTGTATATATTATATGTGTTTTTACTTATGTCTATATAATAAATTTTGTATATGTATGTTGATATATTTACAAAGTGAAGAAAGAATAATTACACACTTTGTAAAGTATATCAACATAAAGAAAAATATTTTTTTATTATAACTAATGAAAGACAAAATATTGTTAAATAAAATAAAACAATTGAATGGTTTATTGTGGGGAAGTTCATAAGAAATTTGATTAGAAGATATCATGGAGCAAAACCGTGACTCTTGGATTTTGTAAACTCCTGAATCTGCCACTTTACAATTTCATTGAATAATGAGGGCCAATATTCAGTAATATGATTTCTTAAAGCTAAATAGTAATACTCAAATACTCATATTTTATATACTATTTATATATAAATTTTTCCTACAATACAGGCTTTTTCATACTTGCACTCCAATATGTAATATATAGGAGGTTTGAACTCAGTATGACCCTCAATACTATCCATGCTATCTCATACTGCTGACACTCTTGATCACTTACATGTCGAAAAGATAAACAATCATCAATATATGTATTTCATGCTAAACCATCTTTTTTTTTTTTTTAAATCAATAAAAATTACTTAAAACTTATTCTTAATCCTTTAATAACTTGAATTTATTACATTAACTGTTTTTTCTTCCAAAGGTAAAATTTTTTTTTCAATTTCTGTTTTTTCAATCCTCTGGCTTTATCTTTTATTTGTATTGTTTTCATTATGAAACGATATTACTTTGCATATAACATTTTAATATTTATCTATGAAACATAATTTGCATATAATATGTTAATATTTATCTTTATAGATGTTTTACAAAATGGGGGGAATGCTGCAGATGCTGCTGTTGCTATGGCAGCAGCAATATCTGTATTGGAACCTTGGGCTGCTGGACCAGGAGGAGACTGCTTTTGTCTTTTCTATAAGAAATCAGAGAATCGAGTATTAGCCATTAATGGTAGGTGAGTCATTATTTATATTAAATATTAATTTACAATATATCTTTTGATACCTTGTACAGGCTTAAACCTGCATTTATATATGTAATATATTCGAGGTTCAAACTCAGACTTTCACACGACCCACCACTACTCTCAGTGCCATCTCATATTGCTGACCCACCTTTATATTTATATTTTCAACATGTGTGTGATCAGGTGGGTCAGCAATATGAGATGGCACTGAGAGTGGTGGGTCGTGTGAAAGTCTGAGTTCGAACCCTGAATATATCTTGAATAATTTTGAATTTACTGAATTGCTATTATTCTGCCCTATACAGTTTATGCAGTGGTAGAATATTAGACTCTGGACAGTAAGGTCCTCAGATTGATTCCAATTCTGCACTTCCAGTGGTCAAACTTCTTATAAACTCCCAGCAATAAAATTATTTATTTATTTATCATTATTCATACAAAAGTAACCTTTTATGTTTTTTTGTTTTTTTTTAAAAGAAGTTGAAATTTTTTTGTAGAACAATTTTCAACTTTTCTTTTAGACTAGTAGCATTTCATTGGTTGCTTTTAGAACAGTAGGGTTTATATATAAATTCTGATAATTTTAACAGAAGCACTAAGAATGTATAATAATAATTACGGAGAAGTTACTTCTGAATGCACATACCATAATAATAGTTCACAAATCAGACTTGCTAGAATTATTTTAGCAACCTGTAATGAATACTAATTGCTATGTATTGAGTTAACTAGCACAATAAAAAAATGAAGACCAGAGTATATTTGGTTATCTTATTTAATAATAATAATAATAAGCATTAATTTATGCAACTGGAATTGATAGTATTTTTATATATTCATACATATGGCGATTGAGTTACACATAATTATAATACATTATACTACAGATAAACTATTAGTATAGTAATCATTAGTTACAATTTGAGCCAAAAGGTGTACAGAAATTGTAATATAGACTGGGGCAGACTCTTTCATACCTAAATCCTCTTTCTTCACTTAAGTGGGGATTTTACTGGGTTTAAGTCCACTCAACTTTTGGATGCATGTTTACACCAATATAGAAGTCACAAAATAATTAGTAACAGATATTTATAGAACACACCACAGTCTTTAGAGAAAAGTTCTAGTCTTTTTTTAGTGGTTAGTTCATTAATTGCCTGCTCAATCCGTTTCTAATTCTATGTTTACTTGTCTTCTTAACATATTAAAACTTCCTGTTTCAACTACACACACACAACACTAATAATTTTTATTAATTATTTATTAAACTAGAGAGTATCTATTTAATGATATTCATTATGTTGTCAAGAATGTGTTTTTTTTATATAAATTAGCATTGTTTCAACAAAGAGAGCAGCATTCTTTGCAATTTCTAACTTTGTGAATTATGATACATGCAATAATCTTCTCTGTAAATTTTTTTTATATGAGTATTATGTAAAACATTTGCTAAAAATGCATTTTATGATTCCGAAAATTCTTTTGGTAGATAATTTTTTGATGAGAGCATATTTGATTATCATTAGATATTGCAATATTGGAAGAAATTTTATAATACTGAAATTTGGATTATGATTTGCCCGATTTTAAAATTGTAGAATTACAAGATTAAAAAGTGCTTTTAATGTGAGGAAATGAAAAACATTACATATTTGTGAATAATTTTATGACACAAACAGAAATAAAAGCATCGCATGCAATTATGGAAATTGGCCCCCTATCTAAATCAACCAGTATATGTACACACACACACACACACCCATATATAGCTGTATAATGTAACTTGCACATCTTTTTTTTTTTAACTATTCCAGTTTATTATTTAGAAATATTAGTAATTTTATTATATATACTATAGATTTTCTTCTCTTTTTTTGGTAATAAGGGTATTAATTTATTATTAATGTTTAATAACAACAACAAAAAACTTTTAATACTATATATATATTTCTTTTACCTGTATCTAATAACGAAGATTTAATGTTTGTTTTTTTAATCACTGATATTCCATATTAAAATTTAAATGTGAGACTATTAGTTCTTTTGTGGATTTTTTAAAAAAAGTTTCACCTTTATCAACCTACAAAAATAATCCACAAGGTAAGCAATTAGCAAATTACTTTAGTTTGAATTTTGAATTATTTCCAAAAACATGCTAGTCAAAATTAATTGGGTACCAAAATTATTTTAAAACACAAAGAACCAAAGATCTAACTTTTCAAATTAGATTATACAAAGCAATATTAAGCAATATGTTTGTAGTTTGTATGAATATTTTAAGAACAAACAAAAAAATATAAATAGAAAAAGATATTAAATAGTCGGAGTAAATAATTATTATTTATAATTATGAATCTCTGTTTGAACAAGTTATTGCATCATTTAACTTTTTACATTTCAAAAAATTTTTATTAGTCAAGCGTTGGTGGCCCCGAGCTATCAGCTCAGCCGCCTTACAAGCAGTTGTCGCGGGTTCGATGCTTTGATACAGGGAAAAAAAAGTTTTTATTAAATATATTAATTGCGAATATATAAACTAAGAATATACAAATCAATATATTTTTTATGTGAGTGTATATAGATATACTACTATATAAATCAACAATTGCAATATTTAATATAAAGAGAAATACAGTGTTTCTAATTAAAAAAATTATGAAAGATACATTGTAGACCAAGGTTTATTTTAAACAGTGAATCATCATCCAGATGAGATGTGTCTATGAAATCAAGATGGTTTAGAATAATCCGAAACATTTATTTTTAAAGTGTGATTTAATTTTATTAGCTAAAGTTTATATTATATTTAATTACATTCATATTTATCTTCTGAAATTAATGTGGGAAAATAGCTTTTAATATAGCACTATTTACATATTTTGGTAATTACGTATGTGCAATTAATATGTAGTCTAATACAGAAATGATATTGATATTATAAAATTAAGTGTTGCTTTGAAAAGAAATATTACAATTATGCTAAACATATAAAATCAGTAATTTCTCTAATCAGTAGATTGCACTTGATCTGTGATCACTGATAATTCTGTGTTTAAAGATAAAATCTGAGTCCTGATTTAAATTTATATTAGATATTATTATGGTTAATTTATTTTTAAATTACTATCACATTATTTCTGTATCTTATTCATATTTATAAATGTCAGAAATAGCTTTCCATTCTAGTGCCATTTACTGTAAGCTTGAAAAAACACTGATTATTAAAATGTATATTTACTGAACTGGATTGACATTTACAAAATTATTCAGATAGATTGATTTAGGTTTAAAATCTTAGTCTGATTTGAAATTTCAGAATTTTAGCTTGGTAAATGGAATTAAAGATGGTTACTGGATGCACAATTGCATGCTTCCAATTTTGAACACGGAGCTTTAAAATAAAAATCAGAAACCAGGTTAAGGATGGGAAATTTAAGTGCTTCTAATGATCACTACTTAAGCTTACATTAGATAGCAATAGAATGGAGAACTACTCTTATCACATGTTTAATCTGGGAAATTAATTTATTGTTTTTGTATATATGTATTAAAATGAAGATTCTCACAGGCTACAGGTATAAATGAAATGTTATCCATGTATATATGTGAATAATTTGTTGTAGTAAAAATATATAGAAACCTTTTACCAGATCATACTGGTCTTTAGCTAATAAATATTATGAAAATGGTCATAGATGCCCTGTAAACATTGACATATAGTAATAATGAATATTCTATTAATAGAAAACAGATAGAAATAATAAATACCAGAAATTATTTATATTAATGAGTTTTTAAAAAATTCTTCCAAATAAAATGTAATTTGCATGTATCATTGTGTTTCTGATACAATATGTTCTTTTAAGGATCTCAATGGCTTCTCTGACCTGACATTGTGGAGAATGTCACATCTGAATAGTATTCTTGTGTTAGAAAAATCAATAACTGCATTAACATGTTAATCTTTTTTAGTACTGACATACCAATTGCTCATAACTACATAAGCTATACAATTGCTGCATGAAATTTCATAAACTCCATGGGCTTTTAAGAGGGATTGAGTCTTTAGGCTTGGATAGAATATTATTAAATTTTTTGATAAGTACTATATTGGATGCATTCTAAATCATTAAAATATAAAGACAGCATAAACTACCATCAAAATATTAATAACATTCTATTCAAGCCTAAAGATTCAAACACTCTTAAAGCCTATGAAATTTCATGTAGCATTTGTAAAGCTTCTTAGGTAGCCATGAACCATTGTCATATCAGTATTAGAAGAGATGAACATGTTAATGCAGTTAAGAATCACTCATCATTATCAGCACTATCTCTCCATACTGCAGATACTTGTCATAGTATTGATTTTTCTAACATGAGATTACTATCCAGATGTGATGCTGTCCAACAGTGTCAAATCAGAGAAGCTATTAAGATCCTTAAAAGGCCAGATTGCATCAATAAACATGATGGCACATGCAAATTCCCTTCTATTTGGGAGAATTCTTTAAAAACTCATTAATCTAAATAATTTCTGGTATTTATTATTTTTATCTATTTCCTATTAATAGAATTTTCATTATTATTATTATACATCAATGTTTACAGTGCCTTTACAACTATTTTCATAATATTTATTACCTAGTTGATGACCAGTGTGACTTGGATGAAATGTTGGTATATATATTTTTGATACAATTAATTATACACAGATGTACCCCAAACATTTCATTTATATAAGTAGGTATTACTACTTATACATTTTTATGTGCACATTATTACCTTTATTATATATTGTAATGATAAAATCATTTCACTTGATTATAGTCATTCATAATTTTATAGCAGGAAGAGATAGGGGATGTAGTGCAACATATATATTTATTCTTTGTAAACAAACTAGGCAAAACAAGTGAAAGATAAAGCCATTTGAATGTAATAATAAAAATATATACATTTTGAGAAATAATCAATTCTTAATAATGATTGTTAGACATGTGTTATGTTTTAAAACACATATATGTGCATGCATGTAAGCATGTAATATTTTTTATTATTTATACATTAGTAAAATATATATTTTAAGGAGATTTAAAATATCATATAACATAAGTTTTAATATTGTGTGAAATAATTTTTAATTTAATTAAAAAGGTAATAATAATATATGATTAATATTTTTAATTTATGGAACACTTAATAAAATTTTGTTAACTTATATATGCATATTGGCCATGTGTTATAATTGACTACTTTCAAAAAATAATTTAAAAAGAAAATAAACTGCATTTGAGGAATTTATCATCTGTGAGCTCAAAAAAATTGACAAGAAATTAGATTAACATCACATGACCACCACTTCTTATGCTTGTGTATAACTTGTTAAAACAGGCAAAACTCAGTATACATATCGCCACACACAGCAAGCTAGAGTAATCAATGGATGCCAGAAGGCTTGTGCATAAAATCCCCATCTAGTGCCTACTCATCCAATATCCCCAGACTAGTTTCTGGCTTGTGGCCTTCGTCAGTGAGGAGCCTTGGATCTGAGAGCATTGCACCTAGATCTTAGGATATAATGCAACCCTCCAGCAACCACCTTTTATCTCCACTTAACTACAAAACTATGAGTCTTAAACTGAAAACACCTTAATATTTTCAATCCAAGCTCATAAGCTTATGTAATCATTTGGGTCTGAACTCAGTTCAGCACCCATACATTTTGGTGTCTTTGGTTCTTTAATAAACATAGCCACCACTATTCTATTAGGCAGGATTGGTTTTAAGCCAATAAACATCACATGACCACCACTTCTTATGCTTGTGTATAACTGTTGTTAAAATAGGCAAAACTCACTATATGTATTGCCACACACAATCCTGCCTAATAGGATAGTGGTGGCTATGGTTATTAAACCAAAGACACCAAATTGTATAGGTGCTGAACTGAGTTCAGACCCATATGACTATATAAGCTTATTGGCTTGGATTGAAAACATTAAGGTGTTTTCAGTTTAAGACTCATAGTTTTGTTGTTAAGTGGAGATAAAAGGTGATCGCTGAAGGGTTGCATTAGATCCTAAGATCTAGGTGCAGTGTTCTCAGATTTAAGACTCCTCACTGACAAAGGCCACAAGCCAGAAACTAATCTGGGGATATTGGATGAGTAGGCACTAGATGGGGATTTTATGCATAAGCCTTCTGGCATCCATTGATTATTCTAGCTTGCTATGTGTGGCAATACGTATAGTGAGTTTTGCCTGTTTTAAGAAATTAGATTGTCTGCAGTTTTTAAAAAATGGCTATAACTAACATGTTTGACATGGATTTTATGGCAATGGCAGGCTGAAATATGCAAGATATTTCCTACAAGATATATGAACCAACTTTATAGGAAAATCTTCAAAATGACTTAAGAACAAAAATATCATGAATTCTCATACTCTACAGCAATTTGACAAATCAACTAATGAATTATTTATGAAAGGGATCATCAGTATTAAGTGTTAAAAATATAACTTAAATAATTCAATAAATGAATGATTTGCAAATAACAACAGGAATACAAATATCAGAGCTCTGACATAAGTAAAAAACAAAGAAACTAATATTTATGACAACAAGCTTATTTAAATTCAAATTAGATTTTACATCAATACTTCTGTTTGTATGTAGGTCACAGGTAAATTGTGTATGCAAAAACTGTTTGAAATTTAAACAAGAACTTTTGATAAAGAAACATTATAGTTATATTATTTATTGTAATTTTATAAATTTAATGTTTTATAAGTAGTGCATTTTAATAGTAATGATTTTGATATTTATGGTTAAATACTATTTTAATCTTGTTTTAATAATAATGTAAAGCGTCATGTAGGTTTATTTATTGTTGACAATTAAAATAATGCATTTTTTTTAAGTAAATGAATTATTAGAACTCAATTTAGAAAAAAAATATACAAACAATTTTGTTTTGAATGTTATAAATTTATAATAAAATAAACGAATATAGGGCAGGATTGAATGAACAATTGAGATTGTTGATCAATGCAAACGACCTAAATTTAAATGATTTTTGAACTTTATTTTATGTGTGTTGAATGAGTATGTGCTAATGTTTGTTATAACTTTATAGAATCTTGTTATAAAATAATGCAACTTAATTAATTTAAATGCATGGATTTATTTGTTGTTTATTTATGGAGATGTTGAACTAGAGATGTACATGTATCTAGTATTTTTTATATATATAATCAATATCAGTAACAGTCATGAAGATATTATAATCATGTGTTTATTGTTTTGTCACAAGTATAAAAATGCAGATGTGCATCTTTGTGCTTACATTGAAAATAATTATATATGTGCCTATTATTTACTTATAATTTGATATTCTATACGACATGGTGGATATCCTAGCATACAATGGTAGTTTGCTACATATTAGTGTGAATTTATATATTCAGATAGAAGTCATATCATTGTTAGGATCTACTGATGATAAGAATATCAGTTACATCCACCTGATTGCATTTTAAAGATTATGCATTATATCAATATATTTTACATGCACATTTTATTTCTACCTCTTTATAGAAAACTGAATATATAATATAGTCACAAGTTATAATATTACATTTGATAATAAAGTTACTATTATTGCAGATAACATGTGTAATATGATAGGATGTTTTATATGTATAATCCACAACTTCATGCATAAGTCATTGGTTTTAAAGCTGTCTAGGGATATCATTTTTATTTCAATTTATATGAACGAAGTGATATTGTTTGCATTCATGTTAACATGATACATTGATGTAATAATAGATTTAAAAAATAATAAATAATATTATCAGCATAAAAATAGGATTATCCATAGTAATGAAATGCATATAAATGAGACATGAAGTCTTTATGATAAAATAGCTAACAGAGTCTTATAGAATTTTATTTGAACAATTACATATGTTTGATGTTTGGTTTTATAATTTGTTGATTGCATTGTGAGTACTTCTCTATAACTTTCACTACTAGTATGAGAAGAAAAGTACACTTTTTATTGTTTAATTATTATTGTGTTTATGTGTTAACAAATATGTTAATGTTTTACTTGTTGGTTGTCTGATTCATTTTTAAAAGAAATATGCTTGGAGTAGTAGCTTCTGACCATTATGATATATGCTGTGTGGAAACATTATTAAAATAAAGTAGGGTTAATTTATAAAATTAATTGCGACCACTGCAGTGTGATTCATCTGTCAGTCAAGTAAAACTGCAATTGAAAGATGTAAAGAAGATAAAAAACCAGGGTCATATATTCATTTTTTAGATACCAGTTACATAATGAATTGTGAAAATAATATACAAATAATAAAATACGTTAAAGTCTATAAAGAAAGTACAGTATTATGAGATTTTATATATTCAGGAAAATATAAATAAATGTATAATCATAATTAAGGATCCAATGCAATTAGATGGAAAATTATTATTATTATTAGATAATTGGAGGAATTTTAAATGTATTTTAAATTATCCTTTATGTAGATATGATGTTCATATTATAAACGAGAAAGTAAAAAGTTTGTATTCATTTATTAATATATATGTGATATGTATTTTACTTTTGTATGTTGTATTTTTAATGATGACCACTAGAGGGAGATATAGAATAATTTGACATGTTATAATTAAAAGGAGGCATCTTGATAGGATTCCTATAGGAAATGAAAACTAGTTGGATGCTGTAAATAAATTTTATTTAATTTTAAATTATTTATTATCATTTTTAATTAAAATTGATCAATGTTTTATATTTTACAAATGAAGATAACATTATGGACAATTTAAAACTTGAAAATTGACCATCTGAACTGAGATAAAGTATTGTATATGATATTATAGTTAATGTGTTTTTGCATTGTTATACTCATATATATATATATATATATATAATTAGTTTCCAACCAGTAACCATCTACACATTCACAGTAAATATAGCAACCAATATTTCTAACTGCTGTCAAGGCAACCTTCACACCTTTTAATAGCAAGATATATATATATATATGTGTATGTGTGTATTGTTTTTATTTATTCTATTATTTCAACATAAAGTTCTAATCCAAGAATTTTGGATTTAGAATTTTTAAATGTTGGAGTGGAAAATTGTTCTTGTTGTCCATCAATTCTTAAGAAAAATTATTATCACATACTGTTATTAATAAGGATTATAAAACAGAGATAGAGATTCAGATTCTGGAGCTTAAGGTCAATGGTATTTCATCCATCTCTATCACTTCCTATGCTTAAACTTCTTAAGAACTTGTGAGTAATAAATCCACTTGATTATTTTTTTATTTTATTATAAAACCGCCATTATTAATAGATGCACATATATATTACACAATAACAGCCTAAGATTATTTAAACCATGGATCTACAATCTAATATCGTGATAATCTCTATAAGTAAAAAATGGATTCCATCTTTCATTTTGGTTTAAAATCTTAATATAAACAAAGAGAGCTGACATAGGACTTTAACAAACAGAGATTTATATATTTCTAAATTTAAATAAACTTTATTAAATGGAAAAACATAATCCGCTATATGATTTAACTTATAGAGGTTGCCTTGACAACAGATTGAAGATTCATAGTTTAAATAAGCTTAGGCTGTTATCATGTGATTTACATTTTAAACAATCTAGTTTAATGTCATATCAGATTTATTATCTAAATAATATAAATATATATTGCAAAAAAATTATCATGAAACAATAGAAATTTGATAGGTAGAGGCTATTAAAAAAATATTTTAAAATTTGCATCCCTCATCTTACCACTACCATATTGTAATCATCTGCCAGTGCAGGAAGACCGAATCCTTTCTTACTATGCATGAAATTTGCAAACAGCTAATCAAATCAAGTAAGTTTATCAAACATCTTAATATATGTTGACTGTACTGATGCCTCAATATTTCTCTATTGCACTACTGGTGGATGTTTGAGATATGGTGGGTTTAAGATGAGTGATGCATTGATAAAAATAAAGCTTTCTATTGATTGATTTATTGTTTGATCAGTTGCTCATGTGAAGTCAGGTGATGTTCATTATCACAGTGATAATGCATAATTTGGTTCAATCACTTGGGCTGCTTTTTTTTTTTTATCTGTTGTTAGCTTTTTTTCTGATTTTACTGTTTAAAAAATAGTTTCCATAGTGAATTTTTAAACTTATAAATATGAACTTCTATTGCAAAAATGAACATGGAAGAAAGTAAATAAAGTATTATCCTAAATATTGTTTATCATTACATTTTATAAATATTCTATAACATTTATTGGGAGAATTTATAATAATGATTGTTTCAGTGGTCGAAGTGCAAAAGCTGTAAGTCCTGAATTAGTACAAAGATTTGGTTTTAATGCTAATAATCCCATCCCTCAAAATCATGGCTTGTCAGTCAATGTTCCTGGAGTGCCAGCTGCTTGGATGGACATTTTAGAAAGATTTGGAAGCAAAAAGGTAATAACATAATTAGCAATTTTATAGACTTATATATATTAAAATAAAGCAAAAATCTCTTTATCAATCCCAATCATATACTTCAGTTATCATAACTGACTAGTTGAATGATTAATATATGAAAGACTTAATGAATGGGAACATATAACTATATTAATGGTAAGGTTTATAAAAAATGAAATTGTTTATAATTCCTATTCAACTAAAATATAATTAAGTGTTCCAAAAGAAAAAAAGAATAAAAACACAAATAACAATCTGAAAAACATTTTAAAAAATCACATGTAGAACCTATTTGGTGCATTACTCTATTTATTTGATATATGCCTTTTGATTTATGCAGCAAACTTTTTATTTCTGAAATATTTCAACACCAAACATAATTGTAGTGCTCAATACATTTTATTCTTTGCCATAATATCAATAAGCTAATACACATGCGCTTTGCAGATGTCACTATATAAATGAATACTCCCACTTTTTCAAACCCAAGATAAAGTCTTTAAGAAAATATAGAATGAATCCACCTATATTTTCGACCCAACTGTATATGTATGGGCAAATCTGAAGGGTTTGAAATGAAGAGCGTGAAGTTATTAATTGATCACTTTAAATTACTTTTTTACTACGTAAATGAATGATGCCAATGAAATTTCTAGAATTTACAATACGTCATTCTTATAATTAAACATATGTAAACAAGACATTTATTTTTTATATAGTGTGGTGTTTTTATAATCTATAATATCAATAAGCTAATATACATGCGCTTTGCAGATGTCACTATATAAATGAATACTACCACTTGTTTACATATGTTTAATTATAAGAATGACATATTGTAAATTTTAGAAATTTCATTGGCGTCATTCATTTACGTAGTAAAAAAGTAATTTAAAGTGATCAATTAATAACTTCACGCTCTTCATTTCAAACACTTCAGATTTTCCCAAACATATATGGTTGGGTCGAAAATATAGGTGGATTCATTCTATATTTTCTTAAAGACCTTATCTTGGGTTTGAAAAAGTGGGAGTATTCATTTATATAGTGACATCTGCAAAGCGCATGTGTATTAGCTTATTGGCTTATTGATATTATAGATTATAAAAACATCACACTATATAAAAAATAAATGTATTCTTTGCCATATGTTCTAAATGAAAAGTCACCATTGCACTTCTTTAGATAGTCTTTATCATGTAAACATGGTTTGTCTCTCCATGAAAATCTTGCTCAGGTTTATCTTAAAACATCCTTTTAAGAAGTTTGTATTGTTCATTCATTTCACATGTCTAGTCCAACAAAGGTGTTATTTTACAATAGTGGACACTATAGTATCATATCAAGCAAATTGAATAATATATTGATTGGTCTTATAATCTTAATATTGTATTTTAAAAATTTTATGGAAAATATTCTTAAAAGAAGTTTTTTAATGGCTTTACATTACATTGATAAAATTTCCAAATCTCACTTTCATATAATAAATTGGGTAAATTAACATCATATATATGGCTAATTTGATTGCAATAGTTATTTCGGGAGTAGATTGGAGTTTGTGGTGCACTTCAGTGTTTATGTCCATTTCTCTACTTTAAAAACTACTAAGTTATTTGATTTGACATAATTAATTATATGCATGCTTATTAACTATAAAGAATATCAAATTTAATAATTGTATTCCATCTTTTATAATTTGTAATAAAGCAAATAAAATCTCTACAAGTCTATTCTGATTTATGGTTAGTGATATTTAGAGCTTAGGTCCCTGAAACTAATTTCATAATCTTGTATTGTTATAATTTACAATCCAGGATATGTATTTACATTTATAAACTTATTTAGCCTTCAGCATTATTAGCTTTATTATCTAAGTAATACATAGTTGGAGTGTAGTTTGAAAGTTATAATTGACTATTTGTTAGTCTGCTTTCAGAACAGGTTATATTTACTTGTTTAATGAGGTTTATTTAAATTTATTTGAATTAATAATTTCACTCTCTGTAGTCAAGTTGCAATCTTTAGTATCTATATAAACTTATTAGATCGTAATAAAAGTGGATTTTCACTTTTATTGCTAAAAGGAGGTTGCCTTGACAACAGATTGAGATTGTTTATTATTATTGATATTGATACTGCATAAGTGTTGACTGATTTCATGTATTTACATATTATATATATGGCTCTCATTATATTAATATTTACAGCTGACATTAATGCCTCCTATTAGTGAATTTATTCTTTAAAAAATGACTTAATTTCAATGCCAAAATGTTTTGGATTATCTGAGCATGTTTCATATCATTTGCTGATAGTGATTTTATATTGATTAAACTCATAATCTCATTAGTCAATAATGAACTATTTGTCACATTTTTAAAAACTAATTTTGACTTGTTTATATGAGATTTTAATAAAAGAACAAGTTTAAAACTTGACTAAAAACATTTTGGGTAACATATTTTTCATGTACAGAGAAGATTTTTGTAACAATCTATTGCTACAAGACTTAGCTAACTTTAACTCAATATTAATGTTATTCCGAGATTAGTAATAGAAATAAATAAAATTATCACAAATATATAGATAAGAATGATCTGACAAAATTTTTAAGTGAGAAAAATAACATATACCTATGATACATGTAAAATGGGTAGTTAGCATAAGAGACTATAACTCATTTTCTTAAAATACTTTATTGTTGCATAATATATACAATATGCAACATAAAATACAATTCAGTATGATCTTCCATAAAACCTGATATAATAATAATTATTGAAATTATAATTTCTGAGAAAATGTTTACATATTGGTTATATTGTATAAACATAGTTTTAAATGTTTGATTGAATACAAGTATAATTTATATAACCACTAAACATCATATAATCACTATCTCTTATCATCATCATCATTATCAACCATTATCAATCCACTGCAGGATGAAGGTCTCTCCAAGTTTAATCCATCTTCTCCGATCTTTAGCTTCTCTTCTCCACATCACCCCTGCACACTTTCTTATTTCATCCATCCATCTCACATGTGGTCTCACATAATTGTTATTAAACAAGATAAAACTCTCCATACAGTAGTGCCATCCTGTGCCAACCAGAGTAATCAATGGATGCCGGAAGGTTTGTGCATAAAATCCTTATCTATGACTATATATTATTGTGTTTTCAATTTAAGACTCATAGTTTTGTAGTTAAGTAGAGATAAAAGGTGTTTGCTGGAGGGTTGCATTAGATCCTAAGATCTAGATGGAGTTGGAGTGCTCTCAGATCCAAGGCTCCTCACTGATGAATGCCACAAACCAGAAACTAGTCTGGGGATATTGGATGAGTAGGCACTAGATAGGAATTTTATGCACAAGCCTGCTGGCATCCATTGATGGCACAGGGTGGCACTACTGTAGAGTTTTGCTTTGTTTTATAATTTATATACTTGGAGTTTTTGATGTAATTATGTAAGAGATTTGAACACAGACTTTCAAGCTCCCTTCAGCTATCTGTTCTATCTCATACAACCAATACACATTATCACACACATGTGAAAAAAGATCAATCATTCATGCTGAACCAGCCCTTATCAATTGGTCCAGATCATAATTTTCCATATATATATATAATCAGTGCTTGGTTAATATTAAGATAGCAAATCTTCAAAGTTCAATGGACAGGCCTCATTCTACTCCATTCTCCCAATTCTTCAGCCATCCTTACCATTGAAAATCTGATGGTGGAATGTCCAAATCGCCTGTTGATGCTAATATTATTGTCATACCCATGAAATCTATGTTCAAATACCTTATGTAATTTTGAATGATAAAAAAATATTATTAATAAGTTTTTTGATTTCAATTTTAAATAAAATGATAGATTTTTACTGTGAATCAATTGGAGGTTTATTATACAACTACACATGATTGTAAATAAAACTTTTTCTCAAATAACATATCAAATTTGGTTAAGTTTAATCCAAAGTTTAACACTGATATCATAAAATGAGTTTCTTTGAATCAGATTGATATTTAGGAAATATGATTTTAAGATCATATATATAGTACCCATCAAGTATTATATTTTAGCTATCAGAATCCTGTAATCTAGAAAAAACGTGATCAGTTTTTTTTAGCGTTAGCAGAACTATGGACATAAATTTTGAACTCTCAGAATGGTAGGAGAATCTAATGCATTTAAGCATGGGCCATAAATATAAGCACAATAATTAAAAACTGATTAAAAAAATAATAAAATGCACAAAAAATGAATTTAAAAAAAAAAGATCAAACGAATTTTTATATGAAATGTAGTTTACAATAATCTGCTTAGAGCTTAATGAATAAAATTTTCCAATATTGTCCCTATATAATAAAAATGATTCAAGATTCAATTTTGAATTTTTTCTAAAAAAAATGTATAATTTTTAATGATGAACGAAGATAATTACAGTGATGGTCAACATTTTTTTTTACTATTATATCAAAATTAAGATGTATTCTATCCCAGTTATATTTGGACAGTTTATATCTAATTTTCAAGAACTTTATAAAGGATTATGATTTATGCTTGTTTTACTGAGATCCAAACTTGAATCAGAGATATTTTGCACTTTGATATCATTATGAATAAAACAGAAAAAGGAATTGAGTAATACAATCTTGTATGGCAACAATAATGCTAATGTAGTATGAGATTGAAGAGAAAATAATTCCCAAATACTAAGAAGAAAAAAACCCTCTTTATCTACACATGTTCTTCTACTGTATAACCTTTTCTATATAAAAACAGTGATCAATCAATGCTGCATGACAGATTTTCATGATTGTGCTGTATTAAGAACAATAATTCTCTCTATTTATTTTTAACTAGAACAAGGAGTAATTAATGGATACTAGATGATAGCTCTATATCCATATTATTTACTGATGTTTACACTAGATGGCTTTGGAGTTTATTTAGCAAATAAAATGAATTACTACAGCAAATAAAATAAATAGTGAAAGTCATATTTGCTTTATTTGATACTAACTGTGACAGTGGATTGTATGTTTGTTCAATCACATTTTCATCCATTAATTACATGCACAACAATTCTAATCTCAATTCCCTTCTCCATTGTTTTTAACTGAAGCCTTTCAGAATTGAGAAAGGAACTATGGGACAGGTTTAGTTATCTATAGTTCTTAATTGTGATCTTTACTAGAAACAAAGCAATTGATAATGATTTGTATTGAAACTGGATTTGAGACGGGAATTTCAGCTAGGTAAATATAATAAATCTAATTTTTTTCTAAATATAGATGCATGGAATGTGCAAACTTTACTTGAAGCAAACTTTGCAAGACCTGAATAGAAACAGTATTGGTACATTTAAGATCAATATAGCTGTTTTTATTAAATTCATCTTTCAGAAAATGATGTTTAATAGAATATAGATAATTATAAAAAAAAAAAATAGGAAGGGTAGATCAACCATTGAAAGAAAATGGCATAATACTGAATTTGATATAAAGATTAATTTATCATTTTCTGTTCTTGGAGTTCCTTAATGTCTCATTGAAAGGCTAATTATTTTTATAATGGTTTCATTGCTCATTTTACTAGTGCATATACTCCAACATTGGATTTAGAAAATTCAAAGAATATTTTTATTGCATACTGTATAGCATTATTACAGCAGTACCATTAAAACATACTATTTTTTTCTTGGAAATATTAATGCAAACGTTAGTACAAATATTAACTTTTGTCAAAGATTGTTAAGAAACAATGGAATTGATGTTATAATCTCAAATAGTCTGCTAATATTGAATTTTTGCATAATATATAAATTATTAGAAAAACTTTGTTTAAGCAGCAAATTACTATAAAGGTATGGCTGCATTATAGTTAGCAATTGGAATATGAGTTTATATTACATGAACATTTATAAAACAGAAATATCTCTTATTCTTGTTAAATTTCAACAGCTATTAAACACTAACATTTCTAATTTGGACTTTTGCAAATGTTATGCTACTGAGACATGGAATTCTTTTAGGGGGTGTATTATGGATACAAGAAAATCTATTTTTGGATTCATTGAAAAGAAGATTCATGACTAGTTTTCTATCAGTGATCTTATTGTTAGTGACTTGCTTATATAAAAATAAAAATAAAAAACATATGGTATTTTAAGTTTTAAATTGCGCTTTACACAAAAAAGTGAAGCTTAGTATTATTAGAAAAAGAATTATAAGGCTTAGCACTTTCGGGGAACTTAGGTCTCCATATTCATAGCCTATTTGTCAGTTTACATTGAGATTTTAAATTAAGCTTGGCATTAATTTATGCAAAATTTATTCAAAGTTTTCTTTTGTATAGACCATTTTCTGGAGATTGCAAAGCATGATACTTTTCGGTTTATTGCATAGTTGTCATTTGCAATAAAGCATGCCTCCTTTATTTTTTGTTTCGTATCATTATGCACAGTGCCCTCACCAAAGTGGGTTCAAACACAGACCTGTTGTTTTTTGGAGCTCAAAGAATATGGATTTGTTTTCAGTTTTGTTTAGAGCTCTCTTGTATAAATAGTGATGATGAGATGTTCTGGTGGTGATGTTGGCACAGGTCTGTCCATAATATGCTGCTCTACATCCATTGGTTGGGCATGAAATTTTGTAAACTGCTTGGGCTATTTGATCAGAGAATATTTGTCTTTGGTATTGTTTATCAGTCTGTTTGTGAAGTTCAGTGATTGATTAGAAAGTTTAAAAATGAGTGGTGGATTAAAATTGAAAAATAGATATTCACTTATGCTAGTCACTTCAGATCCTTTTTTGATACATTGAAAGCACCATATGGATCTGAAAAAACAATATCTCAATCCTATTAAATCAATTGTTAGCATTCTCTATATAATGAAAATATTTCAAACAAGTGGAAGAAGTAAAATAATCAATCAAACAAGATTGATAAATCATATTGGATATTTGACCATCATAGTGATGAAGTGGAAGAAGTATTTTGATCATTTTTTGAATAATGATACCAAAATTGAGATGATTATTTTTAATGATATATTTGATGCATCTATTCATTTGGATTTGGATAAAGATTTCCAGATTAATGAAATCAAACAATTCTTTGTAATTTTATAAAATGGCAAGGTTACTACACTTCCTAATGAAATAACTAGAGAAGTTTTAAAATATGTTAATAATATATTAGTTTTAAAAATATTGGAATTTTATAACTATGCCACCTGATTTTAAGGACACTTCTAATATTTTAAATTTTAAAAATAAAATAAATTGAAGTAATTATCATTCTTATCCATTACGCCACAAATACTTACAAAGATTTTATTGAGTAGATTGCTTTGATCTTGTTTTAGAGAATCAAAAAGCATTATAGACATTGTTTTTTTGCTAGATAAATGCAAAAAAGCATTAAAATAAAGGATTGATTTATATATTAATTTAATTAATTTAAGGCATATGTTACTGTTAGAAATTGATTACCTACCAAACATGATGGAATAAGAAGTGTTATTACTGCAGATGAAAAATCTGAGCTTTGAAATGAAAACTAGTATTCAACAAGATTGTGTATCTTTGCTCTATTTTTTTTTACCTTTATGATTATCATTTTTGGAACTATTTATAGGCAGTTAATGAATTAAGCATCAAAATGCAATATAGTTTTGATAATGGAATTTTTAATTTGCATCAATTAAAAGTGAAAACAAGAACTTTATCTTCTTGAATTCTGGATTTTCAGTATGCTAATGATTCTTTATTCTTGTTAATTCAAAAGATGATCTACAAACTGTTCTTAATGTTTTGAATACAACATATAGAGACTTTGATTTAGTAATTGTTCAAAAACTCAAATTCTTTATTAGCCATTATTAGAAGAAAAATTTCAGCAAGTTTTAAAACTGGGATGATTATCAACTTGAGTATATAAACTAATTTGAATATCTTGGCAGTTTTTTAAGGCAAAAGTTGATCTTAGATATTAAGCTACTGCTTTAACAAGTTATAAGATAAAGTATTTCATCACAATGAAATAACTACTGCAAGTAAAGTAGTTATGGAAGTAAAACTTAAACAAATGTACAATACAAGATTTCCAAAAAGGTGTTTATGGCAAAATTTGGGCATGATTTTTTAAAGATATTCTAAACAAATACAATGTTAATTGCTTTATTGGAAAGATATAGTGAAAGTATTTATTGGAGCACTACAATAAGACATGGTGATTACATATTTCAGAAAAGAAACAAAAAAATCATAAGTTAAAATATGGTTTTGCAAAATGTCATAGAGAAATGGACCAGCATGTTCTATCTGTTGATATATTAGTTCCTCAGAAATTGTTTTATAAAGCCATTGCAAAACCCATTTTTAGTGACATTATTATCTTCAAGCATTATCAGTCCACTGCAGGATAATGTCTCTCCAAGTTTAATGTGCTTTCTCTCATCTTCACCTCTCTTGTCGACAACAAACCAGCAAACTCCGTGCTTCATCCATTCATCTCACATATGGTCTCTTTTAAGTTCTTTTAATGTCTTGGGCATAACACTTTAATTGTTTATCATCATTCTTTCTAGTAGTATATCCTGACCATATTCATTTGTTTTTTAATTCATTCAACAATGTCAGCGATATCCTTTTGTTCTTTCATTTATGTATTTCATAATTTCTAATATAAAACTATCCATACTTTATTGATGTGTCTGAATTGTTCTTTTGTAAAGAGTCCAAGTCTCAGATTTATAAATAAGAAATGGTAAAATACATAAGAATATTTCTTTTTAATATTAAGTTATTTTTATAAAAACAGTATCCAAATTTGATTTTAAGATTCACCTCATCCATTACACTTTCATATGTATTAACAATCTGATCAAGATACTTGTAGTTGTTATGTTCTTCTAATTCATTATTATCAATTTATATTTTCTTCTGAAAAAATCCATTGGACATTATTTGAGTCTTTTTACCATTTATCTTTCATTCTACTTTCTTACTTTCATTTGATAAGGCAATGTTTCCTTAAGCTCAGAAGCTTTATTTGCAAAAATAACCACATCATCTGAAAAATCTAAATGACTAAATAATCTAAATTACCTTTTATTACTTTTGATTCCCATTTTGATCTGCAAAATATTTTTTAAAACTGCTGCAAAAAATTGTGGAGTTATGAAATTATCATGTCATAATACATTCATTTCAATGTTAATCTTTTTTAGTATCAGCATGAAATTCTAATAACTGCTGTTGCATTTTGATAAATATTCTTCAGAATATGACAATATCTTGCATCTGTATCTTGATAATTCAATGTTTTAATCATTGTTGAAATGATTATAGAATC
The DNA here is from genome assembly GCA_028023455.1 of Epiperipatus broadwayi. Taxonomy (NCBI): domain Eukaryota; kingdom Metazoa; phylum Onychophora; class Udeonychophora; order Euonychophora; family Peripatidae; genus Epiperipatus; species Epiperipatus broadwayi. The sequence continues at coordinate 1,066,006 of JAQFVV010012497.1, forward strand.
AAACAACTTTTTCTAATCTGCAAATCAAAAACATAATGACAACTCATATTCTTTGAGTTTTTTCTATGATTTCTATCAATACTTGGCTGAGATCCACTGTTCTAGAATTACTTTTAAATCCAGTTTGTTCTTTTGATTGGTTAAAATCTAAAGTTTTCTGCAGAGGGTTATAATTATTTGAAAAACATTTTGTATAGAACTGATAGGTCTGTAATTTCTAATATCTTCTTTATCACCTTTCTTAAATATCAATATTTTTACTATACTTTTTCAATCATGTAGTATATTTTTATCATTTAGACAATTGGAATATAACTTTGCCAATAATTTATCTATTTCTTTCCATACTTCTTTTAAGACATCAATTAATAATTTCATCATTTCTTGGTGCTTTTCCCTCTTTACAGATTTAATTGCATATCTGACTTCATTTAAAATGCTGGGAATTCAGAAGATATAATAACTATAGTGGAAATTCAGAAGATATAATAACTGTAGGAGATATTTTCTTTCTTGTTCTTTATTTCTTTATAATTCTTTATAGAACACATTTCATGATGTCATTTTTCTTTTTAATAATAATTCCAATTTTTCTTATTTTAGAAATTATACTTTTTGCTATATCGGGAAGTGTAATTTTTGCTCTCCAAATTGCATGAGATCTAAATTTATGTTATCCCTTGGTAAAAACCATAACTAATATGGTTAAAATTTAGTATTTGATATCTCTATATAAGAGGTTTACATTATTAATTAATATATATAAAATGTACAATATACACATAAACCTGAAGGCATACAGAAATAATAATGAAGATCTGTACCACTTGTTAAGTCTCTAGATTTGTTTTGGCATGTTTGGAGGCAAGTCTCTTCACACTGAAGCTTAAGGTATGTATGGTGACATCCAGCATTGAGGTTAAATACTCATCTGCATACCAGAAGCTTCAACAGCAAGTGTTTATTTTTTTTACTCACTTGGCTTCTATCAATTTATTGTCCAATTACTCTTCTGATTAACTCTTCTTTCAGATCCCACTGATAAGGTAATTATTTCATTTATTTGAGATATACTATGGACTGGAGAATTTTACTTCTATTAAGTTCTATTTGGATTTCTAGAGTTGTTATCAATGAATGGATCAGGAACTCACAATCATTTAATTGTTAATGGTGTATATTTTTATTGAAAGAATTTTATTACTTATCTCCAGAGATTTGAACTAATTACTCTTTTCATCTACTTAGAAAATAATCTTTTCAGATCGCATAATAACATTTTAATTTATTTAAGTTTACTATTCTTAAAAAGCTAACTTAAATATTAAACTATTCTTAAAAAGCTAAATTTTTAAATTGTATATACATAATCCGTATATGTATTTAAACACACAAGCGCATATAAATAACACTTTTGATACTTTTATTTTCTTCTATAGCTTTCTTTGACAATTCACAATTATATTATATTTTTATATATTTACATATTCCTTCTTTTATTTATACATTGTCTTGTCTCATTGCAGAAAATTTACTGGAAATTGCTGTTTTTCTATATATCAACTATCTTTCTTTCAGTTATATATCATTGATTTTTTTTATATGTGAACAATCTTCAAAATGTGTTAATATTTTAAAACGATTTTTAAATTTAACAGAGTGTTTTTGAATGTTAGGAATATCAACTGATAATACTGTTTTTTTTTAATAGTTTTTGCATTAATATGAATCTTATATCTCATTTACTGATGATCATTTCCTGTATTGAATTTTAAGAACATTAAAATCTTGAAATATGTGTTTTCTCTTAGTCAAAATATAATCGAATTCTGCTGTACTTTTATTGGATACTTCCATGTTAATTTCTGTTTGGCATTTTTCTCAAAGAGATAATTAATAATAGTCAGCATTACTTTTTCTATAAACTCTGTAAATTTGTATCCCTTCTTATTTCTATCACAATTACCAAATGTATTAACTGCACTTTTATCTATTAATTATTTACCAATTCTAGCATTAATATCATCTACGAGAATTTTAAAATGTTTAATCTGATCAAAAGCATTTTGTACATCTATATAAAAATTCTTTACTTCCTCATCACAATGAAAACTTTCTAAGGCATAAATCTGAATTATTAACATTTGGTATCTTTCATTAATTTGAATAATTAATATTATTGCTCTTTCTGATATGCCTTCAATTTCCACAATGTTGTTCTTCCATTTTTTATTTGTAATAAAATGCATTAGACTTGTGTTTTTGTAGTGAAATGCATGTTTGCTTTTTAAATTGTCTCTTCACCTTTTCTTCTAACTTCACAAATTTCAACAATATCCCATTTAATGTTAGTCCATTTTTTTTCCAATTCGTGTAATCTTCCTTCACTTGAAAGTGATCCAAAGTTATAAATACCTCAGAAAATGTTGTCATTGAATGGCAACCTGAATCCAAAATTAAGGCCTTCAATCTTGGCTTTTGTCTTTACAGCCGGCTTCTTGAGCTTTTTACCTCAGAATTTAAATTCTCCATTTTGTCTTTTTTATTTTCTCTTATAGTTAGAATGGCCATATTGTGAGTGAGGGTTGTTGCTGATAACATATGTATACATTTGTGATACAATTTAATTTAAAATAGTGTACATTATAACATATTAATACATTATACCTTTAATAATTGCATTATTCTATTTTTTGAATATTTTTATGATGTTTCAATGTATGTAAAAAAAATATAGTAGAATAATACATTGAATGTGAAAGAGAGAACCTTTAGATATGGAAGTGCTACATTCATAATTGATTGAATATATATTCTGGATGTGTTCATTTGATAAACTATCTCTCTCTCTCTCTCTCTTTAAAAAAAAGAAAATAAAACTTATTATCTTTCTACTTCATTTTTGTGATGAAATTTGATGATAATGAAACATATGCAATATTAAATTTAAAAATTTCAAGTGTGTTTACTAAATAGAAACAGCCATTTTTTCATGACATTGTAACAATCTCTGGGACAGTATTTGTACTTTGAATTAGAAAATTGAAAATCCATTTAAAATTGGTCCCAATTCTATCAAGCTTTTAAGAAAATTAAGGTACTTTGTTTTTAAGCTTATTTCAATTTTCATATCTATACAACCATTCCTTAATTGCAGAAAATGGATTGGTATTAATCTTTTTAGTAGATATTTAGATGCGTTATTTTCTAATGCGGTTGGTTACTATCTATAAGGATGGTCTTTTTATTCATATTCTCTACCTAAAAATTTAACATTTTCCCCATCTTCACCAAATGCTTAACAGCTGTAGTGACATAGCTTTAGCAGATTCAAAAATACAACTGATCCGAGAAATAATTTCTTTTTTATTTTTAATAGTTTTGTAAATGGACATTTAGTTTTTACCAAATAACAAACCAACTTAAGCATTGTTTTTTTTTTCACTTATTTTCATTTTCTTGCATAAAAGAAACATTTCATGTCTTTGTAAAGGCATGGAAGAATTGTTCATTTTGAGGCCTCTCTAGAAAAAAGTTTAATTTTTAAATTTACTTCAGCAATTCATTATCATGAATATCAACTCTTATGCTATGATTGCAATATCATCGAGTTTCATAAAACATGAGTGAAAACCTTGATACTATGATTACAATGATATCACTGAGTGTTTGAGCAAAAAATGATCATTTCAAAGTTATTTAATTAGTGAATTTTGAATTAGCAGATAGGACAATCAATCTGTACTATCATATAATAAGAAGAGAGCAATCATTGCTATCTAATGCAGTTACTATGAATAATCATAGATATTACAGTAGCTGATTATTATACATGGGAAGTAACCTCATAAAGATGCATGATAATAGACATAAGATTCTTAAAATATGTCAACATAAAGAACAGGCAAATATTAATAAGTTTATTATATTAAATAATATGTTGAGCAATTTGTTGAAAAGTACACTTGGTAAAAGGGATTGTGATTATATGATTTTAAAAAATGCTTAATAATTATCACTTGTTGGCTAACATTTAATAAAAAATTATTACAGTAAATAGGGTTTAAGATTCACTATAATGCATAGGTCATGATTTTAGAAAGTGCTAAGTATTATATCCAGTAATTGGAAAATAAAACAAACAACATCAAATAAAGTCTCATAATGCCACTAAATTAAAATGGTGAAAAGAAAATCACCAGCTTTCTACAAATTATCACTGATAAGCACAGAAATCTACCTGTCTGTATCATACTGTAAAGACTAAAGTTAATTCTACAGTTTGATTGATAAAAAATCACATATTGACTCATTTTTCAAATAATGCTGCACAAAAATTATATTTAAAAGGTGCAGATGTGGAACAACTTCAAGACACCAGTTATCTTTAGATTATTATGGCTATGGTTAAAAAGAAGTCAGCAAAGCCCTACTCAAAGTTCAAACCAACTATGAGAAGAATGCAAAGAAATAAACTTAATAGAAAAAAAAATGATTGAAGCCCACCACAAGTATTTAAAGAATCCAAATGTAATCTCCTTGCTATAATTGCTAATCCTTACCATCAAGAAAGCACACCCTATAAGCTGGTTTTACATCTACCAAAAAAAAAAAAAAACCAGTGGGACTACAAAGCTGTCTTTGCCTAACATCAAAAACAAGCAAGTCATGGTTTTCAAACTACTTTCCACCTTCTACCAGCACCCTTGAAAATTATATCAAAATGCACATTTAATTTAAACATCAAATATTTTGAAACCACTTATTTAAATAGATATTATTTCAGGGGGGGGGAGATTTTGTAATAACTACAAACCAATCCATAAATCACAAATACATCCACAATTTATTTATTCGATATGTTAGTTTGTCTTTTTCTCTACAAACAAGCTTTTCTTTATGAAAGACTTTAACAGTTTCACTATTTGTAGATTTCAAATGTATTCAATAAAAACAATTAAAAATTGTACCACTTAGGAAAGTCTTTGAAGCAGTCTTTAACTACTCTACTTCTTTCATATAACCATGATCACATTTCCCATAAAATATTCATTTATTTCACATTCACTTTTCATCCAAAAATTAATATCATCAGACGGCACCATATATAGAGAATTATTAAATGAAAATTTTCCATTTCTGTTATTTACAATGCCAATGTATCTGCATCTCATTTCCATATATTTAATAGGTTAACAATATTATGTACAACTAGTATACAATATATAGTGTTCAGTTTAATAAATTATTTTTAATGGAATAATACAAATCTATTGGTTTATCTTCAAGACCAGCATTAACTTGCAATAATGTAATTTGAAACAAGAAATCATGAACAAAGTATCAGAAATTTGATTTCAATATCTTTGTCTTCTATAATATTCTAAATTAAACAGTTATTTTTCATTGTTTCTTTTGTACATCATTACAGATGTTTTCTGAAAATAATCAGTTTTATATCATGCTACTGAGCATAATGATTATTGCATATTAAAAATTCTGTGTAGTTTCTACATTGATGTGATGTTATATATTTGGCTTCTCCTTAAATGAAGTCAAGAATATCTCAGCAATTATGCCCAGATAAACCTGTTAGCCATTTTATTCTCCATTCCCCACTCTTAAGTCTTCCCATATTCTGCCCCAGCCCATTTCCACAACATAATCTTTGTCAACTCTATGGCCTTTATATCTAAATCCCCCTTATCTCTTTGCAAACCCAACATAAAAACTAATAACTCACTTTCTGTATAGTCACTTTGTTCATGTCTATTCTCCCATAACTTCATTATCTGTACCCTTTCTGCTTTCAAGCATTTACATTCAATCAACAGGTGCCTAATATTTTCTATACCTTCCTTACACAATTTGCACACTAAATTATCCATGGTTTTCCATTTACATGTATATTCTCTTGTTGCTAAAGATCCCATTCGAGCCTTAAATAATAAACTACTTTCCTTACTATTATCATAAATTAACTCGCATCCAATATTCCGTTTACTTCTATATATATTTAGACTCTTCTTACCCTCCATACTAGTTCTCCATCTCTCCAACTCCCTATTTTTTATTAATGCTTCTATTCTTTTATCCCATTCCTTACCACTATAACACTCAACAATCCTTCTAACACAATCATCCCACCTTTTATACAAGTATACTGATATAAATTCTTTATCCAAATCTTTCGCATACCGCATTACCTTTCTCACCCATCTTGTTACCTGCCCTTTACTCATAACCCAATTGAACACTATTTTTGCTATTCTTTTACTATCCATAAACTGCAACCTATCAAACATTTTCATTTTACTTTTTGCATCTCTCATATAAAAACTTGACCATTCATTTCTCCTTGAATTGCCTCCTTTGCTGTCCACATCTCTGCATCTAATGCATGAAAATACTGTTAGTTTTTTTATCAAACCCTTTCTTTTCTTTGCTTCATTTACCAATTTTTTCTCCCATTCATCCAAGCAATTTTCCTGATTACATAACATTACAAAAAAGAACATTTAAGCGCCCTCTGTTAGCACATTATTCATAATGTTCAAATTATATATTTGGATAAAAATACAAGGTTCGTAGCAACAATTGCAGGCAAATTGCCTTCATCAGTTGTGCCAAGTCCCAGCATCACTAATTATAAATCAGGATAGACTTGGATATTATTTATATGAAGTAGATTTCTCTAGATTTATTTCATAAAGTAAACACCCCTGACTATCAAATATGATGTTCTTTATGGCTAGAAAGTACAAATATAGTCTAGTTAAATAGATATAGTAATCAATTTATTTTTTACACATCCTATCACATATATAGAAGGTGTTATTTATTTTATAAAATTTATAATTGGCAATTTTTAGCTATCCAGAATATAACTGTTTGCTTGCACAAATATAATCATATTTAATAATTATATGTGTCTTATCTTTCATACTTTGAAGTAAAATGAATGCAATGTGTTTAATATAAATAAGATATAGACCGATTCTGATTTACTTTTCACAACTGGTGGCAGAGTTCCTTGAAACCATCCTGTGAACCTTACATTATCAATGTTCACAATTCAGAATTTAGTTATTAATCAGTGAAGTATTGAATAGCTTCATGCTCTCAGATCTAACCGCTTCAGCTTCACCTATTCATATAGAAAGTAGGTTGAAGTAAAGAAGGGTTCCCCTCTTTTCTTCCAAAGCATAAGCTTGTGGTTAAGACCTTTAAAGGTCCCTACCTTTGCATTTTCATGCGCATATTCTTGAGGTTTACAGCCTTAGTAAATATTACTTACGTAATCAATGTGCGTTTAAATAAATTTATAATTACAACTTTAAATTATCGTAATAGATTTCTAATTATAAGATCTTTTCATTGACTCATTATAAATCAAAAGATTTTGTGAGTACTAATGTGCAATAGGAATTGTGGACTTAATCAGTGAAGTATTGAATAGCTTCACCCTCTCAGATCTAACCGCTTCAGCTTCACCTATTCATATAGAAAATAGGTTGAAGTAAAGAAGGGTTCCCCTTTTTTCTTCCAAAGGGTAAGCCTGTGGTTAAGACCTGTAGAGGTCCCTACCATCACATTTTCACATGCATATTCTTGAGGTTTACAGCCTTAGTAAATATTATATACATTGTTTTATATCTTATTAAATAATACCTCTTCACTCATTCATAATGTTATATGATGTATATTTGTAATGAATTAATTATATAAATGGTTATAATTATTATTATATACCAAACATTTATTAGATGAGTATACTTGAAATTTTTCAACCAGCTATAAATTTGGCAGATTCTGGCTATGCTGTCTCAAAATTATCAAGCTACAATTGGTTACATGAAGAAGCTTCTTTACAAAAACAGGCAAATGGTGAGGAATTGTTAATTAATAACAATGCTCCTAAACATGGACAGATTATGAAAAATCCAAATTTAGCCTCAGTATTAAAAGTAAGTATTTTCTTTAATTAATTTTACTTTAGTTACTGAATTGTCTATAAGTGAAAACTTTACATTCTTGAAATTTTGCCTTTTAAATTATATTGTTAAACCTGTAAACCTAATACAATTAATCATTATTAATCTTTCCTTTTTATGTCTTACTCAAGGAGTTTTTTTTTGTATTTGATGATGTATATGCATTGCAGTGATGTCATTGTTTGGACATTTTTTTAAAACAATGTTTAAAACAGAGACTATAAATAGTCAAAATAAAAGTCATAGATCAATTCATAGATCACATGACCCTATCTCTTAAGCTTGTAAGTTATAAACAGTGAGGATTGCCAATTCCTCTACAAGCTTTATGATAAATGCTTAGCCAGAGCCAGCACTTAAAATATCTCTGTCAGGAACCCCTCCCCAAACCCCTGACCATGGTTTCATGCTTTGGCACTCCTCAGAGAGGTGTCAGGGTAGGTTCAGACACTAGATCTAAAAATACCAACCCAAAGCCAAGCACTTAGCTAAAAGTTATCTATTGAGTGGAAAATCTGAAATTTTCAGACATGTACATGTCTTCAAACCCAGCTATCCAACTCAAATAGCTATATGGGGCTGATAGATCTTCAGCCATGCCATATAGTAGTAGTCATAGCAATATAAAATTGCATAAGACTTTTTGGCAGAGACTATAAATAGTCAAAATAAAAGTCATAGATCAATTCATAGATCACATGACCCTATCTCTTAAGCTTGTAAGTTATAAACAGTGAGGATTGCCAATTCCTCTACAAGCTTTATGATAAATGCTTAGCCAGAGCCAGCACTTAAAATATCTCTGTCAGAACCCCTCCCCAAACCCCTGACCATGTTTCGTCTTTCACTCCTCAGAGAGTGTAGGGTAGGTTCAGACACTAGATCTAAAAATACCAACCCAAAGCCAAGCACTTAGCTAAAAGTTATCTATTGAGTGGAAAATCTGAAATTTTCAGACATGTACATGTCTTCAAACCCAGCTATCCAACTCAAATAGCTATATGGGGCTGATAGATCTTCAGCCATGCCATATAGTAGTAGTCATAGCAATATAAAATTGCATAAGACTTTTTTGCAGAGACTATAAATAGTCAAAATAAAAGTCATAGATCAATTCATAGATCACATGACCCTATCTCTTAAGCTTGTAAGTTATAAACAGGAGGATTGCCTTCCTCTACAAGCTTTATGATAAATGCTTGCCAGAGCCGCCTTAAAATATCTCTGTCAGAACCCCTCCCCAAACCCCTGACCATGTTTCGTGCTTTGGCACTCCTCAGAGAGTGTCAGTAGTTCAGACCTAGTCTAAAAATACCAACCCAAAGCCAAGCACTTAGCTAAAGTTATCTATTGAGTGGAAAATCTGAAATTTTCAGACATGTACATGTCTTCAAACCCACTATCCAACTCAAATAGCTATATGGGCTGATAGATCTTCACCATGCCATATAGTAGTAGTCATAGCAATATAAAATTCATAAGACTTTTTCAGAGACTATAAATAGTCAAAATAAAAGTCATAGATCAATTCATAGATCACATGACCCTATCTCTTCTTGTAAGTTATAAACAGTGAGATTGCCAATTCCTCTACAAGCTTTATGATAAATCTTAGCCAGACCAGCACTTAAAATATCTCTGTCAGAACCCCTCCCCAAACCCCTGACCATGTTTCTGCTTTCACTCCTCAGAGAGTCAGGGAGTTCGACACTAGATCTAAAAATACCAACCCAAACCAAGCACTTAGCTAAAGTTTCTATTGAGTGAAAATCTGAAATTTTCAGACATGTCATGTCTTCAAACCCACTATCCAACTCAAATAGCTATATGGGGCTGATAGATCTTCGCCATGCCATATAGTAGTAGTCATACAATATAAAATTCATAAGACTTTTTGCAGAGACTATAAATAGTCAAAATAAAAGTCATAGATCAATTCATAGATCACATGACCCTATCTCTTAGCTTGTAGTTATAAACAGTGAATTCCTTCCTCTACACTTTATGATAAATGCTTAGCGACCACCTTAAAATATCTCTGTCACCCCTCCCCCAAACCCCTACCATGTTTTTTTCCTCCTCGAAGCAGAGTCAACACTAGATCTAAAAATACCAACCCAAACCAACACTTACTAAAGTTATCTATTGAGTGGAAAATCTGAAATTTTCAGACATGTACATGTCTTCAAACCCACTATCCAACTCAAATACTATATGCTGATAGATCTTCCCATCCATATATATAGTCAAGCAATATAAAATTCATAAGACTTTTTCGAGACTATAAATAGTCAAAATAAAAGCAAGATCAATTCATAGATCACATGACCCTATCTCTTAACTTGTAGTTATAAACTAGATTCCATTCCTCTACAACTTTATGATAAATCTTAGCCAGACCCACTTAAAATTCTCTTCAACCCCTCCCCAAACCCCTACCATGTTTCTGCTTTCCTCCTCAAGCTGTCGCCTAGATCTAAAAATACCAACCCAAACCAACACTTACTAAAGTTATCTATTGGTAAAATCTGAAATTTTCAGACATCTTCTTCAAACCACTATCCAACTCAAATACTATATGCTGATAGACTTCCCTGCATATAGTAGTAGCAGCAATATAAAATTGCATAAGCTTTTTCGAGCTATAAATGTCAAAATAAAAGTCAAGACAATCATGACCATACCCTTCTCTTGCTTGTAAGTTATAAACGTGGTCCATCCTTCTCCTTTATGAAAATGCTGCCGCCCCTTAAAATTCTCTGTCGGACCCCTCCCCAAACCCCTGACCATGTTTCTGCTTTCCTCCCAGAATGCGGGTCGCCTAGACTAAAAATACCAACCCAAACCACCTTAGCTAAAGTTATCTTTGGTGAAAACTGAAATTTTCGACTCTCTTCAAACCCTTCCACTCAAATCTATTGCGATGTCCTCCATATAGTAGTGCATACAATATAAAATTGCATAAGACTTTTTGCGAGACATAAATAGCAAAATAAAAGTCATAGACAATTCATAGATCACATGACCCTATCTCTTACTTGTAGTTATAACGAACATCCTCTCCTTGAAATCCCTAAATCTTCGGACCCCCCCCACCCCTGCCATTTCTGCTTTCCCCTCAGAGAGGTCAAGGTTCAGACACTAGATCTAAAAATACCAACCCAAACCACAGTTAGCAAAAGTATCTATTGAGGGAAAATCTGAATTTTCGCGTTTATAACTACACTAAGAGATGGGCATGGATCTATGAATTGATCTATGACTTTTATTTTGCTTTTATGTCTCTGCCAAAAGTCTTATGCAATTTTATATTGCTATGACTCTCTATTGCTGGCTGAAGACTATCGCCCCATTCTTTTGAGTTGGAAGCTGTTTGAGAATGACGCTGAAATTTCGTTTCCACTCAATAGTACTTTTAGCTAGTGCTTGGCTTTGGTTGGTATTTTTAGATCTGTGCTGAACCCCCTGACCCTCTCTGGGGCACACGCATGGCTGACGTTAGGCGCCACAAGGTGAATCCGTAAGTTTAAAACGTTTTGAATTTTAATACATTTGATCCTTTTTTCTTCTCAATAAGACTGGAATATGATGAAGAAAGTATCCTAGCAACTATGAATTCTGTTAAAGTCCAAGCTCAAAATGATTACCAATAATAATAAACATCCTCCAAAATGCCCAGTAAATTAAAGCTTTCTTAAGAGTTCATTCACAATTATTAATTATCTTTTTAATTAAATCACATGCAGTTACTATTTTTGAAAAAAAAAAATGCATTTTTTAGTTCCCAAAATTTTCACAAAAGATATTAAAAGTGGATAGAGATCAATCCCTATCTTACATGAGTTATATAATGAAGGAATACTTTGCTATCAAGACAGGCATGAAGATTCAGATGTTTGAAATCTCTAGCTCATCTCATGAGTGAAGATTATTTGTGAAATGCATAGTGAGAGAGATTAGTTTGAGTTTTCTAATGGGTAATTGTGAAAATATTTAAATGAATATCTATTGCTTAAAGTTTTTCATTTTCAATATAGTATTTATATATAGATATAATACCATTTATCTGAATAAAATTTCAAAGATGATCTTTAATATTTTACAATAAATAAATTAATTTGTACAGAACTTTGAAAATAAAATTAAAGAAAAACATTTACTAAATAACTATAAATTAATAGACCTAATTGCCATGACACTATTTTTTTCTATCTTCCAGAGTTTGGGTTTGCAAATCAAAACAATGTTAAATAGTATACTTTAGAATAAGACCTCTCCAATTGGCCTCTAAAAAGGGACTGTGAAAGATGAGGTGTTACAGGTTTGCCAATTGCTGGATGATGAGAATTTGAGCACTTTCCATTCTTGATTTATTCTCTAGTTAAAAATAGTGAGATAATTATATACCAACTAATATTGAATGGTTAATTGGTTTAGATATAAGCCAACTAAATGAAAGAAAAATCTTGTTTAGAATCTGAAGGAAATGATTTGGATTTCAAACTCAGTCACACTATGTACAGTTATATTACCTGCTTTACTATAACACACACACACACACATATATATATACACACACATAAATGTCAATAATTTATATATGGAACTGATCACATGCACAACATTTTTTTTTATCTTCCAGTTTCTATCTAAAAACAGAAATTAATTTTTTGACTTATGTTCAGATGTTTGATTTCTTTCTTTAACTAAAAAAAATGCTTTATGACTGAATTAAAGCATTAAAATAATTTCATTCTTTGCAGTCAAGTTGCAATCTTTAGTGTCTACATAAATATATTATACCACAGATAAAGATGGAAGATTTCCACCTTTATTGATTAAAGGAGGTTACCTTGACAATAAATTGAGATTGTTGATTGTTAATGACATTGGTATTGTTTAAGTGTTGATTACTTTCATGTATATATATTGCAATAGTCAAAGGAGAGAGAAGAAAGAATCCAAAATCCAATATTTGTACCGAACATTAGAAAAATTAATTTTATGTAACTAATCTATAAAACAATATGATGAATCATAAATATATATAAAACAATACATATAAAATAATGGAGCATGAGAAAGAGGATTTAAAAATAATTTATTTCTTCTTTATCCAGACTTATGAATATTTTTAATTCTTGAATGTTATGCACATTGAAAATATAAATCCTAAGTTTGGACCCTAATTCCATTAGCAGAATTAATATTTATAATGTACTACAAAATACTTAACTTTAATAATTCTTGTATTTTATAAACTTCAAATTAAAATATGTAATTAGATGATTAGAAGAATTGAAATTAAAAATCAGTGATAAGAAAACATCAAATTTATTTATAAATATAATTATTATACATATAAATGTTCAGACATTTATACAGAAAAGATAGACATAGAAAAGAGATAATAATTCTTGAGAATTATGTAATAAATATAATTAATATAAGATAGAAATATTAAATAAAAACAAAAATAAATAACTCAATTCCTGATATATTCACAGTTCATAATTTGGGAATGCACATTTCTATTAGTTTAAAAAAATTATTAATTAGGATATTTGATTGTTTTGAATAAATTGTTGTGGGTGAGAAATGTATCATGGTCCTAAATTTAAATATATGGATTCACTTCAAGATGAGCCCATGCATAGTGATTCATATTTTTTAATCATTCCTCACTCATGCTGTGTCTTCTGTGTGATATATTACTTGAAGACATTTTTATTTATAAAATTGGGCAAAGATATTATTGTAAACTTTAAAATATACATGTCTCAATTATTTTTTTAAAACATTTGCACTAGGAAATAAAATACTCTCTCTGATATCTGTACTTTTATGTAATAAATGCAAATAAATTATAAAGATCAAATGTACAAACAATTATTTTAAGTATAATAAATTTCATAAAATTGTTTACTAATTAATATCATCTTTATTTTTGAGATATCAGATATAATTTAATGTTAAACTTTTTAATGTTTAAATAATAAAAATGTCTACCCTACTTCTTACATCATATATATTTTATTTAAATTAAAAGTAAAGTTAATGTTCTGTAGTAATTCTTCAATATAAATAAATATATATTAATATAATTGAAATCTATATTAATAAAACTTATTATATATCAACCATTTGATTCTCTTATAAATTACAGTATATATATATTTTAAACTAGCATTCTCAAAAAATGTAATAGTCAAAACAATTTTACTCTTTTAATGTTAATTTTTTTCTGTTTATGTTTTTTTTTTCTTTTTGATACAATGGCTTTCTTCATTCTTTGGGCCCATTATAATCTGTAAATTATGCATCAAAATTATTAGTTGATAAATTGAACTAAAATCCAAATTTCCAACTGTTTTTGTTTATATTGAAGATCAGACATTTATAATCTAACTAAATGACAGAGAGAGCCATGTAAAGTTTTAATTATCCTCCAGTTCCTCATAAAAGCAGCTGATGAAGAAACGGAGGGAGTCACTCCCTTATTTCATTGATAACCTGCCATAAAATTGATGATTATAACCAAACATAAAGGTTTTAAGTCTTATAAAAGAAAAAAAAAATTGAATCTAATTGACTTTTTTTTATTTAGCATTCTATCCTGCACATCAGCAAGTTGCATACGTTTTTTGTTTTTAAAACAATTGTTATAAAATCAAGAAAATATTATATATATATTTACATATTATTAAATTTTAAAATAATATTTAATTAACCAGATTTGTGATTATCATTATTATTATCCATTATTATTATTTATTTATTTATTCATAATGACGTCATTAGTTATAATAACATTTTTTTTTATTACTATAAATAAATATATAAAATTGCTCTTATGAAAAAATATGAAAATTACTAGTGTATGTGTATGCCTGCACCGACTTGTTACCTTGTACACTTACATCCATTCCATAATCATTCTGATCTTGCTTTTGAGGATTAATGTTGTGCCTTTATATAGTGTAATTATGTTTGCATTTGATTTCGATAAGCTAATCTCACCAAAGAGATTAATGAACTAATGAAATAATCTTATCAGTAATTTTTGTTTTGTACTTTTTTTAATTATTTATTCACTTCACTAATGGATTAGACTAAGGATGTCTGTCTCAATATATGCAATATATGCAATAAGAATAAATGAAAAAAATATTTTTTCAAATATATGTGTATTGATAAAATATGTAATTACTTTCTACAATATTTAATTGTCTTTCATATAAAAATCATGTAACATTTTAAAATAAAAACTGTCAAGCGTTATAAGCAAGTTGCAGACAGTTGTTGCAGGTTCGCTTCCCAGCCGATGCTATGACATATGGAAAAAAAAAAAAAACTTGATTTAAAAATTACAATAAATATATATTTGATAATTTATAAATTAAAAAATAACAGAATTATATTATTAAAAAATATTAAATTACTGATGTTTCTTTTTTTTAAATTACAATGGCTTATATAATTTTTTAGAATAAATACTTGATTAAAAAGAATTACATGATAAATAAAAATATTTTTCTAATGCCCTGTGCTGATTGCTAGAAGAATTAAAGAAAATCTTAAATAAGTATGTAATGGATATAGAAAAGATGCTAGATGTGAAGGACAGAGTGATAACAAACATAAAAGGATATAATAATGGAAATATTAGGTTCATAGAAAATGAACTGAAAGGGTCGGGGAAGAAATTGAAAAGTGGAAAGAGAAAAGATTTAGATGGATGAGCAGCAGAGATGCTGATGAATTTAGGGCATAAGGCAAAATTAAACCTATTAGCGTATTTTAATAAGATTATACAGAAAAGAAATTTTCCAGATAGTTGGAATAATACAAATATAAGGCTACTATTTAAAAGAAAAAGGTAAGGATCATAGAAAGTTAAGTAATTATAGACTGATAACGGTAATTTCAGTGTTATATAAAGTTTTCGCATATATGGTGGCTGGAAGGGGCACAAAATGGATGGAAGAAAATAGTATAGTGAGAGAAATGCAAGGAGGTTTTTGATTGAATAGGCATATAGGAGATAGTTTATTTATAGTTACACAACTTATAGATATGAGTAGAAATACAGGTAGACAGTTATATATGGTTTTTATAGATAAAGAGAAGGCATATGATAGAATAAATAGAAATAGATTATGGGTAAGTTTAGTAAATTTGGGAATGAATGGAACTTTAGTGGATCTTATTAAGAGATTGTATGAAAATAAATATTATACATATCAATTAGGAGTATAGAATCAGTTAAAGTTAAAAATGGGGTGGGACTAAGGCAAGGATGCCCTATGTCACCTATTTTGTTTTTGTTGTATTTGAGAAAAATGGACAGAGCAATAGAAAGACTAGGAAGAGGGGTAGAGATACCATTAATAGGTGGCAAGGGAGTATATACATTATCAGGTCTTTTATTTGCAGATGATATCTTCTTGTGCACAGAAAGAGGGGACACTATAGAAGATATACTGAGGACATGCACAAGAGTGAATAAAGAGATGGGGATTAAATTTATTGAAGAAATATCAAAAGTAATGATGATAAATTCTGGGGAAAGAGAAAATAATGCATTTTTATTGGGCGATATAAAATTAAGTGTACTAAATAGATATAACTATTTGGAAATCATCTTAAGTAATCACAGAAATTGCTTAGATGAATGGAAGAAAAAATTGATAAATGAAACAAAGAAAACAAAGGGACTGATAAAGAAATTAACAGTGTTTTTATATAATAAATATGATGTAGCTAGAATTGTATGGAAGGGAGTGGCAGTATCAGGGTTAACATATGGTAATGATGTGTTATGTGTGGGTAAAAAGGTGTTAGATTACTTAGAAATAGTACAGAGAGAAGTAGAAAGACATGCCTTAAATGCAGATGTGTGGATGCCAAAGAAGGCAATTCAAGAAGAAATGGGATGTCAAGTTTTTATATAAGAGATGCAAAAAGCAAAATGAAAATGTTCAGTAGATTGCAGTTTATGGATAATAAGAGAATAGCCAAAATAGTATTTATTGGGGTTATGAGCAGAAGATTTGGATAAAGAATTTATGTCAGTATTCTTATACAAAAGATGGGATGATTGTGTTAGGAGAATTGTTGAGTGTAATAGTTGCAAGGAATGGGATAAAAGAATAGATCCATAAATAAAGACTATGGAGTTGGAGAGATGGAGAACTAGTATGGAGAGTAAAAAGAGTTTAAATATATATAGAAGTAAACAGAATATTGGGTGCAAGTTAATTTATTATGATAGCAAGGAAAGTAATTTGCAGTTTAAGGCTCAAACAGGATCTTTAGCAACAAGGGAATATACACATAAATGAAAAAATATGGATGATTTAGTCTGCAAGTTATGTAAGGGAGGCATAGAAAATATTAGGCATCTGTTAATTGAATGTAAATGCCTACAAGCAGAAAGGGTACAAATAATGAAGTTGTGGGAGAATAAATATAAACAAAGTAATTATACAGAATGTGAGGTCTTGGTTTTTATGCTGGGTTTGGGAAAAGATAAGCAGGATTTAAATATAAAAGCCATAGAATTGATAAATATTATGTTGTGGAAATAGTATAGAGCAGGATAGAGAAGAATATGGGAAAACAGAGTGGGGAATGGAAAGGTAAGGTGGTTAACAGGTTTCTGTGGGCATAGTGGCCAAGAGATTTCTGACTTTGAGAAAGGAGAAGCCACAGTGTATCACAATAAGATTATGTATTTCAAGAATTTGTTAGTCATGTGGTATATTTCAATTTTAATATCAAGTATATATCATAGAAAGAATAAGTTTAATATCTTATATTTGGAGAATAATTGTCTGTTATTAGGGAATAATAAGCAATTATATTCATATCTATAGTACATTGAGAAATGAATTTTAATTGATAGCAAGTAAAAACAATGTTCAGTAATTATTACTCTAATTATTATGCAATAGTCCAAACATTTCAGTCTAACTAATAGTTTACTTTTTAATAAATAAATTAAAAGCATTTTTAAATTTATGTATTATTTTTATATTACAGCTTGTAAATTAGAGTTACATTTAATTATAGTTTGCAATTTTCTTTTCTTAGGATTTTGTATTTAAAAAAAAAAAGATAACGTTAATTTCAGTAGTAATTAATTATTTCTCTCTAGCTCTTGGCTCAATAGCTAGGTCGACTTGTTAGTGAGCAAACAACATTTGACATAACAAACTTACTTTGACTGAATTCATTAAGTTCTTTTTATGATTTTTAGCTCTTACAATCATGCTAATTACCAATTCAAATTTTTTTTCTTTCCCATATCATGATCCACAAATGGTATAACAATTTTCTTCAAAGTTTTTAAAACTTGTTCTCAATTTTTGTTGCAATTTACTTTAAGATTTAATATATATTAAGGCTATAACCTTAAGACTATACACCTAGATGTGACAGTAGGGACCTCTACAAATCTTAACACAAGATTAATTACTTTAAAAGACAAGAGCAGCCACTCTTATCTTCGACCTACTTTTTAATTATATAGGCGAATCTAGAGCATTTTGATTTGAGAGCGTAAAGCTATTAACTACTTCACTGATTAAGTCCACAATTTCTATGCAAGCTAACATATGCAAAATCTTTCAATTTATAGTGAGTCAGTGTTAAGATTTATAGAGATCCCTACTGTCGCATCTAGGTGCGTAGGCTTAAAATTATAGCCTTAATATATATTACTTAGGTAACGAGTATGTGCTTAACAAATTATTAATTACAACTTTAAGATTTAATCTTCTTACATACATTTGTTTTTTTATCCAACATATTTGAAATGTTTTCTAATATCCTCTTTCTTTCTCATTTGCCACTTCTTTCAGTTCTTATTCTCCTAAAATGTTACTGCACGTATGACAATTATACAGTCTTAAAATATCAGCAATATTCAATTTCATATCAGTGAAAACATAATTAATAAATTCTCAAAAATTCAAGTACTAAATAAATAATCAATTTAGCTTTATTACTCAATAGTTCATAAGTAAGTTTGAGCATTGGAAATGACTGAACTGTCATTATCCATGGATCTTGAACTTAAGGACAATTTGAGTACTGATGGCAAAGTTTACCAAATAAAATAATGGATATTATTAGTACTTTCTATGGAAAATGCCACATCAATCAATAATAGAGTACTTTTATACACATTTAAAATATATAATGACATGGTTTTGATTCATAACTTCATTCTTGAATAATAGTTATAAGAAATTAAGGAACATAATTCTATGTATATATATATATTGTACATAACTGAAGTGTCACTTAGTTCCAAGAGGTAATCAAGGTTATCTTAGCTTAACCTTTTGTTTAAAATTTCGGATTTAAAAAAAATAATGATGATAAAAATGGAAATTAACTTAGGTAATTATTAAAATAGGATATCTAAATATTTTAATAGTGTCAGTTGGTTTGATAAGGGATGTTAGGTAATAATTTAAAATAAGCAAATGTTAAAAAATAATTGTGAATTGATAAATAGTATTAAATGTATTCTAAAATAACTATTGTATAATCCATTCTAATGTCTAAAGAATAATAATAAGATATTATTATTAAGTTGGAATAATTAAGTAATAAATTTTAAAAAATGCTATGTAAGTTTTTATTTAAAAAAAAGAAATATGAATATTTATTATTAGTTTTGTTGTTTAGAATTCCAGTTATAAAAGTTAGTTAGATTAAATAATAGTCAACATATTATTGTTGTAATTCTAAAAATAATTTTAAACAATTAATGTAAAGCCAGAGGTATGTGAGAATATGTGCATGCATAGACATGGAAACATAAGAATAAAAAAATAATTTAACTCCCATATTGTTTAAAATAAGTAAATAAAGTAAATGTGTGGATAAAATTATTTTAAATGAAATATAGTAAATAAAGTAAATGTGTGGATAAAATTATTTTAAATGAAATATTTAAGGGTTTAATAAAGGGTATAACTTTAAATTTTATATTTATTACTATTGTGTTATGTAAAATATCATTAAAAAACATTTGTTGCATAATATTTGTTAATAATAAAATTTTGACTTTGCAGCTGAAGGTCACGTGGTATGGGAAAATTATATTGATTACGTCAGTAGATTGATTCCTCAGCTGGTTTGTCAGAATATTAAAATTTAATAAAAAAATAATTTTTATTGGTTTTTAAATGAATTGTAGGTGGATAAAAAATTGTGAGATAAAACGGAGATTGAGGGACCATCCAGGAGCTGATCTTGTTTTGATTCAACTGATGCTGGATCTTAAAATTTTGTTAATAAAAGTAATTTTGTTAAAAAACAATTGATATTTCTAAAAAAATACAAGTATGTTTAAAATATTTAAAATCGTCCTGTAGTGATGGAGGGCTAAAAAGAAAAGGTAATCCATTTTTCTGACAATTTGAATTTCAGTCAAGGCATAGAAATTATAGTAAAAAAATGGTCTAGAATAAATGAAGCATCTCACATATTATATGACTTTAACTTGTTTAATTTTCTTTACTTGGAAATAAGGTTAAGGAACAAACTATTAATCATCTCCATAGATAAGCGTTCGGTTGTATTAAATTTTTTTGAAAATAAAATGCTAATTATTTTTCCTATTAGATTAAAAGTATATGTAAAAAAAAAAGAATTTTTTTTTTAAAGTTTAAAAAGAACATTATAAAGAAGCTGCTATGTTCGATTACAGTGAAACTATAAAGGATGATTTATTTTTTTTAAAAAAAGGAAAAGTTATTACTTATATCTTGACATATATGAAAACAATTTGTTTAGCTAAACACAAACAGATTTTATATACCTTTTAAAGGATAATTCTTATTTACACAGTAAGAAAGGACACGTATTTGAAAATAAAACTTTAAAGCAATTTGTAAGGATTAATAATGAATTTATAGTTATTGGGTCCATTATAAATGGTCATACTTGTCAGTATTTAAAAGTAACTTTATGGCATTAAATATAGCATATAAATGGAGAAATGTCTTGAACAGTAAAAAAATTTTCTACTCTCATATTTAAAAGTAAGCAAAGGAAATTAATTTTAAAAATAAATACGTCTTGGAGTATTATTAGGAAAAGTTCTTAAGAAAAACTATATTTCAAAAGAAGTGTTTTTTCCCAAAAGAGGATAAAGAAATTCAGATAGAAAGATATTCTTATTATTATTATATGCAATTTTGAACTCAGGATCCTATAAATAAATTAAAGTGTGTTCAGCTGAAGAATTTATTTTGTTTCATGCCGGCTTAATCTTATTATTTAAGTTTTTTTTTTTTTAAATTGTTTTAAAAAAGTATTATTAAGGAACTATTGAACATTTTCATTTGAAATCATTGCCATGTGTATAAATGTATTAGTTGAAGCTTCGAATTCGGATAGATATCTTAACCTGGATAATTTGTCTACACATTATGAAATGGAAAAATCATTACGGAGCTGAAATATGAACTTGAGTTAATTTATTATTATTTTTTTTTATGGTCTGCTTTATTGGTTTAAAAAAAGAAAAGAAAACTATAAAAATATTTATGCTATTAAATTTTTATGTAACACTTTTTGCATAAATATACAGGTAAACTAGGGTTATAATTTTAAAACAAAATAGGTTTATTTGAATGAGCAAATGTTTCTTGCCATTCTTAAGTAGATTTAGTTTATTTATCAAGCATTACACTAGCTGGTTTCTATGTAATAATTTTATTTATAGAGATTTAAATATCACAGTTTTATTTTCGTATAAATGGGATGTTTTACTCAATTTTATTTTAAATTTACTAGAGAAGTTTATCAGAGAGTATCCATTCATTTGTTTTATGAATGTTATATTAATAATAACTATAAATATTTTATATTCATTGAGAAGTAAATATTCTTGCATTTAATTTACAATTTTAAAAGTCCACTAGTCACTATATTTAGCATTTAATATTTTGTTATGTGTGCATTGTGCCTTGCCTAGAATTTTATATGCATTTAATTTTCAAGTATTTTCTACAGTAGTCAGTTGACACATAGTTTGCTTTGTTGGTTCGAACATTGGATATACATTTTGTATTTTATAAATTTCTTGGAAATAACTTAGTTAGTTTAAGTGAAGTATATATCTTGCTATTAGTTAGAATTTGTTAGCCTCAAGAGTTAGGCTTAGTTAGAATTTTTGAATATGCCTTATGAAGTAGAGAAAATCCTCCATCCTTATTGTATTGTATTTCCATGATTTGATAGTGCTTGTCCCCAAAAAGAGGGTATTGTATTGTATTTTTCAGTGATGATGATCACATTTATAAGCATTGGAAATCCCATGAGAGGATTGTGCTTTTCTGGTGTGTGTTTCTGTTCCCAGATGTACTGAAGATGAATTCCAGACATCTTAATTTTGCCTCATAGTTAGGTATTTTTGAAAACCACCACATTCTTTTCCAGCTCTGAGGAGCCTAGTATTTTTATATTTTTTGCCTATCATTCATGATGATTTAATGCTAATTCCACCACAGTAGGTGATGTTGCATTTGTTTTAGATTTGTGATGACAAGATATGCTTGTTTGAGGAAATGTATTTCTTCATGTAGTTGTAGCTAATTTAAAGGCTCATAGATATATCAATGTTTGAATTGTGTTGCTATGATAGTTTTATCACGCACAAGCTAACCAACAATAAGTTATATTTATTTTAAAGTATGTGAAATATGCATATGGTATAAGTGGCAATTCACACATACTAATTTAATATTTTCATCCAGAATTTCACCGCTGGATTTGTAAGTCTGTTACATCATTATCTTTAAAACATTGAGGGAATAATTTTATGTGGACTAAAGTTATTTAAAACAAAAAAAGTATAAATGATCTCTGATGAATGATTGTCCCATACACTTAAGTTAGTTTAATTTTAATATTAGCTTAATCTGATTTAAACCTATCTCTAGCTGTGATAGTAGTTATATCCATGAAACTAGTGATGATATTTTTAAAAAGTATTGTTGAATATGCTTTTTCCAACTTAGTGTTTGTTAAGTTGAGGAGTATAAAATTAAGCTTAGGGTTTTCAATATAAACCTAGTTCTGTGTGTTATTCTGATTAATAGATGACACAATAATGTTATCAATTAGTCTAATAAAGAAGAATAGTAGTGTGCTTATTAAGTACATATGATAATTAAAGTTTAACATATTTTTTTTTGAGAAAAATATAATTATTAAAAGAAAGTAACAGTGAATAACCTTGGTCTGTTATTAAGTGTATTAATGTAAGTTAAATAAAACTGTTAAGAGTCCAAATACTTATATTAAATCTTAGTGCGATATTGGCAATGTTTGTATTCTACTACATTTGTAAATATTTCTTCTTATTATTAATAAACCAAATTATTATTATTTCAAAAGTTTCGTTTTGTTTGTTTTACTTTTATATGAAAATATATTATTGTCTTGGGTTCCAAGTTCACAAAATCTTAAAATTTTAAAGTTATTGAATCTTCAATTCAGAAATTTACAAGTATATTCTAAGTGAATTAAATATAGTTGATACTGTCTTGAAAATTAAAAAAAAGCTATGTTAAAGTAAATGATTCTCATATTGAATCACAAATACAGATAATTGCATTATAGCAGATACATAATTAAATACTTAGTTAAAAGTTTATTTTTTTAAATTATCAGTATATCTTTCAGACTAAAGATTATGCAATATCACATTAACAATATTAGTACTTCAGAAGAATATTTTAATTAATATTATTTTAAAAGCTGCACCTTATCTTATATTCACTGCACATCATCTATCACCATCTTAAATCTGATATATTTAAAGAATTCTAATTCATTTGCATTTGAGGACTTTAGTGGTTGTCTGTAAGTATGGAAAGGCATTAAAAGTACCCTTGCTCTTTTCTCTGCTCAAGTAATATCTTAGATAATAGGCCATTATTAGTTAAATTTAAATTGATTCATTAAATTTTGTGAATTAATATTTGTTTTGTTTATTATTTTAAGATTGAACATATTATAATTATTTTATGGTCAGCTAAGATGTCACTTATTTATTTATTAATCACAGTAATTCTTTATTAGGCAACTTAACTTAAACTTTAATTTTGCACAAGAGTGTTAGTTTTAAAATCCCTGAGGTTATTTATTCTTGTTGTTTTAGTAAATATAATTCTGTAAGATAATATTTTAAAGCAAAGCATCATAGGTTTTATTCAGAGTGTATAATTTATTGGTAGGACTAATATGGTAAGCATTGATTAGTGATTTTAGATAATCTTTTGTATGGTTTATTAAAATATTAATGTGCTGTAGTAGTTATAGTTCATCAGTATTGGATTTGACCTTTATTTGATTATACATCTCTGGATCATCATCTCTTTTCTTTAAATTTATTGTAACCCCACTGAACCGAGTCGTTTAGAGTCTCTCATTTATATTTTATTTCATTTCATTTTTATTCCATTTCTTTTCATGTCATTTCTCATATCTTTCTATCATCTCAGCTATTAAAAAACATTCGTTAAGAGTTTCTTCTATCATCTCATTTCATTTCTCTTTCTTTTATTCCATCTTCTTCTTATATCTCTCTTTCATATCTTTCCATCATCTCATTTCTTTTCTCTCTCCATTACATATATCATTTCTATTATTTTTCCCCATTTCTTTTCCTCCTTAATTCTTTTCTTTTCCATCATTTATCCTTACCATTATCATTATCACCATTTCATTATTAGCTTTTTTTTTTCTTTTCTCTTTCTTTTTCCCCCACTCTCATTTCATTATTAGCATTTTTCTTCTTTTCTCTTTCTCTTTCCCTTTCTTTTTCCCCTCTCTCATTTCATTATTAGCATTATTTTTTCTTTTCTCTCTCTCTTTCTCACACCCCCTCTCTCATTTCATTAGGATACAATTTATTTCTCTCTATACCTCCCTTATCATCTTCTCCCTCTTCCTTTCCACTTACCTTTCATCATCATCATTTTTACCTCCATTTCATAATTTTCTCCCTCTATTCTCTTCCTCTTTTATTTCTGTTTCTTCTTTTCTCTTTCTCACATCCCTCTCTCATTCTATTCGGTTACAATATATATATAGCCTAAAGTATATATGTAAATTGAACAGAATCAGACAACCTCTGGCAGCTAAAAATGATCATGCTCATGCAACAACAAACATTAAAAAAGGATGGTTCATCCTGCTCTTCTTCTGTTTGTTGATGCATGAGTATGGTCATTCTTAACTATTGGAGGTTGTTTCTACTTTAGTTTAATTTATATATATATATAAATAATATTTTCACTGTCTGTCATCATTAATTATAATATGAAAATACTATAACAGAGATTAAATATGTTAAATAAAATTAAATAGTCCAAGTATATTTTTGACATGTTTGCATCATAATCATGATTGTTCTGTTAATAATCTATGAAACCCATTTTTTGCTGATTTGAACTGCTCTTTAGTTCATTATATATTTATTTTATGTGATCATTTCTCTCTTCACACATTATTTTAATAATACTAGGATCAAAACTCCATATTCACTTTCATGGTTGTAAAATATGGATTCATTAGTTGAATCGGTTTTGGCCTTTGAGTCAGTCTTTTTTTTTCCAGATTAGTTCTTACTTCTCTATAGTAGATGTAAGGATGGTCCATTTTGCTATATACAACTGTTAGGTCAATCCAATTTGTGTATTTTGTCCTTGGTATTGTTAAGTAATCTTTTTAAATTGATGGCCATTCTAAATCCTTTGTATCAGCAGATTTTTATGATTTTATTTCCAGTATGTGAAAGTATAGTAGCACAATTCTACTTTTGTTGTTCCTTGTATTCTCAGTTCCTTTTGAAATATTTCTTTTTAATCATTCTACATATATGTATATATATCACTGTGCTATAACTTAATCTTATCAAATCAATAACATAAGTCTCTAGATTTTCAATCTTATTAGTATAAGTAGTTATTGGATGTAAGAAGATTTTTAAATCTGCAAATTTATGTGATGTAAGCACCTGGGATTTCATGTTGATGCATCCTCTAATATTATATATATGTAATACGTAACATATTAATAAGCAGATGTGATAATTTAAAAAGACAATGTCATTATTTGATATAATAAAACAGTTATTAGAATCATTTAGTATAATTAATATATTTGGTTCTTTGACATTGCCTTTAAGAATTTAGATTGGTATAATCATCGCTTTGAAACATTAGCTGGATAAAGATCTGATCAAGTTTAATTCAGCTTCTCTGATAGCCTTTCTTCTCCAAATCACACTAAAAAAATTTCTTATTTCTTCCATCCACTACATGTTTCTGTAAGTCTTTTTTTTAGAATACAGTTTAAGACTTCAACCATTCGTTTATTATTATTTTTTCCACCACTATGTCCAGCCCCGTATATATATTAATGGATTTTTTTTTAATCCTGATTTTTTTTTTTATTGAAAATTCCTGTTAAAATAATAACTTTACTTCTAATCAGCTAGGGGTAACTGAGTAGCACAACATTACCTTTTACAAAAATATCTTCATTTCTTATTATAAATTTCTGTGTATGGAAATATAAATTAGTAGATGAAAGAAATAAAGCGGTTGTATATAATTAAAAAGGAATGCCTCCTGCCCAAAATAAAGTGAAAGTGTAACTTGGAATTGTGTGTATTTTACATATATTTCAATTATATAAAGAATAAGGGGAAATGACTGCACCACAAGAGGTTATATTTATAAATATCAATAAAATTTAGAATGATCAAAAATGAATTAAACAAATATTATTATTGCTAAAAAAATTTAAATATATTATTTAAAATTTAAATAAAAGATCTAAGTTTCTGACATAAAACGAAGCTGAAATATTTATTTCAAAACCAAAGCAAAAATGGAAGCAGAAGTTTTTTTTACATTCTTCTAATTAAAGTTAATTTAAATGTTCAATTAGAAAATGCTTTTAAATTGCCAATGGAGATTATAAAAGATTATTTCCATTGAAGTTTTGTATTAAAATAAGGTCAATAAATTATTTCTGTCTCAAAACTAGAAAGTAATGTATTTATTTTATATTAATATAAACATAAAAAAACAAACAACTATTGTATTAATAAGATTATTTTATTTTTTAATTACATAATGAAGGAAACATTATTTAATCCTCTTATTTATCTATCTGCTATGTCCTGAGGGTCTCTAAAGACCTGTCAGAGCGCTAAATAAAGAAACAATATTTATTAAAAGAAACAATATTTGAAGTGCATATATAATAAGATTTATTTAATAACAAATAATGTGATAAAAAGCTAATAGTCTATTAACATTATTCATAAGCTGTTTATTTTCCTGGGTGAAAATAGTCTTGTTTCACACCAGGAGTAATACAGTTATTAATTATTTGTGCTTTCAAATCAAATGTCTCTTGAAACATAAATAAGCATATCTAATTTCACATATAGAAGAAATCTATTAAAATTTGCAATATCAGTGCTTACTTCAGCACACCCAATTTATACATTATATATTAACCATCTCTGTTTCCAACTTGTCTCTTGAGTTTTGGTTAAGCTTTAGTTAATTACTTTTCGTTGGTAATAACCTTTTCAATACAGAAACAAATAACTGCTTCTTGCTTGCCACTATTCCATTTTAAACTTAATCACTGCTAGTCATCTACTAGTTTACCATTGATCATTCTTTACTGCTGATCTGTTATCACTTCAAATTAACACTAACTTTAATCGGTCTAACCATTTTAATGCTTCCTCCCTCTTCTTCATTTACCAGGAGATAAATATATACGATCTAATTTGTATGCAACTAGCTTTATTTGCATACAAATTCTATTCTAATTTAGTCTATAATTTTAGGACGATCTCCCCAGCGAATTTCTAGAGTAATTTTCCAATAAAGGGAATGTTATTAAAGTGAAGAAATCTGTGCATATTTATAAAAATAATCTTTTATTTACATTTAATGTTTTATACGTGTGGACATTTCACTATTTGAACAATCATTACCAAATAATTATATATCCAAATT
Organism: Epiperipatus broadwayi; assembly: GCA_028023455.1. Classification (NCBI taxonomy): domain Eukaryota; kingdom Metazoa; phylum Onychophora; class Udeonychophora; order Euonychophora; family Peripatidae; genus Epiperipatus; species Epiperipatus broadwayi. The sequence goes on from JAQFVV010012497.1 coordinate 1,094,078, forward strand.
AAATCCAAAAGCTTGCCATATAATTCTAGCTTAGACAAAATTTGTCACTCCCTGAAGATGCATGATATAGAAATCTAATAGATGAATTATCATTGTTTTCTTACAATTTGAGCTATACTGTACAGCCAATTTGTATAGGTCAAAAACAATTCAAAAGTTATCTAAGTCATTTATTATATAAGATTATTGAATTTACTTTAAAAGAATGAAAATCCTATTGGTTATTTATTTCAAAGAAAATTTAAAACAAAACAATTATCATTGTAATTTATCCAGCTAAGGAAACAACTTTGAATAAATTAGTTGCTAATTAATTGAATATTATTGAGTAACCAATGCTTAGTAGAAAATATGCTAATGAAAACCAGATTGCATAAATTTCCAAGATAATTTGTGTTATCAATTCATTAGAAATTGGAGCCTAAAGGAAATTGGTGATTCATCTAACAGTCTCATGAGAAAAAGAGAGAAGTTAAACATAATTTCACTTTCTTCTTTTAAAAGAATTATTAATTTATATTTAAAATTTAACAGAGTTAATGTGTTATGTCAGGCATGGGTTCGCTGGTATAATTGGGCTTGCTTAACTCTTCCCATCTGCAGCCACAAACTGAAGTATAAATACCAAAAGTAAGAAAGAGAAAAAACAAGGATGGACTTAAATTTTAAATACATACTTACAAGACAAAAGGTTTACATAAAATAAATTGTCAGGATGTACCTGAGCTGGAATTGATAATATGGTAGCAGATATTTTGAGTCAGCAGCCTGTAGAGATAACAGCACAAAATCCCTCACTGGAAAACATGGTGGTCAACACAATATCACTAGCTATTGATGATTCAGAGGAGGAAGGTCTCAAAAATTTAGATAACTTTCAGAGGGTGGAGTCAGTAATGAACAAAACCAATGGATTCAGAGAATATACTACAAGTACAAAATAACATAAGTTATTGTGGTAAAAAACAAACTATCCTAACAACTTACGGAAGATAAATTAATGCCTAAAAATCTATGAGGCTGCTTAAATATATATATATATTGTAACATCCACTACTTATTTAGTGTTTTAAACGAGTTAACTACTCGTACTCGATGACCAAATTACGTCCTATCTATTAAATTTGTTTCGTCATACAATTCAGTAAGATTTAATGGACGCAATTATTTTTCCTGGTCACACAACACTCTTTTAACTAATGTAGCTACTAAAATAATGGGATAAAGTAGCTTTTAATTTATTTGAAAGGTGCCAGAATTCTATATTAGAATTCACTGGCAAACATCCCTTTTTTATTTATTTAGCTACGATGAAATTATCTAGAAACTCTGGAGGATTGAGTTTCAATACAGCATTGGCAAGGTAAATTATATTTTCAAATCATAATTAACTTTAATAAATTTATTAATAATCATTAATAACATATAATGAATAGGGGTATTAGAAATAAAGATTTTTATTTTAACAAATTAAAATATAAATAATAAAAAAAACAAAAACATTATGATTTAATTAATTGGAAATATGACACACACACTAATCTAGATATGAATTAATTAATAATAAAAAAAACAGTTCAATGATTATAGTTCTTAGGTACACAAGAGTCTCTTGCAGAATAAAATTTGAAGTCTTGATCAGGATTATTTTGATATCAATTTTTATAATTGTTTGCAAACTTTGTCACAATTAGGAAAAGTTACTCTTAACTTACCGGTAAGTTGGTGTGTGTTTTGGGGATCCCGAGCTCCTTAAATTTCCATCGGTCTTTCCTTCCGGCATCTTCCATTATTGTTCCGTTCTATAACCAGAGAAAAGGCATGGCTGTCGTGACCCTTTTATTGCAAAAAGCAGTCTTCTCAGGGCCCGTTTCCATTGCTTGCTTGATGACTGGGTACTGCAAGTGGCGTACCTGTGCAGACGTATATTCCCGCCACAGGTTATGCTCTCGGAAACCTCCAGCTTTCAGACACGTAACTAGAAGGTATAGAGAAGACCTAGATCGAGGTTGTCCTCCTTTTATACCCCAATCCAGTTTTGAAACTTCTGCGCATATCTTTTGTTTGTTCTTTTATCAGCATATAAGATAGTAATCTTCTACACTTTCTCTTAAATTTAAGTTACAAAGTTATTTTTTTTTTAGCATAATTCTGCCATCTTTAATTATTAAAAAGATTTTTCTAATTGTAATCTTTTTACTTTTGGAATTTTTTACTTTTCTATTTGCAATCTTTTTATTTTTGAAATTCTTTTAACTTATCTGGATCAGTAATCTGCATGTCATTTATTCTTTCCAATTTAACTTTTATTTTTAATTACATAAAAAAAATACGAACGACCATTTTAACTTTCATTGTACATTTTTTTTTAAAAAAATAAATTATACTAATCAGAAAAAATCTAAAAATGTTTTTCTTTTAAAAGATCGCTAAATTTTTTTTTTTTTTTTTAGCTTTTAAATATCTTACCAGATGCCAATATATTTGTACCATATAAACAAATGGTACAATATATCTGTTGTTTGTATGGGCATTACGGATCATGAAAGATGGAATATGCTTTATAGAAGTCCTTTCATTGGCCAGGAATGTATTCTAGTATCCTCTCCATATTGCATAAATGTCAGACCTGCTCCAAAACAAAGCCACTCAATAGGTCATACAAAGGAAGCAATCAGCTTATCATTCCACAGGTCCCTAATGAGCTATTGGCAATCAACTACTATGGACCCTTGCCAGCCTTTAGACCATGTAGATTTTTGGTGGTCACATATGATTTATTTTCTAAATACATTATGGCATGTCCATTACAATGGGCAAATGCAAGAAGCACCATTAAGGTCCTACAAAACCAGCAATTTCTGAGGACAGGAAAACCTCAAGAAATCTTGACAGATCATAGCTTTCCATTTATATCCAAAGAATTGAAAACATTAGTAAAAATAGGATTTGACATGTAATGGTGTCAATCAGAAATCCTCAATCCAATCCCTATGAAAGTCATGATAGAGCCTCTTCCAATTATATGCAAATAAGAATCATCAGGCCTGAGTTAACCAAACAAAAACTGTAACGGACTTCATTAACAGGATCTGTAATGAATCTACACCATTCACATTGATTCAGCTGCATTTTTCCATGACCCACTAAGGATAAAAGCATCATTACCAGTTGTCCCAGAAGGGATAAACATTTCACATGATCAAGGAAAGGTTTGTTTCTGATTGCAAGAGATGGCAGAAAAGTGTCAAAGACAAGGATACAGAAACCCTGTCAATTCAACACACATGACCGAGTTTTGGTCAGGACCCTGCATGTTAGTAATCCAATGTGGAATCAATACAAAAAAATTTTAGCATTATATAAAGGACTGTTTATGATTAAGTGGAAAATCGTGGACAACTCATTCCTACTGGAAGGCAGACAATGAATAAGGGGACATATATTGCCCGAAGTATGACCATTTAGAGAATAAAGGCAAGAAGTCACCTAGATGGTTTGATCTTGTTAATGATAGACCACTAAATAAGACTGGTTAGTTACAGAAATACTAATAATCAAGACTCAAATGATACTGGGCAGAAACTGTCAAAACTAAATGAACTGGAATTTTGTGTATTATACATTATGTATATTTTTTGTTTGGATATTACTAATCAAGTAAAATCTTTCTTTTGTTTCTTTTTTTCTAGACTATATGCTTCATGGATTATTTTAAAAAGTCAATAGAAATTTTAAATGAAATATTTTCGGCAATTTTTAATAAATAATATTTATATATATGCACAGATAAATGTATATGGTATTATTAATTATAAGTTTATTTTAAAAGAATGATAAAGCAAAATGTGTCTTTTATTAACAATTATAAAGTGGAAATGACATTATTTTAAAAAAAGAAATTAAACTCTTATAAACACATCGATTAATTAAGGAGATAAGTATTTGATGTAATTTAGCCTCGTAATCCCTTTCAAGGATAAAATTTTGTAAATGTTATGATCGGACAAATAAATTGTGGACAAAACTGGAGTTCAAGAGTTATTGTCCACCAATAGATTGAAACAATTGACAATGTATCTGTTTTTTCTGATAAGCTAATTCCAGGAACTGTAAGTAGGAGTTGTAAATCATTGCATTAATTATTATTGCTGAATTATTATCACTGAAGTGCTTTAATTGAAATTTTTGCTGCTGATTAATCTTTGATTGTGGTTCCATTATATTTATTGTGTTTGGTATCAAAATATCATGTAGGAGTAGAGAAACTGCCAACTGCTTCATTCTAGCCAGCTGGAGATCAAAACTCCATAGAGAAGATTGGAAGAGAGCCATCAATGTAGAAACATCTTCAGAAGCATTGTGTCCATTATATGCCTGAACAATAATACTCTTGTGGAGAACTTTGCCATTAATAAACAAGTAAACCACTATCTGATGCTTCCCAGTGAATTAAGATCAAAATGATTAAAGCCAGCTGCCACCATAGCTATAGTTCAACAAAGTTAGCTAAAAGTATACCAGTACCTAAAGTCTGAGCTCGAACTCAGTCATGAAAGGGAATCGGTATGACCTTTAAAATATATTATTATAAATGGTAGTATTAATGTTAACTATTTATCTCCATTATACTAAAAGTATTTTATAAGTTATTGTTATTATTGATTTTTTTGTAAGAGTATATCTCTTTATAAATGAGTACGACAAGATTGCTATTTTGTTTTATTTCATCAAGCCGCATAAATCTAAGAGAGTAGTAAATTTTTATATAAAGCAATTAGCTTTTTATAACAATATTTGGCCATGCTTATAAAAACTTCATTTCCATACCTATAAATATAAAAAATTACAAAAATAATAATTTAATCATAGCTTGGTTGAACTTGAATAGGATACAAAACAGGCTGCATAGACTGAATAAATTGTCTTTTTATTATCTTTTAATTTAAGTTTACAGTTTTAAGCAAAATATCCTCCCGGTTCAGGGAAGGATAATTGAGTGTAATGATATAATTGAGATAATATAATTTTACTTTGGGTGGTTCTGTCTTTAGATGAGATTCATTTGTACTTAAATTTTATTTATTCATAAATGATAATGATACTGTTTGCAGTTGCAGGTCCCTTGCATTCATTATTTTTCTTAGAGCAGTAGTATGTGGTAGATGGAAATTCCTACTGTATATTATATGCTTGTATATATGTCTTGTATAATACTATTTGTGATTGCCAATTCCTCTTATGCTTAGTTCCTCTGACAGTAGTATTCCTAGCTTACATGTATTTATGTATTCATAAAGATGTAATGCAAATGTTGTTTTCCTGCCTCTTACATTTACTTATATAGCATTTAGTTACTTACCTGCATTACAAGCCAAAACTATTTATGGTAGTACAGTTCTTTAAATAGTTTATGCAATGATTTATCAAGGTTAATGAATTGAGAATATTCTCAAATTGTAAGTTTATTAATTTTAAAATTGTAATAATCAGTTGTTGTGGCTCATTAATCTATGTGGCGAATTTATATCTGTTCAGAAACAATTAAGAATATATTGTACTGTATCATATCTATGCATAAAATTGACAATAGAATCCATAAATAGCTAATTGTATTAACTTATTTTAAAAATTGACAGGGCTATGAAATAAGCATGTAAATTAAATTCCAGATGAAAGGAAAGTAACATTACAGTTTCTATCTTGTATGTTATAAAAATGTATATACGTGAATAAATTGTAATGTCTCATTATCTTTAGCATTTATTATTTTGCAATCAGTAAATTAATTGGAGTATGGTAGAGTCTTATGAATCTAGCTGATCTTAGCAAGTTATAAAAAGAAAAGGTTGTATATCCTGTCACATTGGAATATAGAGATCCCATACAAATTACCCTAAAGTAATTTGCATGTAAGTTGTACATTTTGACAGTTACAATAACAATATCCTGTATTTTATATGTAAATTATGATTATAACTTAAATTGAAAGTAATTTAAATGAGTTGTGTTTCACTTCATGTATATACATGTTTGTGGGGTTACTAAAAGTGAGGATTGAAATAGATTAACTCATTGTTAAAAAAAAATTATATTGATTTTTATACCTATATCCTGAAATTACTTAACAGAAAAATTAAATATATGAATTTGTTGGTGGAGAACTAATTGATTATTCTATGATTGATTTTGAAATTATTAAATGGAGAATAAAATATATGAGCTCTTTATTATTATAATCATCTTAATAATTTTATGCAAGATGGAAATTTACCATTGAAATTTATATAAGGCTGTAACCTTAGTACATGTGCTATGTGCGCTTAATTTTATTATGAGAGAGACCTCTACAAATCTTAATGCAAGATTTGACTTTATAAAGATAAGAGCGGCCTCTTATCTTCAATCTATTTTTCTAATTATATAGGCAAATCTAAAGCATTTTGATTTGGGAGCATGAAGCTAATAAATTCTTCACTGATTAAGTCGACTATTTCTGTTAGACATTAACATGAGGTCAATATTCAGATCTTAAATTTAGAAATATTTTGAATCAATTTAAAGTTGTAAATATTAATACTTGTTAAGCGCAATGAAATTTATATAATATAGCTACAATCAATCTACTTACACTTTGTTGCTTTAATAAATTGTTACTTATTAATCTATTTGTTCATTTTGTTTTATATATGATTAAATATTATAACCTTAACACAAACATATGCTAGTTAGAAAAAAATATCCACAGCTCTGAGAATGTGGGTGTTATGGTAAAAAATTGGTAAATGATGATGGTTATTACCTTAAATAATTCTGAGTATTTTTAAGGAGGTTTGGCACCTGGCCTTTCTGCAAAGAGCAACCTAGAACAAACAAAATATCTGAGAGTGATAGTGATTATAAAACCATTATCATCATTCCTATTGTTGAATTAATTTTGGTGGAGTTAAACAGAATTTATAAGCTTTACAAATCTATGTAGCGAGATATTTCTATATTCATAATTATTGATATATGCTTGAGGAACCTTGAATATCTTATATTTATTATTGGTTAGGGTTGAAACCTGAATTACTGAAGTATTACTACTACATAAGGTTAATTAAGAATATAAGGAAGCAGTATATGCATATTTACCAGTACAATATATAAGTATTCTATTGCATTTTATCCTTTTGCGAAACAAAATAATATTTACAAATACATGTGTATATAAGCATGCATATAAGCTATATATAGCTACACGATAATATATACTTTCAAAATCATATCAATATCAGAGTAAAACATTCAAAATAACTTAATATTTTCATAATTTTTAAAAAATTATTTTAAAATTAAATGGTTAATATATATATATAAGTTCTTTCAAAAATATAAATCTATCCACAAGATAATTAACATATAGTTAAGAAAGAGGCAATTTTCAAAATGTTTAACACTGAAATGAATTTCTGGGTTTTGAGTATGAAAATTAAAAGGTACCCAATTAATGTTCCCCAGTTATATTTTTTGTAGACATAACTATAAAATTAGTACAGCAAATCATTATGGAAATATATGAAAAAATGTAGAAAATTATTATTTTTATTTAAAATGTGTACAAAAAAGAGGGCATGTCTTATATGCCAATTCATTCTATATGCTGCTGCATCTTATACATTGGTAAATATGGTATGTGAAATGAGGAATTGCAAAAATCCATATCTATATTATTATTACTTTTCTCTTTGTTTTTATTTTTATGATAATCAGAGACATAAATTTAGTAGACCAAATATAGGAGACTTCAGGGAATGAACATAGTTGCATATACTTCTAGAAATGTTTTTTTTATATGTATACACATAAGGAGAGCCAATTTATTTTTGCAGTGTAATGCATTCTAAATTCCCCCTCCCCCCAATCATGAATTTGCTTCTTTTTTTTTAATGCTTCATTTATTAAAATAGTCAATATTTTCAAAACAAAAATTATACTTAGCAATCTTTATTAATCTGATAGACACTTTAAACACTAACAAGAATTTTAAAATATATTTAAAATTGTTCTATACAAAAAATAAAGAAAAGCATTTAAAAGACAATTGGGTTAATCAATCAATATTACAAAAGTATAAACAAACAAAAAAAAACTTATGTATAAAATAAAGATTATAATTTTTAGAATTGGTAATTCACCTAATATATATAAACATATCCACTAAAGCAGTGGTTTTTAAGCATTCTTATTTGTAGATTTAGTTCAAGTCATATAAGATAACAGCACAAAAACATATAATTTACTACTATTCAATTAGGTTTCATTTGCAGCAATGGAAAAGATATCAAAATCTTTCTGTAATCATATTAATAATTTGTATTAGTCATTCATTAGTCTAGAGATTATCCAATAATGAATATTTTTGTAGGACGATTTTCACTATACCACTCTCATGCAAAGGTATGTGCAAGAGATTGTGGCCTGGTTCAACTGATGAATGCTGGTTGAACTCAAAATGTGCATCTTGGAGATCATAGATCTTTTTCACGTCTTTAGTCACTTGTTTATGATTACATCCTTTCACAAGGTATTAAAAGTTGATTGAAATCAGTTCCTATTTGCATGGGAATGGTGTAATGAAAATTGCACTACAGAAATATTCATTTTCTGTAAACAGTTTTATATAATATTTTTTATTTCTAAATACTATGTCAGTTGCTGTGTTCAGGTAACCAATCGATTTCAGATAGTGGAATGATCTTCATACATGAAAATCAAGGTGAACAATAAATAAAGAGTGCCCAATTAAGAGTTTCTCCTGCTGCCTTGTAGTTTAATACTGTTTCTAATACAAAACTATCTTTTCTGCCTTCCTCTCTTCCTTTGTCACTTAAGTTAGTATAGGCTCCATCATTAGCCTCTCATGCCATCAGTCATCTCCCTATACTAACTTTGATTGTGGAATTGTATATTTATGTGACCATGTTCCCATCCATTACACACATAGCATTTCAGATTCTAATTCCCTTTTCTTTTAAGCTCAAGTTCTCAAAAATTAAGAAATCAATAATGGAGACCAGTCTTAGTAGGTTGGTTTTCCCTTAATTTTACAAATACTACTGAGTTTTTGGGAACTGGATTTGATGAAAATTCTAACTGGCAAAGATTTTTTTATTTAGGCAGAAAAATTGCTATAAACATGGATGCATCCACACTCAAAAACATGGGATTTAACAGATTATATTATAGTTAGGATTCAAAATACAAAAGAATTTCATATTACACAAGCACTTATAAGTGTAGATTGTTGGATATATCATAGATTAATATGCTCCAAAATTGAAATGATAGATGTATTAAAAAATAATCTTATTCTAGTCATATACACAAGAAAGTTGATGTTTGGTCATTAAATGCATAAGCGTGGAACTCTTTTTATGAATATATTATGGATAAAAATAAATATTATTGGGTTCACCAAAAGAATCATGACTTATTTTTTGACAATGATATTATTAGTAATTTGATTAAAAGGAAATATGTTGTATTTTCTACTTGGAAGCATAATTAATTGCTTGTGGAACTTCATAATAAATATAAAGATCTGAAGGCAATGATTGTAGGAAGATTTAAAAATGATTGGTGGATTAAAATTGCAAAGAAGATATAACCTTCTGCTAATTGTTTTTTTTTTTGATACACTGAAAACACCAAATGGGCCTGAGAAACAGTACTTCACAATCATATTAAACTGTATTGTTATATATTACAGTTAGATGATAATCACAAAGTATTTTTATTAATAATTGAACTGTCCTCCAGCTGCCATGTTAAATAAATCTAAAAAATTGTTAGCATTAGCTAGAGAGCAGTTCAACTATTATTAAAAATACTTGATTATTATCTGACTTTACAAACACATGCATATCCAATATATAAATATTATTTATTATTACACACACTCACACACACACACACATATGTATATATATATATATATTCATACTTGTAATACTAACTACAATAAACATTCAAAGAAACTCTCATATCCATTTCTTATGTTGGCTGTTATTAAGCAATTACAATAAATATAATAATTGTATTATATTCCTTTATTGATATATGGGTGGAATAACTCTTTTTATACAAATTTTTATATACAATACATTTATTTATGTTTAGAAATTAGCTGTTCAGGGAATATCAGGATTTTATGAAGGAGATATTGCAAAAGAAATTATATCTATTATTCAACAAGAAGGAGGTGTCATGACTTTAGAAGATTTAAAAGATCATAGAAGTACTTTTGAAAATCCAATTAGTTTTGATTATCATGGAAAAACCATCTGGGAGATGCCACCCAATACTCAGGGATTAGCAGTACTTATTGCTTTAAATATTCTTAGTGGTTATGATATGACTAGTAAGTGAAATGTCTTTACAACATTTTCAGTATACATTTTGATATAATGTTGATATGAAATAAACTGATGAAAGGATTATATTTATTAAAAATAATATATACATAATAAATGGTTAATTTTTCAAGTAATATGTATAAAGCAAGATCTAATCTTTTATACCATGCAAATGACCACCAGTTCCATCATAATACATATTAGCTGAAATTTGACATAATTAAGCTCCAAGGCCTTACAGAGCATAAAAAATGTACAATAGTCCTTTAATATTCACTTTTATTTTATTCTAAACCTTTACATGGATTCCAAAATTTACAGAGAATAGGAAATCCTATTTAATATATATTTTTCATACACAGACATATATATATAATGCATATGTTTTTCACATGTATGTGCAATATATATTATACTAAATGAAATCTTTAACTATGATGCAACTAATCAATTACAACAGCAGAATTATGTAATTTAGTGTAATATTTGTCTCGTTTACAGCCAGCAGAAAAACACTTAAAACATTGACAAAAATAGTTTAAAAAGTAGACTAGTGTGTATATTTTTAACACACATTGCTATGTCCTGAGGGTATCCAAATATCAGTCAAAATAAATAATAACATGCACAGAAGTAATAATAATGATGTAAAAACATTAAGAATATGGTAGTCCATAAATTCAAATAAGCTACAATTTATCCTCTAGTGGAAATATATATTCATACAAGGAATCAACTAATTTCATGTATGTGTTTTCAAATTTAAAAATCTCTTGTGCATACACATACATATATTAGCAAATATATATTGTCTTTTTATAAATAACTATTGTTCAGAAATAGTTATTCATAAAATGTCTAATGGACAATGTACTATTTCTGTATATAAACTTTAAAGTTCATAATTTGAGTGCTTACTTAGCACACACAATTTATACATTTATTTAATCAAAATTCGCTATTATTTCTCACGGTTTGGTTAACTTAGTTATCCTTTCTTAGGTAACTACTTTTATCCAACAACAAATATTCTTTCCTACCACACCACATCTTTTGTATGGGAGTTTATTTACTCGACTAATTTGTATGTAAATGCCTTCATTTATACAAATTTTATTGGCTATTGTGGCCATCTCTTTGTAGATTTGCTAGAGAAGGTTTTATTAGGGAAAGATAAGTGAAATAATCTATGTATTTACAAAAATAAATGATCTTATTTACACGTTTTTCACAGACATCCTACACACACACATATATATATAAAAACAAACTGGAGATAAAATTATTTAAAGATTATATATATTAGATTATAACTCTCTTAGAAAGAAAAATATTTTGGTATATTTCTATTTTATTCTTGATGAAAATGATCGAGTTATTTGCTTTTTAGAATTGTTGTTTATTTGAGAACTTATGTGCTGGATTAATAGAAACTTTTGTTTGACTAAATTAGAATTGTTGTTTATTTGGGAAATTATGTGCTGGATTAATAGAAACTTTTGTTTGACTAAAAACCAATTCATGGTATTTCTTTTGATGGCTTCTGAATTCTTATAACCAGTAGCTATGATCAAAGTTTGTCATCATTCATGTACAACAGAAACTGCTTCAGCAAAGTTTCCTCCAGGTAATATCCATATGCACAATTCTTTGCCAAGTCTCTTAAATCAGCACATTACATTCCTTTCCCTCATTTAATGTTTATTATGTAAATGAAGGCACACTATGTGTTTAGAGAGTTCAGGGTTAGAACGATTGGTCAGTGCTTTGATTAAATCTGAAAAAGGTAAACAGTCCTGCGTCTTCAGGTTCACAAAGCCAGTTTGTAATCTTGATTTTTTTAGAACTGCTGAAAAGAAGTAATGTGACAACTTTAATAGCACCATCTTTAGTGTTATTAATTATAAAGTAGATTAGGCCACCTAGAAGAGTTATTAATGTGAAATTTTCCTGATTCTCAACTGTGCCATTGCCATACTATTTACGGACTAATGACTGAATATCCTTAAATTCATTTCATTAAAACTTTATAATGAAAGAATCAAATTCATCCATTAACTTACATCACATATAATAATCGCTGCTATTAATATGAAATTTTAATGCTGTAAGTTAATGAATTGGAATTATTTGTTCAGCCATCCAAGTCATTTATAAATACTAACACTGAAACTAAATTTGTTAACTAATCTATTCATTGCATTATTTAAAGTTCACAATTTGTAACTTTTACATTTTTCTATCTGAAAATAATCTTTCATTTGAAATACTTTATACTGATTTGTGCTCTCATTAATCATTTATGTATAATAATTTATGTATCAAAATTAAATGCTCATGCACTATGAACATCATAAACATTTTGAATTATCTGTTTTTAGATAGATTAGCAACTGAATCTATTATTTTGGTTGACAATTTAAATTTTAGCTATCATTATTTGTCTGACAATATAATCTATTTTTTAAACTACTCCTTTTAAGTGCTTCACCCATGCAGACTAATTCCTGTTCCTTCCTACAGTCCTATGCCCTTTAACAGATCTCAAGTATTGAAGTAGATCTGTTATATTTAATCAGTAGTGTACTTAGAAAGATATTGACCCCTCTGACTTCCACAGATAGAGGGTGTCATTGATATGAGTTTTGTTGTTGTGTACAAAAAAGTATGTATTCAAAAAAGGATCAAATAAAATATTCATCTTAGATATTAAACACCTAGATATGGTTCATCACTGATAAGTTGAATTAGGAGTGCTAATATATTTTCTTTACTCTACTCCAGAGTCATCCATTATAAACTTGAGCAATAAATGATCATTCAGTAGTTATGTCTCATCTAATCTCATTAACCATTTAAATAATGGTGGTGCTGGGATAGAATGTTACACTTTAATTAAATTTTTCTCATGATACTAATTATACATATTTTTAAACAAATGTCCATCAATCCACCTACTACAATCAATCAAGAATATCTTCTTGAATGGTTTGGTGTGGAAAGTGTATTTTCAAAATATAAAAAAATACTCCTTTAGCTATCTTTTCTAAGTGTACCCCACTGATGACTTGATATTTTTTAGCATTGTATTTAAGAATATTCTTTGGGCATGGAGTTTAAATATCAATGTAATCGTAAAATTGCATATGTATTAACAAATAGTTCATTGTTTGTACTGAGAAACCCTCAGGCTCCTTTAGTTCTCTTTGATACCCTGATTAAGCTTTAGAAGTGAACTGCAATATAAATAGCAGTTTTCTAATGCAAATACTATCTCATTTACTTCATACATTGAAGAAGTCAGCATAATATCCTTGATAGATTTTAGGATTATCATTCAGCACAAATAATTATTGGTATTAAAATTAGTTCTGTAGTATACAAGTCTTGTCTATAGTTTGAGGGTATGCATGCCTTGAGGAATTTGTATCCTGTGTAAGAACTCAAGAATTGGCTTATATATTGATGATATTCTCATTCTATTTTTTTAATTCCTGTCTTGAAAACTAAAATAGACTATTCAATCTTCTAAACCAACTTTATATTAGCCCATCTCCTACCCTACGATTTCTTTTTTTTTTTTTAATAAATTTCTTTATTTTTAAAGACAAAATTCAGTTTCATGAATAACAAACTGATTATATCTAAATATTTTTTTTACTATCCTCATTTTAGGATCTGAATGATTGAGCCATGCTAAACTCAAAAAGTTAAATCATTTGTTCCGAATTTCTTTATAGCTATATTAAATCAAAAATTTGGTTTTAATACTCTTATTTGGTCTAGAAAATGCAACTATTGCATTATTTTAACAGGTGTACTTTTAACTAACTAGATCTGAATATTTATAAGAAGTATTAAAATAATACTAATTAAAAGTTAAACTTCAGTAGGTATTTATTAATGTAAAGATAAAGAGTACACTTTAAGAATGGGGATTTTGTGTAGCTAGTAATCATTAATTATCCAAGTTTACGGTAAAATGAAGAATTTGTTGTTTTAAGCTAGGAGTTTGATGATTTGTTATTGTTAATATTACTTACCAATGGAATAAAGTTGCCTTCAATTAATTTAGATTGAAGATCTTTTATTACCTAGGGATCCGTCTGCAGTAGGTTTATAAATAGTTCTTTTTTTTTTTACTAAGCATTAAATAATAATAATTTTAATATTTATAAGAGGAAAACATGTTTTAAATTTAATTCAAAATTTATGGGAAAAAAATTCTGATTAATAACATTAATATCAAACCATTCTTTTCTCTACGAGCTTCTGTATATTCCTTTAATTGCAGTAAGCTTACAAGTAGGTTCGGTTTTTTTTAATCAGCTTTAAAAAAATTAATTATTTAATATTTAAAATAGCTTGGACCATCTACATAAAAGCAATCACCTGACATTTACCGTAGATAAATAACAGCATCTTTCGCAATTTTTTGTTCTATATTCCTCTTCTTTAGGGGGCCCCTATGCAATAGTTTAAATTGTTATAGGCTTACAAATAGATAAATTTCTTTTATTCAGATTTAAAAATTTAAATACATAATTTTAAATTGTAATAGCTTAAACCGTCTATATAAAAACAATTTCATGAACTTGAATATTCATCTGGGACCTGCAGTAGATAAATAACCACCTTTCATTGCAGTCTATATTCCAGTTTTTTAATTAATTAAAGTTTTGCATTAATACATATTACAATTCATTTCAAATTATCTTCATGGTCTTTACCTTGCACAACTCACTTCCATATCTTATAAATTAGGAGGAAGTGGTAATAACTCATAACAATCAAAAGCATATTTTTTGAATTTCATCACTTTTAAACATCGTGTTTATTTCTGACTACATGGCTGGAAGTTGATAAAATATTGCTAAAATAGAACATAAATTGATTTATTCATATTTATGCAAGTGTTTAAGCTGATTTGAATTTCACTTTAGTTTACAAGTAAAAAAGATGGTTGCTGAATATATTTTTTTCAACAGGTATAAGCCAGAAATTGATTTAAGAATAAGTTTTCAAGTACTAAGAATAAAGATTTTATAAGCATCTGGTAATCACAGGTTATTCAAATTTATGTTAGAGGGTAATGGAGCAGAGAACTGCTCATTTTATATTGTTTAGTTCGAGTTTATTGGTTTGTTTTTACTATTATCATTCTTAGCCACAAATATAAAGTGCCTTCAGTTAATGAAGAACTAAAAGTTCTAAAATATAATTTATAAAATTATATTCAGATCTATGTGATTGACTTGAGTTCAAAACCTTTAAGCTGATTTGAATTTTAGTTTGACAGATAAATGGAATTGTTTACTGGATGCCAAGCCTCATTGATAAAGACAAAACCAGACATAAGTCAGAATGAAAATTTTATTAAGAATAGGGATTATATATGTATTATGGTAATACTGATTATGTA
Organism: Epiperipatus broadwayi; assembly: GCA_028023455.1. Lineage (NCBI taxonomy): Eukaryota > Metazoa > Onychophora > Udeonychophora > Euonychophora > Peripatidae > Epiperipatus > Epiperipatus broadwayi. The sequence continues at coordinate 1,109,900 of JAQFVV010012497.1, forward strand.
AGTTTATAAAATAAGCAACTCTCCATACAATAGTGCCACTCAGTGCAAGCCAGAATAATCAATAGATGCAAGGTTTGTGCATAAAATCTCTATCTAGTGCCTACTCATCAATATCCCCAAACTAGTTTCTAGATTATGGCTTTCATCAGTGAGGATCCTTGGATCTGAGAGCACTGCACCTAGATCTTAGGATCTAATGCAACATTCCAGCAGCCACCATTTATCTCTATTTAACTACAAAATTATGAGTCTAAAATTGAAAACATTTTTTTCAATCCAAACTCATTAGCTTATATAGGTCTGAACTCAGTTGAGTACCCATACATTTTGGTGAGTTTGGTTCTTTAATAACCATAGCCACTACTATCCTATTAGGCAGGATAGGTATTAAACCACTAAACATCACATGATCAGTTTCTTATGCTTTCTCAAGCTGTTAAAATGGGCAAAACTCTCTATATAGTAGTGTCACTCAGTGCAAGCCAGAATAATCACTGATGAAAGCCACAAGCTAGAAACTAGTCTGGGTATATTGGATGAGTAGGCATTAGATAGGGATTTTATGCACAAACCTTCTTGCACCCATTGATTACTCTGGCTTGCACTGAGTGGTACTACTGTATGGAGAATTTTGCCTGTTTTAACAGCTTGAGCAAGTAAGAAATGATAATCATGTGATGTTTATTTAAGTTTATGTTAGATGGTATATATTAAGCTGGAAATTTGGTGATTAGTTGTTAATGTAATTATTTTATACAATAGGTGCTAAAGAGGGAAATTTAAAATATTATGCAAATGATAGATATAAAAAAATGTATTAATTACACCTTATTAATTATATCAAGTTTTGGAGTTAATAATCCAACATTTTACCATTACACATAATCTAGAAATTTATCCTATAGTAGCTAATGAGAATTTATTACAGTTTACAGAAATAATTTATCAAAAAAAAATTAGGTTATGTTGTTATGAAAAAATTAAGCAGGTGTTGATTTATTATAAATGAATGTAATTCTAAGATTCCCAGTTTGAAAACCAATATTCTAAAGCATTTGATTATTATTTAAAGTTTTCTTACATCAAATATAATATTGAGCTAGCATTCTTTCATGTTTGTTTATCAAGCAATTTATCTTCTCATTTTCTTCTAACTTTCAAATTCAATTTTTAAAGTCTCATTATTGCATAAATTTTAACATTTTCCATTTTTACTAATTTATCCTTGGTCTTTTCCTGGTGTTTTTTGTTTAATTTTCTCAGAAGTGATTGCAGTTGACTTTTCATCAATATAGGATTACGACAACTGAAGATTCATTAAGAAAAATAAACCCTGAAAACATTCTATAAGTAAATAATTGATTTGTTTTATTAAAACAATTAATTTACATAATTTTTTTACTTCTGATAATCAGTAAATGTATATCTATATATTTTCAGAATTCAAACATAATTCATCCGAATATATTCATTTATTAATAGAAGTTATGAAAATTGCTCATTCGGAGGCCTTCCAATATGTTTGTGATCCACATGTAAATGCAATCCCTATAGAAAGATTTCTGGATCCTCAGTATGGCTCTAATAAAAGAAAACTTATTCGGCCGAATAAGTAAGTTACATATTTACAATCACATAATTTAGCATAAATTTATCAATTTTTTTGTAAGTTCATTAAATTTATATTTTTTAAAAATTTCAAATTAAAAAATATATTTATCCTGAACTTATAATATCATCATCAAAACATATATATATTAGAAAGTTTACAGCATAAAATATGTAAATGTATTGAGAATGAAGGTTTCTCTAACTGACATATAAATATCATTAAAACGTTAATATCTCATAGAAACTTGTATGTTAATCAGACAAAATGAATTCCACTTAATTCACAATCTAAGAAAGACAAGTTTAATTAATGATAACTGCAATATATATATATATATAATAAGCCCATAAATAAATTATAGCTATTAAATGTGCAGAAAATATAACTTATGGAGGAACTGTTACATTTGGACTTAGTTACGCTGTGAATAAGCTTATATATGTATATACACATAGAGTTGAAAGAAATTCTGGTAAAATAAATTGGATTTTGGAGTATGTTGTTATAATAATTGTTCATTTAATTCTTCCAGCCTCTAAAAACAATGCCCAACTCTGCTGATTCTTTTTCTGATAACTATCATATTTTTTTCTGATTTTCAGTTATGGAAATCTTTACAAATCAGTCTTTTTCATCTCTTTTATAATAGTATCAAAAAATCCTCATATTTTTAATTTTTTTATATATATGCTATTCACTGACTAATAAGCTCATCCTTTAGTGATCAATTAAAATAAAATAAACCCACATTGAATTGAGCTGATTTTAATAATTTAAATTTGATTAAAGCTCCTAAGAAACATCATTTCAAAATGATGCCTCATTTAGAACATTTAATTTAGTTTGTATTTTGAATTAAATGAAAAATTGAATTGCCCCCAATCCTTTTTTAATCCTACCATATGCTACCAATGTGAAAATTTAGTTTAAGTAAAGCCTAATATTTTTTGTTAGAACCTTGATATATATAGTCAGAATTGAATATATTTCATATTATTAAAAGAATCTCTACCTAAATGCTTTCATATATATTAAACTTTTCTGTATACTCTCATCATATACACTTCAATGCAATTTTTATATAATTCCTCCTTTATTTTCCTTACAGTTTCGACTATCCTGCAGTCTTCATCTGAGCTACAACATTTAAACATATAATTATTATTTTATATATATTTTTTACATTATTGTTCATAATTACATCTAATTTTACCCTTGCATCTTTTATTATTTTTACCTCTAATTTATCTATCATTCTACTTTCATACTTTTATATCATTATATATTTCTATTTCCTTTTCATTTCCATTATCTCAATCTTTTATTACTTTTTCTATTACTTCTTTATAATTCTTCTATATCTTTATATATATACTTTTATTAATAATTTCTAACTTATTTTTATTCCTATCTTTATTTTTACTTTTATTTATTCTACTTATCTTCTATTTAACTTGCACATTTTCATATGATTGCAACAGATTACTTTTTAAAAAAAATTAGCCTCTTTTTCATATATTCCTTTAATGTAACTCCCTCTATTATCAATTTCCTTAACTTTTTATCCTATTTTTTAAAAAATTGTTTTCATATATATATATTCTTTTATATATACTGTTTATTATTAATATTGGTAGTTGCAAGTTATGCCCAATGTGGGTGCTTGGTGGTGTTTCTCTGCAAAAGCATAGAAATAGGTCGTTTACACAGCCCAACTTACAACCTATAGAAGTTCTTCATATTAGCCATTAGCAGTCCTAGATGGCATTGCACACTGTGCTTTACGTTACTATGGAAATAACACACTTCACAGATCGCTACTATAGGATGTGAGGGTGTATGGAATTCAACTGGCCATAAGGGTTTTTATGTGCATTGGAAATAACAATCTTACACCTTACCTGATGTACATTACATACTAATAATTGTAGCCCATTGTGCATTTTCCTACACATCTTGGAAGGTGAAAACAATTGCAAAAGGATATGTTTGAGAACCATTTCACATAAGTCATGCGATGACATGTTTGCAGGAGAATAGCTACGAGATAATGAAATGGCTGTCATGTTGTTTTGGAAATCATGTTTTCTCAGACTAGTGCATGTATTGGACGATCTTTCGGATCATCAAAATCAATGGACATCCCCATGCACATTCCAACACTACACGCTGAAAGCTTGGTTTAATCAGACTAGTGCATATATTGGCCAATCCTTCAGATCAGCAAAACCATTGACACCCCGCTGAAATGTATGTAATTAAAAATGTAATTTATAAAATAATGTTGGTTTGTAAATTTTTAAAAAACACTTTGAAAAATTGTCAAACAGAAAGCAAAAAATTATTGACCCGGTAACATTACATTATTTTTGCAAGCAACAATGCCATCAAGGGCCACATTGGACGTAAGTTACAACCTTAATATTTTTTACAAAAATGTTTTTACTTCCCATCTCTATTTAGATTTGGCTTAATCTTTTTAATTAATAAAGCTTCTTTTATTTTTCTATCCCTTCTTTTAATAATCATAGAACCATTATAACATGAATCTTTTTTAAAAAAAATATTAAATAAGAAATATTCATTCACTATTTGAGATCATATTCTATGGCACATAGAAGATACTATAGATCATCAATAAATGCTAAAAATATCTATCTATTGAGTAAATTATATAATTGTTAGGATTTGAGTTTATAGAATATAATGTAATTTAATTCTTTTTTTAAAAAAGATAATCTTTGAATAGTTCAATTGTCTAAAATTACATATTTAATCAACATATAAAATGTGATGTTTTTATAATCTAAAAATATTTTGTTTAATTCATCTTATATACTCATTTTAAGGCACTCATGGTATGACAATAATTCATCCACCAACCATACTCCCAGTTTGAACTCTAGCCAAGTAAAACTTGCCAGCTAACCAAACAATATTGGTTAATAAATGAGCATCTAGCTATTCTTACCTAGAGTAAAACAAGAATGAAAAATCATTCAACTTCTTATTTGGGATTAGCAAATCTGGTGAACAATCTTATCTTTCGCTGTTCCTGTGACTCTTGGAGAAAGATTTGCATTACAGTTGGGCCATTTAAAACCTAATTTCCTCTTTCTCTATATTGTAAATAATATTAAATCTCTAATGATAAATAAGAATAATAAATCCTAAAAATAATTGCTAATGCAGCAACCTTGTTTTATGAATAGTAATATTGCCTTGTTGGATGAGCCAAATGTAAAAGAAACTATTCTAATAATAAAATGTATAAATGATAGTATAAAATATACTGTTCATCATGCTAGACAACTAATATCATGAATGGAACTATCAGTAAATGCCCTCAGATTAGGTAACCCAATATGTACTGAAAATATTATAACTTACCAGTGCTAGTTGGCCTGCAAACTAAATGTATTACATACTTGGGCAACTACCTATGATAAATATAATTATGAGCCAAGTGGTTTTCTCCACTAATATATTACATATTTAGACAATCTAAATATGTTGAATGAAAGGTCATACTCAGGCAATATAAAATATAAGTAAATAAATAAGTTGATCTCAAATGGTTTTATAGTAGTTCATATCTACATATACAATAGACTCATAAATTTATAGAGTGCTGAATCCATAGGCTTGGGGAAAAAAAATATTATAGTGAAGTAGCACCTGGAGTATACTATAGAGTAAGATAAAATATTTCTATAATGGTTCATACAGTAGTAAATCAAAACACCTATTGTTAATAACAATATAAATTTTTTTAAAATAAACATCAATTTATATGTGGTGGTTAAAAAAAAAATTATAACAGCAATTAACATCCTATAATGTGCATTTATAATTCATTTATAGTTCACCCTTGCTATAAATCCCTTTCGTTATTGAAGCAGCCATATTGAATATTTAAAAAATTAAGTTAACCCACAAATTTTATAATAATTTGTTTGTATTATTCAAAAATGACATAATATATAGTTTGAAACATAAAATGCCAAAGAATGTAATTAAGCTGAAATAAATATATCCATTGATATTCAAAGTAATAAAAAAAAAGAATAAAATTTTAATATTTCTAAAAATTTTCATATTATTTCATAAATTCTAAATTTACATGCATAAATCTGAAAACTATACTTTTGCTAATAAATTATTTGCATTCATCATTAAATTTCCAATAAATTGTTGTATAATAACACTTATCTAAGGTAATCCATCATTTGAACACTTCGTAAAGATATTAGTACCTTTCATTTTTCCTAGTAGCCCTTCAAAGTGTTTTTCCATACAGGAGTTTGCAATGAATATGTCATCCCTAATAACAAGTAGTTAATATTGATCAATAATTAGTATAATTTGAATATTATAATAAAGACCTTCAATAAAATTTGTAATTTATTAAAAATTACTACTAAAATAGTCACTATATACAAAATAAAATAAAATGTGAATGACATGCTAAATTCATTATAGAGTTAAACTTGAGGTAGATAAGTTAGTGGTTTAGTCAGTGCAATGTAGTATTATTTATCCTATCTGTCAGCTTGTGGCAAACACTTCATCTTGTTAGGTAGAATTTACCTAAAATATAAAATCAAGTGATTACTAATAAATGAGTTTACAATTAAAATAGTATTATAACCAAATGCAAATACAACTTACTGATTTGAGCTACTGATGAGCATCTACATAGAGATCTTGTTTGAAGTGGCATGCTATTTGACACTTCTGCAGAAGTGTTGTGATGTTTGAGATGTGTCACCTAGCATACTTTCACTGTGATAAATAACTTGAGTACCTAGACATTGGCCGGCATCTAAAGTTGTATCTTTACCTACATACAATGCCATATGGGACACATCCATTATGGCTATCTGCACACATCCATTTGAATCTTTGCTTTATATGTTTTGAGGGCTCATATTGCTTCATGCTACTATGACCAGTAAATTTAGTAATAGCTTCATCAATTGCCACCTCTCGATACATTTGATATGCAGCTTTGAAATTTGCATTACAGTAGTCTATAAAGTTTATATACTCTGTCAAAATTTTTACTTTTAGCATTTGGCATATTTTTATTATTAGCAGACATTATAGAAAAAATTCTAAATTGGATCATAATATTTGCAAAATATGTTTGTCTTTGTCTCATATCAGAACTCCAGATATCATCTAATTCATATACGGACATCTGGAGACAAGGCCCACTACCATGCCAAAAAATGTAGATAATTCACGATATAAATTTACACAATCGTGAGCTATTTTTAATAAAATGATCAGATTTTGTGTTAGTGTCAATAATAATTTTTTCGTATATTTTTTTATCAAATAATAATTCAAAAAAAATATAAAATTGAATATTCACTAGTGAAAAGCTTGATACAATAATGTTCACTGGCAACACAGTCTGGTTGAGAAGATCAGTAAAATCTTGCTTTTTCCGATGTAAATTTTTGGGCAAACACAGTTCCATAAAAATGAAAAAAAGTGAGAGAAAGACAAAAAAATTCAAGTTAGTTAATTACAAAAATTATCATAAAATTGTCAATTTTTATTGTAGAAAAATAAAACTTACATTTTCTGAAACTAGAAAAAAAGATGGAAATTAAGATGTAAAAAGCACATGTGCAGACCACATACATTTCCAGCAATTTTAAAGTGAGACCAGATATTGCAAATTTGAAAATTCAAAACCACAATATGCGAGTGCAGTGATGAAAAGATTTAATATAACTAAATGTGACATAAGTTTTATAATTAAAATTATCAATACATATAGTCAAAAAGGGGTTAACTACAAATTTCATACAAGAAAATAAAATATACGGATAAATTTTAATATTATCAAAAAATATATAATAACTAATTAATATTTTTATAAAGTTATTTATAATTTTAAATTAAATTGTGCAAATAATGTATTCAAATTGATTTTTTATTTTATTATTATTAAGCTATCTAAATTGACAAACCAGACTGCAATTGTAATTAACACTATTAATTTTAGAAAAAAGATTTTATAAACATTTATATGTTACCATTATAATTTCTACTGTTGTTAATAAGTAAGATTTTCTCTAAGTATCTGTTAATATTACTACACATGAAACTTCAACTTTCTTATCTTGCACCATTTCCTTTGGTGTTTTCATACTAGCACACATATATGTAAATTTCCATGGGAATTTTAATCACTGAATGTTGTAGTTATTTTCCTTTGTAGAATTTACAATAAACATTTTGCAGTCTTAAATTTAATGGTGGTCAGCACGTTTTGTTGTTAATCATTCCATTTAAATAATACATTAAATGAAGAGGGCACTATACTCTTTTCCTTTCTAGGCTTCCTACTCACAGTCCATTTTGTTTACTGCTAGTCCAAAACTTATTTATAAAATGAAGTAATGTTAAAATTACAAAACTTTTAAAGGAAAAAATGTTTTTTTCCTTATGAAAATCATTTGTCTCTATAATAACATAAATAATAGTCTAGATTTTTAAACACTGGTTTTTTTAAACATGTGATTTCTTTCTTCCAATTTTAATAATGCATTGTTGTCATCTATAATTTAACAAAATATTTATAAATGATTCATTTATTAAAAAACAAACATATTTTTATTAAACATTTGATTTTGAATTGTTCTCTTTATTTAGCAGTTTATAAACCATAGAAAATGACAAAATGAAGATGTGTGTATACCACAATATATGTGTATGTAATCCATATAAAAAGAATTAAAACTTCTTTTATGTTGTTATTTTTAAACAATAAAAATTTATTATAATAAGATATAATAAAATATCTATATATACAACAAAAAACATGAAAAAAAAAATAAAAATAAATTTTCAATAGAAAAGCTTTTTTCGATACATACAATTTGTATCTTTTTCAATATGTCTGCTGACGATTACCGTTAAATACATATAGCGACATCTATTCATAATAAAACCAACTAAAACAATATCAACATCATTATTTTACAAATATATACAATACAACATAAAAATTATATATATTCCTTCATTGAGTATAGGATATTCAAATATACTCAAAAACATATAAAATATATTAATATTGATATTTTACCTATCTATCTTTCCATTCATCTAATTTTAGCCAATTATTAGTCAAATTAATTGAACCTTTATAAATGTTCATGCAATTACTACCATTATTTTTAATATAACTAGTTTCATATACGTTACGCTCTTCCGATCTTTCAAGTAATTTAGTGCAAATATATTTTTAGTACAATCTATTTTATGACCATATTCCAAATAATGTATAAACAAAGCGGATTTATCATCTCTCCTATTTATTGCTGCGTTATGTTCTTTAGCTCTTATTTCTAATTGTTTACATGTATGTCCATAGTATACTCTTTTACAAATACCACATATAATTTTATAAACCATTCCCTTCTTATATTTTAAATTATCCATTATTTTATAGTTACCTATTAATTTATCCAAATAAATATAGGTTGGGCAAATAGTAAAGATTTGGATAAATTAATAGGTAACTATAAAATAATGGATAATTTAAAATATAAGAAGGGAATGGTTTATAAAATTATATGTGGTATTTGTAAAAGAGTATACTATGGACATACATGTAAACAATTAGAAATAAGAGCTAAAGAACATAACGCAGCAATAAATAGGAGAGATGATAAATCCGCTTTGTTTATACATTATTTGGAATATGGTCATAAAATAGATTGTACTAAAAATATATTTGCACTAAATTACTTGAAAAATGTTAATAGGCGAGCAGTATATGAAACTAGTTATATTAAAAATAATGGTAGTAATTGCATGAACATTTATAAAGGTTCAATTAATTTGACTAATAATTGGCTAAAATTAGATGAATGGAAAGATGGATAGGCAAAATATCAATATTAATATATTTTATATGTTTTTGAGTATATTTGAATATCCTATACTCAATGAAGGAATATATATAATTTTTATGTTGTATTGTATATATTTGTAAAATAATGATGTTGATATTGTTTTAGTTGGTTTTATTATGAATAGATGTCGCTATATGTATTTAACGGTAATCGTCAGCAGACATATTGAAAAAGATACAAATTATATGTATCGAAAAAAGCTTTTCTATTGAAAATTTATTTTTTTTCATGTTTTTTGTTGTATATATAGATATTTTATTATATCTTATTATAATGTGTATGTAACTGATGAAATCTCTTACATTAACTGTACAACTCTGAAAACTTATTAAATCATGAACTTTCAGGAATTGTGCATAGCAAATGTATAACATTTGATTAAATAGATATTCTCAGAAACAATCAATTTATTATGAATACATCTGCTTCAGGAAATAATGAGTGTTAACATATCATTAAAATTTATTTTACAGAAGTAATCTGTTTCCACCTACAATGTTTCCAAATGGCCAAGACACTAGTTATATGACAGCTTTTGATAAAGATGGCAATGCATGTTCATTAATTTTTAGTGTTTATTTCACTTTTGGAAGTTTACTTATTCCTAAAGGATGTGGTTTTGCTTTACATGTAAGTATTTAAAATAATATTTTAACAATTTCTCTTATGATTTAAACTAAAATATAATCACATATCTGTAGGGCTAAATATGAAATAATATTACAAATAATTATCAAATTCCTACTTGAATTAATCATTGAAAAGTTAAAATAAGATAGCAGCACACACACAAAGAACACTTATTTTCATTTGATTATCAAAGCAGTGTGTTAATAGGTTTCACATTTGTCTTTATATGTGATTTATTTATCACACTACAGCAAAACACAAAAAATGGAGATTTAAACAAAAATAAATGAAACAAAAGCAGCTGTTTACTATTATCTACTATAAGTTTGAATAATCATTGACTACCAGATGTCCTATTGTATTTTTAATTTTTGGCCCTCATTGGTTACTGACTTTTGCCTTCATTAATAGTAAAATAAAGTTAAGATAGTTTCTGGATGCATTACTACTAGTTCTGAAACCCAGGTCTCATTGATAGATAAAAGCTATAATTGGACATCTGGTGATTACTGTTTAAGTATACAGTAACTGGTACTAGAGTATAGAGATGTCATTGTTATATTATGTGAATTGAAGAATTAAATGATTTATTATTATTATTGACATTCCAAGTCAGAGAAAAAAAAAATGTGCTTACAGTTAATAAAAAACCAAAGTTATTAAAATTTTTAGATATTAAAGTGGAGTCAAATCTATAAAACCATTAAAGGAAATTAATTTAGATTTAAAACATTTGGCTAGTTTGAATTTCAGGTTCTTAGTTTGAATGGTAAAATGAAGTTAAAGATGATGGTTGGATGCATACTTCCAGTTTTGAATTACTTATTAAGACGATATCAGTCTGAGGATTTAAAATGTAAAAGGGCATTGGTAATTACTGTTTATTCAAGTTCAGAGTAAATGACATTAGAATAAAGATTTTCATTATATCATATATTATATGAAGAATTAAGTGCTATTACTTTATGGATTCAACAATACTTATGATGCTAAAACAATGAATGGCAATAAGCAAGTATTTATTTTCTCTATGAAAATCAGATAGATTAGCATCATTATGTATTAATAATTTCATTCATATTTAGCACAACTATTTTATTATGTTTAAAAAGAAAATGATATAGTTAGAAAATATAATATTCAATTAGATAAAATAGTTTTTAAAAAAAGTTTTTTGAAAACTCATATATCTAAACATATAAGTACATTAAAGATAATGCTAATACTGCTTTATATATGAAAATATTAAAAACATTAAATATAATCTTAATGCACTTTGGTGTTGAGCATCTTTGTCAAAAGCAACGTTTTTATTTTGAATACAATGATTGCCTTTGATTAAGGTTATATTTAATGTTTTAAATATTTTCTCTGTATGTGAAGCATTATTATTTTTGATTTATTACATTTTAGTAATAGTTATCATTGTTTATATGACTACTTTAATATCTCTTTAATATCTATACAAATAAATATTAGTTATTCTTGAGCCTGGGCAATTAAATCAAAAGACAATCTATTTTACAATTAAATGATTTTTTTATTAGTAATCATTTATAATCTACAAGACATGTGATGAAAGTCAAGTAATGTTGTTTTTGATAAAGCTGTTTTGGCTTTACATTAAATTCAATTTGAATCAATTAAAATTAATACATGTGTGTGTATTTTCGTTAAATTTTATAATCACATAAAGATTACTACCTAAATTAAGGACTAGTCCACCATATATATATATACATACATACACAGTATATACATTAACATTAAACACCTATTATTATTTATCACTTTTGTTTAATCTATTGCAGAATCGAGCTAATACTTTTGCAATGGTTCCAAATCATCCAAATGAAATTGGTTCTCAGAAACGAAGTTATCATACCATAATTCCTGGTATGATTACGGATACTGTTTCAAATAATTTTTGGGGGTGTTTTGGTGGAGCTGGTGGGTTTGGACAACCTTCTTTTCATATACAGGTTAGTGTTTCAGATTTTCATATTTTTATCTAGCCAAATAGACTTTTACAGAACAATTCATTTTTGCAGATTCTTATGAACAGTCTTCATTTCCACATGGATCCTCAAGAAAGTTTAGATGCACCGAGATTTACAATTGCTTCTGGAGATTTTTTGTAAGTATTAATATTTTTGTAATACAGAATGACTTTTAGATTTTATACATATTATGATTTTTTTTTTCTATTTCAAAAGATCCTCTCTAATAGTATATGTTCTATTGACCATTAATAACTGATTTGTAAAAATAGTGATTAAAAAAATCTACACAAACACTGAAAACGAATAATAGTATATAATTTTATAAAGCAGTGCATTTTAAAATTAAGATCTGCTTTCAGATAATTCATTTTATTTTATTTTTTTAAGTTCATTAATGGTTTTCTTTAAATCTTTAAAATAATTTTTTTGTTCCAGAAAAAGTGAACCCAGAGTATATTTAGAAGAAGGTATCAATCAAGAAACCACAGAAGAACTGAAAGCCAAAGGTCATCTTGTGAAAAGTAGCTGCTCCAATTTTTCAGAGAGGAAAATGTTTTGTAGAGGTCATATGATTACTCACGGTCTCTTAGGGGAAAATTATTCCTGTAAAAATGCTTTATGGGCTGCTAGTGATCCAAGAGCAGATGGTTGTGCTATTGCTATATAATGCAAGATAATACCATTTATAAAAGAGCTTTATCTTAACTAATTAGGATGAAGAATAATTCAGAAAATCAAATTATTTGGATGATTAAAAACATATGAAAATATCCAATTTATTCACAAAATAAAATTATGTAAGATTATTTGTATTGTATTTTAATATATGAAATATAAAAATAACAGATACAAAAAATGATTTGGAGAAACATCACTACACTCCCAATGTAGTTTATGATATGTTGCAAAACATAATATTGAATAAAATAACTAAAGTTTTTATGAAGTCAATATTTATAAATATAAAAAAACGTACAATTTTTAAAAATCACAAGAAATTATTGGATTGTCATTTTACTTTAGACTAAATAATGGGTTGTTTTAATCTCTTAAGATGTATCTAATGATATCTTCACAATAAAGAATCTTTTTTGTTTTTATGTAAAAAAAAAAAATTGTTCTGATTAATAATTAGAATGCAGTTTTAAATAATCATTTTTCAAACCCATTAAAATATGTTGATTTGTTTTAGGTTTTTTTTCTTTTGTGATAAACCTATTATGAAATAACTTCTTACTGCACATATTTTCAAACAAATAATCAGAAACTGCATAATGAATCAGGGTAATACTTCAGCAAAGCAATCACTACACAAAAAGTAAACAATTTGGGGGAGGGAGGTGACAAATGTTTGAATCATACTATACAAACAAAAGACTTAAATTGTTTATATTTGTACAATTCAGATAAATTTATTCAAAAAATGCATAAATGCAAGACCATTTGTTATCAATCTTATATAAATATATAAAAATAAAACTGTCAAGTCTTGAGATAAGTTTTATCACCTAAAGCTTATCTCAAATGAAAATCCCCTTTCTGGGTGTTTAATCAATAATTTACAATCAAAGAATAATGGAGAAAAAATAGAATTATTATAAGGTTCCAAACATTTTTTTTTTTTCCAGGTTCAATTAGTGAATTCTCATCAGAAGATTTGATCGCTGAATCCATTTGCTTCATAAATGAAATTTATAACGATCTATGTAGATGTGGACAAATAAATCATGAAACACATAGTTAATAATTGTCAAATTTATGGCTACAGTAGCAGAATTGAAGGAGTTAATAAAACCACTAATGAATCTATCTCCTGACTGGACTTTCTACAAATTCCTTTAAGTTTTGTTAATAGTTCAAGATATCTAAAAAAAAAAAAAAATCCACACACTAAATATATACAAAAGCTATTTATAAACAACCTTCAAAAATATATTCATTAAAAAAATTTATATATTTGTATTATAAAGATTCTGTAAGAAAAATATTTTACAAAAATTCTGTAAGAAAATTATGGAACAAAACTTATTTTTTCTTTTGCTTCGCAATAACAGATTTTAATTCTTGAATTTCATTTTCTTGGAGATGAACTTCCGCAGTAGTTTCTGATAACTGAAATGAAAAAATGTTATAAATTTATAAAATTAATGAAGTAACTCAAACAAATGTACTGAAAATACTTACCATATCTAATAAAATTTCTATTTTAATTTTCAACAAATTATTTTCTTCTATTAATTGTTGATTTTGTTTCTTTAGTTTATTAATTTTATGCTGGGTAGTGCCAGAAATTCCAGATTCTAAAAAAATATTTATGTTATAAAGATATGAATTACTGTTAATGCATTAACAAAAGTAAATATATAATTAAAGTTGATGATATCTATAATCTTTAATTTATACATTTAGCAAAATAATCAATGGACAGTAGAATGCAATCAATGTGTGCAGATTCTTGTAATTAATTTCTAATATTCCATTTTTAATGAAGTGACAAACAAAAATGTGCAATTATCCAGTATTTATTTATCATATGGATTTTTTTTTTTTTAGACAATTTAACTATTAATAAGATACCACAAAGGAACCCATAAAGAACCCAATCAGGAAGTAATTTCACTAATGTTTTTAGTAAGATCTTTAAATCTGTCATTGTAGTCATAAATTCAACTGACATTAATTAGGTTGTGTTTTTTTTTTTTTTACCATCCATGTAAATCAGTGGTTGTTAAACTTTATTTATGAACCAGATGAGTGCAAGACCATGGGCTGTCATGAATCTGATTCAATTGCACTTAGAAAGATCAAATCCAATTGGTTAGGGTTGGAGAATTCCATTTTTATGCCGTAATTCTTCAGTTCTAATAGATCTTAAAAGTGGATCTTAATTTAATTCTTAGTGGGAAACTATATCTTGAGTTACTGACAAGTCCAATTTACTTAACAATTTTTTGAACCTTTTCACACATGAACTGTACTAATTATATAAGTTCAATGATGCTGTGTTCAGTACAGGAAAACTCTCAAACCCAAATACAAGATAGAAACTTTATAAAGATAAGAGCAGCCATCTTATCTTTAACCTAAATTCTGATTTATATAAGCCAAACTTCATTGAGCTTATATAAATTAGTACAGCACATATGTGAAAATCCTTTCTATTCAATTACATATGTACTACGCACTTGATAAATAAATTTTGGAGTTAGTAGCTTTTTATGAATTTTCGATGAAACAACTTTTCTTCTGATATCTGGTGGAAGAATATATGTGAAAAAAAAAGAAAGAAATCCATTACAAAGGAATAAATTTGAATATGTGGATATTTCTCATAGTAATATTTAACAATATCCAGAAGTTTATTGTGGGAACTTTTTCTTCACATAGGAGAACAGCATTTCATAAGAGAATATAAATAGTAATAAGGAAGCTGTCCATAAAATACTTGTATCATATATCTAAATGGTTTCAGATAGCTTTCCAAGGAAGTTGTTCTTAGAAATTAATTTTGATCTAAATTTATATAAATGAGAAAAATAATTTAGCTAAGATCTAAGATTACTCGTTAGCAGCATGAAGTAGGATTGTGTTTTAGTCTACTATTGTAACATTCAGATTATAAGATATTTCACTATAGTTTAGATGACAAATTGATCATATTATCTTTATTGAAATAGAATAAGACTCCAATTTTTGAAAATGATTTTAAATCTTTTCATATTATTAAGTCAAAGTAATGTCATCAGCATAGATGAATTTTCTAAATTCTGTAACAACTGGAATATTCCTAATGAATATATGAAATAAAACAGATGAAAGAATTGAATCTTGTGTTAGATATCATTCTGAAAATTTTTTTATCTACTATAATTATCATTTAGTTTACCTTGAATTTTTCTTTCGGGAGCATTTTGCCAAATAGTTTACTTACATTTAAGAATTAATTTTAGAAACTTTTAGATGACTATTTTCCCAAATAGATTATAAGCTAAGATTTGATTAATAAAAATGGCACCAGTTTTTAATTTATTTTGAAAACCTTTTTTTAATATGAGTTGTTAATGATAAAACTGAGCCTGCTACATAAGCAGAAGATTCTCAACTATTGGCAAAATTCTTGTTAATAAGTTTCAAAAATCAGAGAAGACATACTAATAATCATTTTTTGGATGATTGGGTATATTCTGGTTTTAAAAATGGTATAGTTTTGTTTTTAAGCCAAATTTTTGAAATAGTTTCTGCAGGAATAATGTTACTTAATAGATTTTGCCAACCATCTTTGGCTTTAAGACAATTTTTTTTAAAAAAAATTCTAGAAGTAATATTCTCTGCTCCTGGAGTCTTCCCTGGCTTAAGACATTCAGAGGCAGTTCATTAATATCTACTGGTTTTATCAAATTAATATTAGAGGAACATAATGAAAGAAAAGTTTACAATTCTGCTGTAATAATGCTTTTTCTCATGCTGTCAATCTCAGATTTAGAAGTCTAATGTATAGCATTTGTAATCTCAGCAGTAACAATACTAAAAGTGATGAACTTACAATTACTCTTGTAAAATTTTACAACTCCGTGGCCCTATTTATTTTATTGTTCTGGCATCGTCCAGTGATTTTACAATATTTTCAGCAATTTCTAGCTGGTTTTGTTTCAGTCTGAATTGAACTGCTTTCAATATCTATGAGTGATAGACTCTTTGAGAGCTGTTTTATGAATTTGTTCAGCCTGTCTTAGCAGGAAGAAATTGGAGAAATTCTATTGATATTATCATATCCAGTTACATTTCCTAAATTCCATCTAAGAACAGAATAATTTCCAATTCTATGGCGTAGAACTCAAGTATGATTAGATTAGATTTACACTGACTGTGGGAGAAATGCTCCAATAACAGTAGGTTCAGAAGGTAATTTATGTTAGCTACGGTAAAATGTTTCAATATCAGTAGTTTAGCAAGTAATGGCAAACCACTTTTTGTCAAAACAAAACATAAATTTCAAGTTGTGTCTAATCTGCTTGAATGAAATATTCCTCTCTACCTAATAATTAAATCCATCACTCTAAAATTTGATAATTTACATATCCCTAAAGACTGAAATAATAATTAGGAAGATCCCAAAGAGGAAGGTAGGTATAAATTGTGTTTGGAGATTTGTAAATATATATATAAATTATTTAACTGAATGGTAATTAACTGTAAACTCTAATATTATAGAAAATTTACCATGCCAGGATTAAAGAAATAAAAGCCTAGGTTTTTAAAATGAAACAAATAAATACCAGCAACCATGGAATATCTCGGGCATCAGATATATCCCCTAAGGAACAATCTTCTCTTCATCTAAAAAACACAACAAAATTACTTTAACTTAATAATGAGAATAAATCAAAGATGGAGATTCTTTACAAATTAATGGTTAAGCACAACGATATAATTGTATTTCAGTTGATTTTTCATTTTTCTAACAATGCATATCTTAAAATTTCTGGATTTACAGTAATTTTTCATAGAATGCATTCTAAACATGGTTTGTAAAGCAAATAACTTTTATTGCAGAAAGTTCAAATTTTCCAATGATTATTATACATACACCATCAAAGATAATGAACTGAAAGCTTTAAACATTTTAGTCTTGAAACCAAGCTATTTATTTAGTCAGCTAAATAAATCTGAAAATGTCTAAAAAATTATATATTTTTATAATCTTAGTTGAAGACTAATAGCAGGTCTTAATGGGCCACATTTTTCAGTTGGATCAGGTTTAAATCTTTGGATAATAAAATTAGACAGTATAGTAAGTGTAAAAACCATTAGTTAGATGAATTTCTTTTCTCACAATTTTCTTATACTTAGCAATGACTACTGCTATTTATTGCTCCTGAAATTACTTAATATCCACTTAAGGCTGTAGCAAAGATATATAATTGCTGTTTAATAATGTAGAAGAAATTATGTTTGGTTGAGAAAAAAAAAATCAGAGTTTAAGATGAAACTAAATGCCGCAATCATCAAATATAAACTAAGTCAGTAGAAGGTTCGTGATTGGTTGTGGCTCCCAAAATGTGATTTAAGAATCATTGCAAGCTTTTCTAATTATAACAATACACTGCAACATAAGTATTAAAAAGAGCTGACCCTGTCTTTGATACTAACAAAAGATATGATGAAGTCAGAAAGCATGAATCAAAATATATAGAATCCTCTTTAAAAACCTCCACTAGTCAAATAAAATTTGTGAACTGAAACTATTTTAGTACAATATTTCAATACTGGTTTAAAAAAAAAAATTCTATCATTTCTGCCAAATCTCTAACATTATATTTAATATGACGAAAGAACACACGGCTAAAAAAATTATTCAAAAAGACCAGCTAAACAATATCTTAATTAAAATAAAAGAAATGAAATGAAATGTTTTAGCAATTTGATACTTTAAAGATATAACAATGAGAGGAAAAAAAAACTTGAAATATTAACATACCTTTTCATTATCCTTATGCCACTTACTTTAACATTTAATAAGTAATAATAAATTCAGATGATGGTGCTTAATAATCCCTACCCTATGCTTTCCTATCCGACGTCCCCAGAGTAGTTTCAAGCTTATGTTTTCATCCGTGATAAGTTTTGGATCTTGGAAAAGTACATCTTGACCGGTAGGATCTAATATTCCTTCCTTCTAGCTGCTATCATTTACCTCTCTTATATTATTGAATTGCCAGCCCAAAGTTTTCAATCTAAGGCAACTAGCCCACATAGTCATACAGATCTGAAACCAGTTCCGTTTCTATATATTACAGTGTTAGAGAGAGAAAAAAATCTATATAATCGTTGAAACAACAAATAAATGAAGAAGAAAAAATGCCTGATAAGTTGATATTAAAAAAATTTAAAAGTAAAATGTTCTGGCTGATCTTGATAAAATATTTGAAAAATATTTTTAGATAAGACTGTGGTAAAGGTATACAGATGTTTGGAAAAGAGTATTGGAATAAGCAAAATATATTGAAAAGTTAGAGTTCAAATATTTGGTGAAAGTGTCTGTTATAATAATAATAATAATAATAAAAAAGATAAAACAATCTGATACTTCCAATAGTTTACAAAGATATGACCATGATAAGAAACTGATGTATTAACATATCAAATAGAATAATAAATTTTTTTTTAAAAAAACACATTTAAGATTAATAATTAGAGAAAATAAGTGAAACTCATCTGATCCTATTGTATAAACTATAATTAAATTATGAAAATTATTTTATCAAAATTATTATTTTTTTTTTTTTTTTGAAAAATTGCACTTTTAATTATTAAAAAAAAATACAACAATCACAAAATTTTAAATTGTGCATCACAATAATAGAATCTTAAATCAATGAATAAAAGACTGTTTGATATGGTGATTTAAAAATTAGTAAATGTAATATTCAGAATGATTGATTTTAAAAATTAATTTATTTTATTATATAGAAAAGATAAGATGCTGCTCATCTTTATAAAAGCCGCTATCTTGTGCCATGGTTTGAGAGGTCCCTCTATCGGCAAAATAAAGATATTCCTTAACTATTATAAATTTCAAGACGCATTTGATACAGGTTAAAACCTGCCTTAAAAATATTTACATATACTTCCTGTGCGCTTAATAAATAATTACAACTTTATTATATAGAATAAATTTATATATAACAAATAGAAACAATATGCTTTCATGATTAATTATTCTTTTTCTTGCATATTTCTCATCATGAGTTTATAATTATATTTTTACTTTGTAGAAACTAAGTTCTAATTGACAATTATACACTAGTAAATCTGTATTTCACTTAGATTATATTAGAATCAGACATTTAATATCTAAGACCATATTACAAATCTTAAATTTTTTGACAGGTATCTTCTCTAATAATGCTTCCACCATTATTTATGGAATTGTTGAATAATAAAACTGTTTCAGAAAACTGCTGTATATCTTGATAGCCATGTAAATCCTAACAGTGATAAAGTTCTTATTGTTTTTTTTGTTATTGATCAAAATAATTGCTGTCATAATCTTGATTTAATTGGTTTTGGAGAATATTAAATTTAATCATAAATTATTGAAAAAGGATAACAATAATATATAAAAAAAATTTCTCTAATTCACATAAATTATGTCGCAGGACAATCTATAAATCTTGTTGAGAAATGGTGGCATTGGAAAAATACTGCAAGAAATTTCATGCTTTCAAACTGCACGACTAAATTTTGGGGCCTACCATTATTTAGAGATCATTACATGTGATTAGGTGTACATTAGATATGTATGTCTGATTTCTTGTATCTAGATAAGCTAGTCCCATCTCATCAAATGACGATTTTTCCAATTTTACTAAATCAGTCAGCTGATAGGAAGATTGATGCCAAACGAGTCTTTATGAATTAACCAAACAATATCAACTAATCTAAGATCAATGTTTTTTGTATGATAGAAGTTACCTTAGAGCTGCATAACCAATATAATAAAGTTACTTTTTAATATATTTCAATCAATAAAATCCTTCAAGTAAAAGTGCTATTGTTTCAATACCTGATTGAAAATTTGAGATGAAAGTGCTGACTCATATCCATAGGAATTAAGACATATATAGTTCAAATTCAACCATGATAGATAGATCAGTTATAATCACTAAAAAAAAAAAAAGGAAAATTTAAATCCATTGGATCAGTTGCACTATTAATGGATTGAATTAAGACAGTAACAATAAAGAATCTCAGAATCATGAAACAATGAGCAAAAAGAATGCATTTGAAAGTATATTATGATAGATATTACATTACAAATCCTCTGGAATAATCAGAGTTGAGAAACCAGATTAAAATATCATTCATTCATAATTAACACAGAAATAAATTCAAAAGATCGAGAGCAATAAGAAAGAAAAAAAAAAGACATTACTATACAAAAAACAGAATAATCCAAATAAATTAATTATTTCTGAAGAATTAATGATTCAGTAGAGATTCACATCTTATTGCTATTATTTACCAATTTATGTAGAATTTGAATTCTATGTAAAGTAATAAATCATCAATAGGCACTAAATAATAATAATATAAAAGATTAGTCAAAAATGTGATGTGACTTCTTTTCAGGAGTCAGGAATCTCTCTGCCCACAGAAACCTGTTAGCCACTTTGCTTCCCTTTCCATTCCCTGTCCTAGTTTTTCCTATATTCTTCTCTATCCTGCTCCATCCCATTTCCACAACACAATCTTTGTCAACTCCATGGCCTTTATATCTAAATTTCCCTTTATCTTTTTCCAAATTCAGCATAAAACCAAAAACCCACTTTCTGTATAATCATTTTGTTTATATTTATTCTTCCATAACTTCATTATTTGTACCCTTTCTGCTTGTAGGCATCTACATTCAATTAACAGATGCCTAATATTTTCTATGCCTCCCTTACACAACTTGCAGATTAAATCACATTTTTCCATTTATGTGTATATTCGCTTGTTGCAAAAGATCCTGTTCAAGCCTTAAACAGTAAATTACTTTTAAACAATTCAAAACAAAACAACACTCTCCAGATATTAGTGCCATCTTGTGCTAACAAGAGCAATCAATGGATGCCAGAAGGCTTGTGCATAAAATCCCTATCTAGTGCCTACTCATCCAATATTCCCAGACTAGTTTCTGGCTTGTGGCCTTCATCAGTGATGAGCCTTGGATCTGAGAGCACTGCACCTAGATCTTAGGATCTAATGCAACCCTCCAGCACCCACCTTTTAACTCTATTTAACTACAAAACTATGAGAATGAAATTGAAAACACTATTAATATTTTCAATCCAAGCTCAATAGCTTATATAGTCATATGGGTCTGAACTCAATTCAATACCCATACATTTTGGTGTCTTTGGCTCTTTAACAACCATAGCCACCACTATCCTATTAGGCAGGATTGGTGTTAAACCACTAAACATCACATGATCACTATCTCATACTAGCACAATAATTGTTATTAAACAATTATTGTGCTAGTATGAGATAGTGATCATGTGATGTTTAGTGGTTTAAATTACTTTTCTTGCTAATATAATAAATTTACTTGCACCCAATATTCTGTTTACTTCTGTATATATTTAAACTTTTTATTCTCCATCTCCCTATTCTTTATTAATGTATCTATTCTTCTATGCCATTCCTTGCCACTACAACACGCAACAATTCTCTTAATCCGATCATTCCACCTTTTGTAGAAGTATACTAACATAAATTCTTTATCCAAATCTTTTGCATAATGTACTATCTTTTTCACCCATCTTGTTACCTGCCCTTTACTCATAACCCAATTAAACACTATTCTGTCTATTCTCTTATCCATAAATTTCAATATACCGAACATTTTCATTTTGCTTTTTGCATCTCTCATATAAAAAACTTGGCCATCCCATTTCTCCTTGAATTGCTTCCTTTGCCATCCACACATCTGCATCTAAAACATATCTTCCTACTTCTCTTTGTACTTTTTCTAAGTAATCTAACACCTCTTTACTAACAGATAATGCATCGTTACAATATTTTAACTCTGCTACTGCCACTCTCTTCCATACAATTCTAGCTACTTCATATTTATTTTATGAAAAATACTGTTAATTTCTTTATTAGTCCCTTTCTTTTCTTTGCTTCATTTATCAATTTTTTCTCGCATTCATCCAAGGAATTTCTCTGATTACTTAAGACAATTCCCAAATAGTTATACATATTCCCCACAATTAACTTTATATCCTCCAATAAAAATTCTTTCTTATCTTTCCTCAGTACTAATCATCATTACTTTTGATTTTTCTTCACTAAATTTAATCCCTATCTCTTTACCCATCCTTGCGCAAGTAATCAGTATAACTTCCATATCTTTCCTACTTTCTATGCACAAGAAGACATCATCCACAAATAAAAGACCCGATAATACTCCCTTGCCACCTATTAATGGTATCTCTACCCCTTTTCCTAATCTTCCTATTGCTCTCTCCATTTCTCTCAAATATAACAAAAACAAAATAGGTGACATAGGACATTCTTTCCTTAGTTCCATTCCATTTTAAACTTTAAATGATTCTATATTCCCTAATTGATACATATAGTAATTATTTTTACACAATCTCTTAATAAGATCCACTAAAGCTCCATCCATTCCCAAATATACTAAACTTACTCATAATCTATTTCTATTTACTCTATCATACTTCTCTATATCTATAAAAAACCATATATAAATATCTACCTGTATTTCTACTCATATCTAAGTTGTGTATCTATAAATAAGCTATCTCCTATATGCCTATCCAATTGAAAATCTGTTTGCATTTCTCCCACTATATTATTTTCTTCCATTCATTTTGCGCCTCTTCCAGCTACCATATATGTGAAAACTAAATAACACTGACGTTGCCACTATCGGTCTATAAATGCTTAACTTTCTATGATCCTTACCCTCTTCTTTAAATAATAGCCTTACTCTTGTATTACTCGACTATCCAGAAAATCTCTCTTCTGTGCAATCTTATTAAAACATGATAATAGGTTTAATTTTGCCCTATGTCCTAAATTCATTACCATCTCTGCTGCCCATCCATCTAAACCTCTTGCCTTTCCACTTTTCTATTTCTTCCCTACCTCATTCAGTTCATTTTCTGTACACCTAATATTTCCATTACTATGTTCTTTTACATTTGTTATTACTCTGTCCTTCACATCTAACATCTTTTCTACGTCCATTACATACTTATTTAAAATTGTTTCTAATTTTTCTCTACAGCTACACTCTATTCCCTCATTATCTAGTAATATGATTTCTCTCTTTACTATATTCCTTCTTTTAATATATTTCCCAAGTTTTTACTCCATCTCTTCCATTTTTATTAGTATCATCCAACAATTTACTATTTAGTTTCATTCTCTCACCATAATTATCTATTTTAGACAACTTCTTCTTTTTAAAAAATACATTTCCCATTTAACATTAACATCTTTTTCACTTTGTTTGTCCTTAATAGCACCCTTATATTCTCTGCATGCTTTTTTCTTCTCTTTTACATTTTTATTAACTCTCAATTTTCTATTACTTTTATTATTATGAATATTTTCACCTAAACCCTATTTGCCACTTTTTCTGCTTCACCACACCAGTCCTTACATTCATCTCCAACTAATTCTTCCATGGTTTCTTCAACTTTTATTTTATATTCTTCTAACTCATTCTTATCATTCATTCTCCATTCATATCTTTCGCTATCATTTCTACTTTTAATTATTACTATTTTCCATCATATTATTAACCATTTCTATTATAAAGAAATTATGATCACTATTACATATTCTCTCTTCATTATCAAACACTTTAATTTTCCATACTTTATGCATTCCCTCTTTCTCTAATAATACATAATCTATTGGGTGAAAT
This sequence comes from Epiperipatus broadwayi, assembly GCA_028023455.1. Taxonomy (NCBI): domain Eukaryota; kingdom Metazoa; phylum Onychophora; class Udeonychophora; order Euonychophora; family Peripatidae; genus Epiperipatus; species Epiperipatus broadwayi. Next base: position 1,134,533 of record JAQFVV010012497.1, read on the forward strand.
ATATTATTTTTAGACTATGTATATTGTCCCTCATAAATATTTGATAAATTTTCAATGCTCAAATTCACTATCTGACAAAAATTTTTCAAAAGCTGTCCATTCTTGCTATCTACATCATCAATTTCATATCCCCTATAAACATCATTTTCCGCGTTTTTTTAAACTCTGTATCTCCTTATCAAGGCAATCATATATGCTATTGATCCACTCCATTATAGTTTGACTACCTCCAGTGTTTATATACACTATAGCCACTATCCATTCTTGTCTTCCTAACTTTATCTCGAACCATAAATGTTCTACATTTAACAGTATTTAAAAATTTTTTTTGCCATAACTCCTATACCACCACCCTTTTTTCTTCTCTATTTATACCCTGCCATACTAAGTCTTCCAGTATAGATTTTTCTTTTTCTCTTAGATGTGTTTCCAATATTGCTGGTATCTCAAGCTCTTCATTTTTAACTGCTTTAACTCCAGTCACTTTTCTGGTCTTCTACCACCTTGCATATTCAAATATACAATTTTTTCTTTCCTAATTATTTTTATAAATTCTTTTGACTCTTCTCCATTACATTTATAAATAACTTGCTTATCATTAATTTTACAGACCCATTCCCTCTACACATCTACATTTATATCTAAATTGGCTATCCTTTATTTTTTATATCCCGTCCATTCTTCTTGTTTCTGATAACACTGAAATCTAAGTTTCCCAAACTATATTGTTTATAAATCAAACTCCCTAAAATTTCACTTCCTTGTTTTACTAAGTGCAATCCATCTTTACTATATAACTCTCTCTTACTAATAAAAAAATCCCACACATCCACAAACATAACATTTCTCTCACACAATTTTTTCAATCTCTCATTTGCCTTATCTAACATATATCTATTGACAAATCTTGGTAATAATCCAACTATTCCTATTCTTCTTTTTTAATCTTACTCAAATTACTAATCTATTCTATATACTCAACCATTACTCTCTCCAATGGCTCTGATAAATTATTTGTCCCTACCATAAACATTTCTACTCTCGTGTTTCTTTACCTATTTGTAACATCCCTAATTCTAGCTCCAGGCAGACATATTCTTACATACCCGTTTCTATTTTCCCTTGCAATTACATCTCCACATTCTCTAATTAGCGAATCTCATAGTTTACTTTCTCTACTTCATTCATAACCTTCTCTTCCATCTTCTGGGCTTCCTTATCTACTTCTTCCTTATCATTCCTATTCAATAATTTCTTTATCTGCTCACACTTCTCTAATGATTTTAATTTTGCTTCTATATCCTTTATCTCTTCTATCTTACTTATTCTTTGGTTAATCGTCTCCATTGCACTACTTATTTTTTCATCCACATCTCATCACTCCATTAAAAACATACTCTATCCTATCTTTCTCAACTACATTTTACTCCATTTTTCCATCTCTTTAAATTATCTACACTTAGAAATCACTTTTTCACCTCTTTAATCACATTTACATACTGTCTATATAACCATAAACCTATTACATCCTTCCTAGTCTTATTTAAGTATTTCAAATGATAAATCTCATCATATGCAATACATTCTACCACAGCATGCCTAATTTCTTTCTGACCATTAAATATGCATTGTGGGATACAAATGCAATCCATATTCCTTATATTTCAAGTCCCCTACTCTATATTTAACTTTATGCTTCCTCTCTTACTCTTCAAACCTCTTTATACAAAAAAGATAAAACTTTACTTTCTTTCAATAGCTATCAATAAACGTGTTTCCCAACCTTAGGCCTCAAAACATTATATTCTTTCTCAAATAAATCACTTTCTTTCTTGAATTAAAAAATCTTTAGTAGCAAACTTACTAAAAACCAACTAATCTTACATACAACTTAGTTATAAAACCTCCTTTCAGTAACACACAATAAAAAATATTTGGCCAAGGAATTCTGCACTGCTCTCTAGTGTCAATTAATCTTAGTCAGATTTTGTTATAAGAAACAGAAATCATATTCAAGAAGTCTTACTGGAATTCTAATGTTTTTCATTATGTCATTAATTAATTATTTACTGTCTTCATATTTCAAATATTGTTTTTTTTTTTACTAATTTTGTACACTTTTTTGAAGTTTTAATAAACTTTCCTTTAACTAGATTTAAATTTTATTCTTATTAAGTAATTGCAAATGTTGGCATATTTTATAACATTATATATTTTAAATTTTTCTAAAACTCAATTATTATTTTTTTTTGTAAGAACTCAAATTTCCAGAAGATTTTTCAAATCCCCAAAGTTTTATATTGTGTTAAATGTTACATCACTTTAACAGCTTACCTTATGCAAAGCCCAGATAAGATCTATTGAAATATTTTTATATTTAATACTGAATGAATATTCTGGGTCAAGTTTTCTAAATTGTCCATTACTTTTTTTTCAGTCTCTCTTATATTGCTATTTTACTATCAATACTATTATGAATTTGCCTAATTTTCTGTTGTGTTATACCACATTCCAGTTAAGTATAGTGTTAAACCCACCATAAATAAAATACTAGCTAAATGAATTCTATGCATAATACAATTCATTAGAAAGTAAGCTCATACATTATGAATAACAAGCTAGGGATTTACATATATAAATTTAATTGCTATTTATACCATTATGAGTTTAAGGCTTAGCAAATTTATACAGTGGCCTATAAAGCTTAGGTGATGGAATTCACTGGGAGTCCGCTAGATTTTCAGCAGTGCAATTCTTTCATGTTCTTTACTATTCCCATGGAATATTGCTTCTTCATATTTCAGAGGTTTTTTTTTCAATTAACTTTTTATATGATTACTAATCTCATCCCTATATCTACTTATCGCAATTATATTTAATTATATATTAGTTTGACTTAGCTAATTACTGATCTTTTTTTTTTTGTAGGATTAATCTATTATTTGAATATTATTGTGCAAATTGTTATTAACAGAATATATATTTGTATAAAATATTTTCTTAATTCTTAGTTTTGAAATAATTGCTTTCCTTGATTTTCTAAATATTCCAAGTATGCTACTAAATTTTCTTTAAGCTTTTTTTTTTTTTTAATATGCAATTTTTTAATATAACAAAACGACTTTCTACTGCTCTAAAAACATATTTTTATTATGGCAATTATTATTCTTTGAATAATAGGTGAAAATATTTCTAATAAACAAATGATGACTAGAAGATTGAACAAAAATTATTATGAAACAGAAACAAAGTTTGGAAAGCAACTATTGCATAGAATTTATCGTGGTAACATTGAATAAACTATTAGCTTTCACAATTTACAAGTGATAAATTTTTGAACTTGATGCAGGTTGAAATAGTTAGACAATTATCTTTGTTAGTAGATTATCATTTTTGCCATTCATTAATGATCTATTCTAGCATCTCAAATTTGGTGCTACATTATAAATTATACAAACCTATTATCAAGATGTAATAAATATCTTTACTAGAATTTATGTCAAACTTTCTATATTTACAATTTTGACACTATCCATTTGTGATAAATACATTAATAATTATCTTATTAAACTAGAGATTATCATAGCATAAGCAATCCAATATAAATTTGAAATCCAATCTGTACAAGTTTAAAAAACGAAAAAAAATTCTAAATAGCACAAAATTATTCTTTTAACTGATAGTATAATTATTATTCCAACTTTTCGTTTTAAGTGATATTCCTCAAAATTATTTAAATAAAACTTTTCATTCATTAAAATAAAACTTAAAAGATATAATGCTTTTGTATCTTCCTTTCTTTTTTAATACATGTGTTATGTTTGTTTTCCTTAAAAAAAATAATTAAATACCTGCAATCCAATGGCCATTTTCAAAAGTAGCTTCCTGTTCTCCCAACTTTACTTTCACTTTACCATAATCAACACCAAATTCTGCAGCACTCTGGGCAGAGTCAAGATGCAAATTTGATAAGGATGGAGATTTGCGTGGAGATGTCTTTTTAGGAGTAAATTTACTTGTTAAACTACTAAATAAAGGCATTTCCCCTATAATATAAACAATTAGAAAATTAAAATCCGTTATAAAAGTTCAATATCATCAGATGCAATACATAAATTATTTTGATAAAAGAACTTTACGAAACGGTTTATTGAGACTTTCGTTTAACTTTCATCATCTAACTTTTAAAGACATACTTGTTATAAAGATTAATGCATTATTCCCATGTTTTGCAATTACTATATATTTCTCCAACATACAATTTTATTATATCAAATTGTTTTGCAAGCAAGCAACTCCAATCATACAAACAAGTACCTACGTTCTAAAAATCATACGAGTTAAAAACAGAGTACGATTTCACAATTAATTGAAAATACTTTTCGTTTATGTTTCTATTTTTTTAAAAAAAATAAAATCCACGGTATACAAATATATTAAGGACTATTTACTTCATGCGATAAAAGTTTCAAATTAATATTTTACTAGTTTTCTAACGTACAAGCCAAAAGATGCAACAACTTAGTTACATCCATTAGTAGCTAAGCAACAAAAATCTGAATACAACTATAATTTTAATTTACTTACATTAGTTTAACAAAAAAAATTATTTTAATTTTTGAACTTACTATTAAAATATAGAGGAGAAAAAAATTTAAATTTCATATAAACATAAATTTTGGCAATCTCGAATGTAAATGCATATACGAGAACATGACGAATTAAAGTTCAATTAAAATTGACGACTTTTTGAAAATAAGTATTTTTTTAACAATTTGTGCAGTATTAATTAAATAAGTAAAGGTAATAAATATCCTGAATTTTTCAATTATATTTTATTAAAGAAATATTTTATTGTTCACATACAATGCATTTTCTTTTTTCTCCCGTTCTAGTTTATTCTAACAGATGTCGCTTTAAATTTTTTTCCCGGAGATCAATATTTTGTATAAAAGTTGAGATATATGTAAAGGAAATTATAGTTTTAGCCTAAAGTAGAAAATAAACATGAACATGTAAAGAAATGGGGAAAAAATCAAGAATTGTAAATCAGTGATATTATACATGAAATAAAGAAAGGTAGAACATTTATTAATGAAAAATATTGGAATAATATGCAAAAATGAATAAATAATGAAATTGGGGGGTGCTTATTATGATGGAGAAAATTATAATAAATTTGTTACAATTTTGGTTAGCTGAAGTAGTAATTTCTTGAGGAACAATAAAGAAAGAAATATATGTGGAAATACTGTATATAATAATAACTTTGAATTCCAAGCCTCATTGATTAAAGTAAACGTCAAACCAGTTTGAGAATAGGTATTTAAATACTTTTAAGCCAATAAACATCACATGATCACTATTTCTTATGCTTGCTCTTAACTGTTATTAAAACAGGCAAAACTCTATATGTATTGCCACTCAGAGCAAGCCAGATATCCCCAGACTAGTTTCTGGCTTTTGGGCTTCGTCAGTGAGGAGCCTTGGATCTGAGAGCACTGCACCTAGATCTTAGGATCCAATGCAACCCTCCATCAGCCACCTTTTATCTCTACCTAACTACAAAACTGTGGGACTTAAATCTAAAACTATAATATTTTCAATCCAAACTCATCAGCTTATATAGGTCTGAACTCAGTTCAATACCTATGCATTTTGATGTCTTTGGTTTTTTAATAACTATAGCCACCACTATCATATTAGATAGGACTGGTTTTAAGCCAATAAACATCACATGATCACTTTCTTAAGCTTGCTTTTAACTGTTATTAAAACAGGCAAAACTCTATGCGTATTGCCACTCAGTGCAATTGGCTTAAAACCAATCCTGCCTAATAGTATAGTGGTGGCTATAATTATTAAAGAACTAAAGAAACCAAAATGTATAGATACTGAACTGAGTTCAGAACTAATGACTATATAAGCAGATGAGCTTTGATTGAAAATATTATAGTGTTTTCAATTTAAGTCTCATGGTTTTGTAGTTGAGATAAAAGGTGGCTGCCGAGGGTTGCATTAGATTCTAAGATCTAGGTGCAGTGCTTCAGATCCAAGGCTTCTCACTGAAGAAGGCCACAAGCCTGAAACTATTCCTGGGATATTGGATGAGTAGGCACTAGATGGGGATTTTATGCACAAGCCTTCTGGCATCTATTGATTACTCTAGCTTGCATTGAGTGGCAATACGTATAGAGAGTTTTGCCTGTATTTAAATACTAAAGGTAGAGATTTTATATACATTTGATAATCATTAACTATTCAAACTTTCATTAGATGACACTAGAGAGGAGAGAAGATTCTTATAACTAACTTTAAATAAAACTTATACTGCATCGCAAGACATTTTTTTTTAGAAATAAATGAATAAGATGGCTTATATATATCCACAGAAGAGAATGAATATATATATAATTGTTTAATAAAAGATAACCTTAGAAAACACTGTGATTATAATAAATTTGGTAAATTATAATGGCTCCTAAAAAGTCCTACAGAAATTCAGGATTTAAAATAGCTAATTTATTGTAGTATATATAAAATACTGAATTTATATGATGAAATAATGGTCAGAAATTTACTGTTCTATATATTAGTAAAAAAGAAATTATGAAGCTTAGAGAGGCCTAATAATTTTTACTTAGAGGAAAAGTAGAATCTAGTGTCATAATTTTATTGTATTGATAAATTACCATTAATCCAAACATTTCTAATTAAAAACTTATCTGGATAAAATTGCAAGGTATTGTTTTGATTTATTATTATAATTATTGCTATGCAAAAATTGTGTGCTGATATAATAATAATAAGCGATCACTTGTAAATGAGTATGGGCATTTCAACTTCAAAAGAAAATAAAAATAAATTCAATGACTATATAAGCCAATCTGTGAACTACAAATGAGTACACATTTAGAACATATTGATTCATCTTTTGTTTTATTTAATATGTTACTATGCTGATTAATTTCTTCAGCAGAAAACTTTTTGAAATACTTCACCACCTGAAATATATGAATTTTAATAAAATAAGTTATAAAGAAGGAACAAACCTCCATCCATGCAGCTTTTAAGAATTTATATGCATAGGGATGCTTGTTCAGAAGTTTGTTTCTTCTTTTATATTATATGCAGTCTGTATTATATAAATAATAGATTATTAAAATAAGTTATGAAATTTTAATTTACAGAGAAGGGAAATAAATAAAATAGGTAAATAATAAATAGCCAGAATAAGATTAATTGAATTGCTGTAATAAAAAATATTTAATTAAAATGTATTGTGTAACAGAAAATTATTATCAGAAGGAAAAAGAAACATAGATAATAGGGTAAATTTAATTAGTACGAGTTAAAATACTAATGAAATTTACAGAGGCAAGGTTAAACTGATAACATATCCACCATCTGGATTTCCCCCATTGGTTCATTACTGCAGAAAACAAATGGATGGAAAGTATAAAAATGGAAGGGGAAAAGGAACATGCTCTTCTTCATCATCTTTAAGGCAACTTTAGAAATAAGTGTAAAACAGTGGAAGAAACCAGCAGTGTATATCTTATTCCCAGGATATTGACTCCTGAAGGTCAATGAGCTGGCTAGAGTTAAAACAAATCATCCTGATATTATTTTAAATGCCTTGAGTGCTGCCAGGCTTAATAAAAGTACTGCCATTAGACTTAGTAAATGGAAGGACATTTCTAAGTAACTGTTTTCAGGGTATATTAAATTAGAATAGAGGTTTTTTTTTTATTTATGTATCTATATATATTGTTTTATATATTTTAATGTGTATATATTGCATAAAATTAGAGTCTGCGTCATGTTTTTTGTGTCCTCAAAAATTAGATTCCGAACTAATTTGTTATTCTTACAATGGGAATTGGTGAGCTAAGACATAACAAAACTTGATTCACTTGTTTAGTTCAAATCTAGCTTAGAGGGAAAATTAGCAGTTGAAAATTCAAATCTAGTTTTGAAGGAATTAAAAAGGTCAACATTCGGGCAAGCTTATATTGCCAAGTTTAATGTGGATAATGCCACCTAATGACCATTGTAGTTAACCCAAGTCAAAAAATTTTCACACTGAATGGAATAGTCATAGCACTATGTTTTTCTGGTAAGAAAGTTATTGAAATAATGAGTTTTATGACCCTCCCATAACAGATGATGTACCTTATGAAGGATTAATAAGAAAATTAAGTGGAATATTTTAGTCTTTGTTCATCCTGCCATAAAGTTTGCTTACATTTAAGAAATAGAAAACAGCTTAAGAATGAAACAGTAATATACAAGTCAGCTCTGAGGGAGCTAGCAAAAGATTATAGGTATGGAATTTGTCGAGAAAATATTTATGAACCAGTTACTCTGGGACAACAGCTGTTAACAGAGACTGAGCTAACTTATGAAACTGCTATCAAGAAAGAAAGCTTACAAGCTAATTTTAAAGCAAGCTCATGCTTTTAAAACTAAATCTGAAAATAATACAAATTTTTAAGATGGATAAAAAATGTAATAACCCATGAAAACTGAAATACAAAAAAAGAAAATAAAACACATGCTTCTAAAAAATAAATCATAGAGCAAAAGTTTGTAAGTGGAAGCAGGAAATATGGTTTAAATACAGGTAAAGGACATTCAGTATGTATATTTAGGAAATTTGGGAATGGGGAGATCCAAGAGAAAACTCAGGTGCAGAAAAATAGGGAGGTAAACCCTTAAATACTCATGCTGTAAAAAATGTGGAAGTTCAGGGATCAATTTATGATAAAATTTGTGGAAAAGAGATTACAGTGGGAATAGATATTGGCTCAGGGATATCTACAATGTCTGACATAGATAAAAGCAGACTATCAGCTGCTGATCCTGACATTCAAATAGAAAAGACAAAGATTAAGGCTCAAGACATGAACAGGAATGCACTGAAATTACTGAGGCAAGTAAACACCAATTAGATGCCATGAGAAAATAAATTACTGCTTTAAAACTTAGCCCTAAAATCAGAAGTGAATGGTTCCACGTGATAAGAATCCAAGCTAATATAATAAAAAAAATTTCCCTCTAACAAGAAATTCAAAATAAATATCTAGATTTATTTAGTAAGGAATTGTATATAATATCAGTGGGCCCAGTAGACATTGAGTTAGTTGAAAATTTGCCCAGAAAATGAGAAAATTCAGAGATTGGTCAATAAGGACATATTGATGTCAATAGAAACATCAGATTGGGCCATGCCTATAGTCATAATAACAAAACCCAATGGCCAAACTGAATATGTGAGGATTATAAGGTAACTGTAAATAAATATTTAAATAAGGAAGTGTATCCAAATGTGAGAGAGGTATTGGCCAATCTTCAAAACACACCACACTTCATGAAACTGGACCTAAATTCTGCTTTTCATCAAATACCAGTGATGAACAAGTTGAAATATTAATCCTTAGCAAAAAGAAGATTAAGAATGGACAGTATGTAAGAAGTAAACAAAGAGTAGCTGATCCATATGTAAATGTGTATATAGAGAGGGAATGGGTGTGTAAAATTAATGAAATCAAACTAATTGTAAATGTAATAGAGATGAAAGAGTCAAAATAATTTATAAAAGTGTAGTAAGTAAGGAAAAAATTATTAATATTGGATATTTGAATATCAAGATGGTAGGAGATGAATGCCTAGTTAGGGATATATGGAGTTTCAAAGGGGGGGGGGTAATGGCTATAGGGAATATGAATGGACATCTTGAAGAAATTGATGGCATGGATAACAAGAAGGGGCAGCTTTTGAAAAAAATTGCCAGAGAATGAATTTGAGCATTGGGAATTTGTCAAATATTTATGAGGGGCAATACACATGGTCTAGAAATAATATATTTCACACAACAGAATATGTATTAGTAGAGAAAGAGGGAATGAATAAAGTTACTGAAAATTAATATGTTTGATAATGAAGAGAATGTAATAGTAATCATAATTTCTTTATAATAGAAATGGTTAGTAATATGATGAAAAATGATAATAACAGTAGAAAGAATAGTGAATTATGTGGATTGAGAGTGAATGATAAGAATAAGTTAGAAGAATATAAAATAAAAGTTGAAGAAGTCATGGAGGAGTTTGTTGGCGATGAATGTAAGAAATAGACAAAGTGGCAAATGGGGTTTTAGATGAGAATATTCAGAAGAATAAAAGTAATAGAAAAGTGAGAATTGGTAAAAGTGTAAAAGATAGAAAAAAAGCATGCAGAGAATATAAATGTGCTATTAAAAACCAAGAAAGTGAAAAAGATGTTAATATTAAATGGGAAAACTATTTAAAAAAAAAAAAAGAAATTAAATAGTAAATTATTTGAGGATATTAATAAAAATGGAAGAGATCCGAGTACAAAATTTTGGAAATATATTAAAAGAAGGAATGTAGAGGAAAGAGAAATAATATTACTAAATGATGAGGAAAAAGAGTGTAACTCTAGAAAAGAATTAGAGACAATCTTAAATAAATATCTAATGGATATAGAAAAGATGTTAAATGTGAAGGATAGAGTGATAACAAACATAAAAGCACATAGTTATGAAAATATTAGTTTTTACATAAAGTGGATGAGGCAGGGAAAAAGTTGAAAAATGGAAAGGCAAGAGATTTAGATGGATGGGCAGCAGAGATGGTGATAAATTTGGGAAATAGGACAAAATTAAATCTGTTATGTTTTAATAAGATGGCACAGAAGACAGAATTTCCAGATAGCTAGAATAATATAAGAGTGAGGCTATTATTTAAAGGAAAGAGTAAGGACCATAGAAAGATAAACAATTATAGACTGACAGTGGTAATGTCAGTGTTATATATGGTGACTGGAGGGGTGGGAAAATGGATGGAAGAAAATAATATGGCGGAAGCAGTGCAAGGAGGTTTTAGAATAGAAAGGCATATAGGAGATAGTCTATTTGTAGTCATGCAACTCATAGATATGAGTAGGAAAACAGATATAGGGTCTTTTATAGAGAATGAATATGATAGAGTAAAGAGAAATGGATTATGGGTAAGTTTAGTACATTTGGGAATGAATGGAGCTTTAGTAGATATTATTAAGATTGTATTTAAAATAATTATATATCAATTAGGAAATATAGAATCAGAATTCAAAATGGGTTGTGACTAAGACAAGAATGCCCTGTGTCACCTATTTTGTTTTTGTTATATTTGAGAGAAATGGAGAGAGCAATAGAAAGGATAAAAAGAGGGGTAGAGATACCATTAACAGATGGCAAGGGAGGTTTTTATTTGTTGGTAATATCTTATTATGTACAGAAAGTAGGGAAGATATGGTAAGTTATACTAAAGACATGCACAAGGGTAGGTAAAGAGATGGGGATTAAATTTACTGAAGAAAAAAGTAATGATGATAAATGCTGGGGGAAAAGATGAAAAAGAATTTTTTATTGGGAAATATAAAGTTAAATGTGATGAACATGTATAACTGTTTGGGAATTGTCATAAGTAATCAGAGAAATTGCTTAGATGAATGGGAAAAAAAACATGATAAAAGGAGCAAAGAAAAGATATTGATAAAATATGATGCAAGAATTGTATGGAATGGAATGAACAATAGCAGGGTTAACTTATGGTAACAATGTGTTAGTAAAGGGTGTTACATTATTTAGAAAAAGTAAAAAAAGAAGTAGAAGACATGCATTAGATGCAGATGTGTGGATGGCAAAGAAGGCAATTCAAGGAAAAATGGGATATGAGAGATGTAAAAAGCAAAATGAAAATGTTTGGTAGGTTGCAATTTATGGATAGTAAGAGAATTGCCAAAATAGTATTTAATTAGATTATAAGTAAAGGATAGGCAACAAAATTGGTGAAAAAGAGTATGATATGCAGAAGATTTGGATAAAGACTGTCAGTATACTTGTACAAAAGGTAGGATGATTATGTTAGGAGGAGTGTTGTGTGTTATAGTGCCAAAGAATGGGATAGAAGAATAGGTGCATTAATAAAAAAAATAGGGAGCTGGAGACATGGAGAACTAGTACAGAGGGTAAAAAGAATCTAAATATATATAGAAGTAAACAATATTGGGTGTGAATTAATTTACAATAAAAGCAATGGAAGTAGTTTACTGTTTATGGTTTGAACAGCATCATTAGCAAACAAGGGAATATACACATACATGGAGAAATGTGGTTGATTTATTCTGCAAGTTATGTAATGAAGGCATAGAGAATATTAAGCATTTGCTAATTGAATGTATATGCTTACAAGCAGAAAGGGTGCAAATATTGAAGTTGTGGAGGAATAAATATAAACAAAGTGATTATACAAAAAGTGGGTTCATAATTTTTATGCTGGGTTTGGAAAAAGATAAAGGGGATCTAGATACAGGTCATACCCTAGAGTGGACAAAGATGATGATGTGGAAATGGGAGGGAGCAGGATAGAGAAGAATACAGGAAAAACTTTGTGTGGAATGGAAAGGAAAGGTAAGGGTGGTTAACAGGTTTCTCTGGGCATAATGGCTGAGGAATTTCTGACTTTGATAAAGGAGAAACCATAGAGCATCACATCAATATATGGGATGGAGCAGGATAAAGAAGAATATGTAAAAAAAATCTTAAGACTAACTGTTTTGTAGTGGCTGCAATATTCCCGACTCCAAGAAAGGAGAAACCATAGAGTATTGCATCACAATATAAAGCTAATACTTTAAGAAGTTTATTAGTCTAATTTGTTATATATTAGTTAGTAGCTATAAATTTGATATTTATATAACCAATATATCTTAACATAGGTCTTTACATAAATAATGCTATTTTTATTTGTAATAATGCACACAAACATATATATGTAGATAATCTTTTATTAAATACAGTAAACGTATACATAATACATACAAATGTGAAATGAGAATAAATATATAAATCGTAAGCAAAAAAAATCAATACCAAACATTATACTGGTATTTGAAGTATCCTCCACCAACTGGAACTAAACACAAGATTTACTTTTATTTGAAAAAAAAAAGGAAAAACAATAATGAAATTATGGGACATTTACAATCAGGCTGAAAAATTATGTCATTAGATTTGTTAGAATTTTGCTTAGCTGATAATCAAAGAAAATCAGAATAAAATAATAGAGAAACAAAGCGTAATCTTAAAGAATAAGATTTTTTTTAAAAAAGCAGCTTTAAATAAGGATGCTTAGTCTTGCATTGGTGGTCGAGAGGTCAGCGTGACTGCCTTGCACTTGCAGGCAGTTGCCCGGGTTGCGGGTTCGCATCCTGGCCAATGCTATGACATTTAAAAAAAAAAATAAGGATGCTTAATATCATGTGCCCGTTTTTTAGACTTAGAAATGGTATATTACCCCACCAAAGGAAAATGAGAATGAAAATATTTAACTAATTCTAAGACTAACCGATTTAATACTTGGAATTTAAAAATGATGTAAAAGTGATCCAAGAATTATAGAAAAAAAAAACCCACAACAACATGCAAAGTGTATATATTTCTCCTGTTTATTGTGGTTTCATTTGTATAGAAAAAATAAGATATATTATAAAATGTTAAAGACTGAAAAGAAATTGTAAAAACAGTTCTCATTGATTAATATAAATATGGCAGTTAAAATTAAAAATAAATAAATAGATAAATTGAATTAATCTCCAACAAAGTTACAAGTAAGGAATTGTAGTCAAATATTTTTTTCAATTCCACTCTAAATAAGAAATTTATATATCTTCAAACACCTATTAAATTAATTTGTTTAAAACCAACTGCATAATAATATTAATTCTTCTTTATAATTTCAATGTTATTTTGCTATTGTGTGCTAATATTTGTTTACATTTGTACATTATTATTTTTTAAAAAAAGAAAACAATTGTATTATATATAATATAATGATATGGACATGACAGGATATGCAAGGAGGTGATCATGGGGTGATGGGAAATATCATCATCACCAAAAGCACTCTGTCCCACAATCCTGGCATCATTTGTAATTGTACAGACTAGATGTGCATAAAGGTTATGGAAATAATCTACCAACATATAACTATCAATGAAAATGAGTGCAGAGAGTCAGCATTCAGAAGGCATTCACCAGCAACAATCATTAATAATCAACAGTTATCCCTTATATCTGGATTTAAAAGAAATACATCACAAAAATCTTAGGCTAATCATCATATACTGTAGACAACACCAAACTTACAGCATAATATCAAAGCATTTATCAACATTTTATCTGCATGCAAATACCTAAGTGCTAAAAACTATAAAAGTAAGTCTTAACAAAAAGTGCTGATATCATTACATCAATGCTGATCATCATCAATATTTTGATCTTCTGGAACTATCAGTGTACTGGCCAGCAACAAAATAATAATTACCTACATGAAACAAAGTGAAGTGAATAGATTTTAAAGTGAACTTCATCTTTGCACTAGCCAGAGAATTCTCTGGATACACAAACATATACCCACACAAATTTATATATAAATAATGTCATTACCTGAAACTAGCTTGGGATTGCAAGGACCCTAAGGACTGTGATTATGAAGAAGAGAAAATAAAGATATAAAACAATGTATTTTATATTAAATAATTCCATGGAAATAATTATAAATAATGATTAACAAATTTATTAGTTAAAAATAATAATAAAAAGCAAAGACCCAAAAAGTATGTTACTAATAAATAAATTATTGATTTTGACTTAAATAGATTAACAAATCAAGAAATTACATTTACAAAGATACATAAATGAATGGTTTACATAACATACATACATAAGCATGCAGATACACATACATTGTAAAACAAAATATCTAAATAATTATTAATCTAAAAAAAATTATTCTATTTTAATAATACATGTATTTAAATATACATGTTTACATGTATTCATAAGTGAACATATTGAAAGTATATACAAAACAAGCACCCACACTTACATACATATTTTAATATAAAAATAAAATATTTCCAATTATTTAATTTGCATGTAACGTTACATGAAACAATATCTTATTTACTTAAAAATCTGAAGTTTCAGCTGTCATAAAAAACAATCCATCATTCTAAGTCCAAAACATATATATATATATTGTAACAGACTCTATGGTTGGTTCACCAGAAGAGGGGGGAATACATCTAACTATGGTCAGACCTAGGGTCTTTAGGTAGGGTGCCAAGAATGACATGATGAAGTAACTAACCAATGATCATGCCTACTTTCAATGGGCTAGTTCTAGATTTACACATTAAATCCAGACACAATTTAGGCTAGTTCATCCATATCTCACCCTTCTTTCAGATTCCACATATTCTTCAGAATTTGAACCCAGGAAGAATATTGCAATCAACTCTCTTCAGCGATGAATTTAGCTTGGATAAAAATTACAGTATGTTCATATGGGTTTAAATCAAGTAGGAGATTCATTTTAATCATATTACTGTATTATAATGTGTAAGAAGATATGTGTGCATGTATATACATATATATGTTACCAAAATCACACTTTTCTTTATTTTGCCATAATATCCTATAAATACAATTTATCCAAACCACTTCAAACACTTTTTAGCAAAACTCTTTATCTGTACATATTCGAAACTTAGTTGTATGTATATGTATATATAAAGAGTTTTGCTAAAAAGTGTTTGAAATGGTTTGGATAAAATGTATTTATATACATATAGTGGTGAATTGATGAGTGGTGGAGAAATAAGTTTGATTAAGTAAAGACCATTTAATGAGAATCAAATTGACACGTTTATTTACAAATGAGATAAAAATTGAAAAACTCTTAACAAAAAGAAATAAATACTTATATACATCTGTGTGTATCAAGTATGTATCCCTATATCATATTAACAATTAAGTATATTCATTACACCAACCCTTCCCATGATAGGCATACATAAATAGATACTCATTATATACAAAGTAAGTAAAGTAACAAAAAAAATCATTAATTCAATATTACAATGATTATGAAGTTAACTAACTAATTTAATGAAAATATATGAAAATGTATTAAGTAGCTTCTTGGTTTAATTTCAACTGTAGCTGTTTTTTTTCTTTTTGGAAGATCCCTCCACCCTTAACTACATACAAGTTAAATAGAAAAGACCATTCATGCAAAATGTTAGTCATTCATACTGAATACGCAACTATGAACAATGGTCAATAAAAAAAACAAAAACAAACTCTGTCCTGTAGCAAGTGTATGTTTTTTAATATGCAGTGGTAATAAATAAAATCTTATCTTTATTCCATATTGTAGTAAAGATTCTGATAATAATCATACTGAATGTCAGTCACTATATAGAGAGGGTTACCGAAACTTTATTTTTAAAAAAAATTATTTAACCTAACAATCTTCTTCACATTTTCTCAACTTTAGCTACAATGAACTCTTCTGAGGTATAGAAATCTCGGTTCTCAAATATGGAAGTGAAAAATATATATATACCAAACTACTATTGCACACATAAATAAATAAAAAAATATCACATAACAAAGTAATACTTCTTCATGATAACTGGTTTGGAATTAGGTTACTGATGTCTCTCTCTATTCAATACAGTCCATCATTTTGGTCAGACTGCTATAGTAGATCACACATTCCTTATGGAGACTTCTGACATATTTAGAATGACATCTCTATCTCTTGTTGTTCCTCCTTCAGTATCCACCTGGACATTTTAGATGAAGTATTCAATGTTTCAGTAGGCATTATACACTTGAGTACTGAACCATTGCACTTCCCATGGTCAGGGTGACAATAGTTAACCTTGCAACACTATTGAATTAGCCAGAAAACATTATTTTGCAGCACATAAGCAGTTAAAATCTTCTTAATTCAATGCTTGTTGTTAAATGATTTTTATAATAACTATTCCATTGTTTATATATAATTACTCTAATGACTTTCTAATTCATTCTTTTATTCACATTTGAAGAATAGCATGGTTCTTTTTATTTCAAAGGTCTATTTAAATCAGCTCTATAACTTTTTCCAAATGCTTGAATTTATTAAAATTGTTTTTGTTTAAATATCGACAGTAGTTATTGCCATTTATTTTACAACAATCCAACAAATAATTTGAAGCATTCAAATAATCCGTCCATTTTTTTTAAAATTCGAACATTCGATTTTCCAATATTGTTTCTATATAGCTTTTGCCTTATTTTAAAATAGTAAAAAGATGACAGAAATGAATTAGGTTTGCTTTTATACTGCCCTCGGCTTCCATTGTCCAGTATACTAGCATCTTATTTCCTTTTCTATTGCTGTGTGAACTCTATTGTTACATGTATTACATTAATTATAAGCAAAATAAAATTACATAATAGAACTATGCTTTCACCTTCCATTCTTGATTACCTAGTGACTGGTTTCATATTAGGTCTTTCAAAATGATATACAATACACTGATATTAAAATCATAGTTTACATACATATATATTAGTATGATTATCTTTTTAAATGGGATTTTCACCTTTTTAATAGATTAATAAAAATGATTTATCTTGATACTTTCTCAATATAGTTAAAAATACATGTTTGTTGTATTTGTATACATATAGGTATGGGTTTAGTTACTTAATAAGTGAAAACATATGCTTAATTACCTATCAGCTAAAGTTATATTAAAAATGAGCTGGATTTGGTGGTGAGAGTGACAAAGGTTGGATTGTAAGCTACCCTTACAATTTTTATAAATGATATAAAATTCAAAGAAAATAAAACTTGTCCAGAAGTTTCACTGGTCAGTCATTATTTTTGCATTTTCCTCTTAAACATTTTTTTTTCTTAACTGATTAATTTATTTAAAGTTAGTTTATCTCCAGTTATAATTTAAAAAAATATTTATTTAAAAAAACAAGACAAAAGTGAAATAATTTTAATAAAATAGATTTTTTTTCTTCCATTAATAGTAGAGTGAGAGTATGAATTAATACATTGCATTCAATATATAAATTTTACTCACCAGCCTTTTTTTTTCTTTGTCTCACATGTTGGTATAATAAATCTCATAGCACATAGAGTATTTATAATATTAGGGTATGAGCACAGACTTTCACATGACCCACCACTCTCCACTCCATCTAATAACACTGATACACCTAAACATATATATGTTGAAAAGATAAATAATCACCAATATCTGTATTTCATGCTAAACCAGCAATTATCAGTTGGTCCAGATTATCATCTCTACACATATATACTATAAGTGCTCAGATATATATTAAGATAGACAATCCTCACTCCACACTCCAACTCTTCAACTGTCCATCCAATTGAAAGTCTGATGATGGAATGCTCAAAGGCCACCCTGAGACTGAGATTCTTGTCACACCCATGTATTTATATAACTGGCAGGAATTTTCATTCACGCTTCTTTTCCTAGAGATGAAACTCCATATATATAAAACATAACATGGGAGTTTTTTGTAAGCTAGCTTTTTATAGTAGTGAAATCTCTAAGTAAGCTGGCTTCTTATTACTATGTCTGGGATAGAACATGTAAGTTAAGTATTGATGGACAATCAGTTCCATTCAGCTTTTGATGGAATATATCCAGTCCAGCACATACATATGGCTATGAACCATAGAAAAAAAGCCATTTTTTACTTCTATGTGAGTTTCAACTCAAACAATATAAAACTAGCAGTTGCCTTTTTCCATTCTTTTCAATCTAATAATGTAATAATAATAAGTTTATTTAAACCCATATTTGTAGTCTATGCAATGAAATTTAAAGGCAGTATATTTAAGTAAGCCATTTCCCCTCATGCTTAATAATTTAATTACATCATCCTGTTTTCCAATAATTCATTAAAATTAATTAGCTTTTAATCATAGGATTAATGTACACTGAGAAAATACTATTTTCGAAAAATAATTTACACTTTTATCAAAATCAAAAAAATCCAAATTATTTGTGCTAAATAAGAGATTTGTTTATATTCTAAATAATTTATAATACTTTTAAAATATTAAAATTATTATTCAATCATTATCTTTTTATTCCAGGTTATATTTTAAATAAATATATACTTTTTCTTTCAAACTTTATTTATGTTAAGTGTGCACACAATACTGTGTTGTATGCCATGAGACAAATTTGGGCTCAATAAGTATGCACAACATAATAATAAAAAACATTAAATAACCATGAAAGTCTAAATAATATGAAATCTCTTAAATGATTAGTTTTAAATTTTGCAATGTAAACATTTTTACTTTATTTTAAATGCATGTCAGGAACACTGAAAAAAAAATTCACTAATGCAATTTAATATGTTGATTTCACCTTTAACTACTTTTCCAAAAACAAAATATTAAAAAAACATGAGGAGAGTTATATATTATTTCAAACTTTGCACTATAATTACTTATAAATTATGAATGTACTGCATCCAATGCTTTACTGTGGTAATAACTGTCAGAATTCCAATCAACACTGCCATAACTTAGAATTAGTAATACTGATGACATAAATAGATGTTCATAAGTTTCTCTAGTAAGGAACTTTATTTCTTTAAAGATACAATCTACAACTTTAAAGTCATTGAAACATAAATTTTGTATATGACTTGAGAATTGTAATTTACAATCTAAAATAATATCTAAATCTTTGTATTCATTTACTCTCAAAAAATTGGTTGTTTCAATAATATGGGATCTATTTTTAAAATAATCATTTTTATTTTAACTAAATCTACTGACACAATTTAAGATAATTAAAATCATACATTGGTTTAATGTATTACAAATGTTAATAACTTCAGCAAAGCATGAAACACAATATTAAGATGTAATGTAAGTCAAAATATGTATATTGAAGAGAAATGATCCTGAATGGATCTCTGAGAAATATCAGGATAATTAGAATAATAATTTGATTCATAACTCAAATGTTTAACAAAATGTGGGGTTTTGGGGCAAACAAAAAGCAATCCATTCTAACCATGGTTTGGTTAATCTCAGATATCCTAACTTACTAATAAATGTAAAGTGGGAAATCTTATCAAATGCCTTAAACAAATAAAAAAAACTATATCAATTTGATTTTTATTATTAATGGCATGTCACACAGTAGTAAAATATATAGTTGCAATAATAGATCTGCTTTTTATAATTCTAAAATAAATTTCTTCAAATAAGCATCAACAGATTCATATACAATCAATCCAAACAATTTAACTGAAACTAATAATATCAAAACTGGTCTATAATTTTTTAATAGATATAAGCATTTTAAATATAAGAACTGTTTTAATCATTTTCCACTTATTAGGAAAAAATGACTCTTGGATAGGAAGATTAAAAATATAAAAAAGTTTAGGAATTAGAATATTAAGCCAATAAATTCCACATGACCACCACCGCTTATGCTTATGTATAACTGTTGTTAAAACAGGCAAAACTCACTATATATATATTGCCACACATAGCAAGCTAGAGTAATCAATGGATTCTAGAAGGCATGTGCATAAAATCCTTATCTAGATAGATGCAGTGATCTCTGATCCAAGGCTCCTCACTGATGAAAGCCATAAGACAGAAACTAGTCTGGGGATATTGGATGAGTAGGCACTAGATAGGGATTTTATGCATAAGCCTTCTGGCATCCATTGATTACTCTAGCTTGCTGTGTGTGGCAATATATATAGTGAGTTTTGCCTGTTTTAACAAGAATTAGAATATTAATGCAACTTCTATAAATAAATGTAGATATGCCATGAAAACCAAACAAAGATTCATTTTTAGTCTATAAAAAGTTGATAACACTCATTGAAGACTAAATTTTATGCTAGTAAGAGAACCAGAAATGACAGTATAGCCAGATAAATCATATGAATGATTAGAAGATGAAATACTATTGCAAGAAAAAAAAAATTGCGAAGAAATTAGATATTTAACAAGAATTGGTTATCACATTATCATTAACTTTTAATGAGAATTCACAATTCAACTTTTTATTTGCTTTTGTAAATTTCCAAAAACTTTTGAGATTTCTGTGCATATTGCTTTCCATCTTTAAAAAGTAATTTTTAAATTTCACTCCTTGTTTAGTCTTGGCAATAGATCCAAAATTTAAAAAAGAAAAACATTATAATAAAATATTTGTTGACTTAAACAATTTATATTTATTTTTCGCCTTAATTGTTTTTATAAGTTTATTAGAGAATCATGAAGGAAAATTATTCATTTAATTCACTTTCAAAAGAGCAAATTTAGATTCAACCAAATTAATTATTACATCACATTTTATGTTGTAATATCTGGATCCAAACAATTAGCTTCTTCATACTAAGAAGTCTTATTCTAAGAAGTATTATTAATAATAGTTTTATTTATCATTATTTATTCATTGCACAATATACATAAAATAACTCCAAACAAGAATCGATTTGTATGAGGAGTTATTTATAAAGTTTTCAAATTCCAAAATTAACTAAAAAAAGAATATATGTACATTAATCATGTGCAAAATAAATTTACAAAGATTAATACAAAAAATAAGTAATAATAAATAAAAAATGGTTGCCTACGATATAGGAAATAGCTATCAAATTTCAAGAATAAATATATATTAATCGTGTGCAAAACATACATTGAATACATTTATTATGGCCGATATAAATATAATAAAAATAATTACATATAATAATAAGTATAGTAATAATAAATATTCCTCATTTACTTTGTAAGGTTTTTTTTTTTTTTAATTTGAACATAAAATTGTTAATGGGAATTGGAAGTTTGAACAAAATGATTTTCAACTATTTACAAATGTTGATTTCGTATTTTTAAAGTTCATTTCTTTTTATTATTATTTGCTTTTATTTAATCCATATCTTTATTTATGTTGTTAAATAAATATATGTACATTCTATTTAACTTAATGCAAAGATCGGATCCCAAATCAACTATTTACTTTTCATGCTTGAACATCAAATGACTTCCCACATGACTATTTGATTATTTAGTACAGTCAAGTAAAATATTATTTGTCTTACAGTGAGAATTCATACCGATCTTCCTAGGTTATCTATATTGCATTTTTTCTTTAATTATTTCTTTAAAATGCTGCTTCTACATTACCAAATAATTATAGATTGATATATTTAAATTTCACTGTACTTTACATACCTAAAATTTAGATTTGTAATGAGTTAACAGAAAACTAAATGTTCCTGCTACTGTGTGTTACAATGATTACTTTGTTTTCTTTAACTTGCTTGTGTTCTTCTTTTATTATATTGTTAAAATATTTTTATTT
This sequence comes from Epiperipatus broadwayi, assembly GCA_028023455.1. Lineage (NCBI taxonomy): Eukaryota > Metazoa > Onychophora > Udeonychophora > Euonychophora > Peripatidae > Epiperipatus > Epiperipatus broadwayi. Next base: position 1,156,841 of record JAQFVV010012497.1, read on the forward strand.
GAAAAGCAATTGGAAGGAAACATTAGACTTGGAGGTTCTAAGCAATTGATTTAAGTAATGTGAAGTAACAAACTAATGCACAATAAACATTAGTTGATAATGTATAGTGTATATTAAATATTATTAATTATTTAAAATAGTAAAAACATTTTATCTCCCAACTTCAAATTAAAAGAATATATATATATATGTGTGTGTATGAATGCTTGGTTAGTTCTTTAAAACTTGTCCTACATGACATTTAAGTAAAATCTATATAATATATTACTCATAGTTCACTAAATCTTCATTATACATTAAAAGTTTATCACTTGTCAGTTGATCTAAAATATTAATTTTAATATTTAAAATATTGTATTTTATTTGACAAGTGAAGCACTTATAAATAATCGAAAATACAGTTTCATAAGATCTACTATTAAGATCAGATAAAACATTGCACTTAATATATTTACAAATTTAAAATCGTAATAAAATTATTTTAAAGTAATGTAGATTGTGAATTTCATGATTACAAAAGGTAGCCATAATTAATTGAATATATTAATATAATTTTTATAAATTTTTCTGTTTAATTCTTTCAGCTATTACACATATAGCAATTTTGAGATTAAATAAGTCAATATTGACATTCATTCTATATAGCATAATTTAGTATGGCTGTGAACAAGCAGAGTGTGTAAGGATAGTTAAAGTTTTTCATTAAGAAGGCATCATTTCTGGTAAATACTATAACATAGGCATCTCTGATTCTCCTGTTTAATTAAAAAGTAATGTCATTATATTCATAATGTAAACTATATCATTTCTTACTGTTACCAATATTTTTTAAAAAAATAAAATGAATAATGTCAGTTATATAGTTTTTGATTTTTAAAAATAAGTATTAGTGTTATAATTAGGAGTTCATAAAAAGTTTGAGCACTGGAAGTTACAAAGCTGGGCTGTGATCCGTGAACCTTGACCTCATTGGGTGCCATTTGGTTAACATCAACTTTAGTGATCATATAAATATATTTCTCTAAAACAATCTCTCAACTAGTTGGTTTTTGGGTAATAAAGAAGGCCTAAAACTTTGATGACCTGGGTTTATAAAAAAGAATAAATGATTTTTGGAAATGATATGAATTTTATAGTAAAATTTTAAAACTTAGAGATGATTTTGAAAAAGATGTAAAAGTGCTATAAAATACATAAATTTTAAAACCATTTAAAAACTTAAGGCCAATAACTAACCACTATTATGAAGATATTTTGCTATATTTGAGTATTAAATATTTATATAGGTATTAATTTTAATATGTTAGATAATTTTTTAAGGAAAAGAAATATTTTTTTTTGGGAGATTGAACAAAGCTTTTGACTGTTTGAGTGACTAGATTGTTTTTTATTTTCAGTACTGGTGATGGATGGAGAATTTTATCATTGGCATGAGGATGCAATCTGTCTCATGCACTGGTAACTAACCACCTTTGATGTCATATACTTGCCCTAAGTCTCAAAAAAAACAGCAAGGCATAATTTGTGTATTTTATAGATGTATTTGCAATTATTTTTCATGATCAATTAACATAGCTCTGTACCATAATCAGTTAGACTGTAAATCTCATAAATTTTAATGAGCAAGACATTGTAAAGATTTTGATGTTAGTTAATATTTAGAGTTTTGGTACTCTTTAAATTGAGATAATAGCTCTTCTGTTATTCATATTATATTGTATACTTATTGTCCAATGGTTGGATTCTTTATTTATCCTAATGCTGCATGTCAATATTCATTCTCTTAATAGTTGAATGTCAATCAAGTCTCTGGGGGCAAAGAAATGTATTGCTTTATAAAAACTTTGTACATATGATCTGTAAGTTTAAAACATAAATTTGTATTTTTTCATTAAAAAAAATCAAGTATGAGTTAGTAATTCTTTGATTTAGATGTTAGAATGAGAAATAAAAACAAATGTAATTCCATCATCTCATCGTTTAGGGGAAGGTATTGTAATAATATTGAAATGCGATCAATCTGACATCATTTAATATTATAAAGACCATGGAAAATAACTATTTAATAAATGAACCAATTTAAAAGTATAAGTTAACATAGTTACAATGATTAATTGTAATAACTGAAACACATTTGGGTTATTATATACCTGTGTCTATATATGTAATATATAGCGTATATATTGTGAGATAGTGTGGAGAGTGGTGGGTTGTGTGAAATTCTGTGCTCATATACCCTATATAATGATTAATTGTAAAAATGATTTGTTGTACATTTTTGTTATTACAAACTTTAATTGTAAAATTATTAAATTAATGTTTAGTATGAAATACAAAAATTGTATTTATTGGTTTAAATATAATAATAAAATAATCTAATTACATGTATAAAATTTTATGTCATGAAAAATATAGCTGTTTTATAATTTATTAAGTAAAGGGAAAAAAAGTTAATGCAAAATGTTATTTTTAGTATAATTTAAATAAACATTTAATCAATTTATGTTAATTGAAGATAAGGTAGGAGAACTTATCTTATTTTCTTTTGTTTATAAATATTTTAAATAATTAAAAAAGCAAATGTAATTTTTTTTTTTTTATTTAATTATATCTACAATATTTGATCAGAATTTTTTTTAAATTTCGACTGTATTGTAATAAAAAAAAGGTTGATTAATAGAGTAAAGGAAAAATAATTTATTAAATTTGTAATTGAGGATGGCTATATTGTATGTATAGAAAAGAATATAAATAACAAATCACTCTCTCTTTCATGCTTTTTTGCAGCTGATAGTATAGGACACATTGCAGAAGTTAATCTGGGGTTGAAGAATTATTTTAGAAGAACAATTGAAGGCCACTGGCAGTTGGAACAAATATTAGTAATTGCCAGTTCCTTGCCAGCAATCAACGATTACCTAATTCATTAGGAAAATGAAATCTGAAAATATAAAGTTAAAACCCTGGTGTGGGTCAGTCCTTACTCTGGAACATGTAGATCTCCTGTGGAAGATGATTGCCTGTTGCCTACCTGGAGTGAGAGATGAATAACTCATAAGACCTATCTGTTATCCTCTCATAACATAAAGTACGCCTCAATCTATTATAAGAACTCAACAATTAAATAATTAATACTCATGTGTATGCATGTATAATAGTAAAAAAAATTCATAAATATGATGCTATGATTTTATAAAAATGAGGATAATTAATTTTGATAAGATAAGATTTATTATTATTAATAGAAGCTGCTAATTTAAATCTGTACAATATTTTTTTTATTAATTAATTCTAGCATATTAATTTTCCTTGTATTTATTTTAATGTCAATTTATATTTATAGATCAGATGTGTGTTTAAATAAATATTGTTAGGTGTTTAATTAAATAAATTTGTTTTAACTTATTGTTAATGTCTTGTATGTGTGTGATTTCACTTCATTCCAAGCAAATAATTTTAAACTTCATAATACTGAGTATAAAAAAGCAACCAGCAAAAATGGGATGTATATAAATGGTCTTTTAGTCAATTATTATTATTTCTTAATTTGAAATGGCATGAGGTATGAGTAATTCATTATCCTATGAACATATTGTTCAAATGAAGAAATTTACTAGTTTTTAGATTTATTAAGGAGAGATGCTCATCATCAGTGATCTGTGTGATTAGTATAATTCAAATAGCCACATGACACTGTGTATTTAAAATTATAATATTTAAAATTAGATATAATTCACTCATGTATTGAGATCTGTGATATTTTGAAATCTTGACTACTCTAATGGTGTCATGGTCCAGATTAGATGATGATTATATCAGGTTGTCCTTTAAAAGGAAGTAAGTAAAGTAGTGAATAAATAAAACATATACTGTAGATAAATGGCAACCAGCACACAATTGATTAAGCATAAATGATCCCCTTACCTATCCTGTAGTATATTGAGTTCTAATACATAATAAATGGCTGCCCAAATGGATTATCTTTCTATAATCCATAGTAGCTTTTGAAAACAACTATATAAAATATTAAAAATATAAATATATTCGATTTTGGCAAGATAACATTTGCTCTCAACTAGGGAAAACTTTTATTATGTGGTCACAGCAATAAACTTCTAATAACATCTTTTCTTAGTTGAGCCCAAAGGCAGTTTTGCTATATTTTTGAATATATTTATACATTTAAAATTTTAATACTCTGCATCATTGTTTCTGGAAATTACTATAGATCATAATGTTTGTGTCACCTTGAAAATTTTTAATATATATATAATTGCCAAATTCTGAATTGTGAATGGTGACAGTACAAGACTCACAAGACTAGTATGAAGGAAACACTCTTTGCAAGTTTCACCAAGCCCTAACATCATTAATCATAAATCAGAATACACTTGAACTTCATTTATATTATGCAAATTTTTTTGCCTTATTTTAAAGTAAGCAAAGTGAAATAATCATTATTATTAAATGGAATGCTTTTTATAATTAACAAACACACATATATTTTGAAAAAGTAGAAATTATAAACATTTTTACAAACTTAACAAATATATTGTGGCAGTTAGTTTCAGATAATAGTCTATAAAAGGGAATAATAATAATATAATTTTAAAAAAGAAAAGCTAAATAAGAGTTATATTATATGGTTTTCTTGTGGATAATTAATTCATATAATTTTGTTATGAAGTAAAAAGTAGTCATTACAATAATAGTTATAATTTTTATATTGTCTGTAGGTAGATAACCTAGTCATAAGGAGTATGGAAGTAAAACTCTCTATACATATTGCCACTCAGTGCAAGCCAGAGTAATCAATAGATGCCAGAAGGCTTGTGCATAAAATCCCATCTAGTGCCTACTCATCCAATATCCCCAGACTAGTTTCTGGCTTGTGGCCTTTGTCAGTGAGAAGCCTTGGATCTGAGAGCACTGCACCTAGATCTTAGGATCTAATGTAACTCTCCAGCAGCCATCTTTTATCTATATTTAACTACAAAACTATATGTCTTAAATTGAAAACACTATAATATTTTCAATCCAAACTCATTAGCCTATATAGTCATATAGGTCTGAACTCTACATTTTGGTGACTTTGGTCCTTTAATAACCATAGCCATCACTATATGTCTGTGGAAAAAATGGAAACACATACAAACCCATATATTTATTTGTTTGTTAAATAAAAATATATTAACACTATAAATAATTAATCTTTATGCAAAAACGTATACATGATATACTTAAAATCTTATGTTTCTCTAATAAAGCCAGCAATCTTCTCCCTTTTGACAGATGCCATGACTATGACTAATATAACATAGTCGAAAGTGCACTAGGCAAAAATTGTGAACTTTATTCAGATTTTAAATGTATCTCATATACATTTTTGCCTATAATTATTTTCCATATTACATTTCCTCAAGATATTGTGTACCAACATTTTCAAGGTTATAATTAACCTTTGTAGTAAATAAATAAAAAAAATTCTTCTAATTAATTATTATATTTTTAAAAATTAAATATTAAGGTGTAAAATGTTATTATTTTTATTTTTGTTTATTATAATTAATTTTATTTTAAAATGTTATGATGAATGTGGGATTATAAAAACATTTCTTGAATTTAATAGTCTGATAGACAAAAGGTGGAAAAGAAATATAAAGGAAAAAACAATCTAAGTTCTTGAATTGAAGGATAATAGAAAAATTTGTTTTCAGAATTTATAATAAATCAAGGATCTATTTATTTATTTTGGAACTTATAAAAAAAAGCACTAAACAAAAAGAAAGGGAGAGATTTATTTCTCTCATCAGCCAAATTTTCAAGTTGGATTAGATGCTTTAGCTGAAATTTATGCATTCTCTCTTTCTCCCTCATCTTATAGTTCATTTAATGGTGATTCTACTATAGAAACAAAGCAGGAAATATTGAATACACTAATCCAGATAAAATATACTTCAATCATTAAATAATGCTATTAGAAGCTTTGCTACCAGATCACAAAATGAATCCCAAAGAAAAGGAAATGTCATACTTGATAAATTGAACCATTATTTATTTTAGTGCACTTTATAACAACCTGGAGTGATAATATTGTTTTATTATTAATTTCTTTTATTTCAAAATATTATTGATGGAAAAGTGAAATTGTTCTAGAAACAACAATTAATATTTTGTTCAATGGAAAAGTGAAACTGTTTGAGAAATAACTAATATTTTGTTTAATAATTATTAACTTTTTAAAAATATATAAACAATATTAGAAAAACGTTTTATTGATTTTTTTTATACATACACATAAGTTTTTAAAACAAGCAATATACAAATTCATAATTTTATAATTGGATATTGTTTAGAGTCTTTTAATGTAAATATAGATAAATGAAAGATAAAATATATGGAGATAAATGCCAATTTTTTTTTGTCAAGCATTGTTAGCTGAGAGGTCAGCACAGCTGCCTTGCAGGTAAACAGTTGGTTGCAGACGATTGTTGCGGGTTCACCTCCCAGACGATGCTATGACATATGGAAAAAAAAAATGTCAACTTTTTTTGAACTACATAAAATAGACTTTATTTTGTGAAACTAAGCAGATAGTTTTATTTTATATAGATTAATAAAGATATTTTGCTTATCATGATCTTACAATTGAGGTATTAATTTATATTAGAATGGTAAGATCTCAGTTTTTATATGTGCATTAAGTCACTCTATTACCATTTATATAATGTAATATTAAAAAATTTATGGTGATGATGATGTACTAAGTCCAACAGTATTACTAATGAATATGGCAATACTTTAAATGCTAATAAGAAAATAGATATAGTAGAAATATTTTATTTAAAAGCAAGATGAGATGTATATGTATTTTTGTTAATATTAAGATGTTTTTCACTTTAAAGGAATAAGATTAAATGTCATGACAAAGCAAATATTTTATAGAATATTTGAGAAATATATTCATTTCTGTAGGTTATAAGAGATTTTATGATTATTAACATTAGTTTGATATAAAGTTTCTGCTCAGATTCATAATTGAAACATTTAACAAAATAACATAAATTATAGATGTCAAGCAAATACACAGAATTACAGTAATTGATAAATAAATAATTCTCACACATATATATCTTCTTTATAAAACTTGATTTATTAAATGAACTATTATTTTGCAACATAAAAATATTCCATCAACATTTTGACTATATCCTATTATAGTCTTTCAAGGCAAAACAAAAAAATATATAAAAATAATAACACATATACATATAAATACAAATATTCCATATTTATCCAAAGAATACAAATATAAAAAATAATAAAATAAAAATAACAATACAAAAAACACCAATAAAAATGAAAATAAAATTAAACCCAAATTTATATCACCTTTCATCTTTTCCCTCTATAACTTTAAATTTCTTTTAAATTCATTCCTTAAATACCCTATTTAATTAATTACAAAGTCTTAAGTAGTGTATGTAAATATTTAAAGTTTATTTTACACGTGCGTTTGCTATTATTAGGACCATAAATTTATTTCTAACTTGTATAAACAATTTTTAGTATATTTATTATACATTAATGTTTACAAAAACATATAGGAGTCCAATTCCAAGAAAAGAAATTATAGATAGTCAATTTTAGGGTAAGTAAAAAATAAGAGTGTAGAATGTTGTATACATCAGGTGTTTTTATTACTATTGTTTATTTATTTGTTTTATTGTTAATTTAATTTTGTGTTATGTTTTATTTATATATATCTGCAATAAGAATCTATATTGTTATCAGCTGCCATGGTGTTTTTGGTCTTAACTTCATTAATTTTATTTTGAATCTAATGCAATCTGTTAATTATAGATATTACGATAGGTTTATAACATTAGTTTATCAGATTCTTGTTATTATTAATAACATAACACTCAATATTTATCTGATGATTTCTAGTACCAGTGTGCTGACCATAAGATTAATGTAACCTGGTTGGCAGAAGTAGCATGAATATGCAATGTGTAAGCATCCTGACTTGCATGGTGCTCATAATTTAGAAATGATTTGCAAATTGGATGGATTGTAATCAGTTTTCAATTAACAGACTTTTATCTACCATTACAATATATCAAGATGTTGTTATTACCTTTATAAAATTAACCATTAGTGTGTTGTGTTTTACACAATTAATAACCATATACACAAAATAATTCTATTTTTATATAAAGCTCACTAATTAAATTTATTATGCATTTAACATAATAATGTAATTAATGCATTTCAGAGCTATAACTTGCAATATTATCTTGAAACTAATACCACGAGTTTTTTGCTGCCATACATTATAACTCAGAATTTGACTATTGTATATAACATCTTATTTCTTAATTAAATAATAAACTAATAAATGTGTTTAAATGCTATCATTCTTAATAATATTATAAAGTATAACTCTATAATGTATTAATTAGATTACTGATTATGTTTAATGTATATTTAATTCAATTAGTACAGTTTATATAAAAACAGAATTCATTAAATTCCTTTCTGAGTAGAATATATTTATTGCTTAGTAATTGGGGAAAAGCAATACTGTATATTAATATTTTTTTTTAAAAAAAAAAAACATTTTCACATATATGTATTTTAAGGATTAAGTTTATAAAAAATTGAAATTTGATTATAATTAATTTTTTCAGAATATAATTGTATATAGGCTTAATAATCATAAAATATAGAGTATTTAATAACTATGTGTTTAAGCCTTTCATTTTAAAATCAAGTAAAACCTGCTTAATATAAATAAAATTCAAATCTATTCTGACTTATGTTTTGTGATGTTTGTAATTTATTACAAATATATACACATATAAATAATATTCAATTCATTCTTCCATTTATTCTCACACCTATTTATTTATTAAAACCAATAAGACTTTATATTCATTTTTTTTTTTTCTCAATATTTTTTCCCTGATACTTTTGCTTTTTGCAATAGCTGTAGCATTGTTACAGAAAATTGTTGGATATTCTCACATTTAGAAACATTCAATGATGGATTAAATCCTTTGGTATGACAATAATGACTTGTACTTTGAATTTTGATACCTTAATGATGCAAATTTTGTCTATATTGTGTTTGGTTAGGCTTGCAGGTTCATTTCCAAACCAACAGATAACAAATCAACAGATCTTTATAAAATAATGGTAACATATCTTGTGATATGTATTGAAAAATTATTCAAATTCATTAAATTGACAGTATTTTCAGTAAAAATAACTTCAATGCTGCTTCGTTAAAAAGTAGGCAAAATTAAAATTATTTAATAACAGATCCAAAACAACTTGAAGCACAAGAAAATAATAACTAAGCAGTATGTGATAGTAGAAAGTCTAACCAATTCATGTGATGGTGATGAAAAAACTCAAATGTTTAGTTATTCAAGAAACCATTATTTTGTAACTGTGTTATTCTATACTCAGTTTGAAGAGCTTCATTCTAATTTAATTTACAAAGGCAAAATTAATTGCAACTCATTTTATATTCTTGTAAACAATCGTCTATATAAAGTTAATTAAACAGCACCAAATAATGTTTTATTTGCTAATTTGGATGAGGTTATATGGACATATCTATTAATATAAATTTCACGCTTGCTATTAGAGTTTGTTTAGACATCCATATAATCATTTCGAATTGGAGTTAGGGATTTAAAAAGAGAATTGAAAGTTTTACTTCGTTTTAAAATCCACTTTTGACATTTATTTTGAAAATATTTCTTTTCCGATATTAATTTCTTTTAACCTTTGCTCTTTTTTTTTTAATATTTATCTTTAAACTTTTCTAACTTTTTTAATCACTTTTTATTTATGTTCTTTCTTTTTATTCCCATATATATGTAAGTTGTTTTAATGATTATTTAATTCCATCCCACCCTTTTCTATGCTGTTTTTTTTTTGTTAATGAAATTATATTGTAATTTTTTGAAATGAAATTAAATACTACCTCCATTGAAAGTGTACAAGGAAAAAAAATGAAATGTCACATTAATTATAACAAAAATTTAATTACATTTTTATTATGTAAGACTTACAAATATTTATCTCGAATAAATATGGGTATATGAAATGCAGGTAATATTAATTTACATATTAAGTGGTTTGTTTATATTAGTATTATTTTAACATTTGCTTTTGAGAAATTGAAAAAAAAAAGAAGTAAAACTTTTGTTTTTAATTATCTCGTACCGTTGACATTTAATTATTTGTTTGTTTTGATTATCTTACCATTCATTAGCGAGTTAAGGATTTCCCACAGGAATTGGATTCCATTTACAAGATATAAAAACTTAAGAGTTATAAATAGATCTTTTATCTGGTTTTATATTTTCCAAGCGGAATTATTTATTGTATATACTTAATTTATTTTATGATTAGCTTTTTTCATTATGTTGAAACAAATATGTTATTTTAAGAAAATTGATTAGTATTATAATTAAGTGGAAATAATAACTTATTTTTAAAAAAAAATACGTACATATACAGTGTATGCAAGTCTCATTATTTTATGAGTGATGAATAATCCATTGCAAGATAACGAGCATTTTCTTCATTACTTATTTACATACGTACGTAGCTATTAACTAACTTTATTTTTAATAGGATTAGGTCAATTATTTGGTTTACTATGCTTTATTGGCCAAATGTTCTAAGAATTAATATTATTGCATTAAGTTCATACATAGCGGACTTGCAGAAATTGAGGGGAAAAAAATAACTAAAAATTAAAAAGCCTCAAAATTATGAGACTTAAACATTACGATTTTCTAACACCTCACATCTGTATTGTAGAGTATCTGACTCCGTGTTTGCACATTACGAAGAAAATATGTTAAGCAATAACACTAACATCTTGATCCTCTGGCAGAACAGCTGGCATTATATTTAACGATGTCAAAGGAAGTACAGTATTATGTTAAGCAATAAAGTAGTTAGTCATTACTTACTGCCTTTAATAAAATTTATTTTAACATCTCAATGTTAAAGTTACATCATAAACTTCAATGAGTTCTTTTCATTATTAAATTCATTTTCTTTATGTTTTGGTATGGTGGTAGATAGCAGAATTTAGGCCCATGGATTGCCCCAAATTCTGCCATTTCAAATGCTCAAATTTCTAATGAATTCCCAAGCAATTAACTACTTGATTATTTTATTGTTTTATAAAATACATTTCAAATAAAATATTTATCCAAAAATTCGTTTTACCTTATATGAATATATATTATTAAATTTGCCTATTTTCTTCAATTATTCCATGTCCTCTTGCTACATGCTTACTATTTTTGAATTGTTTAGTTCAGAGGTCCCCAACCTTCTTGCACTTAAGAGCACATTCTATAATACTGGCCAGATGGTGGGCACCATTTATTTTTTCAATGTAAATTTATAGTTGGATATTGTTAATAATACAATAATGTACAAAAAAATATTTATTTCAAAAAGAAAATTTTAACATATAATTAATGTTTATATTTTTACACTGTAAAAGTATACCATGCCCTATAATTTGATTGCAATATAATACAACAATTTATAAGAAAATTTAAAAATTAAATTTATTTGTATCAGATAAATAATTTTTTATCGTGTTCGGATAGTGGGGGCACACGTAAAATGGTCTGTGGGCACCATGGTGCCCACAGGCATAGGATTGGAAACCCCTGGTTTAGTTAGTACAACAATATAGTGGAATGGTATGTATATGGTGAGATTAGAGAATTGGGAAGAAATTCAGTTTTTTATTCTGAATCAAATATAAAGTGAACCAAATGTTTTAATCAATCATTATTTTTAGATGATTAAATGATGTTTCTTATAAACTTTAAACAAATTATTTTAATTCAATTTGTGAATTCTTTATGGGGTATTTTTTCCCATTAAAAAAGAAAACATGGTCAACAAAATTTATTTGCATTTTTATACTTTATTAACTATAGTATTGCATCATAATAACTAGTATTGAAATGCCAAAATACACTTAATTTTCTATTTAAATTTGTCCCTTTTATTTTGATATTTCTGTGTTTATTATTGTTTATCAATAAAATTAGAGATTCAAGTAATATCTTGCCAATAAAGAATCAATTATGCAAGTTTTATCGATTGATTTTCTCATTTTGAAATTATAATAGCTATAATAATAGATTGCAACCAACAGCTACAGCTTCAACTGCACTACTTGTATTTAGAAAATCCATCTGGATCATACTCCTTTAGATAAAAAGTGTATGATTCAGTCTTGAATTTTTTTAACACAGATAGCACAGTTGAAATTGTAGCAGTTAGTTATATTTTATTATTATACGGATTTCAGCCAGCATTATGCCTTCTTTAATGGTTATAATGTATATGCAATATGAAATAAAGGGCAAATCAAAATATTATCTTAGCTTACTGAATATTTAAATGCCTCATTTATATAATAAATTACATCCATATAGGCATAATTTTCAACTGCTTAACAAAACAGCACAGTGATTTGCCAAAAGCATGCTTAGCACAATATAAAAGTTTTGAATATTAAACTATTACCTTTTCTTAATACTCAATTATAATGAGTCATAATAAATCGATAAATAAAGATATTAAATATATAACACTAAGAATACAAACTGATTTACAAAATAACTAAGTCTGAATACATTAATATAACAAGTTATAAATTATATTCATAAAGAATTACAATGTCCATTTTTCCATGTCAATGTAAATTTATTGATCAGACAAGAAGTAATCATCTTTTGTCTAAACAATAAATTTATATTGGTACAAGAAAGTGGATGTTGTTTACAAGTTTGATGAAAATGATTCTTTGAAAATCTGGCTTATAAATTGTTATACTTAATTAGTTTACTTATTAAATACATACATATTTTTCAATATCCTACAGTTAATGAGTGCTATGAATCTGCCTTCACTGGCCAAAAGTGCATTCAGCCATTGTCTATATATATATATACCGAATAACCTGTACAAAATGTTGAAAAAATCAATTGCAATGCTAATAAGGATTGAAAAAATATTTGAATATTATTATATATAAAATACTCAAATGGCTTAATAGCAAATGGTGAACTCTAGAGCTAAAAATTCCTAGATTAGTTCTTACTTAATTAAAGTGATAAAAAAATCCATTTTTATTATCTGTCACTTTGATGCTTGCACATCACATGACTTCTCAAATGGCAAAATATATAATTATTTTTTAGAAATTGGAAATTACATTAACTCATTTTACAAAGTTTTAGAAAATAAATTAAAAATATTTTTTATTTATGCAGTATTCTACATATACAAATGAACTTATAGTTTTCTGTTGTATAAATATTTAATTTGAATGAAAATAGTAATGGAAAAAGATATAGTGAAGGACAATGTGCAAAAAAAAGTATGAAAGATTTAATCATATCAGAAGTATGGAGAAGCAAAGGCTTTCAATTGAAGTGTTGGTGAGATTCCATTCTCAAAAAAAATTGGGAAATATCTTTAAAATCAGGCAAAATGATGTAAATGAGATTATAAAAAGTAGGAAAATAAATTTATGCATTATCAAGATAGAAGGTAAAATAAAATTAACCATGTGATTTACTTCTTGAGTATTCATAAAATATTTTAGCACCAGATGTGACGGATTCATCTGAGATCCATAACCTTCATCCAGAGTCCACCACTCCACCAAACCATGCACAATAAGAAATAAGATAATAAATAAGTGTGGAAAACTGATGTTAAATGTAAATGGTTCCAAGTAAATAGGATAATAGCTTACTAGCTCAATCATAAACTATAATAAATATACTGAGGGATATTATCAATTTAAAGTCTTTTGTCATTAATGTTAACTCCACAACAGTAATATTTCCTGCTCATCATACTAATATAACCCATGATATCTAAGATAGCTAAAATATTTATTAATTTGGACTGGTTATATTATTAAAATTCCACAATGGCATCATTAGCAACCTAGGTTTGAATGTATATCCTTTAGTAGAAGTTCATGAAACTCATAAGAACTGTTGCAATACTCAGTTATATTAGTGAAATGCTTAAATGAAAAATGAACAAAACAAAAATATATATAACAATAACAGCTTTATTCCCAGTAATATATAATTTATCTTTACATTCTCTCAAACAACAGCAGCAGCAATAACAACAACAATAATAATAAGATGGCTAGGTGCTTAGAAGATCATGTGATATTCAAGTATCCAAATGGTGGATTTCAATATTTCCATCTAATTGATAAAACATATTTTTTTCTTCTTTATTCAGTGATATGTATGACTGCAATCTAGGCAGCCATACACTCAATAATATTAATTTAAATGAAACACCCCAAAATTTTTAATAACAAGTTTATTTATTCAGAGTAATGTGTAAGTTAATAATAATGATCAGTGGCAATTGATTTGACCTCCACAACAAATAATATTCATTACTGAACAATTATCACTTTATTATAAATCTTTTTAATATCTATTCACTTTATTCAGAGTTTACCATTTTACTTTGGTAACTTTCTACATGAGTTTTACTAGTGATTTTAGTAAGCATCTCAATACTCATTCACATTTTGTGTCAGGCTAATTGGCATTTGACTGCACCTCTTTTCTTCTGCACTACCTGGGTCTGTAATTGCACTATTTGCACTGCCCATTAAACTGCTTTCATTCTACTTTATCCTCATTAGGAGTCCAACAAGCAGTTTTGAAAAATTAGAAAATGTAGGTTATTTGTAGTTTTTTAATTCTACTTTTCTGCATATCATTATTTCTAGAGTGACACAATACTGCCTGTATTGACCAGCTTTTCACACATACAACTTTATTAAATAAACACATAAACCAGTCAATACATAGCATTCAGTTAAAAAATAATTCAGGAACTTTTAGTTCTTGAGATGTCTACTATTGCTTTGCACAGGATATATATGTAAAATTCCATTTTTTCTGTTGTTTTCTTATCCTTTAATGTTCTAATATCGCTTTCTGATTGTGGGTATGTGTATATTCTGAAAATGGAAGGAAAGAATGATACGGCCATAGCACTTGATTATTACATTATTCTCTTATATAATATTATTTATTTTATTATTTCAATTCTTTATTGTCCTGCATGATTTGCTGCAGGTAGAAGCCTGTTTATGGTGAAATAAATTATTCGATTTTTTTAAAAAAAAAATATATTAGAGCTATGTCATAAATTTTTGTTATATATATATATACATAGATAGCAGATAAATAGACTAAAAGCATTTTATTGTAGGGGATTCTAATAAAAGCATTTTAGTTTTAATAAAAATAAAAAAACTGATTTTTTTTTTTTTTTAAACTAATAATACCAATTTTACTTCTTTTCTTTTTTTTTTTCCAATAATGTTTCTTTTTAAACCATTTAGATTCATTGATTAGAAAAGCTAATTATGATTGGCAGTTTTATTTTAATCGTAATTTTGTAAATACATTTTAATAATTTCTAGAGCATGTAATCTATTAATGCATTTTAGTAATTTCTCATACATACATATAGTTGGGTTTTTTTTTAAGAAAATAAATAAGTTAATGTATTTCAAATTATCAGAAAATATATGAAGTTCACTTTAAGTAAAAATAATTAATACAATATAATATATGTATATGTAACAAAATACTTTCTAAATACAACTTTAAATTAAAATTTACAACTAGCATAAAAACAGTAGTGAGTAAAATATCGATTACTAATTAGATAAATTTATAAGCTATTACTCACAGATATATTACATATGTTTACTTTTATAAATCATATATTTTGGAAAGCATATATATATAAAGTAAAATAGATTTAAATAGCCATTGCAGGATAAAGGCTTTACCAAAAGCATCCTCATAGATCAGGCGTGACCAACGTTTTGTAGTCCAGATGGCAATTTTTTCACTTACAATATGTTCATATGTCCTACACAACTTTTGTATTGCTATTTAGTTTTTATATAAAATATATTTTTCTTTACATAAACAACATTTATTTTATTCCATTATATGATAATGTACTACAGAACCAAAATTTAAAGTTTAAATATTATTTTTGCTTTCACCAAAGTTTTAGGATTTGGAGTTAAGCAGAATATTTTCCAAATTTAAATCAGTCAGACATGTGACCTTATTTTGTTATTTATCAATTTCAATGAAAAAAAAAATTTTAATAAAAAACAAAACTGCTAGACTTACAAAGAATGAACGATTATAAAATGGAAGTTAAAAAATTCACTGTGAATCAATCTCCAAAATTACACAAGTGTTAAATATCTACTTACAGAATGAATGTGGAACAATGCTACAGAAGAACAAGGAAGAAGATATTATTCACCAATTTTGCCAATCACTATTTCTAGCAACATTGGGTTTTCCATTATTAATTTATCTTCTAACTAAGAGTGGTTAGACAGATATTCATTTGCCAACTTTAATATTGTTGGGCATTGAATTCAGGTTATCAATAAAGTTCATAAGCATTAAATAATGGAATGTCCTTCAAACATGATGAGTAATAAACAATAGACAATTCATGATTAAAAGTATCACTATCTTGTAAACTAGGATGTTGGCTTATTAAAGGCTAGTTGCTGTTTCTAATACAAAATCTTTGATATGATTTTTCTCTTATTTTAATTCTTTTTTATTTACTCTTTTTGTTTGCCAAAAGTTCTCAGCATCAGGAAATGATAGGAATTCATAGCAGTCATCTTTTATCAACTAGTGCAAACAATAATTTGGTAGTACATTGAAATTAATGGTATCTAGAAAGTCATTACATGTATCCACAGTGTAAAATGATTAATGATTTGAGAGATGGTTTTTGTTGCCATCAATTTACATTTTTGACTTCATATATTGATTAAGAGTTTGAAATATACCAAGTCTAAACCAGTGAAGTAAATTGTTAAGTTTAATGTGCAAAAGAGTAAGATGGTAGAGACTTAAATGTTCTTTTTTTGGCAATTTATTGCTTATAAGTTATTAAATTAAAAGTATTCTGTCAGGGAACATGAAAATTCAGAAACACTAAGGATTGCATTATATAGATATTAACTTTGTGCATAGCAATGAAAAAGCTTTATATTTCTTAACAGTCTATCAACAAAAAACTTACTTAGTTAATTTATGTTTGTGGTATTAATGGTATGTTCAGGAAGGTTCTAATAAAGCTTATAAATAAAAAGAAACTTTTACTCCCATAGCTAATTTCTAGTAGGGTAGTCTTCTAAATAGTAGATTTTATAATGGTTTATCTTTGAGTACTTTCATACTTTTGGGTGAATTAATAACATCTTAAAAGACAAAGAAATTTTATACTACTTTCTATATTATATGACTGTAATAACACTGTATATGCACACACATATATATGTAAAATTTATAATTGTGTAAGTAAAGTTAAAATATTTATTGATACTATAGTCAGACAGAAAGTGAATGAATTCCCCTTAATTGTAAATCTTTTAGAAAATTTACATATGCAAAACATTATTCTAAAGCAGATTTATGCAGAATATGAACTGATATGTAAACTGCAGTGTGTGAACTCTTATCTAAGTGTATAATGGAAAGAGAAACACATTAACACTGATGATGTATAAGCATGCACATGAAGAAATTATCATCACATCTTAAGAAGATTAATCTAGACTCTGAGATAATAATGTAATTTCTAAGAAGATTATAAATATATTTAATTTTGTCTTTACATATATATGTTTGTTTTGTTTTGAGTTAATAAACTCTTGTTGTTAAGATTACTTTGTGTGTAGAATTACCAATGCTTACCTGGCTGATATTGTCAATAATACCCCTGGGTGCATAATACTTTCCAAAAATTAATATAAACAACAAAAATAGAATGGTTAGAACAAAATTCTGTGGAGCAAAAGAAATAGAATCTCATTTAGATTTAAAACTATCTTGATTTTTAAGGTGATATTTTATTGCTTAAACCAGAAATGGATGTTATGACATCAATTTTTGTTAGAAAGTGGAAAGAGCATTCAACTTATATGTTTAAAGCTGTCTAAACTTAATCTGTCATCATGAGGTAGTATGTCAATTTTATTTATTTTGTTCATGCTATTTTTCTTCTACTAGTATGTAGTTTTTAATTTTCATTTTGCAACTCATGCTCTTACATTCATGACTTGTATGCTTTGTTCAACCTTTGTAAGTCTGGCAGTTTTTGTTCTTTGTAAATATTATTTTCATTTATGAAATTGATAGAAAATGAGATTATAATAGATTTATTCAAATTTAAAAATGATCTACTGCTTTTATTACCAAATTCAACTCAAAACATTGAAAATTTAAGAGAACAAAACAAACACAGAAGTCTCGTTAATGTAAGCAATATTTCAATTTTTAAATTGTTTCTATTGTATGAATATTGATATAATTTATATAAAAATTGAGTAGTAGTGCAAAAGATATATGGTTGCATTTTGAACCCATGTATGAAAAAAGGGGTGAATCAATTTGTCCATCCCTGGTTTAGAATGTTCAAAATATATGGCTTTTTTTTCTTTTGTAATTTGCTTTCAACCATTATGTAGAAGTCACTGCTATATATTTCAAAACTAGTTATCAGTCTTTTTTTAATTGTCTTTCAAAGATGCTAAAAGTAGTGGATTTGGAGCAGACAATCTTACATTATTGAAGACTGATTGCAATTAAATATCAAAACATTCCAGATGAGACAATAGCTTTAAAAATATCATTTAATTGAATATTGGAAAGTACTTGAAAATAACTGCTTTAAACTTCAAATGAGAAGAAATAACATATCTTTTATTAATTGTGTCCAGACTACAGTATTCTCTTCAAGTTTCTATTTAAACAATTGGAGGCAAGTGGGAAGAACATACACGGAATCTTTTTCCATATATTAAAAAAATTTAACTATTATATTATAGGAATCAGTAGAAATATTATATGATTGTTTGAGATTATTTCATCATCCTTTTTTACCAAAATCAATTAATTTCTGTTGAAAAAATCCTATCAAAAGCAGATGAAATTCTTTTATGTATTTTGCAGCTTTGCATAATTATGAATTTTATTTTTCATAAACTTATTTTTACCAATTCTTACATATGGCTCTAAAACTTTACACTTAATAAAAGCAATACAAAGAGTCTTCACAATATTTAGTGAAGTATAGAAAAATACATATGTTGGAAATAATTTTAAAAAAAGATCAAAAGGACAAACAGATATCATTGATTTCAGTGAAAGAATTAAAAACTGGAGTTTTGTAAACACATTGGTAGTAATGATGATAATAAGCGTACAGTAGAAATTTTAAATTGGTTTCCATGAAATTGCAAAAAAAATCTATAAAAAGACCACATGTAAAATGGAGAGATGAAATAAGAAAATTTGCTTCTATGTTGTTGACAAGTTTTGTATTATAGAAATTGGATTAAAATCAGAAAAGCCATCTTCCTGCAATGCATCAATAATGATTGAAAATGATGGTACAAATAAGGAAGTGTAACTTACATCATTTCAAAGAAGTAACCTGTTTTGTGTAAATGACGAAGTCAGAATTAGATAATATGGACTGGTTGTCAGCTTTATTTGCACCTTTGGTCAAACTGAGTATATTGGAAAAAGAAAACAAATTCTGGCTAAAATATCTTCTTCTAAAATATTATCTCTGAAGTCATGTTTGACAATTAGAGTTAAAAAAAATCATCTGTCTTATTTACTTAAGTGTGATGACAGAAATTTCTGATAGAAGATTCATTTTTCATCACTTTATATTTTTTTAAATATGATATTCTCTGAAATCTCTTCTGAGTTCTCTTTTTTATTTATTTTCAAACTTTTGGTGCATGAGGAGGTTGATAAGAGTGAACATATCATTGTTGGAAGAGTTGTTACTTTTCTTCCATATGTTGCCCTTGGAAAAAGATTTACATACATTTAATGTTTTTAATTTTGTTTTGTTACCTTTCATTGGTGTTTTCGAGTCGCTGCATTTGAGTGTAAAATATTATCATAATTTTCATTTTTAGAAAGGTTTTCTTCATAACATAATTGGAAACTTCAATGTCAATGATAAAATATTTAACTCCCAACTCCTGTAAGGCAAGAGCAGTTCTTAACTCTAATGCTATCTATCATAAATGTATCTGGTAATTATTTGATAACTCAAATTTATAATAGATGGCATTATAGTGAAGACCTGTTCTTACCTCAATTTTCAATATTGTTGTTGTTCTGAGTTTGAGCAACACATGTGTTTCCTGTATTATTATTTGTCAGTTTTCCAATAATTTTTTTTTTAAAAAAAAGTTTTTTAATTTTTTAACACTTCTCCATTTGCAATGATCATTCATAAATATCAATTAATTAAAAAATATTAACCAAACACACTTTAAATTATATCATAGTTTTTGGGATTAATTTTGTGTCCAAATCAGTAATCATGATAAAAAATTATATGGTCTGCAATCATGTGATGTATGTATCTAGATTGAGCTTCTTTCAATTGACCAGATATTGATCCCCTTCCCCCTTATTTAGCTGAGAATTGCACTAAACTACTTCAGGGCAATCATTGTGATTATCCATATTAGCAATGATCTATATGTATTACCTCTATCATAGAATTATTGAAAATCAATGTATATCAAGGATGAAAGATTCCCTTATTTAATATGACATAGTTATGAAAGTTGATTATATATGTTGCAAACAATAAATATTCATTAACCAAAAATTGTTTCAAGATTTCATCAATAAATTTTAAGAATACTGCAAATACAACTAATGTGAATAGTTACATACTTGTGCTTAAATATAAGAATATTTATTTATTTGGTGTATGATTTTTTTTTTTAAAAAAAAAAAAAGCAGCTACTTAACTATTAATAAAATATTATAAAGAAACCTGTAGATATTTCAATCAGAAAATAGATTCATTAGTGATTTTTATTAATTCCTTCAATTCTATCACTGCAGCCAAACATTAAATACGTCATCAATTACGTGGTTCATGCTTTGAGCTTGTTCATTTTTACCCAAATTAGTGACTATTAAATTTCATTTATAAAGTATGGATGGTGGACTTCTCGCGCTGTGAAGAATTGTCTCCAAATGGACACCAGCCTTTATTCTGATGAATTCCTGATTAAAAAAAAGAGCAAATTATGAAAATTCAGCAATAAAGCTACAAATATATTATTTTATTGTTCTAAAAACCTAAATTTTAATAATTCACTTTAGCAAAAATTATCTTTTATCATCGTAAAAGCAAACAGGATTAAAAAGTTAGTATTTTTTTTTTTTTAAAGCCACACCCAAATGGAAAAAAAAAACCAGCATGAAATTTTTAATAACATTGTTTAAACAAGAAAAATGAAACATAGTTATAACTTTAATCTTTGTTTTATGTGTTTAATTAAGGCACACAAAAAAAAAAGTTTATAAAGGTATTATAGAAATTTCTAATCACATCAAAGCAAATTATCTCTAATGCCAATGCTAACAATTAAATTGCCTATAACTAAAAAAGTATGCTAATATATTGAATACGAATATTATTGTATATGCATGCATTTGTACACATGAAACAAATTCACTATTAAATGTTTAGTTTTAGTTGTAGTTAAAAGATAAAGATGAGGTAGTATGGCTCACAGAACATTAACCTTTTCTTTTTTTAACCGTTATTGATTGACTCCTGATGAAATTTATAAATGGTGTATTTTCAAAGATGAAAATCAAACATCCATTTCATTCCATTTAACAATAAATTGATTCATTTGTTAATGGCATGAAAGTTCTATTTTTGCTTTGAATATTAAGAGAAGCATGATGTAACTAAGATCTAAACGCAGTTCAGTAACCATATTAAAGTTATCTTAATTGTAGATTACATTTTTAATATATAGGGTATATGAACACAGACTTTCACACGACCCACCACTCTCCACAGTATCTCATAACACTGTTACACCCGAACATATATATGTTGAAAAGATAAATAATCACCAATATACGTATTTCATGGTAAACCAGCAATCATCAGTTGGTCCATATTACCGTCTCTACACACATATGCTATAAGTGCTCAGCTATATATTAAGATAGTCAAACCTCATACTTTAATGGACAGGCTTCAATCTACTCCACACTCCAACTCTTCAACCATCCATTCAATTGAAAATCTGATGATGGAATGCTCAAAGGCCACCCTGAGGCTGAGATTCTTGTCACACCCATGTTGACCTAAGGTCAATCTGACCCCTCATGTACAGGACATAATCTATTTAA
This sequence comes from Epiperipatus broadwayi, assembly GCA_028023455.1. Taxonomy (NCBI): domain Eukaryota; kingdom Metazoa; phylum Onychophora; class Udeonychophora; order Euonychophora; family Peripatidae; genus Epiperipatus; species Epiperipatus broadwayi. The sequence goes on from JAQFVV010012497.1 coordinate 1,179,211, forward strand.
TATATTTTTACACTTTAAAACATTAATTTAGTAAAATTTCCAGCTATTTAATTAATAATAGTTTTTTTTTTTTTTAAAAAAACCATTCATTAAATAGTTTTTGTATATGTTGACTAGACCAGTAGAGGGTCTTAAAGAATAATTTATTATAATTTCATTGATTATATTTCTATAAATATTTATAGTTTTAAATTAACTTTACTTAGTTTACTATATACATTGATATTAGAAATTATTTGTCTTGTTAAAACAAAAGAAATTTCAAGTAGGGGGGTTATAATTAAGCATTAATCAATATATATATTGAAACAGTAGGTTTTGCTCCTGCACCGTTTCACCTTCAGTTTTGATTACCAACCCTATCTGTTCTGTGTTCAAACCCCATTAAAATAATTGAAATAAATATATGAGTACCATCATGACTATGTGAATCGCATTATATATGTACTTATGAAGAGACACTATTAATACCAATTATGTTAAATATTACGGCTCAGATTAATTTTGTTTTATTATTAGAAAATCTTTACATTAAAATTTAAATATAAAAAGTCAACTTGTTAATGTGCTTGGTTAAAAATTCGTTTATAGATGTATAATTCAATCTATATCATTATACATATTGTAATGGTATGGATATTTCCCTAAGGAAGGAACAAGAATCAGACTTAAGATGTTCATATAGGATGCTATGGATGGAGTGATGTAATTATGATCTAAAATTGAACTCATTTCAAATAGGATAATTTAATATCAAATAAACATAAACACAATTTAAACTAAATCATTTAATCTTCACCTTTATTAATCTTTCCATTATGCTCAGAATTCAAACTCAGCATGGGTATCACAATTAACTATCTTCAGGACCTTCCATAAATTTTACAGCAATAACAATATTTAATATAATCTCAATATATTTTTAAAATTCATTTCAATCAAGTTATTAGGATATTAAATAAGTATAATACATGTGTGTGGATATATATATTTAACTTTATTTTGTTTCATAAAATGAATAAATAAATTAGAAACTTCTTTAAAATTTAAAATAAACTTTAATAATATTTATTAATGAATAACAATTCAAATTTATTTCATATGACAAAAAAAGGGTATTTGTCGGTTAGACAGAGAAAGAATGCCACCAAGCAGCTGGCTTGTTAAACTGACAAGTACCATAGTCATTATTAAAAAATATAAAGTCTTTCATACAAGATAGTCATTTACACAACTAATAACAAACAAACATTATTATCTTAATTAAATTAGTAACAACAAAGTTCTGTCATGTCATAAATAAATTCAATATGAAGAATGGTAAAATCTTACCTTCATATTAAGTTTACTTTTATACTTCAGTTCTTATCGCAGTTCATACCTCAGTCAAAACACTTTCATATAATACCTAAATTTTATTAAATATTAAAAAAAATTGACTTCATGATCTTCTATTCCTCTTCATTTAGTCTGTCTTAAATGAGTTATTCCAATGGCAAACAGATTTCATTAACAAAGGAAATAAAATTAAATATTTTTAAATGGCGATTCACGAAGATAATATTTGTTCTATTCATTTCCATATTTGCAAAGTCATGTTCATTAAAAAGAAAGTTCTTTATTCCTTGGTCATTCATCATCACAGAGGCAATCAAGATACCCAGTTGATCCAAAACATTCTTCGCGCATGATGTTGACATTTTCTTTTATGAATAAGGTCATTACCAATTGGAGTTTCATTTAAATTATATAGATGAAATTTATATAATTTTAGGCATTTTAATAGGAATAAATAATTACATTTATCTTCAATTAAAACACTAGCATTATTTTCTATGACAAGCAGTGTTTACTCACAATGCATTTTTCTATAGGTATAATCTTCTTAAATTAATTTTGGTTTGAGTAAATAAATGTTTTTTGAAAAAATTTATGTGTTTCAGAATTCCAAATTAGAACGATTTTATAAGCTTCTCTAATTAATAAAATATATAATTTTGTTTTAAAAATATTTATCTATGAGGATCCTCCTGATTTATCCACTTTTTTCTAAGAGCAAAGTTGATTAGTGGTTTCCATACATTATGTATAGTCACACAAGGTTGACATACAGGATTGTTTGCCATTGTCATATGACCACCATCATCACCACTTGCAAGAACATAAACTGATGATTAGAAGAGAGAAAACAGGTATGTCTAATATAGTAGACCATGTATGTGCCAATGAACATATGTTCAATTGGGAAATTATAAAAATATTAGATAGAGAAAAAATGGTACAAAGAAGAAAATTTAAAAAAGATGCTCACATGACAATGGCTAACAATCCCATAAGTCAGCCTAATATGACTATATAATGTATGAAAACCACTATTCAAATTTGCTCTTAGAAAAAAGTGCAGAAATCAGGAGGAACCTCATAGATAAGTATATGAAATTTCTACTGACTGTTACCTTTGGTAAAATGGCTCAGTTGGTTAGGTAGGGTTTTAAATTACAGTATTATCAAAAAGAAAGTTAAGAATAAATAGGATGTAAGAAGCAAACAAAGGGTAGTTGATCTAGATATAAATATAGATGTGGAGAAAGAATGGGTCTATAAAATTAATTATAAACAAACTAATTGCAAATATAATAGGGAAGAGTCAAAAGAATTTATAAAAAAGTAGTAAGAAAGAAAGAAATTATTAAATTGGTTATTTGAAAATGCAAAGTGGTAGAAGACCAGAAAAATGAAGGACTTGAGGTATTAGCAATGGTGGAAATTCATCTAAGAGAGGAAGAAAAACCTATACTGAAAAATTTAGTATGGCAGGTATAAATAGAAAAAAAGAGGGTGGTAGTATAGGAATTATGTCAAAAAATATTTAAATACTGTAAAGGATCAAGAATATTTGTGGTTGGAGATAAGTTTAGAAAGATAAATGGATAATAGCTATAGTATATAGGGCACTGGAGACACCTAAGTATAATGGAATGGAACAGTAGCATATATAAATGCCTATTTACAGATATATAGAGTTTCAAAAAAATGGAAGAAAAATAATGTTTATAGGGAATACGAATGGGCATATTGAATAAATTGATGACTTGGATAACAAGAATGGACAGCTTTTGGAAATTTTTTGTTAGAGAATAAATTTGAGCATTGGAAATTTGTCAAATATTTATGAGGGGCAATAGATATGGTCTATGAATAATGTGTATTGGACAATAAAGAGGGAAAGAATGAAGTATGGAAAATTAAAGTGTTTGATAATGAAGAGAGAATATATAATAGTGATCATAATTTCCTTATAATGGAAATGGTTAGTAGTATGATGGAAAATATTAAAGTAGAAAGGATAGTGAAAGATGTGGATGGAGAGTGAATGACAAGAATAAGTTAGAAGAATATAAAATAAAAATAAAATAAATTATGGAAGGGTTTGTTGGTGATGAATATAAGAACTGGGGTGGTGAAGTAGAAAAAGTGGCAAATAGGGTTTTAGGTGAAAATATTCAGAAAAATAAAAGTGATAGAAAAGTGAGAATTAGTAAAAGTGTAAAAGAAAAGAAGAAAGCATGCAGAGAATATATATGTGCTATTAAAAACAAAGAAAGTGAAAAAGATCTTAATATTAAATGGGGAAATTATTTTAAAAAAAAGAAGTTGACTACAATAGATAATTATGTATAGGGAATGAAACTAAATAGTAAATTGTTGGAGGATATTAATAAAGGTGGAAGAGATACTAATAAAATTTTTTGGAAATATCTTAAAAGGAGAAATGGAGAAAGAAATAGTATTACTAAATAGTGTGTAGCTCTAGAGAAGAATTTGAGACAATCTTAAATAAGTATGTAATGGATATAGAAAAGATGTTATATGTGAAGGACAGAGTGATAACAAACATAACAACATATAGTAATGGAAATATTAGTTTGATAGATAATAGATTGATTGAGGCAGAGAAGAAGTTGAAAAGTGGAAAGATGAATGGACAGCGGAGATGGTGATTATCCTGGGAAATAGGGAAAAATTAAATCTATTATTATGTTTTAATAAGATGGCACAGAAGACAGCATTTCAAGACAGCTAGAATAATACAAGAATGAGGTTATTATTTAAAAGAAATGGTAAGGGCCATAAAAAGATAAACAATTATAGACTAGTAGTGGTAATGTCAGTGGAATATAAAGATTTTGCATATATGGTGGCTGGAAGAGTGGTGAAATGGATGGAAGAAAATAATATAATGGGAAAAATTCAAGAAGGGTTTACAATGGATAGACATATAGGAGATAGTTTTTTTTTGTAATCACATAACTTATAGACATAAATAGAAATACAGGTAGGCAGTTATATATGATCTTTATATATAGAGAGAAGGCATATGATAGAGGAAATACAAATAGATTAAGGGTGAATTTAATAAATTTGGGAATGAATGGAGCTTTAGTGGATTTTATTAAGAGATTGTACAAAAATAATTACTATATGTATCAATTAGGAAATATATAATCAGTAAAAGTTAAAAGTAGAGTGGGACTAAGGCAAGGATGCCCTATATCACCTACTTTGTTTTGTTATATTTGAGAGAAATGGAGAGAACAATAGAAAGACTAGAAAAAGGGGTAGAGACACTATTAATAGATGGCAAGGGAATGTATATATTATCAGGTTTTTTATTTGCTGATATTTGTTTGTGCACAGAAAGTAGGGAAGATATGGAAGTTGTCCTGAAGACTTGTGCAAGGATGAGAAAAGAGATGGGATTAAATTTAGTGAAGAAAAATCAAAAGGTATGATGATAAATGCTGGGGAAAGAAAAGAGAAAGAATTTTTCTTGGGGGATATAAAGTTAAATGTTGTGAATAGGTATAACTATTCAGGAATCATCTTAAGTAATTAGAGAACTTGATTGCATGAATGGGAGAAAAAATTGATAAATGAAGCAAAGAAAAAAAAAGAGATTGATGAAGAAATTAACAGTGTTTTTATATAATAAATATGATGTAGCAAGAATTGTATAAAAGTGTTGGATTATTATATGGTAACAATGTGTTATGTGTTAGTAAAGGAGTTTTGGATTACTTAGAAAAAGTGCAAAGAGAAGTAGGAAGACATGCATTAAATGCAGATGTATGGATGGCAAAGAAGGCAATTCAAGGAGAAAATGGGAAGGTCAAGTTTTTATATGAGAGATGCAAAATGTAAAATAAAAATGTTCAGTAGATTGCAATTTATGGATAATAAGAGAATAGCCAAAATAGTAATTAATCGAGTTACTAGTAAAGGACAAGCAACAAGATGTGTGAGAAAGGGAATATGGTATGTAGAATATTTGGATAAAGACTTTATGTCAGTATACTTGTACAAAAAGTGGGATGATTGTGTTAGAAAGATTGTTCACTGTTATAGTGGCAAATAATGGGATAGAAGAATAGATGCATTAATAAAAAATAGGGAGCTAGAGAGATGGAAAACTAATATGAAGGGTAAAAAGAATCTAAATATATATAGAAGTAAACAGAATATTGTGTGTGAATTAATTTACGATAAAAGCAAGGGAAGTAGTCTACTGTTTATGACTTGAACAGGATCATTAGCAAGCAAGGGAATATACACATAAATGGAGAATTGTGGTTGATTTATTCTGCAAGTTATGCATGGGAGGCATAGAGAACAGTAGGCATTTGCTAATTGAATGTAAATGTTTACAAACAGAAAGGGTACAAATAATGAAGTTGTGGGAGAATAAATATAAATTAAGTGATTATACAGAATGTGGATTCTTGGTCTTTTTGCTGGTTTTGAAAAAAATAAAAGGGGGTGTAGATATAAGGGCCATGGAGTGAACAAAGATGATATTATGGAAATGGGATAGAGCAGGATAGAGAAGAATATGGGAAAACTTAGATTAGGGAATGGAAAGGAAAAGTGAGGTGGCTAACAGGTTTTTATGGATATAGTGGCTGAGAGAATCCTGACTTCGATAAAGGAGTAGCCATATCACATCACATCATCACGTTATAATTAAAAGAAGACATCTTTATAGATTCCTATAAAAAATGAAAACTAGTTTGATGCTGTAAATAAATTTTATTTAATCTTAAGTCTCATCAATTTTATTTAAAATTGATCAATAATTTATATTTTACAAATGAAGACAATATTATGGACAATTTAAAACTTGAAAATTGATTTTCTGAAATAAAATGATATATTTTTGATTATTTCTCTTTCTAGTATGCACTTTTGACACATTGTTACAGTACACAACAAGCACACAGACAAGAAAAAGTGTCAGTTCACACGACTAATTACGATATATGTGTATTTGGGACTCTTTTTTTAAAATTTAATTCATTACAAAGTGAAATATCTCCTACAAAAAGTAGGTCATTGGTTTTTCAGTGATTAAAATATAATAATACTGTCCTTTAATCGTTACATAGTAGTTTGATATTAATCATAATCTGACTAACTGACAGTTGATTTATCAATATTTCTGTTATTGCAATGATTGACAATATTGAATGAAATGCTTACAGGTAGGTTATTCACATGATACCAATGCCCAGCATCACATCATCCCTCTAATTTAAATGTAATTTTCTCTAAAACCAATTATATTAGATAGCATTACAATACTTCACCATTATTTACAGATTATTAGCAACTCATAAATGAGTATAGTCATCTATTTTTTTTTAAAAAAAAAAAAAAACTACAATTATGCAGCAATAAAAAGTTAAAGATCGGATATAAAATGGTTATGTAAATATAAAAATGTTCACATATATACTGTTCTTTTAATCTGTTCCTTTTTGATATTTTGCAATTCTGTATTTTGAATTTTTTTTGAAAGACTTCCCACTTCAATGAATTTCATAATAAGATGACCTATACAATTATACCGCATAGATTCAATGATTATCACAAACAATATTCTGAAGAATATACAAATTGCTTTTTTTGACCTTGGAATTATATTTTTAGAATTAAATGAATCAACCTTAATTGAAAATTTTCTAGCACTTAAGTCAAAAAGCATCCAGATCTCTTTCCATACAATGATTTGGGAAAAATAACAATCTTATGTAAAAAAATTTTTCTCTGTGATAAAATATCCCCACCCCCTTTTTTTAATAACTAAATGCAGCAAAATTGTACTTTTTATCCAAATCTGCTTTTCTATTTAAAATGCTACCAAGAATTCGCAAACAGATAACTATCCAATCTAAAAATCGTTAACGTTGTATGGAGTAAAAAATAGAAGTGTATATACAATTTATACAAAGGAAAAAAAAAATAACATAAGTAAACAATACTTTAAATATATATATTCCCAACTTAAGCAGCAAAATTAACTAAAACTGAATAAAACATTTACTTGAGCAAAAATAATTGCAATAATACAGAAGAGATTAGTACTGACTTTTCTGTAACCCTTCCTGGTGGCTGTGACAGGGTTATTTTTCTTGAAGAGTTTATCTAATTTGCAATGTTTGACATTTTAACATTATAGTATTTGAAAACTGGTATTTAACTGATTATTTTTCTTTTTTAAAAACAAATAATTATTTGTCTGTGAAAACAATGTTTACTTTATATCTACTATATTTGTTTATTTATTAAAAAACAAAAACATATTTATTGATAATTCTTTTGCCTCAAAGCTTAAAAAAGAAAAAAAATACAGAAATAAAAAAAGATATGCAAAATGAAACTTGAAGACACCGCTAAAGAATAGAGTTTACTAAGTTACGAGATAAAAGCAATCTGTCAAAATTAATAACGTTTAAAGGATGATATTAGATAAAAATATGGAATTATGCCAAAGTAATGAAACATTTACGTATGTATAGTTTGGAACCTTTAATAAGTTCATTGCTTTGCTTTCCCATAATTTGGGGTAATAAAATAAAATATAAATGCTATATAAAAAAGATTTATAAAAAGTGAAAGAAAACATTGAAAGATAGTCCTTAACACGAGAATAAATGTGTATATTCCAGGACACAAATGATAAGAATTAATAATAAGATGGTTAATAATATGTCGATCAACATTTTGAAAGATAAGCCTAAAAAATCATTTTAAGATAGATATATACAATATCAATACTTTATTCTCGACCGAATTACTTAAAGTGACAATTCACAACTTCCGTAATGGAATAAAAAATTACAAGAGTTTCTGGGGAGCTATAGTAATTCTTCCATATTTAAATGATTTTATAGATTTGATTTATGTTTTCATATGGGGGGAGGGAATAATTTTTTTGGACACAAGCAAAATATTCGTATTTCAGTTTTTTGTTGAGATAGAAATAAATCACAAATGGATAAAAGGTTTTAAAAAAATCTATATCGAATAAGTTATTTAAGAGTTAGAATGAACTCATAATTCATAACGTAAATTATGAATATGATTTATTTAATTCATAACTAGGAGTCAAATCAATCCAAACATGAGAATTCATTCTGCAAAAGTGTCATTTGGATAATGCTTAACTCAGTAGAATCAAATAATATAGACATATATGTACATATAATAAATTTGTGAATACATTATGAAAAACATTTGAGATGAATGAAATGAGAAGTTATGACAGGTAGTCACTGATGATGATTATTATGATCAAGCAGTAACACTTGATTGTTGTCAGTGGTAGTTTACATTACTTAACTCATTTTTCCTTTTTATATAAATTTATTCTGCTTTCTTAATAATTAGTCATACTTCATAAATTTTAATAAGCATATCAGTTATTAAACTTGCTGTCTAAAACTTCACTTATCAATACTAATGCACAATATATATAATAAAGTAATGAAATAATATTACAGTGAAGAAATTTGATAAGTTTCTATAAATATATATATATATTATTTTCTTAAATGGTAAGCCAGACTTTTGATACAGAGTATCTTTGTCAGAGCATGACTGGATAAAATTAGTAAGAATATTGGCATTTCCATTTGCAGATGAATTAAACAGGTCTCTGATTTTAATAAATCTGCATGTGTGAATATATGTGTGAAAATCAGTCAGGCAATTGACTATGCTGTTGAATTAAATGACCAGTGTTTGCCTCAAAAAGCAACAACGAAAAACGTACAATTAAAGAAGTGTAGCACGTAATTTCAAAAATGCCATAAATTTAAGAATCAATAGTGCTCCCCTTAGCAAACACTGACCATTTATATTAACAACATAGTTAATTGCCTGACTGATTTTCACACATATATATTCACTCATGCAAATATGCAAATTTATTAAAATCAGAAGCCAGTTTAATTCACCTGCAAGTGAAAATGCCAATATTCTTAATAATTTTATATCAGTCATGCTATGACAAAGATACTTCTTATCAAAAACCTGGCTTAACATTTAAGAAAATAATATATATATATTTATATCAAACTTATCAAATCTCTTCACTATAATATTATTTCATTACTCTATTACACATTATCTACAGTATATGCTCATTATTATTTACATACTCAAAATATTTTGATTTGACCAATACATTTCTTTTATCAATTCCATAATATCACAACTATCCAACAGCAATGAAAGTAGACTACCTTCCAAAATAATCTTCACTCCTTAGGTGATTTTTAACACAAACATATAGAATAATTCAACTTGATCTCTCTTTCACTATTTGTATTTAAAATTTGATACATATAAATATATATGAAAAGGAAAATGATCCCCAAGATGCATTTTATATTGAAGTATCACTCTTCAGTTGACCCAAGTCACAATTTCTTACATGTGATTTCATAATTTGCTTCAGAATTGATCAAAACTGCATTATTACATATTAATGTATAAGAGCAATACTTTTTGCATTTACAACTTTCATGCCAACCACTCCAGTTAAACATATTAATGTTGATCATAGATCAGATATAAGCTTTAAGCCACAGTTAAAGAATAATATTTTTTTTTATAGTGTGTATGTATAAAATCTGTCCATTAAAGTTCCAAGATATGCTATCTTAATATAAACCAAGCACTGATTATATATATATATGTTTGTGTGTGTGTGGAAGATGATGATCTGGACCAACTGATAAGTGTTGGTTCAGTATGAAATACATATACTGGAGATCATCTACCTTTTTTACATGTATGAGATCAAGTGTATTGGTTGTATGAGATACAGTGGATAGCTGAAGGGGTTTGAAAATCTGTTCAAATCTCCAATAATTATATAAGTAAATAATAATTAACTTAGATTATGTGTAACTGAACAGGGAGTAACTTAAGCTTTTAATGAGTTATAACATAAATAAACGCTCCAAAAAGAAGTTATACAACTCATTGGAAGCTTCAGTTTCTTTTTGTTCAGGTATATATATATATTAGATGCATAAATATCCAGATTCAGGTGTCAAATGATGACATTTAGTGATTATTAATGGTAGTTTAACTTCTCTTTCTCTCTTCAACATTATTTGTTATATTTAATAGTTTTAACATTAGTATTTTAATAATTACATTTGCAAAGTTAATATCTTTTTACATATACAAAATAATAATTAGATTTTATGCCAATGCAATATTAACTGAAAATGGTATAGAAGATAACATTATATCAATTTACATTTTTATTGTTGTAAATAGATGTAGAATTCAGTAGATAATATGACCCAAAGTGATATATATATCAATGCATACTCAGAATATAAATGTTATCTAGCTACTATTGATGACTTATAATTAAATGTAATATATTCTCAAACTGTTTGCTACTCTATAAAAAAAAAAAAAAAAAACCTTCTTGAATAAATAAACAAATGGATAATCAAATGATTTTTGCTCAGAAGTTTATAAGAAGTTCAAGCACTAGAAGAGGCAATGCTGGGTGGTGATCCATGGATCTCGATCGCCAGATATCATCACTCTACCACCTGACCAAGAAATACAAGGCATGATTTAATAGTTACTGCATATCATTTGCTTTCTCACATTTTGTACTTTGAGTCTTCTGGAGGATGCTTGAAATTTTTTTCAAATCACCAAATAATTTAAGATTTTCTTTTCAGATAGCCAACCCCATAATAAACCCATATAATTATCTAGTATTAATCATAAAATGGGTATCATTATTTAAAATAGTTATACCCAGTTTGCAAAACACAGATTTTGGTGTTCTGTGATTGTATTATTGATTAATTATTAAGTGTTTTGATTTTGCTTTAACTTTCTGTTTTTAAGTTTGTATATTAAATATGATACTTCATTAAAACTAATGCACAATCTTTTGTATTTATTTAGATTGCTGTTTACTTGCTTCTACCCACTAACATTAGTATGTTCAATAAAAAACATATTTCATATTCCAGTCACCATTTGTATTATAGTTTATGAATAACAGCTTGAGATTTTAATATGACATAATAGCTAGTGAATAATAATTTATATATAGTTGAAAAAAGTAGACCTTTATTGTAAAAAAAATTGGAAACTTTTGAGAGAGAGATTAATGATCTTTGGTTAATCCAAATTTGTCAGATGAAAGATATTATAAAATGATATAGTGTTCTTTATATGAGATACAGAAGATATATTTCAATTGGCATAACTTATCTTTACATTTTATATTCTTTGGCTGATGACATTTAAATTATTTATGGACTATTATTTCAAAAATCTTATTGTGTATAGACTGGTTTTAATAATGCAGTTGATAATTACTGTAGTGTGATTTGACTCAATAGTACAAATATAAAGAGTTTAATCTTCATAACCTGTTTTAATAATAATTTTTTCGATGAACCATAACAGCAATGCTTCATATTACAGCGTAGTGGAATACAGTGAGAGAGAAGGCAATTCACTATTTTGTAAGTTTTACAATAATGGCAAATATCAAACTCAGGGATACTATTAAGAGTTATTTCTTTTTTATATTATTATATGTATATGAATTAATAATATTAGTGATATCTATGTATAATCTGTAGAACTAAACAAAAAATTTGTGTCAACAAGAAAGAAAAAATAATATTAACAGTCACCATTACACATTGTTTCTACTTTTTCATTTTATTTTTTTAACAAAAAGTAAAAAAAAAAGTCTTCAAGTAAATAATATTAATAATAATCAAATGGTTTTATTGCTCAGGAATTTATAAGTGATTCAAATACAGGAAGTCTCAGAATAAACTTTCTTCTATGAACTTTGAGTTCCAGAAATTGTACCAAAACATGCAAAGCATTTAAATAAATAAAAACTTATAATTAATTTAGAACATCCTTACAATTCATTCAACTGTATCAAAAATAAGTTTATATATAAAAGAAATTGTTGACTTTTGATATATTTAATTAATTAAGTGCAGGAAACTACAAATCACTTATAAAAAATTTCAATGAGCTATACGGCCTAATCCAGTGGTAGAGTGAAAGATTAAAGAGCTAAAGATCTATGAATAACAATTAAATTTGTTTTTTTTGGAACTCTAACTTTGCATGACTTTCCGAACAATGACCATTCAATTTTTTTATTCAAATTCCAATCAAATTTTTTGAATTTTTTTTCTAAATGTAGTACCATAAGTAGGCAACATTATATTTTTGTAAAAAAAAAAGTAGTCTTACAAAATATTCAAAATTTTGTAACACAAAACAATACTACTTCAAAAAACAGATTAAGAATCATTTTTTTACATAATCAGTTTCATTTTTTTATTTTAAGAAAATTATATGATTTTATTATTTTTTATATATAAAACATCAAATAATATATTTGAAATAAAAAGTATAATTGTAGATTTAATATTGCTATTAAATATGCACTATATATACGCAGCAACGTTTGTTCATAAAAACATAATCACTATAAAGATTATATGATTTGATACAGTCTAAAATGGCAGGTTTTGGAGTTTAAGATCCATGGGTCACAGACTAGCACTGTCACTTCCAACACCCAAACTTTCTATGAACTACCAAGCAAAACCATTTGACTATTTATTGGTATAAAGAACTTTGGTATTTTAAAAGAATTATATTTTTGACATTTTGCACCATATCACCAAATTATTGTTCATGATAATATAGAAAATGAAAATATTGATGTTAAAAAAATTGTGTTATGCACTGGTTTTTAGATGTATGTTGTATAATGAAAGGATGTACACTGATGAATTTTAAAAATAAATATTAAATTAAATAGTTTACTATTTTAATTTCAAACAGCATATTTTGGATAATATTTCGGTAGTTATGGATAATTCAACCGATGACGTATTAAACTTACCGATTTCACTTCCGGTAGACATCGTCAATTTTTGCATGACAACATTGTCATGGCAACCAAGTGACTGACGTGATTAATCCATCAGAGAGTCAATTTTTTTTTTTCACCCGCGAGATTTAAAATTCGTAGAGAGGTTTGGGAAATTTTTTGATTTTTCTGTCTATTGTGATTTTGCTATCCACGGCACCACAATTACTTTTTTGAGCTCTTAATTCGGGTAAAGTGTTTTATTTATCTGTTTATTTTAAATTTGCAAAAATTTTTTGTTAATATTTCTACAATTCTCAAACTTACATTGAATTACGTTTAATGTGTAAATAATTTTCAATAATTTTTTTAAACAAATTAGCAATATACAGTACGTTTTTAAAATTACCAAATGCATGTGATATCACGTTTTCTCCAAGGCTGCCATTAATGCCAGATTCGCATTAATTCGGGTAAAGTGTTTTATTTGTTTATTTTAAATTTACAAAAATTTTTTGTTAATATTTCTACAATTCTCAAACTTATTTACAAAAAATATTTGTTAATATTTCTACAATTCTCAAACTTACATTGAATTACGTTTTAATTTTATTTTTAATTTCTGAATTATATCATACAGGAAATTTTTTTTCGTAAATTCATCAGCAATTATAAAAATTACAGCTATGAGAGTAATACAATGTCTGATATACATGTACGCTGAGCCTTCGGCTCAACAAAAACATTGGAGGCCCCAGCGCTACGCGCTGTATTTTATAATTGAGCATAATATTTTAACACATGCATGTACATTTTTTTTTTTGTATTTTTTTTTAGTATTTGCTTGACCTGCATCAGATTTTTTTTCATTTTTGAATAGTTTTTATCATGTGACCTGGATAATTCAACCGATGACATATTACCCTGAGGGCATATCAGTCTAATCTTGCAATTTTTAACATACCATGTTCACATGATCTGCAGACACATTTTAGCGATTACATGTGTTCACAGATACCTTGGAGACATCTTAAAAATCACAACACCAGACTGATATGTCTTCAGGGTAATATTTCATCGGTTGAATTATCTGTAAGAACCAATATTTCTTATAATTATCAATATTCTTTATAAAACTATATGGGTAACATATTTTTAAATATATCTCTTTCAACAGCTTCCATCAAAAGAAAAGATCATTATTTACAGACTTTTCAGCTATTACATGATAAAAGTTTAAGGTTTCTTTTATTGTTTAGCCTCTAGCTAAAAATAGTTGGGTATCTATATTTAGATAAGTAATTCAATGACTATCTGAGATTAGTTTTTTTTTTTTTTTGCTACTACATGATAAAAGATGATAAAAATTCTTGTAGATGGCAAATAACTAATCCCAGATAGCTATAGAATTATTTGTCTGTATATAAATATCCTGTTACTCTTACCTAAAAAAAAATCCAAGTTTCATTAGGCATTGATTCAATTCCTAAGTCTGTGACAGAAGGAATATGTATTTGATATTACTCTATAAAAACGCTTATGGTGTTTTAGAAATGTGATGGTGGTGTTACCAAAAATTTAAAGTCTTATAAATAAAGACCAATGGATAGTAAAATAATGTAAGTGGGAAAAATTTTTGCTGACTTGTTTTTACTTCATTAGGCAGAGTATCGTGCACAAATTATTCATTCAATGATGAGTCTTAATAATTTTGCTATTACAAGAGTTATGATGAAATGATTTGTAATAATAACTAATACAATTAATTTGATTTTAAAAAAAGGTAGCAATAGTTATAGAAAAAATCATTTATATACTGTAGCTATTAATGTGAATCATATGATTGAAACATAGCAGCAAGTGTTTGGGTGTATTGTAAATTATAAGAAGTTGTGTGATACTAGAATTAGTAAGAAGATTATTTTGGATTCAATAACTTAGCCTGTATGATTTGGCATAATAGTAAAGTAGCAGACCCTTAGAACTCCAGATTCACAGATTATAGTCCAGTCTTCACTTTAGCAGTCAAACTTCTTACGATCATTGAGCAATAAGCCACTTGATTAATTTTAATAATTTGTAGATGGTATTTACAACAAAAGTAACAGAACCAGGAATAAGGCAGTCTTGATAGAGAATAGTTCAATCACCTGTCTTTAAACAGTACTAGTATGCTAACTTTTAGCATACATTTCTCTTAGTAGTTTGGATCTTTTTTAACTTTCTTTTTAAACAAATTTTATTGGAATATTACATTATTAAAATATGTTTAAAGGTTTAAAAAATAAAACATGACTTCATTTGCTTTAAATAAAAGCGCAATAGAAGCACAAGAAGGAATTTGTACAAACATATATATTTTTATTCTATCACTAATGCAGTTTTCAGGTCCCCCCCCCCCCCAAAAAAAAAAAAAAAAGAAACGAAAAAAAAAACTTTACACTATTTGCATAATTTTTTACGCATTAATTATTTTCTTGTGTTCTTATAAGTACTTTTTTGTGTGTATGCTTATTTTTCCTATTAATAGCATGAAAATAGTAATTACATTATTACATACCCTAATCTGTAACACATTTCATGTTTCTAATTTCAAATGATTTTTCGCATTTGAATTTGTAACAGTTTAAAATGAGTTCTTTGGCTTGTTTTCAGAAGCATTCAGAATTTTAAGAACTAAAAGCAAGTGTTTACAAATGACATTTGTGTACCAGGCATATGACATGGATAAAATCTTAAAAGAAATATTGATTTTTTCCCAAAAGAACTTTCAAAAATATTTCAGACAGAAAAAAAAAAATTCACTTTTAAGAATAGAAATTCTGATATCTAAATAAATAAACATCAGTCCTTATATATAAATATCTGCTTAGATATTGTGAGTCTAAATATAGTTAAGCTTAATAGGTGGGTTAATTATTGATTCAGTCTTGTGGTGGTATGGCACATCCACCTACTTTCTAAGAATTCAAATCCAGATAAAATGTCGATTTTTTTTTGGTATTAATATAATGTAGGGTCTATCTGCTATGTTGTAGCCGCATAGTACTATAATAATTTGCCATCTTTTGAATAAATTTATTAACATTATTGATAATGATTTATGTGATTATATAATGTTATATTAATTATGTTGTAATAAAATATAGTAGTACACAATGGTGAAAAATGTTGGAGAGCTTTAATGTCCTGAATCAATTGATGAGGTTTGTTCTGCTAAACTGCATCTTGAGAATTATTAGGCATTTTCTGATACTTTTAATCATTCAAGAGAGTAACAATGAACTGTAAACTTATACTTATACATTATTTTAACATAATATTTAGTAATGAAGAATATCTATCTAATCTTACAAAATATCAAACTGGCATTGACTTAAATACACAGAAATTGGTAGTAATTAATTTCTGTTTGCTGTAGATGTACTAATGTAAATCTGTCTTCAGATTGAATGCCAAGTCACAAAGAAATGAACTTTGTAATTTGTAAACATTTGAATGTGAAAAGATATGCTTGTATCATCTTACCAGTTAAATTTATATGTACTGGAAAAACAATTATTATGATATAATTGGATCATCAGTCCAAGCAATATTAATTATAAAAATGTAGGACATTAGCCAGTGTTTTAGATTAAATGCCACTGCCATTAAAATGATTCCAATGTGTGAATTTTATGATACTGTCACAACAAGCTCTGACTGTAAATCTGTTAATTGAAAACACAAAAATTTAAAATAATAAGTTGGGATTTTATTGAGTTAAGTGAAGCCAATATAAATCAAATTATAAAATGTACAGATGTATAATAATTTAAACATTTTTGGGGTGTAATGATTTAGAATATTAGTTTCATATCTTTAAATAGCAATTCAAAGAAAGTCATAAACAAAAAAGGTTAGTAATATATATCTAAGACAATAAAATCAATTAAGACTTTAATAGGTTTATAAATGTAGATAACAATTAACTCTTAAACTATCAGCAATATCAACCTGTAGTCAAGGCAAACACCATTAACAATAAAGGTGTCTTTATTATTAATGGAGGTTGCCTTGGCTGCATGTTGATATTGTTGATAGCTTAAGCGTTAAGTGTTATAATGCTAAATATATATATAATATTTCTCTAGTGTATTACTACTTTTAATCAAAATAGTACTATTCAAGAATTGGTACAAATGGCATAAAACATGTTGATGATTATTCAAGTATTATGAAGAAATGAACCTGATATACTGCACTACTATATAATACTTTATGCATAAAATATGGCAGTGCATAAAGTAATGCAGTCAGTTATTAAGGATTTAGCTTCTTTTGAAACATAGTACATCTTTTTTTTACATTCATAAGTTTGATCATGTCTTTAGTGACAAGCTATTACTTCATAAAATATTCAATAGCAATAACATTCTAGAAGCAAAAGATTGTCATAGATTTTCATGTTTTCAAAATAACTAAAAGTGAAAGGCTGTGCATTAAGTCTATCATAGTTTTCAATAAGTCTTATAATTGAAGCAACCCTCTAGAAAAAAAAACCCTCTTTTGTTTGATAAATTACATTAACTGCTGCTATGGCTATTATTCGACAAATGACTTTGCATCAACTCACTTAGATCAGTAAAGTCACAACATTTGTTTGGTTATTGATTTGTTCTTTTATTTGCATATCTTTTAACACTAGTGAAAATAGAATATGACTTAGATATAAAATTTCAAAGAGAAGCAGAAATATAGTCGAGAATAATTAGGAGCAATTGAAATGATGCTATTAATTGCATAAGGAAATCTTTCCCAATGATGTCAAGGCTTCTGTTAAAGTATCATTATTTGGAATAAATAGTAGATATAAAAAAGAGTTTAAATTTTCTTGGAAATAATGAGTGTTGCTGAGTTTGACATATAAAAAATGGTGATCATGTGATGTTTATTGGCTTAAATTACAGGATAACTAGTTACTAGCATTTTATTTGCTGAGAATAATTAAATGATTTTAATACTCAGGAGTTCATAAGAAGTTTGACATTTGTGGATTTTAAGCTTCAGAATCTGCACTTTATCACTGCATTAAACCACATAGGCATTTTATTTGGCTTAAAAGCTAAAAGATTAGAATAGAGACAACTTGAATTTTTATGGGAACTTAAAGTAATATTTAGCAGCATGTCTCTAATATTAGAACTTGCAAGTAGAAACTGTAATCACTTCAATCACTCTATTCCAGAGCCATCTTGAATAATTAGTGTATACTAAATGGGAGTGTTATATCAATGTCCCATATTAGTATCTGACTAATAAACATTTTTATGAAATGCAGAATTTTTAACTACATATTTAGGATCCATCTTTAGTTCTTTTATTAGTATTTGAGGTATTCAAATTCAAATATCCCAAGATTATGAACCATTGCCAGATTGATTATATAGTTATTTGGATTTTACACTTTGGCAAAGATAGTGTATATCAAATAAAGTAACACATAGCTTTCTCTGCTTATTTTCAATACTTGCAATATGAGCAATAATTCACTTTATTGACTTTACTTCTGAGCCATCTCCAGTAAGATTGAGTATTCAATGGATACCAGATAATAGAATTATATTTATATCCCACAGATTAATTTTCTAGTTACTGGCTTTTTTCAAAATAAAAAATTAACTATAGTTAATATAAAACTGTAACCATTTAATTATTTAGCAACTGGCATTGTATCAATAATTTAACTATAAAACCAAGCTGGCGAGAATTCAAAATTTTGAATATCTGGATCTCAATTTATTAGCTAAAACGATAAAAATAAATGTAAATATGGATATTAGATTTGTAGTTGCAAATTTTACTCCTCAAATGAAGTTGTACAACAAGCAGAAATTAATCTGGAAATTTGTATATAACACAATCTCCTGGTAAACACTGTTTACTCAAACTCATAATAACTGGAGTAAGTAGAGAGAATTACTGCTCATAATTCTGAAGTTGAATATGAGCAAATAAAGTCATATATTATTTTACTTACCTTTGGAATTAATAATAACTGAAATATAGGCTTATTATATACATGTATCAATATATGTAATATATTAGGACAGACTTTCACATGCCCCACCACTCTATCTCATAACACTGATACACTTCTACATATATATGTCGAAAAGATAAATAATCACCAATATTCGTATTTCATGCTCAACCAGCAATTACTAATGTTGTGTTTAGATTAACCTTTACAACCATATGTATTACACAGACATTTACAAGTATCATAAGTTCACAACTGTATTTATTACACACGGATTTTCAAGTTTCAAACTTTCTGTATCTACAGCTTTGATACTAAACGACTTCAGATAAATGCATTAACGATTATTATTATTCATTTATTAAACACGAAATTATTTCTAGCCCAGTTATAAACTTTAAATCCGAGTAAAGAGTAATGTGTGTGCGTTTTTTTTTTTAGTCAAAAGCATATCTTTTAAAAAAAAAAAAAACGTATTCGTGTAAAATTGGTATTTTAAGCGCAAACTCCAGTAAGGTGTTATTAATAGATTAAATGATGAAATTTTGAATTTTAAAAATCAATTACGTATTTGAAATTCATATCGCTTTCTTATTATGTCAATGGTTATCCAAGTCTAAAGTAAATAACTCTGGAGTAGAATGAGGAGAGTTTCTCTATAGTTAGTAATGTATACGTCTGCTCATTATATTTAATAGTATATGAGTAATTATTCAGCATCTAAGTATCTGAGACTAACATATTTTTATTGTTAAGTACGTTATTTGAATATATATTTAACAGCTATAACATTAATTTCAGATAAAATACAATATATTTTCTCTTTGATATAATGAATTTTAGTTAAAAGATGATAATTTCTTAAGAGAAAACTGAAAATCAATATAATCAATATTTTAATGGAAGAATGCCACTAATTTTCATTCGTGTCTTGTGATAAAAGACATGTTCAGCTAATATAAAATAGCTTTTAATTATTTATATGCTGCGTTAATTAAGTTCAAAGGGAGAGAACAAAACAATTTAATGTGATAAATATGCTATTAGAAAAGTAATTTTTGAAGCCAATTAAACAAGATCCTAAATTTATTGGTATTATTTTCTTTTATACAATATGATCCGGTTTTAAAAAAAAAAAAGGTATTGGAAAAATACTTAATGTGCAGAAACGTACAATTATATAGATTATTTTAAAATTTGCATTAACTTATATAGTATTTTCGTTAAATAGGTGTTAACGTTTAATTGAATAAATTAAACTTTCATTTATTTTTAAGTCTCACAAGTCTTTTAATAAGCACATAAAGACAAATCCACATACACATATATAATTTTAAAAAATAATTATTTATTTAAATGACCATGTGAAATTATTTCATTATATATATATATTTAAAGAGCTTGAACTAGAAGAGATTCTAAACAGGAATTAGAGACACTCACGATTTTATTAAATCCTTTACCTCTTCCACTGAGTCTTAGATTTGACAGACATTAACTATGTGAATCGTGTTTTGCAGTTGATATATCCAATGGCTGTTAAATTCTATGTTTTGAATAAATTAGTGCAATGACCATGGGTTGTCCTGAATATATTGATGAGATCCTAGTTGCAACCAGGAAGGGTCAAATCTAAATGGCTTTATTGTTGGATTTGGAAAAAGAAATTTGCTCAAAACCTCAAATAATTTAATTATTTATACCATAATTTTTTGATTGTAGAGTCTCAGTTGAACATTCAAAAATGAAATCTTTTCACATGAATCTTTCCAATTATATAGCATTTAAAAATGATATTAAAAAATTTCATCCTAATTCTGTGTTTTTTGTTATTACTGTACTTAGTTTCACTCATGACAGTCACAAGTCAATCAATACCTTTCATGAAGTATATATTGTTTACCAGATTTGATCCATAATAACTTTGTATAAAACTATATATCACATATGCAGATTAATGTACATATTGAAATTTTTGATAGAAGTTATGCTTAGAAGATGAATGGAAATAAGAGGATTACTTATGGATATATTTTTAAATCTGACTTTCTCCTCTTTCTCTATGGTTTTCATTATGCAAAGAAAAAAAAACAAGAATAGATATTACTGTATCTTATATATTGTGAGGGTAACTTAAAATTTTACCCACACCAACCTTTAGCCTATAATGTTAGATTATGTCGGATCTATATTTATATCTGGCTAAATTGATAAGTTTTGCTAACATACTATTTGTGAAATCTGAGTAAATAAATATACATATCTATGTAGGCATACTATACCAGTACTGCATTAAATAGTTGAGTAATAAGGTACATATTGCAAAATCTTTTATTTATATATATATATTGAAACAAGGCAAATCTCAATTGTTCGAAGAAGTAAGATCAACACTAAAAGAATTAGTACAATTATATATGTATAACAACACTTAACTTGTGTTAAATGTTCTACACATCACAAGGAAGGATGGAACAATGATGTAGACTCTAATAAGCTAGCTTAGTAATGATCAAAGGTCAAATACTTTGCCAAGCAACCTAATACAAGAATGAAATAATAATGTAATTTCTTGAATCGATTATCGTGATATATATGTGTACACAACAATAGGCACATACGGCAAGTAAAAAGGAAATCAAAGACTTTGTACACACAAAAAAACAGAAATGGCACTGACTATAAAAGAAAATACAATTATAACCCTTTTTTTTTTCTTAAAAATTATACGTTCCTTATGAAAAGCCATTTTGCTCAAACAGAAGATTTCAAAAACCATACAAAATGGAGATTTACTTGGAAGCAGTGAGAAAAAAAAATTATGATCTGTTATCATTGAATTTGCCTCATTTTCTCAGAAATACTAAAATAATTAGAGGGTTTCCAGCAAAGGATAAAACTGATTCATGGACAACCATTTCAATCTAAATCATACCCTATTCCATACCTGTATCATAAAGAGATGATCTAGACAGATTAACAAAATGCTAGATTGGGGAATTATTTCCAAATGTTTTTCACCTTACTGTAATCCAGTTGTAATTGTGAAGAAGATAGACAGGTCAATGAGATTTTGTTTAGACTGCTTAGCAGCTGAATAAAATTATAGTTTCTGACAGGAACATCCCAATCACCCATCCATAAATTAGTTGCAAGGTTTCAAAATAAGAAGGTGATCTCCACTTTTGATCTAACCTCTAGCTATTGGCAGATTGAACTTCATCCAGATGACCACCAAGACACTGCCTTCCAATATGAGGGTTTTACATGTCAGTTCAATAGGATGGCCTTTGGATTGATCAATAGTGGTGCTGGGATAATAGAATGCTTGGACAAAACCCTATCTACTGAGGTCAAATAGATTATGGATGATGTGATAGTAGTATCTGCCACTATTAAAAAACATCTTCAACACCTAATTTTATTTTTTAAAGAGTGCTATGAGAAGGGAATTAAGATCAACTTCAAGAAGAGCACATTGGCAAGTAGTGAAGTGATTTCCTGGGTCATGTCATTGGATGCAATGGCATAAGGTCTCATCCTGATAAAATGAGGACCATACAGAAATTTTCCACAATACACAAATAAAAAACAAATCAGGTCATTTTTAGGCCTGCATAACTTCTATAATCACTTTTATCAGAAATTCTCAGACCATATGGAAACATTATTAAAACTAATCAGGAAATGTGAAAGATGGAAATGGAAAATGGGGCATTTGAAGACACTAAAACAGGTTTCTTAGAGAAAACTGTGTTAGCTTTCCATGATTTTAATAAACTGTTTATTGTCCAGATGGTCGGTAGGGGTTTCAGACTGATGGTAATGTTATGCCAAATCCAGGAGGATGGCCAACCTGGTGACCACTATTTTATCAGTTGGCTCCTGAAGAGTTCAGAAATAAATTATATGGTTATGGAGAAGGACACCTGGCAATAGTGTGGGCCTTTCAAAAATTTTGACAGGTGCTTCTTGGATCAGAGATGATAGTGACTACTGATCACAAAAGCCTCAAATTCCTGAATCATAGCTACTTGACTAAAAGTTGCCTAGTCAGATAGAGTTTGCTGTTACAGGAATTCAATTACAGTATATAGTACTGTAGAGGATCTGAGAATGTGTTTGCAGATGTGCTGAGTTGAAACCCATGTAAGTCAGAACAATATCATCTTTCAGTAGATAACGCCTAATGTTCATCTAATGATTGACAACAATATGAAGAGTGATTTAGAAAATTTGCCTAAAATTCAATCCCAAGACCTAAATTTGAAACTAATCACTGAGTCATTAAAATGAAAGAAAGTTCTGCATGTGCCAAAGGATCTTACATGGTACAAGCTAGAAAAGAAAGTCTTACTTTATAAACCAAATTTAGACATTGCAGAGTGGAGAGTAGTAATATCTAAGTTGTTACTAAGCCCACCCATAAAATATGTCTGTACAAACACTGCGGTTCCCACAAGACAGAATATAATTTTTAAAAATTGTTTTTTACTGGTGAAAATATATAGGGACATTTTAAAATCACTCTAAGATTGTCTGATGTGTTTATTCACCAAGAAAGTAAACCCAAACTACAAAAATGTAACCAAATCAATAATACCAGAAACACCAAATGAGATCCTAGCAATAGATTATTATGGATCTCTGCCCCCATTTAATCCAAAAGAAATATCTATTATTAACATATGATCTCTTTTCTAAGTATTTCTAAGTATTTTTTGGCTTACCCAATACCTCAAGCTAATATTACACACATTGGACACCCTTCAACTCATTGAGATAGGGAAACCTAGATCAACACTAACAGACCATGGTACTCCTTTCCTATCAAGAGGATGGAAAAAATGGGTGGAAATAAAAAACATTTTTTTAAACCCCCCCACAAACCACAATACACCCCTTCATTGTATGGGGGGGAAGTTTTTTTTGGGATGAGCATAAGGGTTAGGTAAAGCAAATGGAGCTTGTGGTAAATTTCATTAATTGGAGCATAATCACACCCATTAATCTGCATTTTGACAAACCCACACCAACATTATTTGTAAAATATATACCCACAGCTATATACCCAATTTATAAATCCAGAAACAATAAGACAAAATGCCTATAAGCAGCTAGTTAGCAAAGCAAAATAAAGAAATACAAAAGGGAAAAGAAAAATCTACATAATTTCCAAGTAGGGTATAAAGTGCTTATAAAGATCCCTCGTGTAAGCAGATCTTGTGAAAATAAATATCAAAAATTCTACTTGAAATATGAAGGACTGTATACCATAGTAAAACAGACATGTCCTAATGTTTTTTGGGTAGATGTTGAAGCAGTCGATGTCTAATCATCATCGAACTTCATGCTTCACCATCTACACTAACCTCCTGTGGGGTCTGCAATTCAGACCTCACCATAAATATATACCATTCACCCACACACACTATGCATAATGATCCAAAAAAATAATAAATTAAAAAAATATTTAGTAAAGTAAAACAGTAGTGTGTGTGATGCATATATATATATATGAACGAAGCAATAATTTTATTAATATATATTGCTGAAAATTAGATGTTTTCTTTACATAATTGTAAATCTTTATATATATTAATTAAAGTGTTGGAATGTAAAAACAAGGTAAAATGGGGAAGGCTCGAAATACTGAAATTATCTTGATCGAGATTCAGATCGTTTTCATTAATTAAAATTATAAATCTTAATTGAAATCACAAGCAATTCTTTTGTTAGTTGTTTTTAAATCTTTAAAAATATATCAAATGGTATTTCAGGCCTTATCTATTTTAAAAATATTTTACTAATTAAATGTTGTTTTTTATTTAATCAAGAGATTATAGAGATAGCTGTGGGAAATTGAGATTGTATTTTTGGTGGAATTAAAGGGTCGATAAAAGGGGTCATAGAACAAAAGAAGGGAGTTCAGTGGAGTTTTTAGTTGAGTTTAGTTACTTTTCAGTGGAGTTGTAGTTACCTTTCCATTAGTTACTTTCAGTAAAATCAATTTTAAAAAGTCAACACAAGTTCTGAGCTATGAAGTTTGAGTAGAGAACTCTTTCACCTTTCTCTCGGAGAACTGTTTGCCTGGCTGCTGCTGCTATATTCCATCTGACCAGCCATACAAGATGACTATATATAATTTCCAACCTGATTACCTGCCATTATGCTGCTATCCTTACGTAATCTCACCTTATGTAGAGTTGCCTTCATAAGTAAATATTTTTGTAATAGTTCAACCTTCGTATTTTAAATTATATATTAATTTATAAGCTTCTGCTAATTTTGCTTAAACTCTTTCTCTCTGTAATCCCTTAATAGTATTATGTAATTCTGACTATAATCTTTCATGCTTAATTTTTGTTATATAGCTTTGTGCGGCTCAATTAAATATTTAACTTATTTTGTTTAATATATATATAATTTATTTTAATTAATATGCCAATATCATTCAACTTCATGAGTCTAATAAGGGTTTATTTTCTTTGTTTAATGGGGAAAGAAGCAGGGGCTTCAGTCAAATTTATTAGAAAGTTTATTCATTTGTAGCAGAAATCACTCACTAGGTTGAGTTTATATTTAAATCTATTATTCATGTTTTTTTATCTAAAATATTTTATCATGGATGCATATTTTACTTTCTTATTTAAATTTGTTTTTAAATTTTTATTTTAAAAGATCGTGAACCTAAATATAATTATTTCACCTTTTCTTGTTGTTGCCTGGATGGCTAATTCTATCAGTTCATATGTGTATGGGAATCAAAATTAAATATAAAATTTTGTTAGTTTAATGTTTTAGTTAAAGAGTTATTTTCTCGTATAATTTTCTGAATGATTCTTTATTTAAATATGTCATTGCGCAGAAGTCAAACCATTTACAGGCTTTCGAATAAAGTATATTAAGTTTATTGTAAATGTACAATGCTGCTGGCATACCTTTCCGTTCTCTTATGGTACTTCTACATATATATTTCTCTATTGCTTTGTCATTTGAAGACTTCGGAAATGTGAATCTCCCCACCTACTAGTTTTCAAAATTATTCGTAATCAGGGACACTGGTCCCTGTGGAACGTGAGGCTTATAGGTTGATGTGCTGCAGATGACTATACATCCAGCTCTGGTTTTCAAACCCAGCCTCTCCATCGATATTGCTCTGACAGAATGCGTGGGCATATCAAATCTAAGTTCGTTTCAAATATTCTTTTAACAATGATCGAATATCCAAAACTGCCATGAAGGCCAGATTTCTTTATTACATGCTAGCATCATTACTGTTTTAGTTAATGGATTTATGCCTATTTGACCTTTCATTAGGTGTTGAAAATAATGACTCATTGCTCAAATGCACCAATATGCTAATTAGTCAGTATGTTGATTTTAAAACTGCTTTCTTTAAAAATGTTTATCGATTCCCTTAGACGTAAATCTAATTTGTATTAATGATTGTGTAATTTATTCTCGTAAATGTAGCGCATTGTTTGTTTCTTATATATATTTTCCAAAGACGTCTTTTCCAAACAATGCCAATATAAATACATATAATGGTTTTCATAAGATAGATAAATGATTAAAATTGTATATATTTGCCTGTTTATCAAATAAATCATTTACTACTAAACCTGTCACAATCTTTTATATTTATTTTAGTCATCCACAATGTCCTGTTAGTAAAATGTTATTAAATTGGCATATTAACTCTGCACAAATTATAATACACTCCATAAAATTATATTCATTAAATAAATAATGTAAAGGGGATTTTATAAAAACAAATCCCCAAGTTTTGTAAATGTATAATATCATTCCCAGTGTGAAACACTTTTGTAATATATATATGCATTTTCTCAATATATTATTAAATATATATTTCATGTAAATCCTGATTTGTTGTTGAATTATTATTCTCTAATTAGTATTTAGAACTATTTCTTTAGCTAATAATTTAGCATTAATAAATATAACTTTCATAAATATAATTCCTGGGATACTCTTATCTCGATCATCATCATCAGTCTGATCTTATGCTCTACTGCTTTGCTTCTGGGCCCGGAATTAAGATAATTTGTATTGTATCATCAGGATTGTTGTTCATTGGGTCAGAGACTCGAAGAATAGGCAAATAGATTAGAATTCAGGATTGCTTTAGACCTGTGTATCTCAAGCATGATCAGATTTGAAGTACTTTTGTTTAGGATTTGAAACTTGTTAAGTGAGCACACTATTTTGACTGGTACAATGTGGAGGGGGAAATTAAAGGCACTTACAATGCCAGAATATTGAAACCTTATCTTGGTCAATCTGTATGAGTATATGATTACAACTCTACCCTAAATAGTGAATAGAAAACTAAAAGAAGAGTTAATAAGTGAAACATAGGAGAAAAAGTGAGAATACATAAAAAATGCATAATTAGAGTACCGATAATTCTGTACTATATTTATGAGGGTATGCTTCAGTAACTAGTTTGAAACATTTACTGAGATACCTTGGAACATACCAGAATTTATTTGTGAATTAGTCCACACATGATGATGGATACTCTAATGTTAGATAACCCTCAAAATCCATTAAGTTTTAAAAGAGTGGGAGAGAGAGGTTATTAAACAAATTTGTATGTCATCTTTAATAGAGACATATCACTGGTATCATTTAAATCATAAGCCAAAAAAAAAGAATGTCCTATTCCAAATTCCCATTTTGAATGACATTAAGCAATGAGAGAGGTGAATGTAAGGAAAGATGATTAGAATTAAAGGATTAAAGAGGAAGTATGGAAAGATAGGTTTCTCAACCTTTCATAAAAATAAAATAAAAAAAGGAGAGTTTACTCAATATTAAACCCATTTACATGGTCATTGAGAGTTGAAATTTTGACTATTAAGTAAAGTTTTAACCTCACAAAAAGAAGGGAATTGTGAGGGTAACTTAAAATTATACCCTTACCAACCTTTAGCAGCTTATAATGTTAGGTTATGTCAGGTCAATATTTATGTATGGCTAAATTGATAAGTTTTGCTAACATACTATTTGTGAAATCTGAGTAAATAAATACACATATCTATACAGACATAATATACCAGTATTGCTTTAAATAGTTGAGTAAAAAGTCATGTATGACAAAATCTTATATATACATCTATAGGTACTGAAACACGGCAAATTTTAGTTGTTAGAAGAAGTAAGATCAAACACTAAAGAAATTAGTACAAGTATATATATATATAACAACACTTGACTTGTATTAAATTTTCTACATGTTGCAAGGAAGGATGGAACAATGATGTAGACTGTAATAAGCTAGCTTAATAATGATCAAAGATCAAGTACATTGCCAAACAACCTAAGATGAGAATGAAATAATAATACCTAAGATGAAAATGAAATAATAATACATAATGTAATTTCTTGAATCGATTATCGTGATATATATATACCCACAACAATAAGCACATACAGCAAGTAAAAAGAAAATGAAAGACTTTGTATACAAGAAACAGAAATGACACTGATTATAAAAGAAAATACAATTATAACCCTTTTTTTCCTCAAAAATTATACGTTCATTATGAAATACTGTTTTGCTCAAACAGCAGATTTCGAATACCATACAAAATGGAGATTTTAGTTTGAAAGTATTGATTGTATAAATATAATTATAGAACAAGATTTAAAGAAGCAAAAAGGACTTTTACTATAAATAAAGTAAACAAATTCATTTGAGTATTTGGATATATTTTTAGAAAAATATTCTAAATTTGCAAAAGAAGATTAGAGAGAAATTAAAGCAAAATGTTTAATCGAGGTTGGATTTAATTATATATATAGCCAGCATAGCAAATGACAAAATAATTCTATTTTTATTACATGTAAACTTCTTTTTTTTTTTTTATCTATGAACTATAATCAATTTAAACTTTTTATATATATTGGACTAATACAATTTTATCTGGCTAAAGAAATTGATTGTGATCGGTGGGATCATTTATATGCTAACCATGGAAGTTGTCTACATTTGAATTGCCTAACAGACTATCTTTGTACAACATGGAATGTCCATGCAAGGGCCGGAGGAAAATGTCAGGTGACCAATGCGGAGTCATTCAGAATGTGCCATTCGGAAGCGGCAATGAGCAATCCATATCTGCATGGAGGAAATCACCTAAAATATGAGCCATGACCTGTGAAAGATGCTATAAATTCACCAAATATAATTTAATTGATCAATTCATGAAATTATATTTGTTATATGATAGGATTTTTATTTTAAATATCCATGTACACATTACTATTTTTTTTTGTTTATTAATTTATTCTTATTATTCAGAATGTGAAATCTGCTAATTCAATATTTTGGGACAGTTCATTTAGGAGAACAGGGAGGGAAGGTCATTTTAATTGGGATTATTATTATTATTTTAAATAATAAAATTTAGGGTTCAATCCTCTTCCTTAGTACTTGACTTTCATTCATTACTACAATCAATATTATCTGAGACTTGAGGTAAGAATTTCATTTTTAGAACATTAATTTTCACACACTTTGACAGAGCAGAATCGTATTATTCATTGTTTGTTTAAGTGTTATTTAGATTTTTTCAATGTAAACGATTAATTTTCTGAATGAATCTACTTTTCTATCATGTTAAGTTACATTTAATTTGTCAAAGGGAAGGGATGTTTTAAACAAATCAATCATCAACCATTGGAACTAGACTGTGATATGAATCAATGAATATGTCAAATATAAATAACTTAGCTAGCTAGATCTGAGTTCACTAAAACAGTCATGATAAGATTTTTGTTTTTCTTATAATTGTTTTGTATATGAAAATTTCTTCAGCATGAACCTCTGTTATTGGGATAAAGGGTAAGTAATTATAGATTATTAAGTTGTGTAAATGATAGAAGTCCATCACCGACATTTAAACTACATGCATTTTTTTATCTACATTTGTAAATATTGTCTAAACATTGGACTATTCAAATTTTTTATTGTTTTCATATTTTCTTTTATAAAATAAATGGCATAAAACTTGTTGAATTAATATAGTCTCTCTAGTTTACTAAATTACCCCTTGCATTCATCAACAAAGTCAATGCCTTATATATATATACACACACCTAGCATTATTTTACACATATATTAGCAAACAAATTATTAGAGATTTTAGATAAATGTAGCTCATTAATAATAACTCTGATAAGATAATCTGATTATTAGTATGTGTAGGTACATCCCTGTTAATAGAATCAAAGGTGAATTCTCCCTGAGTTTGCACTTTGAGACTTAATGGAAACGAAAGGGGAAGGTGAGATGTAGGTGAAATTGATCTAAATTTAATAAATAAGTTTTGAACTGATCTATTGGAAGAGGGTGTAATCATAGATTATGTGCTTCATTGCGTTGTATCCAATATCCTACCCGAAGACCCTAGATCCGACCTTATCCAGATGCTTTCTCTTTCAATGTCACTGACCGGAGCATTCTTATATCAAGCACAAAATATAATCATACAAATTTCCAATACATTTACATATAAATATTCAGTATATATGTATAGCTCTATGCATATATTATACTAAAGTGATTGTATATAATATACAATCACATATGAAAATGCTACCAGAACAAACACACATACATAAACAATATATATACTTACACTGTAATATAAAGTAATTATTAAATCACAAGATACAATATTTACATAAGAAGCAATATTGTAAAGAATCACAAATTATTAATGTCTGAAGTTGTGAGTATCTTTAACATTTAATGGCTAACAAAAAGATATCTCGTTTAGTTGGCTAATAATAATAATAATTTGGGTGTTAAGATTTTATTTTATATAATGATTGTTTCAAAAGATCTAATAATTATTTTCAGATATCGTTTATATAAGCATATGTATATAATCTTATAATTGAATATTTATAAATACAGTAATTAGATATATGTAAAGTATAACTTTAAAAATTTTATCCATTTAGGAGCGCTTTCAATTATTCTCATAGACTTTGTCAACTAACACTTTGAAAGGCTAATCTTCCCACAATTCCATGATCTTAATGTATGCTGCCTATCTGTTAATTAAGTCTTGCTTGTATTTGTATAGCTTCCTTTATTTTCCTTTTGTTGTTATTTTTTAATAATGTAAAAATATTGAAAATTGAAAAAAAATGTAACAAAAATAAAGGAAGCTATGCTAATATACAATTACAAACAAGACTTAATTAACAGACAGGCAGTGAACGTTAAGATCATGGAATTGTGGGAAGGTTAGCTTTTCAAAGTGTTAGTTGACAAAGACTATGAGGATAGTCAAAAGCGCTCCTAAGTGGATAAAAAATTTTAAGTTATACTTTACCTATTTCTAATTATTGTATTTATAAATATTCAATTATAAGATTACATATATTGATTTGAAGAAATACAGACATCGAATTATAATATTATATATATATATATGTATCACAAATAGTTATAATAATATACTCTTGGTCACATATATAGAATGTATACATTATGTATAGAGTTAAAGGTGCATATATACAATAACAAGTTAAAAAAGTTTATGTATTATTCTGAGTGTATAAATATATGCTTATGTTTTGCTTCATATATATGAAATAACAATATTTATAATTATTTCTTTGTATGTGAATATTAATATAAGGTTTAATATGATGATTTAATAATTCATATACTGTAATTTGTTTTATTTGTTAACCAAAAATTACTGCAAATATAGAAATATTGAAATATTTCAGAAAAATATAATAATATCAAGCAAAGACAAAAGAAAGAGTAGTAATTCACAGAGGCAAAACATTTCATACAGTAGTGCTACTCAGTGCAAGCCAGAGTAATCAATGGATACAGGAAGGTTTGTGCATAAAATCCCTATCTAGTACCTAACTCATCCAATATCTCCAGACTAGTTTTTAGCTTGTAGCTTTTATCAGTGAGGAGTCTTGGATCTGAGAGCACTGCACCTAAATCTTAGGATTTAATATAACCCTCCAGCAGCCACATTTTACTTTTTTAGCTTAACTATAAAGCTTTGAATCCAACATAAAAACACAACAATGTTTTCAAGCTAAGCTCATTAGCTTGAATAGTTGTATAGATCTATCAGTTCAACATCCATACTTTTTGGTGTTTTTAGTTCTTTAATAGCCACAGCCACCATAATCTTATTAGGCCGGATCAGCAAGCATCACATGAAGACCACTTTACATTTATATAAGCTGGTTTCACAGAAGTAAAACTCTCCATACAGTAGCACCACTCAGTGCAAGCCAGAGTAATCAATGGATGCAGGAAGATTTGTGCACAAAAAGTGCACTATCTAGTGTCTACTCATGCAATGTTCCCAGACTAGTTTCTAGCTTGTGCCTTTCATCAGTGAGGAGTCTTGGGTCTAATATCACTTCACATAGATCTTGGAATTCAATGCAATTCTCACCGATGAAAGCCATAAACTAGAAACTAGTCTGGGGTACTGAATTAGTAGGCATTAAATAGAGATTTTATGCACAAACCTTTCAGAATCCATTTATTACTTTGGCATGCACTGAGTGGTGCTACTATATGGAGAGTTACTTTGTGAAAACAGATTGTGTAAGCATAAAGAATGGTAATCATGTTATGTTTGATGGTTTAATACCAATCCTGTCCAATAAGATTATGGTGACTGTGGTTATTAAAGAACCAAAGACACCAAAAATATGGATGCTGAACTGAGTTCAAATCTATACAACTATACAAGCTAATGAGCTTAGCTTGAAAACATTATTGTGCTTTCATTTTGGACTCAAAACTTTTTAGTTAGATAAAAAAGTAAATGGTGGCAGCAGGAGGGTTGCCTTAGATGCTAAGATCTAGGTGCAGTGCTGTCAGATCCAAGGCTCCTCCCTGATGAAAGCCTCAAGCTAGAAACTCATCTGGGGATATTGGATGAGTAGGCTTTAGATAGGAATTTTATGCACAAACCTTCCTGCATCCATTGATTACTCTGGTTTGTACTGAATGGTGCTATTGTATGGAGAATTTTGCTTCTGTGAAATTTGAGTTAAGCATAAAAAAATGTGTTTATTATAAATTTATAAGAACAATGCTATGAGAGTGTAATGTTAAATAAATTTGGTAATTATAATGTAATCTGGCTTGGCCACTTGATGGTGATTGTTGGCAGTCAAAACAATACAATACAATGTTCGGGGCTGCATTATATTTTTAAATCGAATCGCTGTTTTTTTTTTTTTTTTGGTTATTAATTTATTGATTGCTATAACTTTTTTTCATGCCTTTTTATTAATAAAGTTGTTTAATTTTAATTTTGTATTTAGTAAACGACAACCTTTTTTTATTATTTTTAAATCGCTGTTTTTGGACAAAGCTGCTACTCTGCGATGTCTATTTAGCAATGTCTTTTGCTTCATTATTGGTAAACGACAACCTTTTTTTTTATTTTTAAATCGCTGTTTTTGGACAAAGCTGCTACTCTGTGATGTCTATTTAGCGATGTCTTTCGCTTAATTATTGGTAAATGACAACCTTTTTTTTAATTTTTAAATCGCTGTTTTTGGACAAAGCTGCTATTCTGCGATGTCTATTTAGCGATGCCTTTCGCTTAATTATTGCTTTCTACATAACAAAACAACTGTGTAGGGTTAGGGTTAGTTTTAGTCTAGTTTTAGGGTTAGTTAGGATTAGTTTTAGGGTTAGTTTAGGATTAGTTTTAAGGTTAGTTTTAGGGTTAGTGTTCTGTTGTTTGTAATGCTAAAATAAAAGATATCAAAATCATAACCGTAGTCGGACAAAAGAAAAAAACTCGAACTTTTTTAAACAACAACAAACACATATAAATGTCTTATTTACTTATTAAACATGTTTACAATATGTGCTTTCTATGAAATTTACAAAAAATCATGTATATTTTTATTGGACAACAGAAATACTCGGCTTCTGTTGTCGGCAACTGCAGAAAAAGTTGATCGCCATCCATTTTATCAACTACATGGTATTTCACATGAAAACGAGATTTCGCACGTGATATTGGCTGAATTCTTTTTTACCTACCCTCGGCAAGCTTTTACACCTTACACATTCTCTAAACAAGGGTGTGGCCATTTAGAAAATTACTATAAATTCATGTTTATTAAATAAATTATAAATACAAATATTGGGTAACGTATATTGTAAAAATTTGACTAATCCAACTAAATACACATATATATCTAACTGTAAACGAAAGATAAGTGTGTGGATTCACAATAACTGTTGCAAAGCAGAAATAGGCCGTATTATTTCTGCGTTATGCATCATAAATGGCCTTCTAATGACTAAGACATAGATGTTTTGGCCAAGCCCGATTACGTTATAAGTACCATAAATTTTTATATCTATACACAGAATAATTTACAAAGTTATGACTATAATCATTATTATTTTCAAAGTATTATTTTGTTAATATTGGGTTATTTGCTATTTGTTTTTTATAGTTCACATTTCTACCATCATTTTGATAGATTTTTGATTATAACTAATATTTTTGTTTATAACATTATAAAAATAAATAATACTCAAAACCATTAATCACTTCAATGTTTTTATTTGAGGTCCTGAGTAAAAATTACTTTTTTTTTTTTACATTTTTTTCAGACCAATAACAAAAAACTCTATGAAAATAAAATTTGAGCTTTTTATGAGATATTCAGTTAAACTACCATCTTCTGATATTTAATTTAAAATATTAATATCATGTTAGGTTAAATGTTTGGCTAAAATGATAAAGTCATATAAAATTCAGCAGATTTTCAATTTCTGTTGAAATAATTTTAAGAATTTTGTTTCTATAAGTTTGACTTTCATTTTTAATAACCATTGCTCTTGTATCTGTTCATCTTGTTTTTGACTAGCAATAACTTTTAGGACAATAAGACTTGCCTTCATAATGTGATTAAAATATGTCAGACAGTAACATTCCTTTATTTTAGCATTCAGACATTTATATTCAATGACAAATTGACTACATTTTTATAAATTCGTTATGGGTAATTGTCCACATTGATTAATATGGTTAATGGATTAAAAGTTAACAGACCAAATTAAAGTTTAAATATAAACTACATAAAGATAGAGATCACCATTATTTAAGATAAAAA
Organism: Epiperipatus broadwayi; assembly: GCA_028023455.1. NCBI lineage: Eukaryota > Metazoa > Onychophora > Udeonychophora > Euonychophora > Peripatidae > Epiperipatus > Epiperipatus broadwayi. The sequence continues at coordinate 1,214,649 of JAQFVV010012497.1, forward strand.
TTAAGTTAGGAAAGATAGGTGAAATTTGATTTGATATAAAATATATAAATGTCTGCCCTTTTATATTTTAATAAGCACTCTGCTCAATGTCTTTGCATTTATTATCCATAATAGCTCACAATATTTGAAAGTCATATTCATTTCACTATTTAAAAGCAATACTAATTTTATTTATCTTTAATATTAAATGATCATGTCTACATATTATCTTGAGATTTAATGGTAGCATATTTACCTGCCATATCCATGACCTATTTTTTCAGGATCCAATCAGATTGTTTTTTAACTAGCCTCAAACCCTTACCAATCAGGAATTAGAAAACTTGGTGTTCCATAGAGGATATGGAGAGGAGCTGTTGGAGAAGTCTATGTCATGCAATGGGATATTTATTTAGGCTACCACAGAAAAATGACTACTTGAATCCCTCTAGAAAATTAATATTTTTAAACATTATGTTTATATTATATTTAATCATTATTATTTTTATGATTTCCTGAATTATATAAAAAGTTAAATTCAAATGTTCGGAAACTAATCATTGCTAATTTCTATAGCATTTTCCACTTTAAAATATACTTAAATAATTTTAAAATTAACTTCAATATATTGTAAGTAATGTAATGTTTCTGATAAAAGCAAGTCTTTTAAAGACATACTGTCATATGATTAGAAAGATGATATCTATAATTACTGAAAACAATTCATTCCCCCTGGATATATAGCAACACCAAAAAATAAATAAATAGAGATATCTTTTAAATTATTAAAATGTGAATATATGAATAAGTAAACAAAATATATTCTGCTACACATTCATATATATAATTCCCAAAATACTATATGTGTTTGCCTTGTGTGGCTTGGTGCAACAATAGAATGATGGATAAAAGGATGGATCGTGACTCAGCTTTATTACTTCCTGTAGTCAGGCTTCTCCTAAGTAATAAAACGTTTAATTATTATTTTAATATATTTTTAAAATCTTTCTTTCTCTATCAAACCTATATATTTCTTTATTTTGTCAGCCTACTTTGTATGAAAATATTTTTAAAATTCTTGTTTGCTTTTTAAATATAATTCAAAATTTTTTTATAGTTATTTTCTAAATATGTATTTATAATTTTTCAGAGTGCTATTATTATCCTTAATGAAGATTATAAATGAATAATCAAATGATTAAATTATATATTGATGCAGATAATAAACATAAGTTTATACAAAAATTGAAGGCATATTATGTAAGATATTTATTTAAGATTAACTTTTAGGAAAATTTGTGAAGACATTTTCTACTATATATTTTTATACTATAGAATTACTTATTAATTTTTTTATATAGTTTGGTTGCCATAGCAAAAATGTATTACCCAGACTGATTGGAGTTGATATTTATTTATTATGTATTATTAATTTGCATAATTCTTTGTTGTTTCAATTTTTTTACTTTCATGATTACTTCACAAATATTTTCAATTTTAATCACATATGCGCAATATATATATATAAAGAAAAAAAAAAGGGGGGGGATACTAATCTAATATTAACTGCTGGGTAATTTGTATTTACATATTTCATTATTTGATTTGATATGACAAGCTGTAAATTGAAAAATTTTGCAAATGTCAATTAAAATAATATAAAGCAATTTGAGATATAGTTTTAAAAAATAATATAATTGATTAAAAATCTTCATACTTTCTTTCCAAAATTCTTCAGATAAACCTCTGTAAGTAAGTAATGGTAATAAAGAAAGGATGATCATTCTTTTCTCTTAAAAAGTTTTATTTTGTACTTTGGATTAAGAATATTTCATTTACTTTATAAACCAATATTGGAGTATTAATCTCGATGTATTATATAAAAATAAGTGTTTATCATTAATTCAGAATTTTATCTTGAACAAACTTTTCAATATTCAAAATCAATACAAATTATTGGTTAAAAAACTACATTTTAACATTAAATGAGATAAATTTCCTTTTGATTTTTGCAAATGATTAAATAGTATTTTCTTTGTATATAAAAATCCTAATAAACATAAATAAAATTTGAGCAATTAAAATTATTTGCACTCTAAGTATATTAAATAAAGACTTGTTACTTTATAAACAAAAGAAGCTTTATAATATAGTACTAAATAGTCAAGTAATTGAATTGTTCAGATCATAAAAAAATTGAGCATCAGAAGTGAAAGTGCTGGGCCATAATCTATGGACCTTGATTGCCAGAGGCTTCTATTATACATTTGTATCAAACCACACATATACTGTATTTATAATGTGATGTTCTAATACTGATCCACAGATAACAAACAGATTCATACTAACAGTAAACAAAAATGTTTCCAACTTTGTTAAAGACTTCATCCTGCATTATATAGTTACATCTACCTATATGATCTAAAATCGATACATTTTAATTAATATATTAATATAAAATGCTTTTTATTATTTTTTTAAAAATACATTGATATTTATTTTTAAAATGTTGATAATTAATTTGATATTAGTGGAATTTATCTACTATAAACATTTTTGTTACAAATCTATATTTAAAAAAAAAACAATTTTCACTTTAAAATAAAAAAAGTTTCTACTTGAATATATACTTTGATTTTTTTAAGTGACTGGTTTTTAGTGATTCAATGCATTTTGATGATCATGCTTATTGTTAAATGTATTTTCATATTCTGCATCATAACATGTTTCTGAAAGAAAATCTAATCTACATAAATCAGCTTTTGCAGAAATATCTCAGAATGGCTTACATACACAAATCAAAAACTGTTTGCATTTATTTATTTTCAAAGAGAATACTTCCTTTCTAAAAAACATCCAATATAAGATAGAATAAACAAATATAATATCTATAACTTAATGCATTGGTAGAATGGCAGCCTCTGGTGCTCAAGATCCATAGATTACAATCCACTCTTTCATTTCCAGTGATCAAACTTCTTAGGAACCTCTGAACAACAAACCAAGGTGAGACCATCTTTTTCATGTAAAATCTCTGCCTTATGTTTTGAATTGAGAGGTCCCTGTGCAGTCATTATTACATCTGGTTAGCTGTCATATAAGCATTTTTAAGGTGCATCAGTCAAAGGTTTCAGCCTTTTACATTATTACTAAGCAGAATAATAAATTTAAATATAAATTCTAAAATATCCAGATTAAAATCTTACACCTACAGCAGCATCATAGAAGAAAGAATAACTATTATTATTAGTATTAGGAAATACTTCTGATCTGAGTAAGCAGAAGTGTTAATATTATAATATTTAATGCTTATAAAATCCAGCTCAAGATTGTATCATACTGCTTGATATCAGATCATAAAATACAAAAATTTATTCTTAAAAAAGGTAATTATTTTAAATCTTCAAACCAAAATAAGATATACAAAAAGCTAATGAAAAATTTATAAATAGTTGTGAATTTGGCAGGACTCCTGTACCCTTTTAATCATTACTATTATCTTTTTAGATAAATATATCAATGTTACTAGTAGTTTCTTATTAGGCAAGACATTTTTATGGTACTATACCAAATGTTGACTTTCAATTTAATTAAAGTTCAATATATAACTTCTCATAAACCACACATATGCATAGTATTGTTTTAATATCATTTTTACATAATTATGCACACACACGTATAATTAAATATTAATATTTTAAAATTAAATGTAATGGAAACAACTTTCTTTTCTGTATGCTGTCAATATGTTTCTCTTTATCAGAATATCTGCAAATATAACATTATCACTTGTCAGAAAGCTTTTTTAAAAATATCTGAAATGGCAGATATAAATAATTGCTAGATTATTTTATATTTGCAGGCACTCTGACAAAAAAGAGTGATACAATGAGATTGACAGCCCATAAAAAAGGGAAATGCTTTCCATTGTCTTATATTTGTATGTATATTATATATATAATAAGTGTAATAATGCTCAAAGCTAAATGGGTTTGTAAGTAATCATTAAAAACAGTCAACCCTTAGACAATCCCAATAACATTAATAATCAACAATTTCAAATTGTTGTCAAGGCAACCTCCATTTAACAATATATAATATATATGAAAATATCTGTTTAACACAAATTGAATTTAAAGACAATATATGGCCAAATGATAACAATAATAAGTTCTACCCTAAAAATTATTAATAGCATGAATATATTTATTTAAAAAGATGATAATTATCATTAAAATTATGTTTATAGAGTAAATCATAATAAAATAATCAAATAATGAATATATTTGAAATATTTAAATAAAGTTAAATTTTTCTAAAGACATTCAATACTTATATTAGATGATGGAAATAGTACAATATAAAATTACCACTAATGCTACCTTCATCTTTTTTTATCATCATGCTTCATACATATTAGATTGACTTCTGTGGTTCAAAGATTTAATCAAATTGTTTTTAGTGGTCCCAAAAGGCAGATTTATGTTTTGGATTTTTTAGCCTGTCTATTTAAGTATTTGTGCTGTGCTAATCTGGTTGAGTTACTAGCTCTAGATTCTCTGCAGTATACAGACATGCAACCTGAGAAACTGCACATTGAATCTCATGCACTACCCGTAGCTCAGCCTTCTTTTATAATTTGTCTTTAGCATTGTTAATCAAGCTATTAAGATTAGGGGGAATATGGAAATTAATTTTGAAAGTCAATTCTCAGAACTTTATTATTTTATTTGTTAATTGTGGAATATAAGGCATGCCAACCCATGTTTTATTTTCAACTTATTGTATTAAATTTGTATTGTCTTTCTATAGAATTGTTTCATAATATTCATTAGAATATTTTTATTACAATCTATATTACATAGATCATTTACATATTAATATACATTGGTTTTTCTGTCTGCTTCATATTTGCAAAGTATTAAATTTCTCTTTATAAATGCTTTGAATCTTCAAGAAGTATAATAACTACTCTTTCTTATCGCATTGCCAAATGTATACTATATAATACTAAATTGTCCATTCACTCTGCTACTGTTACACAATTCTTTATTTACCACCCTTTTTTACAGTTTCTTTTGCCCCAGCAATCTTTTTCAGAACTACAACATAATATAAACATACGAATATCAATATACATGAACATATAATTCACATTCTATATATGCATCTTATAATATCTTTTGATTTACATTATTACCATTCATTGTAAAAAAAAAGGGTAAAAATGAATGGAATGTTAAAAAAGGGTAAAAAAATGAATGGTAATAATGTAAATGAAAAGATATTATAAGATGTATATTGAAGCAATCGATGTCTAGTTATCATCGATGCTTCATGTTTCACCATCTAGACTAACCTCCTAGGGGTCCACAATTCAGACCTTGCTATAAATATATGCTATTCACTCACACACTGTATGCTGAATCATTAGAAAGATTAGTAAAATTAATTTTTGTTTAGTAAAAATGAAACAGTAGTTTGAGTGATGCGTATATATATTATGACCAAAGCAATAATTTTATTGCTGGAAAATACCTTTGCTTATATATTTGTAATTATTTTTATATCTGTGTGTATTTAATGTAACAACAAAGAAAAATGGGGAAGGCTTGAAATACTGAAATTATCTTTATCACTAATCAGATCGTTGTCTATAATTAAAATTTATAAATCTTAATTAAAATCGAAAAACAAATCGTTTATCAGTTGTTGTCAAATGATTTGAATTCAGCTTGTTGCCTTTAATTAGAATTGTCAATCGCAATTAAGATCGAAAACAAATCATTTATCAGTTGTTGTCGAATGATTTAAAATAGCTAAAAATGGTATTTCAAGCCTTATCTATTGAATATTTTGCTAATTAAATGTTGTTTTAAAGGAATTACAGAGATAAGGTTGGTATATGAAATTGCATTTTGGTCAGTATTAAAATGTTATAAAAGGAACCACAGAACAAAGGAAGTTAGTTTACTTTGAGTTTTTTAGACTTTCAGTTTAGTTATCTTCAGTGAGTGGAGATTTTCGTCAGAAGCATTTCAAGACCTTAACTTTAAGAAGCCGGTGCAAGTCCTGCACGATGAAGTGTGAGTAGTGGAATCTAGCACCTTTCTCTTCTTCTCTTTGAGGACTGTCTACCAGCTGTACAATTCCATCTTACAGGCCATATGAGATGACGTAGAATTGCCAACCTGCCTGCTTGATGCTATGCTGATATCTTAGGTAAAATCGTGTAATTTAGAGCTGCCTTAATACGAACATTCATGGGTGATTTATAATTTATAGCTAAATTAATCCATAGATCCATTTATGATATTTTGCTAGTTTTGCTCGTAAACTCTCTCTCTCTATAATCCTTTATTAATACTTATGTAATTCTAAATATACGTTTGCTTTCACGCTTAATTTATGTTTATATAACTTTATATGGCTCAATTAAATGTATACAACTTATTTTGTTTAATATATGTATTATTTTCTCTAATATGTCGGTATCAATCAATCTCGAGACTTTAATTAAATTAATTAGTAAAATTATATTCATTTGTTTATTTAAAATAGAAATCGTTCGTTAGGTTGGTTGTATACCTAAAAGTATTTTATTGTGGATGCTTATTTTATTTTGTTGTTTAGTTGCCTTTATAAAAGATTGCGACACCTAATATAAAATTCCACCTTCTCTTACTATTGTCCGGAGGGCTAAGTCTCCAGTTAATATGTATATGGGAATCTAATTTTAAATATAAATTTTATTAGCTTAATATTAGAAATAGAAGTTATTATTCATTATGATTTGTTAAATGACTCAGAATTGAAAACAGATTATTGCACAAGAGGTTAGACAATTTCCAAGTTTTAAAATAATGAAAATTATGTTATAAAATTATATTCATGTTTAATAACGTTGCTGGCATACCATCCACTTTATTCTGATATTTTATCTTCTCCATTTCTTGATTGTTCAGTCATTGGGAACGTCTAAAGCTCCCATCCTATTTTTCAAAAATCGTCTGTAATCAGGAACACTACTTCCTGTGGAATGTAAAGTTTATGAGGATTATGTGCTGCGGATGTCAGTACATAATGATCTGGGATCTCAAACTCAGCCTCTCCCTTGATATCGCTCCGCCAGAATGCACGGACATATCAAATCTAAGTTCGTTTCAAATATTCTTTTAAAATGATAAAATATCCACAAACGCCATGAGGTTTTATTTCGTTATTGTATGCTAGTACCATTACCATCCACCTAACCTTTAGTAAGTTGCAATGATGTGTTAAAGATAATGATTCATTTTGTAAAAATACATTTAGTTCATTGAGCTAAGCTGCTTCCTTTTAAAAACCGTTATCGATTCCCATAGACGTAAATCTAATTTATATTAATGATTGCATAACTTACTCTCGTAAATAAAGCGCATTGTTTGTTTCTTATTTCTAAAAGACGTCTTTGCCAAACAATGCGAATAAAAGTAAATAATGGTTCTCCTAAGAAATACATGATTGAAATCATATATTTTTCCCGTTAGCAAATAAATCATTTACTGTTAAAACTGTCACGATCTTTTATATTTATTTTCGGCATCCACGATGTGTCGTAGCAAAAGTTTTCTTGAATTAGCTTATCCACTCCGCACAAGTTATAAAACACTATAAAATTGTATCTGTAAAATTATATTTATTAAATGAATGATAGAGGGGATTTTATACAACAAATTCCCAAGTCTTGTAAATAAACAATATTGTCCCAAGCGTGAAACTAGTTGGTAAAATATACATATGTTTCCTTAATCTTTGTAATCTATATATGCGTTTGTTTAATATTTATTAAATATATCTATTTCATGTAAATCCTGGTTTGTCGTTTTTGAATTATTATTTTCTAGTTAATATTTAGAACTATTTTTCTTTAGCTAATAGCTTAGCATTAATGAATAAATAACTATAATAAATGTAATTCCTGGGCTACTCCAATCTCGATCATCATCATCAATTTGATCTTATGCTCTTCCGTTTTGTTTCTGGGCACGAATTTAAAATAATTTTACTGTGTCATCAGAATTGTTGTTCATTGGGTCAGAGATTTGAAGAATAGGCAAATAGGTTAGAATTCAGGACTGCTCCAGACCTGTGTATCTTGAGCATGATCGGATTCGAGGTACTTTTTCTTAGGATTTGAATCTTGTTAAGTGAGCATACTATTTTGACTGGTACAATATATAGAATGTAAATTATGTTTATGCATATTTTATTTATATGTTTGTATTATGTTGTAGTTTTGAAGAAAATTGCTGGAGCAATCAAAACTGTAAACTGTAAAAAAGGGTGGTAAATAAAGCATTGTGTAACTGTAGTAAAGTGAATGTATGCTTGGAATCCTGCTAATTTATAAGCCATTGTTGTTTTAGGTTGTGAATGGATACTGCCTCTAATTTCAAGTGATTTTACTATCATTTTATAATCCAACCTATTTCTATTTCTTTGGATTGCCATGTCAAAATATTTTAAGCTGTGTGTTATTTTTATATGTTATCACCTATAATAAGACTAATTCCTTCACCAGTAATTTCCATATCATATAATCACCAAAACATCACATTATCGCTATTTTCTATCCTTACTATGGCTTTCACTGTGTGGCATTATTGTATGGAGAGTTTGCTGCAACTAATTTCCGCATCTGAAGAATAGTTTGTTTGGGAACACATTATAACATTATTAACATGCCATTTATATCTGATGCATAGATCTTTCTTCATGAATGCCATTATAATTTTGTCTTATTTGTTAGCCAGTGACAAACTGCATATGTTGCCGATGGTATGAAGTCCCATATAGGCCAGGGAATTTACATCCTGTAGAACTCATTGCTAAATTTTGATGATATATCTATCAACTCAATTGAGAGCATGTCATAAAAGTGCATTTTTGAGAGTTGTATTCCCTATTTTTCAGTAGATTTTTTATAAAATTAATAGATAATCTCTGTGGAAAAGAGCCTCATAGCTCAATGATATCTAGTGAGCTTATTTATGGTCTTCTTTAATATGTGCACTGTCTATGATTTGTATTAGTTTATTAGTATATTTTTTCAAAGCCTGACTGCTACTATAACCATTCTACAGTACTTGTGGCTCTGTATTAATATGCATACTAATACAGAACCACAAGTACTACAGAATGCATACTAATACAGAGCCACGAGTACTGCAGATTGGTGTGTGCTGAAAAGAGCAAGGATATTTTCAGCTTTTCCTTACTCTTCATGTAATGGGGCTGTTGTTGTTCTTTCATGGGATGTCATGAGAAAATCTGTGAGAAAAGTGTACTGACTTTTCTGCCATGAGGGATATTTTCTCAGAGTCCAAGTCTTGTAGGTGCAAACAGCCAGATAGGGAACTTAAACAGACTGAACCGATCTTATTTTTATTTGTGTATGCCTGATAAAGCTCCATTAAAATTATGCAGCAAAGGACTGTGAGTATAAAGTTTTTAATTATTCACTTAGTCTGCCACTAGTAGAGTGGTGTTAGCTTAGTATTTTGTGAATATTAGCATTTATTGAAGTAGAACTTAATATCAAAGACTAAATTGATTATGTTTGTAAATGTTGCAGGTCTCTTTGGTCAATGTTTCCTATTAATCACTGTAGACCAAACACAAGGGGGGCAGAAGAATAAAGTATTCACAGTGAGATGTAGGCTGCAAATCTGGAACTGGGACTGAAGCTGATTTGGCTAACAATGTGTATATAACGTGTTATGTATATAATTGTAAATAAATATATTTTAATCTTTATTTAACAATGTTTTTCTTTAGTCAATAAGTTTTATTAATTGTTGGCATTCAGCATGGTAGTTTAATACACAATAATGTTTTTGAACTTATTAAACTTTAGTATAAAAAAAAATAGATTATTACCAACAATTGCAAATATCCCACAACAAATGTAATTCAATGTTCATATCCCAGATTAGTTACTTTATAGGTGTTCCATTTGTTCTTTGATTTAATACATGGATATGGTGATCTTTTTTTGTTTAAATGTAAATGACATTCTACTCATGGCTAGAGTTTTTATAATAAATATGTAAAGGCATTTTTAAAAAGGAGTCACATATAGTATTTCATTATAATGTAAGTATATAATATATACTATATTCACTTGAGTGAATCATGAAAATTGTTTTCAGATTTCAAACAAGTTCAGGAAAAACAGACCACTTCCAAACTAATCAAACATTCAATTATTAATCAGTAAACAAGCCTCTATTATTCTTAGCTAGAGTATAAGACAAAAAAATGAAAACTATAAACTGGTGCAGTAATAGAATGATAGACTTTAGAGTTCAAGATCATAGATTACAACCCAATTCTGTCTCTTCCAAATGTTTGTATAAATGTCTGAGTAATAAATCATTTGAGTATTATTTTTATCAGATAGTTGTCCATTGTCTTTTTCTCTATTTCTACATAAAAGGATGCAAAGGGTCTTTATCTGCCAGATAATTTATGTAGAATCTAATTTATCTCTTATATAAAATTTATTTATCAAATAAATGATATTCCAAAAAAATCATAATTAATTTATAAATTTTGTACGTTTGCTTTATCTATAAAAATACCCATAACCATCCATCTTAAATTAGCTGTGTAATTCTTAAAGAAGTGTTTTGGCAATGTTTTTAAAAGTTATAAATAGCATAATAAATCCAATCGATAATCTATAATCAAAATAAACTGGATTATTTGGTTCAGTGTAAACCTTAGAATATTGGAAACCAAATATATTAACAAAAATTGTTTTTAAAAAAAGAAAAAAATGATTTCGTAAAAATATTTTAACTAAGAATATTAATAAATGTCAATTCATTAAAATTATGAATTATGACTGCTTTATTGTTTGGAAAATTTGTGGTAAACTTGATTCTTGGACAAATATTGATTTTTTACATAATCCTCTGGTTAATTTAAAAGTTCATTATTATTTATATTTCACTTTCTAAAAAGGGAGTAATTAATTATATTTAGAAAAAAAAAATCATGTTACGCAGGTCAAAATATAATATTATGTACTACTGCGATAATAGATAGATAGATAGATAGATAGATAGATAGATAGATAGATAGATAGATAGATAGATAGATAGATAGATAGATAGATAGATAGATAGATAGATAGAGAGGGTGGTAGGGAGAGAGGGAGGGAGGGCGGGAGGGAGGGAGAGAGAGGAGAAAAAGAGAGAGATATCGATCATTATCTTAACACTCCATCAATGAACAATTATGAGTTGATGTATATCTGAATTATTAAGAGTTAATAGAGAATTATGATTTCATTTAAAATAATAAATGTGAAGTATTAAAAAAATTATTTCAAAAATAAAATAGTAATTCAATAAATAGTGACGATCCATTATGCCAGAAAAATTATAAAATTGTACTTCTTTACAGATTTACAGCTTAGCATTGCTATTCATAATGCTAAGATAGGTATATAGTGCTATGAATATGTCCGGCCTGGGTCCTGTAAATCTGTAAAGGAGTTATAATTTTATAATCTTTCCGGCATAGTAAACCACTATCTATTGAATTACAAATAAATAAGGAAAGAAATAAGATGGATTGAGTTAAAATAGTAATTTATATGCTATTATTTAGAATGAGTAAAAAAAAAAAAAAGGGGGGGGGTAGAAGAATTTAATCTGAGTTTAAAAGTAATAACGTTCCCACCAATAATTTTACTTTTAGATGCTGAAAAACATATAATACAAGTTGTCAAATTAATGCCATTTCTCATTTTAATTAATGTTTAGAAGGAATATAAGATTAATAAAAGAGGTGATCTAGTGTAACCTTTATTATAACATTTAGATAGAAATAATATTGTTACTATTTGAAGTTTAATATGTATATGCTTTTTTTTTTTGTTTATGTTATTTTAGTTGAGTTAGTTGAATTTCTATACATAAATATATCATTGTCTAACAGTTATGCTAGTAATATTCTCAAAGCAGAATAAAAATCTTAGTAAAATCAAAATGTTCTTTTCATAATCATAGTTTAGCCTATGAAACAAATAGTCATTCATAAGTGAAAACTATAACCAAATAACATAAATACTGTATATACATATAATATAACACAATGCTTGGCAATTGTTTTGAATTGCAGGTAGTTTATGTACGTAATTTGTTGTAATTTTTATTTGAGATCTGATAGTTTAATAGACAAAACTATGAACGTGATAAAGAATATTTTGTAAATTTTCTTATTTATTATTATTGATTTTTCATTGCACCAACTCTTCACTCTATTCAATCATTATCAGTCATCACTAGTATTATTTATTTCTTAGCACTTTATATTACAGAATGGCATAGCTACCATAAGTCATGGGTTAACTATTATCAGTCTAGTGACTTTGAGGCTAGCATTACCAAGATTTATCATTGTAAAACATACAACAATTAATATTTATATGAACTCACTTAATTTATGTATATAGTATCTTGATCTCTGGGCATTAAATATAGAATAATGATACAGTATTGTAATACATAACACAGAAAGCCTTCGAAATATTTTTAACACTTTTAAATATTGCTAGATTTTATTATAGAAATGAGAAGATAATATACATGTGATACATTTCATATAGATGCAACTTAATATCTATCTTCTTTCCAAATATTTTTCAGTCAGTTTTCTTCTCCAAGTTCTCTTTATTCCACCAATTCTTCAATATTCCTGTGTTGTCTTTGTCCAATCTAATTCTCTTGAGCAATTCTGCTGTGTTTCATTGCAGACATGAATAAATTTTTTATTCTTCAGACATTTTATTAAAATGATCATATAATAGAAATTATTTTTATAATGTAACATATATATTGCTGTTAACTATCATTATATCCCTCACTAATTTATTTTTATTTTTAGACCTACTTTAGAAATTATTATACTTTTTTCTTTTGAATGTAAATTTTAATTTCCTTCTACTTTTTCAATTTATTTTCTCTTTAGTATAGACATCAGCATTTGGATCCGTGGATGCCATCTTATATTACGATTTTCAATTTTGTTTTTAGTGCATCCCTCATTTCGATTCCATATATTACAAATCCTCCAGCAGCATAGAAAGTCACATCATTCTCTTTCACTAAACATACAATTCACAAACAACAATCTTTACTCATTCTCAGAGAAATGGCCTACTTTGATATGTGCAGCTTATCTTGATGATAATAAGATATTTTCATTATAATAATTACTAATTATCATTAAAAGTATAACAGCTTTAAATTCCTTTATACATAGAATGAAATATCCCATTTAAAAATCTGAAGAGAATTTACTATTATATTTTATAGATATTGCACTATGTTTTTCAAAATTAAAAATGTATTTATGATTGTTTTTAAAATAATGTTTTCATTTAGCAATAAAGATTTTTTTTTTTTAAAAAAAAAAGCTGTATGATTCTTTTTTTTTCTTCTCATTATTATTAGAAATTACTTTTTCAATTTCTTGAATAAGTTTTTTTTTTTTTTGGTATCATTTAAAATAACGTTGTCTTTTATTTACACAATTCTAAGATTAAAACATTTCAAAGCATTATGGCAGAGAGCTTATGATAATCTCTAGCTTAATAAATGTAGTAATAATCATTAATGTATTATCTGAAGTGTATAATGTCAAAGATAAGAGTACAAAGTTTGACATTTGTGAATCAAATTGTAATAATTTTTTACTGCAGCATTTTTTTTTTTTTTTATTAGACAGAATCTGTTTCTTCTAAATATTTTAATCTTACAAATATAGTTATTGAAAAACATTTTATAAATTACTATTTAACTGCTCACATAAATTATTTTAAAAATACAAATTTGTAAAGTTTTTTCTTTAGTTAATTTTAAATTCTTTTATAACATCTATTCAGGATCTATGGCAAACCAATTTAAAAATTCTCAAATGAAATATGATTCTAAGGTCCTTTTTGAAAAAGTTTTAATAGTTTTTAAAAATTTGTACTATCTTAACAATCAACATATCCACTAAAAAAATAATTGAATACTCAATTACTTAAAATAATCTTGTAATGTTAAAGCACCAAGTTGCAGGCTGAGCTTTGATCTAGGAACTTTTAATTCTTGGGCCTTTCATTTTTATCAATGCACCACACTGAAATAACAGTTTTGCATAATTTTGACTATTTAAATCAAAAATTACAATATTGTTCTTTTCCATATCAGTTAAAATATGTTATATATGATGGATTAATCACAATACATATTCACAAATTAATCTGACACGCACACAATAATGTGAGAGGTTAGAAAAAAACACATTGCCAATGGAATAAATTGACTCAAAAGTTCCAAATATTTATTTTAATATCATGAATAAAAAATGTATTCTAACACACAAATAACAAGAATATATATATATATTGCAAATTATTAATACAGAAAATAACTCAAAGACTTACACAAAACAAAATTAAAAATCTGTATAACCTGTTGTTTTCCTAAATTCAATTGGGACTTACAGGTGATGAATATGCTGGGTTATGAGCTCTTCCATAAAGTTCTCTAGCTCTCTCACAGAATAATTAATTTTGGGTCTATTTATACCTTTCCAAATGTCTAGAGTAAATAATTAACTAATTGGGGAATTCAAAACAACAGTAATTATTAATCCCTTTACCAAATGAGATTAGCTGATTTGTATAATTACTTTAATTGCAATATCAATCTTGAGGATTAGAACATGTGCATTCTAAATATGTCAAAATAATAAACTATATGCTGCATAGATATACATTTTTAAATATTCAATCTGTGATTAAATATATATTAATTAATTGTATACATTGCACACACCTTTCCTTTACTTCAGAATCTGAAATTTGGTAATTTATTACATTTTACTCCATATATAATCTTGAAGGTGGTGGGTGATTGGTTTTCTTTCTCTCTGACTGAATCATCCTGATCTTGCAAGGCTTTCTTGTAGTTGATCGGCAGAATCTTTAATTTCTTGAGGTTCATGTGTTAGATTAGACTATACCGCTTGATTACTTCTCACATCTTCAAGATCATCATCTTCTCTTGCTGTACTCTTGTTTAGGTATTAAACTGCTATTTCAGCCAATCAATTAGATTCTGGAAGATACAGAAGTTTTATTATATGTTTAATACCTTCTTCCATTAACTCATAAAAATTTATAGATACAAACCCAATTTCATTATCAGACACCATTATTTAAAAAAAATTCATGATAAGCAAATATCATATTACTCTTAGCTTCTTAATCATTTTTAAATAGTTAACAAATATGGGTTTTAGCAATAATAATTAATATAGATCAGTGTTTCTTAAACTGTGGGTCATGACCCCAATGGGAGTCATAAAAAATTAATTCAGATACATTAATTTAAAGAAATATTAGTCGCAATTCCTTCATTATCTTTAATTTATTATATTTTCTATACAGTGCAATTATAAAATCGTAATGATGGCCATGTTGAGCTGTAAATTATATTTACATATTGAAAAATAACATTAAATGCATCATAATAGTGGTGTTGCATTGCAATTTCAGTATATAAGTTATTTCAGAATCAAAATATATGCTGCAATGGTGAGAATAAGTTTGGTGCCACTGTGATTATATAATGTATTTCCGGTCAAGTTATTTGTTTAGGTTTCATTTCAACAAGTGTCCTCATCGCAAGAACAATACAGTTTAAGCAACTTATTACTAGACTTAAAAAAAGCCCAATATTTACAATTCAGTTGGATGATACAACTGATATTTCAAAAATAGCTAAATTATTAGTATATGTCAGATACATTTATAAAAAAAATATTGAGGAAGAATTGTTATTTTGTTGTTCTTTGGAAGAACATACAAGAGGGGAAGACACATATAATAAAGTAGACAATTTTTTTAAAACTGAAGGTTTAGAATGGAAACATTGCTTTGGAATATCCACAGATGATGCAAAAGCAATGACTGTGTGAAAATATTGTTTTTAAATCATTTGTTAAAGCTTCTGGTAATAATCATGTAACTTTTACACAGTGCCCGATCCATCAAGAGGTCCTTGCAGCAAAAAAATTAGCAATGGAATTGAACGATGTGCTTCAGGATGCTGTCAAAATTAGAAACTTTATTAAAAGCCATGCCCTTATTAACCATTTATTTTCAAATCTTTATAAAGACATAAACTCTGAATACAAAAATTTATTATTACATGCAGAAGTAAGATGGATGTCAAGAGGATGAAGTTTAAGAAGATTATTGTTATTAAAAGAAATTATTATATTTTTAACCAAACGAAAATGTGATTTTGCTGCTTTTTCAAAATGATTTATGCTGTGCTATTTGTTTGATATTTTTGAGAAGCTAAATGATCTTGTCTCTTCAAGGAAAAAATAGCAATACTTTTACTTCGAATGATAAAATTGAAGGTTTTATTAAAAAGATCAACATTTGGAAGAATAGGGTGGAAAATGATTCATTGGAAATGTTTTCGACTATGGACAATTTTATAATTGAAAAAAATAATTGTAAAACTTTAATTGCAAAAATGATTATAGATTACTTAAAAACCTTAGAAAAACAGTTTTGCAAATACTAAATATCGAATTTAGATTTCAAAAAGTTATCTTGGGTGCAAAGACTATTTTTGATTGTTATTAATGAGTTTAATCACTTGCCATATAAAGCCCAAGAGGAATTTGCTGAGTTATTAAACTTGACTTTCCACAAAAATCCTTGACTGAATTCTGGATCGGAGCTAGGACTGAATTTCCTACAATTTCTGAAATGGCATTAAATGTTCTTCTGCCATTCAGCACCGCATACTTTTGGAAAAACAGTACAACATCTATAAGCATGATAAGGATGCAATATCATCGCAAATCTAACGGGATGTCTTTTCACTCCATCCCCTCAATTATCTTTCAAAAATCTCACACATTGATTCATAGCCTCTTACAAAAACATGACTCCTTTAATATATCAGAGGCCGTTCAACCGACGGACAGACCTCCTCAAAAATGCTGGCTAGACCAGGTTCTCCAGCTTCTCAATCAATTTACATCTACTTTAAAAAATCCATATAATACAAAAATCACCATCTGGGAAGCCCACCGTAAAATCAACCCTGAAATCAACTCAATTTTGCCAATGCTTGGCATCACTAATCATAGAATTACTTACAATATTCAAGTTCTTAGCTTTAGAGCCTAAATTTTTAAACTACCTAGTAAAAGTAAATCTGGGAGCCATGCATACCAATTGGTTCCTCCACCACAAGAGATTTCTTAACAACATTGACCCTATCTGCCCAATCTTCAAGAGGCATGATGAGACATCCACATAATTCGCTCATGTACTGGACTTGGTAGTATCAAACTTTTAATTTTCCAAAATAGTAAAATTGATATTTACAGAATCCTCTTGCTAAAAGAATCTCTACTAAGTAAACAGTTTCCAATTATAAGAATGTCAGTATTTCTCACCCACTCTATCTGGAATGTGAGATGCAAATTAGTATTCACAACTCCTCCACCAGACCCAGACAGTCTATTCATTTCTCTTTTAAACAAAATCAAACATAAAGACATGACCCTTTCCTCCAAATTTTTATTTGAAGAAACCTGGAATCTATTCCAAATTCCAAAGCCCAATACATTTCCAGATAGCTGATGACAACAATCTATAAACCACAGGATTTATTCCATACCCTGGATTAATATCTCCATAAATCATCCACTATCAACCCAGTAGTGACATTATAGACTCTTGTTTAGTCAATGTACTATAAAAAGTTAATGTATTAAAAAACCAATATTCTCCCTAAATAAAATTCTTTTAAAACTAAATCTAAAATCGTTCAACGCTGAAAGACATTGAAGATGCTTTACGTCCAGCAGTATCAAATATTTCACCAAGATTTAATTTGTTATGAAGCAAAAAACAAGCACATCCGTCTCATTAAAACGTGATTTTCTTTCATTAATTTTTGTACACTTAAAACAAATATTAAAACTACTTATTTTCATATGTATATTGTTTACCAAAGAAATAAATTATTTATGGAAATATTTATTTCTATATCGCTTTTAAATTTAATATCTGGGGTCGCAAAAAAAATCTTGATGATAAAAAGGTGTCATGAATGAAAAAAGTTTAAGAAGCGCTGATATAGATTATATTTTTATAAACAGCCCTCAGTTTAATTACTAATCCCTTTGCGATCTGAGATTAACTTAATTCAATAATTACTTTAATTGCAGCTATTATTTTGATTGTTAGGGAAATGTACACTCTAAAATACATAAAAATAATAAAATATATACTATGTTGATATGTCAATTTTTAAAACTAAATGCATACATTGGAAGTCATTGAAAGATTTATATTCTATTTACATTTTGTTTTTTAAATCCCCGACAAAAACTCAGAAAATATAAATGGATAATTTTATTTGCTATAAAAAGTATTGGAGTCCATACACGTGGAATTATTACTTATAACAATAATTTTCAATTTGTGAGATATATCTCCTTACTTCCTCCACTGGTTAATTTTTTAGCATACTTCCCACATGGTTCTTTCTTTCATATAGCATAGTGTCCGGCTTGGTTTAATATGGTTGGAGAGAGCTCAAGATCCATGCATCATGGTTCAACTCAATCTTTTCTGGTGTTTGAATAGCATATGTTTTCATGAGCAACATACTGTTCATCAAGTCCAATTATTATTTTTACTGTCATTAATATATAATAGTTAAATTTTTTTATATAAAAAAAATTTCATTGTGTGCTTTAATTTTTTTTTTTTTTTTGGAATATAGCTCTGAATCATCAATAATCTTTAAAAACATATAGAACAATATTAAAATTATCAAAAAACAATATTAATTATGAAACTATAAGCGTTCAATTTTTTTTTTAAAAAAAGGAGGATACTTTAAAAAAAAAAAAAAAACTAAAAAAAAAAATTCGGGGTAGAGATAAAAAGAAAAGTTTATTCGCCATATAATATTTATTTAAGAAATATTAGCAATTTATTAATTTCAATTGTGAAGTAAATATTTAATAAAACGTTTTTATGCAGAAATATTTTTTTTATATGCAATATTTGAAAAATATTTACAGTTTTTATCATAAATTTTATCTATAAAACCAAAAAGAATAGGCGTGCTGTATTACTAAGCATATTCAAAAATGATTAAGCATTTGCAAAACAGATGTTTTTGATTGGCGTTGAACACTAGAATAATTAAACCGAAATAAAAATTATTTTAAATGTATGTTTTTATATATACCTATGCAAAAAAAAAACGTATTTCCGCACGTTTCAAAAAACAAATAAAAATCTAAAAATAAAATGGTAAATTAGATCAGACTATTTTTAATTAACTAAGAATTAACAGATATAAACATCTTTCTTTTTTTTTTTAAAAAAAAAAAAAAGGTATTTCAAGTTCTTTAGCGAGGGAAATAAGATACTCTAGGGAAGCAATAACATTTAATTATTATCATTAGTAATTTGCAAATACTACTAACCCTTAACATAATTTATTTCAGCATTTTCAATATTCAGAACTATTTCATAAACTTTAATCATTAACACAGCAAAAAATTATTTTGGATATTTTGCATTCATGTAAGAGAACAAAATCAATGCTTTTATAACTTGTGATAAAAGTACATAGTAATGGAAATATTAGTTTTACAGAAAATGAGTTGAACGAAACAGGGAAGAAGTTGAGATTGTGGAAAGGCAAGAGGTTTAGATGGATGAGCAGCAGAGATGGTAATGAATTTGGGAAATAGAGCAAAATTAAATCTATTATCATGTTTAAATATGATAGAACAGAAGATAGGCTTTCCAGATAACTGGAACAATACAAGCGTAAGGCTATTATTTAAAGGAATGGGTAAGGACCAGAGAAAGATAATCAATTATAGAGTAATAGCAGTAACGTCAGTGTTATATAAAATTGTTGCATATATGGTGGCTGGAGAGTGGCAAAATGGATGGAAGAAAATAATATAGTGGGAGAAATGCAAGGAGGTTTTAGAATGGATAGGCAAATAGGAGATAGTTTATTTGTAGTCACATAGATATGAGTAGAAATACAGGTAGACAGTTATATGTGGTTTTATAGATATAGGGAAGGCATATGATAGAGTAATTGGAAATAGATTATGGGTAAGTTTAGTAAATTTGGGAATGAATGGAACTTTATTGGTTTTTATTAAGATATTTTATGAAAATAATTACTATACATATCAGTTAGGAAATATAGAATTAGTTAGAGTTAAAAATGGGGTGGGACTAAGGCAAGGATGCTCTACATCACCTATTTTACTTTTGCTATATTTGAGAGAAATGGAGACAGCAATAGAAAGACTAAGAAGAGGGATAAAGATACCATTAATAGATGACAAGGGAGTGTATATATTGTCAAGTCTTTTATTTGCTGGTAATATTTTTTTGTGCATAGAAAATAGGGAAGATATGGAAATTATGCTGAAGATGTGTGCAAGGGCGGATAAAGAGATGGGAATTAAATTTAGTGAAGAAAGATCAAAAGTAATGCTGATAAATTCTGGGGAAAGATAAAAGAATGAATTTTTATTGGGGAATATAAAGTTAAATGTGGTGAATTGGTATAATTATTTGGGAATCATCTTAAGTAATCAGAGAAATTGCTTGGATGAATGGGGGGGGGGATTGATAAATGAAGCAAAGAAAGAAAGAGATTGATAAAGAAATTAGCAGTGTTTTCATATAATAAATATGATGTAGCAAGAATTGTATGGAAGGAAGTGGTAGTACCAGGATTAACTTAAGCCATGGTAATGATGCATTATGTGTTAGTAAAGGGATGTTACATTAATTAGAAAAAGTACAAAGAGAAGGAAGACATGCATTAGATGCAGATGTGTGGATGGCAAAAAAGGTAATTTAAGAGAAATGGGATAGTTAAGTTTTTATATGAGATATGCAAAATGAAAATATTCAGTAGATTGCAATTTATGGATAGGTAGAGAATGGCCAAAATAGTATTTAATTGGACTATGAGTGAAGAACAGGCAACAAGATCAGTGAGATACAGAAGATTTGGAAAAAGATTTTTATGTCAGAATACTTGTACAAAAGCTGGGATGATTGTGTAAGGAGGATTATTGAATGTTGTAGTGGTAAAGAATGGAATAGAAGAATAGATGCATTGATAAAAATAGGCAGTTGGAGAGATGAAGAACTAGTATGAGAGTAAAAAGAATTTAAATTTATATAGAAGTAAATGAAATATTGGATGTAAGTTAATTTATGATAATAGCAAGGAAAGTTTAAGGCTTGAATCCAATCATTAGCAACAAAGGAATATACACATAAATGGAGAAATGTGGGTCATTTAGTCTGCAAGTTATGAAAGGAAGGCATGGAAAATATTAGGCATCTGCTAATTGAATGTAAATGCTTACAAGCAGAAAGTGTACAAATAATGAAGTTGTGGGAGAATAAATATATACTAAGTGAATATACAGAAAGGGATTCTTGATCTTTATGTTGGATTTGGAAAAAGATAAAGGGGATCTAGATATAAAGGCCATGAAGTGGACAAATATGATGTTGTGGAAATGGGATGGAGCAGGATAGAGAAGAATATGGGAAAAGCTCAGGTTGGGAATCAAAGGGGGAATGAAGGTGGCTAACAGGCTTTTCTGAGCATAGTGGTTGAAAGATTCTTGACTTTGATAAAGGAATAGCCATATCACATCACATCACAACCCAAGAACAGCCCTACACTGGAGCTCATCATTTCTGATACTTGAAATTTTTAAGAAATCCAAGCAATTAATCACAATATTATTATTACCATATTAAAAACAAAAAGCATTAGTAAAATAAAATATACTTTTGTATTAACATCAAAAATAGTAATGAAAATAATTTATTTATCAAAAATATATAATTTATTTAATAATAAAAAAAAATGTATGCATAAATCTAAATCCATAAAAATGAAATTCCAAAAGTAAAACCACTCACAGAAAGTGTATCAAATAAAAGTAAACACAAAAAGTATATTAAATAGAAAAAACACAAGATATTGTTTGATGCAGTACATATTTTAAGTAAAAAGCAAGCATAACAAATCAAATGCCGGTATAAGGACAAATTCTAATCCATAAAATCCATTCATGGTAGCAAGTGTATCAGTTTATAAAAAAGTAAAAATACTAGTCAATGACAATAGATGTTTTAAATGAAAACAATTCAAACCCACTTCCGAACAGCAAGCATATCAATTTATAACAAGCATAGAATATGTATTATGTAAAAAAAAGTGAAAGGTAATAAACTACAACTGATGCTTTAAGTAAAATCAATTCATAACAAATAAAATACAGTTATGACCAATTTTTTATTTTTATTTTTTAAAGATTTATAGTTCTGCATATATTTTATTTCTTATTCATATACTTTGTTGCTAAATAAATTATTTTCATAAATGTTATCATTTTCTTTCTTTTTTGCCATATATTAAGAATAAATATGTGCATTTTATTCTATTAGTTTTTCTTTAATAATTTGATGTAAAATGACCTTTTCTTAAATGATCAAGTCATTAGTTTCCGTACATAAACTATAACCTCATACATCCTATCAATCAAGTTAAACGTTCATTCAAACTTCCTTATATATCACCAATAAGCTCCTTTGTTTCTTATTTCTTAATCAATTATTTCTCTAGTTTTAGTTCATTTCTTTTTTTAAATCTTAATTCTATTTTAATAAAATCTGTTTTGATAATTCCATTATCTTGTCTTCATATCCTCCAATTTTACAATGAAGTGTTTTAAATAAATCTAAGTATAAAATTTGTTGTAACAAAATAAATTTACTTAATATTAATAACAAATAAGAAAAGAATAACAAACGTTGTTAGCTGAAAGGTCATCGCAGCCTTGCAAACAAGTAGTTGGTTGCAGACGGTTGTGGGTTCGCATCCCGGCCGATGCTATGACATATGGAAAAAAAACAAACTAGTAGAATAATGAGATTAGTCTATAAATAAACTCGTGTGTGTGCGTCATTTTCTATGCATGCTCAGCATATAAATATAATTCCATTACAGTGCATATTAACTGAAGAAAGTCCTTCTCACTTCCATTTGGGAATAACTGCAATATACATATATACCACTAACAGTAAACTAATGCAACTCTTAGAGCCGCATGTGGCTCTTAAATGAGTTAAATGAGGTTCACATTAAAATCCGATTTTATTTTTATTATTTCAGTTTTTTTTTTTAATTGCACAAAAATATATAATACGATAGAAATTTTTATCAAATATTTTATTACTTATTTTATTACAAATTATATCATAAGTGTATGTACATACTATTTTCAAATATATTGGCAAACTGTACGTTAACAACACCTAGCAAATCTTACAAAAATTACTACATGCACGGTATGGAGTGATCTCATTTATGATTTGTGCAATTTTGAATTTTCCTACCAGCCAAATGTCATATTTCACATTTTTTCAAAAAATCTGGCAAGTAGACCATTTTATTAAGCAATTTAAATTTGTTTATGATATGTAATTTTTTCGCAGTGTCATTGCAAGTTTTCTAAAGATATATGTACAGGTTAAAAACATTATTTTGTTTATAATTAGTGCACTTAGAGTTTCATGTTTTTTTTAAAACAATTATATAAAAAACTCTTGAAAATAAAACTGGAAAGCAATTGTTTGATTTTGGTTATGATGTTTCTATATTTGGCAATAAATAATAATGAATCAGACATTTAAGAATTATCAGGAAAATATCAACCAGAAACATAGTCCAAAATTGCTTTTAATTATTCTAAATTGTTTTTATTCTTATTTTAAGAAGCTCTGTTTCTTCAACTATTTGTCATGCCATTTACACATTTCTTAAAACAAAAATTGATATTTAGACATTTTAATTATTTATTTTGTTTGAATTTCAGACTTTGGAGATAAATTTATTTAAATTTTTTGTTAACATGACCCAGAAAATATCAAAAAATGAAAATACAAACAAGAAAATAGAAGTTTTCAGAAAAAATGGGTAGAAAAATTTGCTTTTATTGACAATAATGGAAAGTCATTGTGTCTTATTTGTAAAGTTGCAATTGCAGACTACAAAGTAAACATTTTATACTGACATTATGAAGTAAGTCATACCCACTTTTCAACTCAACATCCACACAATTCAAAATTCCAAACAGAGAAATCATGTCTTCATAAGCAACAACGATCCTTGCTTTCTTTTAGTCACAAATATGACAGAGACAACAAAATAGTTATTTGATAGCTTGGAATATTGTTCATGCCAAACATCCATATGGAGAATTTATTAAAAGAAACTTGGAAGTAATTAAAGTTTTGGATCCAGATAATATAAAACTGCATACATTGATTGCATAAGTCCCTATGTCATTCTGTACAACTGAGCATCATATTAGTGAAATTAGTAAAAATGTTGAAAATAGTTTGATGTATATTAATAATTTTTATTAGTCATTCATTAGACTGGATATTATCCAATAATGAATAATATGTCTGTAGTGTAATATTCATTAAAACTGGCAAAACTCTCCATACAGTAGTGCCACTCAGTGCAAGCCAGAGTAATCAATGGATGCCAGAAGGCTTGAGCATAAAATCCCTATCTAGTGTCTATTCATCCAATATCCCCAGACTAATTTCTGGCTTGTGGCCTTCATCAGTGAGGAGCCTTGGATCTGAGAGCATTGTACTTAGATCTTAGGATCTAATGCAACTCTCCAGCAGCCACCTTTTATCTCTACTTAACTACAAAACTACGAAAATAAAATTGAAAACAATACTATTTTCAATCTAAGCTCATTAGCTTATATAGTCATATAAGAAATAGTGATCATGTGATGTTTGGTTTAATATTCATTATTGTAGAATCTCCAGTCTAATTAATGATTAAAATAAATATAAAATAATAATAAAAAAATAATTAATGATTAATAGAAATTATTACTACACTTTCACTATATGATTTGTGTTAAAGTTGTGAGGGCAGCATGTTTGACACTTATCAATTAAACTGTAGTAATTTTTTGTTGATACATACATACATACATACATACATACATACATACATACATGCATGCATACATACATACATACATACATACATACATACATACATGCATACATACATACATGCATACATGCATACATACATGCATGCATACATGCATACATGCATACATGCATACATACATACATACATACATACATATACATACATACATGCATACATGCATACATGCATACATACATGCATGCATACATGCATGCATGCATACATACATACATGCATGCATACATGCATACATACATACATACATGCATACATGCATACATACATGCATACATACATACATGCATACATACATACATACATACATACATACATACATACATACATACATACATACATACACACATACATACATACATACATACATACACACACACACATACACACACACATACACACATACATACATACATTGAAACAATGGATCTGAAGTCCAATCCATGTTTCACAGCCTCCTATAAACTTAATTAGTATTGTAGGCCTGAATTAAGTTTATAGTCCAATATCAGCAGGGTTTTGCATTAAAGCTAAAATTAATTTGTATTGCATTTAAATATTTTGTTTTAAATAAATTCCATTCTAAGATTAGATTTCTGTTAATAAAAATTGCTTGTAAAACCTATTAGTCAAACATATATATACGTTAAGCATATATATATATATATGAGTTAATGCAAAATTCTGCTGAAATAAAATGCTTATTTTATTAAAAGAAATAAGAATGTATTTTTCTTTTTAAATCTTGTTAAAATATTTAGTATGATTTGACTTTGAGATAAGCCCGCCAACATTTTCTAAAAGAATGTATATATTTAATTAATTAGCCCATTCAAGGCAAATTAAAGATGGCCTTCTCTTTCTTTTTTAATTAATAAAATTCAAAGTTTAAAGAAAGAAATTTAGGGTAAAAAAGTAAAAGTTATTTTTAGAAAATGTTACCTTGAAACAAAGGAGTGTGGGTGGCTTATCAAGATCTAAGATCATACAAACAATAGAAGGTAGCTTACAAAAAGGTTATAAATAGGAGAGTGAACAAAAGACTAGGCATTCAGATTTTCCTTTTGGAAATAGCAGTCAGATTTCTCTTTGGAGAACTCTTTCAGATTTTGCTTGTTGAGATTTTATTCCAAAAAGTTATACAACTGTCGTCTTCGAAATCACAGAGAAGTTTGAACATGCTACAAGCTAAAAATCATATGAATTTGATGGATTCTACTATGCTTGGCTAGGCAAATAGCTTTGCCTATCACCAAGGTTTCTAAATACCATCAAAATGCCATAGTATCCACCCAATATAATCTGAACTCTGTGCCATGTCTGTAGGACTTTTCGTAAAAGCATGCTACTTAATTCCACTTTCCTTGTCCGGGCAAATACCTATCGATGGACAGATCATGCTACGCTCATCGGTGGAACATGACCAAGAAACCAGGACAGTAATAGTATCTCTCCTCCATTGAACTATTTACTTTCTACCCTTTTTTTGTTCATACCTTTTTTAAGTGCTTCACTGAATTATATTTCTGAAACATTGTATTTAATTATATTTGTAATGTAACCATTTTTTATTAGACTAGTCTTAGATATATATTATGTGATCATCTATCTATATATTTAACCCTTTTTCCTTCGCTATTCTTCATTACTAACATGTATAAATATTTTGTATTCCATTGCGGTTAAGTTTAAAAGTTAATTTTTCATTTAAAATCTCTTTCCAATTTCATTTATGTTTCTAAATTCAATACGAGTAAGTTTCCTTTGTTTGCCAACTTGATCCCTCGATAATGCCTCTTTTGTCCACCATTAGCTCATTACTTATATCTTATTTAGCTATATACAACTTAAATAATTTTAAACTGCCTTTTTAGTGCAAAGCAATTCGAAAATGTTTTGCGAAAGATTTTTTTATTGTACTTTATCGAGGAGATTCGAGTTGACAATTTTAATAAAATTGGCAAGAAAAGATTTAGACAGCAAAAATATTATATCATTTAATCTTTATTGTCTAATTAGTTTTTCATTAATTCAGGGGAATAACGGAGGACATTAACTCATTATTAATATTTTAAAGTCTTTAATTAAATATCTATTATTTAACTAAAAAGCTTCAGTTTTCTAATTTTATGTTAATGTTTTATTTTTACTTTTCAAATGATCCAGGCACGCAAAACACATATTTCATAGTACTTTTACACACATTTAACTATTTAGCTCCATAGGTGTTCCCATCCTTGTCTCTACCATTGATGCTAAGCTTGGCTGTTTGTAAAATAATTTATGTATGGCTCAGATAATGTTGTTGGTTCGTAATTAGCCTCGAGAATAGGCGAATAGGGCAGAGGTCATAGTATTCTTGATTTAATATCTCATGTATGGGTGGCCTTGAGGTACTTTCGCTTAGTATTCGAACTGGGTTAAACCAACATACATCATCTGACTGTCACAATATATATATATATATACTGAGCAATGATGAAATTACATTTAAGAGATTATGGTCTGTGCCAATTGATGAGTGCTGGTTCAGCATGAAATGTGCATCTTGGAGATTATAGATTTTTTTCACAGCTATTGTCATATGTTTATGTTACATCCCTCAACAAGATATTAAAAGTGGATAGAAATCAGTCCCTACCTTGTGTGAGAGTGGTGTAGTGAAAATTACACTATAGATATATTATTAATTAATTTGATATGTGATTTAAAAAATAATACAGTATTCAGTTTAGCTCTTGTCATGAAGATATTAAGGATGTTCCACAATTGGCTGATTTTGCCTGCTATGTATCTGCTGAAGTAAATGTGAAGGAAGAAATGTTACATCTACTAACTCTTACCAAAACAATTCACAGTATTGATGTCAAAAATATGTTTGATGAAGTAATGATCAAGTTTGAATTGCCTTTGATAAACTTGTAAGTGTTGTGACTAACAGAGCCCTGCAATGATAGGGAAAAGCCTAGCTCTTATTGATCTTTTAAACAATGATCCTAAAATTTCCTCATTTTATACCTCTTCACTGCATAATTCACCACATCTCATAGTGAAGTAGTTAAAATGCAAACGTGTGGAAGATTGTTTTGCAGATTGAGAATTTAATTAGAACAAATGCTAAAACTCATAGTCAATTTAAGAATTTTTTAGAAGAGTTAAATGAGAAACAGATGAATTGTCCAGTGATCTCCCCTTATGGTCTGTTATAAGATGGCTGTCAAGTTACAATGTTTTGGACTGTTTTGTGGAACTCTTAAATCCTATTATATTAAAAAAAGAGTGGGGCAGAATATCTAGAATTAGAAAATAAAACTTGATTTTCTGATTTAATATTCCTTACAGATATAATGGAACATTTGCAAACACTTAATTTGGCTTTACAAGGAATGGAAAAAATGATTAGCAATTTGTCACAAATTCTATTTAGTTTTTAAGCTAAACTTCATTTTTTTGTGCATGATCTTAAGTCCAGAATATTTAACCATTTTCCATGAAGAAAAGAAAATATAATTAATATCAAAGAAGAAAAATTAGACAAATATAAAGAAAAATTCGAAGGATTGCAGACGGATTTCAAATGTAGGTTTGAAGATTTGAAAAGTTTTAAATTTACATTAGTATATTTTGTGAACCCATTTATTAGTGATATTATTGAAGATGGATTTCCAATTTCTAAAATAATACTTGTTAAAAAAACAGCTGGAGAATTGGCATAATCAAAGATGAAAGAGGATCTGGCATTGTATATGCATTACAAATCTAATTCTTTAATTGAGTTTTGGAAACTTGTGCAAAAATCAAAATATCCACATTTAAGGAAAGCTGCTTGCCATCTAATTTCCATTTTTTTATACAATGTACTGCTGTGAATCATTGTACTCCACAATGAAGTTTGTGAAGTCAAAATATTGTTCACAGTTGATCAATCAACATCTCACAGAAGTGCTGTGAACAGCTTTGACAAATTATACACCCAATTTCAAAGATTGACCAAAGATCTTCGTCAAAAGTTATTTTTTTTATTAATGAATTTTTATTATTAAATTTTATTTTTATTATTAAAATTTTGCAATAATTATTTTGTATTTTATTTCTTTCTCTTAATTATATATTTTTATATACTTTATATAGCACGTAAAACTTGTGTAGAATATGCCATAAAAATCATAAAATCTTTATTTTTTTCACTCTCTTTACATATACATTTTTCTCATTTTCCATTCATTTTATCCAAATTCTTTTTAATATTCTATACTCTAAAAATAAATGTTTATTATTTTATTCTTTCATCTCCATATAATCTACATTCTAAATTCAAATCTTTATTCTATTTTTGTCTTCTTTCTCTTGTATGTAATGCTTCTGCTCTTTAATTAACAATAAGCCTTCTTTAGTGTTATCATACATTCTTTCATATTGTATATATATTTCTTTCAAATTATTATTTTTTATTCATATTCTTTTCCTTAACTCTAATTTTTTTTTTCAAAATCTCTTATCTATATTCTTTTCTCATATCTTACAAGTATGTATTTGTAAAATACATTCTCTATGTATTCATATTATTACTTACATAAATACATGGAAATAAACTGTTTATGTATTATGTTTGCATATTGTAAAATATTTCTTGCCCAATGTATTTTTGTCCCCTTTATATATGTAATTAAACATTAATTTCACTCATCTATTTTCATTCATATATTGTAACTTTACACATTATTTGTCTCCATCTACACCACATTATCTTTATCTGCTGTTTTTAATACATTAATAAATCTAAAATCTCAGCTATTGGTAGACATACATATCTTATATTAGTTTTTCTATACTTTTAATATATTTCCACAGACATTCTCCCTGTTCATTTTAAATTTTCATATCTCTGTAGTCCATCTTTATCTAACTGTAAATCAACTTTTGCTATCAACACATTTCTCTCAAATCCATTATTTCCAAAACTATTCCTTACACTAATAATGATATCTATTATAAATATTTCAGTCGAATGCAATTGACTAATATTCTTGATATCAGAATTCAAAGTTAATTCCTCAATTGCAATACATTCTTTAAATAAAGAATTCTCACAATCAGAATGGGAAGGTAAATATTTGAATTTGTATTCAAACATCTATCCAATTTAAGTAATTTAGATTTAATATTTTTATAAACTTTAATATGCACTTTCAAAAGATTAACTTTCTTAAAACCATTTTTGCATATATAATGCGTATAATTTTCACTTGTAATTATAACATTACCATTGCTTTCAAATAAAGCTTGCAAGTATTGAATTAATATGTCAACATAAAGTTACTTGATGATTACCCAACTTTTCACAGCAAAGACAATAAAAAAACAGAAACCATTTTCTTCATTTTTATATATAAACATATGGAAATTAGTTCTATTTTTTCTTCAATTTTATCTTTTCTTTCTTTTTATCTAATAGAAAGGCCTCTATTACATTTTCTATAAACAGTAAGATTATAATATTACAATTATCAACTGAAAGAACAAAACATATCTAGACAATTATCCATATGGCTGAATAAACTTGAATTTTATGCTTTTTTTACCACAAGTTTGTTATTGTTATTAGTATGGAAATTTCAATTTTATTTTCTTTTTTCATAAAAAGCAGTTTTACCAAATAATCATAAACAAATACTTCAATATAATTTTCAATTGTCACTTAAAAAAAACACTAAATACTTGAATATAAACCTATATTGCAAGTAAACAAATAACTTAAATTATAATGCAGCAAACAGTTTGGATATAGTCTACCTTCTTATCATTGATATGTGTTAAGTACCTCAAATTATTGGATAGATCTTAGGCTATGGTAGCAAAAAACTATATTGATATTTATTTTATATATGGGCTTTTTTTAAAAAAAAGAAACAAACAATATAATGGAATAGATGAAGATTCCAACCAGAGATACTTTTACTCATGGCTTTATTATGTTCTTAAATTTCATAATTATATATCAATTTATCATTTTTAATAACAAAATATTGTAAATATGAAATAATTAAAATATATGAGGTCAGTAAATCAATCTTAACTAATCGGAAATAACATTTTGTATCATTCATTCCTCTTACAAAATATATTTTTACTATTGCATATATTTGATATAAATATGATGGTAATATCTGATAATAAAACAAAGGCTTCATTAAATATCATGATATAGTTTTGAATATTAAGACGAGATGAAAAAATTGTTAAAAATGTATCCAGCGTGGCAAATTATAGCTGTCAATTATTAAGTATTATAACTTGAAGGTAAAACTTGTTATCTCAATCTAGTTTAAGATGGAAACTTAATATATGTATATAAACACATTTTTAATCTTTAAAGGCCTTAAAAAAGTTAAAAGGGTATAAGAATATGAAACATACGAACTCTAATTTAACCAAATTTTAATATCTGATCATATTTTTCTTTAAAATATGGAAATTGAAATTTGCATAATCTATATCTTTGTAAGCAGAAGAAAAATTGATAACAGCAATTAAAACAGTATAAAATAAATGTTGCATTAAAATTATATAATATACAATAAAGCTCTAATTTCAATATATTCTTAAAACTTATAGATAAAAATATATTTAAGAAGTAAATGATTCTTATAATGCAGTTGTGGCAGAACCATTCTTCAGCAATTGGCATACATCCCTGCCTACACGTCATTATCATAGTTTAGTGTTGATCCATTACTACTACAATTACTTGAACGACATTCGTCTATGATAAATGTTAACAATCATTTACTAATCACTTTATTAAAGTATAAAATATTGTTTAATGTTCATCCCAGACATAAATTTTAAACTCTATTAAAGATTAATATAACAATTATTAAATCCGAGTATAAATTTTATTCATTTAACATCTCCCTTTCGTATATTTTAAGAGTGTGTTGAATTATGTAATTTTATTATAAGTACTAAATGTAACATGCATAATCAGTAAAAGAAAAGTTATTAAGTGAATAATATTCATGCTAGGATTTAATAATTCATATACTAATTTTTAATTAACATTTAAATTTTATATCTGAGCTGGAAATTAATAATAATTTATAGTCTCATAAAGTAATTAGTAAATAATCTTCAATACGTATCTTAGACGATATTGTCAAAATGAATGCATTCAAATAATGTTATATTTGTAAATTGAATTGTAAAATGATATATATTAAAAATTCAGTAATAGTTATTCCAATAAATATAAAATACATTATTATGCAAAATCAGACATAATGTATATTTAAGCAAAGTAAGAGATATGACTTCATGTTTATAGATTAGACAACTTCCATATTTCTCGATTCTTTTTTATTTCATAAATAATTTCATATAAATAAAGATACAATAAAAGACAAATAACTCCCAAGATGCATTTCATGCTGAACCAGCACTCATCAGTTGAGCCAGGTCATCTTCTCTCATATATATCTTTATTACATGAAGAGTATTTATGTGGAGCAAATTGTCTCATTTTTATTTTCAAGCGTCAATTTACTCCACTCCCAACTTTTACATTATCAACTTTTTGATAAACATGTAAAGATTATTACTAATCATTTATTAAACTAGAGATTTTCTCTAGCACAGATATGACTAATGATTTTTATTGTCTGTATTATAATATTGATTATTATCCAACTAGATGTTAGTCATTAGATATAATGAAGAATAAGATATAATCAAAAAAAAACCTCTGCTGATGAATATACAGAAGCATCACATTCATAATAGAATCCAGATATTTCTAAATCAATGATGATAATTAAAAAATGGCACATTTTAAACAAAAAAATGGAATTTGACTAATTATAAAAAATTGTGATAATCCAAACTTAATATGTGTTTTACTTCAGGAAAAATGTTATTTTATTCAAAAAGAGACATTATATGCTGTTGTTATGCAATAATTACAAAAAAAATCAAGAAGATAGAAATTTTAAAACATCATGTAGCAGTAAAATCATATACAGATCAACTTCAAAAGTTCAGATGATGACATATTTCACCGATAGACACATTCAGAGCTGTGGCACATATTGTGTGAAACTGTCAAAGAATTGTGAAAAAAAAAAAAAAACTATAATTGAAATATTTTTTGGCAGTGATTTTTGATTCTTAAAATAAACAGCTATTACTTATGAGTTTCAAGATAGAAATGATCACTTAACAAAAAATATGCTAATAAGTGGTGAAATTGCAGGACAGATATATCTGATACAGATCATTTTCTATTATTCTTTAAATTTAGACCTAAGAATTGTATTCTGGTTTATACTAAATTCATGCGATGGAACATTGTAATTATGTTTTAGAATGCTTATCACATACAATCAGAAATTAAGCACTCTTACTCAAATCAAAAAATATAATGCAGTTAATGATGTAGCACAGCAACTTGAGACATATCTCATTTAATATAGAGAAAATAATATTATCAAGCAAGACAATTTGGACTTTAATAAAGAGAAATTAATTTAAAAGTTGAAATCCTACTTTCATTTTCTCAGTCCATAAAAAAACATTATTGAATATAAAAATAATAATAAACAGTTACAGATTTTAGTGATATCAAACAAAGTATCACATGATGTTTTTCTGAAAGTTTGTGATGATGGTGTTCTAGCTGTATTTTTATATTTGACTATTTCCATAATCTAATATGTGTGTTGAATGTCTTTAGAAAAGTTTAATTTTATTTAAATATTCCAAATGCAATCAACTGTCAATAATATCACAGCAAACAGGTTAGTATATGCACCAACTGTTTGTAATACCACAGCAAACAAATGTTAGTAATATCATAGAAAACAGGTTAGTATACACACAACATTTTGAGAGGTATTTTTCTCTCCTCTTCTTCAGGTGTTGCTGGTCTAACCAGTGACAGTACTAGCATGGGATTTGAAACTGGGTCCTTAGATTCTTGATTATTAAATTTTAAGGTAATGCTCTAAACAACTGAGTGTCCTGCCAAAGGCAACAGTATGTAGTAATTTCATATGCTTATCTATGAGGTTCTTCATGATTTCTCCACTTTTTCCTCAGAGCAAAATTGATTAGTGTTTTCCATACATTATGTATAGTCACACTAGGTTGGCTTATGGGATTTTTTGCCATTGTCATGTGAGCAGCTTCTTTAAATTTTCTTCTTTGTACCTTTTCTTCTTTATCCAATATTTTTGTATTTTCCCAATCGAACATATGCTCATTGGTACATACATGGTCTGCTACCTTAGACACATCTGTTTTCTCTCTTCTAATCATTAGTTTATGTTCTTGCAAGTGCTTTTGAAGGGGACGGCTAGTCTCACCAATATGTTCTTCCACATTCACATGGTATTTCATAGATGATTTTTTTCTTTTCAGCATCTCAAGTTTAGGTTTTGTAGATGTTAGAATGCCTCATAGTGTGGTATGGCTCTGGAAAGCTGTTCTGATGTTATATTGATTGCAGATTTTCCTTAATTTGTCTGCTATTTTTGGAATGTATGGGTACACTACAGTACCAATAATTGTCTTTTCTCTTGATGGTTCTTTTTGTTGTCTATTTAATGTTTTCTTAATAACAGCTAATGGATAACCATTTTTCATAAGAGTTTGTTCTATATAGATCTTTTCTTTTTCCAAATTGCCAGTTTCTGAACAAACTTCTTTTGCTCTGTTCCACAGTGACAGAATAACTCCATATTTTGTGTTTCTGTTGTGATTAGATGTATAGGCTAGGTATTTTCCTGTATGTGTAGGTTTACAGTAAACTGTAATTTTGATTTTACCATGAGGGAGTCTTGTCACAAGAACATCTAAGAAAGCAAATTTTTGTTCTTGTTCTGGTTCTATTGTGAATTTAATTAAAGGGGATGTTATTGATGTGTGTCCAGAAAGCTTGTAGCAATTCTTCACCACGTGGCCATAAAACAAATGTATCATCCACATAGCAAAGCCAAACTTTATGTGGATATGGAGTAATTTTTATGGCTGTGGTTTCAAGTTTTTCCATATAAATATTGCTAATCAGGGGAGACAATGGTGAGCCCATAGCCATTCCTTGATTTTGTTGGAAGAATTCTGTGTTATATTGAAAGTAGGTTATTTTTATACAGAATGTTAATAGTTCCATTATGCTATCAATAGGAAGAGCTGTTCTGGTTTGTAAACTATTATCATCATTTAATATTTTCCTTACAATAGACAATGCTTCTTCACATGGTACATTCGTGAATAAACTTTCCACATCAAAGCTTACCAGTAAGTCAGTTCTTTCAATTTTCATGTTCTTGATTAATTCTACAATGTGTCTAGAATCCCTGACAAAGGATTGGGTCTTGTATGCCAAAGGACTTAGAACTTCGAGAAGAAATCTTGCCAAATTCTGGCAAGGTGAATCTCTAGAACTAACAATAGGTCATAATGGAACCTGATCCTTGTGGATTTTAGGTAGACCATAAAGATGAGGAATTTTTCTGAAATATGATGTTATTTTACTCTTTTCTGAATCAGTGAAGCACTTGCAATGCTTTCTGAGTAATGCTTGTAACTTTGTTTTTGTACTTGATATTGAACCTCATAGATAAGTATATGAAATTACTACATACTTTTGCCTTTGACAGGATGGCTCAGTTGGTTAGAGAATTACCTTAAAATTCAATTATCAAGAACCTAAGGACCCTGGTTCAAATCCATGCTAGCTGTCATTGGTCAGGCCAGCAACACATGAAGAAGAGAGGAGAAAAATACCTCTCAAAATGTTGTGCGTATACTAACCTGTTTGCTGTGATATTACTAACAGTTGAATGCATTTGGAATATTTAAATAAAATTAAACTTTTCTAAAGACATTCAACACACATATTAGTTGTTGGAAATAGTCCAATAAAGCATCACATGACTTTACCAGTCTACTTTCAGCAACTATATTAGAATAATAATGCACTCTATTTATTTCATAGCTTCTACTGTAAGCTTGAAGAATCAGTGGACTCTAGATAATACACCAAATTCAAATCCCCAAACTAATTTCTCATTAGGGTCTGCTCATGAATTTGAAGCATTGATAATACCCAACAGCCAAATTGCTCAAGATTACAATAAGTCTCTGGAATAATTAGAATAAATTATTATTTATAATGCAAGGATTAATGTTAAGAATATACATTATATTGCATTATAAATAAATTGAACAACTAATATCACAAAATTAAGAGTTAATAGAAAATAAGTTTTATGAATTTTAGCAAACATCATTATTAAAATGTTGAAATATGATATTTAATGAAATTATAGTTAGATAATAAAAGTAATTATTGACCTGTTAATGACTATCAACTTATTTTAATCAACTGTAGTGCAATGAGATAAGATCAAAGAAAATGGTCTACTAAAAAAACTGAATATTTTTTATGCATTGTATATCATACAATTGGTCACCTGAGAGATCAAGTGACATCTGCGCATCCAAGTGGAACGTAGAACACATCAGTTCCATTTAATTTACCACACCGATATCTTTAAAACTTTCTTCACTTAAAAAATAATCCAGTCACACAATTTTATCATCAGTATAAATGTTCTGTAAATGCATCTATTTCTTTCAAATTTCAATATAAAACATTTATTTAAAAAAAATTAAATAATGGTCATCTTAAAATACTTCCATAGGACATTTATAATAATTGAATATCAAATGTGCTTTTAAAGTTTTAGAACATTATAGAACAGAGATAGCTAACATTTACAGTTTTTTACATATATGTTTCAGATATACTATATAAGTTTTGCACTAGTATTCAATTTTTGCATAAAATATATTAATATTTAGCATTTTTTATGTTCAGTGTTATAAAAAATAATTTAAATATTATTTAATTTAATAAGACTTCTGTATCTATTATGTGACACCATACTTTAAGAGTTTGTTACTGAAAGCAGATAAAACAAACTGCAAGACTTATAGACAATGACAAAGCAAATTTTGCCAATGTAACAAAAGAAAATTTACAAAATTAGTTATAAATTATTATAGACTAGTTTCATTAAATGCAATTTACAGAATAGATTTGAATTTTATTTCTATTTTTTATTAATATGTCCCATATATTTAGTCTCATAAAGTACAATATTTGGTGGATGACTATACGACACTGATTCATAAGATGCACTTTTCTTTATTTATGTAAATTAAAAAAAAACTGTGAACAAAGCATTGGTGCTAATATTACTTTATCTTGAAATTTCTATATATAAAGGCTTAAACAAATAGAGAATTCAGCTAAAATCTAATACAAGAAAAAAGAGTGTTATCTAAAATATAATAAAAACTGAATAGTTTATTACTGAATATATTATGACTAACATTCAGCTATAAAAGTAATCTCGTTTCAGAAAAAAAGTATGTTTTCATCCCAAGATCATATTTAGATTAATCTCAAATTACTAATAAGTATAAAAGGATTAAATGCCCAGTCAAGAAATATGAGTAAATAGTAGTTACATATTTTAATTAAGTTGACATTGAATTAAATCTCAAGTAATAGATTAATAATATGCAACTAGGACCAGATGACAACATACTTATTTCTGAAAATATATAGCTATAAAAAGCAAATAATACAACTTATAAAATATACTTTAATGTAAAACATAGAAAAAGCTGAAATAAGGATTACAACCAGATATTTAAAAAAAAAATTATACTCTTAAAATGATACTTTCTGTTAGAGTTTATTAGATGGAGAGTCAAAAAATAATTCAAAAAATTATCACATTCAGAGGGATCATAATTCTATATAGTTAAATCATGTAGTACTATATCATAAAATAGCTATTAAATTTTAACAATTATTCTAAGCTGCAGCATACAGACATATTAAAATATTTTTGAATATTCACTTAATGTTTAAACTTATGACAACTATTTATATACAATAGTGTTTTTGTACAATATGTATATTCATAGTATTTTATCTGGGAGCTTACATGTAATAAAAATATAATAGCGAAATAGCTGATGTTTCAGTACAATAACAAGTACTTTCCTCAAAGCTTCTTATTTCTCAAATCATAAGAATGTGTGTGGTGAGATTTAACATTATTTTATACTTTTGCTATTTTCTCCTCATTCTCAAATTCTATTGGATGGATGAGAAGTTTTAGAAAATATTTTATCCTCCAATAGTTTTTTCTAAATATTAATTTTCTTTAATTCACATTTTTCATTTATTATATTTTATTACACAGAAGCTCCCAGAAATAATACTATGATAATTCATCATTTATCCAGGAGAATATTAGAATTAATAAAATAATCAAGAAAGAAAGTCATATATAATGTGACATTGCTTTTAAATACTTGTATTTACAAATATGTAATATAGAGAGCATACCAATAGCTCAAACAAGCTCTTATTTAATAAGTGTGGTAAAAGAAAATATTTAAAATCACTATCTAGAATATTCTTATCTCCAGACCAATTGTTTTTGAGCTTATGGCTCACCTCAATGAGGAGCTAGAATATTCAGACACTAGATCTAAAATATCAACTCAAAACTCAGCACTTATTTAATACTTAACTAGTGAGAAAAAAATCTAAAATTTTTAGACACAAAAATGTCTTTAAATCCAGCTGTCTAACTCAAATAGCTATATGGAACTGAACCAAATTCAGATCTACCATATATTAATAGCCTTAACATTGCCAAAGTCTTAAAGGTAAAATTATAATAATCAATACAGCAAGTCATATATAACGAGACATTGCTTTTAAAAGCTTGTATTTACAAATATGTAATATAGGGAGCATACCAATAGCTTAAACAAGCTCTTATTTTATAAGTGTGGTAAGAGAAAATAATTAAAATCTCTATCTAGAACATTCTTATCTCCAGACCAATTGGTTTGAGTTAGATAGCTGGATTTAAAGACATTTTTGTGTCTGAAAATTTCAGATTTACTTCTCAATAGTTATGTACTAAGTATGTGCTGGGTTTTAAATTGATATTTGATCTAGTGTCTGAATGTTCTAACTCCTCACTGAGGCAAGCCATAAACTTGAAACCAATTGGTCTGGGGATAAGAATATTCTAGATAGAGATTTTAAATATTTCTCTTACCGCACTTATTAAATAAGAGCTTGTTTGAGCTATTGGTATGCTCCCTATACTACATATTAGAATTAATATATATATATATGTACCTAACTGAAGTATCACTTAGTTCCAAGGGGTAATCAAGGTTATCTTAGCTTAACCTTTTGTTTAAAATTTCGGATTTTAAAAAAATAATGATAAAAATGGAAATTAACTTAGTTAATTATTAAAATAGGATATCTAAATATTTTAATAGTGTCAGTTGGTTTGATAAAGGATGTTAGGTAATAATTTAAAATAAGCAAATGTTAAAAAAATAATTGTAAATTGATAAATAGTATTAAATGTATTCTAAAATAACTACTGTATAATCCATTTTAATGTCTAAAGAATAATAATTAGATATTATAAATAAGTCAGAATAATTAAGTAATAAATTTAAAAAAAAATGATATGTAATTTTTTTATTAAAAAATATGAATATTTGTTATTAGTTTTGTAGTTTAGCATTCTAGTTATAAAAATTGTTTAGATTAAATATTTATTAATATTGTAGTGTTGTAATTTTAAAAATAATTTTAAACAATTAGTGTAAGCCAGACATATGTGAGAATATGTGCATGCATTGACATGGAAACATAAAAATAAAAAAATAATTTAATTCCAATATTGTTTAAAATAAGTAAATAAAGCAAATGTGTGGATAAAATTATTTCAATGAAATATTTAAGGGTTTAATAAAGGGTTTAAATTTTATATTTATTACTATTGGGTTGTATAAAATATCATTAAAAAAAGTTGTTGCATAATATTTGTTAATAATAAAATTTTGACTTTGCAGCTGAAGGTCACGTGGTATGGGAAAATTATATTGATTACATCAGTAGATTGATACCACAGCTGGTTTGTCAGAATATTAAAATTTAATAAAAATAGTTTTTATTGGTTTTTAAATGAATTGTAGGTGAATGAAAAATTGTGAGATAAAATGGAGATCGAGGGGTCATCCAGGGGCTGATCTTGTTTTGATTCAATTGGTGCTGGATCTTAAAAATTTTATTAATAAAAGTAATTTTTTTTAAAAGAACTTGATATTTCTAAAAAAAAATACAAGTATGTTTAAAATATTTTAAATCATCCTGTAATGTTGGAGGGCTAAAAAGAAAAGGTAACCTGTTTTTCTGACAATTTGAATTTCAGTCGAGGCATAGAAATTATAGTTAAAAATGTCTAGAATAAATGAAGCATCTTACATATTATATGTCTTTAACTTGTTTATTTTTCTTTACTTGGAAATAAGGTTAAGGAACGAACTATTAATCATTTCCATAGATAAGCATTTGGTTGTATTAAACTATTCTGAAAGTAAAATGCTAATTATTTTTCCTGTTAGATTAAAAGTATATGTAAAAAAAAAAGATAAATTTTTTTTTTAAAGTTTGAAAAGAACATTATAAAGAAGCTGCTACATTCTATTACAGTGAAACTATAAAGAATGATTATTTTTTTTAAAAAAGGAAAAGTTATTACGTATATCTTGACATATATGAAAATGATTTGTTTAGCTAAACGCAAACAGATAATATATACATTTTAAAGGATAATTATTATTTACACAGTAAGAAAGGATATGTATTTGGAAATAAAACTTTAAAGCAATTTGTAAGGATCAATAATGAATTTATAGTTATTGGGTATATTATAAATGGTCATACTTGCCAGTATTTAAAAATAACTTTATGGCATTAATTATAGCATATAAACGGAGAAATGTCTTGAACAGTAAAAAAATTTCTACTCTCATATTTCAAAGTAAGCAAAGGAAATTAATTTTTAAAAAAATACATCCTGGAATATTATTAGGAAAAGTACTTAAGAAAAACTATATTTCAAAAGAAGCGTTTTCCTAAAAGAGGATAAAGAAATTCAGATAGAAAGATATCCTTATTATTATTATATGCAATTTTGAACTCGGGATCTTATAAATAAATAAAAGTGTGTTCAGCTGAAGAATTTATTTTGTTTCATGCCGGCTTAATCTTATTATTTAAATTTTTTTTTAAAAATGGTTTAAAAAAATATTAATGAACTATTGAACATTTTCGTTTGGAAATGATTGCCATGTGTATAAATGTATTAATTGAAGCTTCGAATTCAGATAGATATCTTAACCTGGATAAATTGTCTACACATTATGAAATGGAAAAATCATCACAGAGCCAAAATATGAACTTGAATTAATGTATTATTATTTTTTTTTATGGTCTGCTTTATTGGTTTTAAAAAAAAAGAATGAAACCATAAAAATATTTATGCTATTATTTTTTTGTAACACTTTTGCATAAATATACACGTAAACTAAGATTATAATTTTAAAACAAAATAGGTTTATTTAATGAGAAAATTCTCTTTGCCATTCTTAAGTAGATTTAGTTGATTTATTAAGCATTACACCAGCTAGTTTCTATTTAATAATTTTAGTTATACAGATTTAAATTAAATATCACAGTTTTATTTTCATATAAATGGGATGTTTTACTCAGCTTTATTTTAAATTTATCAAAGAAGTTTATCAGAGAGTATCCATTCATTTGTTTTATGAATGTTATCTTAATAA
The DNA here is from genome assembly GCA_028023455.1 of Epiperipatus broadwayi. Taxonomy (NCBI): domain Eukaryota; kingdom Metazoa; phylum Onychophora; class Udeonychophora; order Euonychophora; family Peripatidae; genus Epiperipatus; species Epiperipatus broadwayi. The sequence goes on from JAQFVV010012497.1 coordinate 1,256,582, forward strand.
TAACTACAAATATTTTATATTCATCGAGAAGTAAATATTCGTGCATTTAATTTACAATTTTAAAAGTCCACTAGTTACTATATTTTAGCATTTAATATTTTGTTATGTGTGCATTGTGCCTTGCCTAGAATTTTATATGCATTTAAGTTTAAAGTATTTTCTGCAGTAGTCATTTGACACATAGTTTGCTTTGTTGGTTCGAACATTGGATATACGTTTTGTATTTTATAAATTTCTTAGAAATAACTTAGTTAGTTTAAGTGAAGTATATATCTTGCTATTAATTAATATTTGGTAGCCTCATAGAGTTAGGCTTAGTTAATAATTTTTGAAAATGCTTATGGAGTAGATAAAATCCTCCATCCTTATTGTATTGTATTTCCATGATTTGATAGAGCGTATTCCCAAAAGAGGGTTATTGTATTGTATTTTTATAAGCATTTGAAATCCCATGAGAGGATTGTGCTTTTCTGGTGCATCTTTCCTGTTACCAGATACACTGTAGATGAATTCCAAGTATCTTCGTTTCTGCCTTAAAGTTAGGTATTTTTTTTTTTGAAAGACACCATATTCTTTTCCAGCTCTGAGGAGCCTAGTATTTTTGTATTTTTTGCCTATCATTCATGATGACTTAATGCTAATTCCACCACAGTAGGTGATGTTGCATTTGTTTTAGATTTGTGATGACAAAATATGCTTGTTTGAGGAAATGTATTTCTTCAGGTAGTTGTAGCTAATTTAAGGCTCATAGGTATATCAATGTTTGAATTGTGTTGCTACGATAGTTTTATCATGCACAAGCTAACCAACAATAAATTATATTTATTTTAAAGTATGTTAAATATGCATATGGTATAAGTGGCAATTCACACATACTAATTTAATATTTTCATCCAGAATTTTGCCGCTGGATTTGTAAGTCTGTTACATTATTATCTTTAAAACATTGAGGGAATAATTTTAAGTGGACTAAAGTTATTTAAAACAAAAAAGTATAACTGATCTCTGATGAATGAGTGTCCCATACACTTAATTTAGTTTAAATTTAGTATTAGCTTAATCTGATTTAAACATATATCTAGCTGTGATATTAGTTATATCTGTGAAACTAGTGATGATATTTTTAAAAAGTATTGTTGAATAATGCTTTTTCCAACTTAGCGTTTGTTAAGTTGAGGAATATAAAATTAAGCTTCGGGTTTTCAATATAAACATAGTTCTGTGTGTTATTCTGATTAGTAGATGATACAATAATGTTATCAATTAGTTTAATAAAGAAGAATAGTAGTGTGCTTATTAAGTACATATGATAATTAAAGTTTAAAATATTTTTTTGAGAAAAATATAATTGTTAAAAGAAAGTAACAGTGAATAACCTTTGTCGGTTATTAAGTGTATTAATGTAAGTTAAATAAAACTGTTAAGAATCCAAATAATTGTATTAAATCTTAGTGCGGTATTGGCATTGTTTGTATTCTACTACATTTGTAAACATTTCTTCTCATTATTAATAAACCAAATTATTATTCTTTCAAAAGTTTTGCTTTGTTTGTTTTACTTTTATATGAAAATATATTATTGTCTTGGGTTCCAAGTTCACAAAATCTTAAAATTTTAAAGTTATTAAATCTTCAATTCAGAAATTTACAAGTATATTCTAAGTGAATTAAATATAGTTGATATTGTCTTGAAAATTAAAAAACTATGTTAAAGTAAATGATTCTCATATTGAATCACAAATACAGATAATTGCATTATAGCAGATATATAATTAAATACTTAGTTAAAAGTTTATTTTTTTAAAATTATCAGTATATCTTTCAGACTAAAGATTATGCAATATCACATTAACAATATTAGTACTTCAGAAGAATATTTTAATTAATATTATTTTAAAAGCTGCACATTGTCTTATATTCAGGGCACATCATCTATCATCATCTTAAATCCTATATATTTAAAGAATTCTAATCCATTTGCATTTGAGGTCTTTAGTGGTTGTCTGTGAGTATGGAAAGGCATTAAAAGTACCCTTGCTCTTTTCTCTGCTCAAGTAATATCTTAGACAATAGGCCATTATTAGTTTAAATTTAAATTGATTCACTAAATTTTGTGAATTAATATTTGTTTTGTTTATTATTTTAAGATTGAACATATTATAATTATTTTATGGTCAGCTAAGATCACAGTAATTATTTATTAGGCAACTTAACTTAAACTTTAATTTTATACAAGAGTTTTAGTTTTAAAATCCCTGAGGTTATTTACTCTTGTTGTTTTAGTAAATATAATTCTGTAAGATAATCTTTTAAAGCAAAGCATCATAGGTCTTATTCAGAGAGTGTATAATCTATTGGTAGGACTAATATGGTAAGCATTGATTAGTGATTTTAGATAATCTTTTGTATGGTTTATTAAGGTATTAATATGCTGTAGTAGTTATAGTTCATCAATATTGGATTTGATCTTTACTTGATTATACATCTCTGAATCATCATCTCTTTTCTTTAAATTTATTGTAACCCCACTGAGCCGAGTCATTTAGAGTCTCTCATTTATATTTTATTTCATTTCATTTCAATTTTATTCCATTTCTTTTCATGTCATTTCTCATATCTATCTATCATCTCAGCTATTTAAAACATTCATTAAGAGTTTCTTCTATTATCTCATTTCATTTCTCTCTCCTTTATTCCATCTTCTTCTTATATCTCTCTTTCATATCTTTCCCATCATCTCATTCCTTCTCTCTCTCCATTACATATATCATTTCTATTACTTTTCCCCATTTCGTTTTTTCTCTTTCTCTTTTCTTTTCCATCATTTATCTTTACCATTATCATTACCTCTCATTTCATTATTAGCATTATCTCTCTCTCTCTTATTTCTTACTCTCCCACCCCTCTCTCATTCTATTAGGTTACAATTTATCTCTCTCTACATCTCCCTTATCATCTTCTCCCTCTTCCTCTCCACTTACCTTTCATCATCTTTTTACCTCCATTTCATAATTTTCTCCCTCTATTCCTCTTTTCCTTCTTTTCTCTTCTCTCTTTCTCACAACCACCTCTTATTCTATCAGGTTACAATATATATATATATATATATGTGTGTGTGTGTGTGTAACAGTTGGATGAGCCAACAACAGCAAGAATCACCACTAAGGTCATTTAAACCACTACAACTCATTCCAACCCATGTACTATTTCATTTTAATTAGGGTCGGTGATCAGGGAGAGAGAGATACTTTTAGAAGTAGATTATAAATATATGACCTCCCTGTGGCAAATAAGACACTCAATGCAATATATATGTGAAAATACAAACACTTTATTAGTAATATATTATAAACAAAAGAAACAAAAGGAATGACTATCACTTAATATGTTGCTAGACTCATTGGAGATAGTGGGAATTATATTAATTAGTGATTACATATGACAAAAATTTCAATGTATAATATACCTATATAGAGATAAGGGACCACATGACATTTAAATTTGTGATTGCATATATGCAAGAAATTTCAATACACAGAAATATATATTTCGAATGGTAGATTTGATGATCTCTAGGAAATATTTCCCTTAAGCAGGCACTTGATACTAAATTAAGCATACTCAAGAAAACATGTGAATTAACTCTAAGAAATATGGTTAAAATAGATGATGGTATAGCTCTTATGATCATGACACAGGAATGCTGAAATATCAAGTTTAATTATACACAAAGAAGGAAGGCAGTATTTGGGTTGCTACAGTAATAAACAGTTCAATGATGAGGTAGACTGAAATATGCTCACCTCTGTGAGGCCATATCCAAGTCTCTGTGAAATTAATGGATCCTGATAGGAAGGAATGAGAATATGCCCCATAACCATTAATAAATCTCACCAACAGGCAGGAATGATCAGTTGCCCAATTGATGATACAAAATGAAGGTCCACTGGGTCTGAAATAGAAAGGAATATTCCCATGATTGCATGGGTCATATTTAAAAAGGAACCAGCTATTAAATTGTCTGAAGCAGGAATATACACCTGCTGAAGAAATGCACTAAAATACTTATGAAATTAGATAGCCCAGTAATGCTAAATTTATATAAAATAATACATATTGGACCTTAAATTTAAATCTATATATAAAAACAAAAATGAATGGTCATGTCATAAGATTATAATATGCAAATGTCTATTATTTGAGGCTAAATCAGGGCCTACACAATTATTATATATATTTAAAAAAATCCTGCCAATAAAATTATCCCCTACTTTGTTAGAGTTCTGTCCCATAGGACTTGCATATAGAAGGAAATATTGATACAATAGCCTACAATGATAATATATTAAATTGAATTAAAAGTTTTAGAGAATAAAGTATCGTATTGTACAGTATACATATATATATATATATGTTCCCATTTTAAAACAGAAAACAAAGTTTTAGCTTTTAACTTTGAACATTAAATTTTATTTTAATACTGAGAGCTTGTTTATAAATCACATTCATGCAGTATACATATATATTTGTCCCTTCTAAAAGAAAATAATGTTTTAAATTTATTTTGTTAAACTCAGTTTTAAAAAAAAATTGTTTATGAACCATTTGTAATTGTGTTAATGGCTCAGATTACATATTTGAAATGACATATTTGAATAGACAAGTTTAAATAGCAAAAAATAAGAAAAACAAAATAGAATCAGTGAGAAGAGAGATTTCAATGTCTTGATTTGATCGAATTACTGGATTTCTTTTAGATGACATCAAATATTTTAATGATTGAAATATTTTACTAAATTTACCTCCGTCTGATTCTTAAACAATAAGTCTAACAGATTTAATTAAAGATCAAGTATATTACAAAAGTCAATCTTTCTTAATATTGAATTAATTAAACATAGGTCAAAATACAATAAGAAAATATTTTAAATAATGCAATAAGATAGCTAAATAATACAGTAAGAAACATATTTTACAGAATGATTATAATTATTTAAGCAAGGAAAGAGAATATTAAAGAGGTTTTAATTGTTTACCGGTAAATTTAAATTTATAAAGTTAAAATAATCACAATTTAAACAGTCCTTCGAAGGATTTTGGTAGATAGTCAAACACCATGCTGAACTTCCTGGTACAGTTCATTGGTTCTATGGGGTAGTGTTCTTAAATATTAGATGGCTGGTCACTTCTGCGACATTGTACTAGGGGATTCCTATTGATGGCTATGGCATAGAAATTGTGGTCTACTTACTGGTCATAGCGTCATGTAATTTAACAGCTTAAAAAACTTTATAAAAAATCTACAAACTCTACAAGAAATAACACTTTGTTTTTTGTTCCTATATATATATATCCCTCAAAACAAAGGCATCTGGATGTTTTCAAGTTGATTAATTAATTTTAAAAGAGAAAATTATTTTTTTACTATCTGAAAGCAATCTTGCTGATCAAAATCTTGATCTAGTTTAATTTTAAAATTTTATTAATTGCATTTTCTTAATTAAATTCCGAATATCTTTGATTTTATGTAATCCCTCTGTAATTACATGTTTTTGTCATCTTTTCCCCTAAATAATTACAAAATTAAAATTTAATTTATACATTCTTTTATCATCAGTTGATTTTAACTAATTAGTTACATTTTCTTTGCTGACTTGAAACCCCTCCCCCCTTACTCCCACATAACAATATTAAATTGTGTAGTATAATTAAATTTTATAGTAAAATTAAATTTCTTTATATATATATATTTTTAAATGCCTTAGGATTATAACTTAATGGCAACAATATGTACAGGAAGCATACACACATATATATGAATGTATATATGTATGACTGCTTAATATTCTCACTGCCAGACATAATGCAAAAGGAAAAGAAAAAATCCCTTTGCCTGAGTGGTCGACCATTGTTGAAATTGAAACAATATTAGTATATATATAAAGAGTTTAGTAAATGATTACATAGATTAACTCAATATCAAGAAAAACTCTAAAATAGATTTATTCAGTTTATCTGAAAGCAAAAAAAAAGTTCAAGTTTTCTTTTAGTCTTAGGTCAGATCTGCTTAGTATGATTTGAGACATCTGGAGTTATAGTTCCCTTGATACCTTGGTCCCTTCCAGGATGAAAGCATTATATCTGCATATTTTTCTTATAATAAATGGGTCATCATAGAGAGAAAAGAACTTTTTATGCTTATTCTTGGCAGGGTTTCTTACCTGTGGTATACGAACTAAAACATGATCCCCTATATTAAATTGATGTGGATTTGAAACTCAATTTTTTCTTTCATTTTTAGCCATATATCTTATTCATACCTAGGCCCTAGCTTTGTTCTGGATTACATCAATTTCTTCCCTTTCCATGGGGAACTGGCTTTTAATTAATAGAGGGCTATCCTGCCTGAAGTGTAGCCACATTGGAGTAAATCCTATGGACTCATTAACAGTCCAATTTACATATTTCACCACAGCTTTTGTTTGATTTACCCAGCCTTTATGGTTCTTTCCTGTATAGTTGGGAAATAATCTATTTAACTCGCTCATGACCCTCTCACATTGGTTCATTTGAGGGTTCCTTATGGAAGTTAATGTGTTGGATTCAATTTTTTCTATCCATGCTTTCCACTTCCTGGACATAAATGTGATCTATGGTCTAAAAGGATATCTTGAGAATTTCCAACTATGGAAATTGTCTATGGAGAGCTCTTATAGTGTTATGAGCATCAGCTTGATGTAGGGGGTAAGCGACTATGTATTTGGAGAATACATTGTACATTACAATGAGAAATTTGAACTGTCTAAAAGATGTCAGGGATCCATAGTGATTGACAGAAAGTAGTTCATTTGGACTCTGTGGCAAAATGGTGTGATTAGTTCCAATGAATGATTTATTTAGTTTTTTGAACATAACTGACATTTTTGTAAAGTAGACAGAATACTGAAACATATTCCAGGCCAATGGAACTGCCAGTATATGGCCTGTTCAACTTTGTAAGAGTCATAATGTCTGTATAGGCAGTATAAATACATGATGAGGCAGTCTTTCAAAACTTTTGGCACCATTATCCTCCATGGATTTCTTTTGTTTTGTAAAATAATAACCCTCTGTCTAGCTAATGAGTTTATCTCAACTTTTGTATCCAAAGATTTTCAGCCGGTATTTTCTTTCTCTAACTCTATCACTATCGATCCATATAATAGGTTTCTCTTTTGTAGGAGCGGTAAATCTTTTATTTCCTTTTCCACTGATTCATCTATGTGGAGAGACATGATGGCTATATATGCATTTTCTAAGGTTAAATTCTGTTGCACGTCAGCCAAATGATAGCTCAGAACATCTGCTACAATATTTTCAGGTCCTGGGTAATGAATAACTTTATACTTAAATGTTTGCAGGAATGAGCTTCACCAAATTAAAGATCATTGATCAAGTATCCACAGTTAAGAATAAATTAGACTTGACAATAACTCAATATATACTTTTACTATATAAAAGTAATTTCAAAACAAAATCTCATATTTGGATATTTAACCAAAAAATCTACATTAAGAGATTTGCGGCATAAAAATAGTCTTTTTATGAACTTCCAATGAAATTTCTTTTTTAGATCTAATAGTAAAGTCAACAGGACTTCATCTTTTTAAATTTTACTGGAGTTTGATCAAAAAGTTCAGAATAGTTCATAGTTGCTGTGCTCATATGGTTCATGAATGGAATTTATCAACCTTTGACCTGTAGATGTGAACAAAGACAAAATGAACAATATTGTTCATGAATGGCAAAAATCTATTGCTATAATGGCTAAAAATTAAAACAGTAAATAAAACTTCATGTGATTCTATCTCCTAGTTGAAATTTTTTCAGGTTCATTTGATATTTTGTTAATCATGAAGCTGGGTAATAAAAAAATCTATATGCTAAATAAATAAATAATGATGGGAAAAAAAGAAGAATTAGTCAATATTTAAATGTTATATTATTAGCCTTTGCATTAATGAAGTTCAATAAACCTATCTATCATCATTTTAGGCTATTCTGTAGTAACAATTGTTCTTTATTCAGCAACATTGATGATCATACATATATAAAAGTAATTTTAGTGCAAAAAAAATAAAAATAATACTAACTCCTTCTTCTCAAAATGAAGAAAGTCAAGATTTAATTTCTAAAAGTTTAGGATTTAATTTCTAAAAGTTTAGAAAACTATTAATCATAAGATTAAGAAAAGCAGACTTGTCACTTGTTTTTAAGAATTTCAATGAAATATCTCACATAACCACAGTACTGCATAGAAAAAAAAATTACAGAATTGGAAATAAACAAATGTTAACTTTTCTGACCAGTTAACATTTTGTATGAATTTATCAGAAAAAAAAAGATTATTTCAAACTGCAAAAGAAAACAGCAAATGATTCAGAACTTTTGAAAGTCATGATTTGGAAATAGTCACTTGCGATGTAAATATCTTTAATTAAATTTCTGGTAAATTTTATCATCATAATTACTAGTTATCAGACTTAAAAGACAGGTACTTTCCCCCAAAATCTTTTTATCATTGTTTTAACCTTCCAATATTCATGATACTTCTTTCTTTTACATAAACAATGGCTTTCCTTATTATCCTATTTTTCTTCATCTCACATTCCATAGAACATTCCAATAAACTTTCATAATTTCTCTGCCTAACTATAAACCCAATTTTAAATTTTCTTCCATCTTCATAAAAGTGCTAAATTTTCAATACTTTACCACTGAAAATCTTATCTTTCCAACTTATTTTTTCCATCCTTATATAAATCCATGACTCACAAACCTCCAATAATTTCATATCTCCTTTTCAAATTATTTAAATATGTGCTCCATATAAATTTAAATTCTAAACAAATATTTTACAAACTGTTTTAAAATTCTAATTTCAATAAACCATAAAATAACTTTTTATCCATATTATATAATAATTCTTTATCACTTTTGTAATCCTTCTAATTATAAGGCTAATGGCTTGCCTTTTCTTACTAATAATGGAGATATTTAAATAAGTTCTTTTTGTTTAGATGAATATATTTGGGATCATTATTGAAAGGCATCTTAACAATAGCAGATGTTCATTTCAAATTCCATTTGTATTTTTAATAGGTAGTTGAAGAAGTTTAGAACATTTGTAATGAAATATTGAATGATAAAAAAGTATAAATTTCAGAATTCTTATACATCTTTAGTTATTTCCAAGATATTTTCGAATATTGTAATCTTTAACATCTTTCAGCTTTGAACATTATTTTACATAAAGTTGTATTAGAATATTAATATTACATATAAATTAAAAAAAAGACATATGATTTTATTGTTTGAGAGTTCATAAGAAGTTGGAAGACCAGACCTGCGAGCAACAAAAGCTCCCGATCCCAAGTTCAATGCTCTACTAATTGTGTCAAACCACATAGGGTTTACTTATAAATAATACTTTTTAACACAGAACTAATACATTTTTGGGATTTAGTAATTATGAAAATTGATTGCATTAGTACAAAATTTAAATACTAGTAATAACTCTTTAACATTAATACTTAAAACATCTTTTTTTTTTTTTTAAATTACTATAATTTAACTTGAAAGTATCCAAGTTCTTGTACTCATACATTTCATAGCATTGTCGCTAGATAAAATAATGTATTTTACGGCAATTTGAATACAAGTGTCAAACTTCATGCTCTCACCCTTTTAACACCATCCACTTTAGATACACATTTTCATCATGATTATTACTAATCATTTATTAGGTTAGATATTATCATACCAATCTTAAACAGATATATAGTTTAAGCCCATTTAAATATATTTAATCTTTTTTTTTAAATATTAAGCACAAACACAATTTTACTTTTCTTTCATATATTAAATAAAATTGTTTTCCTTTTTTAAAAAAAAAAAACTTTATTTCCATGAACCCATTTATATTTCAATACATTATACACATTATTATATTTTTAAATTAAAGAAAAAAGGAGTTTATTGTTAGTAATTTCTTATTAATAATAATGATAATGGTTTTTTTAAAAAAAAATATTTGCTCATATGTTTCAAGATTTGATAGAATAAATTTAAAGTACATATCTAAAAAATAAAAATATATTCATAATTATTACAAATGATCCCCTCTAATTACATCTAGCTTAAGTATATATATATATATAATATTTGTATTTAATTATTGATTCAGCCTGTATTCTGTCCATCCCTCTTCTATGTATTTAAATGGTCCTACATATGAGGAGTCAGAATGACTTACAATCAACATGGGTATGACAATAAAATCAGCAAACAAGGGCTTTAAACATGCAGTCATCAGATTTTTAATGATATGGATGGCTGAAAAGTTGGAAAGTGAGGAGGATTGAATTCTGACCATTAAAGTTTGAAGATTTGCTATCATAATATAAACCGAGCACTGATTATATATGTCATATCTGACCCTGCCTTCAGAAGTGGATTATTCCAGATTCTTTATCTGATTGGCTAGCACCCAGTTGCTATCCAAAGGGATTAAAAGCTTCACTGGGGTTCGCACACCAAATCTACATGTTTCCAGTAAGGTAGGGGATCTACCTTTAAATAGTCAACCTTTTGGAGGCAAGGTAGAGAGCAATTACATGTTGACCTGAATGACAGAATGTGCTTCCCATTAAACCCTCTGCCATTAGCAAAGCTATTTCTCTAGTCATTATTGTGACATCCACACAATGAGGCAATTCCACCTATGAACTGGAAACTGCTACATCTGAATTAGAGCCAACTCGAGGCAAGCTAAATACATAGCTGGAAGAGTCTTACCAGAGTTCATAAGGCAGGCTAATCATTTAGCTAGAAATAAGTTCGTACTCAGCTCATCTATCTCAGTATTCAATAGTATCAACTATATTTATTTGTTTGTTTAACTAAAATGTATATTTTAAGCACTAATAAATTGTACATATTAATTGCTGAGTAGTTATTCTTTTCGTGTCTGTTGGTTTGGAAACTAACCTATAAGCCTAACCAAACATAACAATATATGTGTAGGAGATGATGATTTGGCCAACTGATGAGTGCTCGTTCAGCATAAAATATGCATACTGGAGGTCATCTATTTTTTTCACATGTATAAGATCATGAGTATCGACTGTGTAAGATAGATTGGATGACCGAAGGGAGCTTGAAAGTCTGGGTTCATATCCTCTCTAATTAAATGATTTATTATAATAAAGATTATCATAGTATTTTAAGCCTAGATATAAACTTTAAACTTAAATTAAAGATTAATATATCTATTCTTAAAATTAACAACATCAATAAAAATATTCAACATTTGTTTCAGTATTAAACTATTTTTCAAAAAACGAAAAAAGAATTTGCTCATTAGTTGGTTATTTTTTTAACTACTTTATTTAAATGGGAAAAAATTAGATGCGAGATAAAAGTAAATCCTTAATTAACCTATTTTTATTTAGGTTAATTAATTTACTGCATTTAACTTAAAAAAAAAAGTATTTTTAAATTTATCTTCATACTCAACCTACATATATAAATGATATATATATATGTTCTTAGGCAAAACCTATATATTGACTCAAGCAAGTACTAAAATTCAGCATAATTAATAGACATTTATAGTTGCAATATTGAATGCTTTACTAACTTGAAACACAATTACAGATCACTTTTAGGATTTTGTCTGAGCATTAAGAATGACTGATTTCAGAACAAAAGTGATCTAGATTGATTCTAAACTGAGGAAAATGAAGTTTAAACACTCTTGATCTTAGTAATGGCCATAATAAAGGCAAAAAAAAAAAAAATGCCAAAAGTTATGGGATAATGCAAGTTAGCCAATCGTTGTAACTTGATAGTTATTTAACAAATCAATTATTCCTTTAAAAAAATTCAGATTGCCAGAATGTTTAATATTTTTAAAAAATCCTCATTAGTTTTTAATTAAATAAAATTTATAAGTTATATCAAGTTGGCCATCATTACACTATTAATTAATGTACATTGGGCAGCTGTTATATTTGCTCCAACAGATATCAAAAGAAGTTATTCTTGAAATGCATATATAGTGCAAAGTAATTTGTCAATTTTTTCATTTTAGTATGGTGTCATAGTAAAAATATGTTGTGCATGATGATTGAATTTTACTTCTTTTAAAAAAAAAAAAGACCATAGCTTTAAAAAAAAAAAAAAATTTGAAATATGGTATAGAAATGACAATTGACTAATTCTAAAAAGTTTACTCATATACTTTTATTTGTAGATATCATCTTCAGCAATTCGTATATGTAAATAATTAAAATAATCTCATGTATGAATTCCTGAATGCATTTTCATATGCAGAACCAGAAAAAAAAAAGATTGAAAGTGATATTAAATTAACAATATTCTTTGTGATTTTTCACAAAAAGCCCACAAATAATAGGCAGAATTAAGATAGCTTTTTAATTGAAAAGGATTCTATGCAGTACTAGTAAAATAAAAAATGTTACTTTATACACAAACCCAGAATAACACTTAAAATTTTAATACTTATCACCTAGCATAAGATGACCACATGTAAGATTGCATATTGTATAAATTTCATAATTTATTTTCAAAATAAAATTATTATATAGAGTATATGTAGCATCAGTTAATATCAAATGTAGATAAGGAAATAATGGCATGAGAAAATAAAGATGATGAATTAATAATAAAAAAATTCAAACATGTCAGTAAGTACCTATGTAAATTCAGGACTGAATTGTTTTGCTGATTCTCTATTATTTTACAATAATAATATTTCAAAAAATATTGTGACTTATAGATCTTAAAAATGAACCAAAAACCATCTGGTTACCAATATAGAAAATGAAAAGCTGAAAAACAAAAGGAATTAATATTTATGTCAAGAAGATTGTTAAAAACAAAATCTTGAAACTCTTAATATGACATCTGATGTAACAGTGATTGACACAACTGAAAAAGTGAAATCTTCATAAACTGTTTTAGATATTGTCAATGTTGATTCTAAAGCTGAATATTCATTAGGTATTGTTGGTACTGATAATGTGAAAGCAAGAGAAATCAGTTTTCAAAATTTAAGTTATGATGATTCAGCAACAGGGAATAAAATAAAAATTTTAAATATTGATAAATTATATCAACTATGGACCAAAAGTAATTTATAATTTTGACTTTCCAAAAGATAACAAGGGTCAAAGGCTTTCAACAACACACTATAATTGAAAGTTATTTAATAGTGAGACAATACAGCATTCATGTTTAATGTATTCAAAGTGCACAGATTCTGCATTTTGCTTTTGTTGCTTGTTATTTAAACAATGGAATATTAACACCACTGATTCTAGCCTAAATGATTAGAAAAATACTTTGTCTATTTATAAATGCTCATGAGAAAACTCAAAGGCTATGTTGAAATTTATCATAAATGGAAAGAACTGGAAATAAGAATTAAAAACATACAACCGTTGATGAACAAAAGTGTCATTAAAAAAAAAAAAGAAAACATTGGTTGAAAGTTTTAGAATAATTGTTTACATTAGTTAAAATATTGACTGTAAAGAATTTGCTTTATGAGGAACAAATGAAACATTATTCATTTATGGAAATTTTTGAAATTCATTGAATTCTTAGTGAAATTTGATCTGATTATTAATGAACATTTGAGAAAAGTAAAAGATAAAAAAATACATGTGCATTATCTCAGAAAAAATGTGCAAAAAAAAAATAATAAAGATTATTTTTGATGCTATGAAGTAAAAAAATTTGGATTTTGTTTCTGCCATCAAATACTTTTCTATTATTAAAGACTGCATTCCTGATATAGCTCACATAGAACAAATGAGCATAATAATACATTTTGTGGACACCACTAAAAATACCCTTTTCATAAATGAACAATTTTTGACATTTGTAGACATACAAAGTATTACTCTAGAAAATATGGCAAGTGAAATAATACATATTTTAAAAAGTTTATCTTTACCTATCCAGAATCTACAAGATCAAACATACGACAATATCAGCAACATGAAAGGATACATAAAAGATGCAAAGATGAAATTTCAAACATAAATCCAAGAGTAACATATGTACCTTGCAGTTCACATTCACTGAATTTAATAATAAATTGTGCTGCATATCACAGTATTTTTAGTACATTATTTGTACGTATGCTTTTTTGGCTCAACTCATTGATGTCATTGATGTAAAATACTAGAAAAGCACAACTAATTTTATTCTTAAACTAGTCTGTGACACATGATGGGAAAGTTGAATCACAAAATCTTTGAGATATAATATTGTTTAATATTAGAGATGCACTGGAAAAAATATCTCAAGATGATCATTTGTTAGGTCTAAATGGCAATACTTAAAAATTTGACGAATTTAAATTTATTGCATCTTTAATCATATGGTATAATATTCTTTTTGAAAGAAATGTGACAGTAAACAACTTCAGAATAAAAGCACTGATATAGTACTATGAATTGTACAAATGATATAAAAATTCTTAATGAAGATTCAAAATGATGATGAGATTGAAAAAATATTAGTTGAAGTGACAAAATTTGCTGAGATTTTAGAGGTACCACCTAATTTTAAAGAACAAGAAAAAGTTTAGCATAAAAAAAAAAAAAAGAAGAATCAATTTATGTACAAGCAAGAGGATCAATCTATTACTGATTTTAAATAATGTTTAAGATTGATTTTTATTTTTCAATCATTGACACCGCTATTGTAGATGTGGATGATAAATTCAAACACGTCTATATTAAATGAAAAATTTGATGTTCTTCTAAATATATATGAATTGCAAAAAAATTATTCTAAAAAGCTGCTCCAAAAACGTTTAATTTTAGAAAAATACTTTACACATAATAAATCTCAAGATATCGATCGAACAGATTTAAGTAACAAATTGCAAGTAATAGCAAGAAGTTCTGAAAACATTTCAGCAATTGATGTTCTTTTATATATCATCAACAACCATTATCAATCTACCGCAGGCTGAAGCTCTCTCCAAGTTCAATCCACATCCTCCGATCTTTAGCTTCTCTTCTCCATATCATCCTTGCACACGTTCTTATTTCATCCATCCATCTCACATGTGATCTTTTTCTGGGTCTTTATCCAGTTTAAGATTTCTATTGTCCATCTATTATATCTTCTAGCAATATGTTCAGCCCAACTACACTTCAATCTTTTAATTTTTTCAATGAGGTCAGTAACACCTGTTTGTTCTCTTACCCATATATTGTTTTCGATCTCTTCTTGTTACTCCCAACATGCATCTCTCCATATTTCTTTGAGTGGTCTGAAGTCTCTGTATTGCTCTTCTATTAAGTGTCCAAGTCTCAGATCCATAAGTAAGACTGGTAAAACACATTTATTAAAAACCTTACTTTTCAAACACATAGGTGTATTTTCTTTTAGTATCAAGTTATTTCTGGCAAAAGCACTCCAAACAAGTTTAATTCTATGATTAATTTCATCCATTATGTTTCCATCTGTATTAATAATCCGACCAAGGTATTTGTAACTGTTAACTTCTTCTAACTCATCATAATCAATCTTTATTTTCATATTTTGAGAAAATCCATTAAACATTACTTTAATCTTTTTAACATTTATCTTTAGTCCTACTTTCATCTGATAACTCCTGCAATATTTCCACAATTCTAAAGCATTATTTGCAAAAACAACTATATCATCTGCAAAATCTAAATTATTTAAATAATCTCCATTTACTTTCACTCCTTTAGCTTCCCATTTTAATTCACAAAATACTTTTTGCAGCACTGCTGTAAAAAGTTTTGGAGATATGAAGTCACTCTATCTTACACTCTTTTCAATGTTGACTTTTCTAGTATCATTATGTAATCTAATTGTTGCTGTTGTATTTTTATAAATATTCTTTAAAATATGATATCCTGGATCTATACCTTGATGATCCGATGCTTTAATCACTGAAGAAATGTTTATATAATCAAATGTCTTTTCATAATTTTACAAATCCAAAGCATAATGGCAACTCATATTCATTTGTTCTTTCTATAACTTCACTCAATACCTGAATATGATCTACTGTATAAAACAATGTTTAAATCCAGGTTGATCTCTTGGTTAGTGGAAATCCATTGTTCTCTGTAGATGAATTGTAATTATCTTGGTAAAATTTTTGTATAAAACTGATAAAAGGCTGATCACCATTTTTAAATATTAATACTGCATTCTTCCAATCATCTGGTACATCTTTATCATTTAGACATTTGGTATATAACTTTGCTAAAAAAATTTCTATTTCTTTACCTTATTCTTTTAATATATCAATTATAATTCCATCATTACTTCGAGCCTTTCCTTTTTCCATACATTTAATTGCATGTCTCACTTCTTCATTTAAAATTCTAGGAAATTCGGAAGATGTAATAGATATAGGAGGTACTTGTTCTTTATCACTATATAATTCTTGATAGAAGTCTTCTACCCATTTCATGATATCATCTCTCTTTTTAGTAATAATTCCAGCTTTTTTCTTATTGCAGATATATATTTCGTACCAATACCAAAATGTTGTTTTATACTCTTGAGACTTTTATTCTCTTCTACAGCTTTCCTTGCTAGTTTACAGTTATACTTTCTTATATCGAAAGGCTACAACCTCTTGCACTTATTATAATTATAATACCTATCTGACAGCCAATCAGATGTTCTGATGGCTATCTGAATAGCGATCAAACTGTAAACACATGACAAAGAATTTTACAAGAAAAGGGCAGTCCAACCTTTTCTCTACTTGTCTTTCTATATATCTAAGACAGTCTGAAGCATATTGCACTTATTATAATTATAATACTTATCTGACAGCCAATCAGATGTTCTGATGGCTATCTGAATAGCGATCAAACCGTAAACACATGACAAAGAATTTTACAAGAAAAGGGCGGTCCAACCTTTTCTCTACTTGTCTTTCTATATATCTAGCCACTCTCAGGATAGATATATAAAAAGACAAGTAGAGAAGAGGGTGGACCGCCCTTTTCTTGTAAAATTCTTTGTCATGTGTTTACAGTTTGATCGCTATTCAGACAGCCATCAGAACATCTGATTGGCTGTCAGATAAGTATTATAATTATAATAAGTGCGAGAGGTTTGCAGCCTTTCAATTTAATATCAATTGTCTGCACTTTATAAAATAAATATTATTTTCTTATATCATATTCAACTCTTTTCCGCACCATTTTACAAAATTAGAGATATTCAATCCTTTTTATATATCTTCATATTCCTTCTTTTATTCATAAACTCTCTAGACTCAGAAGAAATTTTATTGGTCAATTGCTGCTTTTTTCTACCAGCTATCTTTGTTGCAGTTTTTAAAAATGTATATTATTTTCATATTAATTTCATTCAAATCTGAATCATGGTCAAAATCTACTAATATTTGAAACCAATTTGTAAGTTCTAATTTAAATTCATTAGAATGTTTCTGAAGATTAGAAATATCAACTGTAAATATTCTTTTTCTTAATAATTTTTGTTTCTAGTTTTGCATTAACACATATCTTACATCTTACTAATCGATGATCACTTCCTGTGTTAAATTTATTAAGAACATTACAATCTTGAAATATATATTTTCTGTTAGTCAAAATATAATCCAATTTTGCTGTAACTTCATTTGGATGCTTCCATGTCCATTTCCTTTTTCTCAAAAAAATAATAATTCATAATATAAAGTTTTTCTTTTTCTGCAAACTCTTCCTTCACTTGAAAGTGATCTGCAGTTGTAAGTACCTAAATAAAAAATCTCATCAAATGGCAGCCTGGGTCCACAATCAGTGGATTCTTGGTGCCCCCCACCTTCTGTCACCAACCGCTGCCTTGGTTGGTGACTTTACAGCCTCCTGGGAATAAGGGCCATGATTTATTTTTGTCTGTCATAATTGTATATATTGGAAAAATATTTATCATTTAGACAAACATTCATTCTGCTTATCAGGCAACTGAGAAAAAAGACCATGACGTTTCTTGATCTTAAACTCAGAGGTAAAAAGCCAATAAACTCACCATGCTGGCTAATGTGTATTGGTGAGCAGCCCATCCATGTTTGTATACTATATGAATAATCACATAGTAATAACAGCTGCAACGACAAGAAAGTATGGAGTCAATATTAGGAATTTGCCCTGCTTGGTTCCTTTAAAGCCTCCAAGAGGAATCAAAGGGTCTCCTTTCAGTTAATAGCAAACTCCTTTCTGCAGCATCTTTCATATATATGGCAACATAAATTAAAAAACAGTGTTCCAAATTTATTTATCATGTTGGGAATATTTACAACATTGCTAGTATCAGTAGCTGATTCAGAAAGAAGTTTTTTCAAAATTGAAATTAATAAAAGCATACACTCAATTGACAATGGCTCAAGAAAGACAAGACAGGTCTGGCAATGATATCAGTTGAACACAAAATTTGTGACTAATCTTGACATCGATATATTAATTCAAACATTTGCAAGAGCAAAAGCATGAAAAATTAATTAAATTGCAATATGTATTTAATTTTAATTGCAAATATATTATTAAATATGCTAAATAAGGCAAAACTCTCTCCATACAGTAGTGCCAATCAGAGTAATCAATGGATGCCAGAGGCTTGTACATTAAATCCCTATCTAATGCCTACTCATCCAATATCCCCAGACTAGTTTCTGGCTTGTGGTCATCATCAGTGTGGATGAGTAGGCATTAGATAGGGATTTAATGCACAAGCCTTCTGACATCCATTGATTACTCTGATTGGCACAGGGTGGCACTACTGTATGAAGAGAATTTTGCCTTGTTTAATAACAATTATGTGCTACTATGAGATAGTGATCATGTGATGTTTATTAAATATGGTAATGAATTATCGATGTTTAATGTAATTAAAGAAAAATCTATTTTTTTTTGCAATTTTAATATTGTTTGTTAATTTAAAAAATCAATAAAATTTGTTTTATTTCAAATTTGTTTATATTTGGCTATGTTATGTTTGACTATACATGTGAATATGTAAGTACATATTGATAAGGGTGCATGAATTTTCTTTGCCTAGGGATGCCAGGTACTATTGTACTGGCCCTAAATGCTTTCAATGACATCAGGAATTAGTTGCTTATGACTAATCTTATAGATAATAATATCTATTCCTATAGCCCTGAATGGCTAGGTATAGTAGCAGATATTGAACCTTAAAATTTTTGAGTTGCAGTCCAGATGTCACTTCTAGCATTTGAACTTATAAATTCTGGAGCAATAAGCCATTCGGAATTGGCCAAGAGTAAGACATCATTCCACTTTCATAAAATAATTATATACAGACAACGGTACAAAAAGCCGAAGAGTGTCAAACATGAAAAACTTCCAGTAGAAGTTTTAACTAGTCTTTGGACTGAAGAAATAATGATGATGATGAACTTTATTTAAAGTAGTAAAATTTGTATTCAACTTTTATATAAATAATTTTAGAATTAAGTAACTTTAGATATAACAAGATATATTCTTGTTAAGTTTTTTGTTCCAAAGCATATACAAAAATTGATTAAAATAATTATAATAATTAATTTAATTAAAAACTTCAATTTATAGATATATAGTTTCTATTTCAAAAATTTGTAATCTAGAACTATTTTATTGTAATTTTAATCAAATTATTCCCAGAAATGTTAAAAGTCAGTATAACACTTCAAACATAAAAAAGATGTCAAGTATTGGTGGTCGAGAGGTCAGCGACGGCTGCTTTACAAGCAGTTGTCCCGGATTAGCAGGTTCGCTTCCTGGCCGATGCTATGACACATGAGAAAAAAAAAAAACATAAAAAAGAACTGCAAATAATGTTTATGCAACAAAGGGTATTTTTTAAATTAAACATTAATTATAAAAAAGAGGTTCTTTTGGAAATATGTCAAATGATTTAATTGCTACCCAAAATGAATTGCGAGCATTACTCAGCAAAATTTGAGGGGAAAAAAAGTATTTTTCTTAATCATATAGGCAATTAAAGATATGGCAAGTGTAAATATTTAACTTATTAAATATATTTCTGGAAAATGCTGCATTTTAAAAAATTTATTCAAAAATCTGACATCATTTTATTGGCTACACAAATAACTAAAATGATCTCTGCTATTGTTAAATTGTACAATATTTGAAAAAAAAAAAAAAAATAAGGATTACATTTTATAATTTTTCATATAAATAGTAGGGAAACAGTTCATCTGAATATAACTTTTGCAATAATAAACCAAAATTCAATCCTATCTCATGCTATTAAGAAATAATCTTGGATCATAGTTTAATTTATTTAGGATTAGATCAATTAATATTTAGGAATAACTTCTTAGAAAAGCCAGCTGGTGCTATTTAAGGTTGTAATATAAATACTTTTAAGAATAATTTCTTTAGCACTATTATATTCTGCCAGTAATATTGTATTCTTGTTTGGAGAAAAAAATTCTCATTATAAATCTCTGGATATCAATTGAATATTATGTGAAAAATATTACTGGCACACTCAAGTCAAATTGCTTCCATCAAATATTAGAAATTGCCTCACAGAAAACATATAAAAAGTTATTTAGATCAAATCTGATAACAATAACTCAAGATATGATTTTTTACTATCTAAAGATTCATGTCAAATCAAGAACCCCTTTTTGAATGTACAATTAAGACTCTACAATTGAAGAATTGTGAAAAAAAAATAAAAAGAAAATTTTTGGTAGGTTCCAAACATTTTTTTAAAATTAGATCCAGCAATAAAGTAAGATAGATTTGATCTCTTAGATTCAATTGGAAATCTCAACAACAAATTTAGAACCCACCATTGTTACCTTCATAAATGGAATTTAGTCACCAATGATCTATATAAATATGAACAATATAAATCATGAATAACATAATAGCTGTCAAATCTCTGGCTACAGTGGCAGAAGTGAAAGACTAAAAGCCACTAATAAATCAATATCTTAGTTTGAATCTCTAGTTTTCATTTACATATTATGCTTTTTTTTTTTTTTAAAAAAAAAAAAAGAACATGCATTAAATAAAATAAATCACGCATAGTAAATATTAATATATAGTAAGAAAGCTATTATTTGGAAATTAAATCATGAGTAAAGATATCAAAAATTATTCTGTTGAGTTTTTATGAATTAACGCAATAATATTTTGATTATAGTAAAAGTCATTTCTGAGTGTTAATATTTTTGTTTGTAAAACAAAGCACGTGTACATTGTATTTTTTAATTAAAGCAAACATTAGATTTTCAAATTTTCACTTTTCTTCATATTTACTTTAAACACAATATTTACATATTTTCTTATAGAACCTAGTCAAATATCTACTTTAAACACATTATTTTTATTTCAGTCGTCGTTAAGACAACTTGCAGTTTTCACAATTTGCTTAGAAAATATATTACTTTCAATACAAACATCACTTTTAAATCTGTCTTATTTTAGGTTTAATTACATACTATCTTATGTGAAAATAACTTATGAGAGTAGAAAATTATGGGTTAACATAATAGCAATCTAATTTTAAGATGGACATTCAAAAACATAAACAGAAAATCAGATTTTTTAAAAAAAGCACACGTTCTCCAAAACTAAGAACAAAATAAACTCCGAATAAATTGTCGTACCGCCATTTTAAGTCACATGATTGGAGTATTCGCTAACAATTAAAATACCCTGATTATGAAAAATGTATTCAAAAAATATCATAACCATGTGACTAAAGTATAATCACTAATAAATTTATAATCGGGGAATTATTTTAATTTTAAAAAGAATAATGCGCATGACTGGCTAACCGTTTGTTAGTAAGGGATGGGGGGGAAGAGGCAAGTACAAGTCTTAACAGGCCCAGCGCTTATGTAAAATTTTTATATCTGGTTGTTTATGCCCCCCCGAAAAAAAAAATCGTTACGTTAATTTTGGGCTAGTTTATAAAAGAGTGAAATGACGTAGTACCAGTCGAATCAGTCTCATGTCAAACGAGGCTTCTGAAACGGCTGGCTCCGAGCTCGTTCGCGGCATCAATGGCCTTCACGTTGGAAAAGCGAGAGAAAGGAGAAGGATGAGCAGTACGCTGGGGAACGATAAGGAGACTCCGAAAATGTACGATACAATGGGTATAAATAGGCAGGCGACATCTAATGGAGAACAAGGACCCATCACTGTCAAACTGTCTATGTGGATGGATGATTATTTTTTATCAAAATTTTTTCTTTATTTTTCATCATGTGAACGTTGTACTTTGGCACAAGTCTGTAGAAAATGGCGCGATGTACTCTATCAACCAAAATATTGGTTAAATGTCATCCCGGTTTTACATTGTCGGGAATGGAATAAATACGGACAACCGCAGGATCAACGACGATCTTTTTATCAAAGTCTTCAATTACGAGGATTTGATGCTGTGACACTATTCGGAGCTAATGATGGAGATATACATGATTTTATAAACAATTTCCCTCCGGCACAAAAACAAATTCGAGGAATCAGTCTAAGGTGTTCAAATATAACAGATAAAGGTTTAGAAAAATTGTTGGGCACTTTACAGTACGTTCAAAAACTGGAATTATCTGGATGTAATGAAATAACTGAAAGTGGATTGTGGTCTTGCCTCAATTCAAGGATCATTTCTTTAAGTATAAATGATTGTATTAATGTAGCGGATGATAGTATAGGAGCAATAGCCCAGCTTCTCCCTTCCCTTTTTGAATTTAACCTGCAAGCCTATCATGTAACGGACGCCGCCCTCAGTTTTTTCAGTGCCAAACAGAGTTATACCTTGAGCATTCTAAGACTGCATAGTTGCTGGGAGATAACTAATCATGGAATTGTAAATATAGTTCACGCGCTTCCCAATTTGACCATTCTCAGTTTATCAGGCTGTAGTAAGGTTACAGACGATGGTGTAGAATTAATTGCAGAAAATTTGCGAAAATTACGTATTTTAGATTTATCATGGTGCCCTAGGATAACTGATGCATCTTTGGAATATATCGCTTGTGATCTTTGCAGCCTAGAAGAATTAACTCTAGACAGGTATACATATGTTCTATAAAATATGCTTTTGTATTTATTAACTACTAATAAATTTTAGTGTATGTATTACGCATTTTGACATAATAATTAACAATATCATTAGTAAGATAACACAACACTTATGCTAATACGTTCAATTGGGATGACTTCTGACTTCAGAAGTCTCAATTTGCGAGTAATGCGCGCACTAAGAAACTTATGCAAATCTCATAGAAATGCGACTTTTTAAATCTTATACATACAATTATCCACATACTCCCAATTAGATAGCTTATTTTATAGCAATTTACTACATTTATATATAATCTTAATTTCTCTTGGATATACGTGTATAGGATACATTTATATACAGGGTCTGTGCTCATATACCTTGTATATTGCATGTCTTGATACAGGTATATAGTGGGCTTGTATTTCAGTTGATACATTTATCTACATTTGTTTTATATGCTTTCTTGTTTACAGACAACGCCATCGTTTAATGAAAAGGGGGGAGGGTGTCTTTTGGCCACTAACCAAAAAAATTAATATACTACATGTTATTATATATATAAATTTATGTTGCTAAAGTTGAAATTCATGATTCGCAATGGTATATCTTTTGATCCTATTTATTTTAAAAATATTTGATGAGTTTTTATTCGATTTAAATAGTAAATTATATATTATCTTAAAAACCAACAACTAGAATAAAATGCAGTTAGTATTGCTTATGATTTGCTATCAAATGAGAATTTCAGAAACTGCAATGCAGTTCAGTTATTTAATTCACAATAACCTTTATATTCACAATAACAAATTGAATAAAGATTTTATTAAATTGATATTTTTTATATAAATAAAAACTTTATTGAGTTTTTTTACTTTCTAAGTAAATTTTTTAATATGCCATTTTTGTTTCCTGTTCTATATTTCTGTTATTTTCTGTCTACACTGGCCAAATAGTAATATTGTTTAATATTCGATAATTTATATCCATGTTTATGTGTAAATATAATAGATTGATAGAATATTTTTCTACATGTGTAAGTTTAGTATTGCATTAATTGATTTTTACTAACAAGGTATCACATGATTATTTATGCTTACATATACCATCTGCATTAAGTGCAGATGTTAAATATAAGCAACTTAAGCAGATTAGTTTCAGTATTTATGGGTGCTATGTTTTTAGACATATTAGATTTATGCATAAACTATATTAAGTTTAAGGAAATTCAGCCACCAGTCTTCTACATATATGTGATTGGATACAAATAAAAATACTGTATGCAAAAAATGTACATTTTAAACCCTTTCTCTTCTTTTGCCAAAATACCTCAAGTGAGAGTCTGAACACAGTGTTATTGCTTAATTTCTCGGCTATGCTATAAATATATGGATATCTAGTCAAAATCTATGAGGACAATTTTTCTTTTAATATAAAATAATAATAATAATAATGCTTTTCTACATTTATTGTTTGTTCAGATATATGTCTGTTATAAAATTAGTCTTAGAAAATTATAATAGAAAAATTGAAACTTACTACAAGTTAAGTAATCTTTATTATTTATAAGTAAACTAATGAACTCATATTGTCAAATGTTAACATAAAGTACAGTAAAATTATTCTTGGAAGATTCATTAAATAAAGTATTAAAAATGATTTTTTAAAAATATATAAATGCAAGCAAATTTTTCTAAAAAATAATTTTACTAATTACTTTGTTTTATGAAGTTCATTCTTTATCCTGAATTCTAATTTTTATTAAGTGATTTTTTTAAAAAAAAAAAAACTAACTTAAAAGAACATATGGTAGTATATTCTAATTAGTTTCATAGAAGCATAATATATATTGTAAAGATTTTACACTAATATATAAATGAATAAAAAAAAACCTATATATTCATAAGTGCATAAAGTGGTCTTTACTATTGTATGATTTATATAACAAATATATCTGACAAAAGTTCACTTTATGTAAGAATTTATAATAAATTATAACATCCTAACAATTACTATTATCAGTGGATCAAATACTATCATTCAGTTATAATAATATATCTAGTTGACAGTTATGATGTAGTGATAGTTTTTCCAGATAGCTGGCCCATAGTCACTTCAGATAACTAACCATTATTGATCAGTAAATGGATATTTAGCTGTTAGAGATTAAAATGAAAATAAAATCCAGCAATTTTTGATAGTATTTTCTTACATATGAATATTACAGATTTAGCGTGAATTCTGCCTATTCTTTTTTTGTATATTTAGATAGATATATTAAGGCCCTATATCTGAGGGATCAGAGTGACTTAGTCAAGATGGGTATGACAATAATATTGGCATCAACAAGAGCTTTGAGATTCTATCATCAGATTTTCAATAATATGGATAGCTGAAGAGTTGCTGGGTGGAGAAGATTGAAGCCTGTCCATTAAAGTTAGAAAATTTGCTATCTTAATATAAAGATATATGTGTGTGAAAGAGAATGATCTGGACCAACTGATTGTACTGGTTGAGCATGAAATATGCATAATGAAGATCATTTATCTTTTTGACATGTATGTGGACATGCTGTTGGTTATATAAAATGAAGTGGATAGCTGAAGGAAGCTTGGAAGTCCGTGATCAAATTCCCTCTAATTAATCCTGTATGATGTATTATCTTCAATTATTGTATGGTAGATTGTTGGTGAAGCATTTGAGGAGCTTTTAAAAGCTGTTTATTCTAGTTTTACATTTGTATGTAAAGTTGCTGAGCTCCTTTTATGTGTTTCTTATGAAAGTAAAAATATTCTCACTATTTATACAACTCAATATAAAAAAAATGCCCTACCCAGAAGAAATGAATTTGCCAGACATGTGAATAACATTTAATTTCCAAAGCAATACTTTAAAGAATGAGGAAACAGATTATGAACATGTAAAGTAGCATGGAGTAATAAAAGATTTTTGGTTTCCTAAGATATTTATGACAGTTTAATTTTATCTTGTTTTATAGCATCATGGTATGGGTTTGAGGAAATATTTGTCAAATAGTATTCAGTAAGGTCTTTTACATTCTAATGAAGATTGAGCTAGCCAAAAAGCATCTAAATTCCTTGAAGTCTCATTGAAAGATGTTAGCAGCACATGTTCTAGTGTTACCCTGCCATAAAATGACAGAGAATATATTAGCACTTAGAAAAAAAAAAAATTTACATTTTGTGCTTTATATATATGTATCATAGATATTACTATAAAACAAAAGTAAACAAAAACTTATAATGGTAGCCATTACCCAATACATCAACTAAGGAATTAAATTGATTTTACGTGAAGTTGAAGTGGTCACTTATTCACAATTGTAAATACCATATTTATAAATAAATAAAAATAGTCTAATGGTTTTATTACTTGGGAGTTCTTAAAACTTTTTAGTGCTAGAAGGAACAGATTGAAACATTCCATGGCTCTTGATTTCTAGTCCAGTCCTCTACTCTGCATTTGATCACAAAAAAAAAAAAAAAATCAAATGATTCATTGCTTGGGAGTTCTTAAAAAATTCAAGCAACAGTAGTGACAGGCTGAGCTTCAAAGTCTATTGCACTAAAACTGCCCCAAATTGAGCAGGCAAATATTTATATACCACATATACATTTTCTCTTTGAATAAGACATTCATTTCTGTATACAGTTTACACAGTTATTTGAAGATATTTGTTGAATAAATTTCCCTGTTTTCAGTTTTATTGTATTTCTAACTCATTTGATTTTTGATAAAATTTGTCCTTTAAAGTTAAAATTATTATCATCCTCTATTATTCAATCATTATATATGGATATTCTCATATTTTTTCCCACCATTCCTGAATCTATCTTTGTCTTTTTCCAATATAATTTTCCTTCTTGTATAAAAGTGACAATATGAAGTCATTTCTAACTTCATTGTGAATATGAAATCAGCACTGTTTTGCTATATCTTATTTTAACTATAACTGCAGACCTATGTGAGATCCTGCCTATGGGCAATGAGATGAGAAACATTGTATAGTTTAGAATAGTCATATGAATCAAATGTGTCATTCTTTTTGATGAGCTTAAACTGTTCTAAAAATATTTTGCTATGATTTTAGTAATTGTGTGTAAATGATAGAAGACTAATTCTTCACATGCTTTTTTTAAAAAAAATATCAGTAATGGTTTCATTATCTCGTGAAGCTTCTCAGGTTTTTATAGATTTAAACATATTTTTGGATTGGAGTCATGGAGGAATTTCTGATTATTGGAGTCAGAATCAGAGTTGGAAAAAGTAAGCTCCATGTTACTATTTTTTATAAAAATGAAAGATATGCTCAAAATGATTATAATAAAATTAAATTAGTACTAAAAATACTATATTTGTACTTTAATACAAAATGTAGGCGAACCTCATGGAACTCAGTAGGTATGTTATCATGAGTTGTGAAATTTTATGTCGTATGAAATCATGTTATAGATCATAAGAATCAGCACAAAAATTAAGCATAGTTCTAGGATAATATATATATTTATGCATGCACAACTAAGAACTGTAAATTTAATTCTCAAAAATAATATGTGGAATAGTCTATTATAAGTGCAGGGGTTGAGGTTGGAGATCGTAAAAAAGAGAAATCAGGATTGGAATCAAGAATTTTGATTTCCAACTCCACATCACTGGATCTAAATGCATGTGTAAGATCTTTATAAAATACTATGTAATAAAATTAAATATTTGCGATCTGAATTTGTTACAAGTTTCTCTGAGAGTAAATTGCTTTTATATATTTGCTGTTCTTATTTTTGAATAATGAATTTTTAAATTATATGTATAATAAGAAATTAGTATGATTTGAGTGAAAGGTGAATGAAAATTACTATCTTAGTTTAATTATTACCCTCTGTTATGATGAAATTGATTATTGTTCTTTCATTGTTTCTTTTCTTAGTCACTCTCACATCATCAATCATCTCTCTGCACTAACTCCATGTGTGCGAATCCACATTTCCATTCTTTAATAACATACACAGCAATTTTGATTCCATTCTTTTATTTCTAACTTTTTTTTTTTCTTCTGGAGTTAGAATACTTGTACTTGTTCAGAAATGGCTGCTATTGTAGATGCCAATTGTAATATGGCTGTTAGTATTATTTTTAGCTTTCAATTAACTTTTTATTTTATTTAAAAAATACTTTACTGTCTTACCCTCTATATGGGTATGATAACTTTATAAAACAAAAATATATTTCTTTCAAAATACTTAATAGTTTTTTTAAAACTATTATTCTTTTCTAAATATCTTTGTTTCTCTATAGTTCATCATGATAACAATTATTATAATTGAAAGGTTATAAATCAAAGACAATAATAATGTTGTTTTATACAAACAAACACATTTAAAATCTTAAATACAATCTTAATGCATTTTTGGTGCTATCAAAGATTTTTATTAAAAAAAAAGGAATATAACAGTTGACCCCTTTGATAAAGATGCTGAGCCATGAAAATGCATTAAGGTTGTAATTAATGTTTTTAATAAGTTCTTCTTATATGAAGCAAGTTAGTGTTGCCTTTGATTTATTACATTTCAGTGATTTCCTAATTTTTTTTTAATAGCAAGATTATATATGATGAAGAATGTGAAGATTATTTGATAGACTTTTCCATTTACTAATCAATTTCAAATTACATAAAAAAAAAAAAAAAAGAAAGAATTAAAAATAAATATTGATTCCTGTCCAAATTGTTTTTAATTATTAAAGAAATTTATTTTGTGAATTTTTATGATAGGCAAAGTTTTGCTTTTGAAATTTGCATAATATCAAATTTGAAGTCAGAATTCTCACTAGATCCTTATATTATATTAACATTTCAACTTTTTTATTTTAAATTGTCTTTATGTTAGATGTTAAAATGAAATCGCCCTTTTAATGGTCTGGAAATGATTAACTTTCTTGATTTGTAATAGTTGGTACCACTGCAAAAAAATAAATAAATAATAATTTAGCAGATTATCAGTCACAAAACCATTGTGTTCATATTTTGTAATTTCACTGCCCAGAATAATTTGCAGTAAAAACTATACATGTTTGGCAAAAACGTTGAAATATTCATAAATTTCATTTAGCAGCACTTATCATTTGTATTATTTGATCTGATTTTTTTTGTCACACTCTTCATGCTTATAAATAATTTGACTTTTAGATTTGTATTAATACTCTAACTCATTCTAATGTCTTGAATAGTTTGGTTCATTGGTAGAGTGGAACCAGGGATCATGATCCAGTTCTGTCTCTTAGAATGCTCAAACATTTAATGAACCCTCAAGCAATAAACCATTTGATTATTTTTTTTTTAACACTTATAAATTGTTTATTAAATTCATACTTTAATTCCAGTTATTATTAGAATGAATAAATTCTTAACATTATGAAATTAGTGATTAAGTGTTGAATCAGTGACAGCCAGACATATGACTTTTATAATAGATCTAAAGACAATTTTAACAATCAGTTTATTGTTTGATTAATATTAAACTAGAAATCATTCATTTATAATGAAGAAAATTGAAAGTGTGAATGAAGTAATCAAACATCTGGTTGCTTAGGAGGTATGATATTCAAGCATTGGAAATGACAGATTAAGCCTTGATCCAAGAATCTTTAGGTTTCGATAACTGTCACTAATACTGTCTTCAATCACAAGTTTAACAAACACTTCTTTGAATAACACTGAACTGAGTAACATCTTTTATTTATAATAAAATAGAATTCAGTTTTGGAATCATTATCTAACTATTTTCTCTGAAAGTGTGCAATTCCACCAGTTTTCAGTAGGTATTACCTTTCTTTTGGAACAAATGAATAGAATTGAGAAGGAAAAAATGCAACATAGGTCAATGTAGATGAGGAAGTGGTGATATTTTTTCACCTGTTAACAAATTTTTTGCAATGATATCAAAGTCTATTTTCTATATACAAATTAAAATAAAATGGCTAAATATTTTAAAATCCAATTTTTCAGCTAAAACTTCATATGACTTTTTCTACTTACTTTTGACATTTGAATACTGAGTATCAGATGGTAGCACTCTATCCACATCTCCAAATTAGTTTAATTTTTTTTTTTTTTTTTTAGTGAGTAGCATTCAATTTACATCCAAACCTTTAGCAGCAATCATTACTTATTTTGTACTACTATGAATGCTAATAACCTGATATTCAAAAATATTCTAAGGTTTAAAGCTAAGCCAATTCTTATTAATTTAATTGATCCTGATAATAGACTACTATTTTAGTAAATGTCTGTTTTAATATAAATGTAAACATTTTAGTAAGAATCAACTATAATAAAATATCATACTATTTTCTCTGTTTATTTTTAACATCTGCAGTAATTCCTTCTTGAGTTTTTGAATTATAAATTGGAGTCATTTTCAGCCATTATTGATTCATTGTAGAATGAAGATCTCTCCAATTTTTAATTATCTTTCTCCAATCCATGGTCATTCTTTTCCACATCACTCTAAAACATTTCCTTATTTAAACTATCCATCTAATTTCTGATCTCATTTTAGAGTTTACCATCTCTTCTGGCAATATGTTCAGCCTAGCTCTATTTCAAACCAATAATTCTTTAAATGATGTCAGTGTTAGTTGTTTGTTTTCTTGTCCAGGTATTTCACTTTCAATCCCTTCTTGTTATTTCCAATATACACCTTTCTATATTTCCTTGAATTGTATGAAGATTTTGAATTACTTTTCTGTTAAATACTGAAATCTCAGATTCATAAACAAGAACAGGTAAAACACATCTATTAAAAACTTTCAAGGACAGGTCTTTTGATCCATAAATAAGAACAAGTAAAACATATATATTAAAAACTTTCCTTTTCAAGGTCATACATCTTTTGATCCATAAATAAGAACAGGTAAAACATATTTATTAAAAACTTTCATTTTCAAAGACATACATCTTTTTAATAGTAAATTATTTTTTACTAAAAACACTCTATTCAAATTTAATTCTATGATTAATTTAATTCATTACTTCCATCTTTATTAATAATCTAATCAAGGTGTCTTCTAATTCATGATTGCAATTTTTTTATTTTTTATGAGAAGATGCACTGAACTAATTTATTTTTACACAATGAGGTATTGTTCCTAATGCAGATTTTGAAAATGAGCATATATTCTGTGTGGTGATTGGATTGGTATATACAATCCATAATGAAGGACCAAGGATGCCTACAGTTAGCATAAAATGGAAATTACTAAAAGTTTCTAACCAATATCAGATCTATTAGTCAGCTGCTCAAAACCACACTTTTTAATTAGCTTGGATAATACAAAAGAAATAAGTGACTTCTAGATGTAAGGCTGCAAATTTAAAGCTTCTCATTGAACAAGACTGGGAATAGATATAACATTAGTCTCTTTAGCATGTAATGATCATTCAAAATTGCAATAGATAATTCTGGATTAGAATAAATAAATAGAATAAATTATTGCCTTTAAAATATATCTGTTGCAAATACTGGCTAGTTTTAAAAATGCTTCAATGACACATCATTTTCTGCAATAAAATGTTATTTTAAAAATAACTATTCTATGATAGAATATTATTTTATTAATAACTATTTAATTTGTTTCTTCTGTAACAACAAAAAAGTTATTTTATTAATAACTATTTTAATTTGTTTATAATGAACAATTTACAAAGTTGAAATTACAAAGACAAATTGTAATTTTGGATATTATATGGCTGGGTAGTTTTTTTTGGGTGTGTGTGTGTCAAATTTTTTAAATGAAATAAAAGTTTTAAATTTAAAACTACATATTATTAACAAATTGAAATATAGTAAATTCTTTTACTATAAACATAAAATATATACTTGAGATAGTAAATTCAACAATAATGTTAATGCTATATTTATTTTTGGTAAGAAAACAAAATATTTGATAACATTAGAAGCTTATCTCTGATAGCATTCACATATTGTAAGAGATAATGTATCAAATCAAAAATATAAAACCTGAAAGTGATTTGCTAAAAATTCAAGCAAATAAGAAAAAGTATGTAAATGTGAAATATTTTTCTGATATTTTTCATTATCTATGACAAACTACTGAAATCTGATACAACTTAATCCAAGAGATTCCATTAACTTAATTCATATTTTGAAAATTGGATATAACTTTTTTTGGTAATTATAACGTAATCGGGCTTGGCCACTTGATGGCGTTGTTGGCAGTCAAAAACAATACAATATAATGTTCGGGGCCGCATTATATTTTTAAATTGAATCGCTGTTTTTTTTTTTTGGTTATTAATTTATTGATTGCTATAACTTTTTTTTCATGCCTTTTTATTAAAAAAGTTGTTTAATTTTAATTTTGTATTTAGTAAATGACAACCTTTTTTTTTATTTTTAAATCGCTGTTTTTGGACAAAGCTGCTACTCTGCGATGTCTATTTAGCGATGTCTTTTGCTTAATTATTGGTAAACGACAACCTTTTTTTTATTTTTAAATCGCTGTTTTTGGACAAAGCTGCTACTCTGAGATGTCTATTTAGCGATGTCTTTCGCTTAATTATTGCTTTTTACATAACAAAACAACTGTGTAGGGTTAGTTTTAGGGTTAGGTTTAGGGTTAGTTTTAGGGTTAGTTTAGGATTAATTAGGGTTAGTTTTAGGGTTAGTTTAGGGTTAGGTTTAGGTTTAGGGTTAGTTTTAGGGTTAGTGTTCTGTTGTTTGTAATGCTAAAATAAAAGATATCAAAATCGTAATCGTAGTTGGACAAAAGAAAGAAACTCAAACTTTTTTAAACAACAACAAACACATATAAATGTCTTATTTACTTATTAGACATGTTTATAATATGTGCTTTCTATGAAATTTACAAAAAATCGTGTATATTTTTATTGGACAGCAGAAATACTCAGCTTCTGTTGTCGGCAACTGCAGAAAAAGTTGATCGCCATCCATTTTATCAACTACGTGGTATTTCACGTGAAAATGAGATTTCACATGCGATATCGGCTGAATTCTTTTTTACCTACCCTCGGCAAGCTTTTACACCTTACACATTCTCTAAACAAGGGTGTGGCCATTTAGAAAATTACTATAAATTCATGTTTATTAAATAAATTATAAATACAAATATTGTGTAACGTATATTGTAAAAATTTGACTAATCCAACTAAACACACATATATATCAAACTGTAAATGAAAGATAAGTGTGTTGATTCACAATAACTGTCGCGAAGCAGAAATAGGCCGTATTATTTCTGCATTATGCATCACAAACGGCCTTCTAATGGCTAAGACAAACATGTTTTCTATAGCCGTAAGTCAGGCCTTGTAAACGGCATTTTTAAGCGTTTTGGAAAGCCAGAACGCCATCAAGTGGCCAAGCCCGATTACGTTATAAGTACCAATAATTTGTATATATATGTTATTATACTTTGATTTACAAGTGTCAAACAATATTGTATATACAATTTTGACAATATTTATTTCAAATATTATATTAATGATTATTATTAATTATTTATTAAATTAGAGATTATCTGTAACTCAGATATAAACTTTGAATAACAATTTAATAACTCAGCTTCAACTCTCTTTTTCTATGCATGTATGTTTGTGTTAGGAATAATCTCTAATTTAATAAGTGATTAGTAATAATCATTAATTAATGTATCTGAAGTGAATTTGTGACAAAGTTTTGATATAAATTAAAGTGTAATAATTTAATATTGATAAATACTGAACAAATGCTGACATGTAAGAGATTGAGAGCTAGGGCAATTAATGAGTGCTGTTTAGCATGAAATACACCTTAAAAATAATCATTTTTAGTATCTTTACTCATATTTTTCAAGAATATTAATGTAGGGGAGTGTTGTTTTAATAAAGATAATTTATATTTTTAGAGTTATTTTCATATAATTTAAGAAGTGTATCATAATAGCAGGGTTGGCAAACTCAATGAATAAAAGTTTCTGCATAATTTCACAATTGAATTTTAAAAAAAGTACAGTGTGGTTACTCAAATCATTCTGCTTTGTTGATGCTTGAGTGTCCATTTAACCTGAGCAACTGATCGTATGATTGTTATTATTCATGAATATATTTTTGAACATATATCAATTTTTTTATTATTTTTTTTTTCAGTATTAAAATGGCTTTGTTGTTTTTCTTATGACATCTAAGTATTCTAAAAGAAATGCTGTTTTCTTTTCAAATAATTGGAGAGGAATGGAAGGTCCACTACATATATATTATTTTTGTGATCTTAAGAAAGTCTGTTTAGCTTTCATATTAAGATTAAATGTTCTCAATTTTATTGATTTTTTTTTAAAAATAAAGGTGTCTTGCAAGCATTGTTGCAAGGAAATCAAGTTGTATATCACGTGACTTTAATAAACTTGTATTACAAATGTTATATAATGAGCATGCCAATAGTTCTTAACAAGCTTTTCAGAATATCCCTGTCCCCAGACTGAGTTCATGCTTTTGGCATTCTTCAGTGAGGCACTAGGATATTCAAGCATTAGATTTAAAATACCAGGTCAAACCCAGCCCTTTATCCAATATTTAACTATTAAGTAGAAAATCTGAAAATTTCAGACATCCATATATCTTCAAATCCATCTATCTATTTTAAATAGCCATATGGGACTGAAATAAGTTCAGATATACCATATATTAATAACTTTGACAATATAAAATTGCCAAAGCCTCAAGAGCAAAACAATAAAACAAGTTGCCCTGGATTGTTTTATTGTTTTGTGGATGCGATATTCTTTATATATTTTCTCCGGTTAGCATTATGTGATGGATGTATATATATATTTAAATTTAATATAGATGTAAACTTTCTGATGGGAAAGTCTTAATTTTAATTGGGATGTAAGAATTGGGATGTATCTCTACACTTATAGTTATAATGTTCAGCTACTAACTCTCACATAGTAATGAGAATGACTGATCAAAAGAGAGCTTTTTGATTAGTAGTAGCTTAGAAAGATTTGCTATTGTTTTCATTCAGCCTGCAGAACTGATCTTATTGATTGCTGCATATCAATATATGTTGGCTGTGGATTGAACTTCATATATATATAATGGTGATTCCATTTACTAATTAATTTACATATATATATATATTGGCTGAATCAAAATTATGACTATTTAGAGCATATGTTTATATTTCTCTAACAGTGGTTTAATGTGTTTGTAGTGTGATAGATTCCAGAGTTCAAGATCAATGGACATTTGGCTTGCTCTTTTGATGCATGAATTTCGTGTTCAAATTTCTTACAAATTTCTAATTAATTAGCCATTTGATTTTCTTTTTATAGCTCATTATCAGAAAACTTGTAAATGGAAGATTTTATTTAAATATAAAAGTAGTAACATCTCAACATCTCTTTTCTGTCTGCATAAAAATTGTAATAGCATGGGAAAAAAAGACTTTATATAGGGGAATAAGGAAATACTAATAAACACAGGTTTTTAACTGAATGTGAGAAGAGTGAGGCATCAGCATATCATCAACAAATAAATACAATTAAGTATAAGTAATAATATGGTAGAGTAATAGTCATAGTATAACCTGCAATAATTAACAAGACCCTTTGAGACTGAATTTAAAAGAGACATAATGTAAAATTCTTAGACTCGTCATCATCTAGCCAACTTGGAACATAATATTATAAAAGCAATCATTAATATTTAAACTGCATACACAAGTCATTAAGCGCAGTTAAAAAAATAAGTACATCCTTTCTCACATTTACATGAACACAATATGTAATGCCATATTAGTATCCGAATATCACACCTCCTGAGCAACAAGTCATACTGATAACATAGATCTAAAATAAAGATAACAAAAAGCATATTAAATAATGCTGGTATTATTATATCAATGCTGATCATCATCAAATGCTCATTTATATATTAGTACTATAAGTGTACTGGCCATCAATGAACTAGTAATTATTATAAAGTCTGTAAAGTGAAGTGACTAGGTTTTAAAGATGACCTTCATTACATTTGCATCATCTAACATATTCCATATACTTTTAATCCAAAGCTAGTTTTAGGATCACAAGGATTCTGGTGACTGTGAACAAGAGAAAATGCACACAATATCTAAAACTATAATTTCTCCTCACAAAAGTAAAAATTTTATTTTCATAGAATATTTCAATTCTTATAGATCAGGGATAGCTTATTTTTAATATATTAGGGATTAAATTTAGTGCACATGGGACCTGATTATAAAAATAAAAAGTTTACTGTAATTAAAAAACAATTTTTATTAATATCCAGGAAGAAAAAATTATAACAAAAAATTCAAATTCAGTAAGTCAAACTAAAAAAAGTTTTTTGCATTATGTACTTTTTAAATACATGTTTGATATTTATTTAATCTTGAACTTATCTAAAATCAGAATGGGTCCATAAAATAATTTTTAATTTTTATTTTATAATTGAATTCTTACTTTGGTGAGTTGTGATTTGTTCTTCTATTATAAGATTTCAATTTTGATTTTTATGAAAATTATTTTCATCCATAAAATTGATAGCAAAACAATTTTAAATGACCTTCTGTTTTCATGAATAAATTTAACTCCAAACATTAAAAGTCTGATGACAATTCCGAATTTTTATTAACATGTTTTTTTTCTTTCTATAGTACACTATTATATTATGAAAAATAAACTATATATTCTTTATTTTAATTTATACAAAAATTGAAAAATAGTTAAAAATTATATGGGGCATCCCATCTTATGAATGAAAAAAAAATGGTGCTTAAACTGTAAAATATTGGCCACATCTGTTCTAGATAATTATTTATTTAACAGTTCCTTATCTCAACATTCACCATGGTTTTTTACTGCCATAAAATCTTTCTAGATGTAAAATACTTTTTAGAAAATTAGTTTTTTATTATTTACTATATTAACATATTCCATTGTTTTCATATACACTGTCATATTAGTTCCTTTTTTTTTTTTTTTCAAGATATAATAGTTGAAATACACAGGCTTATATATACCTGTGACTATATATGTAATAGACAGGGTATGAGCACAGATTTTCACATGACCCACCTCTCTCCACACTATCTCATAACACTAATCTCGGCCTCAGGGTGGCCTTTGAGCGTTCCATCTTCAGATTTTCAATTGGATGGACAGTTGAAGAGTTGGAGTGTGGAGTGGATTGAAGCCTGTCCATTAAAGTAGGAGGATTTGCTATCTTAATATATATCTGAGCACTTATAGCATATATGTGTAGAGATGGTAATCTGGACCAACTGATGATTGCTAGTTTAGCATGAAATACGTATATTGGTGATTATTTATCTTTTCAACATATGTGTGTTCAAGTGTATCAGTGTTATGAGATAGTGTGGAGAGAGGTGGGTCATGTGAAAATCTGTGCTCATACCCTGTCTATTTTTCAAGATATGTAAAAATGATTTCTCTATAGATGGAGTAAAAACTTCTATGTATAAAAAGGCATACCTTTAAAAGCTTTGTTACTCTCTTTTTTTGAAACTTTGTTATCTATTCTATTTTTTCCTACCCATTAATGAAAATAATTAACAAGGAAAATTAAAAGCAAATTAAAATGTTTGGAAGAATATAATACATAAATGAAAATAGATTAGTAAAAATGATGTTTAATTGGATTATGTGGAGAGGAAGATACTGTAGATTACAAAAGTTTTACAATATGCAAAGTCAGTAAAAGATGTTATTTCTATATATTTATATAAAAAGTAGGATAAGTGTGTATAAAATATATTATAGTTTATATTTATGAGAATTGGAAAAATAGGATAAACTGGTTTAAAAAATTAATTAATTAATTAATGAAAATCACAAATAAATAAAAAAATAGATTGAAGTTACATAACAATAATATATATTGTACCAGTCGGATTTGTATGTTCATTCAACAAGACCCAGAATCTGAGCAAAAATACCTCAAATCCAGTCATGCTCGAAATACACAGGTCAGGAGCAATCATAGATTCTAACCTATTTGCCCATTCCCCAAATCTATAACACTATGAACAACATCTCTGGTGATACAGATGAATTTAAATCATTTCAGTCCTGGAGACACAGCGGAGAGACATGATATCTTGAGACTATTGATGACTAACTAGCTAGATAGTGATACAGACTAACTATTAAATAACATTTAAGATGTTCAGATTAAGTAATAAAAGAATTGATAGATGGCACAAGTGAGATAACTAAGCAAAGAACTTATGGTAAAATAAAATTATATGTGATGAGCATGGTCTTAGGTAATCCAGGAAGAATGAATTATTCTATAATGAAATGTTATATAAAACTAGGGTAAATTAAATAATGTTCGCTTAATAATTTAACAATATTAGTACTATATTGGAATTGAGATGAATAAGTAATTAATCACCACTGAAATGTACATAAATAATTAAGTTATTGTTGTTTACAATTATAGTCAGATAGATATATGTGATCAAGATATGATAGATGCTACTTCTATCATACATGAAACATATATATATATAATAATAATAATAATAATAATAATAATAATAATAATAATCATCATCATCATCATCATCATCAAAATCAATGCTGTTTCTAGAATTTGTAGATTATCCATATGAGAGACAGTAAGATAATTTACAATAAGCATAATAGGAATATGTTGCCACTTGCATATTTTATATAACAAGCTTTTATTTATCTATAACTTTATGGGGTTGATCAATATTAAATAGAAAGTAAAGAATTATTAACACACTTGTGAATGATTCATTTTAAAGGGTAGATAGCTTAATGCAAGCTTGGTCGCGACATTCTAAATATAAATAAATTAATGACTAACGAATGGTTTAGAATTTTCACAGCATTATGTCTTAGAGCTATTAAATAGGCATGAATCCAAAATATGAACAAATGGCAGTGCTAGCATGGATGGCAGTAAGAAAAGGATTCAGTCCATTTTGGCCGATGAGACACTTCATCATTTTATTTAAGAAAGGAGTATGTCCACAATTCTGGTGGATCCATATCTCAAGATGGGGTAAGTAGGAAGATGCAATGGGCCAGTTATCCTGAGTCATCCCTCGCAGAGCATTCTCTACTCTAACCAATGATCCTAGGTTATAGACATATACCCCGACTAGAATTAAATACAATGAAAGGGTTAGATTTGGAGTTCCTGACAATCCCCAAAATGACAAAGCAAAATATAAATCAAAAATAACATTGGCATCTGCTAGTAATGCTGAGATAAGTGAATATGTTACTAGTGACGATATGAATTAAAGCCTAAATTAAATCTAATATCATGCGTAATAGCATGAACAGTTAATAAACCATGTTATAAAAATAACTTATTTAAATAACTACATGAATGTCATAATAATAAGATGAGTGTGTTATC
Organism: Epiperipatus broadwayi; assembly: GCA_028023455.1. NCBI lineage: Eukaryota > Metazoa > Onychophora > Udeonychophora > Euonychophora > Peripatidae > Epiperipatus > Epiperipatus broadwayi. The sequence goes on from JAQFVV010012497.1 coordinate 1,296,185, forward strand.
CCTTCTTTAAACAAGTCCCATTTACATTGAAGTAAGCAACATGATATTATAATAAATAACATGCTCATAGGGCAAATAAGTAGTGATTTTATTATAATCACAGAACTGATGGTCATTAAATTAATGTATAATATTTAAAATATGATTTAGTTGATAGCGTTTAATAACTAACAAAAAATGATTATCATAAATAAAGATAGCAGCATTATGTGATGTGCCATTAAACATATACATTTTTTAAATCATTTTTCAACCTAGCAAGTGAGTACTTTTATAATGAAATTTAAATAAATTAACCCCCACCCCCCAAAGCTGGGAGTTCTTATATAAATAGACATACTCGTGAGATTGGCATATCAATTTAAAGTTAAATCAAAATACATAAACATGAAATAATATTAATTAAGAAAACATACTACACTCGAGTAAAGAAAGAAAGAAAGAAAAGTGTAAAACATATGAAAGACATTACATATTGATTTAATAGTGTTATAGAGAGTCATAAAACAAATGATTAAAATAGAGATATAACTGGCATTACATTGCCAGTATTAAATAGACAAAGAATTACATTATGAAATTAAATAAGGTAAATAAATAATTGAAATAGAATTAGTGAGATCTTTAGGTGGCATTGAATAGTTACCTCCTGATGTTGTGTGGGTTGGTCGCTTGGATGAGTCCGTATTCTTGTGAAGCAGTTCATGTTCAAACACGGGTAGCACTTATTTCACTATTTAGCAAGTAGCATTTCCTTTATAAATTACTTTCTACATTTAATTAGGCAGTCCATCAGTTTATGGTTATTGAATGGCATTGTAGCACGGAGATGATCTTGGAAAGATCGGGAAAAGGTGAACTTGGCCCCTTTACTCGACGGTCATAATGTCAAAATTTTGAGTGATGTGGATTCAGTTAGCCGCTTCTCTTAGAAAATAACATACTCCTTGCTGTATTAAATTTAGCTCTATTTATACTCATTTGCATTATTTTAGGAATGCTTTTAGAAAATCACTTGAGGCAATGCAGATACCAACTTGCCTCATATGATCTCTATCAGCAGGAAATGTGTCTTTGTCTTTACGTAGTAGAAGATATACAATTTCTTGATAAGTCCTCGAATGTATTGTTCGAACCTATTTTCTAGTTGAGAAATAGATTTGAATAAAATATAATTTCCATTAACTATTTGTAACTAAAATTAATTGAATAGAGTGATTTTTGTTAAATTTTACTAATGAATTGCTCTATTGGTCACTAAACTTACATTCTCTAATTGTCTTCTAGAACCTTCTTAAATATTGCATCAGAATCTATGGCAATTTTATATTAAATAATATTATTAAATGAATAAAATATTAAATAATATTTTTATAAAGTGCAGACGGTATTGAAAATTAAATTGAGAGAGTGCAAACTTCTCAAGCGCTTGTGACTATTAGTAACCAATCAGATCTTAAGCACTAGGATAGAGAATTTAACAAGAAAAGAGTGGTTCCCACTCTCTCAATTTAATTTTCAATACCGTCTGCGCTTTATAAAAATATTATTTACATATATTGCTGCAAAGTTATAACATCGAAAAACTACTGTGTAATAAATCGAAAGATTTCACGCTGTATGTTTATTAATTTGAACTCAGTCAATTAAGTGTGATGATATTTAAGATTCACGCTCTCAGATATATGTACTTTGGACTGGCTTGGATATATAGAAAGACAAGTAAAGAAGCTACAATTAATTCTATAAGTTTTATAATTAAAATACATATTTAAAATTATTATTGGAGGCCGGGAAGAGTTACATGTATCTGTGGTTTGACTCACTATATTATCCAGGCACATGGCTGATGTGTTTGAACTTTACTTGTTGGTTAGTATTGTGATTATACAATGAAGCATAAATCTGGTTTCACAGATTTATTGCTTCAATATATTTATATATATAAAGCATGAAAAAATATATAATAACAATGGAGGGAGTTTACTTTTATTTGAAGCAAAAACAGAAATATTGGAATATGGAGAAAAGAAGGAAAAAATGGAATAAGAATTAAACTGTAAATAAGACTTATGTAGACATAAGAGATAGAACATAGAATATTTAATTTTTGAATGCAGGATGTTAAAACAGGAACAAGTTAAGTTGTGGAAAGTTGGGGAAATGTAAAACTAGAGAAAAGAGGTAGAAATTTTTTTTCTTTTCTAGAAACATAATGAAATAATTTTAAAGTTGATAAAAAATTTCTTTTTTTGAGAAAGAAAAAAAAGAGTGAATGTGCTAATGTTTGTTGAATGATTTTGTAATAGAAGATTGTAAAGGATTAACCACTTCAACATTCACTTTCAGAGAATAGACGAGTCTTGTAATTTTTAGTTTGGTATAGATATATTCAAAGAACCATAGATTTTCATTATTATTTATATATATATTACAAAACAAAAACTCTTTTAGTTTACTATTGATGATAGTTGTATGTAAATCTTGTCAAAATTCATTTAATTATAACCTTATTCTGTACTTTCATAATTTGCTGTCTTTAATCAGGAGTTCTTCAAGATGAAGTTTAGTTTCACATATTAATGCATCATACTTATAGAGTGGACCAACCATGAATCTATCATTGAAGAATTATGGTTTAAAAATGAGTTTCTTGCATTTCAATCAATTTTTTTAAATAGATACAACAGTAAAGACAACTGGATTTTTCTTTCTATATGTTACTGGAATCTCATCAATAGAATTTCAGAACAATTATGGTTATTATGCTCATTCACTATCCTCTAATCTATATAGGTATGAGCACACAAATTATTAAACATATAGTTAAAGTCAATGCTAAAACTATAGTGCCATAATTGAAGAACCTGGTGGAACTACATCCTGATAGTAATCTATAAATTTGCTTTATTTTAGTAATTGAACTATCTAAAATAATTCGTATGATCTCCATTTTACAAGCTTTCATCTCAGTATATAGTAATTAATTTATCTGTTCATTTCTTTATTTTTTTTTTTTGTATTTATTTTGCATATTTTTATTTTACAGAGTCACAAAAAAGATTTCAAATTACTTTTCATGTAATTTTAATATTTTTATAAACATATCAGACAGAACATCTGTTTGTTTCATTTGTTTAATAATAATAATAATAAAATATGACTAATAGTTAGCTTTGAGTGTTTGTATATTTATAAATGAAATTTTTTGCAAATGAGCCAAGACTAGCATTTAAAAATTTTTTTTAGATAGTAAGAGGACTGAAAATAAATGATATGCTTATTTAAAATGAAATTCTGTATATACATTTAATTAAAGATAAATTATGTTGTCCTTTGTCTAGGTATATGATATCTCATAAATTACATTTATCATTATTGTTGATTATCTTCAAAATGGCAGATTACATATAGCAGAAGTACCGTCTTCTGATGTCTGATTTTCTCTTCAAGTACTGACTATAATTACTTTCTTAAGATCATTCATCAGCTTTTCTTTCCTCTCTCTATCTCCCTCTTTTTTACATTATGTTAGAAGAGTGTTCAGAGACTTAAAAACAAAGAAAAATAAGAACATACTTTGAACTATTATCTAATCCAATTTTTGTCCTCTTTGTAATTTTCTCAATAGGTAATGTATTTCCACTATTTGTCATTGCCTCTATATTGCTAATCTTATTCTTCCAAATTATATTTTTCATTCTTCTTTAAATGCACATCTTTAAAACCTTTAGTCTCTTCTTCTTTTTTCTTCCATTATTCAAGTCTATTTCATATAAAATTATACTCAGATCATATTTTGTTTTAAGGTGAGAACATTGATACCTATTTTACCAATCCAGACTATCTTGTGATTTTTCATGTTCCAACCAAGAAAAGTTAGATATCATTTATCAATATTTTTTTGGATGATTAGTCGAGTTGTTTATGAAATGTCTAACTAAAAAAAATTCTAAACATGTTTAGGGAATCCATAATTGCTGAAAACATTTGACAGCTCCATGTGGATTTAAATTACACATGATGTGTCTGACACAAAAGTATACTAACATTACGACACAAGTCTGAACCGTTTAATACAAACTTGTTTCCTCAAATTTTTACAGATAGTCATATCTTTGCTAATTTCCAACAGTCAAAACAATGCTGTGCTAAAACTAGCATTAATTGTTACTATTGAATGGATTGTTTGCAGTTTTTATAATGTAGTTTATTCTAGTGTATTCTTTACATCATTAAAATGAGTAGCTGTTCAATCTTAAAGAATAGTTATATAAACCAAATACATTTATTTTTGCAAAGATTTTATCCATTAAAAGAAAAGCATAAAAACACAGTACATGATTTTTAATAAATCATTTTATTTAAAAAATCTTCTATGCCACTAATTGAAATGAATTTTTTAAACAATCAATTCATGTTTTTCTCTCAAAATTTGTATGTGAAAATTTGCTTGTAGAACTTTAATATACATGTTATATGTATGTAATGTTATCTGCATGAATGCAGGTTAAATATAGGCAAATAAGTTAACATTGATTATACAATTTCAGTTGGCCATCATTAACAGTAGCTTTCCACTGTTTCCACTTTCTAAATGAATGTTTCAGTATTTGAATTACATTGTAAACTTCTGTGATCTCTTTGTTATTCCTGTTCAACCATAAAAACATACTTGTTTTGAAATTTGTTAAAGCTAATCAAAGAAGTTGAATTTGTGAAGCATTTAACTAAAAAATAATTAAAACAAAATCAATCAGATGATTAATTATCTGGGAATTCGTAAGAAATTCAAATACCAGAAGTGACAGAAGTTGGCCACAACCCATGGATGGATCTTGACCTTCAGAATCTGCTACTCTACCATTAAAGCAAAACAAATAGGACAAAACCATTCAATTTTTTTTTGGAAATGGCAGTTGAATAAATTTGTTCTAGAATGACTTCAAGTTAATCTTTAACAATTTGATTATTTCTGATACGAAGGATGTGCTACTGATTTATTTACTTCTGGAGCATGTTATATCCAATGAATCAGGAATAAAAATTATGTGAAAATAACTAACCTCTTACTTCATCTGAGCAATTTATTAATATCCATCTCTTACAGTTTTTTTTTTTTGGTTTGCTTTGTTTCTTTAAGAAAATTGAGAAAACTTTACAGACTGTATATCCTCCTGATCTAATCTATTGTAATTACTATTAGGGTTTAACAGTTAGTTTTAAGATTTAAATACTTTCATCTGTGAAGAGAATCATGTTAGATGTTAAATTTATGATAATTAATACAATGTTTAACATATAAATATATTCATTTATCTAGAAGGGAAGTTTAAAATAGTGTAAAATGTTACAGAAACCATGAAGATAATGCCATCCTAGCCTTTGGAGTCTTTTGATTTTGGAAAGATCTCAGATCTTCCACCAGTTATCTAAAAAATTTGATATTTAATTCTCATTACTAATGAATTAATGGGTGACATCTAATATGCTGCCTTGAGTGGTTTGATACAATGGTAGAATGGCAAACTCTAGAGCTCAAGGTTCATCAATCACAGCCCAATTCTGTCATTTCTGAAGTCAAACTTTTTATAATTTTATTAGCTCAATAAGCAATTAGTGTGAAACATTCTTGAAATATCCTACCATGGGGCAAAGACTTTTCCAACAGTCTCACATAGAATATTAGTGAAATAGAAGACATTATTTACCAGACTTTCTAAATGCCTATTGTTGATGGTTCTAGAAATTATTCATCTTTATTTATCAAATACCTTTTTACTAGACAAATCTTAAGATTAGCTGGATTGATTAGAAATTAGATATCTGAAAGAAAATCTGAAGTCTGATTGAAATCTGAAAACAAATGTTAATTGGTACTCAAATCATAAAAACAACAAGGTGATGCTGTATCTTTATGATGATAATTCTTTTAAATAGCAAGAAGGGATGGAAAGAAAAAGGATTTGAGACCACATTGATGTAGGTGGCATTACTCTAAAATTAAATTATAGTGTCACCTAAATAAATATTGAGAAGAGAGATAATGGATAAAGTAAGATGATTCCTGATTGGTTGTCAAAAGATAAGTATCTTTAGAAAGTATTTGATATGAATAATGTGATCAAAAAAATTAGTGGTCTGTTATAAAGAATGTTGCAATAGACAGGTATAAAGAGGTGATGGAGAGTCTTGTGATATACAACCATGTTGAGAAATAATTAACAATGTCTCAATCTATAATTTATGTAAGCTACATGATATGCACCAATATAATGAAAAGTTTGTGAATTAAATTGTAATTTTTGATACTGTTCTGTACAATTAAGAATAGTGGTCGAATGGCAAACCCAAAAGCTAATAAAATGCCTGGATTGATTTTCAACTGAGCAAGATGGATAGAATGAAATTGCTGTGCTTAAACATTGCATGATCCTACAAGCAATTGACCATATGATAATTTTCTTATATCAAATATCTTATGCCAAGTTAATAATCAGAATTTTATTTATATGACTATTTTAATAACAAATGAGGAATTTAGGTTTTCATGCTTATCGAATTGACCATATTCTTTTTCATCCTGCTTGGTTTGATGCAATGGTAGATTGGCAAAATTTGGAGCTGAGGGTTCATGGATCATGATCCAGTTCTGTTACTTTTGACGATCAAACTTTTTACGAATTCCTGAGCAATAAAACCATTTGATTGTTGTAATAACTTTTCCAATATGCAAGTTTCTAACTTATAAATCCATTCACAAATATTTAAGAGTTCATCTTAGATAAAATGCAGAAAGCCTTTCATAATCTTCATCATTATTAAGCATGATTATTCATCATGACAGTAAGAAAAAGATTTTTATCATAATTTGTATCAAACTTTTATAATACTCATGTTATAATATTACTCAAGCTTCATAATTAAAATAGATCTATCTAACCATCCAGTTTTATAGCAAATGGATATTTAGTTAGTTTTGGCTGGAGAGTAAGAATTCAGCCAGATGCATACTAATTGATGCCTTGACTAGAAAAGTATCATAAACATTTGGGTGCATAATTGTACTCTCATTTTGCTGATATACATATTATCAATAAAAAGATAATTTTTGGCCAATATATTCTTTTATAATGTTAATTCTCTTTTTTATATGTATTTTTTTTTTTTGATTATTATTTACAGTATATTTCTAGATTACCACCACAGTAATTAATTTTTCAGTTTACTAGAGTAGTGAATTAATACCATTTGATATACCTGCCAAACTACCTGCACTCACATCTCTGACATCACCCATTTTGGATAAAAACATTATTGATTATTACTAACCATTTATTAATCTAGAGATCATAATAACATTTCCAAATATAAACATTAAACTTAATTAAAGATTAATATATTTGTTTTTTAACTGAATTTAAACACACGGAATAATTAATCTCGCTTCATTTTTTTTTGTTTACGTGCAATATATACATATACTTATCATGGCCACACCATTATATATTTTTGAAACATAGGAATATAGACATTAGAAAAAGATAAATGACCTTACTGCAATATTATAAATAAGGCAACTTATTCTATCGTCCAATAGATAGTTCTTATATGTATGAATGTCTTGCATTAAAAGAAAAAGAGCAGGTTTATTCCTTTTTTACTTTTCTGAATAGCAATTTCATATTCAGTTTTTGCTACTTTAGTATTAATACTCTATTTTGAATATCTAATTTTTTTAATTTTTTCCATTTTTAATCATATCTACTCATTTTATTTTTTTTTATTCTGTCATAAAACTATCAATCGCAATCTGATCCCAATATTTTAAAGCATGAAGGTCTCAATATTTTTACTCTCACTTTTTACCTTATCCCACTAATTTTTTTCACTTGTTTAAATTACTAAGGTTTTTTTTTTCTATTAATTTTATTTTACAACTTCATTTCCCAAATATCTGAAAGCATTTTTTATACACTTATTAATAACTAGTAGATGCCTTGTATGGTTTAGATTCTTTGTGGTTTGGTGTACTAGTGACTCTGGAGTTTAAGATCTAAGAATCATTTCCAGATCTGTCACTTTTACTGCTTGATATGATCATTCAAATATTTTTTTATTAATGGATACTCTTTGATGGTTATTCTTTCTTTTTTTATTTTAATTTAGTCAAATATAGCAAGTAAAATTTTTTTTTATTTTTTAGATAATATTTACCATATCTAGTTGTAATATTTTTTATTTACTGATTATATCACTTATATAAAAATGTATACTGGTTTTCACTCTTTCCTCAAACAATCCTTTATAAAATACATATGTATGTTTTTTCTTCTTTTATTTTGTCTTGCTTTCTTTTGTTTTATTATTATCTCGTTGTCTCATTAATATTATTGACATGATGGAGATGTTGAGTATGTCTCACTAATATTATTTACATAATGATAGCAATATTGAATATGACAATAATTCATCACAATTGTGTCAATGGCAAAACATTTCAGTGGGGAGAAAGCAATAGTGAAAGACTTTTATATTATAGGTTGAAAACTTTATAAATAGGCATAATGCTATTATTCATTAGAAAAGCAGGAGTTAATATTGATGTAATAAGATCTGTGTATACGGCTAAATTATTCTAGCAAATCATTTAGATTTAAACAAAGATATACAGCCTTTTATATATATGTCAAATATGTTGAACAGGAAGCAAACCTGGGCCAGCTGTTTGGAAGGCAGCTATGCTAACCACTAGGCCACCAATGTTTGACTAACGATATACAGCTTGATGAAGTTAAAATAGCTACCTTGTAAAGAAGATAGGAAAGACTGCAATAATTATTATGGAATGTTATTGTCATTCATTACACCAAAAGTATTTTTAAGGATTTTGTTTAATAAGTTGCTTCCAGCTATAGATAAATGAGAAACAGAATTCAAGAAATATTGTAGATATTGTTTTTGTTTTTAGATATATCTTTTTTTTTTATTTGATCAAAGTATATCATTCAATTAATTGAAAAGATTTACAAAATTTATTTATATTATGTAGTCTTTCGACATTGGTTTGAAAAGAAATGTTATTACTTAATTGCAGAAAATCTGAGGCATTTGAAATGAACGCCATTGTAAACAGGGATATATATTAGTTCCATTTCTGTTTGCCATTTTTATGGCAGTGATTTTTATAACAGTTTATATGCTACTTCAAGCTGTTATTTGGAAATTTTTAATTTGAATTGATTAAAAGCAAAACAAGAATTTCATCTTTTAGATTTATAGTCTGCTAATGATTATAATATTCAGCTTGAGAATGTAGATCAATTTAAATACTTTAATAGATTTTTAGATGAAATAATGAACTTAAAAGTAGAGGTGCAATGTAAACAACAACATATTATTTTATCGTAGTGATACAATTATAACAATTATATCAATTAAATTAGTTGTTTATAGGACTATTATTTTGCTAAATTTATTACATGAAAATGTGACACATTGATATATCATGCTAATGAAACTGCCTAATATTCTGAATAGCAAGATTGTAAAATCATTTGCTATATTCTTTAGCTTTCTGAATGTGATAATACTGAATCTACTATAATGATAACATTTTCTTTATTCCATTGGAAACATGAAGTGAATGAAAATAACAGACTTTCTGAAAAAGTGTTTTACAGTGAATTTGAGTATGGTTTTTGTGGAAGAAGACAACTATATATGTTTATTTTATAAAGATTTTGATTACTTTTATTGGGATGATTTGAATGAGGATAAAACATATTGGAAAATTATAATTAAGTAAGATGATGAAGTTCATTAGAAAGACATCTACTGCAGAAGTTAAAAAATAATGTAATAAAATGTCAAATAATTAGACTAAAGACTAGCATGTGGCATATGGGAGTGCATTTTCATTTCTAATCAGTTTGTATAGTTACAACAAAATTTGTCTTTAACTTGTTCCCCCTCCCTTTTTTTTCTTTTAGAATTAGAATCGCCATATCTTTTTAGAATGATTGTTCCTATTGATGATAATAATTAAATTATTTATTATGTAAGAAGATTTTATTTACATGTACAATTGTGTTTAATTACTATCTATCTATAGATGTATAGTTACAATATATATTTTGTATACATATATGGTTATATAAATGTATATATATGGTTATAAATATAGGGGATTTGAACTCAGAATTTCAAACACCCATCAACTGTCTACACTATCTCATACAACTGATATACATGACCACACACATGTGTGTGGTCATGTATATCAGTTGTATGAGATAGTGTGAATAGTTGGTAGGTGCTTGAAAGTCTGAGTTCAAATCTCCTATATTTATAAGTAAGCTCCAGGTTTGTGAAGAGTGCTTGGTTTTCAAATATTTATATATGGTTATATAAATGTGATTTCGAGTAAGGATTTTTTCTTTGGCTATCACTGTTAATCTGTGCCTAATTATCACTCAAACAAAATGAATCTTACTTTTTTGAAATTCCAAGAACTTAAAATACAAGTTTAAATACAAGTTATTTTTTTAGTGTGATATTCAGAGAAATCGTCACTCTCGACACTTTTGATTGTATGAAATTGCTAACTCTTGACAGTTAATTGACTGGCTTAATTAAGGTCCATATAATATTTTTTTCATACAAATAAAGTAGTATCCACTTGGCAATATAGGTCATTTATTAAATATTTTGTTTTATTCTGCATATTTTGTTTTTATATTAATAATTTGTGTGTGTGTGTGTGTGTGTGTGTTATGATGAATCAGTATTGTATTAAGTTTAGAAATTTAAATTAATTTTTTTTTCTCCAAATTTTTATTAGGGATAACAGTTTAGGGTTTGCACCTTGATAACAAATTGCTCTTGACACATCTCTAGTAAATTATATATAAATAATTGTGAATCTAACTAAGATAATCCATTTTTGTGACTCATTAATGAATATGTATATATATAAAGACTGAAGAGATAAAGGTAAAATTTAAAATTAGCAGAATTTCTACTTCTATATACCTTTTTATTTGACTCAAGAAAAAGCAGGTGACACTGATTGAGTGGTATCTGAAAGTGAAATACTTGTGGTCTATTAAAAGTATGATAAAAGTGATTGATAGAACTCTGTAAAGTCTTGTAAAGGTCAACTGTAGATAAGGTTAAAGAGCAAGAAGATAAAAGTTAAAATAGATAAATGATTTTATTGTGATAAAAAAGGAAATTTGTGGATGAATAAGCTTGCAAAAAAAAAAAAAAAAAATCGAAATGAGAAAGAGAAGCAATTAAGAGCAACAATAGAAATGAAATCTGTATTATATCTTTTGTTATTACACGATATATATTATTCTTTTATAAAAGGAAAAAAGATATTTTTATATTATGTATTTTTATCTGTCTCTTTTTAAATGTTAATTGAAATAATCAAAATTTTTTATTATATTAATTAACGTAGATAAACACCCTTTATTAATTAATTAACCCACTTTAGGCGAAGTTGTCTTCAAAAACTTGTTCTCCTCAAAGAGGAATATTGAAAGAGAAAACATTACACCCTTTATTAATTAATCCACTTTAGGGCAAAGTTATCTTCAATAACCCCTTCTCCTCAAAGAGGAATATTGAAAGAGAAAGCATTACACATCAGGCTTGCAAACTGATTGATGACATAGATTTTGGACTCTTTTCAGTCTTGAATTTATTCTATGACTAAAAGCAACCATTTAATTCCAATAATTGATTGGGTATCTGGGTTGGCTCAGGCACCCAATTGTTTGGAATTTCAAAAAAATTCAAATTTTTACTTACTCTAGATTTGAATCCAAGCCAAAGATATAATAGATCCATAATATCTTGTAAATTTATAATTCATAATTTTTATTAAACAATAACTTTTAAATAATCTATTGAAGATCAAAGTCTCTTCACAAATATTAAAAGTATAGAAATAGACACTTGACTGTGCTAGTTTAATGTTTATTGGTAAACATTTTATGATTTTCTTTTATTCTTAGATAAATATTTACTAATTTAATAGTGAATGGTTAATAGGGTCAGATGAAAAAAAAGCTTGTATTTACTCTGGGATTTTATATCCTGAAAAATTTCTGACTTCACTTAGAATTTGTTTTCTAGGTCACGGCATGACATTTGCATACCAAGAGGTCTTTTATATATTTTCAATTTTATCCCCCCCCCCCAATGTGGTTTGTTAGAATGAGTCAAGGTCCATGGATCACAGCCATGTCTTGTCATTTGTGGTACTTAAATTTTTTTATGGTTTCCTGATCAATAAACTGTTTGATTATTATTATTTCTTAGAAATCAGTTAAGCTGAAAATGTAGTTTAAGAATTTAAAAATGTATTGAAACAAGCTCATGATAAAGCAATATTACTTTAATCACTGTAGGAATTGGCTGTTATTTATAATAATTTTTGTTAATACAGTCAGATGGCTAAATATTATATACTCATTCATTTGATAAATAGGCAGTTGATAGGGAATTGCATTTGGAATGTAAACTTAAACTAACCTAAACAGTTACGTGAATGTTAATATACTTGGATTTATAGTTTTTCAATTCTGCAAATACTTCAATAGCTGGTTTTTTAGTATTGGTTTGTGTAAATCCTTCTACCAGGATAATGTTCATGGTTGTGATAAATTAGGATATCTTTTTAAATAAAAAAATAGATTTAAATTACACAATATTATGAATACTATCTATTTTTTTTTTTTTTTGTGATTCTATTATGTTTTTGAAGCAGTTGAAGCTTTCTGATATTATACAAAAATTTCTGATTGTATCCATATTTACAAAAGAATGTGAAAATTTATATTTAGAATAAACACCTTTTATAAACAAGGTGTATATCTCCTGCTTATCTAGACTTCTTTACAAAACTGATTTTTTAATTTTAATCTAAGAATAAATGTCATCCATGTTTTGCACAATTTGATGTAATGGTAAAATGGTAGACTCTGGAACTTAAAGGCATGGATTCCTAGTCCTGTTAATTCCATTGGATGAATTTTTTACAAATACCCGAGCAATAAACTATTTTATTATTTATTTAATATTAGCCATACATCTTTTAATGTCTATATCAGACCACAGATAAAGGTGGTACCACCTTTATTGTTGAAGGAGGTTGCCTTGACTACAGATTGAGATTGTTGGTATCTTAAAGGTTGATTGTTACAATATTACCCATATTTGCATAACATTTTTGAAGTCTTCTGAAGATTGTTTTGTATTTTATATTTGCTCTTACTGACTTGTTATTGTTTAATAATATGACAGGCAGCCCTACATATTGTGTAATTTATATATTCAGGTTTCAAGAGCTTACAATATTTTCTAAGGTTTAAAAAGGTGAGTGAACAGTTTGTTGCTTATCAAGTCAAGTCGAGTGTTTATAGATTGAACTCAGAATCCAGCATTATCATTGTGCTAAACCAATAGGGCTTTTTAAATATCTTTAAGAAGATAGTGGAATTCTTGAATCCTTTCTTATTAAATATTCATGTTTTTAATTGATGATTGAAAAAATAATTTGCTGAATAGAAGACATTTAGTGTTAAATTTTTAGTTCTATAATGATCTTATTTTTAATCTGATATAGACATGCTTCTTAGTTATTTTCTTGATATCATTTCATCTCTTAGTGAAAAGTCAAATATTTATTTGAATTCTTAAATAAAACTATAAAATCTTATGATCTTTTTTCTTGTTAAAGCAATTTGATTACATATTTTTATTTCATATGAGATTTATTGTTATATCTAAACTAAGGGTAATATTTACATCTAACAATCAATTTTTTTTTATTTTTTGAGATTTAATCATATGATTGGTGTAAAAAAGTGTATTAATAAATAAATAATCAAATGTAACAGTCAGAAAACGTGTGACTCGTAAACATAGTGCAGAATTCGACCACCACACATAACAGCAGCACCATCGAGGTAGCAAAACCGCTTGTGGTACTGAGTTTGAACATAGTTTATTGGTTCCACAATACAATCCACGAAACAACGCATCTGATGCGACATTAGTAAATATTTCTTTAGGCACGGTGGTCAGGGATATGCAAGAGATTCATGATTTTATTCTCGAGTTAGCCAATAATCAAACTAATATTAATTAAACATTCATATTTACATAATCGAGGAAATATTATATAGAATGGGTATCGGACAAATGAAACGTAACTGCAGACGTATAGTTAAAACTATTTATTAACACATTTTAATAAGAAAATCATTTACTAATAATATTTTATGGATTCAAAGCTTCAGTAGCGGGATTTGCGACATGATTATATTTTAAAGAATACATTTATTTATTTAGACATTATTTTATATTGAGGACTTCAGTAGCGGTATTTCCGATACTGTAATGTTTACAAAAGGAATTCATTTATTTGAAGGCGTAATCTAGCTACCTAAAATTCTCAAGTAAGTATTTCTAATGCATGCCTGGAGGGATTTATATCTTTGCAATGCAGGACTCTAAAGTAAGATTTAAGAGTAGCGGCGGACATATATTTATTTAATTAACATATTTATTTATCACTAAGGGCAAACATTTATTTGAGAGTGGCTTATGAAGATAATGCTGAGGCGGAGTGATATATAGAATAATAAAATTAAGTAAAGGAACATGTGGTACGCTTTAGAAAGGCGATATGGAATGGCAGTATATCGAAACTGCAATGCCGTGAATGAGTTTATAAGAATGTCGGGCTGGTCTCTGCCATCGGCCCGACGAAGTAAGGTGTCACATAAGCATAACCAGGGACAAGCGGTCCGTGTCGCAGTTTGCCGGCTGGCTGCATGACATTGTCAAGTCCTACGGGAGCACCCATTATGCCCGCTTGTGTAGGACGACTGGGGTTAATTTCAACCCTGAAGAATCCGGAAATTTCACGGCGGAATGGGTCATCGCATCTCTAAAACGTAACACATGTATAATGTATAAACGATTATGATGAGATTTAAATAGATTTCTAACTCGGCCCTACATTATCAACATTTACTAAAGAACGTTGGCGAATCTCAAAGAAATGTAATTTTCTAGAATTATTCATTAAGATTTAATAAATACAAAACATATATAAACTGGGAGTTATTACAACTAATATGCCAGCCATTTGCGAAGTAGTAGACCCTGCATTACAATAAATGATGCACTGAATGCGTGTCGATTTATATGAAAGTTAAGTTATTTAGGAAAGTAAATATTAATGAAAATTTGACACGCATTCATTGTTTTAAGCGATCATAGATTTAAACTTTGAAAATTGAGACAATTATGAGCATGCAATAATTAAATAATAACTATAGATAAAAATGTAGATTATAGAAATACGCACCCAAGAAAGATAGAGTGAGGTAAGCTAGATTATTAGAGAAATTTACACATTAAGTTAATTATTCAGTTTTAGTTATACATATGGTAGTTTTTACATTTTATAATTTAGATAAGTAGTATGAAGAAGAGCTATAGCATATTATTAGAGTACTCTAGAGTTTGAACACAGACAGGTACCTGTTTTATAAGAAGTTTTCTGATTCCATTAGTTTAGCAGCAAAAAGTTCACGATTGGCAATTCTTTCTTGTTTTTAGATATTTCATTTACTTTCACAGCAGCAGCAGCTTTCTCATTTATTTCAGGCAGCAGATCTTCATGGTGAATTTATGACGGGCAATGGAAAGTTTGGCATCCTATAGGCCATCTCCCGATGGAGAATAATCTAGGTGTTTTACTCGGTCATACCTTGGCAGGAACAATTTATTTTTATATTTTGGAGACTCTCAGTGATCGAGAGCAAAGCTAAAGTTTTAGTGAATGTCTCCAGCAAGTCTAAGATGGCCTCTTTTCTTATCTTGATCTCCCACATTTTTGTTAAGGTATTTTTAGGTTCTACTTAATCTGCCTGAGGATAATCAATGCATTTTGTTGGTTTTAATTAAAGAAAGCTGCCGTTCTATTGTTTACATTTTACATTTACTAATTACATTTTGGGGAATTTTTCTTTAATTAATCTATTATCTAACACTGACTGATGCTTTTAAATTTCAAAGACAAAAAGGGAACATAAGATTATTTTAACTTTTAATTAAATATTACATCAGATTTTTTTAGAATTATTATTAAACGAAATTTAAACAAAGCATTAAATACGAACTTTATAATCCAAAATAAATGATTAAAATTATACAAAATTATATAACTAAAAGAAATCTAAATTATATTATTTTATCCCTATTTATTGCCTTTAATTTGAGATCGAAATGTGTGCGTGTTTATGCTGAATTCTACATATATTTATACATTTTTAATATTGCTACACACACAATTCGATACCAAAAAGGTTAAATTTGGGCGGGATAGACCGGTCAGTGAGAGACGACAGAAAAAGGTGAAACTTAAGATTCGAATACGAATCTTACTGTTTCACAAATAACTATCATTTGGGAATTCACAAGGAGTTTGAGTACTGGAAGTGAAAGAGCTGGGGTCACAATCCATGGATCTTGATGGCTAGAGTTGCTGCTATACAGCAATCACAGAGGACATAGACTTTATTATTCTATGAAATACTTGCACATCAGAGCTCATTTAAATTTGCAAAATAGGTAAACAAAATAAGATGCTAGAAAGGTGATGAGAGGGGGAAGGCCAAACAATGACAGATTATTGTTTACAATGGTCAAAGATTATTATTTGATTTACAACTACACATTGAGTGTCAAGCATTGGTGGGCAAAATGGTCAGCACAACTGCCTCACAAGCAATTGTCCCGGGTTAGTGCGTTCGCTTCCCGGCGATGCTATAACACATGAAAAAAAAAAAAACCCTACACATTGAGTTTACATATTCATAAATAATTCTACATACTTGTGAAGACATCACAATACAATCTCCAATAATTCAATACAGAACAGAAGCATCATCACTTTAAATCAAATACATCTTATCATATTCAATCTTTGCTTTCTTATCTTCCAATATTTTCTTTTACAAATCTTTATTCTAGATTACATAGGCATCCAGTGAAATAATATGATTCTATTCTTGTATTGTTTTGTGCAATAGTGAAAGTGGCTGAATCACAAAGGTTTCTAAATTAAATTTCTAATTGAGGAATTGACCATACAGTTATTGATTTATAGCATTTATAAAATACTTTTAGACAACAGATTAAAAATATATAAATCAGTAATTGTGAAAGCTTTAATAAGGGACATTTTTTTTTTATTATTTAAATTTATGACACAATTTTAACTGTTATCAATAGATAAATGCAAATATTTTTATTTTACGAATAATTAATGTCTCAATTATCAGATCAGATCATTATTTTTTAGTAACAAAATAATTGATTTAACAAATTAAAAATTCATGGCTGTATAAATATTTCATATGTCTACCAACTTTGAATAGACAACTATTTTTTAATATTTAATAAATTTAAAAACAATGGCTCTATAGATACTGAAATATAATCTCAAAGTCTGGGTAAACATTTTTCTGGTCAAAATACACTGTCTAAAAAATAGATGATTAATGTGCAATTTTTATACATTACACATAGTATAGTCTCATGGAAATGTTGAGCCACCAATGGAAATTGATAACAAGGAGATCAGTACAAATAATATCTATAATCTCTATTTAGATAGGAAAATTATTCAAAGAATTGAAGTTTTGCTTATGTTTTTAGACTGTGTATCTAAGTTTAACTATTTGGGTAGACTTTAAATAGTTTATATATTTTTGGAGCTTTTAGTTGTATGCTAACTGTAGCTATCTTGGTCTTTGGCTGAAAAATATATATACTGTATATATAAAACTAAATATCACATGATACTTTTCCTAGTTTATATTTTCTGCATTGTTCGATAACAACTTTTGTTTTTCCTCATTACAACTTTATATATGTATTGAGAAAATTGTTTACAAAGTCCATATATTAATTAAAAGAGATTTTATAGAAGTTTGTAAATACTTCTGGACTTTTCTTTTTATTATTGTAGATATTTTTAGTGAACTGATTCTTAGTTTTAAATTGTTTTAATGGTTTAAACTTTTTTAAAGACTTTATCTGTTGACATTCAGTGCAATTGACTAAGTATATGTAGATTTAAAGATTCATTCTAAATACCAAGTAAATTTTCACAACTTTTAACTTGCCACTGTAGGCTTAAGGTTTTTTTTAATAACTTCTCATAGAGAAACAGCAAAGAATGTATTATTTATCAGTCTTAACAATTACTAGATTATAAAGATTTGAAAGATTTTCCATACATGCTTATTCTCTTTTAGATTTAAAAAAAAAAGATATCTATTTACTGACCAATATTGAATGGTTAGCTGAGTTAGCTATGACCTGATTTACTATAAGGAAAATAATAATTGATTGGAACCTAAAAAAATATCAAGTTCTATCTGGTCCAGATTCAAATGTACTAATGACAAATAGAGATGTATAAAGCTTTTTGTGTATATATATTTAGAATTTTAATCCTTTAATATAAACATAAAAGTAATGGATTAAAAAATACTGTATTTGGCTAAGTAAAAATATTCTTTTTCAATATTTATTCTATTAAATTACATTGTATGTATTTGTTTTATTATTTATCACATGCTCTGTATTATTTATAGCAGTGAATATATATATTTTAAAATGAATACATTTCTTTAAGATCTAAATAAAGTAACTGTTACATATCATTATTCAAATTCCATTTAATTCTGTCATGATTTACTGATTAAATTGTTTCAAGAGTTTAAGCAAGATTTATTGATAACTCTGGTATTTGCAGACAGATTAATATTTAGTCAAAATAAGTCATAGATCAATTCATAGATCACATGACCCTATCTCTTAAACTTGTAAGTTATAAACAGTGAGGATTGCCATTTCCTCTACAAGCTTTATGATAAATGCTTAGCCAGAGCCAGCACTGTTTTGTTTATGAATAAACACTATTCTTATAAATAACTTTTTACAAATTGATTTTTATGAATTTTTTATAAATATGTTATTAGTCTGCATATTGGATTCTTATAAATCTCTAAATCTAATTAGTTATTAATTTTTTTGGATTTTACATTTTATATATTTATGTTAATAGAGCACCATCAATCCCATTTTAACCAGGAAAGTTTCATTATTACAAATCCTATTGCAGAGTCACAAGAATAAATGCAATAAACATCACATGATCACCATTTCTTATGCTTGCTTATAACTGTTATTAAAACAGGCAAATCTCACTATACGTATTGTCACTCACATGGATGCTTGTGCATAAAATCCCCATTTAGTGCCTACTTATCCAATATCCCCAGACTAGTTTCTGGCTTGTAGCCTTCATCAGTGAAGATCCTTGGATCTGAGAGCACTGCACGAGGAGCCTTGGATCTGAGAGCATTGCAGTGTTCTCAAATCCAAGGCTCCTCACTGATGAAGGCCACAAGCCAGAAACTAGTCTGGGGTGGGGATATTGGTTGAGTAGGCACTAGATGGGGAGTTTATGCCCAAGCCTTCTGGCATCCATTGATTACTCTAGCTTGCTGTGAGTGACTATACGTATAGTGAGTTTTGCCTGTTTTAATAATAAATACAATATAGCAAATTGTCCTGTTTCTATGAAAACTTATTGCTATCATACAAAACTAATATTTATTTTTAAAAATATTTTATTTGATGCCATTATCATCAGTAAGTTGCAATTGAATTTGTTTTTAATGTACATTTTTGTTTTATAGCATATAAAATACCATAAATCTTAATTGTGCAATTTTTTTTTTTGTTTTGAAACCCGACAGCAGGATTATTGAAACATCTATAGTTCGAATACTGCATAAAGCTGTATATGTCTAGAATAATGTTCCAAATTATTTGAACTCTTGTTTGTGTGTGCTGCATTTCCTAAATATTTTACTATTGTGTTTAAATAAATTGTAAATGTAAACAAATTCAACTCGGAGTAGTGAAATATCATTAGTGCAATGAAGAAGCAATAGTATTATCAATGCAATTGTTTTTAATTAAACAAATTTTTATAATTGAATATATAATGTATCTACCTGGAAGTTATGAAGAGATGTAAATTTCTCAGAGTAGAATTTTAAAAAAAATGATTACATTTATACCTTTGTTAGGAATTAAATTAATATTTTCTCTTTATTTGTTTTTTATTATTTTTATTTTAAGTATTATATGTTTTGTAATTTATGTGTTTTCAATTTCTAATACTTTTAACATTATTCAACAATTTTTTACATAATTGAAATCACAATAAACAGAAAAAAATGTATACACTTTGCATTTTTTGTGACTCCAATTTTGTCACATAAGGTTTTTAAATTAGCTAGTAATTTAAATATATTTTTTGTATCTTATCTAATTTTAAGAGCACCCAAATGAACAAATTTATATTTGTATTCAAAGAGAAATAAAATGTTTAGAGTTTCTTTTCTTCATGTGCAAGAATTGTTATCATATTTATAGAACAAATAAAAATTAGAGATTTTTTTTGAGATCCAAGGCTTGATCTTGCACTTAAATAGGAAGCATATACAGTATATATATTTACTTATGAAGGTTGGGGCATCAGTTCTTGATATTGCTGCACGATAATGTCATGCCTTCCAATTACCATTTTGGTTCATAATAGAAGCTTATCATTTTCAATGTTCCATTTCCAGAAATTTTTTTGCTGATCAAGTGAATAAAGAAAACCTAGGATTATCAAGATTTTACATCTATCTTCTTTTTATCTTTAGTCTGTTGTAATGTAGGATTTCTTAATAGAGAGGTGGGAGATTAATATTTAAAAATTAGCAAATATAAATTAATAATAAGTTTAGAGATTATAGGCAAGGGAAATTTTAGCATTGTAGAACAAATAAAAATAGCTGGAAAACTACTCTTTAGAATCATTTATTTTTGTATGTTTAAAGTTAAAATCATGGCCACTTGATCTGTATCAGACATTTAAAAATATATGGATGGCAAAAAAAAAAAAAATGTATTGCTTTAAATATTTTGAACATATTTCTAAGCATGAATGAATTTTTGATAAACCAAATTATGTTATTATAATAATAGGATTTACATTTTTATATATTTTAATTTTATTTTAAATGAAATGTGATCAAACTGATTTTCTGCTAATAATAAATTTAACAAATAACTTTTTGATGATAAGTGCAGAAGAACTTAACATTTTATGTTTTATCTTTTGAACGAGTCATCAACATTTCACTACTGTAATTTATTCATTAAATTTGATATAATTAAAATAAGTACTGTACATATATATAAAATCGTACTATGAAAGTTCAAGACAGATGTTATTTCTCTCAATATATATCATATTTGAGCCATAATCAGGACAAATTGGAACAAAATTTGTGAATAGCATTTTTTCTTCTGACATTAAAAATCCTAGTAAAATAAATAATCTAATAGTATATTGCACAGGGGTTTGTAAGAGATTCTAGCACCAAAAGTGATAGAGTTGAGTCACAGTCTATCTATTCTTTTATTCTATTATTATATTAATCCACACCTTACTCAAGGTCCATGGATTGTGACTAAACTGTCATTTCTGGTGCTTGAACTTCTTATAAACTCCTGATCAATAAATCACTTAATTCCTAAAAATTTCTTATTAAAAATATGTTAATGAGTATATATTTTTTGTTAAAGTAAATTTACTAATTACATTTCTCTTGTTTATAATATTTTTAATTTTCTGGTTTTTGTTATTGTTATTTTAGCAGTTTTGCAGACTCATTTTATATTGATGAAATTAATACTTGCAAAAATTTTTATTGTCTGATTGTCAACCTTAAATAATTTTTTTCCCAAAGTACTATTGTGACTGCAACTGGAATATTTTATAATTGTGAGGTTGATGCTATCATTAATAATTTAACTAATTCTACTGTAACTAATGTAGTTGATATTGCCATAATTGATGTAGATGATGCCTGTACAACTAGTATAGGTGGTATCACTCTAAATGGTATATGCTAACGTTACTGTAAATAGTATTGTTGATGCTTCTGGAGGGTATATCTGATCACTATGATTGATGCTGCTGATGAATCTGTAACTAGCAAAACTGTTACAATTGCAACTAAGTAATTGTATAATAAACTTCTCAAAAGTTCATATGAAAGGCTGATTGATTATTTAAGTTTTATTTTAATTAATCCAAGCCAAGTTTTTTGAATAATCTTATAACAGTCGGTACTGAAATTTTCAACTCCGAGTCTGCCATTCTATTAGTGCACTAAACTGTGCAGAACAATTGATGAGGGTGTTATTATTGTAGCTGATATTTCTGTTGCTGCTATATGAATAGTATAGCTAATGCCACTATAGCTGTTGTAGCTGATATAACTGTGTTGTTGACCTTGCTATAATTGGATGTAATTGATGCTCCTACAACTAGTATCATTGAAAACCTTGTAATTGATGTACTTAATATCACTTGACTGGTATGAATAAGACAGCACTATGATTCAGGCAGTGTTTTTCTAAAAGCATGCTTAGCAAAATGTAGATTTTAAATGTAAATTATTTTTACCTTTTTTAACACTCATTTATAATGAGTTTATAAATATTAACTGGTATGGTTGATGCCCATGGAACTGGTGAAATTGATGCTTATTGCCCTTCTTAACTAATGTAATTAAATTAAAGTAATTATATGATGAGGTCATTATAGCATTTAACAGTTCCATTCATTTAATCTGAGATGATTTTTTAAAATCATGTTGCTCATCTGATGATCAGTACTGAGATCTTCATCTCTTGAATTCACTATTTTACACTGTATTAAAGTACACAGAGCAACTGATGTAAGTGATGACCCCTTAACTGGTATAATGTGTTCTACCATACTAATATAGTTGTTGCTACTATAACTGGTGCAGTAACATCACTCTATCTGTAAAAGTTAGTGTAATGTTTATACTATTAATATATTGTCTTCATAATTACAATTCACCTTCAAACAATGTAAATTTTGATGAATAGTTTTTCTTACAAATTCAAATTTTATTGTATAAATTACTTGCATCTCAGTTACTTTTTCTTCTTCTCAATCCTGATTTTTAATTATAGGGAACTTGAACACAGACCTTCAAGCTTCCTTCAGCAATCTGCTCTATCTCATACAACAATTATTCATGACTATACACACATGTGAAACAGATAAATGATCTTCAATATACATATTTTATGCTAAACCAGTCCTCATCAGTTGGTCCAGGTCATCATTTCCACACATAATCTGTGTTTGGTTTATATTAAGTTAGCAAATCTTCAAACTTTAATGGACATTTCTTCTTAATTACTAAATTATATACATGTATTTTATTAAATGATGATTTTATAATGTTATTTACACAGAACACAGTTAATGCATCAATAAAAAATAATTGAATGACTATTGCTCAGTTCATAAAAGGTTCAAGCACTGGAAGTGACAGAGGTGGTTGTGATTAATGAACTTTGAAATCCAGAGCTTATCATTCACTACACCAAAACATTCAGGGTAATGATATCATTGTGTTACTGTGATTATGTTGCAGTATAGTATGACAAGCAAGCCATGATGATCATATATGCATTAAATGACCATTACAAATTCAATCCAGTTAATTGTATTTATAATGCTAAATAGTACTGTTATATGCTTTTGTTAACAGTTTTGTAATTCCTGTTAACTTGCTTTGATTTTGAATAACAATAATGTTTGCAGAATTCAAGCACTAAACTATATACATTCACAACAAACAAAAATCTATAGATAATACATATTTAAAAATTTTCCCAAAATATTTATCTTTCATTATAGTTTTTTTATATTTCTCTATCAGCAATTTTGATAAATGAGTGAATGTGTTAAACATGAAAAGGATTCTGTTGCTAAATTCTCTGAGAAATTTCTAACACTTTTAATGACAATAATGATATAAAAAACTATAAATTATTTGGTACTAATTTAGAATGCACTCATGGCCATTTTGAATTCTAAAGACCGCCCAAAACCATCACTAAACACATCCAAGTAATAAATGACATTGAATAATCCACACGATATGACCATTTGTTACAAAATTGCAATTTAATCAATTAAAAAATTAAAGCGCAAATTTCATATGATTATGAATGATCAAATCACATGACTAAAATATACAAAATATAAAAAATGGGAGGAATGAATAAATTTTGAAGTACTAAAAGTTTATAATTTCTAAAATTATATCAATTTGTATCAATTTCAAGAGCCCATAAGGACCTTATGTGATCAAGTGTAGATTCCATATCCACATCAGCAGATCAAATGTGAACAATGCTCTTTTTTATTATTTTCATTTTTTTTTTCTAACTTCATGGAACAAAGAAAGCATGTAACATCAGAGTTTCTTTCTAATAAGGAAAAATCTGATTAATTGTAAAATTAATACACTTTATTTCATATGGTTATGGGAATATATTATAATAAAATTCGTATTTTAGAACTTATAAGCTTTTAGTTTTTTGAAATTATAAACTTGGTATGACAATTTTACGTTAGTTCAACATGTGCTTATGGGCATATATTGTAATAAAATTTGTATTTTAGAACTTAAGAGCTTTTAGTTTTTCAAAATTATAAGCTTGGTATGATCAATTTTATGTTAGTTCAACTTGTGCTTATGGATATATTGTAATAAAATTTGTATTTTAGAACTTATAAACTTTTAGTTTTTTGAAATTATAAGCTTGGTATGATCAATTTTAGGTTCTTTCATCATGTGTTTATGGGAATGTATTGTAATAAAATTCATATATTAGAACTTATAAGCTTTTAGTTTTTCAAAATTATAAACCTGGTATGATCAATTTTACATTATTTCAACAGGTCATATATTGTAATAAAATTTGTATTTTAGAAGTTATAAGTTTTTAATATTTCAAAATTATAAGCTTGGTTTGATGAAACTTTGCATTTTTTGGATGATAGTTTGTATCGTCGAAAACATCTTTCCCCCTCCCCATATACTTCACTGGTTTGTACCATCATTGTTGTAATAAATATTGTATTTTAGAAGTTATAAGCTTTTAATATTTAGACTGTGCTCACCATCATTTTGAATTCTAAGGTCCACTAAAATCCACTGCTGACACATCCAAGTGACCCGTGTAGTTTATTCGATGTCATTTATCTCTTGGATGCTTGCATCAGCAATGCTTTTGCACAGTCCTTAGAATTCAAAATGACAGTGAGCACATTCCAAATCAGCATCAATTATTCTTTTGAATAGAAATTCACTCTTTTAAATAGAATTATTGAAGTTGTCCTATGTATCACTTTAATTACAGATGAATATGATATATTGTTCTTATAATCTTAACAAGAAAATAATGAAAATGTTTATGAAATAGAAAAAACAGCAAAAGTAATCAGCAGAAAAAATTAAAACAAAAAAAAATTAAGAAAATAAACTAAGTGTTAATGGTGAAACATTTTTTTCTTTCATATATCAGAACTTGCTATAGCAGAATTTTATACTAATGATCATTTTGATAATGAACAAAGACTGCAACCAAAGAAAAATTGAAATAATGAGAAGTTGTTGTTGTTGTTGTTGTTATTATTATTATTATTATTATTATTATTATTATTATTATTATTATTATTATTATTATTATTATTATTATTATTATTATTATTATTATTAATAATAATAATAATAATAATAATATTATTATTATTATTATTATTAATAATAATAATGATGATGATGATGATGATAAAAAACAAAAAAATCAAATAGTCTACTGCTAAGCAGTTCATAATAAGTATAAACACTGGAAGTGAGTTGGCTGCAATCCTTGGATCTTGGTTCCAAAGTCTGTCATTCTACTACTGTACCAAATTTCTCAAGACAATAAATAGTTAAAGTGAAGATGGTTGAGTCAAATTCCAAAAGAAGACAATACCCTAAGTAAATGAAAATGTTTGCTTTGTGGAAATCTTTTCTTACAGTGAGATATATTATAAAGCCATTGACTAATAAGCATGATGTTATTATCAGAAAAAAATACCAACTAAGCAAAAGTTTAATTTTTTTTTGCAAATCTGTGCAAATATAACATTAATTATAGGACTCTCTTTATGATTAAACTATGAGCTAATCTGGTTTATAATCAATAAATTGGAAATTGATTATAAGTCTACCTTACATTGTGAGTTATGTTGCTTTAATTGTTCTCATTATTTTAGATTGTGATTTTTAGAAATGAAAAAGAGATGTCATTAATGTTATTTGATGTAAGTTGGAGAAATTAGTATATACTTGATATTTTATATAAATTAAAACCAAGCTTATACAATTTTTTTTTTTTATAAATGTTAAAATATTTGTATAGTTTTCATTATTTCATGTTCTTTTTTAGATATATTTTAAATTGTAAATTATCTAGCTTTGTTTATATTTTTTATATATATATAAAAAAGAAGTCTAATACAACAAAGATTTGTAGAGTGAATAACTAGTAGAATGAACTCTTTTTCTCATTAAATTATGATTTATATAACAAAATGCAAAAACATACATTGAGCAATAGAATGGCAGACATATTTGTTGTGAAAAACTTACACTTTCCATTGCTGGCAATAAAAATGTTGTAAATATTGTATGTATACTATAATAATTTTAGTATTGAGCTGTAAAAACAATTCGAAAATTGATTAATGTTGATATATATAAATTTAATAAAATGGAAGAAATCAAAGTGCTAAAATTTAGTTAGTTCACTTATATTTTCCTGTTTCTAATAATAAAATTGTTGTATATATTTTTGTTTAATAGAATTCTCCTAGAAGCATTTGTTGTAATAATTTTAGCTATGTGAAAAGCAGAATTTTAAAATCAAAGTATAATAAGCATTAAATATGGAATTCCTAAATCAGTAAATGCCATTGTTACAAATTGAACATGTTACAAGTGTTATTGGTTGTTACAACAATAATGTACATAAAAGTATAATAATATTTTAGTGCAGATATTTTTATCAAATTTTGTGAGCCTATTTGTGTTTAGTTTTTCTTCTGTAGTTCATTTATCTTTAATATTTTTTTTTAAAAAAAATATTTTCATATTTGTATAAATATTAATTTTAATCATGAGGCAGAGATATAGTGTCAAAATTGATCAGTATTGAAAAGTAAAAAAAAAAAAAATTCTAAAAGAGAAAGCTTTACAATAGTCTGCAATTTAAATTCTGAATACAGTATAGTTAAAATCAATGATCTATACAAATTAAAAAGTGCACAGATTATGAAAAGGGTTTTCAGCTTGAACAGTTTACTTTGTCAATGGATACTCATTTGCTAATATGAATTAATCAAAAGTGAATTATGGTAGTGTCAGCAAGGCAATTATTGATAAAAGGGTTAAATAATTGAAGAATTTTTTGCTAATGTTGCTTCTATGAGGGTATTATTGTCAACAAAGTATAATACACCTGTTTCAGGAAAAAACTGAATTATTATTATAAGGCCTACTGAGGCTTCTAGCGTAGATAGAATAGCTATTGAATATTTTCTTGCAAGAAAGAAATTCTGAAAACAATCTGTGAATTTCTGTCAGAATATTTAATTTAGTTTATGTGTTTGATTTTTGTTTTGTTTTTAAAAGATAAAATTTGATTTTCATTAAAGTATAGTTAGTTGCCTTGTATGTACAGTGCTATGTTTGAAGAAAAAAAGGAGAAAAAAGTCACTTTAAATTCATTTTTAGAAGTAATTAAAAAGTTAATTAAAGATTTTAATTAATTAAAGAATCAAAAACAGATAATTTGATAATAGAAAGTTTTAAACTATTAAAAGTAAATTTTGGGTGCATTTCGCTCTCTATAGAGAAAGAATAATTATAACAATAATTAAATTGAACAAGACAGTAGTTAGTCCAAATATAAAGAAACACACTAATTGAAAAGGATAGTGCAACATTGATTCTGAAGACTGACCACTGCAGAAGAACAGGAATTTCTAAACTGAAGTGTGAATTTATAGATCTTGGAACTTTTTGCAGATCATGTTTGATCCTATTATTATTTATGTGACATTGGGTTTTATTTCCTATGTAATTTATTGTATTATATAAAATTGTATTTTATACTAGATTTTGTAAATGCATTTACTAATAATTAAACGAGAAAATATTGTTTTAATACGAGATATTAATTTTATTTATTAAAGTTAGTTATTGAGAGTCAAGATAAGAAATTTTAGATTAATAAGCTCTCATATTTTAAATGAAAATTAATAAAAAGGAAAATTGTTTAACACTTTGAAGTGAAGCAAAAGAAAACTGGCACAGTCAATTAAACCATTTGGGAAAATTGAATTTATAGAAAAAAAAAATTGCTGCAGTCGACCAAAACTGGTGCAGTTGATTAAAATTTACAATGAGATTATTTTATAAAGGAAGTAAAAATTTTAGGCATTTGAAATCTGAAAATATTAGGATAAGTAATCATAGACAATTTTCACATTAGTAATGGCAATAAATGGGCCAATTATTCGGAACAATTGGAAAGTCTTTTTTCTAAACGATATTAAGAAAGAGAAATGTAAAATAGCAGTTTTATTATGTTTGGCTGATCAAATAAGCTTGAAGAACTTACCTAAGTTGAAATGATAAAAAAAAAAATATAACTAATCTAATCATAACTTTTACAGCTATGTTATTAGATTACATTTTAGGAACTAGGTATCGAGAAAAGAAAGAGAAATTATCAAAATGCAATTTGATTTTAAGGAATTTAGTAAACCTTGTTATTTTAAAGTTTTAATAGTAGAGGCTTTTTCTTGATTAATTTATTTGGGATATGTTGGAAAACAAGTTCTATCAACAGCCAATAACAAAAAGTGATTTGATCTACAAAGAAGCAATCCATTTAGAAATAACTTATGAATTAGTTTTAGAACAAATGAGAAATTTACAGGGACCAATATTTATTGATAAATCATAAAAAATCCAGAAAGTAAAAAATGAATTAATTTTAAAATAAATACAAAGAAATATATTTTGCTGCAATATAGGCAGCCATTGGACAAACAAATGCAAATGGAAAAATGAACAATGTATTAAATGCATTCATGGCGGCCATTTGGAAAAAATGTATGAAACAAAAATGTTAAAAACAGAACAGTTAAAAAAGTTATTATTTCTAAAATACTAAATGAAATTAAAAAAAATAGAAGATCAATTTGTTCAATTACTAATTCCAGTACATATATTTTCATAGAAAATTAAAATGGAAATTGATAATGGATTGGAAATTCTATAATATCAAATGAAGTTAAACCATGTGTATACCAGCGTAGAATGGTTGCAAAAGATATAAATGATAACAAAATCAAAATATGAGTAAGAAAAGTTTTCATAAAATTCAATAGAAATGTGATTATAAAATTATACATAAGAGAGAAAGGTTAATCTGATAACAGGGAATTAGTGGTATAAGCCACTAAGATCAGAAGTTTACATAACAACAAATATCAAAACAGAAGAGTATCTCACCATTGAAATTAATGATGATTGACAACGCTAAACCAGCTATCCACAAACCTAGAAGGATTGCATTTGCTATTCATGAAAAAGTTAAAGATATATTCTGGGATATGGTTATGAATTGAATAGCAAGTCTCATGGAAAAATCAGAGTGGTAGTGAAACCAGATAGTAAGATCTGAATCTATAGAAACTATAGTATGACAGTAAATAAAGATGCATAGTACGTCCCTAAGATCTGAGAAGTACTACATCAACTTCAAAATTGTGGATATTTTGCTAAATGTGAAGTCAACTTTCCACCAGATCCTTGTAAGTGAAGAATTAGTAAAAATACTTAACTAATTACACATGTTAGACTATTTAAATGTAATTGGATACTTTCAGAATAATAACATCAAATATATTCCATGTTTAGATCAATAATTTTCTAAGAGAAATAGCTGGAGTAATTGCATACTATGATGATATATTAATCATTGCAACATTAGAAGAACTCAAACACTGAATTTAAAGAGTATATGAAAAATTAAACAATTTTTATGCTAAATTAAATGCAGAAAAAGGCATATGGAAATTGAAAGAATTAGAATTCCTGGATCATGTTAGATTGGAGCAAGATATAAGACTATCTACTGAAAAAGTGAGGGCAGTAAAAGTTACCCCACTCCTAAATCAGTCAAAGAATTACAAACTTTTTTAGGCCTTGTAAAATTTTTTTGATGGATTTTTAAAAAGGAAAGACATATATAATGAGACCCCTATATGATGTATTGAGGAAGGATCAAAAATGGAACTGGGATGAAGAGCAAGAAAAATATTTTTGTAATATATAAGCAACTATTCATATCCAATCAGCTATTTATTCATTACAATGAGAAATTCTAAAATAGATTTTGGGAACTGATTCATCAGAATATGGAATCATTACATTCATAATTCACAAATTTAATGAAAGTGAGAGACCTATAGCATATACATCAAGATCTTTGTCAAATTCTGAAAGAATTATAGTCAGCTAGACAAAGAGGCACTCACTACAATATTTGATGTGAAGAAATTTCACCAGTACATATAATGAAAACTAATTTGATCATGAATCATAAGCCTCTACTGAGAATATTTTCCAAAAGTAAAAACAATATCAGATCATCTCAGCTCATAGATGATATAATGGCAAAACATTCCATCAACCTATAAATATGTATTAAGTTGCATGACTGGAAAACAAATAACATATGCTGACACACCAACTTGTATCCAAGATAAAGGTGAACTATAATAAAAGCCTTGAGATAAATTATATTGATATTATAGAAAATAAAGTTCTGACTTTGAGAGGAGAGAAAAGATACAGCAAGTAATTTTATATGTAATTTTAAATTTATTATTTTGATTTTTATTGCTTAAATATTTGTTTTAGATCGTAATTTTGATATAGATCAGGAGTTTTTAACCTTCTTGTTCCCTGCACCTCCTTGGTCTTGAGTAAATTATCCAGTACCCCCTATTAATTGTAATAAGTAAGCAGTAATTAAGTTTTCATAAAAGCTTTATTCTGTAAATAAATCTCAACCTGGCATTTTGAATTATTGGAGCTTGCAGTGAGAAAAATGTCATTGCATCCATGTCTGAAAAGAGACCTGAAATGTTGCTAATATAGTCGACAGACAGTACCAACATGGAATAGCCTGGAAATATTGATGACCTAACTATTTTTGGAATATTTTACAAACATAATATACTTATTTAACTGCTATTCACCCCACTCCCTAAACAAATTTCCTGTACTTCCTGAGGATATGGGTACCCCTGATCTAGATCATGGATTTGAAATTACCTCTAAATATATATATTTCAATGTGAACTACAACAAACAGATGATATAATAAATAGC
Organism: Epiperipatus broadwayi; assembly: GCA_028023455.1. Taxonomy (NCBI): domain Eukaryota; kingdom Metazoa; phylum Onychophora; class Udeonychophora; order Euonychophora; family Peripatidae; genus Epiperipatus; species Epiperipatus broadwayi. The sequence goes on from JAQFVV010012497.1 coordinate 1,327,705, forward strand.
ATTTTGAAACTAATTAATTTGTTATAGGAGACTTCATTTCTATATATTAAGTTGTAAATTAAAATTAAAATGTATGTATAGATTGGAACAAACAACTTCTATTATCAATTAAAGAATTATTGGACATAACAAAGAATATTAAAAGCAGAACTTTAGAAGTTCACCAAAAATAAGCAAATAATTTAAAATAAGATAAGGACTTTCACTAAATTAAACTTTTAATGGATAATTATTTTTATTATTGAATAAAATAAACACACACACACACATTTGAATATACAGTATATTACAATTTTTTTTATGTACGAATTATAAAATAAATTGCAAAAACGAAGAAAATAAAAATATGAGTTATATTTTATTTTAAAATTATAATATAGAAAGATTTATAGTGATAAAATATATAAATATTAATGTTTTAATATAAATTATGTTCGTTTTTAGACAAGTAATAATAAAAATATGTTAAATTTATTAATAGACTTTGTATGTATTGGTATTTATATGCTAAATAATATTTATATGATTAGATTTCAAATAAATGACTTATTGTTTTAATATATACGCAATTATAATTTGTAAGGGAATATATTTTTTAGAAAATGTTATATATAGTATAAGAAAAGATAGCAAAGAAAATTTAAATATCTTTAATAATATTAAGACATGCTAAGGATTTAATAAAAATAATGTTTGTATGCAAAATTTGTCCCCCTCTTATAATAAGATCTAGTCAGCCATAATAAATAGGATGGCTGCTTATTTAAGTGTTTTATATAGCTGAAATGAATAATGTTCATTATCTCTCTTTTGTGGGCTCCAATAATTAATAGTAATACTTCAAGATTGATATACCAATTCATTAAACTTAATGTAGCTATAAAAAGAGATTGTGATTAAGAAATTTGAATGTGTAGAAGTGGATTCATAGTTAAGTATTAATTTAAATTTAGTCAGAAGCTTGTTTTTGAGACCCATTTATCCCTCTTCTCTCTATTTTTTTTATTGTTAAATGTAGAATGATCCGGAATAATGACTGTGAGAGGATGATTTAATAGTATGTTAAGTTTAATTTTAATTCATATTCGTGCCTAAATGTCTGCGTAGTTATGACTATATAGTAATTTGGTATGGAAAAAAAGATGTGTTAGTAATCGTGATATATATTAAACAACATTCTTCTGATGTTTAAATCATCTTAGGGAAAAAAAAATAGTCATTATATCAATGTAAAGAAAGAAACACACAAAATTCTTTGCATTGGTATGATGACTAAATATTTATTTTGGGCTTTTATTAATCATCTATTTGGCTAAAGGATTTAAAGATTAGTGAAGTGTTGTTTAGTTAATTATAATCTCTAATTTAATTTCTACATTTATTATATATAATCTGCTAGAGTAATAACAATTAAAAAGTAAATTTAAGCACAGAAATGTAATTATGTACGATTTATATATTGCTATTACCGACGAATAACTTTGATTAATTGATTATTTTACCCGTTTATGTGTATGGAATGAGAAGTGTTATGCCTGTAAGTTGAAAGCCTAAGCCCGTTTGAAATGAAAACTGATGTTAAGCAAGTCTATGTACATGCTCCACCATTTTTTTGGAATTTTTATGATTGCGGTCTTTGGAACTGTTTATAGACTTTCAATTTGAATATATTAAAAGTGAAAACAAAAACTTCATCTTCTTGGATTCTGGATTTACAGTTGCTGATGATTACGCTATTCTTGCCAGTTCAGAAATCTATCTACAGAATGTATTTAGTGTTGTGTAATATATCTTTAATAACTTTTAGCTTGGACAGTTATTAGTTTGTGATTGTAAGCCATATTAAATACTTTAGTAGTTTTTTAAAATAGAAATATTAACTTAGATGTTAAGATGCACCATAAGCTGTTTTTAACAAGTTAAAAGATAGGGAGTTTCATTACAGTGAAATAATTGCAACTAAATAACTATATAGAGAGCAGTTATTTAACTAATTTATTGTATGGAAGTGAGATTTGGACATAAATACTGACATAATATAAAGGTATTGGAAAAGTTTCATATATTACAAACATATAAAGGCAAATTCATAATATTAATCAGTGTTCTTTAACTTTCTGAATTTGATATTATAAAATTTACTATTGTAAAATCACATTTTCATTAAATTGAATATATAAAATTCTGTTGTGTTTGATCTAGATTGCAGACTCAAACCAACAGTAATAAAAAATATGAAGACCTGAAATTTAATTAATATGATTTATTAGATTAAATATATTTACATAATATACAATATCAATGAATATACTACCACATATATAATCTCAATTAATGCAGGGCCAGTGGTGCTTGAAAGACTACTCACTTCCAGCTGTATGTAACAGCCTTGTGAGTTTGTCCAATGACTCTTCCATACCAGATAGCTTGACTCGAGTCAGCTCCAGTTTTAGCAGCTTCCAGTGCTATCATGGAATTGCCTCACTGCATAGACCTATAGTGTAATGGTTATAATGGAAATGCTCACTGTTAGTAGTGGTTTCAATGGAGAACATGTACCGTCACTTAGGTTAGGCAGACATTCTCTCCTTACCTCTAAAAAGGTTGACTATTTATTGCCAGATCCCCAACCTTACTGGTAGCAATCAGATTCAGAGAGCATCATTGCCTATTCGCCATACTAACCATTGGATGTTTTATTTATGTTTACCCATAGGTTAGTGGCAATGAATAATCAATCCAATCAGATAAGGAGGGAATCTGGACTAATCTATTTCTGAAGACAAGGTGAGATATGACAATAAGATTTCCTAAAAACATTTTATGAGGAGCTTAGTTTTCATGGGAGAGATCCTGTTTATTTTAAATATAGAATATTTTGGATAACTACAATTAGATATGGTGCTAAAGTATATTTTATGATGAGGTTAATTTTCGTTGGAGAGATCTTGTTTACTTTGAATATAGAATACATTGGATAACTACAATTAGATATGGTGTTGAAGTATTTCAGAAAAAGGTTTTTGCTGAAGTTAAAAGATAGAATTGCAAAATATTAAATAATCAGAATAATGGACCAGTATGTTTTATATGTGGATGTATTTGTGGTTTCATCACAAAGTCATCTTTATTATATTATTGTTTGTTTTGTCGTTTTATCTTTTGGTCTTGGAGTTCCAATGATAGCTGCTGCTGCTGAAATATATCAGATTATTTAGTTAATAAATTTATCCAAACTCAAGTTCAAATCGGTGAAAACTAATTTGCTTTTTTTTTAAATTTTTTTTATTATCAATATTGAAAGAGTATATACTTAAGTACATAAATCGAATAAAATTGAATATTTCAGAATAGATAATCTAAATAAATTAAACATAGGTATATTCTTTGCTGAAAGTAAGTTTGAAAAAAATCTTAATAAACAATTTTGTTTAGTGCAGAGAGAGAGAGGGAGTGAATGATAGACTTTGGAATTTAAGGTTCAGTGCTTGAACTTGTTATGAACTTCCGAGCAATCAGCCATTGAGTATTTATTTATCAAACCCTAATAATTGATTATCATTGTTCTTGTTCATTGCTTTTAGTAATTCTTTTATTCGAACTTCTATTTTTTTAAAACTATTATTCAACTTTAAAAACATGCACACACATACTTATGCAAGCAAGAAAATAAAAAAAATATATAGTTTTTTTAATATATCCAAAAAGATTATCACATATATCAGTATTTATTTTCAAAATAAATTGCGTTTTTGTTTTTCTCTCTCATTTATAGCAAGGAAAGCTGTAGAAGAGAATTAAAGTCTAAAGAGTGTAAAACAACATTTTGGTATTGGTAGGAAATTTATATCTGCAATAAGAAAAAAAGATGGCATTATTACTAAAAAGAGAGATGACATCATGAAATATGTAGAAGACTTCTATCAAGAATTATATAGTAATAAAGAACAAGTGACTCCTATACCTATTATATCTTCCGAATTGTCCAGAATTTTGAATGAGGAAGTGAGACATGCAATTAAATTTATGAAGAAGGGGAAGGCTCCAGGTAATGATGGAATTATAATTGATATATTAAAAGAAGCAGGTGAAGAAATAGAATTTTTTTTAGCAAAGTTATATACCAAATGTCTAAATAATAAAGATGTACCAAATGATTGGAAGAATGCAGTATTAATATTAATATTTAAAAAAGGTGATAAAGAAGACATTAGAAATTACAGACATATCAGCCTTTTATCAGTTTTATACAAAATTTTTACTAAGATAATTACAACTCGTCTACAGAAAACACTGGATTTCCACCAACCAAGAGAACAAGCTGGATTTAAAAGTGGTTTTAGTACAGTAGATCATATCCAGGTATTGAGAGAAGTTATAGAAAGGACAAATGAATATGAGTTGCCATTATGCTTAGGATTTGTAGAGTATGAAAAGGCATTTGATTCTATAAACATTTCTTCATTGATTAAAGCATTGGATCATCAAGGGGTAGATCCAGGATATTGTCATATTTTAAAGAATATTTATAAAAATGCAACAGCAACAATTAGATTACATAATGATAGTAGGAAAATCAACATTGAAAAGGATGTAAGACAGGGTGACTTCTGTCTCCAAACTTTTTACCGCAGTGCTGCAAGAAGTATTTTGTGGATTAAAATAAGAAGCTAAAGGAGTGAAAGTAAATGAAGATTATTTAAGTCATTTAGACTTTGCAGATGATGTAGTTGTTTTTGCAAATAATGCTTTAGAGTTACAGGAAATGTTGCAGAAGTTATCAGATGAAAATAGGAAAGTAGGACTAAAGATAAATGTTAACAAGACAAAAGTAATGTTTAATAGATTTTATCAAAATGTGAAAATAAAGATTGATTATGATGAGTTAGAAGAAGTTAACAGTTACAAATACCTTGGTCAGATTATTAATACAGATGGAAACATAATGGATGAAATTAATCATAGAATTAAACTTGATTGGAGCACTTTTGGTAGAAATAACTTGATACTAAAAGGAAATATGCCTATGTGTTTGAAAAGAAGGGTTTTTAATAAATGTGTTTTGCCAGTTCTTACTTATGGATCTGAGACTTGGACACTTAATAGAAGAGCAATACAGAGACTTCAGACCACTCAAAGAAGTATGGAGAGATGCATGTTGGGAGTAACAAGAAGAGATCGAAAACGCATGTATGGAAAGAGAACAAACAGGTGTTACTGACCTCATTGAAAAAATTAAAAGATTGAAGTGGAGTTAGGCTTGACCTATTGGTAGAAGAGATGATAATAGATGGACAATTGAAATTTTAAACTGGATTCCAAGAGATTTTAAAAGACTCAGAAAGAGACCACATGTGAGATGGATGGATGAAATAAGAAAATGTGCAGGGTTGATGTGGAGAAGAGAAGCTAAAGATAGGAAAAGATGGATTGAACCTGGAGAGATCTTCATCCTGTAGTGGATTGATAATGATTGTTGCTGATGATGATATAGATGGATAGAAAGATACATGTAGTTCTTTTTGGAGGAATGAAAAGATACATTTTTATTTAGTCTTTGATACTAGTTAAATTTATCTAAAATTAAACTTTAATTACTTAAGAATTAAGCTGGAAAATATGCTTTCATTTTTTAATAATTAAAATCGATCATCTTAATTAAAAATTATCGAATTTTTTCACCTTGAGGATAAACGTTAAGATTTTATATTTACATTTCTGCTTTCGAAAAAGATTCTAATATATATGATTTTAATGCGCCACAAATATTTTCTAAATTATTCAATAAATATATTTTTTTATTATTTACTGAAAAGATTACAAAGCCTCGTGAAATTATAAAATAAATTTTGATGTGAAGCTATAATGCCATTGATGATGATCAGATGCTTTTTCTTCTTCTTCAGCAAAGAACTTTATCTTTGTAACAAAGCGAGCATTGTTAAAGAGAAAATAATTTTGATTGATGCTATATGCATGTATTTAATTTAAATGTTTTAATGCATGCATGCAACTTCTTACATATAAAAAATATTTTATGAATAGAAACAGGAAATCTTTAATTAATAGGCAAAGCACAAATATTAAAATTTAGGATTGACGTGATGATGATTGTCTCAGTGAATTTAAAATGCTTAGCAGTTGAGAATGGTTGCAAAAGTAAAAGAAAGTAATTCTGAATTTTTATAATTGCTTTTGTTAATATTTACCATTAATAGTTTTATTTAATTTGACTTACATGTATGTAAGTATATCATAAAATTTTCTTGAGAGATGGAAGAAGTAAATAAAATTTTCAACCATATTATTTTTTAAGAATTTAATTTTAAAAAATAGGAAGTACAACAGGGCACATACACACATATATACATAATAGTAATCTCCTGTTGCAAAAGTAGCAAATCTGCTTTAATCATGGCATAGTTTTAAATCTAGGTCAGACAAAATATAAACATTTTTTCAGATTTCAATAAGGCTTAGAATTCGTTTTGCAGATAACTGGCTTAAAAACCACTCTTATTAATCATTCACTATTGGTCAGTAAATGGATATCTAATTCTTTAGCTAAATGGTTAAATAAGGATGATAAACTTCTTAAAGCCATATTACCCATAAACTGGCAGTATGATGAGTAATGCCTCTTCCTTTACTATTTTTCTGTGAGTAGCCACTGAAGATGCTTTGTTCTGTGGCAGATTATTTAGAGGTTGATTTACTTTTTACCTTCTATGCACCTATTTGTCTGCAGAAAGGTACCATCAACTGAAAGAAGATTCAATTTCTCTTTGAGGCTGTAAAAGAACTGAGCAGGATGATTTTCTAATATTCACTCCATATGTTTTTGTCATTTCAGATGTTATTACTATGTGATTATTCATATAGTAAGCAAACATGGATGGGCTGCTTACCAACATTCATCAATGTGGATTTACTGGCTTTTTATTATTTGTAAACTTTGTTCTCAGTTACCTAAAGGACTTTTACTGAAATATCAGTTGAGCTTTCTTAAACACAGAATGAGTCTGTTTGTGATTTTTTTAAAAATAGATATTTGCAATCATAATGGACAAAACTAAACTATTACTCTTATTCCAGAAGGCAGTAAAATTACCAATCAAGTCAGTGGTTGGAAACAAGATAGAGAATGTTAAGAATTTCTGATTGTGTACATACTTCCATTTAATGACATTTTATTTAGCAGCTTATATTTCAAATGATGAAAGATTATGTGAATTGGAAGAAGAATTGTCTAATAGTAAATGAGCCATTGATGAACTTTGTGAAGTTAGAAGAAATGGTAATATAGCAATTGATTTTAAAAAATCTTTTACTACAAAGGCATAAATAGTGGAAGCATAAATGATATGGGATTCATTATAAATAAAAATTAAAAAAATAACTTTAAGGAGATCAATGGTGTATCAGACAGAGGAAGATATAAAATGCAAATATTTCAGGTTTATGCCCCAACAAGTTTTCATTGTTATAAAGAAATAGATGATATCTATATAAATATACAAAATGCTTTTGATCAGATCAAACCATATTTTAAAATTGTTGTGGAGGATTTTAAAACTGGAATTGATAAATGATTGAAAGCTGAAAGTGATGTAGATAAATTTGGTTATGATGATAGAAATGAGAGAAGATACAGATTTGTAGAGTTCATATTAAAAGAAAAATAGTAGATTGTGAACTCTTTCTTTAAGAAAAATGTTAAATGGAAATTAACATGGAAATATCCAAATTAAGATTCAACAGAATTGGATTAAATTTTGACTAACAGAAAATATGTATCTCAAAACTGTAATGTTTTAATAGATTTCATGTAGGGAGTGATCATCAATTAATGATATGTAAGATATATATTAATGCAAAAATAGAGTTAAAACCATTAAAAAGGTCATTAATAATAATTAATATTCCTAACTTCCAGAAACATTCCAATGAATTTAAATTAGAACTTGCAAATCATTTTAAAATATGATTGGACTTGACTGGAATTAATAACTGAAATAAAAATAGCTGATAATAAAATGCAACAATTTACCTATAAATTTTTTACTGAAACGAAATAAATATAAAAATTTTAAAAATGATACCATTAAGAAAATTGAATATCCAAAGTTTTGTAAAATGATATAAGAAGGAAAGCTATAGAAAAAAATGTCTCAAATGTGTAAAACTACATCATGATATTGGTATGAACGTTATTTTTGCTATAAGAAGAAGATAGAGTGAGAGAAAAAAAAAATCTATTATTGGAAGAATAGTGAATTCCAGTGTGTGTATATATATAATCAAAAGATGAAAAATATATTAATATAGTATAATACATACAAGAGTTCAGCTTGTATGTTCTGGCATCCACAAGAATAACGAAGTCTTTTTTTTTTATTATTATTATTGCTATTTAAAGTTTTTCTCTAGCTGGGAAAATTTATAATTTGTTTGCATACAATGGATAATTTTTTTGCTCAAATAGGTTGGGTTTGGTGAAAAAATTATCAGCATTATTTATTAAAGAAAACTAAATTTAATTTCAGCTTATCTTGATATGGGGAGGAAACTTTGTAGGGGAGAGTTTCAGTGTGAAGCTGATTCAAAATTTCCATTCACCAGTAAACAACAACTCAAAAAGCTATCTAGTTAATGTCAACTCTTCTCTATTCATCATTAAAATATAATAACAACGTTGCAACGGTAAACATATGGGATAATCGGATTACATTTTCTCCTTTGGTCATTTTTTTTTTCTTGTCTTGAATAATGGAAAAATAGTAATAAAATTTTCAGAAACAGTTTAATTTCAAAAATGTTTAAATATTTGATAAAAAATTATATTAAAGTGTAGTAGTAATCGGAATGATAACTGGGTCACGATTCTTGGACCTTGAGCTCCAGAATCTTCACTCTATAAAACTGCATCATATCATGCAAGGTTAAAAATAATTGAATGTTTAAGCTGGGCTATGACTCACAGACTCTAAAACTTCAGAATTTGCCACTCTACTATGTGTCAAACCAAAAAATAATGTTAGTATCAAATAATTCAAATAGATTAAATTTCTGTGCTTTTAAATATGTTAATTATATGTTAAGTTTGCTATTCTGACAGTTTTGATGGTTGTATGTGATGATATATATATATATGAGTTGTGAGGAAGGTAGATTGAAAATTGAGGTTTGTATGATCCAGCATATTGTTGATTACATGTTAATAAATAAGAAAGAATTAAAATAGTTAAAACGAAAGAGAAACTGGATTAGGCATAAATTTAGAGGCAGAGGAATGATGAAAGATACATTAAAAAACTGAAGAGAACAAGAGAATGAGAGGAAAGTAGATATTAATGTCTGACAGTTCAGAACAAGATACATAAAAGCTTGAAAAGAATATAGAATTGATAAAATATCACTACTAATTCATATATAGTCCATACATATTACGTGCTGATTCTTTAGTATATTCAACATTTTGCATTCTCTCTTTTGCCTTCTCTTGCACTGAATTTTTACTTTTTTTTTTGAAAGGCTTCCTGTATCTTTCCAAATTGTAATTCTGCTTTGATTATAGCCTTAGCTATATTCTCCTCCCATAAAAAGCAATTACACTGCACTGCACCTCTTTAGAGGATCTTTGAGATAATCTTTATAATGCAAACAAAATCTATCTCTCCCATGAAAACTATTCAATTTTATCTTAAAATATTTTATTTAGGAAGTATGGCAACACATATAGCAAGATGAAAAATATGCTTGCTTTGTCATCTTGTCATTATATGCATATAAATGTCAGTACTCAGAGAGTTAATAAACAAGCTCCACCCTAGTGTCATATATAGTAAAGTTGAGTAGTAAGTGATTATCAGATGATAGTGCATTAAATCCCCAACTCCAGATTAGTTTCTGACTTCAGTGAGATTTTGGATGCATTCATTTCTTCTAAATTTATCCCGTGAATCTTATTGATAAAAACAAAAGCCAGAAATAATCTGATGATAGAAATTTTATATATATCAGGTAATCACTGATTTGCCAAGCTTTTGTGATGACACTAGGATGGAGAACTGCTTTTATCATTTTTCTTAGATTGGGAGTTTGGTGATTTGTTGTTATTAACATTTAATACATATATATATATGATCTTAAATTGACTTCAAGAAAAGTTAATACAATTCATTTAAATATTATCAGTCATAAAAGTATGGGAACAATTGCTCTATGGAAGTTTTGAAAATTTAGTATATGATGATGTCTCTTGTTTTGGATAGTTATATATTGATTTTGTTGAATTTTTTTGTTTACATTATGATTTATTACAAGAAAATTAATCAGAAGGTAAAATACCTTCTGTCAACAAATTGCTGTGTAGTTTTAATACAGTCTGTTAATTTGGAAGATCAACATTTTATTACTGAATGTCTTTTCTATTATAGTGCCTTTTCTGTTTTATTTTTAAAAATTATAAAAATTAAATCACAACAATTTGATACACATGTATCAAACTTTTCTTGCTCATATCTTTGACATCATCAACTTTAGATAAATACGTTAGTGATTATTATTAATCATTTATTACAATTTAGAGACTATCATATCATTCCTAGTCTAAATATAAACTTTAAACTCGGTTAAAATTTAATATATCTTTTTAAATTAAACTTATGCACATGAAAGAATTCAACATCTTTTTTTTCCTGTGGATTTTCTTTTTTTTTTAGATATATTTAAAACAATCATTCCCCACATATTTTCGAAACATATGAATAAAGCCATTTGAAAAAAGACAAATGATCTCTAAGATGCATTTTATGATGAACCAGTAGTCTTCAAATGGAATAACAATCTCTTACTCATAATCTTCATCATTTGTTGGTATTTATCAATATCATATAATTATAATTTGAAAGTATCACACTTTCTGCATTTACAACTTTGACATCATCCACTTCAGATAAATACTTTAATGATTATTAATAATTATTGATTAGATTAGAGATTATTATATCATTTCTAACCCAGATATAAACCTTAAATCTTAGTTAAAAATTAATATATTTTAATTAAATGTAAACTTATAAGATAATTCAATTTTATTTCTCTTTTTTCATCTCTATGTTTCCACATGCTTATGTCTAATTAAAAGAAATATTAATTTTTAATTGATATTTACAGTTTATAACTGAACTGGGAATAATATAATTTTTAGCCTAATAAATATTTAGTATTAATCACAAATGTATTTATTAGAAGAGAGTGGAGTCAGAATTGTGAGTTCAGGATGTTTGATACTTACAAATCAAATTGTAATAATTTGGTATTGATAAATACTGAGAGAATAAAGAAGACATGTGATAGACTGATTGTGTTATGGCCAACTGAAGAGTGCTAGTGCATCTTTGGGATTATTTGTCTTTTTCAGATATTTTGTACATATATTTAAAAAATGTAGGTTGTTTTAAGTATAACTATAAATAAATATTAAACTGCTTTGCATTAATGCAAAATGCTAAATGATACATAAATGTTTATAATTTTTAAGTTTTATTTTGATGATGCATAACATCTGACTACTGTGAATATGTTTTAGATCTTTACTGGTCTCATTATCATTATCAGTAGAAACTTGTGATAGGATATGACCAGCTGCATTGATTATGCAAGCCAATCTGTGAAACATAAATATGACTAAATATGTTGTTATACATTTATATCACATTTTGGTTTTTTAGGCTTTTTTTCTTTTTTTTTTTTTTGGCATTTTTTTTAGAAATTTGTTAATCTTCATCCATTTTACTTATCACATTCAGCCTGATGAAGAATATACTAATTGGTCCAATTTATTTTCACAATTTTGTAAAGCATCTTTCTATGATTTTTTTCAGTGCCTATTTTTCAATTCCATAAATAACTGATAGAATCATAGCTCTGGGTTTATGTTGAATTGAAAAACATATATTAATTTTTAAATGAGTTTAAAGTTGAGAAGGGTAGAATAATTTCTAGCTTAATAAATAATTAATAGTAATCAATAATGTACTTATCTGAAGTGGATAATGCCAAAATTATGAATGCTGAAGGTTTGACACTTGTAAATCAAATTTATAATAATTTAAAAAAAGTTATATCATTGATGAATACCCTATCTTTTAACATGTAGTAGTAGTTTATTGAAAACTGTTACCTCATCATTCAAGTATTTTTTTGTATGTGAAATGTTACCAAAGTGTTTAATCTGTTTTGATGAACATCCAAGTGAAGAACTATCAAAATATTTTCTCATTAGCTGATTTTTTAAAAAAAATATCCATAAAACAAAATTTTTATAAGTGTATTGACAAGAATGGCATAGTTATCAATATAGTTTAAATCTAGAAGCTAAAAGAGTGAAACTTTTGTGTTTTTAATAGGATTAAATTATAAACCTCATTATCAAAACTATATCACACTTTGATTCATAATTTATGATTCTCTCTAGAAACTACTCCAGAGATACCATCATGAAATGAAAAGTAAACTTGGAGCTATGATACACTTCTGTTTAACACCATTTATTTTAAATGTCTCAGATAGTGTTTCATATGATAAAACAAGAGCAGCTGTTAAATCTAATGCCATCTATAGTAAGATTGAATAATTAGTGTTGACACTAGAGTGGAAAGCTACTCTTATTTTAACCTATCGTATATAAAGAATTAAATGATTTATTATTAATAATGGTTTTCTCATCTTTTCATGAAACAGTTGTACAATAAAAACAGTGTGCAAAACAGAGTAATCAATGGCTGCCAGAAGGCTTGTGCATGAAATCCCCATCTAGTGTCTACTCATTCAATATCCCCAGACTAGTTGCTGGTTTGTGGCATAAGAAATGGTGATCATGTGATAAATAAAATTTTAACAGTAGCAAACTCTCCATACAGTAGCGTCAATAAATGTAAGCCTTAGTAATCAATGAATGCAAGATTTTTGCGTAAAATCCCTATCTACTACCTATTCATTTCCCCAGACTAATTTCTATCTTATGGCTTTCATCAGTGAGAACTGTGTATTTGAAAGCACTACAGCTAAATCTTAGGATTTAATGCAACTTCCTAGAAGCTACCGTTTACTTATTTAGTTAACGATAAAGCTAGGAGCCCAAGATTAAAACACAATAATATTTTCAACCCAAGCTCATTTACTTGTATAGTCACATAGATCTGAACTCAGTTCAACATCTGTACATTTTGGTGCTTTGGTTTTTCAAAAACTACAGTCATCATTATCCCATGGGCAAGATGGATATAAAACCATCAAAACATCATGTGTAAGCATATGAAATAGTAATCATGTGATATTTTGATGCTATTTACATTTTTATAGATAATCATATGTCTTCAAAGTTTGCCACAATCTTTCTCAAATAAGTGATTTAAATACTTTAAGTTAAATTGATAAAAGGAGTCTGTAAATAGCTTTTTCATTCACAACATTTTCCTTGCATTTTCCAGTAAACAAGAACAATATCTCTAGTATTGTATCTTGATTCTCTAAATCACTCATCTATTACTAGAAACAAACTATTCACTAAAATTCTATGAAAGTACTTTTGCCATTATAATTAGTACAATTTTTAAATTCCCACAATGTCTTAAAAATTGTAATAATGGAAGTATTCTTAAGATGAGATGGTACATCTTAGTTTCATACAGTTCTAGAAAATTTCAATAGTTTTGAAGCAAGTACATCACCATCATATTTTGAAAAATTTCCAGACACCCCGTAAGCATTCATGATATTTCTATTTTAAAGAGTACAAAAAGTTGTCATATTTTCATCAGGGATTGGATATTTCTATCCAGATCTCATACTGATTACTGTATTTGTTGCCATATAACTTTTTATTTACCAGTTGATATATATTTAGCTTGTTTACTTTATCATGTTATTAACAAATGAAAAGAAAGTTGAATGGCTAAAGTCATTGTAAACTATCAGTTAATAAATTACATCTTTACCAAATAGATTAAAACAAAATAGTGAATATTATTTTATATTATTATTTTTTTAAAAATTAATTTAATCTTTTGTTTGGTATTAGGGTTTTATTGAGAATCTGATTTGATTTTCTTCTATGGTAAGCATATGTTATCTAAGTATTTTTTTTTCCAAATGAAGCAGAAGTATGAACAATTATTAAAATAAAGAAAATTGTAAATTAAGAGGAACATTAAAGAAATATATTCTTAAAATGAAAAAGATTATTCATCAAGGATGTTATAAGAAGAAAAAACAGTCATACTGGCAACTTACACAAAGAAATTGCAAAATATAGGTTAGGATTCTTTAGAATATAAAATAAAAAAGAATTGGAAAAGACATTTATTCAGTAATCTTAAGGAAGATATAGTTGTGAGTTTCTTCAATTTTCTGGATGTGATATTGTAGAGTTCATTATTGTAAAATCACATCTTCATTGGATTGGGAATGTGAAATTAATGAACTATACAAGACATTAAAAGTATGTTTTAAACTTGAATATGATTTTCATAGGAAAAGCAGACCTCATTTACATTACAAAGATTATTTCAGATATATTCTAAAAAAAGTGTAATGTTGATTGTTTTCCTTGGGAAGATGTGATAGAGAAGAAATATAATTTGTCTTGGGGATGAAGTATTTCAGAAATAAAGATTATCTGTAGAACAAATTAGAAGACAGCCTGCAAAATATCAAATAAATTCTATATTGACTTAACGTCCTTAACTTATTCTATATGTGGATGCAGTTGTGTTTTACAGATTGGTTTCTATAGTCATTAGAAAAGTTATATCTAGTGTATTAGTATTGTTTTTTTTTTTAATCTTTTTTCCCCTCGTTTCTCTTGGAATTGAACTGGCCATATTGTTTTGAGAATGGCAGCTGTTGATGATTTATTATTAGAAAAAATTGAATTCTATATAGTATTTTGACTGACAGAATTTGACGGAATACAATGTCAATAATCAATATAAAAATTATGTATATATATTTTTTTAGTTGTAAAACTGTAAGCATTAGTTAAAAACAATTTACGTTGTTACTTTGGAGGGAAAATAAGATCTTGTAGAATGAGTATAAAAGAAAATGTGCGCATAATATGTAGCTGTTTGAAAATTGCTTTCCTTTTTGAATTGTGCCGAAAATTCTTCTTAAAATTTTAATAAGATGGAAACAGAAAGATTAATGTATATATTCGGAAGAAATACGTTGGTCAGTTTTAAAACTGTTATGCTTTAATATAATTTAGGTTGAATCTGTGCATCAGCCAGAGCATCCATTCTCCGCAGATCTGTTTAAATGAAATACTTCATTATATTAATCCAACTTTTTACTTCACTATTGTTCGCATGATTTGTTGCAGTGATGGTACTACAGCTTATGGAGATCAATGCCAATTGGTCGCACCCAGCTCTGTAACTTTCGGTACTCGAACTTCTTATGAACC
The DNA here is from genome assembly GCA_028023455.1 of Epiperipatus broadwayi. Lineage (NCBI taxonomy): Eukaryota > Metazoa > Onychophora > Udeonychophora > Euonychophora > Peripatidae > Epiperipatus > Epiperipatus broadwayi. The sequence goes on from JAQFVV010012497.1 coordinate 1,343,177, forward strand.
CCCAAGCAATAAACCATTCGATTATTAGTATTATTATTATTTATTCACTATTCATGAACAAATAATAAAACATAAAAAAATTTCTTCATCATTTAAAGGATTCTGTTCCATAGTAAAGAGTAATCTTCATTTTAACAATTTCATTTTCTAATCTTTAATTAAAATTTTCCGGACGCAGTATAGTATATCATTTGCCGCATTATCCATAATTAGTGTTTAATTGAATTAAAGCAGTGTGCTGTATTTGGAAATCTCTTTTATTAGACTTTAATAAAAAAATGTAAAAGAAATCACTCACTATTACAGCTAATTACAGAAAATATGAGGTTTTATAATATATTTTAAACTACTGTATTTCATTTTTTCTAATAATATGAATAATTACTGTGGAATTTTTATATATATTTTACTATAGTATTAGTGTTAGCAAAATTAGAGCAGATATAAAATTTAAATACGTTAAAATAAATACACGCATTAATTCCAAAATATAACTCAAACAACAAACTATGATATATAGAGCAGATATAAAAGAAAAGCTGGCCAATATAATATATTGGCATAATAATCGTTATGTTTATATATTAAGTGTGAGACGGTAATAATGTGTTCAACTGCTATGCCTCACTTTTCGAGAATAATGCTTTTTACTTCACTGTTTTCTGTAAGGTTACATTAGAAAGACTCTCACCTTGTAATGCACTATTTAAAGACTGCTTTATATTTTGTATATAAAACTTCTTTATGCAAGGGTAGGGTGTATAATTAAGCAACAAAGAGTATAAACCAATGTTAATGTATATTAAAAAAATATGAAAGTGTGCTAATGTGACCAGGAGCCCACGAGTTGAAGTCTTGAAGTCTGATCCCCCAAATACCATTTTTCTTTAGCATCTCACAATCAATCCCAACATTAAAAACATATAAGGAATGAAAGCAAGACATTAGGTTGGACCATGGAGAGGTGAGGATAACATGATCAATATTGGTGGTAGTTTGATAGCCATTTTCCTGACATAATTTAATCTAGCACAGGTAAACTGTCATTAGTCTAACATTTCTGGATTCAGGCGTTTTTGATTTTTGTGAATTTTTTAGATTTCAATAATAAATCCTTCCCATCCTCATTGTAATCCTATATTCTACTGAAAACATTAATTTTGTTATGTATAGTTTGGATATATTGAAATACTTTTTGTATACTATATTAAATTTTCAGTATTAATGACAATAGAACACTTTAGAATAAATAACATCCTTATATTTATATCAACATAAAATTTCTATATAGAAGCAATTAAAATAATAAATATTTTCTACTTAAAATGAACATGTGGTCATTACCAACATTATATTTATGAGATATAGGAGAAACTTACTTAACATTTATACTATATGTGATTTGTGCCACAGATCAGATGAGAACCAAAAACATATATTCTTTGAGCGTAGTAGCCGACAATACACTCAATCATATATTACAAAAACTTATCAGGAAAAGAATGCAACTATAAGTTCAATTATGGAGTCTTTTCCAAAAGCCTGTTTCACAGAAATAAGAAGTACATCATTTATACTATATGCATTATGGTGCATTTATCTTTTCAATAGTATTGCAAGAAATTTTAACACATTTAAAAACAAATTAGAGACAAAACAAAGGGATAAAAAAATCACCCCATACAATTTCACAGACACTTGGTCACTCATCCATCAGTGCTCTAACCTCTAGTGAGATGTATTTTCTGTTTCCTATTTTATTGAAAATGATTTTAATAATAATTTAATTCACTGAATGCTATTGAAAATATTTACTGTGGTATTCTTTGATTAGTTTTGTATTAATTTTTTTTTTTTTTTTAAATTGAAATATCTGTATACTGTATATATATATATTTTCCCCTTTGAACTAAAATATCTGTAGATATATTTTTCCTTCTTAAACTAAAATAATAAATCAAAATGATATTTTGTAATTTTTATAATCAATAACAGATATTAGAAGTTTTTGAATTAGTGATGTTCAGATTAATGGAAGTCTACCTGTATATAGTTTTAGAATCATTACTCATTAAAATGCATATATATAGTAATACAATATTTTTAATGAATATTTGGATGGAAATCTTGAACGTGTGGAGTAATCCATTTAAATCAATTAATTAGAAAGCACCAACCTAGAACAACTGCCCCAGGCCAACAGCCTGCAAGTTTACTTTGACTCCTGGCCTGGGGCAATTATTTTAGGTGGCCTGAAGCAGTCATTCTAAGTTAGCACTTTCTAATTAAGTTTATTTAAATGGATTACTCCACACATTCAAGATTTCCATATATATATATACAAGGGAAACTCAAGTCCACAGGTAAAAAAAAGAAGCTTGACTAATTTTCACATATTTTAAAAATATATATATGTACACTTTTTTATTTACAAATATCTTTATTCTTTAGAAGACTTTTTATCTCTGAAATCATCTATATGCTGTTCTTTTGATTTCTTCAATACTTCTGCTATATTTAGACACTTTTACCTTTTTTTTCTCCGTCCCCTTTATTATCATCATATTACCTTTCTGTGAATTTGAGAAAAAAAATTATCTATTGCCTGCATCAAAGCATTAATCATTATTTCTCTTTACTAGAACAATCTATGGTAAGCATGAGTAATCAGTGAAAATTAGGTGGTGGTACCACATATACATTTTCATGAATTTTGAATATATCACTTTTGCATGTACACATCCAGATGTCATCATTAATTTTTTTAATATTATCCAAGCTAATGGTCATGAGAGCCAAACAGTGTAAGATTTTGAAACCAAACTAAGTTTGTACAATTAGGCAAATAAAATGCCAAGCAAATGATTACATAAAGTTGAGTGATAGTCAGTTCTATATTTTCTATCAGCATAGTTGACTCTTTTTGTTCAGTAATGCTGAAATTATAAAGAGTAACTTCTACATTCAAGCAAAGTTGCAGTATGTATAAGACTGTGAGTAAAATGTGAAACATGCTTAGTTAAACTTGGTTGGTTTTGAGAATTTTCTATTGCTATTTGTAATAACAGTTTATCACGGAATTGCTATTATATATTATTTATTATATGGAATTTGGGGAGGGGAGATTCAGTGATGCAATGTTTTATATATAAAATATAAAAAAAATTGTTTTATATGAATAAATTCTTTTTATTTAAATGCAAATCAAAATTAAAATTTGACTTGTATTTAATGTGTTAGGATTATGATAAATAATAAAATAAAATGTTTAATTCATAAAAATATGTTTAATTATCAGTCAGGGAGGCAGAGTAAAGTGCTATAGAAACCATAAGAATTATGCCGACATACTCTTCTTGCTACTTGAGGAATCTTTCATGTTGAACATACTTCAGATCTGACATTAGTCAACTGTGAAAAAAATCAAAGATTGATGTTTAATCATTGTTAATGAGATGAGTCAGTTAATGGAGAACACTTATTAATGCTGCTCTGAATAGTTTGGTGCAGTGATAGAGTGATGGATTCTGGAGTTCAAGGCTCGTGGATCATGGACTAGCTCTATTACTTCCACTGCTCAAACTTTTTATGAGTTCCCAAGTAATAAACCATATGATTATTTATTTAATTTTCAATATGACAAAGGGGATTAACATTAAAAAAAGATTTAAATAATCATTCTATTAAGAAGTGGAAAACCAACGAGAAAGCTATTGCATTCTTATCCATGAGAAGTACCTAAAAAAGTTTAATCAGTAGTGATATTAACTAATTCTAAAACACTAACCAGTCGATTGGTAAATAAAATATCACATCATTGATAGCATTTTTTTTTAATTTGCAAAAACAATTGAAATCTGATGAAGATTGAAAATTTAAAACAGTAAATATAAAGAATTTTCTTCACATTGAGCAAATGTCAACTTTAAATTGCATATCATATATATATATATATTTAAACCCTATTGTCTATAGGAACAAAAAGTGTATATATTTGTATTGTTTTCTGCAAAGTTAAATTTAAAGTATAGTATATTTTGTACAGTACTGAACATTATTATAACTTAAAACAGGCCAAGCTGTTATTCTACACATATTTCAAATAAGATAAATTACCAGTATCATTGGCTAGAGGTCCAAACATCTGCTTTCTCTATTAACATCATAGCTAAACTTTATTATTGCAGAAACAGTGAACATGTTGCCATTGTTTATTATAATATACCAATATATCATAACACAATATATTACTTAGTAAAAAATAATTAATATTTTTAATTTGTTTTTTAAAAACTGTTTGAGTTATACCTGCCAAAAAGTCAGCCTGATTTTCTTTTATAGAGGATTTGTTTTATATTGTACGATATACATATGCATTACATTTTAGATTCAAAATAAAAAAGTAAAAAAATCTGTAAATAAAATGAATATACAGTATTAAAAAAGGAAAAATAAATTAAGTTATTTAAACTAATGTATATAATTGCACAGATGGAAAAACATTAAATAATTACCTAAAAGTAAGTTAAAGTAAAGATCTAAAGATAAAAGTTTTTTTTTTTTTTAGGGAATGTAAAAGAAAATAGCTTAATTATTTTTTATTGTGTTTAAATCTTAGGGAATGGAAATGATTTTTTTTAAATGAAATAATATAATGGAAAGCAAACGAGCCATTGGGGCACTTAAATGTTGGAAAAGTCAGATAAGAAATAAAAATTAAAGATTATAGTGTTTCCCACTTTGGAGCATACTGACCAATGCAATTACCAACAAACACAGTCCAGAAAGGAAAATCATTAGGGCCAATAAGGTCGGAGCAATGTCAGGAGTGATCGATATGAAGAAGGGAGGCAAGATACTATAAAAATGAAATAATTGAATTTAAGATGAGTGATTGACTATTGCTTGAATGGTGATGACTGGTTAAAACATTTTGCAGCTGTATTATGAACTTCGTGATATAGGGGTTTCACGATAGATTTTGTTTCCTTCATTTGCACTGGTTGAGGTGGCCTCTCCAAAGAAAACCTTATGCAAATGACATAACTAGCGAGGAGTTCCATAGACCTGCTGAAATTCGGAAGAGGGAGTCATCAAAACTGAATGGAAAGTATAACTTTTATCAATATGAACTTTTTAAATATATCTCTTAAACAAGCTTTTAATTAGTAAGCTAAACATAACGTATAAGTGAACTCTTTCTGACCATCAAAAAAAAACTTTAAATCAATTATTAATATTTTTTATTATGTATAATGTTTTGTTGTCAATCATTTTCATTTACCATTTATTTATTTTTTTATTTGTTAACTAAATTATTAAATTTAAGGTTGAGTATAGATGGCTGCATAGATTTGTTAAGTTTAGTTTAGATTATAGGGTTAATTTTGGACTGTCTGTTTTATAGTTGAATCGACACTGGTGGAAGGATGTATGGGTGTTTATATTAATGTAGTATGAAGAGGCACATTAAATTCTCATTCTCTTGTGCTGTGTTGGCATACAGAGCATCAATCCCAAATGAATGCATGGCCCAAAGGTGTAACCATCACATTACCGATGGATGTAAATGTATTTCCTATGCCATCGATCTCCTTATGCTCTATGGATAGGGACTATAAATTGGTGAGGACTGTTCTCCCTTCATATGGAGCATTTTGTTTTCTCTATTTTTATGTATGATTCCCTCACCAGACAGATCCTTTAAATAATATCATGCTACAGATGCACATTCCTGTCAGCATGGTTTTATGCTAACATCTTCATGTTGCATCGGTTACGTCTGTATATCAGGAAGCTAGTATTGGTTTAATTGTGAACTTTTAGCCTGAGGTTAAATGTTTTGAAAGTCTTTAAGTGCACATTCTATGTAATCTATCTATGCTTAACATTATAAAATATTAAATCGTATAAAAATTTCCATCTGTGCAGATTACAAAAAAATATCAGAATTTAAATCTAAAATAATGTTAATAATCAAATCCTCAAATTTGTTTTATATATGTGTGTAATAAATGTTTGTGCTATTAGTACCGACAGTGGTTTATTATTTTATTGTTATCAATAATACTTTGAAATATATAATTAAAATACATTTAAAAATTTATATTATAAGACTCAGCTACTCCTTGAGCTAGTGACTGGGGCTATCAGTTGAATGAAAGTTGGATCTTTTTCCAAGGTGTATTTGCCTACTATATAAATTTTCTAGGTGTTAATAGCCTGGTGGCGCCCTGTACGGCAGATAGGAAAAGAGCATTTACCCGACCATTATAATATATATATATATTAAAGTGAAGATTTTTATAGCTAAAGTATACATATATATATATATTTAGGATTTAATTGGCTATACATTTGCATATTGTATACATTATATCAATGTACAGATTACACTAGCCATTACTATGTAGTATAGGTCATTCACAGATGTAGAGATATTTGAAAATCAGAATGCATTGATATAATGCTAATACTAATAAGTAAATATATTTGTGAACATATTTAAAATATATATAATAATAAAGCAGCTTTAAACAAATAAAACAGTGGATACTATATGTCGTAAATGAAGATCATTAAACATATTTTGGATTAAAAGATGTATACACCCATGAATTCAAAATATCTGCTTACAACTTTTATTTATGAAAGAAAATCTTCACTTTCATCCAGAATTTTAATTTTCACCCAATAATTTCATCAGTTTGATATTCGCTAGGATTTTTTTTTTTTTCAATCATTAATCTTTATTATTTAGTACATAGTGCAGTACTGTTTTAAAGGTATAGTAACTATATTATCATTTAAACAAATATAACCAAAATATTACACATACACATATATAATCTTATCTATGAACAACTAAGTGCAAATCTGCTATCATAATAACAATTTGTAAGATAAACTCTCATAGTTAGTTTAATTATATTGTAAATAATGCCTATTTTTTACATCAGTGCTAAATTTATCACTTAGATAAAAAGCAGCTACCTTTACATAATAACATGTTTTTATATATTATGGATAAATCACGGAGAGAGTTTTCTAACTTTTATTCAAACCAGCTTATAATTTTAAATAATAGCCAAGATATAAATTCCAATTTTAATAAAGTTTGATTTGTGAATTGATGTTATGGTAACTGTTTTAGACTTAGTTATTCCATAAATTGAGTTATATGTTATTAACACTATACATTTAAAAGCTGTAATTTATTTACAGTTTTATTGAAATTGTATATACACTCATACCAATAATACATTATATAAAAACTGATATGAATTAAGAATTTTATTTTAGACAATGAACTGACCTTCAATATTCATATAAAAAGTATTCATATGAAAATTATTCATTAAATATATAATAAACAGTATTGTAGAAACACTATTACCTACTTCAAAGATGCACATACACACACACATATACTATTATTATTAAGTGGCAATTTCTTGTCATCTCAGAATTCAAAATCTAATGGGTTGAGCCTAAACTTTCTCTTCTACACATAGAATATTTTTGAATTGTGCATTATTAATTAATGCTTGAACTGAATACATTTATTAATTTTTTACCAGTTTTTTTTTTTTTTTTGAGTAAGTTGACTTTCTTACTCAAAGATATTAGAGACACCTGAATTTATTTTTATTTATAAAATATGAAGCACTTATTTTACTCTCTCTAATTTCGGACATCTGAAATGTGTGATAAAAATGGTATTATTTTAGCACACATTTTTCAGTTGTATTAAAAAAGTGAAGACATTAGCAAACTACTATCAATAATTATCTACATCAGCGATTCCGAACCTTTTTCCGGCAACTATCGCTTTTTTTTTGTCTCCAAAAATTATCAATGCATCGTTATTAATATATAACTCATTTAGTCCTCCAATCATAAGACAGTGTGCTTTAAAAAATGATTACAAGAAATACGTATATTGGGGATCATTTGCCTTTTTCACGTGTGTAGTCGCGTATATCGGTTGTTTGAGATGGTGATGGAGGATGAATATAGACTGAAAATCCTAAGTTCAAATCCCTTTATTTACTATAGCAAACTTTCAGTATACTGAATGAATAGATTAATTAAGAGTTATTACATTTTTAAAAATTAAAAAAAAAAAAGAGTAATTGAATTTTAAAAAATATTGTATTTTTTAATCAACAATAAAAGTTTATTTTAATTTATCATTTAAAAAAGAAATTTAAATATAGACTATTTTGCATTATCAAAAAAAATTTAACACTCATCTTTGCTGACATTTTTTATGCTTAACGAAAAGGAAAAAATACTCTATGAATAAGTACATTTTAATACATTATTTGGAAATATGAACAAATACTAAAGATTATAAATTGGGGATTCGATTCATGGATTTTGAACTCCCGAGTCTGCCATTCTACTACTGCTCCAAATCTCGTAGTACATAATAATCGAATTGTTTATTGCTCGGGAAATGACAGCTGGCCGCGTCTATGGACCTTGAGTTTTGAAATTTGTCACTCTACAACTTCCAAATCACGCAGAACTTGATGATATCCATCCTCAAAATACAAATTGTTATTTCATTAAGTTTTATTTGTGCAGAGTGATTTTTTAATTAATAATCAAAATATAAGCAAAATAATATAAAAAATTATGTGATTCACATTTTATTCCCAAGAGAAAACCACACTTCTTGATTTAAGAAGAATGCTGGGAATTTTAAATTAGTAATTAGCTGTTGTTATTAATGGAACTAACTTTGTGTAGAGAAAGGAAATGTAAGATTTTATTCTTTCACCTGAATATAAATTTATAGATTACACAAAAGTGCTTTAGAAAAGATATTAACAGCGATTGGATTTGAATTTGTCACATCTTCTATAAATAATATGGGAGATTATTTTTAATATATATAAGTTTAATCAATAACATATTTTCAAAGTGTACTTTTTTTTTTCATATGTCATAGCATCGATTGGGAGGCGAACCCGACTGCTTGCTTGCAAGGCAGCTGCGATGACTTCTCGGCTACCAACGCTTGACTATTTTCAAAAATGTACTTTATGTTGGATAAGAAGTCATTTTTAAAATAAATTCCAAATAAAAATGAAATTAATGGAAATTAATAAATTGTATATAAACAAAATGTCTATAAGTAATAACAATTTAAATAAATAATGTTTATATATCAAGATGCAGTGTGTGCACGCGTGAATATATGTGTATATACCCAAATGCATATAAACAAATCACAGAAATGAATACATAGTCTATACACTAATCTGTCTTACTCGTGATCGGAGTTCAAATATGGTTTTATTAGCGCGAGTCAAATATTGGTAAATAAATGGACATTTAGACATTTTTAGGTGGAGGTTAAGACTATTAATGAAGGATATTGTTTTCATTGCCTTGAGAAGCAGGGGAGAAGTCTCCCACTATTGAGTTTGGTTTAACTTAACCTATTTTTAATTAATTTTTTTTTTTTCATATGTCAAATGCGTTGACCGGGAAGCGAACCAGGGCTAGCTGCTTGGAAGGCAGCTATGCTAACCGCTAAACAATTTGTTTTGTATGTTTAATTTTGTTATAGTAGGTATGTGTGTATTTTTTGGTTTTGAATAAGACTATTGAACAATTGAGATAGTCAGCTATTTTTGGAAGTTTGGAATAATAAAATATTTTATCTGCATTGTGTTAAATGCATAGAAGAGTGTGTTAATATTATTTGTATTGTATTTATCAATATTTATATATCCATTTGCATGTTTATGTATATATACAATTTTATAGCATAAAACATATAAATGTATTTTTATATATTCACAACTTAATATTCATCGAATTTAGTATAAATAAATAATATTTTTTAAAAAAAATTGTGCTTAGTAAGAAATAAAAATAAAATAAAATAAGATTTTGAATCCAGGCTTTCAAATAGTCTTTTAAAACTTGCATGATTAAAAATACCATTTAGTTTTCTCACATGGATTTTGCTAGATTTGATATTATATAGATGATTTAATATAACTAAACTCAAACTGCATCAGACAATCCACTGTATCTCAAGCAAAAAAATTCCTGTTTTATGCAATGTCTTATTTTTATGTGCTCCTGGGTTGCCTGTACATTTGCTGCTCAGATTGTGTTGACTTTTTAATTAATTGTTTTTTAATCTCCCTAAATCTTAAGCTGTTTATTCCTTTGCTATTTAAATTCTGTAGTTCATGCATATGAATATTACTGATATCAATATGAAGGATATGCACTTTACCATAAAGCACCATTTGATTCCTTTAAAATCCTTTATCTTGATCAAAACATGATTGTCATTACCTTTCATCATGCTGCCTTTACTGTGAACATTATTTATGTTTACTTATATAACAGACCCCTTCTTATACATCAACTTATATCCCACATTAATCTTATTCTCTTATTCAACTCTTTTCATAATTTACTTTTTGGTGACTTTAATATGTCTTATAATACAATCACTTTATTAATTGCAAATTGATGATTTTCCTCAGTAATAACTTCTTCTATATTTTAAAACATTCAACTCTCATTGAGCTTTTATTTTATTCACTTAATCTGCACTTTATAGTTAATTCTTCTTTAGAACTAGTGTTTCTTTTATGATCACTTGGCACTCTCCGTGCAAATTGATATTGATTTTCATACATATAACCTGTTTTTTACTCCAATGATTCATTAAAAGTATTGTTTAAGGCTGCATCTCCTGAGGCAGTATTCTCGAAAATTTACATTTACTTTAAGAAGATCAATATTCTTTCTCTACAGTCTACTATAGCTTGGTTCTCTTTTATCAATATTATCCAGTCATTCATTAAACAGCACAGACAGTAAAAACAAATCATCTACAGCTTTAGCTAAGGAATTTGGTGCTGTAAATTTGAAATTGAAAGCCACTTCTTTTGACCCTGCTTCTGTTCTCTCAATATTTCTACCAGAAAAGCCAACATTTTTTGGGTTTAACCTCATATCTGGGTAAAAGGATATATCTAATGACTCTTTTTTATAAAAATAAAAAGTCCATTCCTTGTTTCAATTATTGTAGATGAACATTTTTGCACAGAATTAAACATGTTATCTTCTATTTTTTATCATTTTAAATTTAAGTTACAGATGTTCAGCTGTTCTGAACTCTCTGTATTTATTCTTGTCAAAAGCCATCAAGGCCATGATACTACAAAGTCTGACATTATGCTTAAGCTGAACTCTTAATTGATAGCATTCACGTCTGGTCCTCATGCAATTCCTAAATACCTTCTGCATATTAGTTTTTTTTATGGTACCAATCATTATGAGCTTGCTTGACTTTCTTTCTAAACAAATTTATCATATTGATAGACTTATCAAGTTTTCTTATTTCCATTTCTCAAGCAAAATACTCTTCCTTCTCATCTTAATAACTTTCACCCTATCTCTATGTTATCTTTGCTTATCAAAGGCATTGAATCCATCATCAAGGATAAGATACAATGTATTATTCTGTTTTCCATCTCAAACTGTCAGTTTTCTAAAAAGAGAGCTTCCACCTCTGATGTTATCACTTTGTTTAAACTTATTTTTGACCAAGTTAGAACCACTAGAACAGTTAGTCACATAGTAGTATAACTTGTTATTTTGTCATCTTTTGATTCTGTCCATATTGACACTGTCATTGAAGTATTACAAATGCATAACATTCCCATTTTCTACATTTTAACTAATCTTCTCTTAATGGCAAAGTTACACCAGGATTTAAACCCCATAACTATTCTGCAGGGTTCATTTTTGAGTGTTTTGTTTTTTATTACTTATATAAATCCACTACTTCTGGAAGTGGAGGTGAAACTGCCTGGTATCTATATTCCGCTGATTAATAAAGCAGTCAAGTATATATCATTCTTGGATGATCTTGTCATTTTTTCTCCCCTCTAAGAAGTATTTTCTTTTACTTATTTCTATTTTCGAAAATTTTACAGCACATTATACACTTCAATTCAAGCTTAAAAAAATTATCTACATGAAACATACTCTCTGGTAATAGTGTTTCTTCTCCTTTCATTGTTCTCCTCATAACTTTCTTGGATTTGCCATTTATAAGTCTATGAGTGCTATGAGAACATGTATTCAAAACTCTATTCTCATTTCTGCTGAAAATATAATTAAATCCTTGCCTAAAACATATTTTCTTTCTTCATGCAAAAATCTTTCTTATCAACATCCTGATCTTTACAAAAATAACTTACTATATGCCCATTATTAACTATACTAATGTTTTTTAAGAAAATTAATTTACTTTGCTCCAAACTGATTTGGAATCAAAGAGTTGTTGCATTCAGAAATAGGCCAAAGATAATTGTCTCTCCTTTCAATCGATGCCTACCTTTTATTTTCAGCGATCAGATCGTTTAATACTATTTTCAAAATCATTTCTGATTACTACTCTAATGCTATAAAATTTGTTTTAGTCATGCCTACTGATAAGCCTCCACTCAGTAAAGTTAATTTTTTTTAATTCTTAATCAAAGCCATTGCTGCTTATATTGATCTTAATAATCTAACATTCTTTAGGAAAATACTCTTTTGAGAATCTTACAACATGATCCATAGTGCTAGTCAACCTCAACTTTCCCCATCTCTTTTTACTATCACTAATAAACAGATAATACAAAATTCAAATTCTGGTTTTAGAATCAAAATTTCCTTATCAAAATCAATTTAGATGCTTTTCCTAATAGTCATTTCTTATCACAGAGAATGGTGCATGCTAATATTGAACCCCTTTGTTCTCTTTGTTCTAAATCTGGAGAAACAATACACCATTTTCTGTTCCCATTTCCTGATTTTCTTACTATAGAATATCATTGAATCAATTACCATATCCCGTACTTCTATTTCTACTCTTATTGATAACACGGAAAGAGGCCTTTCCCTTTCAATTAGGATTACAATTTTTATTATGCTTACTTTTTGGTTCCTAAGATGCCATTTTTGCTTCAACATTACATCTAACAAATTACAATCACTGTTTTACAATAAAATTCAAAAATTAAAAACAAAGACAGAATGCATGTCCCTCCAGACATTTTTAGTACTACGTGGCTGGTTTCACTTCCAATCCCATTATAAGTCAGTAATTTTTTTTATTTATATATTTTATACCTTGGTCATGTATTTACAAAATGTACTTGTAATTTATACACCATTGAATTTGTCTATTTGTGATGATAAACTACAAAATATCCAATTGAATTTCATATCGTCTTCAAGTTTGTAAAAAAAAAAAAAAAAATTTGCCTAATAAAATTGTTTGTTAAAAAATAAAATGAACTTGCAGTAGACATTTTCTCTAAGTCAATACTTTTGTTTTGATTAAAATTATAAGATTATTATATTATACTATAGTATGTAACTTATTACTCCATTTATTATATATGTTAATAAAAAAATATAGGGGACTTGAACACAGACTTTCAAGCACCCTTCAACTATCCACACTATCTCATACCACTGATAGACATGATCACACACATGTAGAAAAGATAATCATTAATGTACACATTTTGTGCTGAACCAGCATTCATCAGTTGGTCCATATTATCATCTGCCACACACATATATAATCAGTGTCCAGATTATATTAAGGTAGAAAATCTTCATACTTTAATGGACAGACTTTAACCTACTCCAATCTTCAACTTTTCAGCCATCAATACCATTGAAAATCTGTTGATGAAATGCCATGGTCATATGTATCAGTGGTATAAGATAGTGTGGGTAGTTGAAAGGTGCTTGTGTTCATATTTACAATTAAGTTCCAGGTATGTGAAGAATACCTGTATTTCAAATATGTTAATACATTTTTTAATATGATTGCCATACTACCATGAAAAAATTGAGAAATCATTCTGCAATATATATACATGAATTTTGGTAATAAACTTTCCTTATCAGACTGTCACTAATCCAATAATCTGATTCTAACTTGATTAGAAATTTGCCTTGTTAGACTAGATTATACTAAGTGATTATGCCATTAAATATTCATACTTTGACATTAAGTCAATTGCCACTATAGTATCAATACTGTATAAAGTAGTTGGCAAAGGAAGTTTTTCCTGAAATGCATGTATACTGCAAGGTAATCTGTCAATTTTTCCATGTAATATGGCAGCCTTAGTGAAAAAAAATGTTTTGTGCATGATGACTGGAATTGACATCTTTCAAAATGTATTTACATCTAATTCAAGATGAATTAACTATTCATTACATATTATATATGTTACTGTGGATAATATTTTAATATTTAATAAATAGGGTGTTAAATTAAAATATTAATTTCCAAAAATGAGCATATGTATAAGATATATTTCATTTATATTTAACAAGTAGAACATTTATATAAAAAAATATTTTACATAAAAAATATTTATTTAGTTTTTTTTTATGATGATCATTAGATTGAAAGTTTTTGGTAGATAAAATGTATAGATGAATTATATTATATGGTACAATACTATCCATTGTGTTTAGCTAAAGATCATCATGAAATTTTTTTTGTCCAAAGTATAATCTTTTAGTTTTGAGTGATGAATCCATGTTCAAACTTATTTAAATTTAAATAAAGATATATGCTGTGATTAAATAATCATAATCAGTGATAGTTTACGACTGCTTGATACCTTCTTAGTTTATTTGTGCATCTCAAATGTGGAATTTTAATATAATCTAAAGAATCCTCCTGACACCATTAAATTAGATCATGTTTGCAGTGATTAAGATTTTTATTAAAAAATCAAAAATGAAATAAAATATTTATGGAAAATATATGGATAAGAACATAATTTAAAATTACTTAATGGTTTTAAAAAATAAAATGAGTTACTTTTTCAAAGAATGATAGCAAATTATATTATGTCTAAGAAGCAGCTGTTATAAATTTCCATTAAACATTTAAAGATAAAGGGATTACTAAAAAATAAATAAATCTTAAATGCAGAAGATACAATTTGGATCAACCTGAAATTAATAACTTGCCTAAATTTTAAAGAAATTGACATCTTTTGTCGAATTCCATTTAAAAGCATTAAGAAATGGGACATTTTTTTCGAAGTATTTTAATGTTGAAATATTTTAACATTGGTTGTAAATTAACTTTTTTTTTACATTTTTATTTTTTTATTTTTATCAGTGCATCTGTCATCTCAATTCTACCATATTGCAAACACCTATTAGCACAAAAATTTAGACCAATCTCTTATTACACATGCATTTTGCAAACTATAAAATGTAACTAAAGTGATCAAAGGTCTTCATTCCCATACTGTTAGCTTGCTGTTTTTCTATTATTTTGATCACTTGTAAGGTAATGACTGGTTTTTATCTACTTTTAACAGAGATGAAGAATGCATTGGAAGATAAAAAAAATTTGAAAATATCTCTGCACTGCAGTGATTATTCATCCTTCCACAAAATAATTAAAAGTAAACAGAAGTCAGTTTCTATCTTGCTTAAGAGTGATGTAATGGAAAAATATTCAGTTGTTAACATGGACATGGAAATTTGAGTGTTTAATACTTAGAGATCATTTGAAGAATGAATGTTATTTGTAAAATGCAGATATAGTGAGAGATGTTGATTTGAGTTATTGCACTGATGGGTTGTTGTTATATAATGAAGTTGAAATGAAGGATGCACTGATAAAAACAAAAATGCTTTTTACATTTTTTTAACATTTGGATTAACTAATCATTTTAAAACTTGATTTTTTTTTTCAAAGAAGAAAAGTACAGGAAACAATTATTATTAAGCAAATAATTACTTATTTAAAAAATAAAAATAATAATAATTTCAGAATTTAATTAGTCCGGAAATAAACCTAAAATGGCAGTAATGAAAATAACATATGTAAATTTTCAAAGCGCTTGTGAAAAGAAATCTTATTAATAATGATTGAATTAGACTTAATTCATATTACGTATAGTTGTAATTATTCACATTTAATCTTTTATTGCTGATGTCAAGAGACAAATTTATAAAAACTAAAGTATTTTTCAAGATATTAGCAATGGCAACAACATTATCACACAACTTCTTTTATAATTACTCATATGCATCCAAAAACAATTGATTTCGCCCTATTCTAGAACTATCTGTAGTAAGCTTGAATAATTAAAGGATATCAAATAGTATAGGGTTATACATTTTTATCTCCAGACCAATTGTTTATGGCTTTTACTTTTATCAGCGAAGTTTAAGATTTAAAGTTGGAACTAATGCCCTTAAGTGTTTAGCAACCCCCTTTTACTTCTTTATACTGTTTAAACTAACACTCTGAATTTGAACCTAAAGTTTTTTAAATTACAAATTATTAGCTTGAATAATATAATGCATAAATGAATTAGTTCCAATTTTGAATCCTAATTTTCACTGATGAAGGCAAATACCACTAAAAGCAGTCATTCTGGAGAAAGGAATTTATAACACTATTTCATCAGATATCCAATGATTATTCAAACTTACAGTAGATGGCTCTGAAATAGGGTGAATATAGGATATTAACTTTTTTTTTCAGATGCTGAAAATACCCTTTTTTTTTTTCTAAAGAAGAGTCAGAGAAAACTCAGAAAGAAGAAGTCACAAATTATAAATAAAAGATTTTTAAAGAAGTGGTATTAAATATGATAAACTAGAAAACATTATGTTGCAGATAAGAAAATATAACCATATTTAGAAATTAAGAGTTGCATGATGTTGTAGTTGATGCATCTACATACTGATGACTGAAATTTGAATCTCAGTAAAATTTCAAATTTTTTTAAGTAGATGGAACATTTCTAAGCAAGTTTATTTGTATATTGTTTAGATAGCCATCTTATCACTGCCCATTGTGTTATTGCACAGTAAATGGATATCTAACTATTATTAGATCAATGATAAGGTTCCAGATTAATCTAAGTTAGCCTAGTGAAAGTCAATATACTGATTGCAAAACAAAATATGATAATATGATGCCTTATGGAAGAAATTTGCAAATTCTCAGAGTTGTGAACCATGTTCATTTTTTAGAAATGAATAATAGAGAATTTTAATTATAATTTTCTTATAAAAAATAGAAATTCCAAAAATTAATAATCTATGGTGTACTTAATCAGCAGTTTGTTAGCTGAAAAATATAGATACAAATAAAATTATTATTATGTGAAAAGACATTGTAATGTGTTTTACAATAGATAAAAAATAAGAATTTTTTTTTTCAATAATAATTAAGATAAAAAAATTTTGTAAATAATTTTTTATTTACAAATATGTAATCACACAATGAACATTTAAAAATTATTATAGATTTTTTGGAAAAAAAGAATTTTATATAAAGGGGAGAAGGAGCAGATAAGTGGAGTTTTTTTTTCTCAGTGATGAAAGCTTTTCATCAAAAAGACGAAATACACATCAGTTAAAAAAGGTTTACAAAGAGATAATTACATGGCAAAATGAAATTCAATTACAATATGGTGAAGGGAAAGAGAATACATATGAAATGGGAAGGGGATATAGAATGAGTGTGTAGTCCAGGCTTGGTTGCCCTGGTGGGTTGATAGGAGGATCTAGATGTGACATTAACTTTGGAGGAGTTGCTATATGTTAAGTCTTTAGAGGTTTCAGGGATGGATGAGGAGATTTCAGAGTTATGCCTAGATGCAACAGGCTGATTTTTGTCCTTTGTAGATGAGTAATTTTAGTTTTTTCCATTGTATTTGGAATGGCATTATTATTGGTCATGTTGTTCTTTTTGCTTTTTACCTTTGATAGAGCAAAACACAGTTTGCAAGGGAGGAAAATCCAGAGGGCAAGGAGATGAAGACTTTGAGATATGTTCTTTGGTGGTGATGTTTTTGGTTAAGTTTTGTTTGAAATTCGGTTTGGATAGAATTTGGGTAATTTTGAGGGTTTTAATTCATGTAGTCTAGGTCTCTGCACATTTGAAAGAATGAAAAGTAATATGAAGAAAAACAATTTTGAAATGGAAAAATCAAATATATTGATGAAAATGCAAAAAAAAAAAAAACACTGGAAAACTTGTTACTAATAATTTTAGTTGAATAATGAGAAAATTGAATGGAATTTTAGGTAGTTGGTAACCCCAGAGGAGGGGGGGGGTCTGCAAAAAAAATGATAGTTAAAAATGACCTAAATAACTGGAACAGCATACAAAAAACTTTATAAACAAGTTCTGAGTGACAGAGAGCAGGAGAAATATTTAGGAGTCTAGGAGGGAATAGAACCCTTTATGGTCCATGAAATAGTTGAACCACCCATGAAACAGTGGGGGAAATGAGGTAGTTAAATGCTGTTAAGCACAAGGTAGACATAGGGAAATTATATTGAAAATGCAAAATGAAAGAGTACATTAGCAGCAAAATAAGGCCTTTAAAGGGCCAAATAAATATAAGAGGTACCTTTCACTGCTGCAAAACCAACTTTTCAGAGCCATTCTGTGTGAGCTGTGAGAAGGATGACTTTACTTTTAAAAAACCCACAGGAAGCAATAGTAGAATTATAAATATGGTTTTAATATATATAAAAAAGGATAAATTGAGAAAAATTTTATAAGATATATTCAAGTGACCTAAGTTACTTTGAGAATTTAAAGTATATAATAAAACGTAAAATTTATATTTTTTAATTAATTTATTTTATACCATTTTAGTTTGAATCAAGTTGATGATAAATAATAGGAATTAACTATTCTACTATTTGATCATTTTTTTGAACAAAATTTTTTATTTTATAACTTCAAAATTAATCCAAGAATTTTCTAATTTATTTATGATATGAACAATAGTCCTAAATAATGCATTGGGACTTAACAGTTGGAAATGGTGTGAATTTTCACATTTGCTTTTGTAGATACTACTTCCAATCTCATCTACACCTGATATGTTGATGATGTGTTTTTCCCAGATCAGAATCAGTTATCATCAATTTTTAAGCTAACTTTCAAGCTCATTCCTCTCTATCTTTCACCACTGTTTGATAAGACTCACACAATGAACTTAAATACTTAGATATTCATTTACAACAAGAAGCAAATTAATTAAATTACATTATGTGTATTAAGACTTTAAAAATCCAAGGTTTTACACATCCTAAATCAAATTCTCCATGCTCATATAAATTTTTAGGTCTTTCTTAATTTCTTTTCTGTAATTACCATTTATGTAAATTTGAAGCAGCTCACAAAACTAATATTACCAGCATTGAATTCAAACATAGTTATTTTACTAGAAAGGTAAAACAATTTTACCACACATTAAGTAGTAATTCCTCCAAAGATGACAGACCATAGCTTCTCCTCTTACACATTTCTTCCCTCACTAAAAACATTGTTAAAACCTTTTCTCCTTCATTTAAGCTAAGTTTCCAACTAATCCAAAAGATTGCCTACCCTCTAATCAGACTCCCTGAACAGTGTACAAGATCCCATGTTTTCAAAACTGGTTGCAGTGCCATATACTATGGTGAATCCTGTTTCTTTCTATCTATTATAATGATCCAGAGAATAGTGACTTAATGTAATCTGCACTACAAGGGCGCCATCTAGGCATTTGAACCTAGAAAAATTTATAAAGTAGGCAGATACTTAAGTAAAAAAAAAATTATATTGGTTGATTCCGGTCGTTAGCCCATTGTCACTAGCTCAGTGGAATAGCAGAGATTTATATTTTATAAATTCTTATCTAAGAATTTTTTTTTTTTTTTTTTTTAAAATAGGCTACTGCCAGTAATTATACACACAAACCTTTATTAATGCACATGTAAATATAAAATTTAACATTATTATTTTAGTATGTTTACTTTAACATTTAACATTATTTTTAATTTTTATTTTAGATTTTAATTTACATTTTAATTTTTATACTATTATAAGTTTGCACAGATGGATTTATAAAAGTTTGTTTTATAATGTTGAGTATAGATCGGTTACATAGATTACACGGTCAAAAACATTTCAAAATAAACATAAACGATCAAAATATAAAATCATTGGTGGAAATGCAGAGGGAAATTTATAAGAAACCCAATAGCATTCATCATAAGATGCTGCAGTGACACCAATAACTTTAAAAGACATCCGAATAAATACATTTTAGATACTCACCATAAGGTATCATTATTTACCGAATGTCTATGTATTTTGATCAAATATGAAAACCAAAAACATAATTAACCGATAACGAATCCATGCAACGTCCATACCCAACTTAAATTTAATGCATTTTTATTTAGAGTGTCGAGTATGAATAGACTACATAGATTTGCATTTGAAAGAAAATATTCTATCCTTATTTAACCTTAGGCCAAAAGTTCACAGTCAAACCAACGTCAATTCATCTGATATATCGATGCATTCAATGTAACACGAAATACGGCAGCACAAAAGGTTAAGAGAAGAAATTGCCTCTCATCAGATAGGAATATTACATCTATCTGACAAGAAGAGCAATAAAAAAAAAACTCCATAGGAAAGGACTGTGGTCATTTTGCCAACTTACGAATCACATTTCCTAGGCCAAAAAGGAAGTGTATGGCATATAAAGCTATTCTGCCCATAGCGAATCTCATATTACATCTACTAATTACCCCAATATATCCAATCCATTGACCCAATTCAACTACGAAATGACTAACCTAAGATTACCTTCCCCTAATAAAACTTTACAAATCTATATAGCCATTCACGCCCGTCTTAAGTTTAACATTTATATAATATTAAATTAGCGACAAACAACAATCATAAATAAAACTTAAAAGAACAAAAAAAATAAATAAATGGAAATGATTTTAAAAAGAAATACATCAAATAAAAAAATTAATAAAGAATTTAGTTTGGTCAGATAGGATTCTATTTCTATAAATTAAATACTGGGAAAGTTTATATTTTAAAGTTCTTAGTGTTTTCAAATTAATATTGTTCATTAGATTTTATAAAGTTCTTACGGTTTTAAACAGTTCATCTTTATCTGTTGCTTGCCATTTGAACGTGAATTCCCACGCCGTCCTAAAAAGATTGGTATTCTGTTGGCCGTTTTATTTATTCATCCGGAGGTTTTTTACTTTAGCTGGTCCTCAATGTAGTAAACGATGTTTCATCATTTTTTTTCTTTAACAACTGAAGGAATTGAAAGTGTGTCTTTCAATCCCTTCACCTCCAACTCCGCATTAACACATATCTGTCCTCTCGTAATAATTCACTAATAATTTCCAAACTTTTCCTTTTATATTAATTTTAAGGATTCAATAGACATTATGTCATCAATGATGATGATCCTTCCATTGAGGTCCGATTTCCCCGATGGATTTCTTTCATTGGCCATTCTGTTCCTATTGTTTTTCCTCTCCTATCTGACCGTTGCTCGAGGGCTAGTTTTCATTTAACTAGTTAAAACAATCATTTCCATTTTCTGATTAATTAATGTGTATTTTTATCTCTAAATCTTTTTGAGTTTTTGTTTTTAAAATATCTTTTTTATTTTTAATAAAGTTTTATTTTAATAATTTTTTTCATCTGTGCGATTTTATATATATATGAGTTTAGTATAGAATTTTAATTTTCAATTTTTAATTCTTAAAAAAAAAGTTTTATTTGCAAACTTTTATTTTTTTCATGTTTAATAATAAAAAACAATGTAACATACGTATGTGCCCGTTACACTATATATGTCTCTAAACATTGTTACTTATATAAAAGAGCTCTTAATAAACCCAATTATAATTTCATTTTTTTAGAACACCAAAGATTCTCCAGCCATATGTTTGAATCTTCCTCTGCTTCTATCACATATATAGAAAGCCATGACATCAAACATAAAATCAAAGAAGCATGGCATATAGCTAATAATATCCACAATATAAACTGTCTGAAAGGAAACATGCGTTCCTTTCTCCAAAAAATGGATTTTCTAATCCACTATTTTGAATATATCTAAATATTCATCACCTATATATTACATCTTTTTCAGATGATCTTTTCTCTATGATTATGAGAAGATAAACTTTTCAAAAGCACTCAGTCCCTTAATATTACAAGTCATACCTTAGCTTCACCATAACTGTGTTCCAGTACATTTAGACATATTTTTATAAGTTTATAAATGGTGGGATTACTATTTATGCAAATCAAAGATTATTCTGCAACAATGCTTAAAATTTAATTACTTCAGGATAGTAAATCTGTAAGATATCTAAAGTAATTAAAAAAAATATTGAAGTAAAAAATGTACAGATGGAATTCCATTAATCCAAATACCTATTGTTCATTAACTTTTAGTTTGTACTCATATTTTGAAACAAAAATGAAGAAAAATGAATAGCTATGATTTAATAAAACTAATTGCAATGAGATGCCTGATTTTTTTTCTACATATGATGAGAAAGTAAAACATCTATTCTTAAAATCCAAAAAAAAATCCTCACAAACCCGAAAAAGCCCTGCAGATAGGATTTCAAATTAATGCTATTTCGTTTATTTGGGAGCACATACATGCATAAAATAAAAATTGTAGATTGAAATTAAAGCATAATATTGCTGCAAATATGCTGATTTATAACTACAGTAATAATTAACTCTTCAATATAAATATATTGAACAATAATATTAGGCATTTTTAGAAGCAAAAGTAACTAAATAATTTGTCAGAATTACTTTTTAATTAAAAGAGAGTTGTATTTAAAATCAATCAATATCACAGAGAGTTCTCATATGGTTCCAAAAGCAGTTATCTTCACTCTATTCTAGAACCACCTACTGTAAGCTTGAGTAATCAATGAAAATAGGGATTCTATAATAGTATGCTATCTGAAATCCACTGGTTATTTAAGCTTACAAAAGATGTCTCTAGAATAGGTTGAAGGTAACTGCATTTAGAATTATTAAAATTTAAATCACCCATTCAGTGCATGGATATGTCATTCAGAGCATAGGAACTATGAAATGAAATGACTTGGAAATACTGAACTTATTCTTTTCTCCCAAGGGCAGTTAAACAGTGATGTTCAATCTGCAAGGATACTCTTGCTCCATCCACAAGTTAGAGATTTTAAGAAAATAGGAGCAGCCGTCTTATTTCCGAACTCAAATGTAATTATATGAGCCACATCTTAAGTGTCTAGAAGTGAGAGTGTGAATTTATAAATTATTCACTTTAAATCCATTTAAATTTACTTTGTACCAATATTAAACAATGTTAAATTATGTAATATTTGATAAATTTACAAGCCCTGTGTTTTAGATTGTAATAAACTATAGAAAGTAATCATCTTTCCCTAACAAACATCGTTTATCAGTGGTGTTTAATCTGCAAGGATACTCTCGCTCATGGGCAAGAATTTTTTTGCAGATTGAACATCACTATTTAATGGTGCTTGACATAGCTTTTATGAAATTTATCAAATATTAAATAATTTAACATTGTTTAATATTGGCATAATGTAAATTAAAAAAATTTCAGAAGTGCTAATAAGAATATTAAAAATAAGAAATGTATTTAAAATGAATGATTTATAAATTCACATGTTCATTTCTAGACACTTAACATTGGCTCATATAATTATATTTGAGTTTGGAAATAAGATGGCTGCTCTTATTTCCTTAAAGTCTCTATCTTGTAGCTGGGGCAAGAGAATCCTTGCATATTGAACACCACTGTTTAACTGAGGAAAGGATGATTACCTTCTATTGTTTGTTACAATCTAAAACACAGTGCTTGTAAATTTTATCAAATATTACATAATTTAACATTGTTAATATTGGCACAAGAGTAAATTAATTTTTTTAGAAGTGCTCATAAAAATATTAAAAATAAGAAACGGATTTAAAGTGATGGTTTATAAATTCATGTTCTCACTTCTAGATGCTTAACATTGGCTCATATAATTTCAGTTGAGTATGGAAAATAAAGATATTTCCTCTTATTTCCTTAAAGTCTCTATCTTGTGGCTGGGGTGTGAACATTCTTGCAGATTGAACACCACTGTTTAATGGCAGTTGTGAGGAAAGGATGATTACTTTCTATAGTTTGTTACAAACTAAAACACAGTGCTTATAAAATTTAAAAAATAGAAAAAAAATTTGAAGGTGATAATAAAAAAGGAAATTGGATTAGTCATACATAAGAAGTAAAAGGGCTGTAATAGATATTTTAGATTAGAATTTGAACAATGAAAATATCATCCTTGATCTAAAAATAAAACAAAGTATAATAATAAATATGCCAGGAATCTGGTTGAAGGCTGAAAATATATTATGATTAATAAAAAAAGACAGACAATTATTAATTATTGGAAAGTACAATTCCATTATGCATAAAACTTTAATAAATTATAGATAATATTTAAATAACAGACACAATTATAAACAATAATTATTAGAAAGTAATTTATAATTTTTAGGAAAGCATAAAGTTTGGTTAATGAAAAAATAAAATTGCTCCTTTACTTTTTATAAAAGCATCTTTGGGCTGTATTGTGTGATCCCTCAAGTACATCACAATTTCTATTGCAGTTGAGCATAGCATTTTATTTGTTTGCATATTTAGATATAAACAGTTTAATATGGTCATGATTTAATTTATATGATATTACATTAACAGTGATTGAAGTCAATGAGTTGATTTGTTAAGAGGCTCACAATGGTCAATTGTTATTTTGTGGTTGTAGTACTCTAGTATCTAATCTGTCTTTGAATAGAGAATTTAATGCATATATAATAGAAATATGCAGTGAGATGAGAAGGAAGTAATTCAGTTATTCATTGTGAATCAAAATATGACCCTATCCAAATGTTTTAAATGACAACATCACTACAAGATGTTTTAATAAAGTTCGAGCTTTAAACAAGTTATTTAAATCATTAAAACCAGCTGAATTTCTTATGTTTTTTTTAAAAAATTCATTAAAAAAAAGATTAAAGCATGATTAACAAAATTAAATTATTTATTTCTCTACATCCTATTAATCAAACAATTGTTTCATAATAGTTCGTGTTGAGATGCTGAATACAACTTATTATTTTTATATTTTAATTACTTATTATTTTCATATTTTAATTTGTCATTTCTGATTTTAGTGCTCTTGTCTTTATTATTGTTTATCAACAAAATTCCAATATCAAAATGATCTTATCAATAAAAAACCCAATTATGTAATAGTTATCAATAATTTCAAAATAACAATGATTCTAATACATATATTACATTAATATATATATACTGTATATAATAAGTATTATAACTTTATCTTTCTTATTGCATTGCCAAATCCATATAATATTAATACCATCTATATTCTTTATTATTTTTTACAATACTTTTTTACAACCCACTATTGACAGTTCGATTGTATGTTCATATATATTTGTATTCATGTAATTTTATTGGGTTTGTTATAGTTCTGAAGAAGATTGCTGGGACATCATGTATTTGTATTGTGTTTGTTATAGATCTGAAGGAGATTGCTGGGGCAATCGAAACTGACAAAAATGGGTCGTAAAAAAGCATTGTAAAAAGTAATAAAGAATGTAGATGATATTAATATTTTATATATAATAAGCAAAGAACAAATCATAATATTATTCTTACTTCAATGATATATGAATATTATAATAAAAATATTTTGAATGCCTGAATGACTATAGAAAATTTTCCGTATTATATAATTCATAATTATCTTATAAGTCATTATGAATATTTCTACCATTATGCTATGATTGGCATAACTTTATACTATATTACCATATGCATTTAATTTTAAAATTTGCCATCACAGATAAAAATATCATACAACAGTGCAGTACTACCAATATCTTTGAATTTCTGTTACCATGGTGGCAAACATTGGCATAACATCTTAAATCCATATGGATTTGATTCAAAAGTTGCTTCTGTTATTAGACCACAGTTTTTAGAAACAGCAGTTACATAATATTCATGTACCAACTAGAAATAATATATCCTTGTTTTAAATATTTTTATGAAAACATGTTAATATATAAATGCTTGGTTTATATGTGGAATAAAAGTTAAGAAAATGTATGAAGTATAAATATGAAGATATTATATATATATAAAGATATAATTATTAAGGAAAATAATGATTTTATTATTTCCATGAACTGCACACCAGTGATATGCACTATATGGTCTTTATATTTATTGAATAACTCTTAAAGAGGAGCTATAAAACATATATCACAAACATTTTATACACTACTATTATTCAAATATTTATTATAAACAATTGTTTTAAATGCTGTTTTGTGGATAATTTAATATTTCACAAAGTTTCTGGATAAGCGCTAACAATGTCAACAAGGTATTCACTTTGCATTCCATTTTATTTATATCATGTATGAAAAGTGTCATGATATTATTTGAGATATTTCATTTCCATAAAATACACATGAGTGACTTTTAACCTTTTTGTTTTACGCTTTTATTTATGTACAATTAATATAAAATTAGTTTTAGATATTTTTTTGCTTTGTTTCAATTTTTCATAACTTCTTGAATCCCAAAACTATTCACAGCTTGAATAATACTGTAAATAAAGTAAGCAAAGCAGAAAGTTGATAGTTATTGAGAGGTCATTGGAAATATGTAGATTCACGCTTTTCAATATACTTCCAGCATGCTGTTTGTAATTTGCAGGAAGTTGCTGAACATGTAAACACTGTGACACTCAGGTAGACTATATATGTTAGATAGGGCATTTTCTATAAATGAGAGATTGAAAAAATTGTGTGAGAGAAATGATGTTATGTTTGTGAATGTGTGGGATTCTTTTATTAGTAAGAGGGAGTTATTTAGTAAAGATGGAGTGCACTTAGCAAAGCAAAGAAGTGAAGTTTTAGGGAGCTTGATTTATAAAGAATATAGTTTGGAAAACTTATAAAGGAGGGTGGGGTTTTAAGTTGCAGTATTATCAGAAAGAAGAAGAATGGACGGGATGTAAGAAGTAAACAAAGAGTAGCTGATTTCATTGTAAATATAGACGTGAAGAGGGAATGAATCTGTAAAATTAATGTTAAGCAAGTTATTTACAAATATAATGGAGAAGAAAGAGTCAAAAGAATTTATAAAATAGTAGTTAGAAAAGAATAAATTGTTAAAATTGGATATTTGAATATGCAAGGTAGTAGGAGAATAGAAAAAGGGCTGGAATTAAACAAAGCAGGTAAAAATGAAGAGATTAACATATTAGCAGTATTAAAACACATCTAAGAGAAGAAAAATCTATACTAGAAGACTTGGTATAGCAGGATATAAATAGAAAAGAAAAAGAAAAAAGGGATGGTGGTATAAGAATTATATCAAAAAAATATTTAAATGCTGTTAAATGTTAAGAACATTTGTTGTTTGAGATAAGGTTAGGAAGATAAGAATGGATGGTGGTTATAGTGAATATAACTACTGTAGGTATGTTGTTTGAGATAAGGTTAGGAAGATAAGAATGGATGGTAGTTATAGTGAATATAGCTACTGTAGGTAGTCAAACTATAATGGAGTGGAACAGTAGCATATATGAATGCCTAGTTAAAGATATACAGAGTTTCAAAAAAAAAAGAGGAAGAGAATAATGGTTATAGGGACTATGAATGGACATATTGAAGAAATTGATGATGTAGATAACAAGAATGGACAGCTTTTGAAGAATTTTTGTCAGAGAGTGAATTTGATCATTGGAAATTTGTCAAATATTTATGAGTGACAATACACATGGTCTAGAAATAATATGTTTCACACAATAGATTAGGGATTGAATAAAGTATGGAAAATTAAAGTGTTTGATAATGAAGGGAGAGTATGAAATAGTGATCATATTTTTTTAAATAATAGAAATAGTTAGTAATGTCCTAGGAAATAGTAATAAAAGTAGAAAGGATAGTGAAAAATGTGGATGGAGAATGAATGATAAGAATAAGTTAGAAAAATATAAAATAAAAGTTGAAGAAACCATGGAAGAGTTGGTTGGGGATGAATATAAGGACTGGTATGGTGAAGTAGAAAAATTGGCAAATAGGGTTTTAAGTAATATTATTCAGAAGAATAAAAAAAAGAGAGTTAAGGGTAAAAGAGAGGGAAAAAGCATGAAGAGAATATAAGCATGCTATTAAGAACAAGGAAAGTGTAAAAGATGTTAATGTTAAATGGGAAAATATTTAGAAAAAAAGAAGTTGGCCAAATAGATAATTATAGAGAGAGAATGAAATTAAATAGTAAATTGTTAGAGGATATAAATAAAAGTGGAAGAGATGGGAATAAAAACTTTTGGAAATACATTAAAAGAAGGAATGTAGTGGAGAGATAAATAGTACTACTAGATGATGAGGGAATAGAAAGTAGCTCTAGAGAAGAATTAGAGCCAATGTTAAATAAATATGTAATGTATATAGAAAAGATGTTAGATGTGAAGGACAGTGATAACAAACATAAAAGCATATAGTAATGGAAATAGTAAGTTTACAGAAAAATGAACTGAATGAAGTAGGGAAGAAATTGAAAAGTGGAAAGGCAAGAGATTTAGATGGATGGAAAGCAAAGATGGTAATGAATTTAGGACATAGGTCAATATTAAACCTATTGGCATGTTTTAATAAGATGACATAGAAGAGAAATTTTCTGGATAGTTGGAATAATATAAAAGTAAGGCTTCTATTTAAAGAAAAGGGTAAGATCATAGAGAGTTAAGTAATTATAGACCAATGTCAGTGTTAGATAAAGTTTTCTCATATATGGTGGCTGGAATGGTCATGAAATGGATGGAAAAAAATAACAGTAGGAGAAATGCAAGGAGGTTTTCGATTAGATGGGCATATAGGAAATAGTTTATTTGTAGTTACACAACTTATCGATATGAATAGAAATATAGGTAGACAGTTATATATGGTTTTTATAGATATAGAGAAGGCATATGATAGAATAAATAGAAATAGATTATGGGTAAGTTTAGTTGATTTGAGAATGGATGGAAGTTTGGTGGATCTTATTAAAATATTGTATGAAAATAATTACTGTACATATCAATTATGGAGGATAGAATCAGTAAAGTCAAAAATGGGGTGGGACTAAGGTAAGGATGCCCTATGTCATCTATTTTGTTTTTGTTGTATTTGAGAGAAATGGAGAGAGAAATAGAAAGACTAGGAAGAGGGTAGAGATGTCCCTAATAGGTGGCAAGAGAGTATATACATTATCGGGTCTTTATAGGCCAATGATGTCTTTTTGTGCACAGAAAAAAGGAAAAATATAGAAGTTATGCCTAGGACATGTGCAAAGGTGGGTAAAGAGGTGGGGTTAAATTTAGTGAAGAAAAATCAAAAGTAATGATGATTAATACTGCAGAAAGAGAAGACAAAGAATTTTTATTGGCGGATATAAAGTTACGTGTGGTGAATATATATAACTATTTGAGAATCATCTTAAGTAATCAGAGAAATTGGTTGGATGAGTGGGAGAAAAAATTGATAAATGAACCAAAGAAAAGAAAGGGACTGATAAAGAAATTAACAGTCTTTTCATATAATAAATCTGATGTAGCTAGAATTGTATGGAAGGGAGTGGCAATAGCAAGGTTAGCATATGGTAATAGTGATGTATTATGTGTAAATAAAGAGGTGTTAGATTACTTAGAAAAAGTGAAAAGAGAAGTTGGAAGACATGCATTAGATGCAGATGTGTAGACTGCAAAGGTGGCAATTCAAAAAGAAATGAGATGGCCAAGTTTTTATATGAGATGGAAAAGCAAAATAAAAATGTCCGATAGATTGCAGTTTATGGATAATAAGAGAATAGCCAAAATAATATTTAATTGGGTTATGAGTAAAAGGCAGGCAACAAGATGGGTAAGAAAGATGGTATAGTATGCAGAAGACTTGGTTAAAGAATTTATGTCAGTATACTTATACAAAAGGTGGAATGATTGTGTTAGGAGAATTGTTGAGGGTAATAGTTGCAAAGAATGGGATACAGAATAGATGCATTAATAAAGAATAGGAGTTGGAGAGATGGAGAACTAGTATGGAGAGTAAAAAGAGTTTAAATATCTATAGAAGTAAACAGAATATTGGATGCAAGTTAATTTATGATAATAGCAAGGAAAGTACTTTACTGTTTAAGGCTCAAACAGGATCTTTAGCAACAAGGGAATATACACATAAATGGAAAAGTGTGGGTGATTTAGTCTGTAAGTTATGTAAGTAAGGCAGAGAAAGTATTAGGCATCTACTAATTGAATGTAAATGTTTGCACATAGAAAGGGCACAAATAATGACGGTGTGGGAAAATAAATTTAAACAAAGTGATTGTATAGAAGGTGGCTTCGTAGTTTTTATGCTGGGTTTGGAAACTGATAAGGGGGATTTAGATATAAAGGCCATGGAGTTGACAAAGATTATATTGTGGAAATGGGATGCAGCAGGATAGAGAATATTGGAAAAACTTAGTGTAGGAATGGAAAGAGAAGGTAAAACTGTTTTCTCTGGGCATGGTAGCTGAGAGATTTCTGACTCCGATAAAGGAAAAGATACAGTGCATCTCATTTCTTCATTCTATGCTAACTATGTACATGCATTATAATACATTTAAGTACCTGAATACTTTTATTAAATATTTTATTAAAATTCTCCTTTGCTGCTGTTTGTATTGTTCGTAACTTTTAATATAAATTCTTTTTTCACACAGTCTCATAGGAGAAAAGTTATATTTAAAATCTAGCAATCGAATATATATATCACTGATGGAGTGAGGGGGAATCTGTATATTGACCGAATGATATTTTTTAAAATATGATTATCTTTTTTCTTTTTTAGAAAAACAAAACAAAACAAAACTGATGACCGAATGATATTTTTTAAAATATGATTATCTTTTTTATTTTTATTTTAGAAAAACAAAACAAAACAAAACTGAATGAGCAATTCAGTTTCATTGAAATAGTGATCCCTCCCCGTCCTTCAGCGGCTAAGTTATTATGTAAACTAGAGAAGTAATTTGTTGCTGGCAAAGAAAAAAGCTAATTTTAAAGCATTTAAAAAAAGAATTTTTTTTTTTTTATAGCTTCGCAATAAAACTATGAGCATTATGTTATCAACGATATCTTTCTATATTTTTTGTAAGCGTATAATTTAAATAAATACGCATTCAAAACTTTATAGGAAAGCTATATGTAGGTTATTGACTATAGCTAGCCCAATTGAGATACGTTGTTATTCATCATTTACCACTTAAACTAACATAAGTTTAACTATTTACATCCTGAAAACATTCAAAAATTATAATATAGTCCTTAAAAATTTTAAAGAGACCCATTTTTGTAAAACAAAAATATTTAGTAGTATATTTACTCTCTGAACAATTGGCTCAGTAATTTGAATAGATAGCTGGTGAGCTGACAGCTGAATCGATTGCAAAACAATAAAATAAAAAGAAAAATAAATCTGAAAATGTCTGGCCAAATTGAATTTTTTACAGTTATATCATGTTGCTTTTCAAACATTGATAGAATCATTTGATCATGTAAGCAACTGGCCATTAAATAAAAATAGTACTGCCCAAAGCCAGCTGGAGAATAAACAGGGTCCGGTGCAATGTTTTTATGGGGAGAGGGATATTTTACACATGATAAAAAACAAAAAGATATTTTCAAAAAATTATTAATTTATTTGCAGATATAGAAATATTGCTTCATAATTAATATAATTCAAGTCATGAACGGTATTTTCGTTAAAGATTTTATTTATTTTGAATCAGAATTCGAAAAAAAAAAAGGTAAAGTAAAATATATATTTTTTGCATTATATATATATTTTACTCAAATATTGATTCAATAAAATCGCACAAATTGGCACTTATAATATATAAATAATTACTTGTTTATTTACGACTTTGTGCAATTTTATTGAATCAGTATTTGGAATCAATAAAATACATAACGCAAACAATTATATTTTATTCTCTAGAATGTTTTATTGCGAATCAATTAAAAGCATCGTCATAATTTAATTTGTTCGCGAATTCTGATTCAATAAATAAAATTGCTAATGAAGAGAATTGTTCGTGACTTATGATGATTTCACATTAACATGTATTTGGTGATAGTCATTCTATGGTTTACAAATTACAATGTTTTAACAAAAAAAAACAACAACATAGAGGTGATAAAATGTCATTTTTTGATTTTAATAGAAGATGTAAGCCATGATCATGCTGGCCCGGGGCCTTATGTCATCACACTGTTCTTGGGTTGGCTCTGGAACTGCCTCAAAGAAGACAAGGTCTCCAAATGTTAAATTTTATCTGTGTTTGGAAATCCTCCATTACCTGAATAAAATTTTAAAGTTTTACCTAGATTCAAAGTTCAGGTACCAAACTTTTTTTTTCCTATGTCAAATGCGTTTGACCGGGAAGTGAACCTGGTCTAGCTGCTTGGAAGGCAGCTATGCTAACCACTAGGCCACCAATGCTTGACAAAGGTAACAAACTTAGTCGGAAAATAAGCGTGTGATATAACAAATAATGATTTATATCTAAGGATGTAGAGATATTTAATAAAATAAATTTCAAAAACCATAAACTTTTCAATGGATACAATACATTGATATAATATAAGAAGACAGAAAAAAAAAATGAGAACAATCTAGATAATTGCAAGAGTATGTTTGTGCAAGTATTTAGAATGCTTGAAATAATTAAGCAATGCTTAAATCATCAATGGCAATAGCTTGGTATTGCTTGCAATTCCAAATAATGCTGTTATGAACAATTTGCATATTATAATTTTATTCAAAAATCTGCTTTGTTGATTGTACAGTATTTAAGTACATATTTTATAGCAATTATTTTTTTAAATAATCTATTAAGAAATATTTTAATTTGTAATAAATCAGATCATATTCTAAAGAGAAGGGATAAATGGAGAACAAATATTTTTATTGAATTTCAAATGATAAAACATAATTGTGCAATATTTATTCCTGTAGTAACTAAAATTTAATAGTTTTTATATATGACATATTTCATAAACAAAAAATTCCACTGTTTGTCTAAAATATAATATGCAACTTCTAAAACAGGGGTCCCCAACCCTATGCCCACTGGCACCATGGCGCCCACAGACCATTTTATATGTGCCCGCTGCTAACCGAACACGATAAAAAATTATTTATCTGATACAAATAAATTTAATTTTTAAAATTTCTTATAAATTATTGTATTATATTGTAATCAAATTGTAGGGCATACTATACTTTTACAACGTAAAAATATAAACATTAATTATATGTTAAAATTTTCTTTTAGAAATAAATATTTTTTTGTACATTATGTGTATTATTAACAATATCCAACTACAAATTTACATTGAAAAAATAAATAGTGCCCGCCATCTGGTTGAAAAAAATAAATGGTGCCCGACACCTGGCCGGTATTATAGAATGTGCTCTTAACTTCAAAAAGGTTGGGGACCCCTGTTCTAAAACATGTCCTTAATTAAGTCTTTGTGTAACAATGGAAAGAGAGATTGTGACAGACGTATAATATCCTTATAATTTTGGTCTGATAATAAATAGGTTAAGTCGATGGGTTAGTAAATAATAAAGAACTTGTATACTATTATAATTTTGGTCTGATAATAAATAGGTTAAGTGGATGGGTTAGTAAATAATAAAGAACTTGTATACTAATAGACTTTGTTAAATACGTTATCAGGAACTATTTGCAGAAAAGAGAAACTCCATTGATAAAATGTGGTTAATTTGCCTGCTCATTACCAAAAGTTTTATCAGTGAAGATATAAAACTCAGAAATGCAGAATTCTTGAACAACATGATATACTCTGAAACGAATTGAAGTCTTGTAGAGTCTTAGTAAAACATAAACCAACAGTCCAGTTCAAAAATTTGAAAAAGTTTGATAAACTTAATTATGAGAATTAATAATAGGAAATTACAGATTTTAAATGGATAGGAATGTATAAAACAATTTTAATTTATTTCAGTGTCATCTATTATATTAAAAAGATAAATTTAAAGAAATTATCAAGTAAGTAATTAAATGCAATTCTGGCATTTGACATGCTGCCATGCTGATAACGGTATTATTATTCTTAAATTAATGAAATCCTTTACTCCTATACAAAAATGTATGAAAATGTGTTAATGATTTGTTCCCAAAACTGTAAAAGAGTGTGTGTGTGTGTGTCACATTTTGACTACTTAATGCTTTGGTTGAAAAGAAATAATGTTTCTGAAAACCTTTAATCTTGCTAGAATGGAGAGTAATACTAAGACTAGTTATTTTCATACTACTCTAGAGGCATTTTTTTTTATATTATAATATAGGCAATGGATGCTGGAGGGCTATAAAGTCCCCATCTCCAAACTGGTTTGTGACTTCTATTGATTACTCAAGCTTATAGTTGATGGTTCTAGAATAGGATGAAGACAACTGCTTTTGAATGCATATGATAATTTATATGATATTGTTACTAACATATAATAATATTTAATAA
The DNA here is from genome assembly GCA_028023455.1 of Epiperipatus broadwayi. Classification (NCBI taxonomy): domain Eukaryota; kingdom Metazoa; phylum Onychophora; class Udeonychophora; order Euonychophora; family Peripatidae; genus Epiperipatus; species Epiperipatus broadwayi. Next base: position 1,377,740 of record JAQFVV010012497.1, read on the forward strand.
AGGTAGGAGAGGTTTCTAAGATATTTTTTTTTATCAAATAAACTATAGTAAAATTTTACATAAAATTAGATTATATTTATTTTGCAATGTAAATCAAAAAAAATAAGCATAGAATTGCGATAATTCATGTTGTTAAAAAAAAAAAAATTCTATGTTATATTAAAAGATAGTCATCTATGCAGAATTTCAAGGAGAGAAATGAAACGTTTTATAAAATTCATTAAATTAAAATGAATAAAGAAATTAATTATCAAGCAATTAAAGTCATTTTTGGAAATTAGATTAGTGAGGTTGGGGACTAATGCTAATGCATTAGCTGATGACATAAGTTAATAGTATATATAGTTGAACTTGTTAGTTATTATATACATGTTTGTCTGCTAATCTGTTCAGTTATTCCATCTGCTCTGCACAATCTTAGCATTCTGAGATTGTCAGAGAAGCCTGAAAGAAAGGAACTTCTATGCTGTATTTTTTTGTAGCAGTTGCTGATGAAAAACCAATCACTAAAGAAGGCTGTAAAACTAGTATGATTGATAAATTCAGAGCCAGGTCCTAGCTGAGGAAATTAGAATCCGGTGGATAATTGATTTAATGGAACAACTGACCAGAGCTGCAATGGAAAAGAGTAATTTTAAATATAATTTACAATAACCATTATGGATAACACTGATGCCATAATTTGGACTATGGTCTGTGTCCAGCTGTGTGATTGTTACATAGAATGGAATAACAAACTGAAGACCTATCAAGAAAATCTCTCTAAATAGCTATCATTGATTTTTGCATAATAGGGAGTTGAAGCTGATTTATAAATCTTTTTAGTAATCTGTAGAACTTCTAAAATGTGCTACAAAAGACCAACAAAATTGGACTAACTTGGAAAAAAATTAAACAAGATAAATCATCAGCCACAACAAGTTCAGCTTTTAAAAAAGTATATTTATTGTTCCCAGAATTGATAAAATATTGGGCAATATTTTTTTCCCACTTCATTCAATTATTATAGTTGATCAAATAAGATATTTACTTCTATGAAAATAACAATATTAAATAAAATACTTTACTGATTTAATGCCGTAACTGTGATTTCCAATGTTTATATCTTTGTTAAATGTGACAATCTCATGTTGTATAGAGAAGTAGTTCATTTTTATAAACATAAGTTACATTAACTTTTTTGTTTTTTTAAGAATGATATTTATTTATATATATTCTGTGACATCCATTATGTTGTTAATAGATTGGTCTGGAAATAGTAAATCAAACTTTCAGAAGTAGTAAATTAAATTTTCATTAAATTAATTAATTGAAAGATATATATGAATGGACATGGTTTGGGTTATTTGAGTTGACTATTGTCAATCCATCTAGCAATTACCATATTATTATTTATTCTGATAACAGTTTGCTTTATTATTAAACATGTTTTTAAGATAATATTTTCTTTGTTACTCCATTTCTAGTAGTGCATTCTATAAAATAGGAATTATGTATTTGTATTAACAGACATCAAGGTGTTGTTCCCAAATTATGTTATTTAATCAGAATGAAAATGAGAAGATAATATTTGGAGAAAGAAGAATTAATCTATGTGAACTCATCCCTTTTAGGATTTAAAGGATAGTATCTTATGGTAGAAATTTACATTCATTGCTAAAATAAAAGATCTTTTTGTATATCTTTATAGATTACTACTTTTGGACTTAGCTGTAGCAACATATATATATATATGATAAGGTATTTATCCATCAACAATATTTTATAGAACAAAATTGGTTAATCAACCCATATCAAGCATATAAATGAACAAACACCTAGTCATTATACTATTCTATAGAGAAAATATCAATTTCATCATTGCAATATTTCATTCTGGAACAGAAATCACATACGTGATTCTAGAAATTAACATAACTCTTTTTCCCTTGCCTTATAAATATCAATATACTATACCAGGGGTCTCCAACCTTTTTGCACTTAAGAGCACATTCTATAATACCGGCCAGGTGCCAGGCACCATTTATTTTTTTCAACCAGATGGTGGGCACCATTTATTTTTCCAATGTAAATTTATAGTTGGATATTATTAATAACATAATGTACAAAAAAATATTTATTCAAAAATAAAATTTTAATATATAATTAATGTTTATATTTTTAGCTGTAAAAGTATAGTATGCCCTACAATTTGATTACAATATAATAAAATAATTTATAAGAAATTTTAAAAACTAAATTTATTTGTATCAGACAAAGAATTTTTTATCATGTTCGGATAGCGGCGGGCACATGAAAAATAGCTGTGGGCACCATGGTGCCCACAGGCATAAGGTTGGGGACCCCTGTACTATACAATGATAAAATGGTTGTTTTTCTTTATACATTGATATGAACCACTAAACATGATATGATCACCATTCTTTATGCTTACACAGGCTGTTTAAACATAAGCAAAACTCTCATACAGTAGCACCACTCAGTGCAAACCAGAGTAATCAATGGATGCAAGAAGGCTTGTGCAAAAAATCACCATCTAGTGCCTACTAATCCAATATTTTCAGACTAGTTTCTAGCTTGTGGCTTTCATCAGTGAGGAGCTTTGGATCTGAGAGTACTGCATTTAGATCTTAGGATCTAATGCAACCCTCCAGCAGCCACCTTTTACTTTATTAGCTAACTATAAAGCTATGAGTCCAAAATGAAAATGCAATAATGTTTTCACTTCAAGCTCATTAGCTTGTATAGTCATATAGATCTGAACTCAGTTCAGCTTCCATACCTTTTGTTGTCTTTGGTTCTTCAATAACCACAGATATCATAAATCTATTCAGCAGGATTGGTATTAAACCACTAAACATCACATGATCAACATTCTTTACGCTTACACAAGCTGTTTAAACAGAGGCAAAACTCTCCATACAGTAGCATCACTCAGTGCAAGCCAGAGTAATTAATGGATTCAAGAAGATTTGTACATAAAAATCCCCATCTAGTGCCTACTCCTTCAATATCCCCTGACTAGCTCCTCACTGATGAAAGCTACAAGCTAAAAACTAGTCTGGAGATATTGGATGAGTAGGCACTAGATGGAGATTTTATGCACAAACTTTCTTGCATCCATTGATTACTCTGGCTTGCACTGAGTGGTGCTACTGTATGGAGAGTTTTGCCTCTGTTTAAACAGCTTGTGCAAACATAAAGAATTGTGATCATGTGATGTTTAGTGGCTTAATACCAATCTTTCCAATAGGAATATGGTGACTGTGATTATTAAAGAAACAAAGACACCAAAAAGTATGGATGCTGAACTGAGTTCAGATCTATATGATTATTTAAACTAATGAGCTTGAATTGAAAACCTTATTGTGTTTTCATTTTGGACTCAAAGCTTTATAGTTAGATATTAAAATAAAAGGTGGCTGCAGGATGGTTGCATTTGATCCTAAGTTCTAGGTGCAGTGCTCTCAGATCCAAAGCTCAAAGCTAGAAACTAGTCTGGGGAAATTGTATGAGTAGGCACTAGATGGGGATTTTATGCATAAACCTTCTTGCATTCGTTGATTACTTCAGCTTGCACTGAGTGCCACTTCTGTATGGAGAGTTTGCCTTTGTTTACATTGATATGAATGACTATTTTTTCATTTATACATTTGTATGCAGTTTGATTAACCAACTCTGTTACATACATTTATGTGTTTTGACATATATCTTGAGTGTGCTAATGTTTTGTAATTAAATATTGTATGATGTATATATCATGATAATCAGCGCAGTGTGATTTTATATCAATGCCATATAAAATCTTAGTACTGTAATTATCAGTAAAGTATGCAATGGACAGCAAAATATGTGCCTATAGATAAATAATGGCATCAAACAGAACTTATCCAAACTGGTCATCATGTTAATGCCCATAAGTTATTGCTTTGAAAGACAGACACAGTCACAAACAGTGTGTGGTTATAATATTCTTTTTTCTATTACTAGATATGCACAACTAAGCTAACATTTATTTAAATAATTGACATCATATTCTAATCAATGTGAATGTCTGAATTTCATTTTCTATTTTGAAACATTATTATTTACTCTTATCATGAGTACTCATAAAAAATACAACAGCATTTCTCAAAAGATCCCTTAATTAAAAATGAGTGATGAGAAATAGGATTCCTGGGCTCATGAAATAATGATAATATAATTATTATTTATTTTTCAAGTCTTGCATGGTTTGATGCACTAATAGACTGGCACACTTTGGAGCTCATAATTTGTGGATTGCAGTTCAGTTTTGTCACCTCCAGCACTTGAATTTCCTACGAATTTCCAAGCCATAAATCATTATTTATTTTGCTCTGTGTGATTTGATGCAGTGATGGATTGCAGATGCTAAAATTGAAAAACCATTGATTGCAACTATCTCTATCTATCATTTCTGATGCTCAAACCATTCCATTATTTTTTTATTTTAATTAAGAAGTACCACCATTAAATATCAAAATTATATATAAATAGATGAGAAAAATATTATATATATTCACTTTAAACATAAAAAGAAAAAATTTAAATACTATATTTATATTTTTTTAATGTGACCAAATGGGAAAAGCAAATTGTTAGAGACTGCATATATGCTAAGAGTGTGTTGTGTGTGTATGGGGAGGGGGATTGCTTTTGTTTAATTGTTGTGGAAAAATTGATTGAAAGTGAATGTTAAAAAATATATTTATTATAATTTTTTAAAAATAATATTTAAAATTCTGAAGTTAGATTGTAATTTAAATTTTATTTAATAAGAAGGGTGTTCATTAATATTTCTTGACTATTTTTTTACAAACTTATAACCAAATTAATCATTATTATTATTTCTCTCATTCTATTTCCATTTTTTTTACTTTACTAATCTTCAGTCATTTAGATGTTTACACACACGCACGCGCACGCATGCAAGGACCTATGAGATTTTCATCAGATTGGTTATCTCTTTATATCAAATATGACAGTAGAATTTTGTGTTAACATAACCATTTTTTCATTTTTCAATCGTTTATTTATTTGTTTTCTTTTTCTTTTTTATATTTCTATTTTTGTTTTTTTCTTATTTTTTTAGAGTGACCATACTTATTTTAAGAGTGGCTGCTATATCTTAACTACTTATCCATTGTTCATGATATTGTTATATTGATGATAAAAAAAAAGATTATTGCAGTGATTACACTGTTTGATTATAAAATTTACCAGCTATTTTAAGCTTTACCTTTTTTTATTTTTCTATCTTGTAAGTTTTAAGGAAATCTATCCCGTCTTTTATCGTTTTCCAGAATTGATCATACACATAAATAATATTAAACTATAAATTATTTTTGCTGTTTAAGCAATAAAAAAAAAAAGTAAAATCATATTTTTAGTAGTAGATAGGAATTTACTATCTGTTTTTGAAGATATTTTTATCTTTCCACGTTATGTATAATTAGTGTAAGATTTATTTCAGCTTGTTTTCATTACATTTTCTTCTGCATCTATTTTTATTTTGATGTTTGTTAAATATAAATAATGTATATAAAATAACAGAGGGTTTTTTTCCTCTTCTCTTTTAAACAAAGGCCTTGAAATATCCAAGTAAATTTAACTTGTCATTAGTTCAAAATAAATAAAATTATAAATGTTTATAAATCAAAGATATTAAAAGCTTATTTAAAGTTTACATTATTTTATTTATAAAGTTTTTTTAAAAAAAAAAACAGTTAAAAATTTATTTAATAGGACTATTTATATTCATCTGTCATTAACCAATTATGCATTTGAAACCCACCCTTCTACGAGGCATGTATGAGATTTTGTGGTTTCATCAAACATAAAAGAAATATCTAAAAATTGCTTGCATACAATAAATATATGTTTCATTGCTGAAATTTTTTTTATCAAAGTCCCTAATTTTAACTTTGCCATGTCACAACTGCCCTTCAGCACAGAAATTCAAACTATCCTCTTTATTTTGCATTCATTTTGCAAATAATCTTAACTTATCAGAGAATTCAGAGATATCAAATATCCAAATCTCTACACCTCATATTGACAACTTGATATTTTTCCATTACCCAATCTCAGGTAAGATAGATACTGTTTTTTGTCTATTTTTAAAGACTTGGTGGAAGGGTGAATAATGACTGCATTGCAGGGATATTTTCAAGTTTATTGGGTTTGATCAGTGTATCTTTCATCTTAACACTACCATATCACAAACATTCAATAGCACAGAAACTCAATCCATTTTCTCATAAATTCCATTTTATAAACAAACTTTGTTCATCAGCTTAGCTTAATGTATCAAACATCTGAATCTCCATACCTGTGTTGGCAACTTGATACTTTTCCATTACTCCATTTTCAGTTACAATAGAACTGGTAATTACATACTTTTAACAATTTATATTTAAAAAGTACATAAATTTTTAATGGAGATATTTGTTTATATTGGAAACTTTGTATATTTGTTAAATGGTATATTGGTAAGCAGATTTTTTTAATTATCAGTCTTTTAGCAATGGATCTGTGAAAAAGGAATTGCTTGAGAGACATTATAAGTAATTTGACATTATTTTTAATTTAATTTTAATCAAAATTATTACTTCATTTAATGTTTTCAATTTATTAAAAAATGATTCTGATACATGTTTACATAGAATGTAATAGTCATGCATTTTAATGTATAAAGAATCTTCATTTTATTATATGCAAGTTTTATTGTAAATTTCTTATTGCAAAGCAGGTTTAGAGTCTTGATAATAGAATAACATGTCAATAATGTGATCTTTTTAATACTTCTGTAGCTGCATAATAAATAACAAATCCTCTACTAATACATAGGGCTATATAATGAACCTCTTTAAATTTTTAAGATATAATACAACTAAATAATAGAGCCCATTAAAATTTACATGTAATTTTTTTTTACAAGAGTTTAAAATGTTAAGCAACTAACATTCATCAGTCAATTATAATATTATTTTGTTATTTGATTTATGGTTTAAATTTTAAATCTGTTTTTAGATTAAAAAACACACACATTCACATTGATATAGTAATATTAAAATAAATAATCATATAATATCTCTTGATTTAAATATCAAGAGAGAGCAAGTGTATATTTTGCATAATAATTTAGGGAAATATCCATTTTTTTTATTCATTCAAGGGTTTTTAAGGATAACACGAATCGAGCTATAATGTGAATAGTGACAGCAGAATTCCTGCATTTAATAGTTTATGTTACCTATATAAATACATGAAAGCAATACCATTATCAATAGTAATCTCAATCTGTTGTCAAGGCAACCTCTTTAAATATATATAGAGCAGAAGATAATTTTTTTTTTTTTTATAAAGAGCTCATTGCAGAATAAAGGCCTCTTTAACTATTTCTCATAGAGGAACAGTGATGAAGAAATCAGTATCCATTAGTTATTTGTCAGGTGGTGAAAGTTTTGAGTATTTATCCTTGTTTTATTCTGTAGCTAAAAATAGTGTAGTTAAACACTCATTTTTTTTTAGCGATATTGGATATCAATTGGATTTCTTGCTGAAAAAAATTTACTTGCCATGGATTTGAATTCAGTTTATAGACATGGCACACTCATTGCCATTTTGTCACACAGCCTTCCTTAAATATATATTATTTCAAGAGCGTTCATTGTGATCTTTGCATTTTGCATTGATTTATCACACTGGTTCTGCTGAGCTTGCAAGACTGATTTCTCCTGATTTTTTTAAAATGGGAATCAACCCATGAACTTTTATCTTTACAGATCAATCCTGTTACCACTGGAATAAATTGAACAGAAAAATTTGTGAAAAATAAACATTTTGCCTTTCGCAATAGTGCTCAGCACCAAAAATGTATTAAAGTTGTATTTAATATTTCCAAATTTTTCTCTGATTATACTGAATTAGTTTTGCTTTTAGTTTATTAATAATAAAAACAATGTAATAATCTTTTCTTTAAAAAAATACAGTCAATTTAAAACAGGATACAAATAATTTAATTATAATTTGATCTACAAGTAACAAACTTTCTACACTCATTTTGACACCATTCACTCCAGATAATTGCATCAATGATTATTATTAAGCATTTACTAAGTTAGAGATTATTATATTCTTATCCTGGATTTTTCTGGTTCTTATTGATCATTTTTTATAAAAAGCTAACTAATTAAAATCAGTTGGGTTTTATTATTATTGAAAATAAATCTTTTTATCATTAATAAATAAAATATTTTTTTTAAGAAAAAAAAATCACATGTAAATTTAAGATTTAGAATTTTAATGAAAGGAAAATAATAAAAAGCTTTTCATTCAATTTTCTATTCAGTTTTGTAAAACAAGAATAAATATTAAAATTCATGTTTTTTCAAAATGTAAATAATAATTATTTTACTTCCATTTTATATTAATAAAATGTCAGTAGAAATGGGCTGAAGTGTCATTCAAAAGTGAAAAATAGTTTTATTTATTATTATAATGTGATCATTTAAAATTCTTTACAAATTTTTTTAATTTCAAAAATGGGATTTAAAGCCTGTGGAGTATTTCCAATCAGTTAATTTAATAACAACTTTGTATTATTATTTACCTATTTGTATACTGCAGCATTGTATGCTGTTACATTAATTTAAGACATCTCTCATTGGATTATAAACTTTAATATATTTGAGCTAATGGCAGTCACGCTGATAAATTATACAATATTTACAATCTTAACCCTTAAAGTGAAATATCATGCTAGATACTTGATTAACTCGGAGAGTTTTAGTGACTTTCAAATTAATGTTCAAAATAGAAAACTCCCGATACAGCTTTCATGGCAAGAACTGTTGCATCTATACTGTTTTTATTTTATCTGTTGAATATAAGTTTTGAAAATAATTGTATATGATTGACAGCTAAGCTAAATAAAAATTTTAATACGATACTTATAAAATTTATTAATTACAATATTTATTTGGAATTAGGGAAAAATTCTTTAGTTCTGATTTTATGATCTACATTTTAAATCTCCATTTTAAATTGATTCAATTTTATTTTTTCTAAATAGCCATTTAATTACTCATTTTAACTACAATAAAAAATGTACTTATAATTATATTAATATTTAAATAACAAATATATTATATATACTTTTAAGCTAGATTTAATTATAGGGGATTTGAATCCAGACTTTTAAGCTCCATACACATGACCACTTACACGCGAAAAAGGTAAATGATTTCTATCTACAACACACAAATGTATAATCAGTGCTTGGTTTATATTTATGTGTGTGGGTGTAGGAGAAGATCTGAACCAATTGATAAGTCCTGGTTCAACATAAAATACGTACATTGGAAATCATTTACCTTTTTTGTATGTATGTAGTCATGGGTATCAGTTGTATAAGATGGAGTGAATGACAAAAGGGAACTTGAAAGTCTGGGTTCAAATCCCCTACAATTATAGATTAATTGCAATTCATCTAATATAATGAAATCTGAACTCTTACTTGTATAATGCCATATCCCAATAATACTATAATCCTCTTAAATATCATATAAAATGTAATAAATAAATGATCCGATTTTGGTTTGCAGCCTAAACTGTTGTATTTTGATACAATAACTTAGGCTATGAGCAAAAGAAAATAACTTTTATTTACTAAAATCATTTCAGACTTGATAATATGAGGATTATAATAATTATTGAGATATGCCATTATAAAATAAGAGTTCCTATTTTATCATATTTATGAAATACAATTAGTGCAATGATAGAATAATAAATTCAAGAGCTAAAGGTCTCTGAATTAAAACTCATTGTCATTTATGATGCTTAAATGTCACATAACTTTGTGAACAAAGAACTAATTCATGGTAGTTGGATTACAGAATCAGCAGTAAAGTAAAACTACTCAATAGTAAGAGAGAAAGAAAACCTGACAGCAGCCATGGATCAATTAAAAAGAGAAATTAAATTAAGAAAAAGCTAGCAGCCAATGTAAATATTAGTATATGATTTCAAACTTAAGATGATTTTAATAGCTGAAAATGGTGATTTTTTTACAGATGTCTGGTTAAAAACTACCAATTAGTTATTTCTAATTTCCTAAATATGTAACTCACTTTGCTATGTAATGGTCTAATGTAAAGATGAAATTGTCTCTAGAGACATTGTGAATACCTGTTTCATCAAGAAACTGTCCTGTTGCTGAATAAGCAGTAGCTAAACCTATATATAAATATTACTACATTATGGAGGAAAAATTTAAAGCAGCAAGAATTTTTAGGAAGTAAATTGGATGAGATATTTAAAATTCATAATATAAATAAAACTCCCAACATACTTCAGAAATAATAAAGCTAAGTATAATAACAATAACTACTTGTAAATGATTATGGCCATTCCAACTCCAAGATTTAAAAAATCTACCTTAGAAATGAATTTTGTAATGACTATAGAAACCAATCTTTGATCCTCAAATATGTTGGCATATAGAATAAGTGGATTCATTTTTCTGTTTATTTGATATTTTGTGATGATGTCTTTTATTTCTTCTTCAGAAAATTTTTTTTCTGGAATACTTTAACACCATATCTAATTGTAGTTGTCTAAAATATTTTATTTTCTGCCATATGTTCCCAATGGAAACAATCAATGTTACCGTTCTTTTAAAACTTTAAAATAATCCTTATAATAGAAATGGGCTGTATTTTTGATGAAAATTGTGCTCAAGTTCATTATAAAATCCTCTTTTAGGAATTCTTGTATTATTCATTCATTTTACATGCCCAATTCAATGAAAGTTTGATTTTACAATAGTATTATTAGATCCAGAAAATTGAAGAATATATTGATTGGTTTTACGAGTTTGCCATTGTATTTTTAAATTTTTTGAAGTATTCTTGAATAAAACTTTTCTAATACCATTGCATTGTATTGATAAAGTATTCAAGTCTCGGTAAATTAATTAAATAAATTAAGTAAAGTAACAACTTTATACACAGTTAATTTAATTGCAATAGTTATTTAACTTCTTAAAAGTAGCAGGAGCACATGGAGTTTCTTATGCTCTTCAACATCTTAAACTATATTTCTACTTCTAAAATTACCAAGATATTTAAACTGGTTTCCATTCTCAAGTTGATAACTATCCAACCTTAAAAGTTGCTGAGGATTTTTTTTTTCATCTAATGGCTGATAAAGAATTTGAGTTTTTTTGACATTAATTATTAAACTAAAGTCATAAATGTTGTATTAAAACAGGCAAAACTCTCCATACAGTAGTGCCACTCAGTGCAAGCCAGAGTAATCAATGGATGCCAGAAGGCTTGTGCATAAAATCCCTATCTAGTGCCTACCCTTCCAATATCCCCAGACTAGTTTCTGGCTTATGGCCTTTGTCAGTGAGGAACCTTGGATCTGAGAGCACTGCACCTAGATATTAGGATCTAATGCAACCCTCCAGCAGCCACCTTTTATCTCTACTTTACTTCTGACATCCATTGATTACTCTGGCTTGGAGAGTTTTGTCTGTTTTAATATCACTTATGAGCAAGCATAAGAAACAGTGATCAAATGGTGTATTGAAAACATTAAATACATTCTAAAGATCTTTTTTTGAACTTCAAAAATACCATAACATCAACATAGTGTAAAACTAGAATCCATTTTCTTGTTCTTGTTTTTACTTTTAATTTGATTCAAATTAAAAATTCTACATTTAGCTGCCTATAATAGTTTCAAAAATCAATGCAGTAAAAGTCAAAAACAATGTTAAAACAAGTTCACATTCTTGTTTAACATCCACTTTTTCTAATGTCTCAGATTTTTCTTCTGTTGTAGTAACACTTTCTCTCATTCCATCATGAAGCAGTTGTATAATATGAATTAACTTTGGTGAACAACCAACTTATTTCAAGCATTACTATAGATTTATCATATTAAGTGAATCAAATGCTTTGACAAAATCAGTAAAGGCAAAATATAAATTACTCTTTTGTTCCCAATACTTTTCATTTTGATTCTCATCATATTGAGTTTCCATAACCTTTCTTCTATGACTGAAAGAACAAAATTCTTGAAGGTATCTTTACTGCAATGGATAATAATGATATTTCATGAAATTGTTGGAATCCTGTCTATAGCCTTTATTTTTAAAAATTGGAAGAACAGAATCATTTTTATGAGCTCACATATTTCTAAAAAACTTCAATATTTTTGAAGCGAAGATATCACCGCCATATTTTAAAACTTTTTCAAGTATTTTATCAGGACTTGTGCTCTTTTATTTTTAAGATTAGCAGCCTTTTTTATTTTTAAGATTAAAAACAACTACTAAATATATATATATATTGCACATATTTATGTAAACAGCTTTTATTAAAGTCACTGTAAGATAGTTTAATTGCTTAAGACTTATGTAATTTAATAACATACATTTATAATAATTATATTCATCTTTAATGTTTTTTTTTTAATATGGTGTCTTTTTCATTTTCAAAAACTGCTTTATTTATCTCTATATATCCTAACTGTATAAATAAATATTGCTATTCGTGATACTTTTTGATGTAACAAAAAAATCACATTATTTCAAGCCAATATTTAAGAAAACTGATTGGAAATGTATTGAAACAATAAATTCGTTATAGCTAATTACTTATTTTAAAATTATTTTATATCTGGAGCAATATATAGTGATTCTCTATATTATATATATTGATTTTTATATTATTTTAAATATTATCATATTGATTGCTATGTTTTGCTGATTAGTTAAATTATTAATCACTAAAGTTTTGAAATATTCTTTATTCTGATATAAATTGTATCTGTACATTTCTGATCACTGATATAAAAACTGTGTACTATAAAAGTTCAAGATTGTGATCTGAAAAGATTCTGGATAACAGTTGGATCTCATGAGAACTCATTCTAACTGGGAGGCTAGATAGTGTATTTGATGGTAGAACTACAATATTAACTCATAAAATTATAAGTAAATTGATGATCACTCTTTAACTCTTATGCTTTATCATCTTCAAATCTTAAATCTTTGGTTAGTTACAATATCTTTATATGAATTTTAGAATTATAAAACTTTTATAATAGAATGTTGAATATGTCAAAGCGATTTAATTGCTTTTCTAGTATTGCTCTAAATATATCAAATAAAATGATAATAGCTTGCCTATAAAACAACTATTTTAACTGGTTATAATTACTATTAAATAAACTGTCTTCAAATAACATGCACATACCCTCTCACACTCACACATATATATATTGAAAAACCCAATATAAATTAAAAATTCATTTTTAAAAATATTAAAAACTGTATTCCAGTAAATCATTCTACTTTTCTGAAAATTTGATTCTAGATATTAAAGACCATTGTAAGTCTGTAACTCAAGTTGATCAAAATACTAATAATATTTGTCAAGCATTGGTGGTCGAGAGGTCAGCGACAGCTGCTTTACAATCAGTTGTCCCGGGTAAGCGGGTTCGCTTTCCGGCTGATGCTATGACACATGAGAAAAAAAAATACTAATAATATTAAACTAAAAATAAAGCAAGTAATTTTTGTTATTCTATTATAATTACTATTGATTTCTATTTCAACTATGTGATGGTTCAATCAGTTTCGTAATTTAACCTCTACGATTATTTAGTCCTTTCACTATATTTTATTAGCTTTATTCTTATTTATTAAATATCATAACCTCATTTGTTTGAGAACTTTTTTTTAAAGAGTATTCTCATTTCTTTATATACAAATTAATGACAAAGCAAGTATTTTAAGAAATAATGAAAAATATCCATTCTCCATATATTTTTGGAATATATGAGTAAAGGCTTCTGAAAAGACAAATAACTTCCAAAATGCATTTTATATTGAACTAGAATTATTCACTTAATCCAGGTCACACTATCTAACATATCTTCATCATTTGTTCAATATTTATTAATGCTAACTTTATTACCAGTGAATCTATAAGTGTCAAACTTTCTGAGCTCACTGCTTTAATACTATTCATTTTAAATAAGTATGTTAATGATTATTATTAATCATTTATTAAATTATAAATTATCCCTAGCTCAGATATAAACTTTAAATCCAGTTAAAGATTAATATATCTGTTTTTATTTAAACATAAAAAATATAGAATAATTAATTTAATTCTCTTTTTTTCTATGTGTAATTTTTTTTCTCCATGTGTCATAGCATCAGCCAGGAAGCTAACCTGGGACAACTGCTTGTAAAGCAATTGTCGCTGACCTCTCGACCACCAATGCTTGACTAATATTTTTTTATAAATATAATTAAATGATTAGTAATAATCATTAGCATATTCATCTGAAGTAGATGGTGTTAAAGTTATGAAAGCAGAAAGTTTGACAAATCAAATTGTAATATATTTTAAAACTGTATGCTAAAATTTATCATCATTAATTATTTATATTTTTTTCTATAAATTCTTATTGATTGTTTTAGTCTTTTAATTTTCATAGCTATTTTTTTTTTTTTAAGATCATCTATCCAATTTTTTCTTTTACTTATTTTTTTTATATTAACTTTCATAATCTCTTGTAGCATATCTTAATTATTTTTTTAATATTCTAAAATTCATGCCTATCTATAATTCATTTTCATATTTTGATGTTTTTGTTTGTTTGTTTTTTCTTTCCATTTACTTTTTTCAATTAATCTATTTTTTTAATTTTATTCTTCTGACTTATTTGTACCATTCTTCTCCAGCTATACTTTTAAAACCACAATATTTCCCCTCATTTTTTAAATTTATCAACTATTTTTCTGCATCTATAAAACTATATTCCAGTATTTAATATTAAACCTCTTTAACAGATCTAATTTCAGTGAAGTTCAAAATGAAATTTTACTTTCATTGAACCCTTGTTTAACTCGTAGTATTTTTTATTCTAATTAAAATGCTATTTTTTAATAAATACACAATTCTTTACTTTTCAAGCATATTAATGTAAGAATTATCATTTAAAAATAAAGCAATATTCAATATTAATTAATAAAAAAAACAACTTCTGGATAATCATTAATAAATATAATATGCCTCTCTTATTGTGAACTCCATTTTTTTAATTTAATAGATAAATTTTATATTTATTGTAATCATTTGACATTTAAGATTGTCATCAAGGTGTTCTCAATACAGTAGTTGTATATTTTAAGCAAATTAATTTATAATTATTTGCAATCCTCAGTTGCTTTAAATCTTGGGTTTGTCATTTTTACCTTTAGACAAAATTGTTTAGAGAAATTTTATATTTTACACATATAGAGAAAATATAAAGAAAAAGAATCTTTAAGCAGTCCACTTTAGGGCTAAAGCTTCTTTAATAATCTCTATAAAGAAATCAAAAAAGAAGGTATTTGTCAAATAGTGAGAGTTTGAGCAGTTCTCCACTTTATTCTTTTGCTTAGCTAAGAATAGCTAGATACCATATATTGATTGGTATTTAATGAATTATTAGGCTAAGGGCTGGATATTTGAAATATAAATTCTAAGTCTACTGGGAGTGCAAAAAAAAATTAAAGTTTTTATCCAAACAGTATTCTTACACAAAGTCATAAATATGATAGGTAAATGGCCTAATGACTACACTACAAAGGTTTTTTACTTTGTAGTACATATTCATAAATAAATGAAATAGAATCAGTTGCATATTACTAGTGATTCTTTATGTAATATGGTTTGGGAGTTTTAAAGTTTAAAATGACTATTGCATTAATCTTACTTTATATTCATAATATGTTTTTTTATTATCTATTAAGATCTTTGCTGATTTTGATTGTATAAAATAGCCTGAATTTGGATATACTTAATATCTTTACAGCATATAAATAAGAGGTTATCTTTTATCTATACTGCATAGCACTGCTGAAATAATGTAACATTAGATGATAATGACATCTATTTTCATATATATGTGTTAAAAATTGTAATCACATAAATGATTGTTCCGTGAAGTATATATATTTATTTGTTTATCGTAGCAACATCACATATAATTAGAATGGTGTATATGCTGCAAATAAACATTATTTAAATTAGTCAGATTTAAAAACAATAAAAATTCTTTGCTCAGGACTTGAATTTTTACTTAAACAGTTTTATCAATTTTTGTCATCCCCAATCTGATAATTACCATTGAACAATATAGAGATTCACAATCATCAATATTTAATGTAATTAACTTGGAAAACATATAGTTAATAAAGAAAATAAAAAATGACCTACTCTTATGATGATAAATCAGTTTGATAAATAATTTAATGTTTATTTGTCAGGAGTTTATAAGAAGTTCAAACACCAGAAGTGAAGTGAAGCTACAATCCATGGATTTTGAGCTCCAGAGCCTGCATTAATCCATACAAAGCAATTATGCAGATTATGGATCAAAAGAATACAATAATCCACATTTCGATTGTATAATAAAATGAAGTTCAGAAGTGTTAGAATATATGACTGGCACAACAAACCTATATGTTTTGTTAATATTAAAACTATAATTTGATTCATTTGCAGAGTTATTTTCGTTTATTAAAAAAATATCTTGTATGTGCATAGCGCTATAATTATTAATATTTGTACCTACTATTGATAGGATTTATTATCAATAAACTTATTTTTAAATTAAAATATGAAGTTATTTTTTTAAAATTTATATATGTTATTGCTCAAAATTATAGTGATATATTTTTTTCTTGTATTTAGTAGTGCCATTCATTTAAGTCAATCACAATTTTCAATTACATCATCTGTATTACTGTGTATATATATAAATATTGCAATTTTCATTAGTTTAAAGTAGTCTATTTTTAGTAAATTAATAGTTTAATCTATTAATAAATTATGATGATCTTTTTAGAATTAAATTTTACCATCTGCCACTGTTTTACATATATATCATTTCGTATTTGATATTTTTTATTATAAGCATTATTTACAATATATATTAAAATGTTTGTATAAAAAAAATAAGCATAAAATTGCAAAAATGAAGAAATAAAATTACTTTTTTTTAAAACAATAGCAAATACAATTTGTGTAAGCATAAGAAAAAGTGGTCATGAAATATCTTTGATTAATTGATTACTTTCTTACAATCAGTTATTATAATGAAATAAATTTGCTTTGTATTATTGTTACAATTAGTTACAATAAGCTTTATAATATTTGTCTTAAAAAGCAGGGGGGTGGGGGGGAGTGATCATTTGTACAAGACAGAAGAAAATTTATAGCTGTTTAGACTATAGGCAATATGAGATATTGCTAAACCTGAAAAGGGGGCATTAAATTTATATTATATATCCTTAGTACTGAGATTGACATCTATTCAACTAAAAAAATTATATGAAAATTAATGACATTATATGATATAGCTTGTAGCCATTGCAAATTTTAAGGAGATCAACTTTATTTAAACTGGCACCAAAAAAGTCATTTACATAAACTATTCAAAAATTAATAAGAAAATGGTTCTCTAAAATAACTTTTTAAAATCTAGACTAAATTTTTCATAACTAGAAGACATTTATTATTTTAAAATTCTAATTTAGATCAGAAATATAATATAATGACAAGTTTTGAAAATATAATATTAAATGTACATGAAATTTTATTTATTGATTAAACTTTTTATTAAGAAAATTGTAATAAATTTTAATTTATTGAAATTTAGTTGAAGTTTAGACTTTATGGATAATTTAAAAAGAAAATAGTTTGCTTAATAATTTTTTTTCATTATTTATATTGTACATTTTTGTAATTAAGTCTGCATATATGTTGTTTAGCTCTTTTTGTGAAGATAGTTGGAGTTAATAATTATACAATATGCATGATAATCAAATAACAATATTTGATCATTGTCATTTGGAGTTCAACATTTCTTATCATTATTTTGATAGTTTTTTTTATCTAAATATAATAGGTTGTCATAAACTTTGATGAGTTCTTTTACCTTATTTAGGTACATTTCATACATTCTCGATATCTGTATAAATATATTAGTTATGTATTATACAAAGAATTCAGTAGTAAAGATTATCAATATTAAGAATATTACTCATTTGATGTAATTTTTGTAATGAAACGATTTTATGTTTTGACATTTTTACTTGAGCTCGTATTGTCTCAAGATAGAATGTAGCTTTAAGATATATATATTGAGGCTCTCTTTTACTACTATTATTATATATATACATGTTTATATATAGTTTTATTTTAAAAAATACACAAATATGTAACTAGTTTTATTTTTTTTTACATGATGTAGCAATACCCTGAAAATGTATACAATAATATTAATTTATCTTTTTCTGACGAATGGAAGTTGAAATGTTTTACACAGTACAGTATTTCTAAATTAATTCTGTCAAGTTCTTTTTTAAAAAAATAATCATAATATTTATGACACGTCTAATAGTATTCTCATAAAAAAATTGTAACAAAGTTATTATACCTTATTTTAACATTGTTATCATTAATATTCATATGGGCAGCATAAAGGTTGTGCCTCAATTTATAAACTTTTTATAATATTTCATAAATATTTATAAGCAAAGTCATTATATCATCTTTATTGCACAACATAAGGAATAACAAGAATAAATGTATGTATTTCCACATATATAACAAGATATACATGCAGTCAAATAAAAATACAAATTCATTTTATGAAACTTCCTTACCGACTTGTTTGGTTACCAGCGCTAGAATTGATATTGGGATTAAAGTTTTTAAACAGTGTCATATCAGTTATTTTGTTGAAAATGTTTACTAGAATTTAACTTGATAAGAATTAAAACATCAATTTATTTTTGTAAATTAAAGAAATGAATGGCTTTTAAATAGTTTCTAAATATTCTAGATATTTAAAAACTATCTGAAAGAATTAGAAATGTTAAATTATTTATATATTTAATTTGACCCATGTACTAATTAAATCAAATTTGACACAAGCTTAAGAAATATAATTTGTATATATAAAGATCAGGAAGAGGTACTGTAGCAAATAATAAAATATTAGAACAATATTTTAGTAAATCAAAACATCTAATTATTAAAAATATTTCTTAAATTATTAGTTAAAAAACAAAAATGAAGTTAAAAGAAACAATACTAATAATTACTCCAACTAATGGAACAAGAAAATTATTAATACCAATCAATTTCTGGCTAACCACTCTATCATTTGCTTAAAAGAAGATAAGGGGAGCAGATTTGTATTAATAAATGACAATGAGTATAATAATAAAATTAATACCCAAATTGAGAAATTAAAATTCGTAAATTTAAATGACTTTAATAATAGGCTTAACAGAGATAAATTCATATCTACTATACTACTATAAACTGTGACAGCGTTTTCGCAAAAGCTGAATATTTCCATATTTATCTGTTAACCTCCTCTCCTCCTAGAATCTTCGCTAATGTTAAGCTTTACAAACCTGATAAACCTTTAAGACTGATGATCGATTTCGGAAGGGCACACTACTTCAACACGGCAGTTTTGATTAATCATTGGCTTATTAGGTTTTGGTGATCACACTATCAAATCATCATTCAATTTTGAAAAAAAAAATTAAACACGCAGTCATACAACCTATGTTCAAAATCACATCATTTGATGTTACTGAGCTATATGGCTCCATTGACCGCAGACAATCAATTGAAATAGTCAATGATGCATTAATTGCAAGTAACTGCCCACCTACATGTGCCAAATTCATCAATGAATTTTTAAAATGGCTTGATCTAAACATAGTTGCTATTTTCAGGGATAAATGGTTTAACATGCACAATGGTTGGCCCATGGGTCTCCCACTAAGTGGTATATTAACAAGTGTTGTATTTGACCATTATGAAAAGCAAATACTACCTGCATTCTTCAAGTCAACTTTACACATGATATACACACATTACATTGACGATATATTCATTGTAGCTCCAGATGACATCATTACTAATCTCCACAATAGCCTCCAGAATAACACTAAGGTCATTTTCACTACAACTTGGGAAAACCTAGCTCATTAGGTTAAATACCTCGACATATGTGTCAGCAGAAATATAGACAAGCTAGACTACCTATGATAGTTAAACCTTTAGAAGTACGTGGTCTGACACATCCTAATTCTTATGTGCCCCGATCCCACAAACTTGCTGCCCTATCTTTCTTCATGTTTAGAAACTATAAATTTATGCAAATATGAAGCAGATAAAAGAAATAATCTCATTAATTATATTGCAGATTTAATAAAAATAGAACACCCTGAAGCATCCATCAACAGGAAAGTTAATAAATTCTTTTATAAAATAAACCATAATCATAAAAAAGAAAACATACTGAGAATTCTAATTCCATACATGCATTCAACAGCCAAAAGCCTCATTAACAAACTATCATATGACTTTGAAGACACTTTCTGTTCACCTCCTAATACTAATAGATTTATCAATAACACCAAAGACAGGATCAAACTTGAACTCACCCCTCAAGTTGTATATAAGATCACTTTCCCCCAAAGAAATTGCCTGGCAACATATTATGGAGAAACTAAAATCAACATTGCAGCCGGAGTAGCTAAATATAGATACCTCTACAACAGGACTAAAACTAAGCTTGAAGGTAATTCAATTTTCTTTGAGCACAAGAGATCCACTAGCCATGCCTTGCTACCCACCACAGCCAGTGTTATCTGCTCTGAAAGAAACGACATCAAATGCAAAGTCAGGGAGGTTTACTACATAGTAAGTGGCCTGCTTTTCTCTATCTCAAAAATGGTCTATGTAGCATCTTCACATGAATTTGCATAAATTTGCATTAACATTATTATAGTTCTTAAACAAATTCCAGTAGCCATGAATATTGGACTATGAACTATCCTGAAAGTTCTTGGCAATAACATTTGGATAATATTATTTTCAAGTACTATTAATAGCTTCATTATCTGTGTGCAAAGCACACACACACATATATATATTAATTATATCTAAGTAAATTAATGTTTTGAAAATAAAAGCCATTTTAACTGAATGTGCATAATTAGAGATATCTTTCTGAAGAATGTGGTAACTTTATACAGTGTGATAAATTGTAAAATATTAACAAATATTAATTGTATTTAAACATAAATAGAAAATTTTTATGAATTATAGCCTAATAATTTTTTTAATAAATAATGAATTTTATAGTAATATAGGTAAAAAGATAATTAACCTCTAAATAGCTTATTGCAGGACAAAACCTTTAACAACTCTCTAAAAAATATCAGAGAAGGTATCACTCATTAAACTTATTAAATATTGGGTGATGAAGATTTTTCCATACTTATCTCCTAGGTAAGAGTATTTAGATGCTCATTTACTAAGCAATTGTATGTTGACTATGAAACCAATTACTTGTAAAAAAAATCCTAAATGGGGGTGGGGGTACAAATTTTATTTGGTTTGGATTCAAAACTCAGATTATGGTTATGAAGTGGATATGCATAATTTATTAATTTCTATTCATCATTAAACAATAATTTTAAAACATTTTTTTTAGTTATATATATTGATATAGAATAATTGATTATGTAAAATGACAACTGGTAACATTAGACAAATGGAATGGGTACCTTATATATAAAATTGTATTTACACTGTTGTCTGATTGGTGAATGTATGTTTGTCCGATGTCATGTGTCAAATTCACAAACACTACATTTATATGAAGGAAATAATTCACCATTAAATAAAAAATGCTGGGGAAAAAATCAGTAGGAGTGCTTTTAACTACAGATATAGTATATATTTTATGGTAAAAGTTCCCAGCCAGCTGCAGAAACAGCTACAAATGCCAATTCATAATTTGACATTAAGGTGCTCCATGCCCATCCCCTAATATAGTTCAGATGAATGACATACTTAGCAATGTTTAATGAACTTTTATAAATTAGTAATGTTTAATAAAAAACATATTTACATTAAATCTTAAAAAAAAAGTTGTTAAAGCAAAATCAATTTTAAAAAAATATTACAAAAATTATATTTAATTAAAAAATATTACAAAAATAACCGACGTTTTTGTATTCTGACATTAATAAATGGTAACTATTAATAAAGCTAAAAAAAATTATAACGATTAGTCATGACACTATCGAAAAAGAAAATTTTTTATTCAGAGTGTGCCCCAGTAAATATATACTTGAAGCTGTAAAGCTAGCAAATATAATAGATATATTTAAAAATGTAAATGTTATTTTAGTTTTATTAAAATTTGGAAATTTCTTTAAATAATATTAAAATGTTTTGTTTAATTTATATTAAATCTTTAAAAAAAAAAATTGTTAAAGCAACCAATTATTACAAAAACAACAGGCTGAAAATCCAAAGTTTTTGTATTCCACTTAACAATCCAGATCAATGTACAATTCTAACATTTAAAATCTTTTGTTTAATTTACATTAAATCTTAAAAAAAAAAAAAACAACTGTTAGAGCAACTAATTTCAAAAAAGTAGATCTAGTCCTTTATAATAAGTTTTATAAATTATATGAAAAAGTAATTATTTTTTATTTTAAGTCTTATAGAAATTATTCAGGACAAATGATTCTCATTAACCTCCTCTCTCCCCCATTTTTTTTATCTGGCATTTATAGTTATAAAATAAATATTCTAGGTGGTTTAGTACAAAGTAATTATCAATAAAAAGATACTTAATTAAGAATATAAGTAAAGAATTTGGCAGTAAGCTAAATATACATTTCATTTATGATTATCATCTTTCTGAAATAGAACTGTGAAAAGTATATTACAATTTCATTACCATTCATGATTTAATGCAGTAGTAGTGAAATATACTTTGGAGAGCAAGATTCATAGATCATGGCCCAGCTCTGTTACTTTGAGTGCTCAACATTTTGTGAACTTCTGAACAAATAATCATTTACTATTATTACTATCATTATACCTAGGTTCATGATAGTAAATATCAGTCTAACTTCATGGAATCTTAACTTAATTCCAGTTTTTGTTTAGCCAAAAATATATATATATATCTGGTAACTTGGCAATGGAATACTATTACAAACTATTAGCTTCTGATCATTAGTAATTATTTAGTTTTAATTAAAGTAGCTTTTATTTGATTAACCAGATCACAGGAGTATATTTTATACATTAGGAGGTCTAGAATAGGCTATGATACATGGTAATAACAAAATTTGAATTTAAAAACTGTTTATATGTAGTATGAAAAATTAAGAAAAAATTGATGGAAAAAACTCACAATACAATTGCAATGGATAAGGTACTAGTATATTGTGAATGAAACAAACTCCAGTTGCTGAAAAAATAACTACTGGTGCATGGATCTGATCTCTCATTTTAAATTTATTTAATTTGTTTAGGAAAAGTGTTTTATATTTGTATGATATTGGGTTAAAAAGCAGATGATATCTAATAAAGTGCAAAAATAAGCAAAGTAGTGATCTTTATTTGAGGGGGGGGGGCTCTGTGTATGCCATCAATGAGAATAGTAAGTGTTTGTGTATATGAGTAATGTCACAGATAAGAATACAGTGTGTTTGGAGAGAAGAATATGTCAATAGGAAGTGTTCCATGGTCTCTTCATTTCTATGACCTATGGCACACAATGAATTTATATTCAAAAAGTATTATAGAAAATAAAAGAATTAATAAAAAGGATTTTGCCATTATCTTTAATTAAGAAGTTCTGATATTTGGTGTCTGAACTTCCTAATGATGTAGTTGTCAAAGTTAGAAAAGATTGGATGTATTATTTTTATTCTTACATCTCATATGTCCCTATATGTAATCTTGTTTAGAAAGAGATGATAAAAAAAAGTTGTGTACTTAGCAGTGAGATTAGTTGATGTTTTGATACTATTTACTATTATTTTATCACAGTATTTATAGCTATAGTATAACATTTAACACAAGATTTTACATATAGTCCAAAATGATGAAGTATGGGAAAGGATAATAGAGTCCTTTGTATGATGCACTACACCTTTTTAAGTCTTACAAACTAAATTGATGATAAAATTGAACATGTTTATACATCATTGCAGTACTACAAATTACTTGGAATTCCTTTTTATATATATAGTGAAAACTTTTTTAAAAAGAAAAGTCAGATAAATATAGCAAATTTATACTTAAATATGTGTGTGAGTGCTTTAAAATGTTTTTATAATAATGGGTTTTAAAAATAAAAAAAAGGTAATTGCTTCAGTAATTATTCCTCATTAATTTTTTTTTGGATATTAAATTGTGCATGATTATTACTCTGAATGACTTTCTTAAAGAGAATTCTAAAATGGGAAATAAAAAGAATGAAGATATTAATAAGTTTGCAGTGATTAAAAAAAACTTATATAAGAAAAGTTTTGTATGTATGTGTGTATATAAATTTATTATAAAATAAATATTAAAATTTATATTTTGATGGTTTTTTTTTTGTAATTTTTAGTCAGCATATTTCTCATCTCAACTCCACCTATTACAGTCTTTCACCAGCACAAAAGGCAGACCATCTTCTGCATTTTTAAAATAACCTTTATTTATCAATTGAGTTTTAAAGGTTATCAAACACTTGAATCTCCATGCCTATATTGGCAGTTTAATACTCCTCTATTATACCACCAATGCAAGATAGTTTTGTGAAAGAATGAATAATTACATTTCTTCAGAAATATTCTCATGTTTTTTTTTTTTGGTTTTTATCAATGCATCCCTCATCTCAAGTCTTCCATATTGCAACTGTTCATCAGCACAAAAATTAAATCATATTTTCTCTCTATGCATATATTTCACAAATAATCTTATATTTTATTATCAAAACTTTTATTTGCGCTTGAATTGATTATGCTAAGAGTAATAGAGTAAAATCAAATTTTTCACCTGCTTTGGATTTTGTTCAGTTTCATTTTATACTGCTAGAGGCCTTGATTCTCTAAGAACTTTATGAAAGGAAAATTAATAACTTCCTTAACATATTTTTTTTTTCAACATTTCTCAAACTCATTGACTGCATGATCATAAGCAATGCTATTACTTTTAATTAATATTTATGCTGAAATATCTATCTGGTAGATAATTAGGTAATAGATACTATGACTAAATAATAATACTATTCATGTAAGGGATTTATTATTTGATAAATGTAATTCTAATATTAAAGATAATTTAAATTTAAGATGAAACTCTAAATCAAGAAATTCTAGAACAAACTGTTAATGGCAACATATTGCCAACCTTAATGAAAGGTTAACGCTGTGTTATATCTTATTGATAAAATTGGAACAGCTTTCCACTCCAGTGACATCTATCATTGATAAAGTCAAAAGTCAGAAATGGGTATGAGAATGGGAATTTAAATGTATTTGATAATTACTGATTTTTTGAGTTTACAGTAGATGACAGAATGAAGACCTCCTTTGACTTAGCATATTTTGTGAACAGGGGAGTTGTTATTAGTATTATTGCTTATATGGCTAATTCTGCATTTCACAAATTTCTAGTAGCAAAAGTAAAAATATGGATCAAAAATAAAAATGAAGAAAACATTGACAAACTCTCCATATAGTAGTGCTACCTAGTTCAAATCATAGCAATCAATGGATGTTAGAAGGTTTGTGCATAAAATCCCTATCTAGTGCCAGGGCTTTCTAGCATCCATTGATTTCTATGACTTGCATGAGATGGCAATACTGCATGGAGAGTTTGCTATGGTTTTAAGTCTATAAACATAGGAAATGATAATCACATGATGTTTATGTGGTTTTAAAAATAAATAATTTCTTTTTCCTCCATTTTCAGAAAGTTGGCTATTTTTTTCTTTTACAACTTCCTAAATTTAAAATGTTGGATTTTGATGGCATAAGCAGTAAAAAAATAATAATTGTTAGTTACTCAGGAGGCTTTGTGTTTTTTTACCTTAAAAAATGTACCAAGATATTTACTTTAATTCATTTTCTCAAGGTGATAATTATACATGTTAAAAGTTCCTGAAGATTTTTTGACTCGTATTGGTAGAGACATTTGAGTTGTTGTTTTTTTTAAAACGTTAATTTCTAAAATAGTCTTTATAGTTTGCTTTTACAGAAATTGGCCTTAACTAATGTAGTTTTAATAGGTTTTTTCACATTTGTTTTACATAGTGGCAGAATTGACCTTAAAATATTAAAAATATTTAAAGAATAATAAAGTTAAAGTAATAAAAAATATACTGATTGGTTAAAAAATCTAACCAGCATAAAAAGATCTAATCTACAAGTAAATATCAATTTGAAAACGTGTTGCATATTTAAGATTATCTATCAATTTCTTTCTTTCATCTCTTATGTGCAACTTAGTTTTCTCCAGCATAACCATTGTAATTCATATAATTCTAAGTGTCCATTTAAATTTCTATTTCACTTATTAATTTTTCAGTAATGCTTTTTTATTATTTACTTCCACTTCAAATTCACATCTCTAAAACCTCCACTATTTCTTTCACTTTTACTAATAGTCTTAAATCTGTTTTAAATAAAAAATTTGTTGTAGACTTTTTAAAAAAAATAATAAAAAATCTAAATTTAATGTGGCCGTTAGAATAATGTCTTGCTATTATTTAAAAAATCTTGAAAAATTCTCTGTTGCATTGTTCATTTCTATTTCCATTGTCATTTAATCAAGATCAGAAATATAGTATTTAAAAGTTGCTTAGGATTGTTTAATTTAAAAATTAAATACAATTCAAATTGAATATTTAGTCATAAGTAATTTGATAAAATGTATTAATATAAAAATTTAAATATTAAATTATTTTATCAGTTTATTGTGATTGTTAATATGTATGCAAATTTTGTTTAGAACATTTTAAATTAAGTAATCACAAATCTAAAGGTCACCAGTTTGATTCCTATGCTAGTACTACTACTACTGATCAGACAATAATACCTGAAGAAGAGAGGAGAATAACTCTGCTTGAAATGTAGGGTTATATATTAACCTTCATGTTATTATTACAAATTGAATGTATTTAAAAACTTTAAATAAAGTTGGAATTTTTTGGAAAAAATATTAATAGTTAAAATTAACTGATGTGGATTGTGTTTTTTTCATTTGTCATAGCATCGGCCGGGAAGTGAACCCACTAACCCGGGACAATTGCTTGCAAGGAAGCTGTGCTGACCTCTTGACCACCAACACTTGTCTGATGTGGATTGTTCAACATATAATTTTAATTAAAATACCATCATCAGAAACTTTTAGACAAACATTTTATAAAGCTATTTTTTAATTTTTTCTGCAGCATTTTTTTTTCTTTTCTAAATATTCCAACAGCATACTTAATTGTAGTTGTCCGTCGTATTTTATCTTGTTAGCAACTTCTAATAAAAGCAATCAATATTGTACTTCTTATGAATATTTTTTTTAGATAATGTTTATAACATAAATGGATTGTGTTATATTGTTAGCATTAATTCACTTCACATGCTCAACTCATTAAAAATGTTTTTATATACTCATAGTTCTCCTCATTAATATTTTACTTGCTGGTTTCAATAATCTATATTTTGAAAAAAATATTAAAAATCAACAGATTACAAATCAATACTTAATTAGTTATTTTCTTGTGCACTTAGTCATAACTCTACTATCATAGTGAAAATATTTTCTTGTGTATATGAATGTGCTTTTTCCTCTCATTTTATTGCTATACTATCTTTAGCAAAGTACATTATTCTATTTTTGTAATAATTGTTTTATCGATGTCTTAATGTGCATAATTTTAAATTAAATTTATCATAGGGATATTGTAATGGAAGAGTGATAACTGGTAGTGGCTGCTAGGTAGCAGCATTGTAGAATTTGCAATGGATTTGCTTAAGCTATTTGATTTTTATGATATAAAATCAAATATCCTTCAATTTTCTGATGACAATCAAGCTAAGCACTCTACCATGTTTAGAATTATTCCATAATAAAGTCTTTTCAGAGTATTGGTTACATTTCTAAATGTATCATCTAATCCTAAATTGTTGGTAAAAACTTTAGTCTTCAAAGAATAACTTTTTATTTCTACTTTATGCTAATAATGGTTGTTATAATTGGCATCACCTTCATGACTGAAAGACTTTTCTATGGATTTTTTGTATTGCTATTAATTCTTCCCATTTATTGCTTCCAGATTCTAGCTATCATTAAGCATACACATTGAGAGTGATGATCGCACATACTAAACTATTATTAAATAATTAAATCATAGTGAAAAACATATGCATATATGGAAGTAGGAATAAAGTAAGAGTAGGTTGATTTAAAAACATCAACAATCTATTTATTAATCAAAATAAAGCAGAAATTGATATATCTTGATTAGTCTTTAATTAACTTTGATTCCAAAGACCATAGATTGTTGTTTAAATTGTAGCTTTTAATAAATACTTGTAATTATATGCAAATTTAAAGTATATATTTAGGACATTTACTTATGCATTATAGCTTTAATAAAAAACAAATTTTACTTAATTTAGACTGTGAATTAGATTTTCACTATCAGTTAAATTCCCTTAAACATATATCTTTGGCAATCACATTAGTTAATTGACCAAACATACCACTACAAAATAATGATGTGTTTATGAAAGCTTACCTTTCCATCTCTTATAATAAAAGGTGAAACTCTAGTTATTGTTTTTTTTATGAACATACACTACAAAATTTTCATAGTCTGAAATGATTATATAAATATAAAATGTTAAAATTGTTTTGATTTTCCAAGATGAATAGTTCTGAAGGTTACTTACATTGTTTCCTTTTGATTTTGCTTACAGAGTAAAATTGATCTAAATAATAAAGTAACCAAATAACATAAACTATTCTTTGCTATATAATTATTTATTCATAATACATGCATAGATATTTGTATATGGGATATATATCTTTACATATCATTAATAGATATTTATTTTATCTACATTTTTGTTTAAATATTTTGTCACTGTGATGTCAGAATATCAAAACCCTTATTTTCAGATATTTTTTAAATTTAATTCCCTACTTATTTTTGTACTATTCCAGTTTTAATTTTTATATTAGTATTGTGACCCTACTCATAATCATTATTATATATATATATTAAAAATATATTTTACATAAGATTTGGTACTATCTGTAATTTCAAGTATTTGTGTAAGTGGACTATTTAAATGTAATAGTAGATTCAGTATCATCTAATTCATATTACTTATATAAAACTTTTTATTTCATTGATAAACATATTTATTCTGTAGTTCAAATCCCGAGTTCAGATATTTTTTTTTTTTAAGTGTCATAGCATTGGCTGGGACGTGAACCCGCAACCCGGGCAACTGCCTGCAAGTGCAAGTCAGTCGCACTGACCTCTCGACCACCAATGCAAGACTCAGATATTTGTTTTGTTTCAAAAATAGTAAAGAAATTATACTTTTAGATTACAAACTAATATATGATTTTCAACTTTTTTCTTTGTTAAATAAAAAAAATATTTAGACAAAAATTTGTTCAAAACAGATTTTTCTAATTATTTTTCTTTGATCTGTACTGACTTGCTTCAGACTAGAAAATAGTTTTGTGAAGAGCTCACAATTTTAGATTTTTTTTATTGAATATTACAAAAATTAAATATTTTCTTATCAATTTGAATATAAGGTTAACATTCACAAGTCACTATTGAGTCAGAATATCTACTGTTGTAATTAGTTATGCTACTTTATAGACAGCACTTTTCCAAAACATTTAATATCAAACAATAATCATTCGTTTCATTTTGGGTGACATAATGTTGTATAATTTGCCATAAACTGGAAAACAAAATTGATGAATGGTTCTGATATAGTGAAGTTGAGATGGTTGCAATGGATTGATTTTTACTTTTCCACAAGGTGTTAAAAGTGGACAGATAAAAGTAATTTAATGAAGATTATCAAGCTATCAGCATAGGTGTGGAGATTCAGATCTTTGATCTTTGTAAATTACAAGATAGTGATAAAGGATGGTCTGATTTTCTGTGCGAGTGGATGTTTATAATATGATTTAAAGTTTAGATGAAAGTTGCATTGATAAAAGCAAAAAATTTTGAAAAATACTTAACCATTTGTTTATATATGTGTGCAAATCATAATTTAACAATGTGTATGTAATATATATAGTAAAAAAATTTACTATTAATTAGTTTAATATTTGCTATAATTGCTTTTTAAATAAACTTTTTACTATAAATCAACAAGTAACATAATTGATGCAAATATTTTCCAAAGATTGAAGTCTTCAGTAATGCATTAATTGCTTTATTTTTAGAAAAGTGCAATTGGTTTTTAAAATATAGTGCAAAAGAGAGAAAACTAATTTATATTTTAAATAATAGTTTCATCAGTTTTAACAGAATGTTGATTAGAAATGGTCTGTACTTCTATTTTTAAATCAGATACAATAAAATCTCATTATTAATGTGAAAATAGTTAGGAATACACACGAAAATACTACCACTACCGTTTGCAGTATATTTAATTAATAAAATATTCAATACAATAATTCTGTAAAACTTTGCAAAAAAGGCATAAAACTTGCTAAATTTTAATTTGTTAATCAAGAGCTGAAATTATTTGCTTATAAA
This sequence comes from Epiperipatus broadwayi, assembly GCA_028023455.1. Lineage (NCBI taxonomy): Eukaryota > Metazoa > Onychophora > Udeonychophora > Euonychophora > Peripatidae > Epiperipatus > Epiperipatus broadwayi. The sequence continues at coordinate 1,408,469 of JAQFVV010012497.1, forward strand.
AAAAAAAAAAAAAAGAGAGAGAGAGAGAGAATAGTTTTTTTTTTTTTTCATTTACATGATAAATATTTGAAAATCAGGCACTCTTCACAAACATGGAGCTTAATTGTAAGTATAGGGGATTTGACCTCAGATTTTCAAGCACTCTTCAACTATCCTATCGCATACAACTAATACACATGACCACACACATGTAGAAAAAGATAAATAATCACCAATTTACATATTTCATGCTAAACCAGCTCTCATCAGTTGGTCCAGATTATCATCTCCCACACACATATATATAATCAGTGCTCAGTTTATATTAAGATAGCAAATCTTCATACTTTAATGGACATGCTTCAATCTATTCCAACCTCCAACTTTTCAGCCATCCATATCATTGAAAATCTGATGATGAAAACCCAATCCCATACTGATGCCAATATTATTGCCACACTTATGTTGACCTCAAGTCACTCTGATCCCTCATGTATAGGACCTTATCCATTTAAATACATAGAAGGGGAATGGGCAGGATACAAGCTTGATGTGTAAATATTTGAAAATCAGGCACTCTTCACAAACCTGGAGCTTAATTGTAAGTATAGGGGATTTGAAATCAGATTTTCAAGCACCCTTCAACTATCCATGCTATCTCATATAACTGATACACATGACCACACACATAATTACCAATATACATATTTCATGCTAAACCAGCATTCATCATTTGGTCCAGATTATCATCTCCCACACATATATATAATCAGTGCTCAGTTTATATTAAGATAACATCAGCATGGGATTTGGGTTTTCATCATCAGATTTTCAATGATATGGATGGCTGAAAAGTTGGAGGTTGGAGTAGATTGAAGCCTGTCCAGTAAAGTATGAAGATTTGTTATCTTAATATAAACTGAGCACTGATTATATATATATGTGTGTGGGAGATGATAATCTGGACCAACTGATGAGTGCTGGTTTAGCACGAAATACGGATATTGGTGATTATTTATCTTTTCTACATGTGTGTGGTCATGTGTATCAGTTGTATGAGATAGCATGGATAGTTGAAGGGTGCTTGAAAATCTGAGTTCAAATCCTCTATATTTACATGATAAGTAATATAAAATTTATAGCATTTTCTGTTTACAAAAAATAAACATTATATATATAAGAAAGGTCTAGGATTTTATTTTTTAGAGAAAAATAACTCTAATAAAAGGTGGAAAAACATATTGATATTAAAATAAATGTTTAAAACAGAGTTATAATAATAATGTGAAAGGCTGAAACCATTGACAGATGCACCTTAAAAATGCTTATATGACAGCCAATCAGATGTAATAATGATTGCACAGGGAACTCTCAATTCAAAACACACAGCAGATATTTATATATAAATTTAAGTAGAGAAAAAAGTGGAACCATCTTTTTCCCATAAAATCTCTGCCTTGTGTTTTGAATTGAGAATTCCCTGTGCAGCCATTATTACATCTAATTGGCTGTCATATAAGGATTTTTAAGGTGCATCTGTCAAAGGTTTCAGCCTTTCATGTTTTTATTATATCATCTGCTTGCACTTAATAAATTTAAAACAGAGTTATACAAATCATTATTAAATGTTATTAATTATTGTTAGATTTTATTATATAATGGTCTGTTAACAAATATTATCTTATGTGCATTTACTACAGTGAAATTATGATTTTTAAAATCATTCTTATTAAATATTTATATTTAATATAAGCAATTAATATTAGCGATCTCTGTGTTGCCCCCAACTATTAAAAATGATTAGTATAACCATATAAGAACATAAAAAATTCGGGTGTTAGTTGCATATATATATTACCTATTGGTGGTATTATCACCATCCACATTACATGTCAAATAATAAGTTGATACATTTTATATTTTTCATTAAAATAAATTAAAAACATGAAAATATTGTATGTTTGAAAACATAAACATAATATAATTTATTTAGAGACCAAAGTTGAAAATAATATTTTCAATGACTGAAAAAAAAACATTAAGTATAATTAATAAAAGTATATGATCAAAAAAAAATTTTTTTTCTCTCTTTTACAAAATAAACTAGAAAATAATATCTTTAGCAAACAAATAAATATTTTCAATAATTGTGAGAAATTTTATTAATACGTCATAACAATGAAAACAAAGAAAACAACACTACCACCAACATGGAAATAATATGGTATGTTTGAAAACATAAAAATAATAAAATGTGCTTAGTGAAAATATTGGTTAAAACAAATTTTGTCAATAAGTGTGATAAGTGGAAACATTATTAAGAAATTAAATGAGCATTGATAGCAAATGCTAATTTAATTTAATTTTTTCTGGAATGTTTGCATTGATGATACTTATTGAGGATTATATAAATAATTTTTGATCATTTATTCTATGAATAAATTAATTTTAGGTCTTTAAACATACTATTTTCACTTTTTTTTGTTGCTTTGCTTCATTAACAGACTTTGTCATGATCACTAATAAAATTTTGCACATGCATTTATCATACTTATTGAAAATATTTGGTTGTCACTAAAGATATTTTTTTCAGGTTTATCTTCTAAATAAATTATAATATTTTTATGTTTTGACTTTTATGAAAAAAATGAAACATCACTAATTTTTGTCAACATTAGTATATGGATATTGGTTCCTCTAACAGATAGAACGTACAACTACAAATTTTGAATAGATTATATTTATAAGATTGCTTAATAAGATTTATATGATGAGACTTTAGTATTAGAGAATGCATATCAAGTAAACAGCTTAAAATATTTGGATCAAAATGTTATTTGTTTTTTTTTTTTTTAATTAAAAAAACTCCAGTTAAGCAATACAATATTTGTGAAGAGTTTGAAAGTATTGTTACTTCAATACAAATTTTCTATCAAAAGTTTTGTTTTCACAATGCATTTCATTCAAAACCTTTTATTTCAAGTAACATTTGCATGATGGAAAATGAAACAACAAAAGTTTTTATCAGATCAAATACTGACAGAACAGAAACATTTTTTTCATGTTAACCAATTATTAATATTAAACTGATTTAAAATTTTATATATAAAAAAGTGTGATGGATATGTATAATGAATTTATAGATTGATTAATTTATAGTTTGAATCATTTTTCAAAGTAGTTGATAGGGCCAAAAAACCGTATATAAGTATAGTAAATGAAAATATAAAACAAGAGCATGTTCTTCATTGTAGTGCTACCTATATAATAAGATTTGATAATCAATGATTATATTTAAATTTGTACACCTGAACAATTTCCAGCTTGTATCTTTATCAAAAATTAATCATCTGCTAATCACTACTTATTCAATCTTGCTATAGGTGACATTAGAATGGAGGCCTGCTCTTATTTTATCATATATTGATAAGAAAAATATTAAATGATTTATTAAATAAAGAATGCTGCACTGACAATGTTCTTACATAATTAAAAAAAAAAAGCAGATGAAAATAATTTATTATTATCATCATCATTATTATTATTCAACAATAATCTTTATTAATTCTTTGGGTTATATAGCATTACATAACACTGATTGTAAGGGTTGCAGGTGCAGTCATGTTGTACAGGTTTTTATGTGGATTAATTTCAAGATATATCAGGTTTCAAGATATATATATATTTTACAGATGCTGCTACTAGCTTTTGATACAGAGATGGATATCAAATTCAATCATTAAAGTCTTAAAAAAACAATTCAATATAAAACTCAATTTTATAGCTAGATAGAGATGACATAAGATTGTAAAATCTAGCATCATGTTGGAAGTTATTTACAATCACCAAATTAATCTTGATTATTGTTCTTTTAATTTTTAATCTTGTAGTATACTAGGAAGATAACATAATTCATGTAGCGTAAAATCAATCTATGGGTGCTGTAAAAAGAACAAAGTCGATTCAGAGTAGAATGACAGCTGGTAGATTGTGATAGTTGGGGAGTAAATTCCATAGTCTGAAGGTGGATGGAGTTGAAGGCAGTTAGTGAAGGTGAGTTTTGTTGAGAGTAATGGATGGTTGAATGCTATTCAATGTGGTTATTGTTGGATTATGACCTATAGATTGGATGGTTTTAGTAGTGACCAGGTGGCAACAAAAATATCTGGGGGTGCAATATTGTTGTCCAAGCTGTGATTTATTGGAGCTTATTGTTGAATGTTGTTGGGTGTCTTTTAGTGTTGTTGCCAATGGCAAAGATGTAGCAAGATCATTAGAAGGCATACAGAGTGGAAGTTGTTTCATGTGCTATGGGATGGTTATCTTCTGACAGGATTGAATTAGCTGTTGTATATGCAACTGGTCATTTGTACGTATTTAGCATGATAGTCCTGATTTGGTTGAGGGCTTGACACTGCTGGAAGAGATGTTGTTGAGTTTCCTCGGCCATATGCCATAAGGTACTGAATGGATTTATATTTTTATATAGATAGCAATACTGGAGAAAATGTGATGCTGGCAATGCTTGCAAGTTAGGATGAACTAGGAATTAAAAAAAAAATTTAGGCTCCAGGGACCATCTTTTGAAAGAGTGGAGTAGCTGATGGTTATTGATGCTAAGCATGGGAAAAAGATAATCTTTGTTGGCTTCAGGATGTAGTATAGCATATGTTTGGCATTATGTGTATTTATTAGTCATTTGGGAATGCTGATTGATTGGATGCTGATAGAATTGATTGGTAAAATGTGGTGAGAAATGAAGCTGATATAGGGGGAAATCTATCAGTAGGGATTCCTTGTAATAGTTATTGTAGTGCTGGGAATTTTTGAACAATTAATGCAATTGAATTTATGGCTTTTGGGGTATAGAATACTTGGGTGCTGTGGAGGCCTAGACCATTATTAATGGGCAGGCAACTCTCAGCTGAAATTGAAACTGTCTCCCTGCCCCATAGTTGTTTATTGCAGAGGGAGAAGATGGCAGAATTAAATGATTTTGAAAATTTAACAAAAGGCAATATGACTATATTAAATAGGTGAATTTTAGCATAAAGGAAGAGATAAGCTTTGGTGAGGGAGTTGGGAACCTGTGTGGCATTTTCTTTAACTTGTTTTGTATAAGATGTACTACATTGTAAGTGATTCAATGTAAAATGGGAAGCCTAAGAAAGGAATTGCCTTCCCTGGAATATTTGAGTTTATGATTTATTGCTATATATAAACAATGCTGCTGTTTTACTCATGTTAAATCTAAGTTTATATGAGGCAATATATTGATTGGGATGCTTTGCAATATGGTGAGGTGCTTATTTGATGGCAGAAAGACAGTGATGTCATTCATGTATGCTATGCATGGAATGTATTGGTGAGTATGTACAATTTGAATGCCTGAAATGTCTGTTGTACATGCTTTAATAGGGGATTTATGTAGAAAATGAAGAGCAGTGTACTAAGAGGTGAGCCTTTGGAGATGGATTTCATAGGAATGAATGATGGCAGATTTTTCCTATTAAGAGTGATATATATATATATGTTCTACAATAAGTTTGTAATTAAGTAAAGCAGAATACTTGGAATGGTAGTGTTAGTTAACATATCAATCAGAATGGATACAGAGTCAAATGAAGATTCTATATCTGGCTGAACTGCAATCAGAGCATTATTTATCAGGCTTGAACCAAGTTTAAGACTGCTTTAAACATATGGCAGAAGAGCCTTTTTTGCAAACTGCATATTGGAAATTAGAGGAAGTATATATGTGACTCTAGATGATCATTTACAACTTTTTCCAGTATCTTAATTCCCAGCGACTCCATGAAAAATGGATGAAGGTTGATAAGCCTGGTTTTTTTATAAATGGTACAATTGAGATTGGATATAGACCTTTGACGTCATATATCCTTTGGAATAGATAATTTGCCAGGTCACAGAAATATAATGTAGTAAAGTGCTTAGGTTGGGGAAAAACAAAAGCTGGGATTCCATTGGCACCTGGATGACATGGTGGGGTGTTGGTATCAGGTGGCCCAAATAAGTCTGAAGGTGATGTGAATGTATTTGTAGATTTGTAACTTTTGCTTGAAGTATTAGTATATAGCAATGTTCTTCAACCCTTCCGGCAAGGGCGCGGAACTTTTCTGCAGGTCTGCGTGCTAGATGGGCAGTAAAAAGTTTGTAATAATAATAAGAGTTTAAACTTTTAATTAATATAGCCAATTTTTATTTATTTTTTCATCTCATTTTTACCCAATTAAAAATAAGAAGAAAACAAAATCTAATCAATCATTCATAAATTAATTTGTTTTTCTAGTTATCACAGGTGTTTGTGGGGGGGGGGGGTAGAATTAAATTTTTTATTACTTTTCTAAAAAAATTTAAAAAAAAGTTTTTTATTATATAAACACCATATATATATATATGTAACTTTATCTTATATATTTAACATTGTTGTTTTGATCAGTTATAACAATTATGCTTATCTTTAAGAAAATGCATCTATAGACTTCTGCTGGTCTGCGAAATCTTATCCTTATTTTTGCTGGTCTGCGTGGAACCTTATCCTTATTTTTACCGGTCCGCAAGTGTGAAAAGGTTGAAGACCACTGGTATATAGGATTAGTGTTACAGTCTGCACATATATTACTATCAACTTGGAGTATCATAGGAACTTTTAGTGTAGATGGGTGGCCTAGGGCCCAGTGAATATATCCCCAAGTCCATGTGTTGATAAATAAGACAAATTCTTGTTTTCTTAATGGCAAGATATTCTTTAAGTTGGTTGGTGGTTTTTGATAAGCCTGGGGAAATACTTGTAACTGTTGGTGAGTATGATGTGCAGGAGTTATTAGTGTAATCCATGTTATTAGTGTAATCCATGTATGCAACTCATCGACCAATGCCAGAAGTCGGGAAGGTGGAGGTGAACTGCAAGTGAGATGTTTTATATTGAATGATATTATATGTATAAAGGCAAGGTATTTTTTGACTGGATCAAGTTCTATTTGTTCCAATTTCCACAACATAATATATGTTTCAGAGAATAAGAACTCTGTGGTATGCGAGGGTAGAACTCGAATAATTTTATGCAAATGAATGGCTGTGATGTGTAGTTCATCAAGATTCAGGTCGAGATCTTGTCCAGAGTGGTCAGATAAAGGAATAGAATTAAATGACCTAGAATTGGTGAGTAAAAACCTTGATCACTCATAAGTGGAAAGCTTATTAGATGAAGCTATTTTGATATGAACGTTTGATAATCAAGATTAAAATCTCTCCTTAAAATAGCTTGATGAGGTGAAGAGACAAACAAGGAGTTAATTGTCAGAATAATTGTTGAAATAAAAGTAGGACCAGGAGGGATATATACAAATATAATATTTAGTGTTGTAATATGGCTGTGAAACATGGTGATTAAGAGATTCAAATCTATGTAAATAATCTTGAATGATGAGAATGGGCAGCTAGGAATGATAATAACCTTTCCAGTTGATGGTGAAGACATTTCTCTGGAGCCGGCACAGAAGCCCTATCTAATTATCATCATCATTATTATTACTATTTATTGCTGTTCCAATTTTATTGTTTTCAATCGATTGATTTATATTTTCTCATATTCAATTAAATACATAACTTCTAGTGACTATGTGCAGTATTTGTGATAATTCATTACCTAACTATTAATAATTTTATTTCTTGCTATGGTGTAATTCCAGTTTGTATTACATGTGCTCAATGTTATCAGACAATACTTATAATATGGGGAGACTAGAGTGTCCTTCCATACAAGACTGGCACAACATGTATATGCATACAATAAGGCTTCAGATGACCCTTCCCACCCTTCTATTTTTGCACAGCATGCAGCTTCTATGGGACACCAATGCATGCCAGACAAGCCTCGAGTTATGTGCAGAGAATGGCACGAATTGCAAAGAAAAGTGAAAGAGGCATGTTATATCATCGCGGATGTACATGCTATGAATAAAAAAGAGACATTTTGTGCCATATCTAAGAAGTGGCAGATCTAGATCTATTCTACCCTTATTTGCATATTTAGTTCGCCCTAATTTGCATAATTTACTTCTTGAAAATGAAGGCTTAGACCTTTGAAAGCGTTAGAATAAATCGATAAAAAGTTTGTCGTTCGTTTGATTTACGGTGATTATATTATATATATTTAAGTTATACGTGTGTATTTTCATATTAACACAAATATTAGAGTTTACAAATATATTTTTCTAACACACAGTCAAACGTTTAAATATTACAATATGTCATTGAAAAAAATCAAGCATGGTGCTGTTCTTTTTGTAGAGATTCTAATAGTAACTCTTTTAGTAATATGGATTTACAATTTTCTCTTTGGATGATCCATCAAATTCAATTTTACATGAAATTATGGATGAAGTTATTGCCTGTAGTGGATGAAGTTATTGCCTGTAATTCATTATACTTTATTGGAGCTTACACAAACAGTTATGAAAATACAGGCTGAAATCAATACTTTGCATCAAAATGTCGACAGAAATAATCAGGAACTTGTACTTATATTTGATTTCTAATACATTTGAAAGAGATACATCTTGTTTGAAAGATAGTATTGAAGCTTTGGAAAGGGTTCAAATGGATAATGAAATTGAATTACAAGATATTTTTTTTGCAAGATAGTGAAGATTTGCCACAAATTATTTCAAAAAGTAGAAGTAAAACTGAGATCGATTGTTTTTTTAGCAATAATATAAAAAAAATTCATTAAAAATATGTTTCTGATAAACCCAAGCTTGTTCGTTTTGCTTCCCATAATTTAGAAAGATCTTGTTCACTTAAGAGGAAAGCCGTTCTATCTATTTTGTCATTAGAAAATGACAATCACTGTATTTATATTAATCAACATCTTTCATCTACATGTTGACTTCTTTGGTTGGCTAAGCAAAAAATGTGTGAACGAAAGGGAATAGCATTTATTTACAATGGTTTCATCATTGTGAGAAACGGCATTAATTCATCCCATATTTTCATTAAGAATGAAGCAGATTTATTGTCTTTGTGAAATTTATGTCCATGTGAGTGGTTTGATTTACTTCTTAATTGTAGGAATGATTTTAATATTTTTCATCTGAATGTTCACAGTGTACGTTCACATTTTGATAATATAATTATTTATTTAAGTAATTTTTCTTTTTCTTTTTATGACAATTTTGATTGGATCATTGATCTCAGTTGAGGAACTGCAACTGGATGGATCATGGATTTCAGTTGAGGAACTGCAACTGGATGGTTATATTAGTATTTTAGTTCCATGAACTTACGTTCTGTAAGTGTAATGATTTTTGCAAAAATTGGCTTGAGTTACATGTATTATATTCCAGCATTTGATACTGCTGAATCTGTATTGGTTAAATTTACTTTTCCTCATGGAAATTTTTCTTTAATTGCCTTGTATAGAGCATGTACTAACTCTGTTATATTTTTTATAAATAAATTTGAATCTTTTCTATGTAAGGTGGGTTCTTCTATTGTGATTTAAATATTGATTTGCTAGTTAAAGTGATAAATGATTCTGGTAGATATTTGAATTTGTAATATAGTTACTATTTTAGTCAGGTAAATTTTTTGCCTATATATGTAAGACATATTTGAAATCTTTGATTGATCATATATTCATTAGACCTAGTAAAATATTTTAATTATGAGTCAAATATATCTGATGTAGCCATTACAGATCATAGTACAATTCTTTTGAAATTGTTTTACTCGTATAATAAAAGTCAGATATCCATTTGTATATTGATAAGCTGTCACATGCTAAAGTAACTAATTTATTGTCCAATCAGAGTTGAGATAGTATTTTTGTATTCTCTAATGTAGATTTAGTTTTGTTTTGCAGTTTCAGAATATTTGTTTTTTAATTACTAAGGTGACTGATTGTATCAAATTGGTTAGTAAGAATAGAAAGTGGTCATTATGGTTAACTGATCAATTGAAAAAATTGGTTTTTCTCTCTCCAAATAATGGACTAACTAATTAAAAATTCAAATTCATTTGCATATATGTACAATAAATCATAACAGTCTTCATTCACAAAGTTATGAATATGAGATTCGAACATTAAATCTCGAAAGCGCTAAGCAGACTTATTACACATATTCATATGGCTTTCGGGGTCATTTTGTTTCTTGGTTACAACATTATTTAAAAGACAGAAAACAAGCAAACAAAATTCATGGCATTATTAGTGATTTTAAATTGATAAATTATGGAGTGTTCCACAGGATTCTGTACTTGGTCCTATGTTATTTTTGATTTATATTAATGATATATTTGCTTTGCCTTTGAATTCAGTGACTTATAGTTTTGCTGATGATATTGTTTTGTCTTTTTGGTGCTGTTTCACAGTCTTCTTGAGCAAATGATTAATAAGGATTTGGCTTTAATTAGTAATTGGCTTATGTTAAATTGTTTGACAGTCAGTGTAATAAATAAGAGCTATTCTTTCTTATAAATTTGTTTCTCATTCTCTGAATAGTTCCATTTATTCATTGTAATAGCATTTGTACATATGGCGATACTGTTTTTCTTGATAATTAATAATATTTGGCAGTTTTTATTGATTCTAGGTAAGTCATAATGTTTATTTGTGTTCTAGGTTACATAAGATTAATTATTTATTTTATTATTTAGTTAAATTTTTGCCTAGATCTGTTTTGTTATCAAAGTATATTGTCTTATAATATTTCTATTTGGGGTGATTGCACTGCTTATACTTTTGTCATTTTGTGTTTTAGAAAATTACACTATGCATATTATTTTTAGAAATTCTAAATCAACTTTGGTTCAGAATATCTATGGTAATTGTTGTGTTTTATCTGTTGTTAATCTTTATAAATATAGAATAATTATTGATATATATCATTGTCATTTCCTTTTATGTGCTAGAATTTTTAAAATAAATGCATGTTTAGCTAAAAACTTTCAATTGATATTGTCTGCCTTTAATTTAGAAAATAGTTGTAGGCAATTCAATTACAATGATATTAGGTTGTTTAATTATTTTGTCTCTACTTATTCATTAGATATTGACCACATATCACTTGCTATGTTTAAAAAATATTTGTGATATTGGTTATATTCTATGTAGTTATTTCAATGAATATTTTATAATTTACTATATTGTTTATATTATGACTTTGTAATTAAATATAAATTATTGCTATTATTATTTTGTATGTATAAATATATACAACTTCTCGCACAAGTATTTCTTTGTTTGGAGGTAAATTAATTTTGTATTTTTTATATATTATTGTAATAAATAAATTATTATCATTATTATTATGTTTCAAAAGTAAAATTTATTAAGACTCAGAAAAGGTTACATAAGTTACAAGTGATAAGTTGATACATGATATTACATATGCAAAAAGGGTTTACAATCTTGTCTGTGGTAGAAAAAACTGATTTACAGTAATTGAAAGAATAAAGATTATTCCATAACAAGATACACATGTCAAATTAGGTTTATATAGAATTTTTTAATGTTTTTTTAGGTTTTTGATTTTTTATGAAAAATATAAAATTTATCGATTACCCCCCCCCCCCCCGATTTGTAGATCAGCTAATAGGTAGAGCTTATACTTCTTTTAGTACTAAAAATTATATTAGTGTAGTGCATCTAGTCATAAAACCTAAATATCAAAAACATTTAGAGGAATTCTAGTCAGAAAAAATGTTCAAGCATTAATTAAATGTAATATGCATATTAACTGTTATTTTGGATTTTTATAATTACTTAAATCAGTCTTTTCATATTTAGTGCTATCAAAAAATTAATACTTGAAGTATAAGATTGGGTTTAATATTGTACATGCAAACTTTTCATTAAATGAATTTAAAGAATGCATTCCCCATATTATATGTAATTTCCATTTTATTGATTGATTAACAAAATTATGTTAATACATTTTAAGTAACCATGTATTACGTTTTATTAGTGCAAAATGTAAACTATGTCTGATGTAAATTGATTGTGTTTATGTATGGAATACATTAATTTCACGCATTTTAAGGAATTTTCTAGATATGCTACTTCTGAATACATCTGACTAATGCAATTAATCATTTTGCATTGGCTTATCTATCTATTAAGTGCAAGGATATTTAAAGAATATTAACAGAATTTGGTTGTATACATACATATGCATGTAATAGCTGAAATACACAGGCTTATATATACCTGCGTCTATATATGTAATAGACAGGGTATCAGGTGTATCAGTGTTATGAGATAGTGTGGAGAGTGGTGGGTCATGTGAAAGTCTGTGCTCATACCCTGTCTATATGCATGTAATAATTAATAGTTGTGCTAAAGAATATATATTAAAAATTTGTTGGGTTTAAAAAAAATACGTAATTTTTTCTTAATAAAATTTAATAAACCTTATTTTATCAACAATTCACAATTCAACGCCATCTTAAATGCAGGTTTCTTATTCCGTTTAAGTTTCATTTTGCTTTACTATTAGTATAAGTTTTTATATACTAGTATAGATTTATAATAAATTGTATTTAATATTTTTTCAAAGTATACCATAACAATATTTCCTTCAATTCATAACATTTTAGTGATGAGATATCATAGTTGTTTACACACATAAATATCTGTGACTATATAATTAATTTTTGTGTGTGTGTTTATTTTCTTTTCCTGTCCCACATGTTTGCCACTGATAAGCTTTCTCTTCTCAGCTCTTATTTATTTCTTTTAACTTTGACAGCTTATCTTCGAACATTTCTAAGCCCTATAATTACATGAAAATGACCTAATGAATTAATCACTTAGTCTAGCCGTTATTACCAAAAATGAATGACAATTTTAGTTCAAATTGACGCTATTTATAAATTTTAATTTTGACTTCTTTTTTTTTTTTTTTAAATATATTGCTTATATATTCTTAGAAAAACAACTTTATAAATAATCAGTTCCCTTTGTTCCTTAATATTATTCAGTTTAAAAATATCTCTGAAAAATAAAATAACTTATTGAAAGAATAAGTGATTAATGCAATCGTGAAAAATTGAATTGAAAGAAATCCTAATTATTTTTAATTATGCTTTTGCTCGAACGAAAAATTGGAAATAAAATTATCTAATTTTTTTTTAGATTTGAAGTTGTAAGATTTCTGAAAAAATTATTAAATTATTGCTGTTATTGTGAAAGTATCAAACTTACTGCACACGTGATTATAACACCATCATTATTTATCATTTTTTGGCAAGAAATTGTCATATCATTTTCAGTCCAGACGATAAAGACGTAAGAAGTTAAACCTGATCTAGATGATGATCGTCATTTCAGCTTGAAATTATGTATTTTTAAAATTTCTTAAGAAAAAAAACTATTTAAGAAGAATATTTTGTAAGAGGATTTTTAAAAGAAATTTGTGTGCGTGTGTGAATACATTGAAGTATGTATGATTGTTTGCTATTATGCATCATCTTATTTTCAATCTAATGCTTCATTAACGTTGTGTTAGATTGAAAATATAGAGCAAACAATTCTGAAGCCATCATCAGCCATATATATATTGCTTCTAAGTTGATTTTAAAAATTTTATACTACATTTCAGGTTTAGGGAAGCTTTTTGAGGCTTATATATAATGCAGATAATGATGCATTTTGAATTCAGAGTCTACAATAATAGAACACTCCCTCCCCCACCTCTCCACCACTAGTAATGAAGAATAAATCATATAGTAATTTTTATTTTTACAGTTAGTGCATTGACTTTCATATGATCATTATTCTCTGGCTAATATTTTCTAGATACCCATTTATTAACCAATATGAGATAGCTAATGCCATTGGCCAACTACATGAAAGTCCTAAGCCAAGATTTGAACAAGAAATGTTTTTTTTAAATATTAATCTATCCCAAACTCAAATTTCAGACCATAGATATATCGGGTTGATGTTCTCTATCAGGAATGGCTAACTTATGATGCACTATGGAACTAAATCTGAAGCATCATACCTCTGATTATAAAAAATAAAAGTAAGCATAGATTTTGTAAAGTAATACATTAATCAAATAACAATTTTCATTAGTACTCAGAAGAAAAATATAAAAATTCACATTTCAGCGAATCATATTAAACAAAGCATTTTGGTTCATTCTGCAAGTTTGACATTTGTCTAATCTTGAAGTACTTAATCCAGAGTGATTCTGTAATGCTTATAGCTTTCATTTTGTAATTGACATTTTTATATTGGCAAGGCTTTTCATTACAAGCATTGCAGTTTTATTCTTTATAAAAATTATTTCCACTCATAAAATTGATTAAAAACAAAATGAGGCTGCAACTGAATTTTTCATGTTTAAAAGTGACTTGCTGTTTTCATTAACAAACATAATTCCAAACATTAAAAGTGTAATGAGAATTTTTTTTATTATAGTACATTGTAATATTATGAAAAGAACAACAACTAAATATTATTTATTTATGTTGACATTATTTATATAAAATTAAGCAGTAGCACAAAAGTTGAATAGTGCATTTGAATTCATGCATGAAAAAATTGGCATGTGTTCTGTAAAAGATATTCACATTAGTGATCCTTTATATATACTGAACCTACACATATGATATTTATTTATAATTCAATATACTTTTTAACTTTTCTTATGTAATTGTAATTTGGATTAAACATTTTGGAAGTGGGAACTAAGAAAAGTTTGAAATGGAATTCTTAAATGAAGGAAGAAATAAGAACAGCTTTAAAATGGAATTCTTATTCTCATAATATAATATGCAGAGCATGCTTTTAATATATCTGTAACAATGTGATAATTATAGCAATTCAGCTGCAAAGTGTGGTTGAATGGTGTGATATATGTAAATAAATAGGTTTACATAACCCACTTTTTAGAGAGGGGGAAGCAGGATTCTTTGTTGTTTATGGCGTTTGTATTGTTGGTGATATGCCAGGCTTCTTTTACCCTATGTTTTGCATCATTTGATTCTACCACACTGGCAGATATAGGTTCAAATGTATAGCCAAGTTTATTTTCATGATCTACAAATATGGATTTATGGTCAGAGTTGTTCTTGGCTCTGATATTCAGATATTGATGCTGGGCAACTCATGTTGCCAGACTGGTGTGAAATTCCCCCAAATAGTGTTGCAACTAGTGTTATTGCAGGACATCTTGTACATGATTTGGGGGGTCTGTTCAGGGAAGAGGGTTATCTTTGGAGTTAATAATTCAGTGGTTTAGAATGGGTGGCCTATGGAGATAAATTCTGTATGTTTCTGAGCAAATGTTATACACACATATATGTCATTAGAGTCTCATATTTTAATTTAAAAAAAAGTCTTGAAAAATGAAAATAAAAAGAGAGCAATTCAATCAACAAATTGGTAGATTAAAACCTCACATCTGTATAATTACATCGGGTCTCATTTTATGTGGATTTTTTAAATGTAATTTTGAAGTTATGCGATTCATGTTTCTTCTTAATATATTTGTATGCAGTTTTCTTTTATGCAATAAAAATTATTAGATCAGAAGTCGAGCTCTGATAATGTGCTATTACCTTAAATATAAATTTCGTGCACTCACACATCATATTTAAAGTAATAGCGCAATATCGGAGTTCAACTTCCATCTAATAATTTCAATATTTTTAGTGCTTTATAATGGTACTGTAATAGATTTTATGCAATAAAGAAGTTCATAATTCACTTAAAATCAGGATTTCCCATTTTATATATACACATTAAATTTTACAAGATTATAATGTAAATCTGTTCAAATGTTATAGATGCCTATACTATGCATGTTGTTGTTTTTGCATTTTAAATCACATTCTATTTTTGCTTTTTAAAAAAAGAGTACATGATCAATTAATCATTTAATGTCCACAAGTTTATTTTTAAAAGGTGAGTAACAGTGGTGGGCACAATTAAATTTGACAATTAAAAATTAAAATCTGATTTTTAATTGTAATTAATAATTTAAAAATTACGTAATGTGATCTGAAATTAATGTGATGAGAAACATTGAAATTTGATTTTTAAATAGAATTGAAAATTAAAAAATTAAAGAAAAAAATAAGAATTTAATTTTTAACTGGTAGTTTTAATTAAATTTTGCCCAACAACGATGAGTAGGTGTTTTTTTATTATCATAAGTCTAAGTTCTTATTTTAATTTTAAACTTTTAGTTTATCCTAATGGAGAGGAAAAAACACCCAAGAAAATGAATTTCTTTGGAAACAAAAATTTCAGTTTTAGATCACTTAGTGAAATGGGAATGATCAATGGTGATTGTAAAACATTTTAGTTTGGGCAAGTCCACTATAAGAGCAATTTAAAAAAATGAAGTTGTATGTCTTCTTGTGATGAATCTGATACCAGTTCACAAATGAACTTGCATATCATCAAATAGCAATAATGATTAAAATATTGTACATGTATGAAAAAATGTAAAATACTGTAAATTACGCATAAAAATATATTGTTTTGAATAAAATTAAATACTGTAGTTAATAAAAAAAGTAAAAAAGTTTGTCTTGTATCAATTTTTTTCAAATTTGAAATTTTTTATTAGTCATATTTTATTTCCTTATTTTTTTTTTTATGTGAATTTTAAAATAATTTTACATTGTTGCTTTTCTTTTTTGCGATTTTTGAAAATTGCAGTACATATCTCCCATTTTTCAAGGTAAGTTAAGTCTATTTGTGTGCGATTTCTTTTATGCACGTTTTCTGAGGAACCTATCTACCGCATAAAACGAGACCCAGGTGTACATGTAATTGTAAAAATCAAGATAACTGCAGTGTTTTAATGCAATTAAATACAGTAAAAACCAACATTTTGAAAGAAAGGAAACTGGAGTCTGAAAGCACTTATTAATAAAAAGTATGTCTACAATTAGCTTGAAACTTGCAAATGGCTTTGAAATGTAGTAGATTTTTTTTTACTTTTTCTATTTCTAATAGAAAATGAATGAGCTAACTATCCGATATTTTTATTTGATGAAATGTCCTACTTGACTTGATGCAGTAGTAGAGTGGCAGAGTCTGGAGCCCAAGATTAAGAGATTACTGTTCAGCTTGGTTACTTCCAGTGCTCGAACTTCTTATGAACTTCGAATAAACCAACAATTATTTATTTTTAACTTGAAAGAAGTAAGAGTTCTTCAAATGCATAAGGACAACTAACTACTTTATGAATAAAGGCTAATGAGATTTGAAACCTTTTGACTTGCTCTTTATTTAAAGGGAGTTTGATTTTATTTTATTCTGGCGCTAAAATTGACCAAATTATATATTTTAATTATTCTATTGCATTCTTGCAATTGCATTCGATATGATTTTTCTTCTATATGTTTCTTGGAAGTTAATAAAAATGGAAGTTTGAACATAATTGCAGGAATTCTGAGTTTTTGCTTAATTGTGGGTGGGTGGGGGTCTATTTTAGGTAGAGAAAAATGAGATTATTCTAAAAAAAAAAAAAAAAAGTACGTTTTAAAGTATTAAATTTTCTACTCGTTTTTATTTTTCATTTTTCAATCTTTTTTTTTAAACAAAGTATTTTCTGTAGAATAAAATTGTATATGGAAATAGAAAAATTCAGTCATCTGGCTGCAATCAACTCATTGTTAACCCCCGCCCCCACTTTATCTCATTAAAATTGTATATCCAAAATTATTTTAGTTAATTTTGTTGAAATTACTTTTTTTTTTTTACTATTTATTATTTTTGTGTAAAAAATTTTAAGGCGGTAGTAGTTTTTAATTGTGGTGCCATCTATTATAAGCTTGAGTGATCATCGATTACCACAAGCATTTTAAATCCTCAGACCAGTTTCTAACTTTTGCCTTTATCAATCAGAATCAGGATTCAAAGTTGGAAGGTCTGTAGACATACATCTAGCAAACACCTTCAATTCCATTTTAATGTTAAAGCTAAAAACCTGAAATTCAAATCAGTATAAGGTTTTGAATTAAAGCTTGAAACTGATCTAAGGATGAGGGATTTGAAAGATATCTAGTAATCACTGATTATTTGGGAGAGCTGTGAACTAGACAGATAAGATGATTTGTTGCTAAAATATATATAAAGTCTAGAGTGAATGATTTTTTTATAATAGTTGAAAATTTCTTAAACAGTCTTGCAATTTTTTAAGATACAATTTGACCACTATTAATCTAAAATAGTGCTTTGCAAGTTTTTCGGATTAATGTTTCTTTTTGATACTCAATGTTAATAACAAAAATGAAATATTAAAGCTTAGAAAGTTTTATTATTGTAGAATACTGTGATAATTAAACAAAATTAAATGATAATTTATTAAAAAATGCTATTTGCAAAAGATTTTTAAATAAAAAACTAAATTTATCACTTAATTTTTTTAATAAAGATTTTGTTGAGGTGATGCAGCTTTTTGTATTTTGATCTCTTGACATTATAATTATATATATTAAGTAATAATTCATTAATTTTTGTTCATCTATGCCAGAATATTTTTCTAATTTTTTAATCAAATTATTTAATTGTCTTTTGCATCGATATGAAGTTTATATTTGATCTAATTGCTGATACTTGCCTCTATGTAATAAAGAAATCCATTTCTCCTATTCCAGTTCTGCCATCTTGTATAGACTCGAATAATTACTAGGTGCCAGCTGATGTGCTTAATAAATTCCTTCTGAGTGCTGTTCTATCATGTCCTGAGATTAGTTTCTAGTTTATTATTTTCAATAGTAAAAAATCCAGATGAATTAGATCCAGGTCCAATCTCCTTACTAATGAAAGCTAGTTTGAGAATATGGATTTATTAAATAATGTAATCTGGCATTTATTGATTATTTAAGCTTTCACAAGGTGGCAGAATTCAAGCAGGAGAAATAAATTTGCTACTTAAAAGTCATGATTGGCCAAAGATGTGATGTTTTATTACTTTATTTGAAACAAAATTTAAAAATTTTATTACATTTCTAACTTGCATAATGCAATTATGTTAATGCAAATTGTTGTATAATTTTATCACAGCATAAGCGATACAAAAATTAATAATCTTTGCATATTATGATAGTTGTAACATTTCAAACATTATAACAAATTACAGATTATCTGATTCTGAAATAATTTGAGTTAAGCTGCAATTATTTTTTACATTCAAAATAGTTAGTTATTCATTGTCATTTGGAAAATGGATAAAGGATAGAGTAATTTCTAGGATAATTGTATTAGTCATATGGATAATAATAAGTATATGAGTACTGAGTTTATGGTTAGCATTACATTTTTTTGGAAATGGGAGAGGTAAAAAATGCAAATCATTAAATTTTTAAATGAAAAAAAAAAACCCTAAATCTTTTATTACTCATAGCAAATGCAATCTGTCTTAAGCGTTTTTGTAGGATTTAGATTTTCATCATAAATTGTGGAAATACATTCATCTAAATTTCTTCATTCAAATGTTGTAAATTAACAAGATTATATGGCAATGTATATTTTTGTTAATATGTTGTTTTAGATAGTTTTTATAAAATAAAAATATCCTTGAAGTCAGCTATTTGAAGAAATATTACACGTTATTTAAAGTGGTACAATAGTTCTCATTTATTCATCTATTTGGGTCGCAGCACAAATACCTACATTTGTGAATAGTAGCAAATCACAATAAAATATGCAGTTTAATATATGTATGCCTAAACAGTTGTAGAATGGCAAAATCTAAAACTTAAAGTTCATGGATTGCAACTTCACTTGTATGACTTCCAGTCTTCAAACTTTTTTTGAACTCCCAAGCATTAAACTATTTGGATTGATTTTTTTTATGTACACACTGTATGCATGCACATTAAAAATATTAAGACACACATATGTATTTATTACATTTTGATTTATGTCAGTCATTCTGCACATACAACTTCGACATCAACCATTTTAATTTAAAAACATTAATGATTATTACTAATCTTATTCTTAGCTCAGCTATAAACTTTAAATCTCAGTTAAAGATTAATATCTCTCTTTTTTAATTAAACATAAACACAGATGTCTTTTTTCATATGTTTTAAGAATGTGTGGTGGAGTGGAAGTTTTAAATATACATCAAAAAGATATTACATGTGGGAAAAAAAGATATGAAATTGAATTATTTGTGTGTTTATGCTTAATTAAAATAAATATGTTAATCTTTAACTGAGTTTTAAAGTTTATATTTGAATTAGTGATTCGTAATAATGATTAATGTCTTTGTCTGAAGAGGTTGGTGTCAAAGTTATGAGAGCAGAAAATTTGATTCTTGTAAGTCAAAGTGTAATAATTTGCTATTGATAAATTCTGAACAAATAATAAATAAAAATGTGTGAGAGATTATGCTGGTTAAGCATGAAATACATCTTGGAGATTATTTATTTTTTCATATATCTTTATTCATGTTTTAAGAATGTGTGATAAAGTGGGTTTTAAAAGTGTCTAAAAAGATATATGTATGAGTGTGTATATGTAGAAAGATTATGAACTAAAAAATTAAAATTTCTTTTTTAATAATTTTAATTTTTTGGGATCACAAATAACTGAAAACATAGACCTGGAGATCACAGATGCAGGTGGATTGCTTTATAATGAAATAATTGCTACATGAGATTGGCATTATTAGTTGAAATTGGATATTTTAATATTATTAAAAATGTTTAACTGGCACAAAAATTGTCATTAATATAGCATTGCACAGTAATATCAGTGAAAATGAAAATTGGAGAATATTTTAAAATCATAAATGAACCATCTTCAGAGATCATTTCACTTGATATTTTATAATCATTTTTGCATTTCTTTCACTATTCTTATTATTTGAATTCTTTGCTATGATTGTTACCTGAAGAAAATCTGGTCTCTTTAGAGAAGACTTGTATGTTTTCATTTTTGATTTCATAATATGAAAGGGACTGCAATTTTATTTATTTATTTTGCATTCGACAGATTAATTATTAAAATAACATAAAAGAATCCAAGGAGATTCTAACTAGGATATGGATTTACTAGTGATTTTATTAATTAACTCTTTTGATTCAGCACTGCAACATAGGATTGACAATCATTATCTTTGTTATTCATGGCTTATTTTTACATCTACATAAATCAGTGGTTGCTAAATTCCAATATTGAAGCAGATTTGTACAACAACTATAAGTTGGTATGAATCTATTGATGTGACTCTAGTTGTGCCTAGCAAGTTTAAATCTAGCCAGGGTTATTTTATTGTTGAATCTGGAAAAAAAAAATTTGCTCGGAACTTCATAAGAATTTTTAATTTTATACACAATCTTGAATATAAGTAATAATAATTGCAATAAAATTGCATAATATGATCACAGTCATGTGAGTTTAACAATTTTGAACAAAGTGTAAGTAATATCTTTCTGTGAGAATAAAAGCAAAGGCAAAACTGTTGGCTCAGTATATGAAAGAGGGCATCTCCCATCAATGATGAAGATTGTATTATATTCTAATCATATGTATGCTTTATGGATACATAACTGAAAAAATTTATATAAGAATAGTTAATGATCACTTAAGCTAGTATTAGGACAGTTACCTGAAAAAATCTTGCAGTTACTTAGAAATTCTCTATCTGAAAAAACAAAAAACAAATTGCACTCTGATTTAAACCTTATGTTGTGAGCATGTCAGGCAAATACATTAAAAACTAAAGCCAAAATTATTTTATTGAGAATAAAAAGTGAATATGACCAATCACAATGTCTGTTATATCATTCTTTTATTTAGTGATATTTTGCAGCATGGCTCTTTACCTTCTAAAAAATAGAATTGGAGGTAGAACTGTGATGTCTGTATTTAAAAAAAGAAATATGATTGCACAAATATACAACCTCATTATCACACTTAATGTAGGGAGATGGTTAATATTTTGAAAGCCTGATGATGACTAGACCCAACACTGATTTGAATGAAACAGTAACAAAAAGAGGAAGTCAGAAAATACTGTTTGTATCGGAAGCAATGCATAGCCTTTCATCAAACCAACATTCTATTCTATATGCAGCAGGGAATGATCTCAATGTTTATTTGTTATTCACATTTAACTCTTATATTTAAAAATCAGTGTGTAGAAAGCATCGTTACTTGAACAGAATGCCCAAAATTTTTATCAAATAAACAAAATAAGACGGGTATAAGGTATATAATAATTCAATATTGATTTGAGTAGTCCTTATAAAACTCATCTTTAGTGTATTACTATTATCATCATCACTATTACTATTATTATGAGATGATGTTTGTCTTTTTTTTTTTTTAGTTAGAATTACTTTGCTTGTTTGCAAAGTGATTGCTGCTGCTGATCTTAAAATTCTATAAATCTTTGATTTTGTTATTGTTTAATTAATTGTAATAATTAAAAATAGTTTTAAAAAGCAATGATAAACTGTTATTGGTAATGATTAAGCAAACATTTTTTATTTCTTGATCACAATTTCTTTTATTACAGTTTTAGATAAGTAGTATCAGGCAGTGAACATCAGAAATCAGTGAATTAATGCTTTTAGGCTTCCAACTGGTTTCTGAATATTTGCTCTTCATTGAAAAAGAAGAAACTTTTAGAAAAAGAATGCAACCCCTCTTTGTTTTGATACTTTATTTTACTATTCAAACTAATATCTTTAGGACACTTTGCATTTTAAATGTAAGTGGTCTATTTATTTACCTGAAACTTTACTTAAACTGAATTATTTTTATCACATAGTTTCTTCTTCCTGAAGGCCAAATAGTCTCTATTTAGTGCAGGTTTTTTGCACTCTATCTAGTGTTTATTATAATTTACTTATATTCTACCTAAGGCTATTCTGAAAATATATTTTACTACTATAAAGTTCTATAAGAAGTATATTGAAAAGAGAATTATATCTTATAGTGATTTTTTGGAATTGACGAATTTACTTTTTGGAGGAAAATATAATGAGTAATGTTATTACAAATATGATAGAATGAGAAGGCATTATTTTCTAGATAATCAGTTATTGAGAATTATAGTGTTTTTTCTTTTTTGATTTCCCTATAGTTGAGAATTGCTAAATATGTGTTTAAACCAACAATTTGGTGGATACCTATGTGGAATATTGTGAAAAACGTTAAGTTTGTTTGAAATTCTCAATTATTAAAAAATCAAAAATCATAGTATTTCCAAAGTTCACACTCCAGATTGTAATAGATGAATGCACAGATTATATGCTAATTTTTATTTGGAATACTGCTAAATAAAATTATGATTAATTTATCATTTTAGCAATATTATTTTTATTGTTAAAAAATGTTTTACCATGTTACTCTATTTGTGCAATTATAGCGTTAGATAGAGAAGATTCATTCAATATTATTTATTAATTATTATTTCAGTCTGATTTAAAATGTCAAACTTTCTGCACTCACAATATCTCATTTTTATGTTATTTATCTATTAGAAAATATTTATTTATTACAAATAAATTCCGATATGTATTTCGCATATTTTTAATAAAATTTATTTAAAAACCTTTTAAGATTTTTAAAAATTATAAATGTCCTACTTTTTTTTTCTACAAAATATCTTAAAGATAGTTGATTCTTTCTATATAACTACTGCTAATATTTGAAAACCAGGCACTTTTCACAAACCTGGAGCTTTAATTGTAAATATAGGGGATTTGAACTCAGACTTTCAAGCACCCACCACACTATCTCATACAACTGATACACCTGACCACACACATATAGAAAAGATAAATAATCACCAATATATGTATTTCATGCTAAACCAGCAATCATCAGTTGGTCCAGATTATCATCTCCCACACACATATATAATCAGTGCTTAGTTTGTATTAAGATAGCAAATCTTCACACTTTAATGGACAGGCTTCAATCCATTCCAATCTCCAACTTTTCAGCCATCCATATCATTGAAAATCTGATGATGGAAAGCCAAATCCCATGCTGATATCAACATTATTGCCAAGCCCGTGTTGACCTGAATCCTTCTTCTATATATTTAAATGGATAAGGTTCTACACGTGAGGGGTCAGCCAAGAGGTCAGTGCAGTCACCTTGCAAGCAGTTGGTTGCAGACGGTTATTGTGGATTCGCCTCCGGGCCGATGCTATGACTTATGGAAAAAAAAAGTATTTGTATTTCACAAATTAATTGGAGTGATTTGTTTAGTTATTCTAAAACTCATCTCTAGCATTATATTATTATTATTATTATTATTATTATTATTATTATTATTATTATTATTATTATTATTATTATTATTATTATTATCATCATCATCATCATCATCATCGTTATTATTATTATTTAAATGAAATAAATTATTATTGTTGTTATTATTATTATTATTATTGGAATTAGAAGAATCATACTTATTTGTGATGAAACGCAGTTGTTTCTTGAGGGATAATCAATCACACTGCAAATTTAAAGGTAGAAGATAACTTTTTTCTCATATGTAATATAAAACAACATATTGTGTAATATATATATATTTATAGGAAATAAATATACAGTTACATTTCTTATTGATTTTATAATTAAGCTAAAAATAAAGACAAAATATTGATATAATTAAATGTTTAATTTTAGATATACAATTCAATAAATTATATAATAATAATAATAATAGTAAAAGATACAAAACAAAATTATCCTTAAAATTATTTGTGTATTTCTAATAAAAAAAGATAATGCTTATGCAAATAAATATTACATAAATTAAAATATGGAGGATTTCTCTTGTATGTGTGAATGCAGTAGTTTATACTTTACTATAATAGAAAATACAATGTTTTTCTCAATTGAGTTCTTTTATTATTTTTAGCCAGTTTAATTACTAATTATATAATTAAAAAATATTGTTAATTTGTAGTTATTTTTTAAATTACAAATGTTTTTCAGAAAATAATTTGAGATTAAGACAATGTAGCTTTTGATTGATTGTTATATACCATTCAACTTTCACTTGTAAGGATTTTGTGATAACAGATTTTAAATATAAGCAGTGAATGTAGAAGAAAGAGTAAGCAACTTTTAAATAGTCTATTGCAGAACGAAAATTACCCTAACAGTCTCCTTACTTTATAAAGAGTAAGGGGGAAAGAGAAGGTGTTACTCTCAAGTTTACAAATTGTCAAATTGTAAGATTGTTTTTTACTATCTAGCTAAGAATAATGATCAACCAATGTTGAATGATTATCTGGATTGGTTACGAACTACTACCGAAAAGAGAAATTCTGAACTTAATTAGAACCTGATAAATTTTTCATTTTTTAAAAATAAATTGTAACCATGGTGATAGATGCACTTTCACTACATCATGAGGCTCTTACTTTGATTTTATACAAATGTGACTATATAAATATCTAACTATTCTTAAGCAGAGAATAAAACTAGAATGAAAAACTTTTCCAACTTTCATACCTTGCAACTAGCAAACCTAATAATTTTGTGTCCTTCACTAATTCCTGTTTGGAAGACTGTTAGAAAAGCTTTTTCCTATAGTGAGCTATCGAAAGGTTGTTTCTTTTGTTTTTATTGGTAAATTTTATGTAATAAATATGATATCATGCATTTCAATGATATAAGATCCCATTAAAGTTTATGATGCAGTTCTCAAATTGAGATGACAAAATAATAATTGTGTTAAAGGATCATATGTAAAATACCACTAATAATGATCAAGTATTATTTCTTGGTCATAGTGGTCCATTATGTAACCAACTATTCTACCTGCTTTTGGACAGAGAACTTAAATTACAAAAGACAAAGTATGAAAATAAAAGTTTGATTTTAATAAGAGTTTGAATACTAGAAGTGATCGTTGAACTGTAGTCCATGGGTCTTGAGTTTCAGAGTTTGCAATTCTACCATTGCCACTAAAATATTACAACAAAATAATTGGCATGCTTATTTCTTAGGAGTTTATCAATAGATTTGAGCACTGTAAGTGATAGGGCTAAGCTTGCAATCCACAGATCTTGTACTCTAGAGTAAGCCACTCTACAACTGCATAAACCACTGGAGAAAATTTGATTTTAATATCTCAAAAATATTTTTTCATTTCAGCATAGATTTAAACATATTTTATCAAAATAAATAAATAATATCTTTACAACAAAACTTAATAAAGCCTGTACAGTGTATTAATTTAATAAAGAATTGTTTATTATGATTTTTTAAAAAAAAAAACAACCGCTGAATCTATTATAGCAATTTAGCACTGGCTTTACTTAACTACAGAAATTCATAGTGTTTTTTTTAAAGACAGCTTAAATTAAAATATTGCGTTCATCTGAAAAGGATAATAAACCACAAATATTTTCAGTGAGAAATAAATTAAAAAAAAAAAACAAACAACAAATATATTAAAACGAAATTTTATTGCTTAAAAATAATTTTTTATTAGATAATTAGCACGATATTTATTTTATTTATTTTTTGTTAATTATAAACAATGTTAACATAATGTGAAAAAAATAAAATACATTATTATTTTAATCATGTGACCTCAGAATTATTCTGGATATGAATCTTCAAAGGTATATATAGTTGTATAAGCACATCATTTAGTATCTTTTGGAAGGAATCCTAAATAATTCTGATCTAGACTTATGTAATAATAATGAGAAGCTAATATGGACTCACATATTGGTCTTACATAATTGGAATGAGAAAGGAATTATTGTAGTCCATGAGATGGCTATATGTAAACAAAGTGTGAAAAGAATCTATATATTCATGAATTGTTTTTAAATAATTGAAATGAAAAAGAAGTCAATGTCAACAATGAGTTATGTGTCCTCATTATCTAGCTATACATAATTAGGAAGAAAAAACTTTAACGTTTTGTAATTTATAATTCATCTGTTTAATCTAGGGAAAATATACCTCTTGAAATGATCTATAATAACCGAGAAAAGAAGAAAGAACTTTAATGAGTTGTATAATATTGTTTGTATGGCCTTGGGATATTCTGAATATTTTTAGATAACTTCTGCATAGTATACCATGAACACTACACTCTTACAGTAGCTATACAGAATTGGGAAGAAAGAACTTTGATGTTTATATATAAAGTTCAGGATCAGTAATTGTGATGTAGGAGTGGCGGATATTTCATAATAATCTGTGGTAATTGCAGTATGAAGAAACATTTTTTTAAATAGGATACTTTGGAATTGGCCCATACAAATGAAAAAAGAAGAGCATATTTCATAATTTAGAATGTAATTTTTATTTTATTTTTAAAAAAATCTTATAAAATGAAAATTAATCACATAAAAGAAGATATCCAAAAAGGTAAATAAATTCTAAAATGTATTTCATGCAAATCAGTGCTCTTCAGTTAACTCAGATCACAACCTCTCACATACTTCTATTATCTTGTTCAGTATTTGTCAATATCAAATTATTTCAAGTTATTGTTTATTCAATTTATTGTGAATTCCAAGAGAGTCTAAAAGACCCAGAAAGAGACCACATGTGAGATGGATGGATGAAATAAGATAGTGTGCAGAGGTGATGTGGAGAAGAAAAGCTAAAATTCAGAGAAGATGTATTGAACTTGGAGAGACCTTCATCCTGCAGCTGATTGATAATGTTTGATAATGATGATCCTTAAAATAAATTGTTGTAACTTGATATTAATATGGATATGGTTAATAGCAATATGTGTGACATAGGACAATTGAAGAATGCTAGCTAGTTCAGCATGAAATATATTTTGGAGTCATCTTTTTGAAATATCTTTATTCATATGATTAATTTGAATGTTAGATGAATATTATTATACAGAGAAAAAAATGGAGCAGAATTAAATTACTTATTGCATGCGATTGTTTTATATTATTATTATTATTATTATTATTATTATTATTATTATTATTATTATTATTATTATTATTATTATTATTATTATTATTATTATTATTATTATTATTATTATTATTATTATTATTATTATTATTATTATTATTATTATTATTATTATTATTATTATTATTATTATTATTATTATTATTATTATTATTATTATTATTATTATTATTATTATTATTATTATTATTATTATTATTATTATTATTATTATTATTATTATTATTATTATACTACTACTGCTACTGCTGCTGCTGCTGCTGCTGATACTTATCTTAAATACAACGTACAAGATTTTTAAAAAATGATAAACCCGTTTGGAAAAGTAATTGCCCTACAGCCTATATATTTAAAAGACACACCTATACTGATATGTAGTAATCATTTTGAGTTTAAAATAAAACTACATAAAAACATAGACGCATCAACGATTCCAACACAGATTACAGATCAAGAAGTGACACTCTCTTCACATAAGAGGTCTAACGCCACATTGTTTTGGCTGTGGACAGAGAGGACACCTAGCAACTCAGTGTGATAGCACAAAAAGCAATCACTGTGAACAAACTAAAATCCTCTCCCCAGAACAACCCAGTGACGATGAAAATAAAATTTATAATAACATTACATCCATTGGCAACCCAATAATAGAAACCAGAAAAAAACAGGTTCAAACACCCACAAACAAAAATAATAATGGAGCAGAATTGCCTATCCCAAAGACCAACCAAAAAAGTAATAACACTAAAACTAACACAGACACTCAAGATTCAAATGAAAATAACTCTCAAGAAACCACAACACAAAATACAGCAATTACATCACAGGATCATCATCTCAATAAAACAAAAGGTGTACCAAGTAAAAATCAACAAACAGAAAATAAACACACACAGCTATATAATGAAAATATAAATCCAGATAATATAAAGATACCAATAATAAAAAAAACTACAATAAACAAAACTGCATCAAACATAATGGATGCAATAGAAGCCCCTCTTCCACCTATTCAAGAGAATATACCAGAAGGAAAAAGAAAGCCAGGTAGACCACCTAAAAACCATGAATCCAAAAAGGCAAAAAAAACAGACCAAAAGCACAACTCATCAGACATATACAACTTAGAAAATGATGAAATAGAAATGGATGTAAGCCAACAACAAATGGACAACTGTTCAGTTTCATCACAAAATGCCTGTATAGAGTCTGAACCAATATTAAATGAAAGAAAAACTGATAATAAACCCAACAAAGTCTTAAATATGTATCAGCATCCATCTACTGCAATATAAACAAAAATTTAGTATTAAAAATAAATAAAAATCAATACCCTGTTAAAAAATTATCCTAAAAACATGAAGATAAAAATTGGATCTCTCAACATTAGAGGCTTAAATGCCACCAAAAAACTTTTTGATCTCAAAAAATGGTTACATACAACACAACCACACATACTGGGGCTATTGGAAACAAAAATATACAGCAGCTCTCAAATTGATCCATCAAAATATTTAGTCAACCAAGGGTTTTGTGCCTGCTCAAGGCAATCATCATCACCATCAGATGGCACAGGAATAATTATATCCCACAACTGCCCTTTCGATTCTTTTAAAATTATATATATTGACTCTAATCTTATCATAATAACACTCCATCATAAAAATATCACACTTAACCTAGTATTTGTATATATACCCCCAGGCCCTGTCATCATCTCCAGAATAATAGCAACAATAAATTCAATGCTTACAGCAACACCAAATCCCATAGTACTCCTGGGAGATTTCAACATGACCTACCAAACTTTTGTCACCAAATGGATCCACCAAATAACAATCCCACTTATGAGTGCTGAAGGTTTTCTCCCATCAAACTCAATATCTTTTAATAACAATAGATATAAGTCACTTATTGATTTGTGTTTCTACTCACCAATGTTACATCATTATTTTAATCTTGAACTCTGTCCATCTATAATCTCAGATCATGCTGCCCAGTTCATCACCCTCGACCTAACAAAAATACAGAATACAACAATAGCCCTCCAAAAGACTATGCGAATACTTCTTCCAGCACAAACAACTGAATTCTTATATTCAGAAACACATATAATGCTCCAAAAACTTCAAAACATGTCACTTGATCCAGTACAAAAGTATATAGCATTCACCAATATACTTTCATTCAACATCAATCATATTACTTGCAATTCAACATCCCCCACCAGATTATTAGCTTTGGCAGATGAACTACATAAAAGAATAACTATTTCCAGACCAACTACAGATAATCAAACACAAATTAAAAAACTTACAGAAATGTACAACAATACATGCAATACACTAAAGCAATATGTAGCAATAAAAAAGAAAAAAATATACCTTACACAACAACATACTTAGACCAGAGCATACATACGGTGGGCATTGTGACACCCATCCACAGTCAGAGTGCCTATGACACTTGAAATAGATGGCTCTATAACAACTGGACATAACATGATAAACCCAATATATCAACACTTTAAAAAAAAACTGCAAAAACAAAGAGTGTACATACCAAATGAAGACATATTTGGAGACCCTGAAACAGATGCACCAATAACAACAACTGACATTGTATTTCAACTTGCAACAATAACAAACACATGTCACCCAGGACCACAAGGAATTCCCAAATTTGTGTTCAAACATCTTAGTCACTTCACAGCAAAATACCCGTGCGATCTAGCAATTACATATCCCAAAAAATTTACAACATACAAAGTCTATACCCAATTGCAATGGTTCCATTTAACAAAAAACCAACAGCAATATCAACTTTATCTAATCTACGACCAATTTCAATGGGACCTTTAGGAATAAAAATTCTTGAAAGAGTAATAAAGGAAAAAATAGAACAACACATACTCCCTATGTTATCATCAGCACAATATGCCAAAAAAGGATCATCCATTGGCCAGGGTGCCTTAATGTACAAAAAAATTATCGAAGTAGTAAAAAAAAGAAAGAAATATGCACCAATTATAGTTCAACTAGACATTGAGGCAGCTTTTGACTCAGTGCCTATAGCCAAATTATTAGACATGCTGAAAAAAACAACACCTCCATCCCTACTATATATAATAGCCAATCTGCTACTCAGCCGTGAAATTCACATCACATTAAATAGGAAAAAATCATCAGCCTTCAGACCGAGTCAATCCATCCCACAAGGATCCCCCCCTAAGTGCCTTGCTCTTTACAATATATATAAATCCTCTATTAATAGAGATACAGAAAAAAATAAAAGGCATTCAAATTCCAAACACTGCTTTAAATATATCATGCTTTAAATTTTCCCCATCATTCCAAATGATCAGTATGGAAAGATGGGGTATACATGGGGGCAATATGGGAATCAGGGAAATATCATCACCATACCCATATTACCTCCATGGTCATCTATCCCATCTTCCCATACTGTTACAATATATTGTGTATAAACTGTAAATTAGTTAAAAATAACTTTAATTTATTGTACATACATCCATATCTTTGCAAGCTATTATTAGACTGTTCATGACATGGCTTGCTGTTTCCAGTCTGGTAAATATTTTAGTTTTTTTATGAATTAAAGTTTTAAATTAATGTTTTCTGCTTCAGTATTTTAGTTGTTGTAAGCTTTCAAATAGCTGTTTTTTTTTATTCCGCTTAAAAAAAATAATTAATACTTATAAGAGTAAAATGTTGTTAATTATAAAAGGAAAAAATGTTTTAAATGTAATTTAAAATTACTGAAAATTAACAATGTATAATTGATGAAGAAAATTTCTGATAAATAATGTTAGCAAAACTCACTTCTTTTTTTTTTTTCGTATTCTTGAATTCTGATTCTCCCATTTAGTATTTTTAAATGTAGTTTGTTTTTATTCAGCTTTTAAAAATTTAATATTTATGATAGTAAAAAAATTGAATTAATAGTTCAAACCATTTATATCAAAATATTTTTAAGAATTTAAGTTGAGTACTGATCTAGCAGTAATTAAATAACAATGGTATCTATTTTCAGTTTGATAAGTATGCCAATGGTTTTATTAATTAATAAAATTTTGAAATAACACTACAAAAATACTTTTTTTCCAAATTATCTTTATAGTCTATATTTTGCAAATTAGGAAATGATAATTCATAAAAGCAAAACCATGCTACATCTTGCGTTTCTTTAATTTTAAACATCATGTTTATTTCAGGGTACATATAATTACTTAATACTTCACTGCCCATTGTATAGTTTTCTGGATAAATTATTTTTATTTATTATTACAATATATATATAATTCATTAAAATATATTGCACATAGATATTATAAAATATAAAATAAAATTTAGTAAATAGCCTTGCTGTAATTATCTGTGTATATGTGTGTATATAGTTATACATATGTTTGTTCTGAATATTTATACAAAAATTTATTTTATATTACTTATAAGTATCAAAAATAATAGTAAAATTAATATGCAATTTACAACTCATGACCATTTATATACAAATTGCCTATAATGTGTTTATTTTTGAAAATTTGTATTATACATGACTTTATTATTTTAAAATTATAGTTTAGTAAAAAAATAAAATGCAAATATTCTAGAAATCTCTGTAAAAATTTATCTATATATATATGTACGTGAATGTGAATTATATATATATTAAAATGATAATTTATCAATGTTATTTTTGATACACATGCAATAATTTGTCAATACGCTCTAAATTTGCTTTGTTAGAGGAAGCAATATAATTTAAATATATCCAAGATATTTTTTCAGAACAAAAATTGTTAGAAAATATTTATTTGATTACTGGTGGCATGAAATATTATAGGAAAGAATTTTTATACATCATTTTAATTGTAATTTTATGAGGACTATAATAAACTTGTTGTCAAAAACAGTTTAAAAATGTATCTATCAAAATTTGAAATTTATTAATAAACATGAAATCAAAACATTTGAAAATGTTTAAATTTTAAAACTTTTAACTAAATTTTATTTTATAATAATGAATATATTTTCTCAGATTTATCATAATCCATTGTCAGCCATCTTTATGACAATATATAATATTTTAGTTTTGCATAAAATAAACTGAAGTCATTGTGAAAATTATCTTTTCAATTAAATGCAAAAAAAATTTTAATATAGTGTGGGATAAGACATGTGTATTAAAGTAACTTGATATTTACGTAACTATATGAAAATTAAAATTCATTTAAGGCTGTAATAGCTTTTTTAATCAATGAGATTATCAATTTAACACATGATATAAAGGCATACATACATAAAATTTTACTAAAAATTTTAAGATTATACATATATAAACATTGTGTATTTCAAAATTTTAATTAAATAAATAAAATAGAATTATTTTATTTTTTTTACAAAAAACTGTCCATCATTCTATTATGAATCCTTTATTATAAGTGTACACACATACATATATTGAGAATCAAGATCTCTCCAATTACCATATATAATGATGGATAATGGATAAAATTAATCCTACTTTACCTGAAATCCTACAATTTTTCTTTCATATCAGTTCTTACATTGGAGGTAAACTTTGGATTCATTTTATTTGTTTGGCAATTAGACACAAATTTCTGCAAGACGTTAATGTTATTATATATGGCAATTGGAGAGTTTTTGGCTCTTAATATATTTATATAATATTGAAACAGTAAGATTCGTATTCGAATCTTAAGTTTCATCTTTTTCTATCATCTGTCATTCACCGGTCTATCCTACCCAAATTTAAACTTTTTGGTATCGAATTGTGTGTGTAGCAATATTAAAAATGTATAGATATATGTAGAATTCACCATAAACATGCACACATTTCGATCTCAAATTTAAGGCAATAAATAAAGATAAATAATATAATTTAGATTTCTTCTTTTAGTTATATAAAAATATATAATTTTAATCATTTATTTTGAATTGTAAAATTCGTTAGTTATTGCTTTGTTTAAATTTCATTTAGTAATAATTTTAGAAATAGATTATAATATTTAATTAAAAGTAAAAATAATCGTATGTTCCCTTTTTGTCTTTGAAATTTTAAAAGCATTGGTCGGTGAGAGATAATAGATTAATTAAAGAAAAATTCCCCAAAATGTAATTAGTAAATGTAAAATCTAAACATAAACAATAGAATGGCAGCTTTCTCGATAATTAAAATGAACAAAAATGCATTGATTATCCTCAGGGCAGATTAAGTGGAATCCAAAAATAAACTATGACAAAAATGTGAAAGATAAGATATAAGAAAAGAGGCCATTTTAGACTTTCTAGAGACTTGCACTTTAACTTTAGTTGTGCTCTCAATTAGTTGAGAGTCTCCAAGATATCAAATAAATTTTTCCTGCCATGATATGATCGAGTAAAAGCGCCCAGATGATTCTCCACCCGGAGATGGCCTATCGGATGCCAAACCTTCCATTGCCCTTCATAAATTCAACCACGAAGATCTGCTGCCTAAAGTAATGAGAAAGCTGCTGCTGTTAAATTAAATGAACCACCTAAATACAGGAAAGAACTGCCAATCATGAACAATTTGCTACTGACCAATGAATTGGAAAACTTCTCATAAAACAGGTACCTGTGTCCAAATTCTCTAGAGTACTCTACTAATATCTCGCTATGCTTATTCATTCTTTATGTAAATTATAAACTATAAATTGTAGAACTATCATTTGTAATGCTATAAATTTAATAATTAATATGTAAACTTCTTTAATAATCTAGCCTGCCTAACTCTATCTTTCTTGAGTGCGTATTTCTAAAATGTACAGTTATTATTTAATTATCGCATGCTCATAATTTTCTAAGTATAAATCTATGATCGTTTGAAACAATGGATGCGTGTCAAATTTTCATTAATATTTACTTTCATAAATAATATTTTCATACAATCGACATGCATTCAATGCTTCCTTTATTGTAATGCAAGGGTCTACTGCTTAGCAAATGGCTGATGTATTAGTGTAATAATCACCCAGTTTATATGTTGTTTTATATTTTAATAAATCTTGATTAATAATTCTATAAAATTGCATTTCTTTGAGAGTCGCAAACGTTCATTATTAAATGTTGATAATGTAGGGCCGAGTTATAAAATATATTTAAAATCTCACAGAATCATCTATACATTATACACGTGTTACGTTTTAGAGACGCGATGACCTATTACAAGCCTTGAATATTCCAGATTCTAAAGGGTTGAAATTAACCCTAGTTGTTCTACACAAGTGGACATAATAAATGCTCCCGTAAGGCTTGACGAAAGTCACGCAGCCAGCAGGCAATCGCGGCATGAACCACTTGTCCCTGGTTATGCTTATGTGACACCTTACCTCTTTGGGCCGATGGCAAATGCCAGCCCATCATTCTTATAAACTTATTCACGGCTTTGCAGTTTCAATCTACTGCCATTCCATATCGCCTTTCTAGCATACCACGTGTTTTCTTTTATTTACTTTATTATTCTATGTATAACTCCATCCTTGCATTGTTGACAATTCACTCTCAAATAAATGTTTACCCTTAGTTATTAATAAATATTTTTAATTAAATAAATATATGTCCACCGCTACTATTATAAATCTTATTTTAGACTCTTGCATTGCAAAGGTATAAATCCCTAAAGGCATGCATTAGAAATACTTGTTCAAGAATTTTAGGTAGCTAGATTACGTCATCAAATAAATATGTTCATCTGTGTAAATATAATAGTATCGGAAAATTCCGCTACTGAGATTTAAATATTGCCAAATATTATTAGTTTTACCATTAAATGATATGTTTTAATAAATAATTGCAAACTATACTTCTGCCGTTACTTCTTTATTTATTTATTCGATACCCATTCAATATGTTTCCTCGATTATAAATGTGTAAGGTTAATGTTCTGATTGGCTAACTTGAAATAAAATCATGAATCTCTTGCATACCCTGATCACCGTGCCTAAAGAAATCTTTACTAATGTTGCATCAGATGCGTTGTTTCGTAGATTGTATTGTGGAACCGATAAACTATGTTTGAACTCAGTACTATGGGTAGCTTCGCTATCTAGATGGTGCTGCAGTTTTGTGTGGTGGTCGAATTCTACACTATGTTAACGATTCACACATTTTCTGACCGTTACATAGTAGAATTTTTTTTTAGCATTTGGGAGGCTTCGATTATAAAACCCATATATACCCTGAGCAAAAATATAATGCATATAAATTTCTTTTAGCATTCGTTACCCGAGTTAGCTAATTATTCTATATATATACGAGTTGTTTTTTGATAAAAATAATAAAAATAAAATAAATCGAGTGAAATAATGTGAGTCGAGTGAATGAAAGCATGGCAGGCATAATAAATTTAAGGAAAGCAGGGATGTGTGTTTAAATTAAGAAGAAACGAAAATACTTGGATCTAGTGAAATATTTTATATATATATATCTCAAAAAAAAAGGTAATCAGTTGCTAAATGAGAAAGCAAGTAGCAGTAAATATTTTATTAAAGCACCATTATATATATCATAGACAGCAGAGGCTTGTTATATATGTTAACAGTAAATATTTATTAAAGTACTATTACATATATATATATATCATAGACAGCAGTGACGTGCTATACATGTTAACAGTAAATATTTTATTAAAGTGCTATTATATATACAGACAGCAGTGGCTTATTATATGCGTTAGCAGTAGTTCGTTATAATATATATGTTAAACGCAGCAATATAGAAAATATAGATATAGGGCAATGTAGAGTAGGTGAGGGCAGTGAAAGAGTGTGATAGGACCAAGATACCAGTGGGGAATAGTCTAATGCTAGTAATATAAAATAAATAAATAATATTAAGAAAATGGAAGCAGAAGACATTGATATAGAGCAAGTAGATTTATCTGAAGCTTTGGAGTCGACACCCAAGCGAGAGGAAGCTCCGCAACAATACAGGGGATCAATGGACTTTAATTTCAAGTTCATTGAGGAAATGCTCAGACAGAATATGCAAGAAATGAGGAAAATGTATGAGGAGGAAACGAGAAAAAGAAGAGATGAAGAATCAAAAAAAGGACAGGAAGAAGAAAAGATAAGAGTTAGGGAATATCAGGAATTTAAAGACACTATGTGGAGAGAGTTAGCAGCAATAAAGGAAAAGTTTGGAATATCCAGAGTTAGTAAAAAGGAAGAAGAGGTTAAAGACATGCAGAATGAAAGGAAGTTAGAAGTATCTGATGAACCTATGATAATAGAAGAACAAAGAGGTAGTGTAGTAAATATAAAAAAGTATGATGAGCAAAGAGACCTCATTCCAACCGATAAAGGCCCACAAGAACCGGAGAAGGAAGTCAGCATTAAAGAAGAGACGAAAATGGACATTGGACATCAAAGCTACTTAGCAAAGATGATCCACATCAAAATCGTTAGAGGGGAGATAGGAGAAAATCCTCAAGCCCACTTAGAGAGCTTACAAAAGTTCTTCCAATTTCATAAGACAGGACCAGATGAGCAGATAGTGATAGCCAGTTACCATCTACAGGGATCTGCCAAGGACTGGTGGAATATGGTGAGATGGAAGCCTAAACAATAGAAAAATACAAAGATGCGTTAATGAAGCATTATTGGAAGAACAAACGTCAAAGCGGTATCTACAATATGCTCTGCCAGGAAAAATATGGGACGATACCCCAAGAGACGCACACACAGTTTTTCCTCCGCCAAGTGAACCGGTTTAAATCCCTTACAACATTCGCCTTTTCGGATTCACACATCATAGGGACCATCTAGCGTAGCATGCCACTAACCATCCAACAATTAATGGCATGCAGTCGAATAAAAGACATAGAAGAAATGATTGAATTTCTCACTACATTGAATTTTAACTATTGGGCCAAAGAACCACCTGATAGAAGGCAAAAATTAGAAAACCCAAGGCCGCAGTCATCGACGATGAGAGATAGATATTATCCAACTGACCCGGGGTTGTAAAAATATTTTAGACTCTTAGGACGGTTATTAAACGTATATAAGAATATTAAAACGAATTTGGTAGAATGAATTTGGTTGAATGGAATTTACATTAGTCAAATAGGGTTTTAGATAGAAATTTTTTTGTTATATATATTATTGTCTTAATTACTATTACTCTTAAGAATTTTTTTTTATATATATTACCTTAACTAATATTACTCTAAGAATTTTTATATATGATCAGTTTAACTAATATTACTATATGATTTCTAACCAGACACGGCCAGATTAGGCCATTTTAAATTAAACTATAAATTCTAGATCCGGGTATATAAATTATTCGTTGCTTCATGTAATCTCTGCTTTCTATATTTCTATATATCTGTAATATATATATATATTTGTATTTAAATTATGTGATGTAGCAAAAATTTTTTTTCCTTCTTTCCTTGCCCCCTTTGTTCTTCCTTAATTGTTCATGGGAGATACGGGAAAATGAAACAGTAAGATTCATATTCGAATCTTAAGTTTCACCTTTTTCTATCGTCTCTCACTCACCGGTCTATCCTACCCAAATTTAAACTTTTTGGTATCGAATTGTGTGTGTAGCAATATTAAAAATATATAGATATATGTAGAATTCACCAAAAACACGCACACACTTCGATCTCAAATTTAAGGCAATAAATAAAGATAAATAATATAATTTAGATTTCTTCTTTTAGTTATATAAAAATATATAATTTTAATCATTTATTTTGAATTGTAAAATTCGTTAGTTATTACTTTGTTTAAATTTCATTTAGTAATAATTTTAGAAATAGATTATAATATTTAATTAAAAGTAAAAATAATCGTATGTTCCCTTTTTGTCTTTGAAATTTTAAAAGCATCGGTCGGTGAGAGATAATAGATTAATTAAAGAAAAATTCCCCAAAATGTAATTAGTAAATGTAAAATCTAAATGTAAACAATAGAATGGCAGCTTTCTCGATAATTAAAATTAACAAAAATGCATTGATTATCCTCAGGGCAGATTAAGTGGAATCCAAAAATAAACTATGACAAAAATGTGAAAGATAAGATATAAGAAAAGAGGCCATTTTAGACTTTCTAGAGACTTGCACTTTAACTTTAGCTGTGCTCTCAATTAGTTGAGAGTCTCCAAGATATTAAATAAATTTTTCCTGCCACGATATGATCGAGTAAAAGCGCCCAGACGATTCTCCACCCGGAGATGGCCTATCGGATGCCAAACCTTCCATTGCCCTTCATAAATTCAACCACGAAGATCTGCTGCCTAAAGTAATGAGAAAGCTGCTGCTGTTAAATTAAATGAACCACCTAAATACAGGAAAGAACTGCCAATCATGAACAATTTGCTACTGACCAATGAATTGGAAAACTTCTCATAAAACAGGTACCTGTGTCCAAATTCTCTAGAATACTCTACTAATATCCCGCTATGCTTATTCATTCTTTATGTAAATTATAAACTATAAATTGTAGAACTATCATTTGTAATGCTATAAATTTAATAATTAATATGTAAACTTCTTTAATAATCTAGCCTGCCTAACTCTATCTTTCTTGAGTGTGTATTTCTAAAATCTACATTTATTATTTAATTATCACATGCTCATAATTTTCTAAGTATAAATCTATGATCACTTGAAACAGTGGATGCGTGTCAAATTTTCATTAATATTTACTTTCATAAATAACTTAATATTTTCATATAAATCGACACGCATTCAATGCTTCCTTTATTGTAATGCAAGGGTCTACTGCTTAGCAAATGGCTGATGTATTAGTGTAATAATCACCCAGTTTATATATTGTTTTATATTT
The DNA here is from genome assembly GCA_028023455.1 of Epiperipatus broadwayi. Classification (NCBI taxonomy): domain Eukaryota; kingdom Metazoa; phylum Onychophora; class Udeonychophora; order Euonychophora; family Peripatidae; genus Epiperipatus; species Epiperipatus broadwayi. Next base: position 1,448,257 of record JAQFVV010012497.1, read on the forward strand.
TAATAAATCTTGATTAATAATTCCATAAAATTGCATTTCTTTGAGAGTCGCAAACGTTCATTATTAAATGTTGATAATGTAGGGCCGAGTTATAAAATATATTTAAATCTTACCAGAATCATCTATACATTATACATGTGTTACGTTTTAGAGACGCGATGACCCATTACAAGCCTTGAATATTCCAGATTCTAAAGGGTTGAAATTAACCCTAGTTGTCCTACACAAGCGGACATAATAAATGCTCCCGTAGGGCTTGACGAAAGTCACGCAGCCAGCAGGCAATCGCGGCATGAACCACTTGTCCCTGGTTATGCTTATGTGACACCTTACCTCTTTGGGCCGATGGCAAATGCCAGCCCATCATTCTTATAAACTTATTCACGGCTTTGCAGTTTCAATATACTGCCATTCCATATCGCCTTTCTAGCATACCACGTGTTTTCTTTTATTTACTTTATTATTCTATGTATAACTCCGTCCTTGCATTGTTGACAATTCACTCTCAAATAAATGTTTACCCTTAGTTATTAATAAATATTTTTAATTAAATAAATATATGTCCACCGCTACTATTATAAATCTTATTTTAGACTCTTGCATTGCAAAGGTATAAATCCCTAAAGGCATGCATTAGAAATACTTGCTCAAGAATTTTAGGTAGCTAGATTACGTCATCAAATAAATGTGTTCATCTGTGTAAATATAATAGTATCGGAAAATTCCGCTACTGAGATTTAAATATTGCCAAATATTATTAGTTTTACCATTAAATGATATGTTTTAATAAATAATTGCAAACTATACTTCTGCCGTTACTTCTTTATTTATTTATTCGATACCCATTCAATATGTTTCCTCGATTATTTAATTAAATGTGTAAGGTTAATATAGTGTTCTGATTGGCTAACTTGAAATAAAATCATGAATCTCTTGCATACCCTGATCACCGTGCCTAAAGAAATCTTTACTAATGTTGCATCAGATGCGTTGTTTCGTAGATTGTATTGTGGAACCGATAAACTATGTTTGAACTCAGTACTATGGGTAGCTTCGCTATCTAGATGGTGCTGCAGTTTTGTGTGGTGGTCGAATTCTACACTATGTTAACGATTCACACATTTTCTGACCGTTACATAGTAGAATTTTTTTTTAGCATTTGGGAGGCTTCGATTATAAAACCCATATATACCCTGAGCAAAAATATAATGCATATAAATTTCTTTTAGCATTCGTTACCCGAGTTAGCTAATTATTCTATATATATACGAGTTGTTTTTTGATAAAAATAATAAAAATAAAATAAATCGAGTGAAATAATGTGAGTCGAGTGAATGAAAGCATGGCAGGTGTAATAAATTTAAGGAAAGCAGGGATGTGTGTTTAAATTAAGAAGAAACGAAAATACTTGGATCTAGTGAAATATTTTATATATATATGTCAAAAAAAAAAGGTAATCAGTCGCTAAATGAGAAAGCAAGTAGCAGTAAATATTTTATTAAAGCACCATTATATATATCATAGACAGCAGAGGCTTGTTATATATGTTAACAGTAAATATTTATTAAAGTACTATTACATATATATATATATCATAGACAGCAGTGACGTGCTATACATGTTAACAGTAAATATTTTATTAAAGTGCTATTATATATACAGACAGCAATGGCTTATTATATGCGTTAGCAGTAGTTCGCTATAATATATATGTTAAACGCAGCAATATAGAAAATATAGATATAGGGCAATGTAGAGTAGGTGAGGGTAGTGAAAGAGTGTGATAGGACCAAGATACCAGTGGGGAATAGTCTAATGCTAGTAATATAAAATAAATAAATAATATTAAGAAAATGGAAGCAGAAGACATTGATATAGAGCAAGTAGATTTATCTGAAGCTTTGGAGTCGACACCCAAGCGAGAGGAAGCTCCGCAACAATACAGGGGATCAATGGACTTTAATTTCAAGTTCATTGAGGAAATGCTCAGACAGAATATGCAAGAAATGAGGAAAATGTGTGAGGAGGAAACGAGAAAAAGAAGAGATGAAGAATCAAAAAAAGGACAGGAAGAAGAAAAGATAAGAGTTAGGGAATATCAGGAATTTAAAGACACTATGTGGAGAGAGTTAGAAGCAATAAAGGAAAAGTTTGGAATATCCAGAGTTAGTAAAAAGGAAGAAGAGGTTAAAGACATACAGAATGAAAGGAAGTTAGAAGTATCTGATGAACCTATGATAATAGAAGAACAAAGAGGTAGTGTAGTAAATATAAAAAAGTATGATGAGCAAAGAGACCTCATTCCAACCGATAAAGGCCCACAAGAACCGGAGAAGGAAGTCAGCATTAAAGAAGAGACGAAAATGGACATTGGACACCAAAGCTACTTAGCAAAGATGATCCACATCAAAATCTTTAGAGGGGAGATAGGAGAAAATCCTCAAGCCCACTTAGAGAGCTTACAAAAGTTCTTCCAATTTCATAAGACAGGACCAGATGAGCAGATAGTGATAGCCAGTTACCATCTACAGGGATCTGCCAAGGACTGGTGGAATATGGTGAGATGGAAGCCTAAACAATAGAAAAATACAAAGATGCGTTAATGAAGCATTATTGGAAGAACAAACGTCAAAGCGGTATCTACAATATGCTCTGCCAGAAAAAATATGGGACGATACCCCAAGAGACGCACACACAGTTTTTCCTCCGCCAAGTGAACCGGTTTAAATCCCTTACAACGTTCGCCTTTTCGGATTCACACATCATAGGGACCATCTAGCGTAGCATGCCACTAACCATCCAACAATTAATGGCAGGCAGTCGAATAAAAGACATAGAAGAAATGATTGAATTTCTCACTACATTGGATTTTAACTATTGGGCCAAAGAACCACCTGATAGAAGGCAAAAATTAGAAAACCCAAGGCCGCAGTCATCGACGACGAGAAATCGATATTATTCACCTGACCCGGGGTTGTAAAAATATTTTAGACTCTTAGGACGGTTATTAAACGTATATAAGAATATTAAAACGAATTTGGTAAAATGAATTTGGTTGAATGGAATTTACATTAGTCAAATAGGGTTTTAGATAGAAAAATTTTTTGTTATATATATTATTGTCTTAATTACTATTACTATTACTCTTAAGAATTTATATATATATTATCTTAACTAATATTACTCTAAGAATTTTTAGATATGATCAGTTTAACTAATATTACTATATGATTTCTAACCAGACACGGCCAGATTAGGCCATTTTAAATTAAACTATAAATTCTAGATCCGGGTATATAAATTATTCGTTGCTGCATGTAATCTCTGCTTTCTATATTTCTATATATCTGTAAAATATATATATATTTTTGTATTTAAATTATGTGATGTAGCAAAAATTTTTTTTTCCTTCTTTCCTTGCCTCCTTTGTTCTTCCTTAATTGTTCATGGGAGATACGGGAAAATGAAACAGTAAGATTCATATTCGAATCTTAAGTTTCACCTTTTTCTATCGTCTCTCACTCACCGGTCTATCCTACCCAAATTTAAACTTTTTGGTATCGAATTGTGTGTGTAGCAATATTAAAAATATATAGATATATGTAGAATTCACCAAAAACACGCACACATTTCGATCTCAAATTTAAGGCAATAAATAAAGATAAATAATATAATTTAGATTTCTTCTTTTAGTTATATAAAAATATATAATTTTAATCATTTATTTTGAATTGTAAAATTCGTTAGTTATTACTTTGTTTAAATTTCATTTAGTAATAATTTTAGAAATAGATTATAATATTTAATTAAAAGTAAAAATAATCGTATGTTCCCTTTTTGTCTTTGAAATTTTAAAAGCATCGGTCGGTGAGAGATAATAGATTAATTAAAGAAAAATTCCCCAAAATGTAATTAGTAAATGTAAAATCTAAATGTAAACAATAGAATGGCAGCTTTCTCGATAATTAAAATTAACAAAAATGCATTGATTATCCTCAGGGCAGATTAAGTGGAATCCAAAAATAAACTATGACAAAAATGTGAAAGATAAGATATAAGAAAAGAGGCCATTTTAGACTTTCTAGAGACTTGCACTTTAACTTTAGCTGTGCTCTCAATTAGTTGAGAGTCTCCAAGATATTAAATAAATTTTTCCTGCCACGATATGATCGAGTAAAAGCGCCCAGACGATTCTCCACCCGGAGATGGCCTATCGGATGCCAAACCTTCCATTGCCCTTCATAAATTCAACCATGAAGATCTGCTGCCTAAAGTAATGAGAAAGCTGCTGCTGTTAAATTAAATGAACCACCTAAATACAGGAAAGAACTGCCAATCATGAACAATTTGCTATTGACCAATGAATCGGAAAACTTCTCATAAAACAGGTACCTGTGTCTAAATTCTCTAGAGTACTCTACTAATATCCCGCTATGCTTATTCATTCTTTATATAAATTATAAACTATAAATTGTAGAACTATCATTTGTAATGCTATAAATTTAATAATTAATATGTAAACTTTTTTAATAATCTAGCCTGCCTAATTCTATCTTTCTTGAGTGTGTATTTCTAAAATCTACATTTATTATTTAATTATCACATGCTCATAATTTTCTAAGTATAAATCTATGATCGTTTGAAACAGTGGATGCTTGTCAAATTTTCATTAATATTTACTTTCATAAATAACTTAATATTTTCATACAATCGACACGCATTCAATGCTTCCTTTATTGTAATGCAAGGGTCTACTGCTTAGCAAATGGCTGACATATTAGTGTAATAATCACCCAGTTTATATGTTGTTTTATATTTTAATAAATCTTGATTAATAATTTCATAAAATTGCATTTCTTTGAGAGTTGCAAACGTTCATTATTAAATGTTGATAATGTAGGGCCGAGTTATAAAATATATTTAAAATCTCACAGAATTATTTATACATTATACACGTGTTACGTTTTACAGACGCGATGACCTATTACAAGCCTTGAATATTCCAGATTCTAAAGGGTTGAAATTAACCCTAGTCATCCTACACAAGCGGACATAATAAATGCTCCCATAGGGCTTGACAAAAGTCACGCAGCCAACAGGCAATCGCGGCACTAACCGCTTGTCCCTGGATATGCTTATGTGACACCTTACCTCTTTGGGCTGATGGCAAACGCTAGCCCATCATTCTTATAAACTTATTCACGGCTTTGCAGTTTCAATCTACTGCCATTCCATATCGCCTTTCTAGCGTACCATGTGTTTTCTTTTATTTACTTTATTATTCTATGTATAACTCCGTCCCTGCATTGTTGACAATTCACTCTCAAATAATTGTTTGCTCTTAGTTATTAATAAATAGTTTTAATTAAATAAATATATGTCCACCGCTACTATTATAAATCTTAGTTTAGACTCTTGCATTGCAAAGGTATAAATCCCTAAAGGCATGCATTAGAAATACTTGCTCAAGAATTTTAGGTACCTAGATTACGTCATCAAATAAATATGTTCATCTGTGTAAATATAATAGTATCAGAAAATTCCGCTACTGAGATTTAAATATTGCCAAATATTATTAGTTTTACCGTTAAATGATATAATGTTTTAATAAATAATTTCAAACTATATGTCTGCCGTTACTTCTTTATTTATTTATTCGATACCCATTCAGTATGTTTCCTCAATTATAAATGTGTAAGGTTAATGTTCTGATTGGCTAACTCGAAATAAAATCATGAATCTCTTGCATACCCTGATCACCGTGCCTAAAGAAATTTTTACTAATGTTGCATCAGATGCGTTGTTTCGCAGATTGTATTGTGGAACTGATAAACTATGTTCGAACTCAGTACTACGGGTAGCTTCGCTATCTAGATGGTGCTGCAGTTCTGTGTGGTGGTCGAATTCTACACTATGTTAACGATTCACACATTTTCTGACCGTTACAATATATTATGTTGAAAATTTTCAAAATTAAATATATATATATTATAGTTAACTGAATTTGTGTTGACTGTATGCATAGGTATTGGACAAATTTTGTAATACCCTTATTATTGTTTGAATAAACTCTTCTTGATTTCCAAACAAACAAAATGAATTCCACTTTGTCTGCAATCCAAAAACTTATCGCCATATTTAAAATGGGACTCAATTGGTCTTTTTGGCAGTTAGATCCAAGTTTCTGAAAGATGTCAACATTATTACATATTAAACAGGCAAAACTTTCCATACAGTAGTTGGCACAGGGTGGCACCACTGTATGGAAAGTTTTGCCTGTTTAGTAACAGTTATCTGCTAGCATAAGAGATGGTGATCATGTGATTATTACATATAATAATAAAAAAAAAGTATTATTACATATTGCAATTTGAGAGCACTTTGCTCTCAATATATTTATATAATACATCTTTATCCCAATTATCAAGGCAATTAGTCCCCAAAATGCCTTGTAAAATAAAATTTCACATAAAAAATAAGCAATTATAATGAATTTTTATGAAAGAAATAATAATACAAAATGTAAAAAAAAAATTGATTAAAAAAATAAAACTTAAATAGAAAAAGATGTTAATCAATCAATAAACATTTTACTAATTACATTATTAACAAAAAAAAATACTAATCTGTGGGTAAATATGCTACATAAAAACATTTCAGTAGCTATAATTTTAAAAGGAAAAAAATGTATATTTTTTTATTGATGATCTGCCATTTTGCTTTATATGTAGGTGCAGAATGATATTTCTGAATTATGATTGATTGAATTAAAGTATATGTTCAATTATTAAGGTTTTTTATTTTTTGTAATTTCTAATCAATATGTCTGATTTTTTTTTGCAGCACTATTTTTTTAAAATTGTATTTTTTTTTACTTTACATAAATGCAATGAAATTAAATAAAATATAGGTTAAAATGTAATGTATAGTTGATTGCTGTAGTCTTAATAATGTTTGTGAGTGATTAAATCTTTTTTTATCTTTTGCTGATCTATGTTTATGATAAAACTGCTAATATCATGAATAAGTGACAAACAAATTGCAAGATTATTTAAAATTGAAAAAAGAAATAGTGGTTTAAAGTTACATTTATTAATCTTTGATCCTATAAATTTGATTATTAGCTGCACAATGCATGAAATTTTTTTTTTCAAAGTAACTTACAATTATGATGACTATTACATTCATCATATTTGACCACAGCAAAATAATGTTTATAAAAAATTTAATCCATAAAATTGACTGAATGAATATAGATTTTTACAACTAAATATTAATATATTTTGTTGATGTATATGTTCAAAGGATGTTACTTATTGTATTGAATGAAACTGGGACTTTTTTTTCCATATGTCATAGCATCGGCTGGGAGGCAAACCCGCAACAACCGTCTGCAACCAACTGCTTGTTGCAAGATGGCTGTGCTGACCTCTCGGCTAAAAATGCTTGACTTATAGTCATTAAAGATGAAAATCTTCTTTGCTTTCAATATGTCATAAATGAAAGCACTGATTGTTTTTCAAAATCACTGAATGAAAATTAAATAAAGTATATTAATAAAATTTAATTCTATAATAAAAACATATTGTATACTGTTTAATGAATGAAGTCTACTGTACATTTTTAGTGTTATTGTTGCTATTTTATTTTCAGAAGACATGGCTTTAATGAAGTCACTATTCTATGACATCAATAATCTTACAAAGTGGCTGCCATTTTTAAAAAATAGCAGTTTTTTTTTTTTTTAAAATTGTAATAACGAATAATCAATTGTAAATCAAAATAGTGTGTATAAATTGATAAATCCTTGCATAAAGATTTATTGCTAACCAAGCTATAGATTTATTATTTGCCATAAGTTTTCTTATAAAATAAATATATTGTATGGATTATTGAATTCACATATAGATTGAATGTATAGTAATTGGACAAATTAATGTCATATCTTCATTACATAAAGGCTGCCATTTCCTTCAAAAATGTTTTTTTTTTTTTAGAATGGAATTATAAAACATTTGAACATTATTTAGAAGAATATTAAACCATTCCTCATGGAGGTAAACATTAATTTCTGACTTGTTGCTGAAAATAGACCTTCAGAAGCTCAATAACATTTAATCCAGCTGAGATGTGAACTATCCTTGTGCATTAACTGTGTAAGCTAGATTAGTATCTTGAAAAATGATAGTGTTATCTGAAAACATTTTTACTATGTGTTAAACTTGGTCTTCTAACATATTAAATACTTTGAAGCTGTAACATTTGTTCAAAATAATGATTGGATCAATTTGAACATCATAGATAAAATAAGGAAGTCTGGTTGAAAAAAAGCTAAATGATGATTCATATGACATGGTCTTCTTAACATCATAAGCCGATGACTTTAAAATAACAGTTTACCCATTAATGTTTTATTCATGCAGCTCATAATGAATAGTTAGTTTTAATAGACTGGAATATTTAAATATATGTGACTGTTCATGAGATTTGTTGCACTGTAGGTTTGTGTATTTTGGCAACAGTTATTTATGATATCAATTATTTAATTCTTCAGCTAACATGATATATAACAAAACAAGAACAGCTTTCTGCCTTGTAGCCATCTGTTGTAGATTTGAGTAATTAGTGATAACTAAATGCCGTATCATAATTTAACTTTTAAATGACTTTATTGAGGAAATCCCATTGTATGTGATGATGCACTGATTTCAAATCATTCTCTTGTATCTATTTTTAATACTATTTTTCCAGTTTTAGATTTATTTGACAGTAAACATTGGAGCTAAAATAATATAGATTTAATAATTCAAAAAAATTTTCAGGGTGTCAATATTATATAGAGAATTTTTTTTACAAATGAGCTGACATACAGTCTACAATATTGCTTATTGACAATTTCTAGTTTTTTCTGCATGAGTGTTTGCAAGAACTTTGAGCATTTTCATTCTTTTATTATATTTCAAAAATGAAAAAATATATTTTTCATAGTTTGTTTACATATTTATGATTTTTTTTTTATATAAGTTTTTAACTTTCCTTATGCATTTGTAATTAGATATAAGTGCTTGGAGGCATGAGTTAAGAAAAGCTTGAGAAATGTTTACTGGAAAGAGTGATATATGAACTCCCTCAGGATGGGATTTTTTTATATACTTAGTGTAATCTGCTAAACATACTTTCAATATCAAGTGATATTATAATCATAGCATAATTATAGCAATGCATCTGCGAAGTCTAAAAGTTATTTACTGGGAAGTGAGATATATGAACACCCTCACAATGGGATTTTTTTAGACACTCACTATGATTATGATATTGCTTGCAAGATATTGAAAGAATGTTTAACAAATTACATTGTGTATAAAAACATCCCATCCTGAGGGAGTTCATATATCTCACTTCCCAGTAAATAATTTTCAAGCTTTTCTTAACTCACACCTCCAAGCGATTATTATTATTATTTTTATAAAATTGGTGTGATTTTTTTTTTGTTAAAGAATAGTGTGATTAGATTAATATTTTATTTGAAATTTTTTTACTTCTAGAACAAGACATATCAAGAGAAATCAATGACACATGATTATAACTTGTAGTTGGCTAAGTGAGAATGCATTCATATTGACTATAGAAGATTTGTTTATGTCATTTTTTTAAAACATTATAAATAGGAATTTCAGTTAAATACAATTTTATTATTTTTAACTAGTCTGAACAATAATTTATTTAGGCTTTACAAACTAAGTTGAAACAATTCTGATTTTTTTTAGTTTAATATTTTTATCAGAAATGCATTAACTGTCCAATAGAAAAAGTTCTTATTCTTTATAAATCTTACTACATATTTCAGTTAAAAATTTTTTTCTGTATTTGCAAAATTGAAATATTTTCAAGAATAATTTCATTTGTGAAGATAAAAATTTTTGAAAATATAATAAAGAATAAAGGTAAATTTAATCAGATAAAAAGTTATAAAAGTATCCAATCTGCCACTAGAAATTCTCAAAAAATATGTAAAACTAAGAGGTCAAATCTACATATTCAGATTAGTTTCTGGCTTTTGTCTTTATCAGTGAGACTTAGGTTTCAAAACTGGAAGTAATGCAATTATGTATTTAGTAATTAGCTTTAAATTCATTTTATTATTCAACTGAAATTTAAATCAGTTTAAGGTTTTAAACTCAAGTCAACTTCCTTGTAAAGTTGCATAGATCCATTTCAATACCTGTGTATTTTAGTATCTTCAGTTTTTTTATCAATTGTATACACATTTTCACTCTGGTTCAAATCACCTAATTCTTCAGGTCACATGATATGTTAAAAGAAAACTAGTTTTCTACCCCATTGACATCTACTGTAAGTTTGAGCAATCACTGATTACAAAATGTCCTATTGTTCTAGAAACCTAATTGCATTATTTCCAACTTCGAATCCCAAGTCATAATGCTAAAGGTAAAGTCAGATATTGATCTGGCAATAGGGATTTAAAATGCATTAGAGCATCTCTCATTAATTATTCCCACTTACAATAAATGTCATTTGATGACTTTTCTTGTTTTATCATGGCATCTACCAATCTTTATTTGTCTTCATAAATAGCAATTGATTAATTACTATTGCTTCTTAGATGATTTTGAAATGTTCAACATTCATTAATTTGGTCACTGATATCTCACTTAATTGCACACTAATAATTTTATCTCTTTTAAATTTACCTGGATTAGTTTTTTTTTTCCAGCCTTATAAACATGACATTACTTTCCTATAGAATACTTCTTATCATTTGTTTACAATTCTATATATAAGAAAAACATGTTTTATTAGTATGTAAATTTCATTTTTTTTTTTTACTACATTAAAGTATCCCCCCCCCTCCCCCGTAACTTAATATAGCAGCTGTTTTTGTTCATTTTTCACATTTCCTACATTATTTGATTTTGATTTTATAATGTTAATAATTTAATATTAAATATTATTGACTTTAGATAGTGGGTACTGTTATAAATATATATAATTCAAAATTGATCATGTTATGGACAGTTAATAAATGTGGACAAAAAGCAGAAATGTGTTTTATAATTATTTGCTTGTAGAGATTTAAGAAAATAAATAATTAAATGCTTTATTATTCAAAAAATTCACAAGAAGTTTAAGCACCAGAAATGGCAGAATTAGAATGTGGTTCATGAATCTTGAGCTCCAGAATCTGCTCCTTTACAACAACACCAAATCCTGCAGGATAGAGATTTAATGAAGAGTTGGTAATGATGAATATAAAATTTAAAAAAGAGAAAAATAGACAAACATGTTTATTATAAGAAAATATTATAGATCTGTTAAAAAGCAGATTTAGGAACCCAAGCAATAGCATATAGTGACTTAGTGATGAAACTTGGTCATAACTGGATATATCTCTTCACTTCTTTACATTTTAGTCAATTTGGATTTGTTATCTAGTAGTCATATTACATATACATCTCAAACACACACATACAAAAAGTAATTTTCTATCAATAATGAGAAATTTATGAACATTATATAGAAATACTAACATATATCCTCAAACTATTACCACTAATCTTCCAACAAGGAAGGACAATTTTTCATTGTATTATTTAATAGCTACTTTTTTATATGATTCAAGCTAAAGACCAGAATAATTTCAGCATCCTAAGTTTCAAACCCAGGCTAATTTTTTTGCACACTTATATAGATCAGACAGTTAGAAATTAAAGAAATTACCCAATCACAATGCGTAATACATTCTTTACTCTAACTGCTATACTGCATGAAAAAATTGACAGATAGTTTTATTATATACATACATTTCCATAGATTATTATTAGTGTTGTACCAAGGCAGCAAAAGAAGAAAGCTATTCCTGACATACAAACATACAACAGAATTATTAGCATGATTATTAGAGCTGATATCTCTTCAAAATTATGGTACATTTTATTAATGGTGCATTAATCTAAAGATAGAAATTATATATATAGTTTGTTATAAATGCAATTATGTTTAAAACGGTACGCCATATATCAAAACAAACTGTCATATGTCTTCTTTATCTTCCACCTAATCTACATTAGATAGATTAACTTTAAATAGGTGATACATTATTTTTATAAAGTAATGCCAGATATTTGCCATATGAAACATAAAGCAAGATAAATATGTTCTGTTTAAAGTCTATGGTATAATTAAAAAAAAAGAAAACGTATTTTGTGAAGCAAAGATTATTTCTTTAAGAAGATTATTAAAAGCATCGTTTCAGTTACGAAAATATTTTTTTTACAGTTATTATTAAATATAATCATAGAATGCGTTAGTGTTTTTGAGGATATTAAATTATTACGTTCTATTTTTTTATATAAAAATACAGTAATTTGATAACCTTGGTAAAGCAATGATAAACTATGTTAGAAACAAATATTAATTTAAAGTTTATAAAACTTCAAATATGAGAGAGATAAAGCACAAACATAAAGGACTTCTGAAATAGATTATAACTATCAAGGTTATGATTTAAACATTTTCTTAACTCACAAGATTAGGAGAAATCTTATTAATCATTTAAATTGCTTTTTTCTCCTCTTTACATATTAGATAATTCTTTAATTCATTAATTTTGGATTTGTTAAAAGGTTTATTTCATTTTCATTTCTTTCTTATTAAAATTGAAAAAGTTTAAGAATTGATGTATAACCAGAAAATAATTAAAATACTTTTCATATTAGTAGATTTTATAAAGAACTCAAGGTGATTAGTTTTTTTAAAATTAAAATTTCTGCTTTGGCCTTATGTTTGATTATGTGATGTAGATAAAATAGTTTTTAAATAGGGATTACAGAACAAAAGTCTCTCTAATAACCATCAATAAAGGAAAAAACATTACTCTCTTCCTATAGCTTGTTATTAAGAGTTTGAATAGTTTTCAATCCTTGTTTTATCCTTCAGCTAAAAATAATTAAATATCCATTTAGGAAACAATATTAGATGTTTAGTGGATTGACTATGAATCAACTACTAGAAAGAAAAGTCTTAAACCTGATTGGAATCTGAAATTTTTTTTTTAATGTCATCTCACATGAATTTGTTCCAAACTGTGAGCATGATAGACAGATATATTTCAACTATATCTGGAAGCTACTTAAAAATATTGAAAAATTACTCTGTAATATGCATGTATTTCATGTTTAACTTCTGCCATCAGCTGCCTTGAAGCACTGCCAATAATTTATGCACTATAAGTGTTCAAGGCTGTTATATATGCACAAATTGTTGGCAATGCTTCAAGGCAGGTATTCCTAAAATGGAAATATACTATAGAGCAATTTGTCAATTTTTTGTATATAGTATAACATCGGCAATAGAAACTGAGTTAGAGCACATGATTGAAGCTGACACATTTTCAAATTTATTTACAGAATTTAATGATAAAGCATTTTCTTATTTCTTCAATATTTATAGAGATTTGATTATATAATTAAAAAATTATCATACTTCTATTCTTGAATTTTCTGCGCATTCAAGCAGGAGCACCAGAAGTAATAGGTGAGCTTTGATTTAGGAAGTTATAGCTTTTGAGTTCATTACTTTACTACTGGACCATGCCAAACAAAATAAATGAAAGAAAGAGGAAATAAATGTATTGTAATTTTTTTTTCAGTTCTTTTTAAATAATGGAAGGAATTCAGAAGACTTTTGTTGGATAGTCAAAATTGTTAGCTATTTTTGGGATTGTGGAATAATAAAATATTATGACTGTGTAAAATGGATAAAAAGTATATTATTATTGTTTAGTGACATTAGTACTAATATTTAATGCACTTTATAGAAATAATGATTAAATATTTTGCTATGACTTTGGGTTAAAACCTAGAAGAAATTAAGTTACTTGCCTATTTTGGGTTATTGAAAGTCCTTTTTTGAGTGTTTGTAAGATTGTTTTTGAATTTATAGAATAAATATAGAATGCAATAAAAGGGTTTTATTTGTATAATGGAATTATATTAGGCTACTGTTAAGTACAATTGCTTACTGTTCCCACGATTTGAGTTTGAATTACATCCTGGTCAAAGTTGGATTTTTTTAAAGTTCTCATCAGACAGGATTCTTTTATCAGGTAGAAGCTCTTAAATCACCACAGCTAGTCTTTCAATTATCAACAGAAGTCATTTGCAAACAAATACAGCCATTCTGATTTCAGGGGAGAGAAAAAAAGATAGAAAATACAAAATAATTGAATGTAACACTAGAAATGAATTTTATGATGTTTACACAAACCAATCTGTGAATCATAATTATATTATTATTCTTTTTATTTGATGTTTTGTGATGTTGTCTTTTAATTTCTTCTGCAGAAAAGTTTTCTTTTTAAAATATAAATATTCTGTCTAATTGTAGCTTCCATTGTATTTTGTTCTCAATCAATATTATACTTTTTTAAAAATGTGTTTGAAATAATCTTTATAAACAGGATCTGCCTCACTCTTGAAAACTACGTTTAAATTCATCAAATCTAATATTGTTTATTTGTTCCATATATACCAATCTAGCCGTCTATAGTATTACATTCAGCAAATTGAAGGACATTAGTTGGTCTTATGATCTGGCCATTGCATTATGTTGATAGAATTGGAATACTGACTTTTAGTAATTTGTCCTTAAAATATTGGTCTGAAAAGAGTAGTATCTAGTGATTAAAGACTGATTATGTACACTTTATGTTACAATGTTTAAGTGATAACAAAAAAAAGTAAGTATAATTATAACCATATTGTTATTCTATATGTTATCTCTCTAAGTAATAAAAAGTAAGAATTCAGTTGTGAAATTATAAATTAGCATCACTTTTATATTTCTCATTCTGTATTGATTGAAGCAAATAGCATTAATTGTTCTCTTTGTTAGTAATTTATAAACTGCCAATTATATTCATTTGTGATCAAGATTATAGTTTATAAACTAAAATTTACTACCACAGTTTCTAACTGTAATTTTACACAGAAGGCAAGCAACTCTTTAAACATGTGCTGCACTGTTATATTCAATCAACATTATTTTTGTTAAATGTTAGGAAATTCTTGATCCAAGGCACAAGATAGTCTTTGAAAAAATAAGAGTGGCCTATATATTTGAATTTAGGTACAAAAGATAAGATGGCTGTTCTTATCTTTTCAAAGACTATATTGTGCATTGGATCAAGAGTTTCCTAACATTTCAGCAAAAACAGTATTGATTGAATATAACAGTACTGCACATGTTTAATGTGTGATTGCCTTTCATTTAGAATTATAGCTTATAATGTTTATAAACTTATTTCAGATTTTATAAACAATTTACCATGACTAATTTAATAGTACAATGGTAGAGTGACGGACTCTGGAGTTCAAGGCACATAAATCTCATCATCCCTGCTCTGGCACTTTTAGTGTTCAAACTTCTTACAACCTCCTGAACAATAAACCATTCAATTATTTTGCTAGACGAGTTATTTGTAAAAACTTTAGAAACATTATAATAATTTTTAAAGAAATTATGTGCACATATAAACTTATTGAAGTCATGTAATTGTCTAAATCACATCTATTTGTGTGTCAATGTGTAAATCCATGACCACATTCAACTCATATACATCGGTACATTTGAACCTGTTCATCAATCTCATCATCCCTGCTCTGGCACTTTTAGTGTTCAAACTTCTTACAACCTCCTGAACAATAAACCATTCAATTATTTTGCTAGACGAGTTATTTGTAAAAACTTTAGAAACATTATAATAATTTTTAAAGAAATTATGTGCACATATAAACTTATTGAAGTCATGTAATTGTCTAAATCACATCTATTTGTGTGTCAATGTGTAAATCCACGACCACATTCAACTCATATACATCGGTACATTTGAACCTGTTCATCAAATTTTTAAAAACTTTTGTACTATTTATTAAATATTTTCACAAATATAAATATTTATTATTTATATATAGTATTTTCATTTCAAATATATGAGTAGACTTGTAAAGTAAATTATAATAGTTTATTACTTTTTATGTGACATATTTAGACTTCCGGCTCAGCAATTTATTATATACAAAGATTTTGTTTTGAATACTTTAAAATGACAAATAATTGTGAAATCATATATGAGGAAAGTATGTTTCATTTCTACTGTTGAATTGAGATTGTTACATCACAATCAAATCAGCAAATAGATACATAATAATGGTACAAGCAATGAAATTGGAAAATAAAATTATTATGGCTTCAAGATTCAGTCTTAATTTAATCAGATTCAGCATTCAACACCAATGGATATATGTATGAATAAAATATAGCCAGTGGAAGAAACAGATCAATAGGTGAAGATGCTCAATGAATCTGATGGTTTCCATTATGGAAGGGGACTTGACTATAAATTGGATGCAATAAAAAGATTATTTCTGGAATAACAAACAAGGGTAGTATTTCAAACAAATAGGAATGGCTCATAATTGCTAATGATAGGAATGTCAAAAAATCATATACATCTAATTCTCTTTTTACACGATAGATTTGTTCCTGAAAATTATATGTAAAATAAATTCATGTAAAAAATTACACTGTATATATGGAAAATAAGATTTGTTCTGGACCTAAGAAATCAATGAAAATAATTAAATAAACCATATAAATTTTTTTGTTAGAATGTTATATTTTTTGTGTGTCTATCAAATTTTACTTCATACATATTGAATATAAATAAAAAGTGAGTTATAGGAATATAAATTTTATTTGAAAAATAAAAAAAACTTGTAAGTGATAACACAATGAAACACTCATTGGTTTCTCTACACAAGCCATCGAAAACTTTCAAGTTCAAAAGTTTATCATCACATTAAAAAAAATTGAAATAAAGATTATTAATGTAATTTATTGGAATTTATTAATTTTATTTCATTTAACTTTTTTTTTTAAATTTAACAACTAAAACATTCAAAAAGATAAATTGTAGGTGTCCAGAACTACGTTTATCAAAAATACAGACTCTGACATTAAACACATTTGTGCCGGATTGGAATGCCATTGCTATCACTAAAACTTGCAATGTATAACTTACCATCTATTGATAGTTAATAAATATAAGTTTTAACAAATCAATCAATTAAATTTAAAATTAATTTTTTTTGACATCAATATCAACAAGGATTTTTAAAAAAAAATCCAAATGTCAAAATGCAAACAAAGCATCAATGCTTAAAAGGTACTTCTTTTTCAAAACAAAATTATAAAAATATTACAATGCAGCCAAACAAATTTCTCTGTTTGCAGGAATATTGCCGAAAAGGGGATTTCTGTTTTTAAAATAACGAGAAATAAAGAAATGAAACTTTTTAAAAAAAATTGAATGATAATATCAGACATATTTTTTTTAATTACAGTTTTGTGATGTAATTGTGATGAACTTTGACCTCAGAAATAAAATGACACTGAATCAAAAACATTTACAATCTTCAAAAAAAGAAAAATAAATTGTTTTATATTACTCACACAAAAGTATTTAGAATTTTTAAAAAAAGTTTAATCACAACTAAAAACAATCTAAGAGTTACAATAAGAATGTAAGATGATTTTTTTAAAACCTTCCATATAATAATATTCGTTTTTTCATTCCAGTCATAAATATGCCACAACAACTCTAATCCCAAAGTACCATTTTTAAAACTGAATGTGTTATTTTAAAACAACTTGTGTAGAAAGGGACATTTTTTTTTTTTAACTTGTGTTTTTTTCGACATATGTGTGTTCAGGTGTATCAGTGTTATGAGATAGTGTGGAGAGTGGTGGGTCATGTGAAAGTCTGTGCTCATACCCTGTCTATTCAAAATCTTACGAAAAAAAATTATTTAAAAAGAGAATTAGATTTATTTGAAAGTTGTTAGAATAAATTTAGTCAATTACATACCTGTATTCATAAACATTTGCCTTTGATAATGGGCTCAGCACTGAAAATATATAAAGTTTGTGCTTAGTATTTTTTTTTTAATATTTGGTCTTGATATTAGTTTAATTTATTACATTTCAGTGATTGATTTATTCGATTTTTATTATTTTTATGAGGGTAGACACACATTTGTAATTTAACAATATTGAAAGACAACCTGATTCTTATTCATATTATTTTATTACTTTAATGTGTTCAAGAACACATATGCTTAAGAAGTGGCATGAAATAATTAATTTGCAGAAGCACCAACATGTTAATCAGTGCTGCCTTACCTGGGAGTGATAAGTAGATCCCCGAGAGAGCACTTGCAACCTTTTTGGTTTTTTTCTAGAATGCTGTTTTGCAGTGCTCTTCTCATAGCTGATCTGGACAGCACTATGGGAAATCCAAGAAAGTTTTGAAGTTTCCCTGAGAGTCTTGAAGAAATTGCTGTCGCCCGATGGATCTTCCAGGTAGCAGATTTCTCAGTTTATTCTTAGCCCATATCTCTCAGTATATTCATCCAGCAGTTTATATAGTTTGGGCAAGTATTTATGTGAGGGGAGGAAGACCGTAATGTCATCAACATATGATATGTGATGAACTTCCTCCCTAGAGCAGCTGCTGTTGGATCTTATCCTTAACAAGTGATTTGATGATTTTTATTAATAATGGAGTTACTGATATGGGTCTTAAATTAGTTAATGGAGATGGATTCAATGCCTTTTTAGAAAAAGTACAAGCACAATAGGGTACAGGTCAGGGATGATCTGAAATTCCCCCCAGCCAGCACACCAATGACTTGATGGATTATTTTAACTGTAAAATTACTCAGGTGTAACAGGTCGAATCATGGTATCCCATGAAGGCCTGGATGTACAGGTTCTGGATAAGACCTCAGCCGATGGAGAATTTGCTGCTCAGTAATGGCATGATCTTGCGACACTGGGCCACTTTGCCAAACATTTCCAATCTCATAACTGGAATTTTGCAACTTCTTCCTGAAGTGACCATCTATTTTCTCCAACATAGTCTTAAACCAACCAGGTCCTTTCAGAATGCAATAAACTCAGTTTGCACTGGCATCTTGTGGAAGAGGAAAACAGTAACCATCAGTTTAGCCAAGATGCAGGGACCGAAAGACCTGAACGGGCTTGGGTTGCATGATCTCAACACCTTCTTCATTCAGAAATCCCTATTAATGCTTAAGGCATTGAATCCAAGATTGCCAGTGGACTCAGTACAGGATGAGATTGAACCTTCTGACATGCTTCCACCCATACAAAGTAAGTGGGCCATGGAGTTGCTAGCATATGCCAACAAATTTTTCAAAGTTATGGCATCAATTATTGACAGCACTAACACGTACTGGCAAGTTTACAAATACATGCATGCAAACATTACTGATTTAACTACTGAGCTTGATTTATCTACCAAATTACTAATCAGGCAACTAAAATGTTGCTACTTGGAAGCCAAACATATTGACTTTATCATAAAATTTAATTTGAAAGTCTTGCCAACCAATCATTTTTTGGTAAATCATAGAAATTTCTGAAAAATAGAACCACTATGTAGCTTATGTAAAGTGGTGGATGAAACTATTAAATATATTTTTACTCCTTGCCAATTTTTGAGTCCTGCTAGACAAAATATTATAACCAGAATACTTTCAGCTAACATGAAAATTCTAAGAATCAGGGAAGCTATAAAGAGTGGGGTCTTTGCTGCAATTAGAATGGGAATGTTCTTGCTTCATGTCGTGTGGTTAACGAGGAATTATTTCGTTTTTAAATGAGGAAATAAAGAACCATGGGAGGTATGTAAAAAATTTATTCAAAGGACTATGTTTAGGGATCACTTATTAATGCCAGAAAAGCTTTTTGGGGACACTTGGGGGCAACTTAGATCACTGGATGAAGAGCCAATCCTCAGCCATGCTAATTAAAAATTAATTCAAGATTAAAAAATGGTTCAGTTAGATGGAGAATGACAAATGATCACTATCAATCAAAATATGGATTGCACAATGATCACTGGCTAAATCACTAACTGAAGAGCCAGTTGTTCTGATATAAAACTAGTACACAATAATTATAGACTAAGTTTGAATGATGAGCTTCTTCCTCTGATCATGAAATTAATTTGTCATAGTAAGAACTAATGATTCAAATGGGTATATTTTCTAATTTGGAAAATTATCTACAATGATTGTTATAATATGTGTAACAAATCCAAACAAATGTATACCAACAAGATTTATATTGTAATTGTATGTGTATTTTCCTTAATAAAAAAAAATAAAAAATACATATGCTGCTATTTATAAACACTTCAAATTAACAATGACTACAGTTTTTATTGAAATTTTTCCTTTTTTTTTAATAATATTCAGTACATAAGAATAATTTAAATATATATATATTTCTATAATTTTTTATTGGTGATGATTGTAGAATTGAAATATGTAACTCTGTTGTAGAGTCAAACATCTTTTTTGCTGCTATTTAATGGTTTGAAATTTTGATGTGTGTACAAATACAGTGAAGTGTATTAAAATGAATACCTCTACAATAAATAAGTAAATGTTACAGTGTATTATATTTTGACTAACAGAAAATACATATTTCAAGATTGTAATGTTCTTAATAAATTTAACACAGGAAGTGATCATTGATTAATAAGATGTAAGATACATGTTAATGCAAAACTAGAGAGACAAAAATTATTAAGAAAAACAATATTTACAGTTGATATTCCTAATTTTCAGAAACATTCTAATGAATTTAAATTAGAACTTACAAATCGGTTTCAAGGATTAGTAGATTTTGAACATGATTCAGATTTGAATGACATTAATAGGAAAATAACCGATACACTTTTAAAAACTGCAACAAAGATAGCTGGTAGAAAAAAGCAGCAATTGACCAATAAATTTTTTACTGAGACTAGAGAATTTATGAAGAAAAGAAGGAATATGAAGATATAATAAAATTGATGCATTAAAAAAGATTGAATATCTCGAATTTTGTAAAATGGTGCAGAAAAGAGTTGAAAATGATATAAGAAAGTATAATTGTGAACTAGCAACGAAAGCTGTAGAAGAGAATAAAAGTCTAAAGAGTGTAAAACAACATTTTGGTATTGGTAGAAAATTTATATCTGCAATAGAAAAAAAAGATGGCATTATTACTAAAAAGAGAGATGACATCATGAAATGTGTAGAAGACTTCTATCAAGAATTATATAGTAATAAAGAACAAGTGCCTCCTATACCTATTATATCTTCCGAATTGCCCAGAATTTTGATTGAGGAAGTGAGACATGCAATTAAATTTATGAAGAAAGGGAAGGCTCCAGGTAATGATGGAATTATAATTGATATATTAAAAGAAGCAGGCAAAGAAATAAAATTTTTTTTAGCAAAGTTATATACCAAATGTCTAAATGATAAAGATGTATCAGATGATTGGAAGAATGCAGTATTAATATTAATATTTAAAAAAGGTGATAAAGAAGATATTAGAAATTACAGACCTATCAGTCTTTTATCAGTTTTATACAAAATTTTTCCTAAGATAATTACAACTCGTCTACAGAAAACACTGGATTTCCACCAACCAAGAGAACAAGCTGGATTTAAAAGTGGTTTTAGTACAGATCATATCCAGGTATTGAGAGAAGTTATAGAAAGGACAAATGAATATGAGTTGCCATTATGCTTAGGATTTGTGGATTTTTAAAAGGCATTTGATTGTATAAACATTTCTTCAGTGATTAAAGCATTGGATCATCAAGGTGTAGATCCAGGATATTGTCATATTTTGAAGAATATTTATAAAAATGCAACAGCAACAATTAGATTACATAATGATAGTAGGAAAATCAACATTGAAAAGGGTGTAAGACAGGGTGACTCCATATCTCCAAAACTTTTTACAGCAGTGCTGTAAGAAGTATTTTGTGGATTAAAATGGGAAGCTAAAAGAATGAAAGTAAATGGAGATTACTTAAGTCATTTAGATTTTGCAGATGATGTAGTTGTTTTTGCAAATAATGCTTTAAAGCTACAGGAAATGTTGCAAGAGTTATCAGATGAAAGTAGGACTAAAGATAGATGTTAAAAAGACTAAAGTAATGTTTAATAGATTTTCTCAAAATATGAAAATAAAGATTGATTATGATGAGTTAGAAGAAGTTAACAGTTACAAATACCTAGGTCAAGATTATTATTACAGATGGAAACATAATGGATGAAATTAATCATAGAATTAAACTTAGTTGGGGTGCTTTTGGTAGAAATAACCTGATACTAAAAGGAAATATGCCTATGTGTTTGAAAAGGAAGGTTTTTAATAAATTTGTTTTGCCAGTTCTTACTTATGGATCTGAGACTTGGACAGTTAATATAAGAGCAATACAGAGACTTCAGACCACTCAAAGAAGTATGGAGAGATGCATGTTGGGAGTAACAAGAAGAAATCGAAAACGCAATGTATGGGTAAGAGAACAAACAGGTGTTACTGACCTCATTGAAAACATTAAAAGACTGGTGGAGTTGGGCTGGACATATTGTTAGAAGAGATGATAATAGATGGACAATTGAAATATTAAACTGGATTCCAAGAGATTGTAAAAGACCCAGAAAGAGACCACATGTGAGATGGATGGATGAAATAAGAAAATGTGCAGGGGTGATGTGGAGAAGAGAAGCTAAAGATAGGAAAAGATGGATTGAACTTGGAGAGACCTTCATCCTGCAGTGGATTGATAATGGTTGATGATGATAACAAAACAAATATAAAATATTATTGGCTGTTATAGCATGTGCAAAATATTTCAGAACATTCCATTTTGAATAATGGGTCAGATATCTTTATCACATTATGTTAGTCTTAATTGTCACTTTAGTTTACTTACATATTTATTTGCATAGTGTTGTGTTAGATTATTATTTTTTTAAATTATTCTGCTACAAGTGCATATAATTTTAGCCACGAGTCAGAAAAATAAAGTTAGAAAGCTAATTAAGATATATATTTAAAAAAAAAAAAAAGAATTTAAGTGAGAAAGAAGAAAACTACCAGAGTGCCAAATGTGGAATAGTTAAATCAAAGACTGTTATGTTTTAAAAAGTTTTGTTTAATTAAGTAAAATTTTAAGATTTTTTGTTTTTAAAAATGTAATTTTAACTTTCACTAAAATCAAACTTAGGTGTCCTTTCTTGTTGGAGTACAGAAATTAGATTTTTTGTTTTTAAAAATGTAATTTTAATTTTTACTAAAATCAAACTTAGGTGTCCCTTCTTGTTGGGGTACAGAAATTTCTTTCAGGTTTAAATAATCCAAGATTTACTTAATTTGGCAACTTAAATACATTCAAACAAGTAGCTTTCTTCAATTTATTTGCATGATGTTATATTTAAATAGAAGTATAATATAGCTAGATGCAATTAGAGGATATTTGAACCCAGATTTTCAAGCTTCCTTTAATCATTTCACTCCATCTTATACAACCAATACACACAACACATACATGTGAGAAAGATAAATGATCTCCAATATACGTATTTCATGCTAAATCCATATTCATCAGTTGTTTCGGATTATCATCTCCCATATATATATATATATATAATCAATGGGAAAAACTGATGAATGCTGATTCAGCATAAAATACATATATTGGTGATCATTTACCTTTTTCACATGAATGAGTCATGTGTATCAGTTGTATAAGATGGAGTGGATGACTAAAAGCAGTTTGAAAATCTGAGTTCAAATACTCTCAATTGAATGATGTTAGTAAATTTGTATATTTTACATTTAATCTTTAAAAAGGATTTGCCTCCTGGCCGATGCTATAATATATGAAAAAAAAAAATTAAGCACTTTCTATGACTAGGCAGATAACTGCTGGGCTAGATTAACATATTTCTATAATAATAGGTGACAGGTTATTTTTCATTCCGTGCTAGTTCTGGAACAGGCAAATCCTCTTTTCTGCAAGTAACTTTCATGGAGATGAAAAAGCAGATTTTAAGGATCTTTTTGGGATGTATAAACCAATCTAGGTGATTGCTTCAATAGGATATATTTAAGCGTATGATCTGCACTGATGTTTAGATGAACTAGTTTAACATGTAGATGAGTTTACTGCATCAAATAGTTTTTCAAATGAGAATTGTACTTATAGCTTATCTTTTTTCTAGTCATTAAGTGATTTTTTTGCAGTTTTTATATCCTGTTTAAAAATGTTTTTTACAAAATATATTTTATTAACCCAAATGGTAGTCCATCCATTCAGGATAAATTAGTACCTATAGGATAAAAAAACAACAACTTGTGAGCTTTTGCAGCATTAAATGACAAAATATTTTTATAAATTAAAGCTATTTACATTTGCAAGAGGGCCTCTTTCACCTTTTATCGCAAGCACTTCTTATTTTATATCATTTTATTGAAATAAAAAAGCTATTTAAATTCATAAAAAATATATATGCATAATTGCATGTATACACTTCTCATTAATTGATCAAACAGACATTTATTTCTTTTATCTCTTTATTTATTGTTTCATTTTCTTGACTGTGAAAAAGTAATAATATATTTATTTAGGGTTGCATTAATTTTCTAATTTCTTACTATTTTTTAATTTAAATCAATCAGCACTTATGTACCTGCATTGTGACTTGATTTACGCATTATAATCACAGTATATAACAAAATGTTCTCAAGTTTTTATTTTCTGTAATTTTATTATTTCATTTTATTTGTGGACTCTGTGTGCTATACTATATAAACTCTCAGCAGCTCAGTTTTGCCCTTGAATCTCTTTGTTGAGCAGAGCAATGCTCTTTATGGGTGTGCATTTAATTAAAGATGTATTGAGAGACATTAGTTTTTAATTTTTTTCTTCTTCTCAATATTAAAAAGATTACCTGTCATTTTATTATCATCTAAATAATATGAAGGTTTTAAAAACAAACACTTTATCTAGAAGTGCTTTATACTGAAATTGAATAGCAATGCTCGTTTAATTACAGTGAGGTCAATTGGTTCCCCAAAGTATCTCATAAATCAAAAATCTTATATAAAAAGCAAGCAATTGTAATGCTTTTCTATGGCAAAAAAATAAATAAAATAAAAATGGTAATAAATAAACATTTAAGCATGTTAATAATAAAAAAAGCACCAAACTGTGTGTAAATACAATGTACAATAAATACATTCAATGATTGTGATTTAAAAAAACAAACAATAATTTTATAATTTACAGTAGCCATTTTGAAATTAAAAGATTAATTAATTATTCAGCAGAATTATGATATGTTAATTTTTAAATAAAGAAGTGATTAAAATAAGATTAATTATTTTCCTACTGATTTAATTTCTATTAAATTGTTCTTTATACTTTTTTAATGAATATATCTAAATTTAATCAATCATCCATGAAGGGACAAAAAGAATATTTTGAATCTAAATGGCTGCATTTTTTTAATATTATTATTATAAAGATTCTTATAATATTTGAATAGTGAAAAAAAAGTGTAATAGTAAAATACACGAATTGTAATGGCAATTGTATTATTTAAGATAGTATTTATTCCTACAATTTTCTGTAGTACTAAAATAAATTTGTTTTAGTAAGTTTTTATCTTATTATTTAATTTGTCTATGATAATTTGTGTATTGTGCTAGAATTATTTTCAGTAAAATAAATAATCTAATATTTTTTTTGTTAAAATCCACCAGTTGTTCCTAATAATAATTTGATTGCTTGAATATTTTGTGCAGTGGTAAAATAGCAAACTTTAGCACTCAGGGATCAAGTACTGTGCACAGTTTTATCAGAGTGCTGCAACTTTTTATGAACATCCAGAGAATAAATAATTCAATTGTATTTTAATTTGATTTACCTAAATAGGTTAATTCCACTAATTGGTATTCAGTGCATGATTTTAACAAATGCATTTGAAATAGGTGTATTGATTGAGATGTGTTAAGCTTTTGAAGATTATGGTGGCCATTATCAGTAATAGTAGGAACTCTAATTTTCATGCTTAATTAATAGCACTATATCTTATAGATGTAGATCATAAATATAAAAGAATTCAATGATCAGCTACACTTACATAGAACAGTTTTTTTGCATTGGATATCAGATGGTATTATATTGTAGTATCCCTACACCAAGGCAACTTTCTGGCTTTCATCTTCATTCTTGAAAATTAGGCTTTAATGTTGGAATTAATGCTCTTGTGCATCTGACAATCAACTTTTACTTGTTTATATTCTTCACATCAATAGTCTGCAATTTTAAAAAAAAGCTTAAGGTTATGTTTTGAATCTAAGCCAATTTGTTGTAGATCTGACACTAAATCAGTTTCTACATCAGAATTATGCCAATTGTAATTTCCTTTGTATTCTTTAGCCAAGATGGTTAATACCAACAATAAATTCACTTGACTTTTTCATATGCTATTCTTTATGAAAACTTCAAGATTCTGAATCCAAGCCAACTTGCATAGATCTGATTTCAGGTCAGTTTCTTTAACTTTTATAGATCCCAATTTTACCCTTTGCTAGGAAAGTTAATACTGGCTATAATACCATATGATTTTCTTATATACTTATTCATGTTTTCAAGAACTATTTTATTGTTTTTTTTTAAAGAGATATCTTCTATGAGCTTGAGTAATCAATGAACACCAAATAGTATAATATTACAATATCTCCATCCTAGGATAGTTTTTCTGGTTTTTGCATTCATTAAGGACCATTATTCAAAAATGGAACCAATACACTTATGCATCTAATAAATCAACTTTTACTTCTTTATACTATTCAAGCTAATAGTCTGAATTAATAACAAAAAAAAAATTTTGAATGAGTATTGGATCTTCCTACAGGTGTTATGGATTTTAATACAATAATTAATTTTATCTTCTACTATCATTTTCATCACTAATAAAGTCTAAAAAATAAATTACAATTGCTATAATTCATTTAACTTAAATCAAAAAAATATTTACAAAATTTTTTTGTAAGTGATTATTACTGATTGGAGGAAAAATACCCACTTTAAATTTCAATAAATTACATAATATCATGAGAATTATTATTACTAATCAAATGTACTTCTTTGTAGTAGTTTTTTTTTTTATTCTCACATTTCTTCACCAGACATCAGAAGAGAAATTGGCTTACAGAAATAAAAAACTGTTAAGAAAATCAGATTTGCCAATAATTCAACATATAGTTTCTTAACCCAAGACTCAGTTTAAAGCACATCTCTTTTCAGGATGTTTAACTAAGAATCTACAACTGTAAAATAATGGCATAAACATGGATTTGTTATAAGATTCCAAATGAATTTTTATTTTCAGATCCAAAAATAAAAACAGATTTGATATTTCCTGGACATTATTAAGTCTTGTCAATAAATTCAGATTTACATTCTTCTGCTTCATGATTGGAATTTATCATTCATTGACTAGATGTGGATAACACAAACTTTAAATTACCTAGTTCATGTAATTGTTAAATCTATATTGTAATGGCAGAATTGAAGGACTTCATAATGCCACTAGCTGGAATCTCTATGAGTTCCATTATGATATTTTGTTAATAGTTAAGAAATCTAATAAAAAATCCATTTACTAAATAAATAAATTATTATTGCAAATTAAAATTTTTGTCTTTAATGATATAAATAAATAATTGAATGGCTTTATTGCTTGAAAGTTTATAAAAGTTTTAGCATCAAAGGTGACAGAATTAGAATTGACCCAAGGATTTTTCACTCTAGAATTTGACATTCTACCACAGCAAATATTAAAAAAAACATTTAATTATAATGCATGGCTGATAATCAAATTGAATAATATGAATTATATAAATTTCTTCATTAAAAAGTTTTTTAGAATACTGATTAAGTTTCTAGATAAATCATATTGTAGCAAAGATGATAGCTTTTAATAGTCATGAACCATTACTTAAGCCAGAATAATGAGCATCACCTTCTGATGAACCACTATCCTCCTGATTTTAGTTTGACCCTTTTTTATATTTATACTAGACTTTTTATTGGCACAGTGATCTGCTTTACAGTTATATATTTATATTAAATTCTCTGCATAAAGGCAGGTAAATTGACTTCATATTTTAATACTATGATCAGTAGTAATTTACTATTGCTTATTATCATCATTAAAATGTATTAGTAAAGATTGTAAAGGCAAGACCAAATGAAATACTGCTATTTTTATTAGTGATATAAATGATCAATGACAATGTGGAAAGATAAAGTAATTTGTGCATGCAATGGTGGATTTCCACATAGATATAACATGCATACCTTAGTTGCTACATAGATAAAATTCTCAAACAAAACAGATTGTTTTAATTTCTTACATAAGAGGTGGGATTGACAAATCATTATTATACTTATGCTTGTCATTTAACAACAAGGTACATTCTTTATTCTGTTTAAGTTTATGATTTTATTGCCAATCTAAGAGTCACAATATACTCAGCCTTGCTTTTAATAATACAATTTCTGCAAATTCCATTTATAACTTATCACATACATGAATAAATCTGAGATTTAGTGTGTATATTTAACACACACACATATATATAAGAATTTAAGATTTAAAGACAGATGCAATATGCTAATGATTTGTGCTCAACTTATTTATAAGTATAATTGAATTTGATTATTTCTTGTGCATATCTATGTATTCATTTAATTCTTGCTGTACACTGATAATTGATAAGAAACTTTAGCCGAGAGGTCATTGCAGCTGCCTTGCAAGCAAATAATTGTTTGCAGACGGTTGTGGGTTCGCGTCCCGGCCGATGCTATGACATATGAGAAAAAAAAAACTTTTTAAATTGATTCCTAGTTGGTAAAGTAAAGAAAAATATTTAGTTGATTAATTGAATGAGAACTGTCACATGGTTTTTGAACATCACGTAATCTTCCAAACAACAAATCTTATACTTATTACTATTAATTATAAAATAAAATGTATTAGATATAGAAAGTTATATTTGTAAATGTTTGAACATATGAAAATGAAAGACTGAGATTATGATATTTATAGTGTAATATGAAAAAAAGAGGATGAAATTCAAATGAAATAAATTGTTTGTTACAAACGCTAACAATAAAAAAATAATTATATTAAATCTGGAAAAAATAGTCCCAGTATCCAAAAGAAAATAAGAAAAAAAAACTTTTAACTTTTTTGTGTGTTTTTTGGTTAAAAACTATTATAACTACTGGTATTACCACTGAAGGTGTTACAGTTTGTGCTAAAGAGTGAATTTTTGTCTATATGTAGATATTAATTAAGTTATTATTTTCTACATAGTTTGCAGTCACAGAATGATAGACTAGAGTTCATGTTTATGAATTGTGTTTCATCCAGTACTCAATCTTTCCATGAAGTCCTAGGCAAGAAAACATTACATATATTTTTTAGTTTTTAAAGTGTAAATTGAAAATTTTACTTGAGACTTAATGATTTAAAATAAGTTTTTACTTGGTAATATATACATATAAAATTTTGGGGTGAGAAGTTTATTAAATTATGGTCAGAGTCTGGTAATTTTTCCTCTTCAAATACTAAATTTATTTCAATGTTTATAACATTGTAATTTTTATGAGATAATTTCTGTACTTATAATCAGATCTATATTTATATATTTCCAAGATTTTATTTTTATTTTTTTAATCAGGGCTTCTGTTATGTTATCTTCACTATATCATAAACATCCATCAGTACAGAAAGTTAGTCCATCTTCTCTCACTACATGCACATTTTCTGAATAATCTTCACTCATTAGATGAGCAAAAGATGTTAAATACCTGAATCTCCTTGCTCATGTTGATAGCTTGATATTTTCCTGCTACACCATTTTCATGCATTTTTCATTAACCAGTCTTATGCAAGATAGGGAATGGTTTCTATAAACTTTTAACATCTTGTAGAAGAGTAAATGAGCATTATGGCATAGATATATATTTTCAAGATTCTTATGTTGTTGTTTTTTTAATTTTAAAGATTATTTAATTCATTGGAGAAGTATATACTAATAAGAAAGCTTTATGGTGAAAGAATAAAAGAATGGTTAATAAGTAGATGTGCTGCATCACATTATAATGATTGGACCCTTAACAAGTCTAAAAGAAAAAACAAGATATATCATTCTGGAGAATACTCTTTCTATAATAACTAGGCTTTTCAATTGACCTGGATTCAATAATAATAATGATATGTATATTATTGTTTTCATTATATTTCTACTCACTATTGTACATAATTTAAAACTAATTTTAAAAAAAATTAAATTTGTATATAAATTTAAAAAATAAATAAATTAGTGATTAATAAATTATGAAATAAAATAATAATAATTGAGTGATTTACTACTCAGGAGTTAATAGAAATTTGTGCATCAGAATGGACAGAGCTGGGCTGCAATCTATGATAATTGATTCCTGAGTCACTACAACTGCATCAAGTCATGCAGGCAAAAATTAATAGATTACTCAGGATTGATAAGAAATTCTATCATTGAGCTGGGCTGCTTTCCATGGACCTTGAAATTCATATTCTTATCACAGTAACAAAGCATACAGAGCAATAATAATTGAATGGTTTATTGTTCAGAAGCTCATAAGAAATCCGAGTACTAGAAATAACAGAGCTGGGCTTTGATCCGTTGTCCTTGAATCACAGAATCCATATCACTCTATTACTGCTCTAAACTCTGCAGGGGAGGGAATCAAAGATTTATAGCTCAAGATCATCCTAATAAGTTTGAGCACTGGAAATGAGTGGTATAGGTCATAATTCAGGGATTTTGAGTTCCAGCATCAAATACTTTGTCCCTTTGACAAGTCGTGAGAGCAAAAATTCAAAGTTTTTATATCTTTCTAATGGGAATGTTACAATTTTAAAAATCTCATATTTTATTTTTATTCTAAAGTTAAGTGATGCTTTCAGTCTTGTAAAAGATTGATGAAAATCTGCTTTTTTTTCGTCTTTGTTATAGAAAAAACTGGGGGGGGGGGGTGTAATGAAAAGTTTTAAGACTCAACAATATTTTAGCTATCCACATTCCAATGATTTGTCTTTTTTGTCCCTGAAGAGAGATTTATTTCTTTTTAATCATTTTTTTTTTGTATTTATTGCTGAAGAAAGTGAGTTGTTTCTCCCTTTTTCATTCTCTTTACATTTAAAACTAATATTTCATTTGTCAACACTTCAAACCATTAGATTTGAACTAAAATGATAAATAAATGATACTAATGGAAAACGATGCATACTATTATATAACTAATTGTGTATAGATTCTGGAGATATTTTTTTATTGCATATAATTATATTTTTACATATTTATTTTATGATATTTGTGAAGTAATAATAAAAATTATATAGATTGATTTATTGGAAATCCCTAGGCATTTTTAGATTTAGGAATTTTTTGGATTTAATAGTAAATCTTTACTCTCTCATTATAAACTCACACTTCACAAAAATTTAAAGAAACATTAATTTTAATATCTATGGTTTGTAAATATTGAAATATTTATGTATAATTTTATTTTATTAAAAACAATATAACATTTAAAAAATACAGATATATTTATACAGTGAAGCTGCAACTATGCTGTATCAAAGTAATGACTTCAATTATATGCTACCCGTCATTCCCCCAATGTTAGTAAACAAAAAAAAAAAAGTAAAAACATCGAAATTTACAAATGTATTAAATTTTATGAATCTCAATATGGTGCTTTTCTCACTAAATATCATGTTCTTAAATCTCAAACATTAATTTAATTAATTATGTTTTATCCTAGAATGGTGGTGCCATTTTTTTTGTAAATATAATGTTTTCAAACTTCAAACTAATCAAAACCAAACCGCTCTTCAAACTACGCTAGGTGTAAACCACAAACAATTAAGAAACTGAAGAATTGGTTTGTTGAACCAAAGTACATAGACTTTCTCATAAAGCTAAACATCTCTTCTCTACCCACAAACCACTTTTTGGTGTTGAGAAGAGGTTTCTCCAAAATCAGTTCACAGTGTCAACTATGCAACACAGCTGATGAAACAATCCAGCACATCCTCTATAACTGTCCATTCCTCAGTCATCTCAGAGACTTCATTGCAGAGAAAGTAACATTGGATGTTAGAGACACTCTGGTAATCCAGAATGCTATCAAGACTGGAATCTTCTCATCCATATAGTTTTCCATTTTCCTCACCTTCGCAGTCTGGTTAACGAGATGCAAGTTTGTCTTCGGTGATGCAAATTCCTCATCAGCGAGACTCTGATACAATTGGTGAGAAAAACATTTGTGCCAGAGATTAAATTTTGGCACCAGATTGGCTATACAAAGAGATCGGGTACAAGATCAGCCTTCCAAATAAATAGTTTTCCTGAACTTTCCCAACCAGACACTCATGTCTCCAATGTGTGAATCCTGTCAAGACACAGCCACAAAACACCAGTTTCATGTAATCTTTTAGAGTTTATCAATAAATTGTATTTGGAAAAAAAAAAACTAATCAATTTTTTTTTTGCAATCATGTGGGCAAAAATTTTTGTTTGCATTTTTCAAAAAGTTTTATATTGTAAACAGTATGTATCATATTTTTAGTAAAATATTGAATAGAACAATGACCAATAAATAAATAAATGTTAAATGAATAAATGATAATCATTGATTTAATAAGTAAAGATAAGAAGTCGAATTCTGAAGTGGGTCATATATTTCAAAAGAATGAATCTTCAGTCAGAGAAATTATAAAGAGAAAGAAACAAAGTCATGCCATTGTCACTTATACCCCAGAAACAGTTAAAGTTGTAACTAAAATAAGGAATGAGTTTTTTTTTATTAAAATAGAAAAAGCCTTAAATCTGTAACTAAATGATATTAATTGTAAGTATGTTCTGGTTGATAGTCTTGTATTGCATCAGAAAGTTTTATTTTTTAATGAATGTGAACAATTTAATACACATGCAGTGCTGTATCTGTGTTTCTGGATTTATTATTAATAATTACATTTTTTTAAAGTGTTATTTATATTATAATCTTAACTTATAAATGCATACTATACATATAAAAATGCATTATTATATATATGCACAGTATATGTATGCATGTCGAAAACTACCCTACTATCTATTTTTACCACAATAAAAATACTTTTTACATTGTAAACACACATTAGCTATTATACACAATATATGATATGCACAAGTGGTCTTGGAACAAAATATAGTGTATATTGCAGTTTCACTTGTATTAGCACAAAAAAAAAAAATTATAAGCAGTAATTAAAACAATAAATCAAAACAATGCTTTTTAATTTGTTTGGATTATAGAAGTTTTTAAATTAGAAGTGGTTGGATTAATGATAGTGAATTTATATCCGTAAACAGTTTTTTAAAATATTTATTTATTTTTAAAAACATATAGTTATTTCAGTTGACTTGTGATGGATTTTTTAACTTTTACTAATAATAAACATTATATTGTATTGTAATTACTTCATTTGCATATACTAAAATTTTTAAATGCATTGCAATTTTTTAATATTATGCTTGACTCAATTCAGCTTAATCTTGTTATATTTCTTTGACATTAATAATTTTATAGAGAATTAGTTATTTAGTATGTAATGTGGCATTCAAGCAATGGCATGTTGAGCATAATCATTTCATTATAAATAAAAAATAATCATATAGGTTTGTTGCTCAAATTCTCACTGGAAGTTGACAGACTAGAACCATGATCCATGGATCTTGAGTTCTAAATCCACTACTTTATGACTGCTGTAATAACCAAGCAGGATGGCAGTTAGCATTTAGTAGACTAAGCAGAATTTTTTTTTTGTCTGAAAGATGTCCCAATAATCTTTTTCTATAGAATTCACTACACTGTACTTCTAATTTAATGATAGCAAATAAATTTTACTGGAAATGATTCTACTATGATCAGAGGTTTTGAAAAAAGCCTTGAACAAAAGGAAAAAAAATCCAAAATTTGTGGTTTTGGAGATCACATTTGTAAATAGTAATTTGTTGTGTTTATACTTCAGAATAGGCTCTTTCCCATTTTATTGTGCCTATAATTTTTAAAAATAAACATTTATTTAAAGTTACATAAAATTATTTTTCAGATTAACTAGATTTTTAAATAATTTGTGTTTTAAAAAAGAATTATTTTATCTGAAAAATAATGCTTTACACATTAGTATCAAAACCACTTCATAATAGCATAACGTAGTAAAATATTGGTTATTAAAATTAGCATAATGCAAACAACATAGTATGTTTAATAAATAAGCATAAGCCATTCTGCATTTTTATTAGAATTTCAATTAGTATTATTGACCTACAAATTCATAACAGAATCACTAAAAAAAATAATTTGAAAGTTCAGGAATTCATAAGAAATTTGGAGCATTTGAAGTGATAGGGCTGAAATGCAATCCACTGATCTTGATCTCCAGAGTCTATAACTTTACCACTGCATAAGATAGTACAGAACAAATAATTGAATAATTTATTGTTTATAAGTTCATGCATCAAAAATGTCAACACTCAATCATGCTTCATGGAGTTTCAGCACTATATTCTGTCACTGTATCACTGTACCAAACCATGCAAGATTTTATTTCCCAATGTGATAAAACTAGGTTTTGAGCTCTAAAGTTTACCACAACACCAAAACACACTTTATTACTTTTAAATTGCTAGACATTACACCTTTGAATCATTTTTTTTAATGATTAGCTCCTTTGAAAAATGTAAGCAGTAGACTTCTCTATTGTGTGGCTTTGATGCTTTTGGTAATCTCATAAATTTAGCAGTAAATAGGACCAAAATATAAGACTTTTTAAATATCTGCATTAGAAGGAGTCTTTATTCTGTTCTGTAGCTATCTATTGTAAATTTGGGTAATCAATGAACGTTAGATCACAGTGGCCAGGAGTAGTTTCTGACTGTTAGCCTTTATCAATGAGGATTATGTGGTATAGATATTATTAATTGGTTACTCAAATTAACAATGGCTAACAATAAATGAGTTTGAAATAGAATGCATAGAATGAAACTTTTAATGAAGATTGGCAGAAAGAATTCCTTATTGGGTTATCTAGTTTTCCTGAAAAAATGTATTAGAAAATTTCCCAATAATTTGGAATTTTTTTAAATACTATTTTCATAATATTAAAATTAATTTGTATTTTTTTTTATCTACATTCATACGTACAGATTAAATTAATGAAAAGTATATTCACTATACATTTTAAATCAAATATATGTTTTAATTATGCCGATAATAACATCAGGCAAAAACTCTCCATACACTAGTGCCACTCAGTGCAAGCTAGAGTAATCAATGGATGCAAGAAGGTTTATGCATAAAATCCCTATCCTAAGATCTAGATGCAGTGCTCTCAGATCCAAGGTTCCTTATTGATGAAAGTCACAAGTTAGAAACTAGTCTGGGGATATTGGATGAGTAGGCATTAGATAAGGATTTTATGCACAAACCTTCCTGCTTTCACTGATTACTCTGGCTTGCATTGAGTGACTCTACTGTATGGAGAGTTTTTGCCTCTGTTTTAAAAGCTTGAGCAAGCATAAGAAATGGTGATCATGTGAATAATAACATCACTTGATCTCATCATATACTTCTTAACCAAAGGGTAGAAGAGACCTACTGTGGCCTCTAAAATATATAGAAATTGACTTGGTGATCAGTGTAACCATCTGAATGAATTAATATGAATTTGAAACTTTGAGGTTGTTTTATATTTGAAGTTATTGGCTTAAATAGTATAAATGGGGAAAGGTGGCTGCTAGATTCGTAAGTTCATTAGTTGTATTTTGAATAATCTTCACTGATAACTACAAAATCCAGAAAATAATCAGTCTGGGAGATAATAATTTTGTAGCACAATACCATCTGACATTCAGATATAAGTATAGCATGGAATCTTGCTTGGCTGTAATTTTATATTTAAAATTTTCAATCTTTTCTCAAACTTATTTTAATCAATTTAAATTATTTTAAAATATTATGCCTCATGTTTAAAATTGTTAAATGATTATATGAAAAATTACAAAGATTTTTTAAAAGGTATTTTTGATAAAAAACGAAGAAAAAAAACCTTTTTAATTTTAAAATAAATATTTATAAAAGGGGTGAAGAAAACAAAGTAATTATTCGTTTACATCTTTTCTATTGTAAATATTTATTTATGCTTAAAAATAAATCTGATTAGGAATGCAAAACATTTCATATTTTATCGCTAAAGTATTGAAATGAATTGCAATTTGATGGGTATATATTACTTTTATTTAAAAGCATTTTGGGGGATGTAATGTGTGTATGGTTGTTTCTGTGATTCAATAATCAAAAAACATGAATGTGAAAAGGTCTTAGCTAAAACGTAAACATTCTTTACATTGTATATGTACTTTTGTATAAATTTTCTAAAAATATGAAAAAGAAATCATATATCATTAATTAAACATGAAATCAACTTTAGATATAAAAATGACACCATAGTTAAAGTTGTAAACAGATACAATCTGAAAACATTATAAAGTCAAAGAACAGAATGAAAAAGTGGATTACATTTTAAATATGTCAAAGACAAAAATTATGATGATAGTGAGCATTGCTAACTTTAAAATTAAAAATGAAGAAAGTCTTCATCAGTTTTGCCTGCCTGTAATCCACCAACCACAAAGGGTCCAGCAGTTAGAATTAAAATAAAAAAACCAGATAAAGATCTTTAGATGCAGGGACATCTCTAAAAAAACAAAGTTCAGAATTATTTATGATATTTTTGGAAGTGAAAGTGGACATCTATAAATATAATTGATTTTTATTTGTGATGCTGGTGAAAAATTTTGGGAATCCATGAATGTCAAGAATAATGAACAAGTAACTACTTTATCAGATTATTCCTGACTTGTATTAATTTGACTTTGTAGAAATGAGATGGAAGGACTTTATCATAGTAATTAAGCAGCTTAAAAAAGATACATAATATGTTATTTAATAGAAATGCCTTTGTATGATTATCAGAAAGGATAAACACTCAATTACATATACTAATATAAACAAATAAAGTAGATTTTTCAATACAGCACACAGCTCCAACTTTTCTAACATGATTCTGAACATTATGGCCAATGACTTCAAGTTTCCTTACTTTAAATTATTCAAATAATAGTGGGAAAAAAGTTTATAAGATAAAGATGCTTTAAAAAATTGATTTTGCCTGTACTATAAAACATTGCCACATGTATGTGTACATTTATATTGGGTATAACCAAGTACAACATGAGACTCCCTTGCATCAGAAAATAGGGACCTCTATTTTTATTCACAGTCAATTATGTATACATTGATTTAATCAGTGGATATGATGACAACTCCATGACTACTTATAGGTAATTACTTTTTATTCAGAAGGAAAATTAATTATCTCAAAACTAATTATAGATTCTGTTGGCATTACCGTGTAGCATTTCTTGACCATTAAGAGAGAGATTTCATTGTTCAGTTGCTGATAATTCTTTAGAATGTCTTCTGTTTAATATTTGGGAGTCCCAATGGCACTTTTCTGATAATTAAGACAATCAATTTTATTACTAAGCAGTCTTTTTTTTTTTATCTTCAGATTTTTCCAGAATTTATATTTTTCAATAAAAATGAGAAAACTCTATACTTTGATTGAAGAATTAATCTGATTTGATTCAAAGATCCACTTGAATGTGCCTTTTCATAAAATTTTTCTCATGCTGACATTATGCATCAATAACTTTATGGAGTTACATAAAAAATGTAACATAATATTCTGATTTTGTTCACAGTGACAACTTCTTATAATGCCCTGTGTAGTTTAGAACAGAGATAGAATGGCAGACTCTAGACCTCAAAGTCGATGAAATTTGGCTATGCTCCAGCATTCTGATACTCAAAATTTTTATGAATTCCCAAGCAACCACTATTTGATTTTTGTTATAACTGAAAGTTAAAAGTGTTTATATATAAATGAGATTTTATGAAAGAATATTCACCTTAAGGAATGCCTGATTTGCAGTTTATTTTCAATAACATGTTGTAGATTTAATTTCTAATGACAATCTATTTAGTATTAGTAAAAATAATCAAATGGCTTTATTGCTTGGATATTCAAAAGAAGTTTGAATAATGAAAGTGACATGGCTGTGATAAGACCCATGTACCATGAGCTCCAAAGTCTGCCATTCTAATAGTGAACCAAACCATGCAAAACTTTTAATTCTCTAGAACGTGTTTTTTTTTTTTTTATGGTTTAACTCAGTGGTAGAAAGTTGAACTTTTATGCTAAAGATTATTGAATGAATTCTCAGCTAAGAAAATGAAATAAAAAATCTTGGCTGAAGAAATTGAATCAAAATGTAATGCTTTTGTATTTTGGTGGATTAATGTCACATAACATTTTTAGCAACTAACCATATGATTAAGTAGGTTAATGCATGATGATTGTAACTGACATCTCTTCAAAAAATTATTTAACCATATGATTATGCATTCTTTAAGACAGAATGTGCTGCTGATATACATATTAACATAAATATATAGATTTAAGATAGTAACTCAAGTTCATTTAATAAATTGTAGTTGTTAAATCCAAATTATCTTTCTTAGGAGGGAGTGGTACAAAAGTATTATACAGAAACTATAACAAAAATAAAGTATCTTTAAACAATTCATTGCAGAATAAAATCTTATCCAACATCTTCCTATAGTAGAAATGTGAAGGAGAAGCCAACACTTTTCAGGCTAGTTAACTACTTTTTGGTGAGAGTTTATGGATGTTCTTTCTTATTTTACTATTTAAAATAAGTAAGAAAAGCTATAAACTTTTACAATTGGCTATGGTTTACTACCTGGGAAAAAAGCTTAATCTTGGTCTAGAAATCCTTTGCTACCTGCTAAAAATATTATATACATTGGTCATTTAATTTCATCAATTGACTATAATTTGGCTATTTGGAAGTTATCTGTTAAAAATATCCCTAGTTTCATTTGAGTTCAAATTCTAGGGTGAGAGGTATAGATGTGCTATCATTGTGCCATGAAGCTCTTACAAATAATCTATATATATATCGGAGACTAATAATTTTCGCCAACTGGCTATGATTTGTCTTCCTGGAAGGTACCTACTAAAAATTTTAAACTCTACCTAGATTCAAACTTTAAACTATGTGTAGATTTTCTATCTACTATGCCATATAGCCCTTCCATATATGTATACCAATGATCAACTTTCACCAACTGTCTATGGTTTGGCTATCTGAAAGTTACTGGGTAAAAAAATTTTAATTTCATCTGGATTCAAACTCTTGGTCATGGACAAGAAGTTAACTATTGCACTATGAAGATCTTTCATATATACTGCACATATCAGTAATTAACTTTCACCAAGGTCATTTTAAAATATTAGTCATTTTAGTTATTTTTAAATTAAAAAGCACAATCTCTAAAGGCATAGTGTGTGATGATACTTCAGATTGTGAAAAATAAATATTTAATATGAAAGTTGATTACAAAAGTATACATTTATTTGATCATCATCATCATTATCAACCATTATCAATCCACTGCAGGATGAAGGTCTCTCCAAGTTTAATCCATCTTCTCCGATCTTTAGCTTCTCTTCTCCACATCACCCCTACACATTTTCTTATTTCATCCATCCATCTTACATGTGGTCTCCTTCTGGGTCTTTTACAATATCTTGGAATCCAGTTTAAAATTTCAATTGTCCATCTATTATCATCTCTTCTAGCAATATGTCCAGCCCAACTCCACTTCAATCTTTTAATTTTTTCAATGAGGTCAGTAACACCTGTTTGTTCTCTTACCCATACATTGCGTTTTCGATCTCTTCTTGTTACTCCCAACATACATCTCTCCATACTTCTTTGAGTGGTCTGAAGTCTCTGTATTGATCTTCTATTAAGTGTCCAAGTCTCAGATCCATAAGTAAGAACTGGTAAAACACATTTGTTAAAAAACTTTCTTTTCAAACACATAGGCATATTTCCTTTTAATATCAAGTTATTTCTACCAAAAGCACTCCAACCAAGTTTAATTATATGATTAATTTCCTCTATTATGTTTCCATCTGTATTAATAATCTGACCAAGGTATTTGTAACTCTTAACTTCTTCTAATTCATCATAATCAATCTTTATTTTCATATTTTGAGCAAATCGATTAAACATTACTTTAGTCTTTTTAACATTTATCTTTAGTCCTACTTTCCTACTTTCATCTGATAACTCCTGCAACAGTTCCTGCAGCTCAGAAGCATTATTTGCAAAAACAACTACATCATCTGTGAAATCTAAATGACTTAAATAATCTCCATTTACTTTCACTCCTTTAGTTTCCCATTTTAATCCACAAAATACTTCTTGCAGCACTGCTGTAAAAAGTTTTGGAGATATGGAGTCACCTTGTCTTACACCTTTCTCAATGTTGACTTTCCCAGTATCATTATGTA
This sequence comes from Epiperipatus broadwayi, assembly GCA_028023455.1. Lineage (NCBI taxonomy): Eukaryota > Metazoa > Onychophora > Udeonychophora > Euonychophora > Peripatidae > Epiperipatus > Epiperipatus broadwayi. The sequence continues at coordinate 1,488,834 of JAQFVV010012497.1, forward strand.
ATCTAATTGTTGCTGTTGCATTTTTATAAATATTCTTTAAAATATGACAATATCCTGGATCTATACCTTGATGATCCAATGCTTTAATCACTGAAGAAATGTTTATAGAATCAAATGCCTTTTCATAATCTACAAATCCAAAACATAATGACAACTCATATTCATTTGTCCTTTCTATAACTTCTCTCAATACTTGAATATGATCTACTGTACTAAAACCACTTTTAAATCCAGCTTGTTCTCTTGGTTGGTGAAAATCCAAGATTCTCTGTATACAAACCTTTTAATGCAGTGGTAAAATAGGGAATCAGGTGCTCGAGATCCACGGTTTGTACCCCTGCTGTATCATTTCCTGTGATCAAATTTCATGAATTTCATTTGTTTATTTTTTATATTTGAATATAAAAACTAATGATAATAAAATAACACATTTTGTTTGGTAGAAAAATAATAAAAAATAAATTCTTCAAAAAGATTATCAATTACTAGTATATATGCATGTCAAGGTCTCTGCTCAAACAATGTTTGATCATCAATAGTTTATTTGTCACGCAATTGTTTGTCAAACACCAATAAAAAATAGTTACAAATTAAAAGTATAGGGCAACGAAATTGTGTTATTGCATGATCGTCCCCATAATGCAAACCATTAAGGAAATGGACTGAGTATTATAGCTTTATTATAATTTGATTTACAAATATCAAAGTTTTTGCATTCACAACTTAAAACACCACCCATTTTAGATAAATACATTAATAATTATTACTAATCATTTATTAGGCTAAAGATTATCATATTCTCTGGCCAGATATAAAATTTAATTAAAGATTAATGTATTTGCTTTTTAATCAGACATGCTATATGAAATTTGGACTTTGTCTCATTTGATTACCATATATTTGATTTATTTAAATAACCATTAAGAGATTGATGATTTGTCATGAACCAAAAAAAAGTGAAAGAAAAAATGCATTAACGGCTCATCTCACTTAGCTAAACATTTTTCCTGATAACATAAAGAAGTGCATTGAAACGTAAAAGAACTATTGAAAAATGAAGTTTCAATAAGATCTCGAATACTAACTGCAACAAAAATTTAAAATATATTATAATTATTAATTCAACTTAATGCATGTATGTAGATATTTATATACAACCAATAAAGGGATTGATCAGATTAATTCAAGAAATCATCTAAATGAGGATAGAGAAAATTAAAGGAAAGGTCAGCCTTGGATTGCCAAGCAGATATATATATATAAATGTATTTGCGGTTTATTAAAATTAAATACGAAGAATATAAATTTAATGTAATATGTAAATATATAGACGATTAGAAAAAATAATTTTGAAGTTAGAAATGTTGGAAAGAGTATGTGTGTGTGATAGATTGCTAAGAGAATATTAAGAAAGAATTGATCAGTCATAAATATATAAGAAATAGGTATAAAGTATTTGAATTCTCTCTTATAAAAAGTGAACGTGGAAAAGTATATTTAGTATATATATGCTCAACTAGTCGATATTCCATTTTCAGCCCTCCCCTTCCGTTTTTTTTTATTATTATGAGATTTTCAGTATTGAGAATCTTTGACAGAGATTATAGTAGGAATCGAAATTTTTTATAGAGTCTGTTGGATATAAAAATAAATTGCCTTATTAGCCCGGCCATAATTTTGTTTCTAATTATATAGATACATGTACATTAGAAGTGTTTCCCTCCTTATGTAATCATTTAATTTTCATTAGCCTTTATTTTTTATAATTTGACTTTATAGTATTCAACTAAAAAAAAAAACACTAGCAAATTGTTTTCATCTGCATTTCTCTTCAACTTATAAATTTCTTACCTTGTTTTTCTTTTCTAATATATGACACACTTTAAATGATAAATGGTGTCATGAAAAATACATTCTAAGATTGCATTCTCGTAAATTTTCACATGCTGGTACTTGCCATTTTTCTTTTAAAGAGTGAGAAATAAAATGAGCTCAGTGAATTGCATCCATTGAAAGTAATTCATTTAAACAGAAATCAGGACGCATCTGGTACACCAGATAACAGCTAATCAATAATAGAGATATTTCCCTTCTACAAGAACAGCACTGTAGTTGCAAACTTCTATTTCTATTAGTTTTATAAAGATAAGATTTGGGGAAGAAAAAATATTTAAAGCTTGTTAAATTAATGATCATTAACTTTTACTGATTGATCGGAAATATCCCAGAATTTTAAGATATTTTTTGTAAAAAAAAAACTACTTAAAGTTTAGTTTGTAATCCATTCAATCTATAAAATTCTAAGTTTATCATAATTTCTTTTTAAAAATACATTTTAAAAAAAAATCTGAATATTTTTAGCAAAATATTTATAATATTGTCAGAGTTTTTTTTAAAAAAATAAGTTTATTTTGTCAAGCGTTGGTGGTAGTGGTCAGCACAGCTGCCTTATAAGCAGTTGTCCCGGGTTTGCGGGTTCGTTTCCCGGTCGATGCTTTGACACATGAAAGAAAAAAAAAAGTTTCTTTTATTCAAGCACTTCAATATAAACGATATATGTGTAGAAAGGGAAAAATTATATTAAAAAAGTTTTTGTGTTAATAATGTTCTAGAATATACAATAGTTCCTTTCCCCCATATTCTCAGATTTATCATCCATAGTTTCAACAACCCATCGTTTAAGCAAATTTTAAATAAAATGATTAGAAATTCACAAATTTGAATTAATAACTTTCTTGTATATGCCTAGTTTTATGAGCATTGTTATGAATTACCTGTTAATCAAATACTTCCTCTTCCGTTCAAGTGCCCATTCATCTTGCACATGATCAACCGTTTTCATATCTTATACATTTGGCATGCACTCAGTTAGACATGCAGTTGCTCTTTTTTCTGTCAATTTATTATGCTGTCTTTTCCATAAATGCTAAATTACGTTTATTTGTTATTTTTTTTGATATCTTGATATGTGCATTTTAAAAATTAATTGTATTGTAGATGTGTTTATGTTAAACATATATATTATAAGGGATTGGTTATTATCAGTACTCAAGAAGATAAGATAACATTCTGTAATATGTTTATTTATTTAGTATTTATCTCTATGTAATACCCAAATATTAAAAATAAAATAATAATCATATGATCATTTGTTTGGCTCATAAGGGGTGTTTACAAGCACCAAAATAATAGTTTCATTTAATGCTGTAAATTTTTTTTATATTTTTTATGTTGGAGAATTGATCCAGAAATATTTCATTCTTACAGTCCACTACATTAATCTTGCAGTACAATATAAAATGATTGAGAGTTTTCATGCAGAAGGTAGATTCACTCGTGGTTGCATTAAATCAATAAATTCTGCCATTATTGCATAAATTGGACAATTATTCATTCTAATGCAAATAGTAATAATGTTTAAATTTTCCTTTACCCATTCAATATATAACAGTAATAATAGTAAAGGAAGAAAATTATAATAATGATGATCATGTAATATGCTTGGTTTATATGCTTATTATTTCAGAGTTGTTAACTGGAATATTTGTTGAAGTTTCTTCTAAAGTGTCAAATCTTGTGCTTGACAATATAATCTTTATGAGTAGTTCATAGAGTTTATCTTGCAGTAATGATAGAGTTTGAACATTATTTAAATCTAAGTTTAAAGACAAAGGGGGTTTTTGTTCCATATTATTTTCAAAATCCACAGAATGTTTTTTCTTTCTTTCAAATATGAATCAACTTTTTGGAAATTAGGTCATATGGAGTTCAGTTTTAGTTTTAAATTACTAGGCTCTAAGAGATAATCCAAAATTTTAAATAATACATGACAGTAGTAAATTATAAGTGGTTTTGCATATATATAATGTTTTTTAATAATAAAACTTAAATGTATATGTCTTTATAATAATTCACAATTTAGATTTACTAGAGTTATTAACTTGCAAATAACATTTTATATCAATATTAATCTACCATTCAGATAAAAAAAAAAGTGACTACTTTTATCTATTATCATGCTATTATATGGACAGTAAATTATTCATTGATTCTCAAAGGTAGGAAGCTTTACATTGACAATGATTTTCAATAAGTCTAGACTATGCTGAATTACTGCTACTAAATATGTAATATTTATGTAGTAATAGACACCTAAATGTATATACCAGAATAATTTGTCAAACTTATGAAAGTTATATTATATATAGGGGTTTGAACTCAGACTTTCACACAACCCTCAACCATCCATGCTATCTCATACCGCTGATATTAATAAAAATAAACTTACAAATAATACCCACTCTCATATCAATGTTAACTACCAGACAGTTAAAAAATAAAACATTTTTATCTAACTATCATACTGTTATATAGTTAATAAATCAATCATTTTCCTCAAATGGATGAAAGCTTATATATTAACAGCGATTTTTTTTTTAAAGTTTTAATCAAATCAATTCATAATTTTAAATTATTACATATTACTTGCACTTTTTTTTTATTTTAAAAAAAATCAATTATCTTTCCCCAAGAGAATCTGAAATGATAAACCTGCTTTTCATTTGATCCACTAACAGACATACATGAGTAACTTCTTTCAAATAATATAAAATCTATTACAAGTGATTTATTATTTTTGTGTTATTTCTATTGAAACTATTAGTAATAAATGTAATCATGTTGAGAATTCAAATAAATGGTTTAAAACTACCAGTTTTGAGATACTTCATTCTAATCTCATCAAATTTAAGACTTCTATTCTTTCTTGTATGTTTGTATATGAGATATATTAACATAAAATAGTTCATTGCTAATAAAATGCCTCTTCAGATCTCTCCATAAACGGATAATGAAGAGAGAACAAGTCTAATAAATATTTCTGCTTTTTCTTTTTGTTTTACCTTTTATCTAGTAATAACTACATATCCATTTACTGACTAATAATTGGTTGGTTATCTAGCTTAACAGTGATCCAAAATCCTAAGAATACTTGGAAAGTATTACTTTTAAAAATTCCAAGTTTTATCTGAATTCAAATCCAGAATTTCCAGCATGTTTATTTTTAACTTAAAATATTTTTTTAAAAAGCAACATTAGTTCTTATATGAGCTCAAACTTTTAGCCTTCTGTTACATATTTATATACCAAAAAACTTTACAATGCTAATAACATGTTACTTATACAATTATTGTTTCTACAAGATATATAGCATTGGACAAAAAAACATGGAACATTATGTCTTGATAATATACCTTGACCCTAAGAAGGATAGGATACAAATAAAAACATAACTTTTTTATATATAAACTGATAATATTCAATATTATTTACTAAATGCAGAGATCACATAAACGAGAAAGGATTTCTACCTTTAATATATATTCTGTACTGATCTTATAATAGCTCAACAATGCCATGTTGAGTACTGAGGATACTCTCAAAATCAGGCATAAGATAGAGACTTTTTTAAAGATAAGTCATTAAACTACATTCTAATTATAGAGTCCAATCTAAAGCATCTCAGTTTAGTAAATAATATTTCTAATAATTTGTAATATTAACTTATAGTAAATTGGAAAAATTTCACGAATGTTAATATATGAAAGAAAATAATGGATGTAAAAGTGAATAAAGAAATATCTTCACACTCTCAAACTGAGATGCTTTAGATTGGCCTATATAATTAGAATGTATGTTTAAAGATAAGAGCAATTCTCATTTTTAAAAAGTCTCTATTTTATGTTTGAGTTTGAGATTATCCTCAGCACTCAACATGATAATATTGAGCTATTATAAGATCAATATAGTGCATATATTAAAAGTGGAAATCCTTTCTTTTTTATTGCATATGATCTTTATGCTTAGTAAATAATATTGAATATTACATATGTAATAGTTCGTATTCCCTTAGGGAATGAAAATGAACACACTTAACTATGATCAGACCTGGTCTTCATGTAGGATGCCATGAATGATGTGATAAAAATCTAATCCATGATTGTATCTATTTCAGATGTGATAATTTAATGTTTAAACATTCAGTACAGATACAACTTAGACCAATGCATCCAATCTTCATCTCTCTTTATTATTGCATTATGCTCAGTATTCAAACTCAGGGTTAATTTTACACTTAACTCTCTTCAGGGATGATTTGATATCCCATAACAATAATAATACTTTTATATAAGTTTGATACATTCTCAAAATTCCTTCCAATCAAGTTCTCATGATGTTAAGTCAGGATGATATGTATATGTGGATATATGTATTCCAATTTTGTGGATATATGTATTCCAATTTTATTTTATTATGAAAATAAATTAATTTAAATAAATCAGAGACCTCCTTAAATTTAAAATAAATTTAGCAATATTTATTAATTGAAAACAATTTAAATTTATCTTTACATAACAAAAATTTTGATTATGAGTGTTTTACATACATTTCTAACACATTAGTATATACATTTTAAAATTATACCTCCCCATATCCCATAGTAGATATGTATCATAACACGAACAATATTTGATAGGTTGTAAAAATAAATAAAATTATATAATTCCAAAGATTATGATAACTCTAGCTAACTAAACTTAAATTAAACAAAATAAATATAATAGACAGGGTATGAGCACAGACTTTCACATATCCCACCACTCTCCACACTATCTCATAACACTGACACACCTGAACACGCATATGTCAAAAAGATAAATAATCACCAATATACGTATTTCATGCTAAACCAGCAATCATCAGTTGGTCCAGATTACCATCTCTACACATATATGCTACAAGTGCTCAGCTATATATTAAGACAGCAAATCCTCCTACTTTAATGGACATGGCTTCAATCTACTCCACACTCCAACTCTTCAACTGTCCATCCAATTGAAAATCTGATGATGGAATGCTCAAAGGCCACCCTGAGGCCAAGATTATTGTCACACCCATTGTAATATCCAATCCTTTTGAGGAAATTACATTTTCATTAAGATCTCCCATTTATGTATGGTCCCTATCATTGAAAGAAAAGACCTTTCATCCAAGAATATGCCTAATGCCATTTTTACTTGTTAATTTTTTTCATTCTGCAGAAAGGAAGTTGCATGATCAATAAGAATGACTTTTAGATACTATTGATCTGCAAATTATAAGTTGAACTCTTGAAATCAGCTTTCCTAATAGACTAGACTGTAATTAGTTTTGAAAAGGCATCATATGCTGCTAGTGAATGGAAATTAATATTATATAAAAGAGATTAGTTCATAAAAAAACTGACATCATTGATCACGGAAAATTTATTTCTCATATATGTCAATTCCATTTATATTTTATTATTCACTTCAACAAAATTTTATTCTAGCTTGATTTACAGAGGAGGAATATATATTTTCTCTTGGAAATTCACAACACTTCTTTTCTAGAACAAATGAAATGTTTTTTTTAACAAAATGGCTTTTCCTCTACCTACTGATATACAGTGCTTAGAGTAAATTTGTTATAACCCTTAGATTTTTTAATTCTGATACTTAACTTTTTAAAAATAAGTTCAATATTGTTTTGTGATTTCTTAATATTTACACCTCAGAGAAGATTTATTTTCACTATAAAGAATAGTTAATTTAGCTTTGAAAAGGCATTGTACAACCCATTCTCATACACAATGAATTCATGACTCAGAGCCTTGTGAATAACTTCCTTACAAAATTCAAAGTTATTTTTTTGAGAGAAGTATTCTTTGAATTTACTATATTGTAATAAAATTCAATTCTTTAATTTTGAGATTAGGAGTTTAGTTGCCTTCTTAGATAAATTCCTATCATAAACGAGTTCGTTCAGATATCTTTCTAATTGGAAATGTTTGAGAAGGACAAATAGGAATGATAGATTTGATTTTGATGTTCTTCCTTTATGATATATTCCAGCTTTATTTAACTCTTCATCACTTTACATGTCTTGGAAAATTTGTTATCAGAAGTACAGCATTATATGAATTGGTTTTATTAGAGATAGTAGATTAGGGTTGTATTTATATATTGGACTATTTCCATCATCTAATATAAGTATTGAATGTTTTTTTAAAAAAATTAACTTTATTTAAATATTCCAAATACATTCAAATACTGATAGTAATAGCATACACCTATGTATTATTACTGACATTTGAATGTTCATGGAATATTTAAATAAAGTTAAATTTTTCTAAAAACCTTCAATACTTATATTAGATGATGGAAATATTCAATACATAGAACTAAAATACCATCATGAAGCAGAAATAGTAATCTGTTATGTTATTTTCTCTAAATCTTGAATAGTAAATAGGATATGATACAGACCATTTAAACTTTATGTAAATAATTGTGAATGTATCACACAACAAGCGTGAGGGAATCACTTTATCTCATATACTTCATATTTTGGTCTGGAGCACAGCAATAAAGTGGGGAAATGGCAAATATCATCACCCCATTTGAATAATCAAAAACAATGATAAATATAAATGAATAAATATAAAAGGGGCACAAGATAATCAGCATAGAATAAAATAATTATGTCAATTATAGGCTACAACAATTATATCACCAGCATTACACAAGAATAATCAACAGTGATCTTTTAAAAGAAATTCTATATCAAAACGATAACTAATTATTTAGCCAATGCAAAACTGAGGGCATGATATACAAATAATTACCTGCAGGCATATACACTTAATTGTTAAAATATTGTAATAAAAAATTATGGAATCCTGATACATTCTGATTGTCATCAATGCTCTGGCCATGTGGTACCATGAATGTATTGACCAACTATCAACTAATTTCTAATCTATTAAAAAATAAAATGCAGTGAATGGACTTTAAAGGTGATCTTTGCACTACTCAGAGAGTGATCTGAATGATCAAACATGAATCTAAACCCCACATATAAATGAATTAACTATTATTGCTCTAGAGCTAGCTCAGAATCAAAGGACTCTAGTGACTGTGACAATGAGTAAGAGAATATATATACTTAATCTACTTTAATTTAAATAGTCTTAGTGAGATAATGAAATTAAATCACCCACAGTACCAATTCATAGAACAGAAAGCTGGAGGAATAATATATTAAGACTCCTATTTTTAAACAATTATTTAATGAAGTTAATAAATAATTAAGAAAATTGAGAAAAGATGTAATAATATGATAATTCCAAATCTAATACATTTTATCAAATATATATGTATGTAATTTCACATAGCAAAACCAGATACTTTCTGCCCTTTTTAAATAATCAAATCTGGAAAATAGCATTTCACTTTAAGTGATAAGAAAATTTTAAATTAGCTTAGGCCCTCTTTTCCTTTTTTACATTATGGAGGTAAAATAAAATAAAAGTATGTTTCAACAAAAAAAAAAACTTAAATAAAAAATTTTCTTTACTAATAATTATTATAGATGTTAAAAAAATATTTAGAAATGAAGTTATATAAATAAAAATATGCACATAAACTATACCTTATTTGGTTGGTTTCACTTTTTTAGTCCTTTTGTAGTTATCTTTCTTGTAAGCTCAAATTGTTGAGTTTAAAGAATCCTCTTTTTTCTAGAAGTTCTATTAACCTTTTCTTTTATAGGTTAAGTTTCCATTATGATAATTTTTCATCAACACAGTTTTCAAGGGTAATGTACACATTTAATTTTATCTATTTTACAATATAATAAGTTGCATTTCAGGCTAGCATGGATTGAGACAACTATAACTTTTGAATAGAAACAAGCCTTGTTGAAGATTTCTTTAGAAATATTGTATAATTTACAGTGAAATGGATATATAGTGAAGCTTAGTGATGCTCAACTTCTAGCTAACATTTAGTGCATGGGTTTTTTCAAATCCATATTAAGAAATATTTTTTAAAACTAATAATGAGATTAGGCTTACTTTAGGCTAAAAAAATAATTTCTCATTGATTTCTTCACAGCTGGGATCTACTGCTCTTTTTCTTTCAAAAGCTGAATCAAGAATGTCTATTATTCACAAGACACTGAGGTTTACTGTTTAATTTACACCTTAATTTTTTGGAATACTCATCTTCTATCCAATCACATTATTTTAGACATGACAGCATTAAACCCTGATAAATGTGTATTTTTACAAAGAGTTATTTCTCTTCTTTGTTTTATTTTAATAAAAAAATCTAATCATAATTATCAAAATTCTCTAATTATTTTTCCTTTTTTTTTCATAACTACCCCCAAAAAGTATAATCCTTTAATTACCCTTTCATTTAAATCACATTGTCTTTTGTTTTAGACAGATGAAAAGAAAAGAAAAAATAACTTTAATTAAAACACTATTTCTTAACAAAAATATTAAAACCATATTTTTTTTTCTTTAAAAAATTTGACAAACAGTACATAAAATTTTACTTATTTATCTCATTATTTTTTAAAAAGTTAAAACTGATCAATAAATTACTGAAGAGAGGGAACAAAAAAAATATTTGTCCTATTACTTTTAAAAAAAAATTAAAACTAGTAGATAAACGAATTACTCAGAAGAGGGGGAAATTATCTTATTTTTTATACTTTTTCTCTCTCTTTTACAACTAATCTTAAACTATTAATATTCAGATTCTTATTATTTACAATATGTTTGGAATCTCCATATTATTATTTAAGAAATGAAAATCTTTAAATAAGTTAATACCTGTTATTATAGCAAAATAAATATTCCCATTTCCCCATTCTAATTTTATTTATTTCAATACATTTATAATATTTGACATGTCCAGAGTTGGCTTCTGTCTACAATATTACAATATCTTGATTAAAGTTTATAGATTTGTTTTTTTTTTTTACTAATGGTGTAAAATTTTCTAGGTTTTAAAAATTATTTCATCAGATACTTAGGGAAAAGGAAATGGGATAATTATGATAGTTTTCTGGCATGTCAAAGCATTAAATTAATACTATTGGAAAATTAATAAAAATATTGATTGAGAAAAGAGAAATCATACTAGATGATTACACTGATATTTACTGGATGAATTTGGACTGTTCTTTATACAAAAGGATAGTCTTATATCTGAACATGTATAAATATGTTTTATCCTGAATCGACTCCTGCTTTGATTAAATTTATCTTGTCAGCATTATCAGATTTTTCTTCCAGAAATGAATGAACTTACAATTTTTCAGAATTTTTTAAAATTTAATATTAATATAATACTATTTTATTGCACAACAGCAGCAACAACTATAACTATAATAATAATAATAATAATAATAATAATAATAATAATAATAATAATAATAATAATAACAACAACAACAACAGCAGGTTTATTGTTATGGATTTTATAAAAAGTTTAAGTATTGGAATTATCAGTTAGATTGCAATCCATGGATCTTGAGCCATTGCATGAACCACACAAAACTTTTTATCTCATGATCATTCTAAATGACAAAAATATAAATATAGTGTCATGAGAAAATTAAATTTGATTGAAAAACCCTGAATTTATCTTTGATTTAGTAGCAAAAAGTATATATGGAATATTTATCAAAATCGTTTGGACAAATTACTGTTGACACATATTTCTTTTATAGTTATTTTTTATTGGATTAATAAATGAAAAGTGTTTTATGCTATTTGAGTTAGATAGCTGGATTGGAAGACAAGGATGTCTGAAAATTTCAGATTTTCTACTCAATAGTAATACATTAGATAAAGTGCTAGGCTTATCCTAGTATTTTTAATCTAATGCTTGAATATCCTGGCACCTCACTGATGATGCCAGAAGCAAAAACCGGTCTGGGGTTGAAGATATTTTCAAAGCTTGTTAAGAGCTTATTTTTCAAGCTCTATATATAACATTTGTAAATACAAACTTTATTAAATTAAGTTGTGTGACATCTGACTTGATTTTTTATCATACAATTTATTGTGAAAGTGCCAAATTTACTGCACTATATTCATGTGATTAAAGTATACATGGTAAAATTAAAATTATAAATATATAATTTAGATTAGTACAGAATTTGATCATTGTTCACACTACTGACCATGTTTCTGAATTAAATGAGATAATGAAATTTTATATTTGTGCAACCACAACTTTAATTAAGCGCATGTGTAGAATTCTAACTCTAATCTTTATTTTTCTCTCTTTCTTTGTTCTTTTTATTTTTTGCTTTTCTTTGTTTGTTTTGCTTTTTTCATCTTCTGGAGTTAGAATCTCCACACTCATTTAGAAATGATGCTAATACTGTATTATAATATTTTATAAATAAGAATAATAATAGTTATGATTTCCAATAATATGAAAATTGTTTTATTAATCTTTCAAAAAATACTAATGCCTTCTTAGTAAAATTAGACTGAAATAATTTTTGTGCAATTAAATAAAATTGATTCAGTAATTTTGGTTTTTAGGCACTATTTTTAAGTATATTTATGGTATCAAATTAAAATGTATCACTTCATTTTTAAAAATAGATTATTCTTTTATTAGTAAAAGTATTATTATTATTATTAATAAAATAATTTAAGAAACACTTTTTTTATTTATAAAGATATTCAGATTTGTTTTATAAATAAATTATACTATTTTTATGTTTTCAAATAACGTATTATTTAAATTTTTTATTGCTTTGCTTTCATTTAAGCCATTTGCTGTAATAGTTAATAAAATTTCTCATTGTTTGTATTGGTCACAATTATTGAAAATATTTGTTTTTCAATCATGGTTTATTCACTAAAGATATTATTTTCATGACTCTTTTGTAAATAAATTATATTATTTTCACGCTTTCAAACATATTAGATTATTTTTATATTTTTCTTTTACAAAAACAATGAAAATTATCGATTAATTTATTTTTGTGCACCTTGGTATGTGAATGATGGTTCCACCAAATAGACAGTATGAATATACAAATAACAGCAAAAATTGGTTAATCAAAATTCCTTGTTTTTTGAATTTATCATAATTTAAAAGCTTTGTTAATAAACAAAATGTTTTTATTATTAAAATAATAAAAGAATTATTTAAGAAGCCATTTATATGAAAAAATGGAACAAAAAGTGCTATTACTTTTGAATATTTTGAATTAATAATTTCTGTTACATAATGTAAAGACTTTTAAAAGTCCACTGCAGGACACAGGCTTATCCAGTGGCCTTCCATAGAAGGATAGTAAAGACAAAGATATTAATCACTAGGTTTGCCAATTGTAGCACAATATGTGTTTAAACAGTTTTCCTTATTTATTTTACTCTCTCTAAGAATATCTAAATATTTATTGATCAATATTGATTAGTTAGCTTGATTGGTTATGGTCCAACTGTCTAAAAACAAATTTATAAGCTTTCCAAATTTTTATTGACCAACATTCAACCATCTATTATAAGATCATTCATTGTTATATATATCAATAATATTTTGAAAATATTTATTGATATCACATAACATTGTTTAGCAGCATTGTTTATACTTTTCTAAAATGTTTGTTCTTATACAAAGTTGATGCTGTACCTGAATAGAATATATTAAAAGGGCTGCATGTGATCGTGGTGTTTATTGAAAATTTGTGATGATGGCATATTGCTTATAGGTTATCTTTTGGCTATTTCCATAATCTAATATAATTGTTGAATGTTTTTAGAAAATTCACATTTTATTTAAATTTTTCAAATACATTCAACTGTTATAATAGTTCACAAGTTAATATATAACACATTGTTTCAAGTGATATTATTTTCATCTCATTTTCAGGTATTGCTGACCTAACTAATAACTAATAACAGTACCAGAAGGAGAATCAAACCTGAGATTTTTAGTTTTGTGAATACTGAATTTAAGGTCATTCTCTAACCAATTAAGCTACTCTGTCAAAGGCAATAGTCAATAGAAAATTTATAAATATCCTTTTAATTTTTCAATTTTATTAAAGGTAATGTTAATAAGTGTTTCCCAAACATTATGGTTATCAAATAATCTTACATAAAACTACAAGTATGCAATATTTATTTTCTATTACATGCAATAAACATTACATCAGAATTTCTAGACAAAAAGACCAGCATATTTATATATCAATATATACATTTCTTTATTTAAAAACAATGTAAAATTATATAGTTAGAAGAAAATATATAGGATAGATAAGCACGTAGACTGAGAGGCATAAAATTATTCATATTTCACAAGTAGATAGAACTATTTTTTTCCTCAAATATTTCAATATTCAATAGTTATAAAAGTGCAAAGTCAGAATAAAATTAAATTTATTGTTAATAAATTATAATAAATTAAAAGCAGTAGTAATACTTTATATTCAGAAAAAAATCTTAAATATAACCCTAATGCATTTTCATTTGAAGAATCCTTATCAAAGGCTTTTGACAAAAGTACTTACTACTGAAAATGTATTAGTGTTGTATTTAACATTTCCAAGATTTTTTTCAAATATATGTTAACCTTTATTATATTTTGGTGACATATGTACCTGTTATTAAAGTGATGTTTATATATTTTTTATAATATTAATCAAAATTTGTAATTGTATATCAAACCACAGTATTAATTTTATGAACTTGTAATGAATTCTTTTTTCAATATGTATGTTTTTTTTTTTTTAGATGTGTTCATGTTACTGATATTGGAATAGGTTATATTTCAACAATGGCTACTCTACAATCATTGTTTCTACGTTGGTGCTCTCAAATCAGAGACTTTGGACTTCAGCATTTATGTAGTATGAGACAACTGAGAATTTTATCATTAGCAGGTAAAATAACTAAAAAAAAAGTGATAATTTTTAAAGTAAAGTTAATTTTTAATTCTAACTTGTAAATTATATTAAACATCAATTTATGTTTTTTAGTTTCTAATTGACATTTTGTGTGATTTAAAATATTCATTTTATTATTTAGTTAGTTTTCTATGAAATAACCAATACACATTAAAGTATACAATAGAAAATAATTAGTTATTCTAACAACCAATTTCAAACATTCCATTGAGTATTATGCTCATTGACTAATGTTAACTTCAGTGAACTGGAAAGCTATAATGATTGCATTTAAAATCTTTTGCCATAATGAAGTCTTGCGTTGTTAGCCGAGAGATATCGCAGCTGTCATGCAAGCAAGTAATTGGTTGCAGACGGTTGTGGGTTCGCGTCCCGGCCGATGCTATGACATATGAAAAAAAAAAAAAAACCAAACAAGATGAATGGAAGAAAAATAATGAGAAATAAAAGAGTTTATTTGTTAACTATTATACAAAGAATAGCAGTATTTTTTAATCTGTCAATAAATAAAAAAATATTCAAAACAAAATAAATTTTACATCCATAGCAAGCACTATTGTCACTTTTTAAACACATAATTACAGATATTGGAAAAAATATGCTAATAGTTTTTAATATGTACTTCTGACTCATCATATCTCATCAGTTAGACCTTAGCTTAATTTTCTAGTGACTATATACATATGCTAATAAATATTATAAAGAGGGAACAAATCTCCAGTCATGTGCTTTTACAAATTTGCATTCACTCTCATGTGAGCATAAATGCATACTTATGCTTTTCAAATGGATGTTCATGGGTGAGTGTATGTAAATTCATAAAATTGTATGATAGGAGGTTTATTCCTTCTTTATAATAATATATATATGAAGTATTTATTTATATGAATTAGACAGTAACTATTGTTGGGTTAAAAATAAGATTGAATCTAGTTATATAAATTACTAACAACACTAAGGTTCTATCAAAGTGAATTTTCATGTGAACTACAATTTTATATATATAAAGTTGTTTTTCTGTTTAAGTGAAATATTTGCTAACTTTCTAAAAAAGAACATGAGTTTATTACATGAATGAATGTCTTATCTTGATTTATATGCAACTTAGAGTTTTTGTTGAATTTCCATAAATAAAGTTAGTCATCGCACTAATAAAAGAAAAAGTCCAGAATTAGATAGTTTTTTTATAATTTTTTAAGCTGAAAAGCCAGATCAGATGAATACTTGAATAACTACATGAATAAATGTTTATAGCCAGTTTCAAGTTCTTGACAGCTAATATTCATTCCATTATAATGTCTTTAAAAAAAGAATTTTGCTAAATTGATATTGTCAATATTATACATTCTTGATAATAGCTTTGCTTAATCCAAAATTCAATGCATATTTTGGTTATTCTCAGTATTTTAAAGGAATAAAAATTGAATTTTAATGCCCTGATATATGAGAGAAATTCTTTTATTTAGACAAAATAATTGGCAATATGATGATCAATTACAATTATTTGCTTTTTAATTAGTATCATTATTTCTATACATAATTTATTTGAGATTATTAAAATGTGTTATTTGTAGTGTAGAAAGATCTTATGGTTGAACATTTATATCTTAGTGAAGTTTTTTAAAGTCAATTTTTACCATTTTAAAATTGACTAATTACTAAATTATGTATTATTAACATTACATAATCTTTCATGTAACTTGTTTTTATGTTTCCAAGAGTACTTATTTTCATTATGCTCTAGATTCATCTACTGTAGATTTGAATAAGCAATAGACATCACTTGATATAGTGCTATAAAATTATCATCTTCTACCTTATATTGTGTAAATATAGAGTAATAGTATATATTTTTTTTAAGATCATAGTTTTTTTTCTTTTTTTTTTTAAATAACAAATCCAAATTAAAATTTTATTCTTATTTCTATATCCATCCACTACATTAACGCTTTTTTTAATGTAATATTTAAGTGATTAGGATTTATATATTTAATCTTATAAATGTTTCTTTTTTATTTAATATAATTTTATTTTTTTATTATTAAACATTTAACAATAAGATGTTCTAAGTTTAGGATACTTAAAATGTAAAAATTAATTTATTTCAAGAACATTAAATCTGATAGCGGAATACAAATTTAAATTTATTTATTTTTTAAATTATATTTTTCCAAGAAGCAATTCTTCAATTGCTTCTTCAAAGCAATTGTAACATTATTTGATATTTCCATTCATTTTGAATTTATGTCAGTAGATCCGAAGCTGACTCAAGATCGATGTGATCACACTAGGGCCCACATTTATTAAGGCCCCAAACCTACATGATACACATTTTCTGCAGAAATAAAAAAATAAAATGTTTAATTACTTTCTAAATTTAATTACATTTCTTTTTTTTTTTCTGCCAAAATTTGAAGGTTCTATCATGTCAAAGTAATACAACTGAAGAAGCACTTTTTATGCAGTGATATAAATTTTTAAGCTATGTACGGTATGATGCTTAAATATTTTACAATGTATTGGTTATGTTAATGTGAAATCAGCATAGGTGAAGAATGATTTTGTTTATCAGCAATTTTATCTATTGAATCAGACTTCACAAAAAAGAATAAATTATGACAGTGTTATTAACGGATTCACAATAAAACATTTAAGGGAATAAAATATTTTTTGTATTATATGTATTTTTTTTCTAATATTCATTCAATAAAATTGCACAAAGTCATATTTATAATTTATAAATAATCATAAATAATTATTTACTGTGCTGCCATATGGGGTAAGAAGTATCTTTGTTCACAGTAAATTTTAACCCCTTCCCCCATCATTGTATGAAATAAAATTTGTAAATTAAAACCATTTTATTCCAATGCTTTTGCAATAAAAAATTTTAAATATGGTTTTAGTTCTTATATTTTTAAAAAATCACCATCATACACACACACACGAAAACATTGCACCATTCCCTCCACTTCTTGGGCCAGCTCTGATTTACAACCAGAGTATGATTTTGTGGAATGCTTTGCTTCTGAGCTCTACTCCGCATAGCAAGGAGAAAAAAGAGTCCTGCTTGCTTCCATTATTCTTTCTGAAGTACAATAATTGTAAAAGTTGACATAATTCTTAGAATTTTTTACCAATATTTAGATCATAGCTGACATATCAGTAATTAATTAAAAATATTTTGTTCGTTTGAAAACCCATTCAAAATCTCTTAAGAAAATTATATTCTTTCAATAATAAAATATTTAGACTATTATTTAATTTTTTATGTGCATGTTATTCCACTATTAACATCTATAATTTATTATTATATATAGTCAATATTTTAAATTTTTATACTTACATTGTTTATTGATGTACTTTTACCTTTCATTAAAACCATCAAACTAGGTCAATTTTTAACAATGTGGTTGATATAAATCTTTCATGCCATTAGCACCAATTTGTTAAAATTTATTAGGTACTTTTAATTCAGAAATTATTACACATAAGTTGTTTATAATTTTTATTAACAAAAATAGAAAAATATTTACACCACTTTATTTAATTTTTTAAGGTTGATTAATAACTAAGAAGTATTATATAAACTTTGACAATTAGGGATTCAGTCAGGATTTATTTAAGGGAAGAAATTTTAAATTTTTATACTTAGATAGTTTATTCAATAAATTTTTAGAAACCATTAAAATATCTTGCCCTTTATTTTGTTTATTCATAACTTATATTGGATAACTATTAAAAAAAATCAAATGCTTGATTTATTTCACTAGATATATTTTTAGACTTTAATATAGTGAAATCATGTAGGGGTTTTTATTACAATAAAAAGAATTGCATTAAATAATATCATGAAATTTGTTAAAAATTAAGTATTTTGGCATGCAATAATATCTTTTTAAAAATTATGTTTTTACTCATTTGATTTTTTTAGATTTGGAATGTAGTGTGGATTATAGATTAATTACAAGTTTTTAGTTAGAGAACAAACCCAAGTCCACATCCAAAGAAAAGCTATTTTAATAAAATGTATAAAAAGATAATATGACATTGAAAAAAAAAGAAAATATCATTATTAAAAATAGGAAAAGCTATTTAATAAAGGATGTGAAAATATAATACAGCATAATTTTAAAAAAGGATAATATTGCTATTAAAAATATTTTGCACAAGACAACTGCAGAATCGATCCTAGGA
This sequence comes from Epiperipatus broadwayi, assembly GCA_028023455.1. Lineage (NCBI taxonomy): Eukaryota > Metazoa > Onychophora > Udeonychophora > Euonychophora > Peripatidae > Epiperipatus > Epiperipatus broadwayi. The sequence continues at coordinate 1,507,842 of JAQFVV010012497.1, forward strand.
TTCTAAATTTGAATGTCAGACACCCTATCACTACCCTAAATTGAACAATACATGTGAGCTTTGTAAAATATCATGCAGAATTACTTTGATGAGGGAATATTTTTAAAACAAGTTATATTTTTAAATAAATTATTAATAATAACATGTTACTTTTTATATAAATTATGATATGCAAGTAAAAGTGATTGGGAAATCTAAACATTTTCATTTATTTATAAATTTTATTAATTATAATATCAAAAAGGTGTCAGCCTGTTCTGTTTTGTGCATTGGTAGAGTATATATGAAATATATTTCAAAGCTCAAGAAATTGTCACAAGTCTAAGAAAGAAATATTCCTCTTATTAATCAGAACATGTTTTTAACAGTAAAGTGATTTGAAAATCTAAACATTTATATATAAGTTTTATTAATTATCGCAACAAAATGGTGTTGGCCTGTTAATATTTCAAGCTTGAGGCTTAAGAAATTGTCACAATAAGTCTAGGTAAAGAAATATTCTTTTCATCTTTTAATAAAATATATTTACATTCAGAATATATTTATAACAATGAAGTGATTAAAAATGTAAATACAGTATTTTCATTTACTATAAATTTTATTAATTATGTTGGTGATTTGGCAACCCTATGATAAAGCTTCTTTGTGTCCTGTACAACCTGCACATGGTGACCCTGATTATTTATATATTATAAGTACTAATTTGTCCAACTTTTTGGAGTAAACAAAATAAAATTCACATAAAGTAAAAAATTATATTTTATTTTCTTGAATGTATTTTCTTTTTTTTTTAGTGAATTTTTATTCAAAATAAATATAAAAAAATTATGACGAAAATCGTTCTTCTTGATTTAACAATAATTGTAAAGCAAGAATGTATATCTGTATATAAGATAATTTTTTAAAAATATCTAAATATTTTTATCATGAATAAAAGATTCCCCCTTCTCTCCACACACATGAAAACATTGCTGAAGGGGCCCTGCTTTTTCTTGCATCTGCTCTGATTACACCTCTTATCTCTAACTCTACTATATTGTAAAATTTGGATTTATAAGTGTCAAGCTTTCTGCTCTTCTGACATTATTCATTTTAGATTTAAATATTAATGTTATTATTAATCACTAGTTAGGTTAGAAATTATCATATCATTCCTAACTCAAATATAAACATTAAATTCAATTAAAATTGATATATCTAATTTTTAATTAAATATAAGCATATTGGATAATTCAATTTATCTCTTTTTGTGTGTGTGTGCATTATATCTTTTTTAGATATACATAAAATTTCCACTCCATCACATATTATTTAAGCATATATGAATAAAGATATCTGAAAATGTTAAATAACTCCCAGGATGCTGTTTACATTGTCCATAACAAATTATTACAATTTGATTTCCAAGTGTCAAACTTTTTACACTTTCAAATTGACACCACCTATTTCAGAAAAAAATATATCAATGATTATTACTAATCATTTATTCAATTAAAGATTATTATATCATTCCTAGTTCATGTATACACTTTAAACCAGTTAAAGATCAGATTTTTAATTAAACATAAAAGTATGGAATAATTAATTTATTCATATATTTTAAGAATATATGGTAAAGTGGAAATTTTAAGTAAATATTATACAAGGAAAAAGAGAGATAAAATAAAATTAATTATTTTAATTGTTAATGTTTAATTAAAAATAAGATATATTAATATTGGGTTTAAAGGTTATATTTGGACTAGAAATGATACAATAATTTTTAGTCTAATGAATGAGCAATAATAATTATTAAAGCATTTATCAAAAGCAGGTGCTCTCAAAGTTGTAAGTGCAGAAAGTCTGATGCTTAAAGATCAAATAACAAATGATGTCATGTATAAGAGATTATGGACTGAACTGACTTTAGTACTGGTTGAGCATGGAATGTATCATGGATGTCATTTATCTTTTTCTATGTCTTTTATTCATGTTTCAAAAATATGATATCACAGCTATACTCCATTAGGTATATAGATTTTTAGGACTATGTATATCATTTCATTTATGATTACTTATATAGTCCAATGCAATTTTTTTATAAGAATTGCTACATGCATATGAAGGAGAAAAGATTGGATATTATAGTATTTTGTGAGATAAAATGAGTACTAGTGGTGAAAGAAATGAAGAGGATGTGAAAGAAAGTTATTCTAGAAATGGTAGTAGATGTAATAGAATAAGTATTGGTAGTTAAAAATTGATATATGCTATATTAATAATAGAAATGCATCTTTTAAGTAATCTTATGCAGGCCAAAACTTCCCCAGCATCTATCCAAAAGGGAACAGCAATATTTTTATGAAGCTACACAAATGCCAGAAGATGATTTTAAGTTTTTCTTCTTTGTTTAATCTGTAGCTAAGAATATCTAAAAACCCATTTTTCAATTAATAAGTAAATTACGAGATGAATTAGCTACAGGCTAACTCTGAAAATATCTTAAGCATTGCTGTGTTCCCAACTATGATTGGGCGACCAGTAAACAAATATACAATAAAACTTGACAGAATATCAGCACATATTTTTAGCAATAGTAATTTATTAACAATTTGGAAAAATAATTACTATACTGATCTTTAACACTAACATAAAGTCTGCATTTGAGTGAGCTTAATTTGCTGGTTAATTATTGAATAGCAAATACATGTTTATACAGTTAAGGAAAAGCTATTAATTAACTTTAACTTCACTACTGTCTATAGGCCTTATAACGCCCCCTCTAAGAGCCTCTTGAGGCATTTCAAAATATTAATAACACCGAAACAGTCTGTTAAAAGCACTAGTCAGCTTAGTGATCTACAGGAGCCGAGATCTTGGGAAAAGAAATCCTCTGATGGTGATCTAGTGCTATTGAACTCGTGAATGCACTACCAGTAGCAGCAACCACAAAAAAAACCCAGCAGTCCTTTTTCTCTAGTCTTTTATATCATCTCTTTCTTTGTTTCTCTTATCTTTTCTGGAGTAAATTCTTTGGCTCTAATCAGTTCATATTATTTAGTTAGTTATCATACAATGAAATCCCTTCGCTTTTTAATTATACAATTAATTATTCTCTTAGAATTTATTTCCATATATGGTAAGTTTATAAGGTCTATAATATTAATTAATCTAAAGAATTTATTTCCATATCTGTAAGGTTTTACAATTAATTTAATGTTTTAGGAATTTCTTTCCATAGTTCTATTAATCAATATTTAGATGCATCTATGTTTCTTTAAACTACGTTGAATTGAAAACATTTCTTTTCAATGATTTATTTATTTAAGTTTAAACATTCTTTAATATTTTGTAAGCATACTTGAAGATCATCAGCTATTTTTAATCTTCACTCAGATTTGAATCCAGGCTGAGACTATGATTGAAATATGCACTAACCACCACATTACAAAGCCCATATTGACACCACAAAGATTATAAACTAAAAAAAAAAAAAATTGAACAAATTGATATAACAAGAGTATGCTGATGATATATAGTGAGATCAATCATTGTTGAAGCTAATTGTTTATTTATAGTTTATATGTGGCAAGTTTTTAGCAAGAAAAATTTAAAAAATCTTTATTAGAAAATAAGTATATTTATGTCTATTATTAATTATAGAAATTCTCTCTAAAACTTGAAGACTTCCTAAAAAGAAATTTTATAGTGAACTTGAAAGAATTACCTAACCTTAATTAAAGATTAACATATTGGATTTTAATTAGATATAAATATATGGAATAACTCAATTTCATTTCATTGTTTGATATAATATTTTATATATATAATTAAAACTTCATTTTCACCATGCATTTTTGAAATATATGAATAAAAACATTTGAGAAAGATAAATGACTCCCAAGATGCAAATTTCATGCTGAACTAGTAGCTTCAGTTGATCCAAGTCACAATCTCTTACACGACTTCCTCATTTTAGTAAGCAGTATCTCGGAGAAATGTAACAAAGTATATGCATAAACCTATGCAAGATAAGCTTTAAATTTGTAAAGTTAGCACAATTTGCCTAGTGCATTTTGTACTAATCATAATCATGGCATTGATAGTGGAAAAGAAAATTATGGGGCTTATTAAAGAAGTGAGAATAAGTAATTAGCATATTTGAATTGCAATTTAGTTGTTTAAGTTGATCATTTTTCCGAAACGAGAACGCTGGAGTATTTTTTGTTAATGGCGTATTTATTTACCAATACTAATTTATTACATTTGATTTACTAGTGTCAATCTTTCTGCACTAACAACTTTGAAATCAATTATTTCAGATAAACGCATTAATGATTATTACTAATTATTTATTAAGCCAAACATTACTCCTATCACAACCCATACTATTTAGCACAGTGATAGAGTGTTAGTCTTAATGAGGAGTTCTAAGATCAATTCGGGTGCTCGCATTTTTGGTTTGAACTTCTTATGAACTCGAATAATAAAACCATTCAAAAATCTAAAACCTCTAGCTCAGATATAAATTTTAAACCTCATTTAAAGATTAGTATATTCATTTAGTTACAATTTTTATTTATCCCATTTAAATATTTAGACATAAATATCTTTATGACTATTTATTTAATAGCAAATAATATATTGTTAAAATTTTAAATATTAATCAAAATATTCCTACTTCAAATTTATGAGAGCAATGTTTTTGATATAGATAAAAATCAAAAGATAAAAATTGTAAAATTAAATACTTTTTAATTAAAAATAATAATAAATTAATTACTATATATACAAATCAAGAAACGTATTTAAAAAAAAACACTTGATTTTTATAGATAAAAATAATTAAATCTTTTTTACATTTTATCTGTGTGGGCGAATGTATATGAGTGATTTTTAGATTCTTTTTTTAAAAATAGATTATTAAATTCAGATTTAATTAAAAATTTTATATTTATTTTTAGAAAACGCATCAATAACTAACTGTTATATTTTTAATCATAATTATTACTCATCTTTTTCTTAAAAAACATCAAATGAAAAAAAAATGTTTGGAAAAAGCTTCCCCCACCCCTCACCATCTTTTCAGCTGATCAAAAAAGGAAAAAAAAATTAAACATGATTTTTTTTTTTAAAATCTTGTCTCTAAAATTTTGTTTGTTGTCTTAACGAAATCTAAAATTCTATTTTATATTAAAAAATAAAATAGAAAGTTGAGCTTGGACTAGATAAATAAAATATTATTTTGTTCAGTTTAAAGAAATTTTCCATTTATCAGTGAGATCAAAATCGATTTCATAAATAAAATATATAAATTTAGAAACAAGTATATTTTAAGAAATATTATGACATTAAGGTATTTTTTTCGCACATGTCCTGTAACTGTTATTATAAGGAACCAGCTGACAAACTGTATTACCAAGATCCAAAGTAATTGGCAATAAAATAGGTAGCAATCTATGTTGACATACCAACTGTTTATGGACCATGAGACAGTGAAACAGCTGTTTCAGATCCTGAAATGGAATAGGTGTTAAAATGAGATATTATATTTAGGGGGGGGGGGTAATAAAAACTTTATTTTTATGTAATAAGTATTTTTTCTTATTATATTTGTTGCTTTGTTCAGTAAATCAGTTGAAATAAGCCCTTTCTATAAATTTTAAAATGCTTTTTAAAATTTATCTTAGGTATTAAAATTGATTGGGCAGACCTAATTATAATCTATTCATTAAGTGGAGTTATTTCAACATTAGTATTGAAAATGAGAAGTTTGCTTTAATACTTTTTAAATTAATACACTGTACAGGCTTACACACACCTGCACATATATAATGTAATATATAAGGGATTCGAACTCACTTTCACACGACCCTCAGTTCTCCATGCCATCTCATATTGCTGAGCCACCTGATCATATACATGTTAAAAAGATAAATAATCACCAATTTACATATTTCATGCTAAACCAGCAATCATCAGTCGGTCCAGATTACTATCTCTACACATATATACAATCAGTGCTCAGTTTTATATTAAGATAGCCAATCTTCATATTTTAATGGACAAGCTTTAAACTACTCCGATTCACAACTCTTCAGCCATCCATTTCATTGAAAATCTAATGATGGAATGGTCAAAGCCCATGTTAGTGCCAAGGTTGTCATCCTATCCATGTTGACCATTATAACTTTACTTTTCGTTGTCTTATTTTTTACTAAAACAAAAGTCAATATAGATTGTGGAGTCTGTTGATATCAAAAAAGTAATATGCATAATTATAAATAATTGAGTCATTGTTGATTTATGCAAATACTGATTTCAGTTTGGGAAACTTTGAATATTGAATCTGCCTAATTCATATCAATGTAGCATTTTTGTGTAATATAAGTTCCTACACAGTAGCCCTTAATCTTAATTTTATATGATCTTTTTTTTACATTCATAAATAATTACAATGTTTCAAATAATCTTCCATCAATAATTATATTTATTTAAATAATAAATAAAGTTGACAAAGGATTGGTAACAAAGAAAAAATTAATGGCTTAATAAAAGAGAAATAATCATTTATCTATTAGATCAAACATATTTAACCATAGTTTTTATTTTTATAATTTAAGACTCCATTATATCAATTAGACAAGTTTTTTGTAATATATTAATTGAAATATTATAATATTTATATTTTAAATTACTATATAATACAATAATATTATTTCTGTGATATCATTATCATCAGTAATTCAGTCTTCTGTCTGGTTGTGAAGAAGCCATGATACAATATTTTATTAATTTCTTCTTGCGTTCTGCATAAATAATAACTTATATCTAAATCTATATATTTTAAAAGAATTTGCTCTGTAAGTATGAGCAACTTAAAGTTTTTAGTAAAAGTTAGCTCTAGATGATTCTTGAGTTATCAAACATCTATATATTTTTATAAATTTTGCTATTAAAATAATAACATATAAGTGAATAGAAACAAATTTTAAATAAATGACTTTTTTTAAAAAATCTATATCTTTTTTTGAAATTTTTGATATAAATGATTAGAAAAAAACCATCTGTTTATTTTTCTTCTTGTCGCGATTTTAAAAATTGGTATTTTTTTAATAGTTTTTAAACATAAATATTCTAGATTTTATGTTGATTGGAAAAATGAGAAAATGTTTTTTTGAGGCAATTGTAAAGAAAAAATGAAATATAATTGGGTCATAAAGGCAAATGTATTATGAAAAATGCATTGGAAGGAACTTTAGAGGATACAAGAGAAAGAGCAGTAAAAGAAATTGATTGATCTTAAAGAGAGAAATAGATATAGGTTTTTTCAAAAATAAAACAAGAAACAAAGGTTTACAAATATTGTCTGGTTTGGTGTAGAGTACAGAAGATAATAATGATGATGATAAAATATAGCATGCATGTGATTATCTAGAAAAATTAAAAAAAATTACATTTAGATTTTAACTTTAAATGACTTATATTTGTTTAAAGAATCATAAATTTATGTTTTAAAAAAGATATTAAAGTATTGCGTAGTAATTTGCAATTAATTCAATGGTTATGAAATTATAACCATCAAGAGTTAGATTGGAGCCAATGAGATAAAAACGATAAATTAAACATAATCAGCTGTTGCTATGGATTGACCATTCAGTTTTAATGTTTTATAATAAAAAGAAAAAGAAATATCAAGAAGTTCTAACTCATGATTGAATTTTGCTTAGTGTTTTTTTTCTGTTCTATTTTTTTTTTTTTTTAATTTTGATTTGTTATGTGAGTCTGTATTTTGAAATCGTAGGTCTAAACCATGGGTCTGCAAACTTTTGAGACAGAAGAGCCAAATTTGACACTCACAACAATTTAAAAATTATTCAAGAGCCATGAATATATTTTTACAAATAAGGAAAATTTAGAGTAATACTATAACAAGTTATAATATTAATTATGTTTTGCATTGTTAGCCGAAAGGTATTGCAGTCGTCATGCAAGCAAGTTGTTGGTTGCAGACGGTTGTGGGTTCGCGTCCCGGCCGATGCTATGACATATGAAAAAAAAAAGTTATAATATTAATTATATATTTATTAAATGTATATTAAATCACATGGAAAATTGTTAACATTGGTTTTAATCAGCCTGAACAATGAGCTTGCATTTCCTTAAAAAGTTTCTGTATGTCTGGGTGGTAACTAGTGGTTTTTAATTTAAAACATGATTCCAAGTTGGCATCAGTAATTTGGTTCCTCAATTTACATTTAATAAAATTCATGTTAGAAAATGATTGTTCACCTAAGTATGTAGATCCAAAGATAAGAATACCAAATTCAGATTTTTTCAACTCATGATATGAATCTGGAAAACTATTCCAAGTAATAAAAATCATAGTCTGCCTTCTGCAGGTTTTTTATAGCACTCTGCTGGTTCTGTGAAAGCAGACATTTTTATTTTTCCAGTTTTTACATTTCAATACCAAGTTGAACACATTTGGGTAGTCACGTATTTACCTTGCTATGACGTCATTTGCCTGAAGGCATACTACTCTAACCACCCGATTTTTAAGATAACGTCACCTAGTGATTTGCCGACACATGTAATCGCAAAAATTTTGTGGCATATCACGTGGTGACGTTTTTTTTCAGAAAATCCGGAAAATTAATAAAATATAAAATACATCCACTTAATATCATAGAAGAAATAACATATAAATTACTTACAATTGTTGAGAAAGTAATGATTTCTTTTTTAAAAATGATAAAAAAATTGCTGAACTATTAAAACACTGAAAATGAACGTTCTGGAGCCTTCAAACCACGTGCCTTTTCTTATGGGAGTTTTTTTTCAGAAAATCCGGAAAATTAATAAAATATAAAATACATCCACTTAATATCATAGAAGAAATAACATATAAATTACTTACAATTGTTGAGAAAGTAATGATTTCTTTTTAAAAATGGTAAAAAAATTGCTGAACTATTAAAACACTGAAAATGAACGAAGGATATTCTGGAGCCTTCAAACCACGTGCCTTTTCTTATGGGATTTTTTTCAGAAAATCCGGAAATTAATAAAATATAAAATACATCCACTTAATATCATAGAAGAAATAACATGTAAATTACTTACAATTGTTGAGGAAGTAATGATTTATTAAAAAAGTTTTCTGAAATCACTGAAAATTAAAGCTCTGAAAATGGTATGCAAAAAAACGCTGCTGCACTCAATAAAACGATGCAACAAATAGGAAAAAATACACTTTTAAATCTCGCGGGTCAAGACAAAAAAAAAATCTCGTAAATTCGGATAATTACAGCGGTATGCCTTCAGGCTTATGACGTAATAGTAATGTAACAAAAAATAAAATTTCTAGAATTAGTCATGTCAGTGTCTTCATTGCCATGACAACGTTGATGTGTTCTTCCGACGACGCAAATATTGGATAATTACAGTGGTGAGCCTTCAGGCGAAATACGTCATTGCAAGGTAAATACTTGATTACCCAAATTTGGAATTCCATAAATATTTGCTTGTCAAGTCCAGCAATTGTACTTCAAAATTACCCACATCAATATTAAACAGTAAAAATTTTAATTCTCTCACATTGGCATTAAGAGGATTCGTAATAAAAGCTAGAGTTGCTTCATTTTTAAATTCCTGAAATCTTTGAAGAAAAGATTATCTCATGTTTAAAATTGTTGTCTTAAAATAATATTTGTTAATGAGGGCATTGTTTTTTGGATGATATTGAGACAAGTTTGGAAAATGAACTGAAGTTCCCCTCTCTAAATCTTCAGTGAATAGAATCATTTTCTTTTCAAACAAAATAATTTCTTCTACCATTGAAAAAGCAGTATTTCCATCACCTTGTAATTCATGATTGAGCAGATTCAGTTGTGATGTAACATTCACCATGAAATACAATTTTTACAACCATTGTTCTTCTGTTAATTCTAAATATTGTATGCCCTTGTTGATGAGAAATAGTTTAACTTCATTTATGGAAAATGCAAAACATTTTAACATGTTGCCTCTGGAAAGCCATTGAACCCTGTTATATTGGAGAAGATCTGAATACTCACATTCCATTTTACATAGCAACTCTTTAAATTGTCAATGGTTAAGTCCTCTTGCAGCAATAAAATTAATAATCTTAATTACCAAATCCATAACTTTACCAATTTCTTCTGGAAATGTTTGTGCACAAAGTGCTTCCTGGTGAAGTATACAATGGAAAGTAATCACTTCTCGACATTTTTTTTAAAAAATTGAAACAAACTCATTTTTTAATCCCATCATACTTTTTCCACCATCAGTTACAATTGACACAAATTTATCAAATATGATATGTTTTTTTTTTCATGCATTCAATGACAGAATTTGTTATGTCTTCTCTTGTATTTGGCCCTTGAGTGGCAATAATCTTAAAAGTTCTTCTCTTGGATCCTCAGATGATATATACCACATGTAAAGGGAAATCTGGGCTGTATTCTTGATGTCACAAGAATCATCCATTGCAATTGATAAAGTTGAAGATAATTTAATGTCCTCTACTTGTTGATTGGTCACATTTAGAATCATTTTAATTGTCCTATCTGCTCTGTTTTGGCAGATAATGGCATGTTTTTAATTTTATTTAAAATCTGTTTTATTTTTGAAATCACGAAAACGTTCTTCAAATACCTTAACAAAACAACATTTTATGTACTCACCATCTGTGAATAGTTTTCCTCGCTTCTTAGGGATTTTCTGATATACTACAAAGCTTGCAATAGTAACATTATTGGCAAACTGTCTCCAATAATCAGCCACAGAGTTTGATTTTTCAATATTTTTTTGAAGTTCTTTAATTGCTCTTTTTCTCATATCACTGACAGGATATTTTATGGCAAATGTGGCATGTTTTGTCATGAAGTGTCTCTCCAAATCAGACTTCTTGTTTTGAGCCAGTATTTCTTGGCAAATAAGACAGGTTGGGCGGACCTTTGAGTTTGCAATAAATGCAAAAGATTCTGTCCATTGGTTTTAAAATCACAATCCTCATCTAATGTTTTCTTAATACTTTAAATATTGTATTTTATTTAACATGTTATATCCACATTTGCACAACTACACAAAAAATAATTAGACATTCCTCTTCTAGATTATGCATATTCACATTCCACCATTGTAAACATTGTCTTGTCTGAAGTTTTGCTAGACTTATAAAACAAATAAAATCATGATTACATTAACATCTTTTAAAAATTTTATAAATTGAAACAATGATATTTTTATTTTCAATTTTATTACAAAGTAGGCGGTCTATATGTTCTGGATTTGTCTTGGTTTTTTTCTTTATCTCATGATTTTTTATTTCATATTAGCAATGTTGTTGTTTTTTTGAACATGTGTTTCTATTAGGGCCTGTGGCAAAATAAAGACATTACTGAAGAGCCACACACACACACATATATATCCAAAGATCACACATGTTTCATGAGCCATAGTTTGCTGACCCCTAATCTAAACAGTAGTTGTGGATTACAATATTATTCATAAATAAACTTAGCTTTTTAGTGTCTGATGTTAATTAAGGCCCACTATTAAAAAAAAAAAAAAAATTACATGAATAGAATGTCTTAAATATTTATCATTTGGCAAAATGAAAAGCAAGGGGAAAATATTATATTATTATTTTTAGAAAGATGTTACTGTGATGATATTATCCAGTGTCTGTATCATTCTTGAATTAAAATGCCAACTAGAGGTCAGCGCGACTGCCTTGCACTTGCAGGCAGTTGCCCGGGTTGCGGGTTTGCGTCCCGGCCGATGCTATGACACTTAAAAAAAAAAACTAATATTGATTGTAGTTAAGAGTTTCTATGACTTGATTATTTTTCTGTTTGTGGGATTCAAGACAAAAAATTTAAAATTCCTAGGACATTAAAAATATATAACACATATTCCATTTATATAAAATAGTAGAACAGGACACACAAACATCATGTTCAGCTTTTACTAAAAATGGTGCTCAATATTAATTATTAAAGAAAATGAGTTATAGCTAGTAATTTATAAATTTTTGAATTAAATAAAGATTTGAATAAAGAGAAAAGAAGGTTAACAAACAGACTTTAAAATACTAATATAAGTGAGAATTATATGAGAAATGAATCATAAAGAAAAGGGATATGTTTATTATATAAAAAAAATCATACATTTGTATATAAAAAGCTTAATTTAATTTTAATTTTCCAAATAAATTTTGAAAAGTTTATATTTGTAATGGTTATAATTAGATTAATAAGATGGATTCTGGTTTGATAGATAATCTACCATAGTTGGTTTTTACCATGAAGTGTAAAATTTTGCAAGACAGATTATTCAATAAAAGAATTAATATATAGCCAAGGTCTTTATTTGTAAATTATAATATACAGCATAGGAATTTATTTGTACAAATGTTTTGCAAAAGAGTAACCAATTTACTTATGATGTATATTTTTTACAATACTCAAATATTTGTTACATAAGATTAGTCAATAAGAAATTAGATTACAATATACTGTCAATGTATTTATTTGCACAAATATAATTAAAAAGGAATAATAAAAGAATCAATAAAAATTATTATTTATGACTATATGTTCTTACTAACTTATTTTGTTTCTGTCTGCATATTTTTTTTTATTAAGGTTATAAAGATTTATACATATACAGACATATATACATTTGATCTTGGAGAGAAAGGTAGATCAAGACCTATATCAGTTAGTTCAAAGTTAATCTAGGCAGCCTTGCATATTAGGCTAACTTTTTATTCTATATTGAAGTCTATTCTTGACCAGATATCTCAAAACAGGTGCTGATAATTTATCTCTGTCCTTGATTTTGCCTAATATGCCACAGAAAGTTTGGCAGATGTTGAGATCTGTTTGATCAAAAACATGTTTACATCTGGTGAGCCACAGAGCGAATGTCACAAAGGTGTCTAACCTGGTAATGAAGAAGACTCCAGTGTTGAAAGCATTTTTAAGTGACAAGAGGTCATGAGTGCCAACTGACACTTTTTCTTTAAGAATAAGTCTAAGTGGATAGAAAAAATGGCAGTTATGTTGTAGGTGCTGAAAGGATTCTTTCTCTGTTTTACAAAGCTGACACTGTGGGTCCAATTTTGAAAACCCTCTTCTCTAGATGAGAAACTGGTTAGTGGGCAGTGAGGAAAAATTAATTTTATGAAGAAGTCTGTGTTTGGGTTCCAAATACAAGAATCTTGATTCTTAATTATTTGTTTATTTGATATTTCTAGTTGAGCATGTAGTATATTCGGCTTTTGATGTATCAAATCATAGACCTCCCAATATGATTTTTTGCCACCAAGAATTGCTCTGTTAGGTTCATTAGGCTTCTTATATGACTCCAAATGTCATTGATCAATTTGCTACTAAATGGCGGTGGAGTATCAGTTGACTCCAAAGGTAAATCTAGGTCTCATATGCCAATTGGTTTTTGAGCATAGAATGAGGAAATCGAGTGTAACCCAAGCCCATTCATATATTTAGGTGTTTTCATTTTTGCCAGACTGATAGATATAACCTTGGCCTTCCAAAATAGTCTGGAACAAATTGTATTAATTCTCTTTTCAAATTCCTTGGTTGGCTTTATTATCAGCAGGAAATAATTAATCCTGGGAAATATCAGCATATTGAGAAGGTGCATCTTCCCAGGGAGTGATAATGAAACTCATGATAATGACGCCACAACCTTCTCAGTTTTTCCCAGAATGGAGTTCTGAATTTTTTTTCTCATAGCGATGTTCGATTTTGCAATTGGAAATCCCAGAAAAGTTTGGGCTTGAGCAGTAAAAATTGATGTTATTCTAGTTCCTGTGGTAATCTTCCACATGGATGACTTACTATGATTTATAGTAAGGTTTAATCCCACTGATAATTTATCCAAGATTTGCTGCAGTTGTGGCAAATATTTTTTGGCAGGCAAGAAAACAGTAATATCATCCACATATGAGATATGATATACCTCTTCTTTCAAGGCTGGAACATATATTCCAGGTACCCTTTGCTCAATTTCTTTCAATAATGGATTGATGTATGTGATGAAACAGAGAGTGCTTAAAGGAGATCTTTGTGGAATAGAAATGCTGGGTCTGAAACCAAAGGCTAGCTTGCCATTCAGTGACATGAATATTGATTGATTTAGCAGAAGGTTGCCAACCTGATAGTCCTGAAGAGTTTGGAGAAGTTTGGCAGGGATTACGCAATCAAAAGCGGATGAAAAGTCCAAATGGACAACAATTGGCATCCATTTCCAATGGCACCTAACATGCTCTCTAAGAAGCAAGAAATGTACGGAATCCATGGTAGAGGCTTCCCTGTAAGTGAATTGAGATGGCATGATGTGAGATAAAAGCTGGTCTTGAATGTGATCTTTAATTGTGGCCTCAATGGTTTTAATCATAAGTGGAGCCATGGATATTGGACAAATATTGGTGATACCTGAGGGGTTTATGTTTTTTCAAGAAGGGGACCAGATCTACCAGATAGAGATCCAGAATGTTCTGGAACCCCCCAGCCAGCACATCAATCAAGCCACGTAGTATGGGAGCCATGAAGTAACTAAGATGTAACAGAACGCACCTCAGGATTCCGTGAAAACCAGGGTGTGTGCTTTCTGGGTAGCCTTGTAGTTTTTGTATTATTTGATCTTCTGTAATTCCATGTTCCATGTTATGCCTTGTATCTTTCCATACCTCCCCAATTTCAAAACCAACCCTCTATAATCTGTTTTTGAATTATTGGTGTATTTTAGAGAGCATTGTAGGTCCTCCATAATTAGCTTGATTAATTGTGGTCATAGTGGGTCTTCTGGCAGCTCCAATTGCCAACGAATATAGCTGCGGGTCTAATCTTGATGACTGGCCAAGAAGATTTTCGATCTTTTAATGGATAGATAGTCTCTGTTTCTCACAGTATTGTAGCTTGAGGTCCATTATTTCTTGAACATTGCTATCATTTTTGGACCTACATCCTATCTTCTTACCAATGCGATCTAATTCCACTAAGATCTGGTTTGGACTTGTAACAGTTCTGGTATGTGTGTCAATTAGAGAGCTCAAGATACCAACATAGGCAGACCAAGCGTGTAACAGAGATAGCTTTAAAATCTGTATTTTATTGAACAAAATATATGCCTCAGAAAAGAACCTAGCCGGTATTGCAACCTTATCCAGGAATCTGATGGTACAGCTATGAGAAGAGAGGCTAGGGTTGGTGGGGTCAATATGAATGCTTATAAATAATGCAGAAAAAGGAACAACTGTAGTTTAGCATGCAAATCATGGTGCAACTCTGGTGTGTAGTAAAGAAGATCAATCAATGGAAATAATTAAATAAACCATATGAAAATTTTTGTTAGAATGTTATATTTTTTTGTGTGCTATCAACTTCATACACATTGAACATAAATAAAAATTGAGTTTTAGGAACACATATTTCATTTGGAAAATTAAAAAACTTAAAAGTGATAACACAATGAAACACTCATTGGTTTCTATATGCAAGGCATCGAAAACTTTAAAGTTCAAAGTATATATATCATCGCTTCTACATTATAAGTAAAAAAAAAAATTGAAATAAAGACTATTAGTGTAATTTATTGGAATTTATTACTTTTATTTCATTTAACAGTATTTAAGAATTAGCCTGGATACCAAGATTGAGTATGGACAATTATTTTAAATCAAAATAGTCATTTTTGTTTTCTCACCATTCTGCCACTTGAATGATAAATATTTGTGCATATATATATACAAATATTTAAAATGATAAATTAAATGTCAACCTTTTATAATTAAATGATCAGTATAATAAGTTGAATTTGAATCCAGGGAATCATAGGATAGAAAGAATAGAAATTGTAGAGTCAAAGACATTAATCCATGGGAATAGACCTACATAAATTGTGGATCTGCATAATAGATAGAGCAGAGATTGTATAAAGTACACATGCATATGTCTATCCTCTGGATTTAACTCAGTTTGAGGACAAAATTATGATTAGTTAACTAATGTCACATTTAATTATTTCAAGGTTAAATATTATTTGTCTTTAGTTACTATTTTAATTAAATTATTATTTACATATATGCACATACATTTATAGTTTGGACAGCAGAATAGTGAGAAGAATAAAGAGATTATTCAGATTTTAAATAACAAATAATTTAATCACTTATATAACAATTAGGTTAATTGTACAAGTAAGCAAAAGTTTTCAAAGGAAAATCAAATCTTGGATACCTGGATAAATAAAAAAGTACTCTTGAAATAATTAAATATGTCATTAGTTTACTAATTAGAATTTTGTACTCAAACTGAATTTCAATCCAGAGGATAGATTTACATATATCAGAACCTGATAAATCCCTGCTTTATCTATTTGCAGTGCCTCAATTTAAGTTGATCTATCCTTGGGGATTGATGTCTCTACAATTTCTGCTCTTTCTATCCTATGATCCCTGGATTCAAATTCAACTTATTGTATTGTTCATTAAAAAGTTGAATATTTAATCAATTTATCATTTTAAATACTTATATATATTGTATTGTTTTACATTTGGATTTAAAGCCTTATATTATGCATTATAAAGTACTAGTTAATCAAATTATTTAAAGAGAATAAGTCTGTTCCAGTAGGAGTTTGGATATTTCAAGAACATAGTTATATTTCCTGATTAACTGACCTAATATTTTGTTACTATTCAAATTGCCAGTGGAAACAGTTTTTAATTTATTTAAGAGGGTGCCAAGGTCTACAGACCCCTGATTCCATCGCATTTCATAGATTCGCAGCAAATAACAAATACAATATTTTAGAAAATATGCTTTCTTCTGCCACATCGCATACCATAGATTGGCAGCAAATAATTAAAAGTAAGAGTGGTAATTCTCCGTCAATTAATTTATATGAATTTTCCCCAGGCTTAACTATTAAACAAGCATATTGGCAAAGTTAATTTATACGCTTCTGTAAACTTAATAATAAAATCTAATAAACTAAAATTAAGAACATACAATGAAAAGTTGATATTAAAGATAAATATTTAATTATGACAAATTAAAATATTTAAATGACAAATTATTAATAAAATTGGAAAGCACATACACATGTTCATCCAGATAATAATGTTAATCAAATAATTAGATAGTTTCTATTTAATTTTCTTCTTTTAAACTTCTTCTAGAAACTCGTAAATGAAAGTTCCTTGAATAATAAATCAGTGAATGTTTCTCTTGGTGTCTGAAGTTTGTACTAATGTTTATAATTAAATTTAGTTTGTAAACATTTAATTAGACACAAGTTAGGGTATAAATATTAACTTACCGGTAAGTTCCACAGGTTTATGTAGATTGTAGATTATTGTATCATACACCAGATAATAATGTTAACCAAATAATTAGATAATTTCTATTTAATTCTCTTCTTTAAAGCTTCTTCTAGAAAGTCGTAAATGAAAGTTCATTGAATAATAAATCAGTGAATGTTTCTCTTGGTGTCTGAAGTTTGTAGCTAATGTTTAATTAAATTTAGTTTGTAAACATTTAATTAGACACAAGTTAGGGTATAAATATTAACTTACCGGTAAGTTCCACAAGTTTATGTAGATTGTAGATTATTGTATCATAGACGTAATTCTTTGGGATGAAAGAGATCATTGGTTTTGATTTCTTCTGTCCACTTTTTCATGTTCCTGGTCTGTAGTAAGGCTGGACTTGAAAACTTTTTGGTATGACCTCTTTATGATGATGTAATAGTGACGAACTTAACCTCAGAAACAAGTCTGTAAATAAACACTGAGTTAAAAACTTTTACAGTCTTCTAAAAAGGAAAATAAATTATTTTATATTACATGAAATTATTTGGAATTTTTAAAAAAATGTTTAATAACAACTTAAGATGCTCTAAGAATTACTTTGAGAATGCAAGATGATTTTTTTAAAGCCTTCAAGACAATAACCATTCGTTTCTTTATTCTAATCACAAATATGTCACAGCAGCTCTAATCCCAAAGTACTGTTTTTTTTTTATACCGATCATGTTGTTTTAAAACAACTCGTGTAAAAAGAGATTTTTTTTTAAAAAAAAAAAACTTATGTTATTTCAAAATCTTGCAAAAAAAAAAAAAAAAATAGTGTAAAAGAGTATTAGGTTATTATTTTTTAGAATGTTTTTTTTTTTTGTAAACTTATATTTGTAATAAATAATATAAATATTATCAAAATATGATATAGAATAAAGGTTTTATTGTACAAATAAAATGTTGCAAATGTAACCAAAATTGACACTATGCCTTTTATAAAAAGAAAGCTAAAACATAAAAAATAATAACAAAGAAGAAATATATGTTTAAGTACATTAATTTATATTAAAATCAAAATAGCTTTAATTAGATAATAATAATTAGTAATTAAAAAATATAAATTAAAATAAATATAAAATTAGTCATTAAATATGTTACATAGACAAAATATAGTTATTAAATAAATAAATAAAAAAACAAATTTGAGATTTGATATAATTATGAAGATATATATAATATTTTGTACAGTTGTAATTAAAATATGAATTATATATATTTTTAGATATATTTGTAGTATAATATATTATTTCTATGTAATCAAATCTATTTAATATTTTGTAGCTCTGATGAAAGCTAAGAAAATAAAATAAACTATTTGTAGAAACAATATGTTGCATTGAATAAAGTTTAAATGAAAGGAATTATTAATTATATTTGGTAATAAAATCAATGCTTAGAAGATATAAAAAAAAAAATTAATATCTTGAACTTGTGAATATATTTTGTAATTTTACTACATTAACATATTTAATACTATGTTGTCTATTGAATTTGTTTCTAAAGACAAATTGAGTTAATCCAAATCTATCCAACTTCTGCTATCTGTTATTTATTGATTCTTCATGTTGAAAGAGATGACTCAGGGGCAGAATAATTTGAAATAGATCAGTGCTGGTAAAAAAATAGTAATTGTAAATTTGTACTTTCTGACTAACTTTGTATTTCTTTTTGTTAAAAAGCAGTCTTAAACTATGTGAAGTGCATTCCTTGCATAAAATAATACATATATCTCTCCTATATATGTATATAATATTTAATTTGTTGTGAAAATGTCATATATCTGCATCAGAGGAGATGATATATTTGTTTGCCTTATGTTTTTCTTTATTAATGTATGACCTAGAAAACATCAATAAAAGAAATATCTTTGATAACATATGAATGTAACAAGTGTGATGAAAGATTGATTAATTAAAGATTCCCTCAAGAATTTGTTTGTCACAAATTTTATTTAAAAAGAAGAAAGAGTATATTGAAGTAAATTTATATTATAATATCTTTTCAAATACACTTCATATATACGTAGTATTATTATTTTAAATACATTGCAGAATGATGGTCTTTCCATTTTAAATCCAATTTCTCTAATCCATAGTCTCTCATCTTCACCCACACCAGCAGATTATTTTATTTCATCTATCTATCTCACATCTGGAATTGTTCTAGGTTTCTAAGAATTTCTTAGAATCCAGTTTAAGATTTCAACTATTTATCTATTATCATCACTTCTATCATAGAATTAAAGTGGCATATGTTCAAGCAAATGCAATACTGGTGCTTAAAGTATCATTGCCAACTACATGTGAACATCCCTAGAAAGAATAAACATTATTACTAGGATGCCATCTCTCTTCTAAATAAAGTGATTATTAATAATTCTCTGCATATTATGTTGACTGATTTTTAATGATATATGCATAGATATTACAATCTCGATACAGAATTCAGTTAGCTGAAATATTAACTCTCGACTTATGTAACACACTAAATCAAGATAAATAGAAGAGCTAGGACTGTATTTTTATTCAAAAAATAATTAATAAAAATGATAATGTAACAATTTTTATAAACTTGACAGACATATTTGTTTGAACTTAAACTGCTGTACTTGTAAAAGAATAAATCAAGATATTTTTCCAGATATATATTATTTACAAAAATTAGTTTTAAATAATTTTTATAAGTTATATTTATAAATTGATAAAATAACTCTAATTTAGTATGCAACAGAAAAATATCCTGATTTAATACAAATTTTAAAATGTTGCACCTGTGTACATTGAAGAATATCAAATATATATAATTTACAAATAGAACGTTATTAGACGTGTACATTTAAATATTATATATATAAAAAAATAATAAAGTAGAGCTCTGACATTTTTTATGTAGGTTTTTGCATAAAAATTAAAAAAATCAGTTAATCTTTAATATTTAATTAAATCTTTTTTTTTTTTTATAAGGAATGATTTAATAGATAGTCTTCAATGATTCAATTTCACGGATTCTTTTATCTTTTAAATGACAATTTTTTGTAATTTTGGTTCATTCTATCTGCATATGTAGACTCACAAATCAATTATATTTATGCAATACGGAAACTAAATTCATTAAGTTTGCATAATTAATTCTTAAGCAGCTTTCTCTATAGGCTTTCCATGTAGCTTATAGTTATATTTGAAATGAAATTTCCCATATAGTATTTTTTTGATTGCTTATCAGGAATAAACAGCAAATAATCCAAAAATGTTTTTTAGCCAATTGTCATGGCAGAATTGTAGGTAATAGAGATAACAATTAGGCTTGGTCCATGTATCTGTCCCTCTTTAAGTACCAATATGCTGCTAATAAATTATACTAATAATAGGTAATTAACTAATTCAAGTTGTATGGACCTTTTATACTTAATATTATTATTGAAAAACAAGCAACTTTTACAAATAAAAATTAAATAAATTGACTGTTGTTTTTTTTTAAGAAAAGAAAGAAAAAAACTGGCATACTTTTAATCAGACAAAGTCATCAAATCTGTAAATGCCATAATTAATTTTTATTTTAAGAAATAGTCTTGCCTTTCAAAAATATGTTTTGCTTATTTTTTCTGTTTGTTATTTTGCAAGGATAATGGTCATTGCAGAAGAGACATGACAAATAGTAATAAAGATCTGTAGGCCTATGTGAATTTCTAAGTTCGCCTTTGAACTCCTCAGTGCTGAAATTTACTGTGATTTAATGTTCTCAGTCAAATCGCATTCTTTTTAGTTGATTACTACCCATCTATGGTACTATAAGGTCATTCTTCAGCGACAATGGCCAATTCTGTTTCACTATGATATTGCCCTTTTATTACCTTCTGCCTATTGCTTACTTTGCAGCTGTTATAAAACATCTCTACTATCTGCAAGTCTTATCTTGTTTTAGGAGCTCACAGTTCTCTTTCAAAGCAACCTTTATTGTTAATGATTATATAGAAGTCTTCTGGTCTAATTTACCTGATGTGATTGCAAAGCATTCAATGTACAAAAAAACCCCAAACAATTATTAATCTTGTTTACAAAATGACACACTCCAGACAACAATTACGTCCACAAAAGGGTTACTATAATCTTGCCCAATGTGCATCTCTGTACATGGGTCTACATGGACCAACCGCCAAGAAGTTATCCATAGCCCTAGGAGCTCACAGTTCTTAATTATGTAATCTGTTTTTGAATCTCTTCTTTTTTACAGATTAACTACCTATTTTCTCATATATCAAAGCATCGGCCAGGAAGCGAACCCGCAAACCTGGGACAACTGATTGTAAGGCAGCTGTGTTGACCACTCGACCGCCAACGCTTGACAAAATATATGGCAAGAAATTTAAATTTGGATGCTTATTTTTTTTTTCTATATGTCAAAGCATCGGCCGGGAAGCGAACCTGCGACAACTGTCTGCAAGACACTGCATGCAAGGTAGCGGCGCTGACCTCTCGGTTATCAACGCTTGACGTTTGTTAACAGAAATCACTTATATACGATTAAATTACATATATTTAATTTACGGAATAATTACATTAAAGTCAATCATATATATTAAACAATGTAAAAAGCGCCACCTAGGTACTCTCCCGCATACAGATAAGCTAATTTAGCTCTAACCTTTTATAAAACAAAAACATTAAAATTATGTTTTTTTCTGATTTATAATCGCATACTAAATAGCCCAGACATAACCTTTTGATTAAAAAGATAAATAGTAAAGTTTTAAGGCAATTTAATAGGAAAAGCAAATGATTATCTAATACTGTGATAGAGACATGACTGAAAAATAAGAGGTTCGAAATAATATGATTATTTGAACTAACGAAAAAGTTTTAAAATAGAAGACAACAATAAATAATTATTAAGTTGGTAAAAGTACAATTAAGAAACAGTTACCATAAATAATAATAATAATAAAAATAGTTTTAATGAGTAAAATTATGGAGACTGATAAAAATTTCAGTCTAGCAGCCATCACAGCACAGGCCCTAAATAACACATATGCTACAATTGCAAAAAAATCTAACGTTAATGCAAGCCCTAGTACTAACGTAAATCAGGATAGACCCCACAGATTCAGAAGAACTACAGTGGAAGATTTAAAGAATCTAAACATATCAGAACAAGATCAAACTTTACCTCCCCCACTCACAGTTTGGACAGATGAAATGCTAGAAACAATTGGAGAACAATTCAACAACACGATACCTCGGACACTCTTTACAACATTTAAAAGATTCTTCACGGACAACTCAGTAGTGTTAGCAGTAACAGACAATCACTGCTCACTATATACTTTCCCTAAGCCACTTCTACTTGAAGCATTAGAAAAAAATAAAATTATCGACTCAGTCAGTTGTATAGCTGACCATCCCAACAATACATATGTGGCACTAGAATTCTAAAGCTCCAAACAAATAGAACAATTTAAAAAAAAAAATTAAAACAATCGGAAATTTTACAGTAATACAAGTTGATCAAAATAAATATAAAAATATAACTGGAGTTATCAAAAATACCTACTTTGGGTACAATCTAGATGACTTTCAAAGGATGATGAACCCTTTTGGAAAAGTAACATTTTTCCAACAAATCTATATCAAAGAAGCAACAATCCCAATATTATCAAACAGTTATGAATACAAAGTCAAATTACACAAAGACATAGAGCCAGAAAACATCCCAACACATATCACGGACCAAAAAGCCACATTTCATCTATATATAAGAGGTCTCAAACCAAGATGTTTTGCATGTGGAAAAAGAGGACACATAGCGACTCTTTGTAAGGAAAAAAATCAAGAAAAAAAAGACCAAAGTAATTCCAATTTAGTAGAAACAATTACAGTAAACACAGATAACTCACAACTGCCAAATTCACACCTTCAAAAACTTAACTTAAACAAAACTAATACAACAATAGAGAAAAATAAAGATGCAAACACTTCTACATCTGTAAACACAGAACAAATAATTGAAATGGAAATAAAAGAAAATGAAGACTTACAGTCTAATGGGGAAAAAATTAAAGATGACACAACAAAAATAATAGAAAATAAAACAGATATCTCTGGCCAAGATAAACACAGAATTCTAAACAAGACAGCTACTGAAATCATGGATAAAATTGCAGAAAGCCTTCCAGCAATTGAGAATATAACAAAAGAAAGCAAAAGAAATCAGAAAAAGGAAACAAAAAAGAGAGAAATTAAAAAAATCAAAACTAATGCAAAAGAACAACCAGCAGAAAGAAAAATTCAAAATAAAGAAAAGAATATAGAAATGGAAACAGATGATAAACGACTAACTGATTCAGAATATGACAGTGAAAGTGATCATTTTGAACACAGGCATATAAACCCAGACACATACAACCCACAAACAAAACCAGTTTTAAAAAACAAAAATACAGACACAGAGACAATTCCAACAACAACTAAAAAAATAAAGTATTTAACACATCTCAAAGCAAAAAAATCTATAAATCAAAAACCAACATGATTATAAAGGTAGCTGCAGTTAATGTAAGGGGTATAAACTCCAGAACAAAAATACAGAATATAAACAAATGGATACAAATCATACAACCAAGCATATTGGGGCTCCTTGAAACCAAAATATATAGCGGATCAAAGATTGACCCAGCACAAGTCATGAGCACACAAGGTTTTTGTGCATGCTCAAGAGACTCATCTGCACCAGCCAGTGGGACAGAAATATACATAAGCTGGAATTGTCCCTTCACTACTTTCAAAATAATCTACATAGGATCAAACCTAATAATCACAACTTTTTATCACAAAAATCTCTCAATCAATATCATATATGTATATATTCCACCAGGGTCAATTATAATCAATAGAATAATTGCAACAATAAACTCAATGCTGGCAAACAATTCTTACCCTACAATACTAACAGGGGAATTTAACATGAGCTATCAAAAGTTTGTTAATAAGTGGATTCACCAATTAGCAATACCACTTATGAGTGGAGAAGGATTCCTACCACCAAACTCCATATCCTTCTATAATAGCAGATATGGAACTCTGATAGACCTGATGTTCTATTCCCCAATGCTGCATCAAGCAATAGAAATGAGTCTATCCCCCACACATTTCTCGGATCATGCAGTGAAAATAATAAAAATAAATTTAGATTCAAACTATAACCAAAAATACTACCTACAGAAAACCATAAGAATTCTACTGCCAATCAATACACAGGAAGTTCTTTTCTCAGAAATACATAGCAATAAACAAACTAAATCAAATGGACCTTTGACCCAATAACAAAATATATAGCTTCCACAGAAACCATATTTTATAATATCAATCATATGACATAAAAAACAACCCCACCAACAAAATTCATAACATTGGCAGAAGAAACACATAAAAAGATCATAACTGCAAAACCAATCAAAAATAACCAAGAAATCATTGTTAAACTTACACAGCTATACAATCAAACATGTAACCAATTAAAACAATATATTGCCATCAAAAAGAAAAAAATATGTTTAACAGAATAACACCCTTGGACTCGTGGTTACATTAGGTGGGCATTAGGATATCCATCAACCAACAAAGTACCTATGGCAATTAAAACAGGAAATAAAGTGATAACAGGCTATAACATGATAGAACCCATCTTTCAATACTTCAGAAATAAACTCACTACAAAAAACCAATGGAAGATCCCAGAAAATTACTTTGGAAAACCTGAAAACGAAACCCCCTATAAAATAGAAGATTTTGCAAGAATACTCACAACATTACAAAGCACTTGTCACCCAGGACCACCCGGGATCCCAAAATTTGTACTAACTCATCTAAGTCAATTTACAAATAAATTACTATGTCAACTAGCAAATCAACTTTCACAAAAATTATATAACATACAAGGTCTAATCCCAATATCAATGCTCCCTTTCATGAAAAAAATAGAATCCATCTCGGAAATTACAAATTTAAGACCCATTTCAATGGAGCCATTGGGAATCAAAATTCTAGAAAAAGTACTAAAAGAAAAGATAGAACCCTACATCTTACCAATAATATCGGAACAACAATATGCTAAAAAAGGGTCTTCAACAGGCTAAGCAGCTCTAATATTTAAAACAATAGTAAATTCAACAATAATAAAAAAAACACGGGCCCATGGTAGTACAATGGGATTTTGAGAGTGCCTTTGACTCCATCGACAAACTAATCAATCAATTAAAAAAAACAAAAATACCAAGAACAATCTTATACACAATAGCCAACCTACTCCTAAATAGGGAGATACACATTACGCTAAATGGAAGAACCTCACCAACTTTCTATCCTAACCAATCCATCCCCCAAGGATCTCCACTAAGTACACTACTCTTCACACTATACATAAATCCTCTACTTGAAAAAATCAAGGAAAAATTACAAGGAATACAAATACCAAACACCAATATTTACATACCCTGTATAGCCTACATGGATGACGTTACAGTTTTTCTAACTTCAAAGAAACAACTACATATACTCCAAAAAATAATAGAAGACTATACAACAAAATTTCATCTAAAAATAAGTACTAATAAATCAGCTGTGTGGTCAATTTTTACTGGGAAAACCAACACACAAATATACCAAGGAAAACCAAATAAGTTTCTGGGTTTCCCATTTCATTTGGGAATGGGACAGATGAGAAGAACAATACAAGATAAAATCTTAACACAAACATAAAGAAACACAGATTCACTTGCTAAATCATACCTTTCTCTATACTCAAAGGTTGCTCTCTTCAACCAACTGATAATGACAAAAATCACATACTACCTACCAGTGATAAAATTTACCAAAAAATTTATATCAACAATAAACTCCCTGTGCAATAAACTACTTTGGAATAAAAAGGTGGTAGCCATTTCAATGAGGCAATTAAGCCAACCCACAAAACTGAATGGGCTTGGACTACATACAATTTCAACTTTTTACACACAAAAAATAATAAACCTGCTGATTACAACATTTACAAAGTTTCCAAATATTAAAAAAATAATAGATATAATACCCACTGACCGACCACCTCCCAAAGATAACTATATAGCCACCCTTTTAGACAGCATAAGAAATCAAAGAGACAAAACAACCCTATTTAACCCAATTAAATACACATACTGGCACATACATAGCCTAATAGAGCAGACACAACAAGATATCAACAACAAAATGGTCCTTGAAATAAACAATGCACAGCTCCTAAAAAAATATAAAAATTGGTACCTGGAGTCTAAATTCTTTGACTTCATAGTCAAAGTAAATCTGAATGCCTTGCCTACATCACACTTCATCCATTTTAAAAGATTCTTTACAAAAATAGACCCACTGTGCAGGTTGTGCCAAAGAGAAGAAGAAACACAACATCATTTTCTAAATGATTGTCTGGGATTGGAAAAGGTAAGACAAATAATGATAAATAACTACCATCAGAAAGACACAACAATGGCAAAAATTCTCCAGGTATATAAAAAAAATGCAATTCCAACAATAAGAGCAGCGACATTTAGCTTGTATTCATATTGGTTCACCAGATGTAAATACAATTTCGACTACAATGCAAAACAAAACCTCAACACATTCCACCACAAGCTAGAAAAAATAAAAGAAAGGGATAACATGCTAGCACCACCAGATATTTTTACTGCAACTTGATCACTATTTAAGCTAAAATCACATTATAGTTGAAAAACAGGAAAAGAGATAGAATAAGACAGCTAAAAAAAAAAAAACACAATACACAAACCCAGCAAGACACACATGATGGGATCCATCAACATAATGTATATAAAAAAAAAAAATTAGACAAGCTGAATTCAGGCAACTTTCGATGCCTTAAGAGTAGCAAAACACAACATAAAAAGCTCAAGAGAAAGTTTTTTCTCTCCTATATATCTGAACAAGCTTATACCCAGCAGAACTATTTAAACACAGGAACAGATATATGCTTACTGTGTAAGCCCTATCTTACCGATGTAATCATTGTTTTTTGATCAATAAAGTATGCTTTGAAACATATATTAAACAATGTACATACTTAACATTATCTTTAGGCAGAGAACTTAATCTATGTACATTTAGTTCAAACTTTGTACTTATATTACAAATTTTATTAATATTTAAAAAATGAAAAATTATTTTTTGGCATTTAACTGATTAATAATCTTTCTCTTAAGTTTTTTTTAAAAAGAACTATATCATGAAGCATTAGTAATGTATGTCGTCTACTTAGGCAAAAATAAAAGAAATAAAAAACAAATTGTAATTTCGTTTTCTAAATGAATGACGAGGGAGGTAATCAGTTACAAGCGAGGAGGGGAAAAAGATTAATATAACTATGAAAGCTTTTTTGGTGCAGCTGTTCTAGATTTTGACATAGAAATATATCCTGCCCTCTGTTTGTTTTTAATAATATCATGTGACCACCGAATGTGTTGACTTGATCCATAAACAAATCATTTTTAAAGTTAGCCTCATAAAACGTAGTTTTAAATATACATCTATCTGACATATATAGAAGCAATAGAGACTAATGTTAAATTGTTTGTTTTGAAATTTTTTATTTTCTCCTTTCACTTTTTCAAAATTTTATTTCTTAAATAGAAAAATAATTTATCAATACACACATACTTATACATTCAATTCTCGTATATTCTGCTATTGTTTTATCAATCCACGCTATGAATTTTGTTAAGATGATAAATTACATTATTATATCACAGAATTAATGATATTGTGATTAAAATGTTAACTTATTATGCTCCTGGATTGGATCTTAAAGATGCCGGAAATTTTTTAAATAGATAAATTCCCAAATTCAGATTTTTTTTTCATGTAGCCAGCCTATAGTCAATACGGGATAGCAACCTAATTACTATTATTATTAGGTATTGTCATGGTAACACTGATTCCTGGTGAGCAGATGATTAGCATTTTTTCTGGATAAACAATCATTTGTTTATTTCTTCAGGCGTTCAAATACATTCATTATTATGATATTTGAGTCCATTCCACACCTTATTCTCGTTGCCTTTCAGCATCATTCATTATACACAAATTTTTTATTGAAATAGAACATCTCACTTGGACACAGTCGAAATTGTCAGCTACTTTTGGAAATTTGGAATAATAAAAGTTTTTATATTATGTAAATCGCGTAGAAGAGTGTGTTTGTATTGTTTGTTTATATTGGTAGTAATATCTCATAATATACCTAAAATAGATCATATTTACCTGGGCATTTCTGTCTCAAGAAAAGTTCAGTTTAAACTAATTAAGGAACTAGTTATTATTATTATTTTGGTCCTTGGATTTTTCAAAAAGTTTTCAGTTCTGCAGATAACAAGCATCAAAATTTTTTATCCATTGCTATTATTTAACTTGGACATTCAAACAGACAGAAAACACCGGAAGTTGGAAAATTCTGATCATAGTATGATATGTTGTACATTTGAAAATATTTCCAAGTTTTTTTTATTTCAGTTGATTATTGAATCATTTATTATTGATGAATGATTCAAGGAAGTGAAAACTATTATCCACTTCCATGCAACATTAACAATTC
The DNA here is from genome assembly GCA_028023455.1 of Epiperipatus broadwayi. NCBI lineage: Eukaryota > Metazoa > Onychophora > Udeonychophora > Euonychophora > Peripatidae > Epiperipatus > Epiperipatus broadwayi. The sequence goes on from JAQFVV010012497.1 coordinate 1,536,865, forward strand.
ATTATTGGTAAATGAATAGATATGTCTCTTTTTGACTGAATATTAAAGGTAGAAAAGAAAAAAAAAATATTCACTGTCAATGAACTAGCTTAATAAATAGTATTCACTACCACATTATTCCATTACATAGTAGAGAGATTCAAAAGAGGGTTTTGCTCTTTTATAAGATTTGAATACTACTACTTTTATTATATACATACTATACATACTTTTTTTTATTGTAATGTAGAGATTATTTAATATTTCAATTTGAAATTGGAAATTAATTTTAATTATGAGTCTGTTATCAAGATAAAATTCTTAAATTTATAGCATCTGAAAATCTAATGTAAGTTCTGTAAAAATTCAAGAAAAATCCATTGCTTATTCTATATGTGCTAATAATAATTATTTAATAGGTCCTAAAATAAAATCAACAATTCAATAATTGGACTCTAATGTTGCAAAAAATGTTTTAAAAACTTAAGCAGTAAAAATAAAAAAGCTTTTCCTTCACAGCCAAATGATTTTCATTTGTCTAAATCCAACTTTCAATTTATTATGAAGTCTTTTTAGTTTAGTGCAGTAATAAAATGATAGAACCTGGATCATAAAGTCCGTGGATCATGTCATAATTTTGTCACAGTTGATGCTTGAACTTCTTATGAATTCATTAGCACTAAAGCATTTTATTATTTTTTAAAAAAATATGTGGTTCAGTGCAATGGTAAAATGATATGGAATTCAAGGTTCATGGATTATGGCTCTAATTTTACACTTCTGGTTATCGTGACTCAATTATTCAATTATTCTCCTTCTGCATGGTTTAGTGTAGCGGTAGGATGACAGATGCTGGAGCCCAAGGTCTATGGATTATGATGCACCCTGTACCCTTCAGGACTCAAACTTCTTATGAACTCCCAAGCTATAAACTATTCAATTATTATTTTAATTCAGCATAAAGGTGAATAAGATATGGTGGGTTAATAAATCTTAATTGTTTTTCATAGTATATTGGTCTCGATAGATTTAAAACTTTGCCTCTGAAGAATATGTTTTTCTACGCCTGTCAAATAAATTGTTAGGATTATCAGCATTTTATAATATTAAAATGGGATTCAACTATATGTCCAACTACCTACATATTATTTTTTATACTTCTTTAAACATTATCACACTACAATCTAGTACAACTATGAGAATGGTGAATTCAAGCGCTAAATTTCTTAGATCAATTCCTAGCTGAGGAAAGTAAATAAAAAATATCTGTTTGATCATTTGAATGGGACATTTATGCTTAACTTTTCATTTTGATCCTAAAAGTCAGTTAATTTTCTGAGCAACTGACCATTTTATTCATTTATATTTATCGACAACAACATCACATGCCCTCTCATTCACGTAATCATATGCTTCTAGGAGTAATTATATTCACTTTATTCTAGAACCATTTACTGTAAACTTGAGTAAATCAATGAACACCAGATGGTATAGTGATATAAAATTATCATTGAGAATCCATTACTTAGTCAATTTTACAATAGATGGCTCTAGAATAAGGTAAAGATAACTGCTTCTAGAATCATATGAGAAACATATGAGAGTTCATGTGATGTTTCTTTCTAGTTAAAAGATATAATGGATCAACAGTTTTCATAGAACTGAGATCTCAAAAATATATAACAATTGAATTGGTGTCAGATAATTAGCAAGTAAGCTAGCTTGAGTTTGAAGCCTTAAAGTTTTTAAATTTCAGATTATTAACTTGAATAGTATAGAAGAATAAAAGGTAGCTGCTAGATGCTTAAGTACATTATTTTTAATTTTTAATTCTGAAGGCAAAAGTTAGAAATCATTCAGTCTGGAGATGGGGATTTTATAGCCCTACACTATTTGGTGTCCATTGATTACTCAAGCTTGAAATAGATGACTCTATAGTAGGATAAAGATAATCCTACTTCATTTATTTTTGTTAGATGTAATTGTACCTTTAATCTCACTAGTTGTTAACCTGCTCTTCATTTTTAAAACCATACTCATTTCTCAGAGTTTTACTGATTCAATTTTGGTTGGATCAGTATACTATCTAATTTGGCAAATTGCTACATTACAACCAGGTATTATATTTTCAAAATGTTCTTAATAAACTTCAAATTCATGGGCTAATAACAACATTTGGCACAGTCATTGCAGATAAGAAACAAGACTATTTTTATACCAAGGCTTACAATAAATGAAACAATACCATAATCTTATCTTAACGGAGAGACGATCCTGCATTGGATCAATTATACTTAAAAATAATGGTAAGTTAAAATACTTTAGATGTATCAACAATGCATCATCTTTAATAAGCAAATAAATACAGATATATAGATGAATGAATGTATAGATATTAAGATGGATAGATAGATAAATGAAGTGGATAATAATTTTTATTACCATATATATAATTTCATCAAATGGGTGTGGTTCAGAAATAATGGATCTTCAATCAAACCAGAATACAAATATAAGCAAAAATAAACACAAATAAATGATTAAGTAATATATAAGTATATAAAAATAATGTCTAAAAAGAAATTGTACAATATGAGTAAAAAAAAAATACAATCACTATGTATGAAAAAATTTACAATATATTATTTTTTTGTTCTTTTAAAACATATCTCTAGAATTACTGGATAGTTTACAATAATTTAATTCAATGGTATTTTCACTCTTATCTTAATCTTTTTATTTAGTCTTTTATATATATATAACTCTTTATTTTGCACAGCATTAAAAAAATCTATTTTATAAATATTAATCATCATCATTGCAAACCATTATTAATCTATTGCAAGATGAAGGCCTCTCCAAGTTCACTCCATTTCTCATCTTTAGCCTCTCTTCTCCACATAACTCCCGCACACTTCCTTATTTCATCCATCCATTTCACATATAATCTCTTTCTGGGTCTTTTACAATCTCTTGGAATTCACTTTAAGATTTCAACTGTTCATCTATTATTATCTCTTCTAGCAATATGTCCAACCCAACTCCACTTTAGTCTCTTAATTCTTTCAATGTTCAGTTTCAGTCTCTGCTTGTTACTCTTATCACGCATTCATCCATATTTCTTTGAGTGGTCTGAAGTCTCTGTATTTCCCTTCTGTTAAGTGTCCAAGTCTCTGATCCATAATTAAGAACTGGTAAAACACTTTTATTAAAAAGCTTCCTTTTCAAACACATAGGCATAATTCTTTTTAATATTAAGTTGTTTCTACCAAAAATACTCAAACAACTTTAATTTTATGATGAATTTCATTAATTATATTTCTATCTATAGTAATAATCTGAGCATTTTTATTTTTTGAGAAAATCCATTAAATGGTACTTTAGTCTTTTTAACATTTACCTTTAATCCTACTTATATTTAGCTGTATCTGATAATTCTTGCAACATTTCCTGAAGCTCTGAAGCATAATTTGAAAAAAACAACTTCATCATCTGCAAAATGTAAATGATTTAAACAATCTCTATTTACTTTTATTCCTTTAGCTTCACATTTTAATTCACAAAATACTTCTTGCAGCACTACTATAAAAAGTTTTGGAGATATGGAGTCATGCTGTCATATGCCCTTCTCAATGTTAATCTTCCTAGTTTCATTATGTAATCTAATTGTTGCTGTTGCATTTTTATAAACATTATTCAGAATATGACAATATTCTGGGTATATACTTTGATGATCTAATGCTTTAAACACCGATGAAATGCTTATAGAATCAAACGCCTTTTCATAATCTACAAATCCAAAGCTTAATGGCAACTCATATTCATTGATCATTTCTATGATTTCTCTCAATACTTGGATATAATTCACTATACTAAAACCACTTTTAAGTTCAGCTTGTTTTGTTTTTTTGATTGGTTGAATTCCAAAGTTCTATGTTAGATTAGTTGTAATTATCTTGGTAAAATTTTTGTATAAAACTGATGAAAGACTAATAGATCTATAATTTCTAGCATCTTCTTTAAAACCATTTTTAAATATTAATATTAATACTGCATTCTTCCAATCATCTGGTACATTCTTATTTGGTTTATAACTTTGCCAAAAAAAATTATATTTCTTCACCTGCTTCTTTTAAGATATTAATAATAATTCCATCATTACCTCAAGCTTTTTCCTTCTTCATAAATTTAATTGCATGTTTCACTTCTTCATTTAAAGTCCTGAGCAATTCAGAAGCTATAATAGTTGTAGGAAATACTTTTCTTTTTTCTTTATTGCTATATAATTCTTAATAGAACTCTTCTACACATTTAATGATATCATCCCTCTTTTTAGTAATTGTTCCATCTTTTTTTTCTTATTTCAGAAATAAGTTTCATACCAATACCAAAATGTTGTTTTACATTCTTGAGACTTTTATTCTCTTCATTAGATTTCCTTGCTAGTTTACAATTATACTTTCTTATACCATTATCAATTCTTTTTTTGCACCATTTTACAAAATTTGAGATATTCAATCCCTTTTAATTCATCATTTTTGTATATCTTCATATTTCTTTTTTTTCTTTATAAATTCTCTAGTCTCAGTAGAAATTTTATTGGTCAATTGATGCTTTTTTTTTACCAGCTATCTTATTGCAGTTTTTAAAAGTATATCAGTTATTTTCCTGTTAATTTCATTCAAATCTGAATAATGTTCAAAATCTACTAATACTTAAAAATGACTTTTCTAATTTAAATTCATTAGAATGTTTCTGAAGATCAGGAATATCAACTGTAAATATTGTTTTTCTTAATAATTTTTGTTTCTCTAGTTTTGCATTAATATGTATTTACTTCTCACTAATCGATGATCACTTCCTATGTTGACTTTATTAATAACATTACAATCTTGAAGTACACATTTTCTGTTAGTCAAAATATAATCCAATTCTGCTGTACCTTCATTTGGATGCTTCCATGTCCATTTCTGTTTAATATTTCTCTCTCAAAAAAAAATTCATAATATAAAGTTATTCTTTTTCTGCAAACTCCACAAGTTTATGACTATCACCATAACCAAATTTATCTTTCATCTTTCATTTGTTTACTAATTCAAGCATTAAAGTTTGCCGTGACAAATTTAAAATATTTGGTCTGATCAAAAGCCATATAAAAATCCTCACTACTTCTTCACTATGAGAACTTGTTAAACATAAATTTGAATTATCTGCATTTGGTATTCTGCTTTCACTTATTATTTATAATGGATTTTACTCCATCCATTTGTACTTAACAATATTTATGCCTTTGTAGTAGAGTGCATGTCCACTTTTTAAATCAGTTCTCTCTTCACTCTTTTTTTTAATTTCACAAAATCTAATAATGTCCTATTTAATATGAGATAGTTCTTCCAATTCTTGCAATCTTCCTTCACTTGAAAGTGATGGTCATCATCAAATGAGTCCACAATCAGGGGATTCTTTGCACCCTCCACCTTTGACACCAACCTCTGCCTGAGCTTCTGGAAATAAGATTCATGATTTATTTTTGTCTGTCACAATTGTAAATATCTATTAGAACATTTGTTATCTTTCATGCTTACATTCATTCAGCATTCAAGAAAACTTAACCAATATTTCAATTGAAAGCTACCAGAAAACTGAGAATAAAGACCATGGTGTTTCTTAATTTTAAACTCGGAGGTAAAAAGCCAATAAACTTACCACTTTGTTTAATGTGTGTTGGTGAGCAGTTCATCTATGTTTGTATACTATATGAATAATCACATAGTAATAACAGCTGCAATGACAAGAACGTATGGAGTGGACATTAGGAATTTGCCTTGCTAGGTTTTTTAAGAGCTTCAAGAGGAATCAAAGAGTTTCCTTTTAGTTAACAGCGAACTCCTTTCTGCAGTCATAAATATTAATATATTAACTAAATTAATTTTCTGTTTATTATTTGAGTTTTAAATGTTTTTAGTTTTGTTTCCATATGTCATTAATGATTAGCTTGAGAGTAGATCTTTCAATCAGTTCAATACCATCTCAAAGACAATTGGTTCCCCAAAACTCATCATAGAGCAAGAAGATAATATAAAAAGCAAGGGATTATAATGGTTTTCTATGGAAACAATTTATTCATTCCTGTAAAAAAAACTGTCATAAATTGTTAATATTATATTAGAAGCAATAACATAGTGTATATAGTAGCTAAAAAAGCCTAATGTACAATATATGCATATTTAAACTATGCTATATGTGTATCATACAGATAAGCATTTAAAATGTCTATAGGCAAGATAATGCATTTTCAATTTATGTAAAAGAAAAACAACCATTTTAGCTTGAAGTTACTCTTACAATCCATCCATTCAGCATTCACTGTCATTTCTAAGGCTTTATCATTGTCTTTTAAATCCTTTAATGATCATGGGTTTTCGGGTGGAGTACATCAAGTGTTAATGGCTGATAATTTCTAGAGAATAAATTGAAATGAATGATCAACTTGCTTCTTTGATTTTCTCTTTGTACAATATATTACACACTCTAATTCATTGATTGAAGGTATTTTTAGATGTGATATTCCAATTGAAAACTTATGTAGCTGTAAACTTAAAAAAAAAAGTCCTGTATAATTAGAAAGAAAAAGTTATTTTATTATGCAAACATATAGAAAAATGAACTAAGAAAGAGAATAAGTTCGCAGTTGACAATTTTATTTATTTTTCTATAAAATTGTTAACTTTTGCATTAAAAAAAGCTATGCTAAAGTTTTATTCTTTTTTAATTCCTAATTGTATATTATTTATGTGAAATTATTTAGAATTAAAAAAGCAATGTTTAATAATATCTCACTTAACTATACTATTGTGACCGTAAAGACTTGTTATTTATTAATGGTGTAAGAGTAGCCAAATTATAGAAATTTACTTTACAGACTCATAATCAAACAATTAATTTGAAAAAATTCTAACATTTTAAAAAAGAAGAAAAAAGCATCTAATTCATTCTATGTTTGTATATTGTAATCAATATTTAATGATTTTTTTAACAATATGTACTATGCAGATCTAAATAAATAGCACTTTATATACAAATATGTTACTTTGACATTTTTTTTTGGCCATGAAATATTACATTTTATTAAATGTGGTAGCTATTTTCTTTGAGATGACAGAAAATTTTCAAATAGTGCATTAGTTGGGAAGGCAGAAATATGAACTATTTAAGAAATATTAAAGATATGAATCTTTTTCAGTTGGTTTGTATTGCATTTTCATTATACAAATTTTATTATTAACTGCATGAAATTATGCTCACATTTTTTAAAAGTGCAAATGCATTTACTAATAGCTTTGATTTGATATAAATGAACAATCAAAGATTTTAATCCAAAATTGATTAACTGAATACTTTAGCTAATATTTACCATGTAAACAATCAAATATTAATAGTATATGACCAACATTTATTTTTAGTTTTATGCTGAATGAAATTTTAATTTTTTTTTCATTTTTATGTTTTTATAAATTAGCATTAATGTTCAGTATTTCTGAAACAAATAATGAGATGTTTAAAATTGAATAAATAGATTAAGTATTAATTTAGATTTAGTAAGTTTTAATCATAAAAAATTCATTTTTACTTGCCTAATCCATGAAATAATTTTTTTTCTGCAAAATAACAATTTATAATAACTGAAGTACAATATAGTGATCTTTGGTGCAAGCAAAATAACATTCATAAGAATTTTCATCCATAAAAGTGAATAAATACAGTATACAGTTTTAAAACTAATGTACACATTTTAAAATTTAATAATGTATTTATATATTTGGTTGTTGTGCATCATCAAAATATGATTTTGAATATTTATTATACTGAATGAAATACTTTTTTCTTTTTGGTTTTGTAATCATTAACAATTAAAATCTTTATTTTGGATATGTCATCAATGAAGTACTGGATGTTTTGCGTAGATATTAAATGAAAATTAAATAAAATACTGTACTATGCATTCATTAATCATATTTCAAGTTTATAATCAAAATATTGTATACAGCATTGTAATATTATGTACTATGATGAAACATTCTGTACTGTACAAATTTAGCATGAAAGTTACTATTTTGCTTTTGGATAACATAGCTTTAATAAATATTGTATGAGGGTCATTAGTTTTATAAAATGACTGCTGAAAAAAAAAATTTTGATTTTTTTTTTAAAGATTATTATAGTGAATAATTGATTATAAATTAAAATAGTGGGTACAAATTAATGATGATCACTGTTGTGAATACTTTCTAAGCAGGGTATAGGTATATTTATATATATTATTTGCAATTTTATTATGTAATATCTTTGCATTGTTTTTTTTTTTTTTTTTATCAAAAGTCTTTTTTTCTTATATCTATTTATAATAATTATATTTATAAAGTGCATATTCAATACTTAATGTAATATTTATTAAGGCTACAACCTTAAGACTATGTGCCTGAAATAACGATAGTAGGGACCTCTGCAAAACTTAAACACAAGATTTATTTAAGAGACAAGAGCAAGATTTATTTAAAAGATGAGAGCAGCCGCTCTTGTGTTTTAAATAAATCTTGTGTTTAAGTTTTGTAGAGGTCCCTACTGTCATTTTTTTAGGCACATAGTCTTAAGGTTGTAGCCTTAATAAATATATATATATATGCAAAAGTATCTATAAGATTTTTTAAGATTCTCTTTCTCTACATTTAAATATGTATGTCAAAATAGCCATAATTTTAAGTAGCCATTGTTAAAAAATATATATATTAGAATTTTTTATCAGAAAAACATTTATTGTAGATTCCATATTGAGCAATTATTTTATTCATTGATTTAAATTAGCAGCTTTTTAAAATATCAAAATTAATAAGGCTAAATAAATTGTAAACATACCTACTGATTTTATTAAGCAAACATTTGAAATGAATATTTAAAAAAATAATATCTGTGTATAAAATAAATAAAATATTTAGTTGTATGAAATAAAATATTTTTTTAGAAATATACATGTATGCCTGGATATCATTATCAAGAGTATAGCAGTGATCAAGTTCAGTAAATTTAGAGTATGAAGTGATTTGCTGAAAATTCAGGGTAAATTGAAAAAGTACAGACATTTTTCAGGACCATACCATATGAATTATCAAAATTCTGTGGCTAATCCTAGTGAAGTAAATAATTAACATGTACATTTCATTCGTCTATGCACATACTCATACATCTGCAAATTCCTAACTGCAATGTTAATCTGAATTCATACCATAACCAAAATTCTAATCCAAATCCTAAATTTATAACTGAATAAAATTCAGATGTATATTTAACATTACCCATATTTTTTAAAAATAAATGAAAATAAGTATTGCGATATATCATTGATGTGTCATTAAAGAGTATTGTACAGTTGGAATAATGGACTATGTTAATTATGATTACATTTTAAAAATTGTTTTCCACTTTACGTATACCTGGAATTGTTTATATAAATCTAAATTTGCATAAATTGCATCTGTATAAGTAAAACCATGTGCAGTTTAGAACAAAGGTATTCTTGGATCAAGCCTCAAATTTTCATCTGTGTTGCTAAATACCATATGATCTTCCAAACAGTATTTTGTTTGATTATTTTTTGTATTAAGTAAAGGATTGCTGTATATATAAATATAAGCATACATTTTAAATAAAATATTTTTATAGATTTAAATATTGGAAATTTAATGGGAATACTCTCTATATATTTTTAAGCTATGATAAGAAGTTAAATATCAATTTTAAAAAAGGCATTGCAAGTTGGAATCATGTTATCTAGTAATTATATTTTATCTGAAATACTATCAGCTGATAATGAATTCTATTTTTAGTTAGCATCCAAGATTTTTAATGATCAAATATAAATATTACTGTCTGATTTACAATCCTTATAATATCTTGGATATTAGCTAAAAGTGGAATTCACTTTATTTAAAATTCAATTACTAAATGATGTGATTACAGTTATTAATACCAGTTTTTAATTAATACTTCACTTCATTATATTATACCTGGAAAAATTATTTATAAAAGTAAATAGAATATTTATTCCTCTTAAACTTTCTAACATATATATAATGAAAAAAAGAGGTCAAAGTTATATTTCGAATTTTTAGATAAAAGTATGTGTAATCAAACAATAAACGTCCTCATTTTCTTTGTTAATTATTTGAATTGTTTTCAGTCTAATTTTTTTACTTAACTAATATATCTTATTATTTTTTGAACTATTTTCTCATATGTCTTCCCTTCAAACTCTCCCATTTCCTTTTATGCTCATTATATTATATTAATTATGATAAGTTTTTTAAAACCTAACTTTACATTTTAAATGTCATTAATTCTTCTTAGCTACGAAAATACTTCTCTGTTGATTCAGGCAATGGAGGTTAATTCACAGAGTTTATGACTAATTCTTTAATTATGTAAGAAGTAAATGAAAGTATCCCCTCCCCCAGAATAGTTAATATTTTATTTTTAAAATGTTTATTAATAAGACATCTTTTAAATTTCTATAAATTTGTTGTTTGGACATTAAGAAAACGGAGCTGTAATAAGAGATGATTTAACCAACAATTGTTAAGAACTGTCATTCATTGAAACAAGGATGTCCTTTGCTCTTGTCATAAAATAAATAAGCTCTCTTGAGAAATGGATTTTTATTCTTAAAACAGGTTCTGCAGCATATGATCTTAATTAAAAATTATGAGTATTTTGTTCTTTTATGTTTTTCTATTTTAAATCTTCTAAAAATATATTTGGACTTTTTTATTATCTGCAAATAAAATAATAAATTGCTGGGTGTTAAAAAGATATGGTGAATCAAATCTTTACAACTTAATAGTTAAATAGATAAATGAATGTGATAAATATGTTTAAATAATTAGACTAAACTATATTATTGTTAAGTGATGATTAATATAGAAAATAATCTGAAATGATAGAAAATCATACCATCAATCTTTGCCATATAATGACTTATGTAATGTAATATTAAATTTAAATATGCCTTAGTTGGTAAAGGGTGGGAAGAGCCTTGTGTTGAATCCACCTACCATGCCTATGATATGGATTTGAATTTGAGTTGAATAAATTTGAAATTTTTTCAATAGATTTTGGTTTGTATTTCAGTTAACATGTTTAAAACCAACCCAATTGACCATCTATCTGAGATTTAAAATTTGTATCTGGACTGAGGATAATATGATAATCTTTGCACTAATAAAAAATTAGTAATAATTGTTAATGAATTTATCTATAGTGGATAGTAACAAAATTGTAAATGCAGGAAGTTTGATATTTGTAAATCAAACTATAATGATTTAAGTTATATAAATCAGTAGGTTGGACAATTCCACTACTTGTATTGCACTTACATAACAAATCTAAGATACTGATAATCTTGTTTATTTTACACTGTTGTATTATTTTAATACTTATACTGTTCAATTTATAAGTGTGACATTTCTTGATTGCATTAATTTTGACAATATCATCTAGGATAAATGTTAATCATTTTATTAGGCTATAAATTATTAGTTTGTTTTTTTTTTTGCCCAGATATAAACTTTAAACTCTATTAAAGATTAATACATCAATTAATAAATCCCAGCATGAATTTTATTCATTTAACAATACCCTCTTTTTCTTGACCATGTATGGGGCACTCAATACGTAATAAAACTTCTAAATTATTTTCAAAATATATGGATAAAGACATATGTAAAAAACAAATCACATGATCACCATTTCTTATGCTTGCTTATAACTATTATTAAAACAGACAAAACTTTTCATACACTGAGTGGCAATACTGTATGGAGAGTTTTGCCTGTTTTCAAAAACAAATCATTACTAAAATGCATATTTGACAGAACACAACTTCATCAGTTGATCCAGGTATTTGCCTGGTAATTAATATCTTCATTATCATAGTTTAATATTTATTTATAAAAAAGTACTGAAATTCAATTTATAAGATGACCTCACTTGAATGCCTTCATTTTGATATCATCTGGAATGAATGTTAAAGATTATTTATTAAACATCTTATTATTATAAATTTTTATTTAATACTTTAGTCCAGACATAAACTTTAAATTCATTTAAAAATTAATATATCAATTATAAAATCCAGCATCTTGGAAATCTTTTTTTTTTTTTACATATGTCTTTATCCATTGTTTTAAGAACTTGCTGAATTAGAAGATTTATTGTGTATCGAAAAACGTTCAAGCAAAAATTTCGTGATTGATATTGTTGTGTTTAATCTGAATTGCAGGTTTCAGGCTCAAACCAACAATTATATCAATAAAAATATGAACACTCAATAAATACAGATTTATGTAAATAAATGTAGTTAATACTGTGCTGGTCTTACCAGACTCACTTCCAGCTGTATATATTAGCTTGCCTCGTAAGTTCTAGTCAAGACTCTTCTGGCTTTACTGGACAGCTTGTCTTGAGTCAGCCATAGTCTTGGCAGCTTCCAGTTCTATCATGGACTTGCTTCACTGCATAGACATATTGGTAATGACTATAGTAGAAACACCTTCACTGTTGGAACTAGTTTCAATTGAGAGCACCTCGATCAGGTTAGACAGATGTTCTCTTATTCTCTTTTTTACTTTTTGGCTTCCCTCCCAAAAGGCTGACTATTTATTGCCAGATCCCCTCCCTTACTGGCAGCAATTGGATAGAGAACACCATTGCATATCCTACCTTGCTGGCAGAAATTGGATAGAGAGCACTATTGCATATTGGCCCATATTAACCAATGTTGGGTTTATCCACATGTTTACACATTGATTAGTGGCAATAAGTGCTCAATTCAATCAAATAAGGAAGGAATCTGGTCTAATTCACTGCTAGGCAAAGTCAGATATGACATACATTCATTTTTTAATTGATCTGGGTAGAATAATTGGCTAATGATTTATGGCATAATAAAATATTTAGTTAATGTTTATTCTAAATGATGTCTTCAAAATGAATACATTTGAGCAATGTCACACTTGTAAATTGAATTATAGTACTTTTCTATCAATAAACTATGATGATGACACTTAAGCAAGAATCTGGATCAACTGATAAGTACCAGTTCTTATCTTAAAGATCATTTTCTTTTTACATATGCTTTTAATCATATGATTAAGAATATATTGGATTTAAAACTTTTATTATGTATTCTCATATTTATATAAACAATACATTTTATTTAATTTGAGTGTAGATAATTGAAAAGTTTAATGTAATATAAAAAATTGAATACTTTTATACTTCAGGATTTTGAGATTTCTTTCCCAAAGTATTGCAGCTATCAAAATATGTTTTGGATCATAAATTACAAAGCATAAAGTTTACATTACAATTGTTAGTTTTTTTAATATTAATTTTATTTTATTAAATTATTTTTGTTAAGTATCAATAGCTCTATTTTCCTGTATAGATGCATGAATTTTACACGATCAATTGGTGACCTAATTTAAATTTTTTAGTGGGAAAAGTAATATAACAATTATTTCATGTGGAAGTAGGAAGACATAAATATTAAATCACTTGAACAATTTTAATAAAACATATATATAAATACATAAAACAATAATTTGGAAACAGATATTTTGATGAAGCTAAATTTTGATCTATTGTATAGAAAAACAATGGAGCTAATTAGAAATAGTAAGAGAAAATCTACTTTTATTATGTAGACACAAAAGTACATTACTGTATTTGTAGTAAATTGCCTTTTGTTTAAATTATAAAAACAAATGTATATTTAATGTTTAACTTTTTATTCTTTATTTTTTTGTAAAATTATTAATTTCCAAATCAGTATGTGATACAGTTAAATTTTATTGAGATATGGTGGCTTTTTAACAAATAATTATCAAGTGAAAATATACTTATATTGATCAGAAAACAAACTATAAACATTTCCTGTCAATTCTATTTTTTAAAATTATTTTTCTTTGTAATTTTATGTTCAACTTTAATATTTTAAAGAGAATTTTCATTATCTGAAGTTATGTTTCATCAAAATATTTATGAAATTTACTATTTTTTTAAGAAAAAGTTTTTTTTTGAGTTGTATTTAATTTTTTATATTATTAAAATATACATTTAAAATAATGAAACCATATATAATATAAATTTTCAAAGATAAAATTAATTGTGCACAATATCTATATTTATGAGCACACAAACACATATATTTATGTAAATGTTTATATATTGTATAGTTTACACAATAAATGGAATTATTTAATATTTATTAATAATTCTAATAATAATTAATCTATAAACATTAAAACATCATTGTTTATTTTTGAATTTATGGCTACAAGTATATATTAATTACAATCAGGAAAATAATATATTGTGGAATTAAAATAATTTATTCATCAAAAAAATATATTATTTAACAAAAAATATATATCATTAACTAATAAAACATATGCAGAAATGCAAATCCATAATAATATTTCCAGGAATAAAATCACACTAGTAAGTCTATTCAATAAAAGCAAGCACAGAATGGGTAGTAAATAAAAGAAAGCAAAAGGTAATTTTATATGCTTTAGGTGTTTTAAGTAAATGCTATCCATAACAAATCAAATGTTTGTGTAAGGCCAAATGCAAATCTAAAAGAAATGAAAGTCATGGCGACAACTGTTCAAATCAAGCAACATGTAATCCATAGCAATAAATGCTCTAAGTGAAAACAATCCATAATAAAACAAATGAAGACATGAGTCAAAACTAATTCATTTGGGGAATAATGAAAAATGTACACATTATAAAATGTTTTCACAGAACAAAGTATATATTTCTTAAATTGAACTTAATGTTAAGTTTTACATTTCACAACTTTTACACTATGCTACTAGATAATTTGAAATGCCTTTTTAAAAATACAAGTATATTTTAGCCACCTGCTCACACACATGTGCAAAAGATAAATTAACTGCAATATACATATTTCATGCTAAATCAGCACTCATCAATTGGACCAGATTATCATTTCCCACACACATATATAATCAATACTTGGTTTATATTAAGATAGCAAATCTTCACACTTTAATGGACAAACTTCATTCTATTCCACTCTCCAACTCTTCAGCCATACATACTATTGAAAATCTGATGATGGAATGCCAAATTCCTTTTTAATGCCAATATTACTGTCATGACCATGTTGACTTTTAAGTCATTCTGGTCATTCATATATAAGACTTTGTCCACTTAAATACAAAGACAAGGGATGGGCAGGATACAGGCTGAATTTGTAATATTTTAAATACAAGTATATTTTATATACCTGGAGTCTAGATATAGGGGATTTGACCACAGACTTTCAGCCATTCACTCTTATCTCATGCAACCGATACACATGACTACGCATACGAGAAAAAGATAAATGATCTACAATATAAGTATTTTGTGCAGAACCAGCACTCATAGCCTGTGTTGTATTTTAAGTTTTGTACATTTTTCCTTATTCACATAATTGGTTTTTGATTAATATTTGTGTTTCATTCATTATAGATCATTTTTGTATTAAATAGCTATCGTCATAATCTACTTTTTGTTTATTTTTATTTAATATAAATTTTGTGCTTTCTTTTATTTGATAAATTTGCTATTATAAATGGTTTTATTTTTGGAATTTCATTATGAATTTGTATTTAGGCATATATTTTATTATTGTTGTTTTTTTTTTGTAAAATAATTTATAAGTATATTTTTGTAAATAAATTATTTTTATTGAAAAATATATTATTTTCTTGTAGTCACAAATTCAAAAATAAATTGGATATTTTATTTTTTATCAATTAGTTTTTAGGGGCTTATTGGCATCGTCTAGAGCTTAAATCATATAGTATATTAGCATATACTTGTAAACCATTTGTTAAATTTGTTTATTATTTTTGCTATCCATAAATTATTTGTAAATATTCAAAGAGCAAACATTTTAATTCATATATGCATGTGCATGGATAATCACAGATAGGCTACTAAATTTTACTTTATTTACAATGTAAGATTTTTTATGAATTATACATGTATATTGTAATAATGATTAAAATAATTTAGCCTAAGAATTGAACATTTATTACATTATAACATAAGGTTCATAATTAGATTTTTATATATATGTAAACATATGTATTTCAAGGGGATTTGAACCCAGACTTTTAAGTTCCCTTCAGTCATCCACTCCATTTTGTAATCGACATACATGACCACATACATTTGGAAAAAATAAATGATCTCCAATATATGTATTTTGTGCTGAATCAGACTCATCAGTTGGTCTGGATCACCATTTTTCACACACATATATATATATAATCAGTACTCAATTTATATTAAGATAGAAAATCTTCAAACTTTAATGAACAGGCTATCTACTTATGTCTTTGTAGATTGCTGTTTTTTATTTTTATTTTGAATATCTATAAATAATAAATTTCTATAAATATTACAAGAGAAAAGATATCAATATGTGTATAAACACATATATACCCACAGATAATCACTGACAGGTAGTCTACAAAGTTTTACTTTTTGTTTTTATGATATTTATATAGAATATAATATTTGTATGGGTTTTATATAAATATTTAATAATTAATATAACAATTTATATAAATGTAATATTGTGGAAGGAACTACTCTTCAAACATAGGTTAGAAAATTGGCACACACTTTATAATTAGAGTTTATTCTGTAAATAAACTAACAATTATTAACCATACCTTTGGTAAATTAGGGCTTAAACTTATTATGAGCTTGATTTTTTAAATCAGCATATTACTTGAATAAGTTCATTTTATATATCGCAGGGAAGAAAAACTTTCTTATTTTTACTACATGCGATACTGAAATTTATTAATTTGTATATATGTAATAATTAATAATATTGCGATTTATATGATGTAATATTGTGAAAGGAACCATTCTTCAAATGTGCTGTAAAATTGGCACACACTCCCCTATCAATACGTGTTACATATAATTTTAAAACATTATTATCGAGAGAGTGTGTGTCAATTTTCTAGTGCATGTGTGAAGGTTAATTCTTTCCATAATATTATATATAATGTAATAACAATTAAAAAATAATTTATCCTAAAAATTGAACAATAAATATATTGTAAAGAAGTTTTACAATGATAATAAAATTTATGAATATTTATATTATAAAAATTCTTTTGAAAAGCATTTTGATTTTTTTTTAAATATTGTAGGTATTTTTATTTTATTTTTAAAAGGTGAAATGTTGAAAGTTATCAACTAAACTAAAATTATCATAAAAACTTTATTAGCATTTTTCAAAATGGCTAGCATCTTTGGAAAGATTATTTTATACAGAATCAAATGATGCATTATATAATTATATAGCTTGAATGGGTTTTTTGCAAATTTAAATTGAAGCTTATGATTTGAGAATTTGGAAAAGATGGTAGAGCAGGCAGGTAGACTCATTTTGGAATCATGTGTAAAGATATTTTATGTTACAAATTTGAGTATTAAGTGATTTGTGGTTTAGTGATGATGTAAATCTTTTAAATGGCATTGTAAGTAGATGGCAACATAATCTAAGATTCTCAAGTGAGATGATATCATTTTATGGTCACTCAGGTTTCTTTTCCATATATTATAATATCTTTTAACAACATATCTAACTCATCTCCATTTCAATTTTTTAAATCATTCTATGATCATTCAGGTCTATAGATGAAACACCCTTAGACTTTTTCCGAAAAAGTTTATTAAAAAGTTTTGCATTAAGTATTGTATATGTAATTGACTGATCAGAAAAGTATTCAATCTGTAATATCAAGCTATAATTAAGTTATATATATAGTGAAATGAAGATTTTCATGAATTACAGATATAAATGAAATGTTATCTAGATACATCCATATATAATTAATTATAGTAAAAACATAAATATACCAATGTTTCAGCCAGGTCACATTGGTCATCAACTTGGTAATAAATATTATGGAAATAGTTGTGGAGACATTGTAAACATTGACATATAATAATAATGAATGTTCTATTAATAGGAAAAAAAACTGATAGAAATAAGAAATGTCAGAATTTAAATTAAATTTTTAAAAAATCCTTTCAAATAGAAAGTAATTTGCATTTATCATCACATTTATTGATACAATCTGCCTTTTTAAAATGTCAATGGCTTCTCTGATATGACATTGTTGGAAAGTGTCAATCTGGATAGTATTTTCATGTTGGAAAAATCAATACTATGACCTGTATATATAGCACAGAGTGTTCATCAGTTGACGACCAGAGTGACATAGCAGAAACATTGGTATATATATATTTATTACAATTAATTACCTCTGGATGTACATCAATAACATATTTCATTTGTATGTATAAAGTCAAGACAAAAAAGCTATTATAAGGATGATAGAGAAAAAAGCTATTTAGCCTTACAATTATCAATAATAACTGGTCTCCTAGCAATATCAAAGGTAAAAGTATCTATAGTTATTTACATGGAAATAGTCATAATTTTTACTTTATTTACATTACATATATACATAGAATCATTTTTCTGTTAATATTCAAGTGTTTCGAATATTTAGTTCCTATAATAATATGGATAATAAGGGTGGTATAGTAGCTTTAAGATTTATTCTATGCTTAGATGATTTCATCACAAATCTGAAAGATTTGATTGGTTAAAGTGTTTTGGAAAGTTGTATCTGATGTTTTTGAACCCAAGAAAGGGTAATTGCAGCATTAATCACAGTTTCACTATTTTGATTAGAACATATACATGATCTCAAGTAACAATTTGGTATTTAGTGTGTGACCAGACTCATAATAATAGGATAAGCAAGTAGATAAATGTTTAGAATACTAACTGATCAGAGAAGCATCTTACTGCTTATTATAATTCATTATGCAAGATTTGTGATTTCATTATATTTGAGAACCAATCTACTACTGCAAGTTTGGTGATGTAGTTTAAGCGAAGTGAAATAAATGTTTGGCTTGCCTAGGGTGTCAAAAAACTCATCACAGCTGTGTACATCATGAATAAGTATGGCAATTTATTAACATGGATTCAAACTATTAATAGTTTTAGAATTAGATGTATATAATGGTTGTTATAGTTAATATCAGCTGAAAGTGCTTGAACAGAATCTGCTGAAGGCTTAGATTAATACTACCATTTATTTGATTTCCGTAATGGTTAATAACGTTAAAAATTAATTATAATACGGTATGAGCTGGAGTAGAGATATGATATATGCCATTACTTTAGTATTATATATATTAGTGTGACTATATATGTGTATATATAGTTTTTAATTTTTCACTAAGTATTAATCAACCTAGTAAGAGATATGAATAAGTTCATTAATTTCAGTGAATTGGGATATTGCACTTGGGGATTAATCTGTCACATTTTGATTAATTATTTTAATAAAACATATACTGTAAAGGTAAAAATAAAGAACTTAATCAATTTAATGTCTTTGAAACGAAGTATAATTATCTTGAATATAAAAAATAAGACGTTTTATTATATTTATATAGAATTTTAATTTACTTTCAGATTCGCATAATGCAATGTGACTATGGATGTAAAAATGGAATTTGTGTTATTAAAAAATTTAATAATAGAAATTAGATATTAGTAGTTGATTACAATATGTAATATCGTATACACATCTATATCATAATATGAAGATGTAGTCAACCACCGCTTCATGCCCGTAATTGTTAATGCTACCCTCAAGCTAGAATTAACATACACTATATATTTATTGAGTACACTATATATTCTCATATTTTCATCTTCTTTATCCTTCTTAAATTTCTAGAGCAAGAATGGCATTCTCATTAATGAGTAGCAGTTCATGACTAGGACAAAAAATTTAATTTAAATGATATTATTTAATTGTTTGAAATATAAATATAATGTTTACTGCTGGTTCATGCCAATATGTCGTATTTTCTAATATTCTTTTTTATGAATCATTCACTAACATGCTTTTTAAAACTTCACCCGCTTTTTTTTTTTTTACAATTTTAAATTCCTCTTTTATCTGAAATTGGCATGCGTTTTTTTTTTTTTTAATTATCTGTCTGCTTATCAATTTAAATATTTTTTCTTTCTTCTTCCTAATAATCTTTAAAATGAATTTATGAAGAAAAAAAATTCATGAAAAACTTTTTTTTTTTACAGTACATTTAAAACTGTCCTCTAGTGGAATAAATTAGCAAAATTATTATTTTTTTGAATAGAAATTATAATATAGTATAGCTGAATATTATCTCTACAGATGACTAACCTAATTTAAAAAATTGATTTAATTTTTGTTATATTCTTATCTATCGACACTAGCAAATTTAGAAATCCTTGTTTTAATTGTGAGGATCTATTTGTCTTATTACTATATTATGAAATTAAATTACTCATTTATATTTTAGTAGCCTGTATTTATTTATTCTAACTAGTAAATGATTTCTTACGCATTATATGCATTTATATTTTATAATAGCATTACCACCACGTGGATTATCTTAGGTTTTTTGGAAATTAGAAAAAAAAAAAAGGTTAAAAAGTATATAATATAATAATTTAAAAAGATTAAAAAGTAAAAAAAAAAATCTTATTTAAAAATTTTCGTTTGCAATATTTATTCGTCATCCCTAACTATTATTTCAGTTGCCAACTTTGAGGTCTAACATCATTTTTTCAATACAATCACTACATTGTTTATGATATCATTATTTTAATCTAAGTGAGAGCTCCATTATTGCACAAGAAGAATAGTTTGCAGGGACTAAAGTATTTTGATTGATATCTTAAAATTAGCCAGATCCAAATTCAAAAATGAGTTTAGTGATTTAGGACATAAAAATTACTTAAAAAGAGTACAGAAGTTAGTTCAAGCAACAAGAAATTGTGTAATGAAATCATTTAAGCTTAAATAAACTAATCAAACTCAACTTCCCAAATGTAAAGAACATGTCTGTTCATACTAAAGGAAATAAAAAATTATTGATTTATTGTGACAACTAATAATATTGATTAAATGAGCAATAACAAAAGATATTAATTATTTCTAAAAGTTTCTTTGCAGTTCATGACAATTTAATGAAAGTGACATTTGAATGCTGCAAGAAAATGCATTCTAAAGAGTCAGAAATCACAAAAGTGATATTATTTAATCTGTATATGACATTAGAAAACCTATGATTGATTACACGATAATTTAGTGCATCAAGAATTATATAGTAATAAAGAACAAGTACCTCCTATATCTATTACATCTTCCGAATTGCCCAGAATTTTAAATGAAGAAGTGAGACATGCAATTCAGTGTATGAAGAAAGGAAAGGCTCCAGGAAATGATGGAATTATAATTGATATATTAAAAGAAGCAGGTGAAGAAATAGAAACAATTTTAGCAAAGTTATATACCAAATGTCTAAATGATAAAGATGTACCAGAAGATTGGAAGAATGCAGTAATAATATTAATATTTAAAAAAGGTGATAAAGAAGATATTAGAAATTACAGACCTATCAGCCTTTTATCAGTTTTATATAAAAATTTTACCAAGATAATTACAACTCGTCTACAGAGAACTTTGGATTTCCACCAACCAGGAGAACAAGCTGGATTTAAAAGTGGTTTTAGTACAATAGATCATATCCAGGTATTGAGAGAAGTCATAGAAAGGACAAACGAATATGAGTTGTCATTATGTTTTGGATTTGTAGATTATGAAAAGGCATTCGATTCTATACACATTTCTTCAGTGATTAAAGCATTGGATCATCAAGGTATAAATCCAGGATATTGTCATATTTTAAAGAATATTTATAAAAATGCAACAGCAACAATTAGATTACATAATGATACTGGAAAAATCAACATTGAGAAAGGTGTAAGACAAAACTCTTTACAGCAGTACTGCAAGAAGTATTTTGTGGATTAAAATGGGAAACTAAAGGAGTGAAAGTAAATGGAGAGTATTTAAGTCATTTAGATTTCACAGATGATGTAGTTGTTTTTGCAAATAATGCTTCAGAGCTGCAGGAAATGTTGCAGGAGTTAGCAGATGAAAGTAGAAAAGTAGGACTAAAGATAAATGTTAAAAAGACTAAAGTAATGTTTAATCAATTTGCTCAAAATATGAAAATAAAGATTGATTATGAAGAATTAGAAGAAGTTAACAGTTACAAATACCTTGGTCAGATTATTAATACAGATGGAAACATAATGGAGGAAATTAATCATAGAATTAAACTTGGTTGGAGTGCTTTTGGTAGAAATAACTTGATACTAAAAGGAAATATGCCTATGTGTTTGAAAAGGATGGTTTTTAACAAATGTGTTTTACCAGTTCTTACTTATGGATCTGAGACTTGGACACTTAATAGAAGAGCAATACAGAGACTTCAGACCACTCAAAGGAGTATGGAGAGATGTATGTTGAGAGTAACAAGAAGAGATTGAAAATGCAATGTATGGGTAAGACAATAAACAGGTGTTACTGACCTCATTGAAAAAATTAAAAAACTGAAATGGAGTTGGGCTGGACATATTGCTAGAAGAGATGATAATAGATGGACAATTGAAATTTTAAACTGGATTCCAAGAGATTGTAAAAGACCCAGAAATAGACCACATGTGAGATGGATGGATGAAATAAGAAAATGTGCAGGGGTGTTGTGGAGAAGAGAAGCCAAAGATCGGAGAAGATGGATTAAACTTGGAGAGACCTTCATTCTGCAGTGGATTGATAATGGTTGATGATGATGATGATGATAATGGGTAACTGCTATACATGTTAAGTGGCAAATAAGATCTTTGCTTCCAATTTGTCTAGAATTATATAAATTCCCAAATGTTGTGAATACAATACTTTTATTATTGTAAATATTATTGAATTAAATTAAATATCATGTTTGCTGGTATTTAATATGCAATGCTAGTGGCCATGAGGATGGGATCTTTGAGATTTGAGATCTATGGAATCCAAGAGACCAAGATATTGGTCTTAGCTTAAGTTGTTGATCCAGAAATAGTGTTGCATCTCTTTTGCAAAATTAATATAACGTTCAAGCAATAATGTGGTAGCTAATATCTTAATACCAAGTGTATGTCTGTCCAAAATTACAACAATTATAGTTAACATGCAATAATAATAAATAGTGAATATTCCACAAAGTTCTTTAAAAAATCTTGAGCAAACAGGACATTGTTTGAATCTGGTCTCTTGAATAGTTTAATTTAGATTGTACTGAAAGTTGGTTGACAGATTTGGAAATAAAATAATACATGAATTAAAGTTGGCTACTCTGGTGAATGTATGTGGATGCCAACATATCCCTCTGAGCTAAATTTATAAAGGCAATGGAACTTCTGAATGCATATTTCAATTCAAAATCTTTAATTATAATGCAACCTAAAATGTCAAGAGGTGAGTGAAAAAACAATTGAGTATGCAGATGAGCTCCAGAGGATGGCCTATCACTTTAAGGCATTTAAAAAGGATTCACTATGTTGTATGTGGGATTAAAATTGGAGGTAAAGCTTTTAATGAATTCCAGTATGATATTTGAGTCAGGTAACTCTTAAGCATCTCAGGTAGAAGACATAGTTACCTTTGCTTGAAGCAAAGTCCAAAATTAATACAATTCAATAAAAATGAGATTAAAAAAAAACAAATGTTGATTCAGTTGTGATCTTAAGCAGTATATAAAGACACATCTGCTAAATAATAAAAAAAACTTGCTATCACTATAACAGAACTAACACAACTATCCAGCATGTATTTATAAATACAATTTATCAGTTTTATCACATTGAACTGCCACTATTCAAATAAGAAATGGATAAATAAAAGCTCATGTACTAGAAAACAAATGTAACAGTTGTCTAATAAAGAATTCTATGTTAAAACTGCCCTCTATGGTTTAGTACAGTAGTAAAGAGCAGACAAGAGCATAAGATCCTGGAACCAATTCAATTTACATCACTTCCAGTGCTTAAACTTCTCATGCTACTCCTGAGCAATAAAGCCATGTAATTATTATTTACTTAATATCAAAACTCTTAAAGAGCACTGTGAATGTCATCATGTAAGATACAAGTCTATTTTGACACTTTTATAACAATGAAGATTGACATTGGTTATGCTATCTTCATCAATTAAAAAACTATCAGCTAGAAATAAAAATAAAATGATGATTTTCCAGTTGACCATTATGATTACCAATCAAATTAAGTAAATTCTTGAAAAAAGCTGAAGTGATAAACAGTTCAAGGAGACTATAAAAGTAACCAGTTATCATTGTTGATATTCTCTAAAGAGCAGAGCAACTTAATGGGCCACAAGTTCAAATTCTAGACTTGCTCTTTATTCAGTATGAATAAAATCAAGGAATATGCTAAATTACTTTAATCAAGTTTGGATTGTTATTAAAGTAAATCTTCCCCTCAAGATATTATTAAAAATATAAAGTTGACCACCCATTTATTGTTGAGCATTAATAATCAAAGTTTCTAAGAAGTTTGATAGCTACAGATCAATAAGTTTATAGAGCATATATTACATTTTAAATGGGCTATTCATATAGCACCCATTATTAAAAAGAATGGAGAAATATAGATTTGTACAGAGATTATTGATGCATGTTTTATAAGTCTCTGTCACTCGAACCCTTACCTTCAATTCTATTTTAATGGGCAATAAAAGAAATTGACCTCAAGTATGCCTATCTCAAACTATCAGCTAATATTGAAGCCTCAAAAGTTCTATTATTTACACACAAATGGCTTTACAAAGTCAATATATTAGCATTTGGAATCTTAGTAGCTATAGCTACATTTCAATAAATAGTCAATCAATTTGCTGTTACAATTCCAGGATTGTGATGTTTTCTAGTTACTAAGAGTAAGGAAATTTTTGGAGATTACCTGAAAGTTTTTAAATAAATTTTAAAAAGCAGACATTAAAATAAGTTATAATAAATATATATTCAAAGTCAAGAAATATAACTTTTTTATTATAAAGTGGTAGCGCAAGAAATATTTTCCACCAAAAGTAAGTGCTATGTTAAATTACTAAACATCACATGATCACCATCTCTTATGCTAGCACATAACTGTTATTAAACAGGCAAAACTCTCCATACAGTAGTGCCACCCTGTGCCAACCAGAATAATCAATGGATGCCAGAAAGCATTTACACAGGGTGGCACTACTGTATGGAGAGTTTTGCCTGTTTAACGGTTATGTTGAGAGCAAAGATCTCTATGAACTAAAAAGAACTTCAGGTTTTTTTGGGAGACTCATTAATTATTAAGAAAGTTTTATTCAGCATAAGAACTGTTTCAGCTACTCAATAAAAAAGTTGCATGAAAATAGAGTGAGCTCTTCATAGCCAAAATGGGCATGGCCAAGTTATTGTATTTATATCTCATATCTTGGTTGCAGCTGAAAGAAATTATTCTCAAATAGACAGATGTTTTAGTAGGAGTGCATCAAAATTTTTTATCTGCATGTTTATGAAAGAGTATTCATTTTACAAATGGACCATAAAGTATTCCTAGGCATATTCAATGCTTATGATTTTAAATTGCAGCATGTAGAGGGGGGGGTGTTTCAATGTTGATAACAGTGAATAACAATTAGGTAATGTGTTTTCCAAAGATTTGTGGTGATGGGATTTTAGTTGTATTTATATACTGGACTATTTCCATCATCTTATATTAAGTATTGAATGTCTTTAGAAAAAGTTGACTTTATTTAAATCTTCCAGTTACATTCAACTATATATGTGTGATGTTTCGAGGTGTATTATTCTCTCTTCTTTAGGTGTTGCTGACCTGATCAATGACAGTACTAGTGTAGGAATCAAAACTAGGCACATAGATTCTCGAATATTGAATTTCACGATAACACTCTCAGTAAATGAGCCATCCTGACTTAGTAAATAGAGAATAAATAAGTAAAATGATAGCCTACTGGATAGCAAATGACTCAGATTATGAATTTATGAATAAATTGATACTCAATTGATAAATCATTACTTAAAACAAGTGCTGTCACTTTTGGCATTCAAACTTTTTATGAACTTTCAAGCAATAAACCATTCAATTATTTGTGTTGTTCCCACATCTTTTGAGTGGGTGCAGATTTATTGTTTATGTATTTTTTATGTTACTATTATGGTTTTCTTATTTTAAAATTTTATTGTTGTTGCAACATTTTTATCCAACTTTTCATATTGCTAATGGTATTAATGGATGTTTTGAATACACCTCCGGTATTTAGCAGTCTTTTTTCTTTATTTATGCCAGAGATTGTTTAACTGTTTTCTATTAACTGTATATCAATTGGTTTCATTGAATCTAAAATGTATATTCAACAATCATTATAACAATATCTGCTAAGTGCCTGGTTTGTTTTAGTGCAGTGGTGTACTGAAAGACTTTGGAGCCTAAACATGTTTCCTAACTCAGCTATGTCACTTCCTGTGCTTTAACTTTTTATGAACTTCTGAGCAGAAAACTATTCGATTATTTTTTTACCCTGTCAGATTTTGTGCAATGATACAACCCCCCCCCTTTCCCATATGTCATAGCATCTGCCGGGAGGCAATACCACAACAACAGTCTGCAACCAACTGCTTGCTTGCAAGGTGGCTGTGCTGACCTCTCAGCAAACAATGCTTGAAAATGATACAAAACCCTTTAGAATGTGAAATATGCTTATAATCATATTAGAACAAATGTTTGTATTGCAGTAATTAAAAACAACAAATCAAAAAACAATATTGCACAATCAAAGTTTTTGAATGTTTGGATTAATAAATGGCTATTTGTATTATCAAACAATAATGATCAATGATAGTTTGCCTTTTTTATCTTAATATTAGAATTACACCAAAACTTTTTGCTATGAGTGAAGCCCTGTATGGTTTATTGCAATAGCAGAATGGTAAATTCTGGAGTTTAAAGTCCATGGATGAGGGTCCAGTTCTGTGACTTCAGTGCTCAGACTTCTTATGAACTTCTGAATAATAAATTATTCGATTGAAGTGAATCCTAAAGATAGAGATTTTAGATTCTGATTTGATTTTAAAATGTTATGAAATCTTTATTTATAGAATGAATATTGTTTATTAAATTTTTTCTACAGTATTTTATAGTTTTTTTTTGTATTAATGATTAATATATATCTATTATTTGTTCAATTTTTCTTTATTTTATTTTTTAAATAAATAATACAAACTGATCTTTTTCTTTTTTTTAATAAAATGAAATTAGTAGAATATAGAATCAATAAAAAAATATGAGTGTTAGATCTATTTTAGTGCTTAATCGGAGAGCTTTTAGACGAATCGAGGAAGATAAATTGATCTCAGTTTACGATTAGTTAAATGACTCAAACTAATATCATTACCAGATTGATGCTGAAGAAAAACTCTTTAAAAAAAAAAATCATTCTGGAATAATTTTTTTATTCAAACAATTCTGATTGTTTTGTAATTTAAGAAAAATAAATATTGGAGCAATCATTCCATGTGAATAACGTCTAGAGAAACGAATTGACTGTATAGCAAACTTTTCAAAGCTGTCATATTGTAATCTAATTCAAGAGTAACTTCTTATAAATATATTGATAAGCAATGTGTATGGAAATCAACTAGAAAAAATATAAACACATATGCACGCCATAGACGCATATTAAGAATATTATTAAAACTCACTTGTGATTTATGAATCATAAGAATTTGGATTCAGAAATGATCAAAACATTGCCAGCGTAAAAAAAGTCTGTCGAAAGTAATAAAGAAAAATTAGAAGAAAAAATCTGCTTTAATCTTAAACTAATCTTCATAATATTAATTTTAGTTTAGTCTTAAGACAGAAATTAATCGGAGGATTTGATTGGCATTACTATCTGGCTTCAGCTTACTTGGCTGGTTTTAGATAAAAACGATGTAAAGTGGATTACTACTGTTAATAAAATATTAAATGCAAGCTAGAAGTCATGTGATGTTTTGATTTAATGTATTCACAGTATTACAAGCCATTTTTTTCTTCTAGATTTATTTTATTTTTTTAGTATAATATTTTTCTTTGCATGGATTTTTATAAATACAACACATTAAATACCCCTTTTAATTTTTCACTTTGTATTGTTTTTTGAAATTATTTCACTAATGTAAAATTTATTATAAAACAACTAATATATGGAATAATGCACTTTTCATTATTTAAAGAATTTTCCTTTGTAATATCATTATAAAGTGTCTTAGTTTGCAAATATATCTGAGCGTAATAAAGCAGTTTTTAAAAAATCTACAAATGAATAAAAATGAAAAAAAAAAAAAAGGTTGAAAATACAGTATATATATTCATCATCTCATTTTTGGCCATTATTGATCCACCACGGGATGAAGGTCTAAGTTTAATTCAGTTTTTCTGATCTCTAACCTCTTTTTTCACATCACTCCAGTATCCTTTATTTTGCCCATCCATCTCACATATGGTTTCTTTCTAAGTTTTTTACAATCTCTTGAAATCCTGTTTAAGATTTCAACTTCTATCTACTATCATTTCTTTTTGTAATATGTCCAACACAATTCTACTTCAGTCTCTTAATTTTTTCAATTATGGCAATAATACCTGTACTTGTTCTCTTATCCATGTATTTCATTTTTGCTCTCTTCTATGTTACTTTTAACATACATCCCTTAATAATTTGTTGAATTGTCTGAAGTTTTTATATTGATCTTCTGTTAAGTGTCCAAATCTCAGATTTATAAGTAAGAACTGGTCAAATTCATTTATTAAAAACCTTCCTTTTCAAACACATAGGCATATTTTCTTTTAATGTTAACTTATTTCTATTCTGACTAAGGTATTTGTAATTATTAATGTCTTCTAATTCATCATTATCAATCTTTATTTTAAAATCCATTGAGCATTACTAGAATCTTCTTAGCATTTATCTTTAACCTTACTTTCATCTGATAATTCTTGCAATATTCCCTGAAGTTCTGAAGTATTATTTGCAAAAATAATTACATCATTTTCAAAATCTAGATTTCTCTAATAATCTCTATTTGTCTTTGTTCACTTAGCTTCCCATTTTAATCCACAAAATATTTTTGAAAAACTGCTATGAAAAGTTTGGAGATTTGGAATTGTCTGGTTGTGAGCTTTTACAATGTTTTATCTTCTTAGTATTCATATGTAATTTAATTATTGCTGTTGCATTTTGGTAGATATTCTTTAGAATATGACAGTATCCTGGATTCATATTTGAAATACTTATAGAATCAAATGCCTTTTCATAATCTACAAATTCAATCATTGATCCTTTCTATACCTTCTCTCAATACTATGCTTGAATGTGATTCATTGTGCTAAAATTACTTTTAAATCCAGCTTGTTCTTTTGGCTGTTTGTTGTAAATGAGTAGTAATTATCTTAGTAAACATTTTGTATTAAACTGATAAAAGACTGATAGATCTGTAATTTCTAATATCTTTTTTTAAATATTAATATTAGTATTGCATTTTTCCAATCATCTGGTACATTTTTATCACTTTGACATTTGATATATAACTTTGCCAACATTTTTTATATTTCTTTACCGGCTTCTTTTAAGATATTGATGACAATTCCATTATTAACTCATGCTTTTCCTTTCTTAGATTTATTACATATCTCACTTCTTCATTTAAAATGCTGGACAATTCAGAAGATACAGTCATTGTAGGAATTTTTTTTTTCTTTATTCTATTCTTATTTTTCAGATATAAATTTCCTATCAATACACTTTTGAAATTTTAGTTTTCTTTTATAGTTTTCCTTTCTAATTCACTATTATATTTTCTTACATCAATATTAATTTTTTTACCATTTTACAAAATTCTAGATATTTAATCCTTCTTAATAGATCATTTTTATATACTTTCATATTTCTTTTCTCTATAAATTGTCTTGTCTCAGTAAAAATTTTCCTGGTCCATTGTTGCTTTTTTGTACCAGCTGTTTTTATTGCAGTTCTTAATATTGAATCGATTATCTTCCTAATGATTTAGTTCAAATATGAACCATCTTCAAAATCTGTTAATATTTTTAAATGATTTGAAAGTTCTAATTTAAATTCATTAGAATGTTTCTAAAGTTTAGGAATTTCGGCTATGAATACCATTTTTTTAATAATTTTTATTTCTATGGTTTTGCATTAACACATATCTTACATCTCATCAATCATTTTATCAGTTTCTATGCTGAATTTATTAAAAACATTACAATCTTAAAATACATATTTTTGTTTATTACAGTATAATCCAATTTTGCTATACCTTCATTTGGATGCTTTCATGTTCATTTCTGTTTAGCATTTTCTTTGAAAAAAGAATTCATAATATAAAATTTTTCTTTTTCTGCAAACACCACAAATCTATATTTTATCTTTCAATCATTTACTAATTCCAGTATTAAAGTCTATATATATATTGCATTTATATATTTGTTATTATAAATAAAATGGTTTTTATATTGTATACTGGAGAAAACATTGAAAATGTTCAGTGCTTAGTAATGGCATATTTGAGATAACAGCAAATAGAAATATGATAATACATTAAAGTTTTTTAATATGTTCAATGTTCTCCCCAAATATACAGGTCATAATGTAATTAATTTATTATGTTTCATTGAATACATTGCGTATTTGAGACAACAGCAAATAGAAATATAATAATACATTAAAGTTATTTAATATGTTCAATTTTTTCTTAAGTATGCAGGTCATATTTCACTGAATATATTGAAATATAAAATGATAGTTAAACCATTTTGTATTAGGAATGTGTGTTAATGTGAAGTTTCAAGTGCCAATAGTACTGATGAAAGAAGTAAAATGAGGAGATAGAATCACATCATTATCAACATTGAATAAATAAAATATAGAATGAATATATAACATTGCCAAATATAAAAGGGGTATAAGATCAGCACTGGAATAACAATACAAGTAGTTATAACAATTATACTTATATTTTGCATCACCAGCATTGCACAAATAATCATCACTCATCTTTTATGACTGGAGTTAAAGGAGATTCAATAGTTAATGCTAAACTTAGGCACAATATACAACAATCCTCTGCATGCACATCAGTAAGTGATAATCTATTAATCATTAAAATAATGATGGATCCAGAAATATGCTGATCATCATCAATGTTTGGATTATAAGGTACATGAGTGTGCAGACCCACTATAAATTAATTTCTAATCTAAAAAAAATAAAGGGCAGTGAATGAATTTTAAAGGTGATAACTTTGTGCCAAACACAAACATAAACTCTTACATATAAATAACTCAATTATTATTGCTCTAGAGATAGCTCAAGATCACAAGACTTAGGGACTGATTGTGAGCAAGAGAAAAATAAATGAATGTGCTTAATCTATTTTAATTGAAATATACTTAATTGGATAATTTGCAAATACCTAACATTATGGCTATTATGAAATCGAGTCACATACACTGCTAATTCATAGACCAGATAGCTGGAGGAATAAAGACATTTTTTAACAAATATTGAATAACTTCACTAATAAATTAATTATGAAAATTAAAAAAAGATATATGACAATTCTAAAATTTATATATTTTTATCAACCAAATATAATTTCATATAGTAGTATTAACTTGTTGCTCTTACTAATTCACTTAACCAATATTAGCTTTAAACAGAATTATTTCCCCCTTCAATAATTAAATTTTTAAAGCAACATTTCATAGATAAAAAAATTTAAATTAACTTAAAACCTCTTTCCCTTTTCTTATGAAAGTGAAAAGGTTCTATCCAATTAAATTTTGGAGGGAAAGTAATATAGAGGAAAAAACATGTTCCAATGAAAAAAAACTTAGGAATTTAAAAATTATCTACAAATGTAGAGGCAAATGTGCACATTACAATACCTTATATTATCATGGTTTTGTTTTTCTTTTGAGTCCTTTTTTGGTAATTATAATTTTGTTTTGTTTTTCATGTAGGTTTTCTTTTTATAAGTTTTTTCATTAACACATTTTTAGGCAAACACACAAAAAGAATTTAACCATTTTTACAATCTACTGATTATCAGGACAAACTAATACATGAATGAATCTATTAATTTGCAAGTCATGCTAAAACCCACAATGAATTTATCCATTTTGTTTAATCTATTATTTTCCAGGTCAGGCAAACATGGAAAGAGATGAGTGCTCTTGGATGGGGACAAGGCTTCAGGGTTATTCTACATTTTCTTTAGTGAATAGTTTACATGCTAAGGTTTAATGATGCTTAACTTCTTGCTAAAACTTAGCACATGGGTTTTATCCAATCCATTTTAAAATTCAATTTTTTTAGTTTGTAGTGAATTGAGTCTTATTTCAGACTACCAAACTATTTCTTACTGTGCTTTTCACAGTTTAACTTCTGCTTTTGTTTTCTTTAACAGCTGAATTCAGACTAACTGCTGCTACTGCATTCTTCAATAGCCTGATCAACACTGATTGTTCCTCCATTTTAATCCACATTGTTTGATTGTAATGTTTTATATTTTCTTAACAGCATTTTTTCTCTTCACTGATTACTTTCTTCCATTCTCTTTAGGAACATTTGAGTTTCTTCTGCTCTCTTTTTATCATCCTCTTTCTCTTTTCTCTATTTAATATCCTCTACTTTTTCTTTTGCTTTCTTTTTACTATCCTCTTTTCTTTCTTCTGCTCTTTATCCTCATTCCTTTGTTGATTACTCTCATTTCCTTAAATATTTGCAATAACTCCTCTATTCTCTGGATCCCTTCAATTGATTGCTGATCTTTTTCTTGATCACATTATTCCTCCATTTTTTTCAATTTTGTTCTTCAAGAAAAATTGTTTTGAATTATTTTTACAACAAACAAATTTAAAATAATATTTGATAATTTTTATCCTCAGAATAACATAAATCTTTTTTAAATATTACTTCATAAAATAAACCTCACATCACCTCCCCTTTCGTGCAACTTTTAACAATTATTTAATATTACAACTATAATTATTATCTCTAACTTGCCTTTTTTTTTTTTAACCTGACTGTCTCAATACCTGACTTTATTTGTCTAATCTATTTATTTCCTCTGCTTTATACTTCATTTCTATTCTGCTTTTGCATGTGTGACTGATTTTCTTATTTGCCATTATTTTTATTTATTTTTTTACTGTAAATACATGTGCATACATAAAAACAAGTTCATATAACAAACCATTTGCTCAAAGCCTTTCCTCAGAGATCTGACTTGCATTTGACAACAAACTGCAATCCTGGAATATAATGCTGCATGAATACTCTCAATTTAGACACTATAAACTATTTACAACCCAAAATAGAAAATATAATAGAAAATCTTTGCGAAGCCTTGCTTCTTTTAGTCTTAGAGGCTGGTACATACAAAACTTATGAATTGCTCTTTTTCTCTAAGACTTAGAGGCTGAGGTTCATAGCACAGGACTACATTAACTGTCCATAATAAACAACTAGAAGTATCAAAACTTGAAAGTGTGTTGATATAGTGTTAAGAAAAATCACTCCATGGAGCTGTATGAAAACATTATTTAGCCAAGCCATTGACAAAATTCTCGATTCATCACCAGTACTGAAAGTATAGCTAAACAAATTCCAACAGTCAAGAGCACAATTAATCTCCAAAAATCCTGATTTGCTTTTTTGTTCAACTTTATCCTTTTTAAATATATATTCACATCACTAACTTTTATAATTTATAATCAAATTATACATATGAACTCTTTTTTAAATCTATTATTTACATCATTAATTTTTACAATTTATAATCAAATTATAATTTAATCATCATCTATGCCATTGTCATATTTTTCACAGTAATACTTATTTTTTTAATTAATTCTGCATCAAAATATTTCTTTCTCAAGTTTAATTATATTTGAGCTTCAAGATATGTGATCATTTTGTATACTGATCATCAGAATTCAATCACAATCAGACCCATACAGGTTGCCATTTGCAATGATACAGCTGATCCAACTGCAGTGTGATATAAGACTGTGTTACATGATAAAGTTTTCTAAAACTACAGCAGAGACAAACTCAGAAAAATGAAATTGATTGACACAAAACAGAATATTTTAGCATATGGTTTTTCTCAAATCTATTTTAGAAAACAAACATTTTTTCTAAACTGGTAGTGATACGAGTTTTACTTCAGACTATTAAAACTATTTCTCACTGTTTCTTTACAGCTGAATCAGGAAAACTGCTACTGATTTTTTCAAATAATCAAAATAATATCTCTCTATTGTTAGTCTTCTTTATAAACTGTTATTAGGTTGCATGTTGACTAAAGATTGGATTGAATATGCCAACATCATTTCAAAGACTGTATCAACCCACTTGCAAGTTTTCATATTTTTTAATCTATAATACTTAAAGAAGCAAATCTTAACTTTCAAGGAATCCCAATAGTTGCATAGTTATTGGAATTAACCTCTAAATCTTAGAAATTCTCCAAGAGAATTCAAAGATTTTATTAGTGTTTAAATTTAGAGTGTATATATAATGTTTAAATTGAGGCAGACCTCATGGTTTATTCATATTGCATTATATACTTATTGTTGATGGCTGGATTCCTTATTTGTCTCAGGAATGTAAATCACTATTCATTGTTTTTAATTGTTAAATGCCAGTCAGATCTCTGGTAGAAGAATTGAATAAGCAGTTTCTTATATGAACTTCATTTTAAGTATGTTTGAATATTTATGAAAAATATTATTTGTTAGAAGTGTTTCATTTCTTTTATCTTTTTTCCCTAAGAAGAGGAATAATAAGATTTGGTCTCTTGGAACACAACATAATGTATATGCATATTAAAAAAAATAGAAATGAACACAGACAAAATTTAAATATATGGTTATTAAAATAAAGTATAGAATGACTTAAATATTAATTGATTAAATACTATTTCTTGATATTTTGAAATATTATAAATTATTTAAGATCAAATGTAAAAAAGATTTTTATTTTAGTACATATATTTTATTTAATCTAATAACAAATAAAGAATTTTTTTTTTTTTTTTTAAAACAACCAGATGATTTTTTGTATCTCACCATAATTATAGCATGTTTTGAAAATGTGTTTTTATTTAAAAGATTAACAGTAATTTAAAAAAAGAAAGAAAACAGAATAGTAATTTAATTGTCTTGTTTTTATTAATCAAAAGGAAAATATTTAACTATAATCTTTATGTTTTTAATTTTCTTTGTATCTCTATAAATTGTGGGTTCAGATTAATTGAAAAATATTGTAGGTTATTAGAGATACAGTTTGAATTCCCAGAGAAATAACATAATATCCTCTCAAAGTGTTATCAAGTGAGAAGACCACCTTTAAAAGAAATCTTCCCTTTGAGAACAATAAAGATGATTAATAAATAAGATGACCTCTTCAGGTTTTTTTTTTTTCAATTAAAAAATCAATAAAAACAATATCACCAAATGTACAATATTACTAAAAATCCTATGCTAATATAAGCTATGATAATGGTAAAACAATGATATAAAGCAGAAACACTTCTATGCTTTTTCTTTGGGAAACATTCACCAATTCTCAATGAATGTGACAGTTATCAAGTTACTAAGTATTTTAATCATTATTTTAAGTTATTCCAGTGAAATTACTTGGTGATATAATAAATTAGACATGGTATGTCCTCTTGGTTACAGTAATGGGCTTAACATTAAATAGACATGTGTGTGTGTGTAGATATTTGGTTTTCTGTAAAACTATTTGGATGGCATTAAGGTAATGAAAATTATATTTAAATTCCATATACCTTACTATACCTAATGGTTTATGATAATGACTAGTTTATTGATGGCCTGTGCACTTATAGTATCAGATGGTCAAGAACATTGATAATGATCAGAATTGATACAATGATTTCAGAATTTTTGATATAGGATTAAATTTATAGTTATTTTTAATAAGAATGCATGTGCATGCAGATGAAATATTGGCAATTGCTTTTATAATATAATGCCCCAAATGGCATTGGCTTGATGATGATTAGCCAAAGATTTTATGCTATGTCTCTTAAATCCAGTCACAAAGATTGATTGTTGACTTTTGATGAATATTGTTAGTGATGTTATATTTATCACAATATTACTTATATTGACTTCTGATACTGATTCCATGCTCATTTCTGTATTCATTTAATGATTACTTCTTTTATTAATGTTGTATTTTCATATCCCCTTGCAATTCTTTGTTTTATATTACAATATATGTCACAATTTACAAATAGTATCTCAGAGACTGTACCTGATGATGTTAATTATCACATTTAAATGATTACTATATGTAATTATTTCAATTACAAATGCATAATTCTGACAAGAGAATAAAAATAATAAAATTCTTCAAAAAATGCATATTTAAACATACATTTACATTAAATAGTGTGACAGGAACTGAATTCCATGAAACGGTATCTGTTTGATTTTATTATGAGAAGCATTTCATTAATGTATGATTGAAAATGCTGTACATCTTGAACTGTGCATTTTCTGCTTGAGAATATAAATCAATTAAAATATCTTGCAACTTTTTAGGTAGAAAGAAGTGCTTGAAATATTGAGGTACAACACAGATTCTCATAAAGTTGCCATTACATTTAACAAGTTAAAAGATAGGATATATAGGCTGTTATTTTGCCCAATTTATTGTATACATTTTCTAATGATGTAATGTAAAGGAAATAGAAATTTTTTATCTAGAATGCTCTGTTAGATTCTAAAAATACAGTAGTAACATCGTAACATAATACATATTTCAGCTTGCTGTGTGTGGTGCTATTGAATCTACTACTGTAATGCCATATTTTCATTGAACTGAGTATGTGAAGCAAATAAATGCCAACATAATTTCTAAAAAAAAAAAAAAAAGGATTTTATGGTGAATTTGAGTTTTGGTTTTCTTGGGGAGGGAGCCCTTATATATGCTACAAAGATTATCTCTAAAGATCTCCAAAAGAGGGTAGTATTCATTGAATTTTTTAGAAGAATATAGCTAAGAATAGAATACAATGGATAGTTATAATTGGATTAAATGTAGTGCACCATGAGATATCAAGCAAACAAAAAGGGCTAGCATGATCATTCCAAATTCATACCTTTTTTTCCTTGTCTTTTTATCTTAAGTTTTTTTTTCATCTGAATTTGCAGTGGTCATCTTTTATGGTTTTATGTAATGCTTATTACTTTTATATTTAATTATTTTAAATTAAATTAAAATCCATTCAGTAATATTATTTTATATGATTAATTTTTTTTTTCAGGTTGTCCACTACTGACATCTACTGGCTTATCTGGTTTAATACAGTTGCGCCATCTGGAAGAACTTGAATTAACAAATTGTCCAGGAGCATCTCATGAATTAATTGAGTATTTAGAAGAACACTTATCTAGATGCATGATTGTAGAATGAACAAATTTTATTTATTTATTTTTTTTGTGCTATGCATTGCCAAACCCAATTGCAAGCATACTAAATATTTGTAATTGGCATTTGATTGTACTCATAACTTGTGTCCTATACATTCACTCCCTCATATCTTTTTTTTAAAAAAATTAAATGTCTTCAACTTTTCTTCAACTGCTATATCTTTCATTATATAGATTCTATGTGCTTTATGACTTTATCTCATTTTGATCAACATGGCAACACGTTATTTCTGTTAAAATTACAATTTTTACTGACTTTACCATTTGTACTTAAACATTAAGTATTTCTAACTCATTAAATCATGAAAAATATTCATTCACTGTATATCATGTTTGTTAAATAACTTTTTTAATGACAACATGTAGAATTTCGGTGAACTGTGTACAGTTATCTAATCATGTAATATCTTCATATAAATCAAACAACTCATATAATATACCCTTGCATTATTTACACTGAAATAAAATATATTTATTATAAAATCTTCAAGTTAGAAAGAATGTGTTGGCTTGCAGCATAATATTATTAAAAAAAAGAAAAAAAAGCTGAAAGAGGGAAGAATTCTCATGTCTTTGCATGTCCGTAATGTAATGGTAAAAATTTCATTTTAAGATGTATAGTAACATCACAGATATATCATTTTTATTTTATTTCATTCTTGTTAAAATTGATACTTTCATTAAAAAAAATTGTGAATTGTAATTATTCTGTTGTATAAATATCAAAATAATGTAAATACATTTTTGATGACATTAGATGTTCCAGTTCTGTTATTTTACATATCATAAAGTAAAATAATTGTTTCATTGTTAACTATATGTAAAGTAAAATTTATTATTTTACAATATTGTTATTATAATGTAAACTTCTTAAAGCTATACTGTAAAAAAAACTACAAATGGAAGTGTGCAGAATAGTAATTAGACAACATAAATAAAAGAATGGTTTTGATAGAAGTCTGGTTTATTGTTGTTGTTTTTTTATCTTTTTGTTGGTTCATGAAAAACTTTAACTACCTTTCATAATAAGGTTTAACATTCAGAGATATATTACTGTGTGTTTTGAAACAATGGTAGAGAGGAAGATTCTAGAGCTCAAGGTCCATGGACCATAACCCAACTTTGTCACTTTCAGTGCTCAAACTTCTTATGAACTTCTGAGCATGAACAATTCAGTTTGTTTTTCTATTGAGATTCTGTGGAAATGCTTGGAAATATAAATCCAACACATCCCAAAAAGTACATCTGAAGTCTTCAACTAGAACAAGATTTAATTTATCAATGAATTGCCATATCTTTGTTATTTCACACAAGTGGGTGTAAACTCAAAAAGTGGTGTTTTGATACATATGTCACACTGAAAAACTGCTATTTCATCTATGAAAAAATATTTCACTTGAACTATTACTTCCTTCCAAAGATTCAAATCTCTACTCAAAGAAATCTTTTTGTTGTTGTTAAAAACTAAAAAAGCAAAGTTAATGGAACTTTTCAACAGTTTTACAGCCAATGAGCTAAAGTCTTGCTTTGAACAATGACAACATTATCTGTAGCAAATCAAATAGAATTGCTTAGAAGTTGATCATAGATGATTTTTTAAATTTGATAATGATAGTATTATTTTATTGTGCCTTAATTTTGTATGCTAAATTATATGACTAAAAACAAAGATGAATTTTGCAATAACTATTTGATGGATATAATTCAACATTGCCACACACTAAGGGGTAGAGGGTGCAAATCATAATGCTGAAATATCTTTATTAATATTAAAAATTGCTAAATAAACTTGCAGATTTGTATAAAAAATCAAAAAATATACATTTATCTACATCATCACAACACACCTTGAATCAGGTGTTTTAATTTAAATTATAATGTGGTTAATATTATATTATAAAGTGCTTTTTATTGTGTAAATTATTTAATAAATGATAACACAACCTTGAAAACAGATGTAAATAAATTTAAAGAGATATCAGCCCAATCATCAGTACTTGGAAAAAATTGACAAATTGTTTTGCACTATATGTGAATATCAGGTATAACTTCCTTTGTCAACTGCTTTAGAAAACTACCAACAATCCATGCAAATTTAACAGCTGCACAATGTACATTTTGATGTCAAAGCATGAATATTAACACTATAATTGTTTCTATAAATTATTTTATAAGCCTGTTGAAATCAACTAATTTATGGTAAACAATTGTGTAGCACTAAATATTCATACTTTGACATCAAGTCTATCACTATTACAGAATTAATACAAATTTGCTTCTGTTATATTTGTATCCATTATTAACAGTACTCCAAGATAGCTGTTGAAATTATTTCTGAAATAAATATATTCTGCAAAGTGATTTGTCATTTTTACCTGTACTATGATAACCATAATAAAAAATAGATTACTAGTCATGAGTGGATTGACATCTTTTCAAATTTATTTATATGCAAATTATTTACAAATTGAATCTGTATGGTAAGTTTATTTTTATAACTATATATTGTTCTGACTTTGATTAATCATTCAGTTAAGACTACTTATCATTTTTCTAGCATTATTTTCAATTTTCTTTTTTCTACACTCATTTTAAATTTCTTGCTCTTATCTCTTCCATCTTTTACCATATAACCAGTCACTTTATTTTAATTACTTTACAATGACATTCTCTATTCAATTCTTTCATATAATTTCTTCTCTTTTTTGTATTTTATTCATAATTGCTGGTAAAATTTTCACATTTTGTAATTTATTGATAACTGTATGTCAGAAAATTTAAAACACATTCCATATATATGTATTTGCAAAGAACTTCCTTCAAATTATAACTATCTATGTATACTTCTTATACAGTCTCATTATCATTCATTCTTCAATTTTCATGTTTCATTATGTCACCTTCTTTCAGATTTTTACTAGTTAATTTGATTTGAAAGAGGTAATTAAACAAAAAGAAAGTTATAGTAATGTAGTAAAATTAGCTAGTAAAAATCTGAAAGAAGGTGACATAAAGAAACAATCTCTTTCAGATCAAGTTAAAAAGAAAAGAAAAAACCATAATAAAAACAAGCATCATCTGATATATATGTATAAATTGATTTTAAAAAAGTTGCTGAATTATTCACGATAATAATTTCACATTTCCCCAATTTTTCTTTTATTTAATTGATTTTTTATTTATTTTCACAATTGGGGTATTTCATTTTGATTTACAATTGCTAATATTTATAATATTTCAAGGAATAATTTCTGGATTTTTAAGATCTTTTCAATTATGCTATTTGTGATTAGATTTCAGTTTCTTTGGGTTTAAGTTCTTTTCTACTTTTACAGTGGCCTACAGAATAAACTGTACTGATTTTTTTATTAGCATTTATTCTAAATTTCTATCATTAACTTAGCTATGTAATCATTAAATGGATGTTCTTAAATGAAATTCAGTTTGATGCTTGCTATATCCTTTACCTAATTTTATCAACTTGTATAAAGACTGTCTAATCATTGTATTGGTCCATTATGTAAATCTGAGAATTTTTATTCATCAATTACATTTCTAGTCTGTTTCTATTCATAAAATATTAATCTAAAATAAACAGAATTGTTTCAATTCAGTAATTTGTGAAGCATTGGTGGCTGAGTGGTCATCACAGCTGCCTTACAAGCAGTTATCGCAGGTTCGCTTCCCGGCCGATGCTTTGACACACGGGAAAAAAAAATTGAATAATTTTAGATTCAGATTGGTTAAATGTAATGAAAAATTAAAAATAATGTTAATAACTGAAGAAACATATAAGAAAAAACATTTGAAAGGTAGTCAGTGGTAAAAAAAAAAGAACTATATTTCAACCAATCATTACGTGAACGCCGATGATTTTTTTCATTTCTTATAAATTACAATTTCTGATTATTCATTTCTATTGTATTTTCTTGGTCTAAAATTAAATATTTTAAATAAAAATTTAAATCTAGACACATTATTAGTCAATATCCTATTAAAAATAATCATAAATCAATAAATATTTATGAAACATAATTGTTTTTTGTTTTTATCAACAAATGTCATTGATATGCAAAGAGTGGTCAAGTGTTGTTCACTTTCCCATGCTTATTTTTCTTGTAAAATTTAAAATTTTTCAAATCAAACTTTATCTAAATTAATGTAAAATCTTAATTATGAATGTAAAAAATTATGATAAATATATTTATTTACATTCAAAATCAATTATGAATGTGTAAAACATTTTGTTTTGATTTCTGACTGACATTTAGAAACACCTGGAGAACAATGGCCGAAGTTGACAGCCATCCAACCAGAGAAAAGGGTTGGGTTATATATCAATATATGGCAATGAAATTTGATTTTTTTTTCCAAAGTATATTGCCAAATGTGGATTTTTTTAAAACCAAAATTTTAAATTTCAAATTTACTATAAAATAAGCATAAAATGAAAAATATGCGACCAAAATTGGACAAGAAATAGTGCAAGATGTTTAGTAAAACATAATAAACATGAATGGGATCTAAAACAGGACAGTTTCTAAACATAATTAACAGCTGACTAGTTTTAAGAAAATCAAGTGCCAGATATACCCTTTACAGAATGGTCTTTTCCTAGGAAACACAGTAAAATTATTTCAATTTAACATTGTGAGTATAATAAAATCAAAAATGGAGATTTTCTACAAATTGTTATAATTGTACTTTAAAAGACTCTTCGCTCATCTAATAAAGTATATTTTCTTTAAATTGCTAGGTTCATATTGATAATTGATTGATTGCATTGAAAACATGGTATGGCTACTTTTGTTTCAAATCATCTTGTAAAGCAAATAAATTTCATTGAAGATAATTTAAATGATATTGCAATCACAATTTTGAATAAATAATTTTTACTTATGCAATATATATCTATTTATAAACCTTCCAATTAAAACTCTTCTAGATATTCCTACATGTCTTTATGGGAGGTTTTAATTCTACTAGTCTTTGGGAATATGTAAACAAGAATCAATGATAATGTATTTACTTTATAATGGTAATCAAGGAGGATAGTTCCATTTAGGATGATGATGGAACAGAAGCAACTTATTTATGTTTTGTTTTGACATTTAGCAATACCCGCTGAAGGATTAATATTAGTTTGTTTCCTTATAGCTAACATAAACCAAGTTTAATCACTTTTGGAATCCACATTTTGAAAGCTATTCTGCTTCAAGGTGGAATTTAAGGAAAGTTAAGTGGAGTCAATATACACTACATCTTGAAAAGAATATTAATAGAATCTTTCCAATTTCCTCTTGCCATGATGATTTTAATAAATTCATAGTAACAGCTGCCAGAAAGACTATCTTTCATGAATAGTGAAAGCAATTCATTTAAGGTTGGTACAAAGCCAACAGGAAACTTTGCGATCAATTTTTGTTGCCAATTCCAAGAAGAAACAAAATTTTATGAGATCTAGTTATAATACCTAATCTCTTTCATGAAAGCTTAATGGCTATGAAAACACCTCTTAAAGAAATATTGTTATTGCTAATCTTATTT
The DNA here is from genome assembly GCA_028023455.1 of Epiperipatus broadwayi. Taxonomy (NCBI): domain Eukaryota; kingdom Metazoa; phylum Onychophora; class Udeonychophora; order Euonychophora; family Peripatidae; genus Epiperipatus; species Epiperipatus broadwayi. Next base: position 1,580,054 of record JAQFVV010012497.1, read on the forward strand.
AATCCAAGGTTGATAGAATTTGAAAAAGGTTCATTAGAACAAAATTGCAAAGCTTCTCTTTCATAATCTAATTTCAGTATGATAAAATCTGTTATATATGTGTCCTTGATTTCTTATATCAGGAAAGGGTCCAGAAGGGAATACTATACTTTCAGGATGTTTAAAACAACTTGGGACTTAAGTCCAGAACTTAGTTGGTAAAATTATTCGTTAACATTATTCATACAAAAGCTATTAAAAAAGTTTAGCATAAAAGCAAAACTATTGCAGTCTTAAAATTGAATAAAGCCACCAATAATTAAAAAAATTATCATCCACTATCATTATCAAATTTAAAAAAAAAAACAAGAATTTTATAAAGCAGGTTGTTTTAAGCCAATAAGAAGCTGTTGTGTGTAAGTTTTATCTTTAACAATGTCTATTGAAAAAAGCTTTTGAAATAAATCAAAAATATTACTTTTACAGATGTAATCTAGGTTTATGATTCTGTTTGAAAAAATTGTTTAATTTCTAAAAAATTTAATGCATGAAAACTATTAAATTACTTAGTGTTTTCCTGAAGGTTTGTGATGATGATCTAGTTGTATTTTTATATTGGACTATTTCCATCATCTAATGTAAGTATTGAATGTCTTTAGTAAAAAATATTTTTTATTTAAATATTCCAAATACATTCATCTGTCAGTAATAGCACATCAAAGGTTCGAATCCCATGCTAGTACTGTCACTGGTCAGGCCAACAACGCCTGAAGAAAAGGAGAATAATACCTCTCGAAACGTTGTGCATATACTAACTTGTTTGATGTATGATTACTAACAGTTGAATGTATTTGGAATATTTAAATAAAAGTTAAATTTCTCTAAAGACATTCAATACTCATATTAGATAATGGAAATAGTCCAATATAAAAATACAAGTATTAAATTACTTCCACAAAATGCTTTTCAATAGAAAAAGTCACTTATAATAATCAATAATCGTGTAGATACAAAATTTTACAAAATAGTCTTCCCTGACATTCAATTTTCTAACCTATTTTATTTAGTAAATTCATCAAAAATCTTTTCAAAACAGAATACTGGATTCGTTTATGCTGATAATATTGCTTTTCTCAAAAGACGTTCGTTCCTGAAATAGAAAAATCTCAATAAGATTATGAAAGTATTAGAAATCTAAGACTGAGATCTTATTTTCACTCTAATAAAGACAGTGTGTTTACTTTTAAACTAAACAATAGGAAATTTATTTTGCAATCGAATATAATTTTTTCAATAATAGATTGAAATCTAATCTCATCCCATGCTATTTAGGAATAACCTTGAATCATAGCCAAACTTATTTTCCTCATTTATTTAAGATTAGATCAAACAATTTCCAAGAATAGTTTTCTTGGAAAGAAAGCTGTCTTTACTCGGAGTTACGATGCAAATATTTATTGACAGCTTCCTTAGCAAAGTATCATATTTTGCTAATTAAAACTACTCCTGTTTGGTGGGGAGGGGTCCTATACTAAACTTCCAGATAATCAATTAAATATTAACATGAGAAATATTATTGATACACTCAAATTTATTCTTATATAATGACTTCCTGTTATTTCACACATTCTTCTGTCAAATATCAGAAGTCGTTACACAAAAATGTATATAAAGTCGTTAATCTTGTGTTTAGATTTGTAGAGGTCCCTACTGTCGCATTTTAAATACTGTTAAATGCCAAGAACATTTGTGGGTTGAAATAAGGTTGGGAAGACCAGAAATGGATGGGGGCTATAGTTTATATAGCTACTGGAGATAGCCAAACTATAAGGCAGTGGAACAATAGCATATATGAGTGCCTAGTTAAGGATGTACAGAGTTTTAAAGAAAAGGGGAAGAGAATAATGGTTATAGGAGATATGAATGGGCATATTGAAAAAATTGATATAGATGATAAGAATGGACAGCTTTTGAAGAAATTTTGTCAGAGAGTAAATTTGAGCATTGGAAACTTATCAAATATTTATGAGGGACAATACACATGGTCTAGAAATAATATATCCCACACAATAGATTATGTATTGGTAGAGAAAGAGGAAATGAATAAAGTACTGAAAATTAAGATGTTTGATAATGAAGAAAGAGTATGTAATAGCGATCATAATTTTTTTGTAATTGAAATAATTAGTAATGTGATGAAAAATAGAAATAAAAGTAGAAACAATAGTGAAAGATGTGGATGGAGAGTGAATGATAAGAATAAGTTAGAAGAGTATAAAATACAAGTTGAAGAAACCATGGAAGAGTTGGTTGGAAATGAGTATGAGGACTGGTGTGATGAAATAGAAAAAGTGGCAAATAGGGTTTTAGGTGAGAATATTCAGAAGAATAAAAGTAATAGAAAAATGAGAGTTTACAGAGGAAAAAAGTATGCAGAGAATATAAGTGTGAAAGAAGTTAGCTAAAATAGATAATTATAGAGAGAGAATGAAACTAAATGGTAAATTATTGGATGATATTAATAAAAGTGAAAGAGATTGGAGTAAAAGAATTTGGAATTATAATAAAAGGAGAAATTTAGGGGAAAGAGAGATAGTATTATTGGATGAGGAGAGAATAGAGTGTAGCTCTAGAGAAGAATTAGAGAGAATATTGAATAGTTATGTAATGGATATAGAAAAGATGTTAGATGTGAAGGACAGAGGGATAGAAAATATGAAAGCATATAGTAATGGGAATATTAGTTTTACAGAAAATGAACTGAATAAGGCAGGGAAGAAAGTGAGAAGTGGTAAGGCAAAAGGGTTAGATGGATGGGCAGCAGAGATGGTAATGAATTTAGGGCATAGGACAAAAGTAAAGTTACTATCATGTTTTAATAAGATGGCACAGAAGAGAGTTTTTCGGGTAGTTGGAGTAATACGAGAGTAAGATTATTATTTAAAGGAAAAGGTAAGGATCATAGAAAATTAAATAATTATAGACGGATAGCGGTAACATCAGTTTTATATAAAGTTTTTTCATATATGCTGGCTGGAAGAGTTGCAAAATGAATGGAAGAAAATAATGTAGTGGGGGAAATGCAAGAGGTTTTAAATCAGGTGTATAGGAGATAGTTTATTTGTAGTTACACAACTTATGGATATGAGTAGGAATTCAGGTAGACAGTTATATATGAGTTTTATAGATATAGAGAAGGCATATAATAGAGTGAATAGAAATAGATTATGGATAAGTTTAGCAAATTTGGGAATGGATGAAGCTTTAGTGGGTGTTATTAAGAAATTATATGAAAATAATTACTATATATATCAATTAGGGGATATAGAATCAGTTAAAGTTAAAAATGGGGTGGGACTGAGGCAAGGATGCTCTATGTCACGTATTTTGTTTGTGTTGTATTTGAGTAAAATGGATAGAGCAATAGAAAGACTAGGAAGAGGGATAAAGATACCGTTAATAGGTGGCAAGAGAGTATATACATTGTCGGGTCTTTTTTTTTTTGCATATGATGTCTTTTTGTGTGCAGAAAGAAGAGAAAATATGGAAGTTATGTTGAGGACACGCACAAGGGTGGATAAAGATATGGGTATTAAATTTAGTGAAGAAAAATCAAATATAATGATGGTTAATACTGGGGAAAGAGAAGACAAAGATTTCTTATTGGGGGGTATAAAGTTAAGTGTGGGAATAGATATAGTTATTTGGGAATCATCTTGAGTAATCAGAAAAATATCTTGGATGAATGGGAGAAAAAAATTGATAAATGAAGCAAAGAAAAGAAAGGGATTGATAAAGAAATTAACAGTGGTTTCATATAATAAATATGATGTAGCTAGAATTGTATGGAAGGGAGTGGCAGTAGCAGGGTTAACATACGGCAATGATGTGTTATGTGTTAGTAAAGGGCTATTAGATTACTTAGAAAAAGTACAAAGGAAAGTAGGAAGACATGCATTAAATGCAGAGGTGTGGACAGAAAAGGAGGCAATTCAAGAAGAAATGGGATGGTCAAGTTTTTATATGAGGGATGCAGAAAGAAAATTGAAAATGTTCGGTAGATTGCAGTTTATAGATAAGAAAAGAATAGCCAAAATAGTATTTAATTGTGTTACAAGTAAAGGGCAGGCAACAAGATGGGTGAGAAAGGTAATGGGGTATGCAGAAGATTTGGATAAAGAATTTATGTCAGTATACTTGTACAAAAGGTGGGATAATTGTGTTAGGAGGATTGTTGAGTGTTATAGTGGTAAGGAGTGGGATAGAAGAATAGATGCATTAATACAGAATAGGGAGTTGGAGAGATGGAGAACTAGTATGGAGAGTAAAATGAGTTTAAATATATATAGAAGTAAACAGGACATTGGGTGTGAATTAATTTATGATAATAGTAAGGAAAGTAGTTTATTGTTTATGGCTTGAACGGGATCTTTAGCAACAAGGAAATATACACATAAATGGAAAAATATGGGTGATTTAGTCTGCAAGTTGTGTAAGGAAGGCATAGAAAATATTAGGCATCTATTACTTCAATGTAAATGCTTGGAAGCAGAAAGGGTACAAATAATGAAGTTATGGAAGATTAAATATGAACAAAGTGATTATACAGAAAGTGAGTTATTGTTTTTATGCTAAGTTTGGGAAAAGATAAAGGGGATTTAGATATGAAGGAGTTGACAAAGATTATGTTGTGGAAATGGGATGGAGCAGATTATGAGAAAACAGGATGGACAATGGAAAGGGAAGGTAAAGTGGCTAACACGTTTCTCTGGACATGGCTGCTGAGAGATTCCTGACTCAGTTTAAAGAGAAGTCACAGTATATCACATCACACATAGTCTTAAGGTTATAGCCTTAATATATATTATAAAGCTTTTAAGCATGTCAGACTTGACAATAACAGACTCGCTATAATTCAAGATTTTTAGTTTCACTATCTAAGACTCATTTCAAATCAAGACCTTTTTTGGATATTCAACCAAGAATCTACAATCAGAAATGATTGTATAAAAAATGAAATTCTTATAGTATTGTAAACAAATTTATTTTTCCTAGATTAAATGTGGGTACACCAAACTATGAATCACATGTTGACTGCTGAATCTATAACTACAGTGATAAAATTGAAGGACTTGATAAAGTCACTAGTGAATCTAACTTGTAGTTGGAATATCTACCACCACCTTTATATTTTGTTAATAGTTAAGTTGTTTTAAAAAAATTCAATAAAGTCAGGGCTAATTAAATTCTATTATCAGACTTGAAAGCTGGGTTGAGGATTTAGCACAGATTTTCTTTTGGAGTAATTAAGGCTTTTTAATTTGAATGAAATATGTCTAATATGATTCGTGGGTTTAATTTTTTTGCTCTACAGAATTTGCAAACTTGTCCAGATTCTATTATAATTTCAGAATATTATTGCAAGAAATGATGCAGCAAATAGAGTGGCAGACTCTGGAGTTCAAGGTCCAAAGATTATGGCCTAGACATGTCATTACTTCCAGTACTTCGTGAGTTAATAAACCATTCAATTATATTATTACATACCTTTTGTTCCACAGAATCTTCAAATTTTATCAAGTATTTCGGTGGTGGTTTTAAAATGTCACTGCCATAATTATCCATATAAAATTTGATTCCTGCATTTCATAGTTCTGAAAAGTCCTTCATTTCATAGTGAAATTAAAATCATTTATGACATTGATTTGTCTCTTTCTTCATTTAATTAAGAACAAATATTTTACCTGGTCTTATTTGAATTGCCTCATCTGTAGTGAGTATGCTAATAGAAAAGTCAAAATGTTCACCCTCTGTCTGAAATTTTCTGGTTTAAATATATGAGAAAAACAATTTAGAGTTCAATAATTCTTACCTGTTTAATTCTGCAAGGGTTTTTTATTTATTTATTAATACTTTAAATAACAGTAAATGGAACATGATTTGTAAATACATGATAGAATTTCTTTCAATATTATATCTACTATTTTTATTGTTTCAATATATGGTTTACCAGAACTTTACCACCAAATATATTTATTGGATGGCTTTATTGCTTGGGAGTTTTTAAGAAGCTTGTGTGCTGGAAATGTGAAAATTAGAATTGATCCAAAACATTACATTCTAGAGTTTGAATCTCTACTACTATACTAAATCAAGGAGTGCAAAAATAATTAAATGTCTCTTGCTTGGGAGTTAATAATAAGTTTGAGTGATCTCAAGGTATTTTTAAATTATCTATTGTTATCTGCCAATGTACAAATATTACATGGTTCTATCTTATGGAAATGCATGTATTCAGCTGGTTCTTTGTTTTATTGGTGTATTGAGATATATTTCTTTCTGCTGTCATGTTCTAGTTGCAGCAATGTAACTATATATCAGCTGTTCTTAACCTGTGAAATATTTTGTTAATTGCAGATTGCATTTATTATGAAATTTAATCAAATGAAATAGCTCTTTTATAAAAAAAAAAAAAAAACCGAAACAAAAATATGATGTAGCATTCTGTTTTTGTCATACCTTTGTAAACTTCGAATATAGAGTACTTGCTAAATATGTTAACACAGATATACAGAAGCATGTGTACATTGTTTTCTTAAATAAACAAACAAAATTCAAAGACTAAATATGGATATGACTAGTATTTAAATTTTTTGAATTAATAAACTGATTTATAATAAATATTTATTGGATATATCTTAAGTTACAATTCCCCCCTGCAAAATTAAGGTATCCTTTATCAGAGCTTCAAAAATGAGTTTACTGTTAAATAAAAGAACACTTTTCATTTCTCTCTTAGAACTTAAAGGAACTAAGACCATTACTCTATAATGGATCAATAATGTCTGAAAATGATTTGTTGTCACAAAACCTGCTGTTTTGAATGTTCTCAGTGTAAAGACTATTGATCTGAGGAATAAAGCATAATGTATGTACATTTCATGATCATAGATTTATACATTTATAATGACACTCATAGTATGAGTACATCAATAACTAGGCTTGAGATTTATTATGAAGCAGAGTATATAAAAGACAAAGCTGTATAAAAAGGCAATTCTTATATTTTGATCCTAATAATATCTGGAGACTTTATATTACATTGAGTCTATTCTTAACATTTTATTAGTATATATGCTACCTGTGAATTTTTCAGAATTGTCTGGTTAGATTTATTAATTCATTTTATTATCTGCATTGCAACCATGTTAGTCTAGGATTTTTTATTTTGCATATTTGGTTAGCTCCTAGAAAGTAAGAATGTTACAGAGCTTATCTAAAATAAATATTTTTTCTGGATGGAAATAATTATTATTGTTCTTATTGATTACAGAAACTGTTTAATTATTGTAAATATTATGGAGGGTATTTTAGTACTGTTCTGCAAGACTTACACATATTGACTAAGAATAATGTTAGAATGTGACAAGTTTTTCTAGAGCATTGTAATAATATTGGCAGTCACTAGTATTTTAGGTGAAATTAGCTTATTCATTTCTTAATTCACTGGGATTATTCAATAGATTTTTATAATTTGGTGAATTGATTAGTCTCTTGCCTGGAATGGTTTGATATATTAATAGAATGTCAGACTGCAGCTTAAGCTCTGTATTGCAGTTCAGTGTTTGAACTTCTTATGAACTCTTGAACAATATACTATTTGATTATATTTCAAATGTACACATGTTTGTTAATCTGCATAATGAAACATTTTCTTTCTTCTTTATAATCTAAAACTGAATACACTTTCAGGAGCTCTTTTAAATTAACTATTGTTTTTGTTTTATTTGTAGTGCAATGTATTAAGCATGCATTTTTATTTAAGAAAAATTTAATGTTTTGTAAATATAAAGCAGACAGAAAAACCAACATAGATGCATATGTAAAAAATCTATGTAATATTGGTTGTAGCAAAAATATTCTGATGAATGTTATCAAACAATTCTATAGAAACATAAAGCAAACTTTAAAACCACAAGTTGAAAATAAACCATGGGTTAGCGGGGTTAGCATGTCTTACATACCATGATTAACAAAATAAAATCTGTGAACTTTCAAAGTTAGTTTCTGTATTCTCCCAAATCTTAATAAGTTGATTAAAAACATAAAAGAAATTACAAACAGATTAGCACAGCACAAACACTTATATAAGAGTGCTAAAAATCACTTGGAATATAAGTCTGTTTTCTGGGATCCTGAAAAAGTTTTATCATAGCTTTGATCCAGACAAATATGTAGCATGATAACAGAAAAAAAAATCAAAATGTGGTTTATTGTCAACCATAGAAAAGTAATAAACAAAAGAAAAAACAGTCCAATTATATAACAAATATTTAAATGCAAATGTACGTATAATTGCAATACAATACAAATAAAGTCACAACAATAATTAATGTAAGAGAGTTATGATTATGGTGAACTTCATCAAAAGTGCATTTAGCTTTAGATTATAAAGTAAAAAAAAACCACTTCATTATGCAGATGAACAAATGTAAGCAAATTTGAATTACATATACAAATGAAGGGAGAAATCATTTGTTATTTGATTATATTTGTAAGATATGTGGTTTCAAAATGTTTCCTTAAAGTATTGCATTTTTTTATGTTAGTATTAGTTATATGGTGCTCCAATTACTTTATATCCACAATTATTTTATTCAGGTGATTTTCAGATCTAAGTACCTTCCATATTTTTTAATGCTTTTTAAAGTCATTTCAATAAGACAATTATTTTTTTTACTTAGTGATCTAATAATTGGGCAGTTGACAAATTTTGATTGTTGCATTATTAAATTGTATTGTTATTTTTTCATTATGGACTTTTCATGATGACATGATACGTATCCAAAAGATCTTCCATATAAAATGCTATCACATATTTGTGGCAAATTTGAATAGATTGGTATTCTATTGATGCTGAGAGTGATAATCTATTACTAGGATCCTTGACATATCATCATGATGATTTTCAAGAAAATTAGACCATGTTCATCACAAAAGTGAAACATTGATGATTATATAATTTGAAAATATAATGGTGTTAATATACCATTATTGTTTTTATAACAAAATACAGAATATGGATCCATTGATAGGTATTGTTTTGTTTGTTTAGATTCTTCATTTTAATAAAATTTGAAATAGTTTAGAACTATATAAATATCTTTAACATTATCTCTCAGTACCAATTGTTGAAGCATTTCTTTAGTATGTTATTTACATATAATTTTAAAATATAATACACAAAGTTAGAAGAATTGATTAAACTTGAATATAAAGGAACAAAATGCAAATAATCTTTATTTGTTTGATAATTATTATGTTTAATAATAACTACAAAGCTATTCAAGAAGTTATTGTAATACCTAAATTGCCAAAGGAGAATTTTGAAAACTAGCATCAGTTTGTGTAGTTTTAATCATGAGTTTAGGCCCTTAATATAGAGAAATGTAATTTTTTTATTCCCTAACATATAGATTTAATACAATGTCTTTGAATCATTTTTTTTTTCTTCTTAATCAAATTATCTTTGATTCTAGGCTAGTGCTCCTTCTTGATCAATTTCTGATTTTTTAATTGTTTTGTTCACTTGATTGTTCTATATTTTCTCTTTTAATTGAGATAATTGATCTGATGCTACTTTCATCAATTTTAGTTTTTGAATTTTTCTATAAAATGAAAGTTGCAATCAATGGGTTTGAAATCAATCAATATATAATATCTATATCATTATTAGTAAGTTGCAATTGTATTTATGTGATCATCAGAACTACTTAGCATTTTCCTTGACTAATGCTGGTATGTTAGTTTATATTTGATTGTTCCTGGTTACACTTTTCTTCCAGATCAAAATAAATTTGTGAGTTTTCTTTAAAGACTTAGTTGTCCTTTCCATTAGAAATGATTTAGGTCTATGAAACTTAAATAGTTAAAAACGAATGTTTCAATTTAGAAAATCTGTAACATTAATATACATTTATCTCTTAGACAATTATCAGATTAATATCTGCAGATTCAACATATATTTACATACACCTTTTCTTATATATGTCAATGATTTTTAAACCCATATTTTTTCTTTGATAAAATAAATGTTTTATTGTTTCCTACATTGACAATTTTGGACAACCTGTATCTTTTTCTTGTATGGTGTCAGATACTCCAATGCCTCCACATCATAACTTTGATATATCCATAATTACATTCATCACATATTAATATTAATATGCTAGGCTTGACATAATGACAAATCACACACCACATTTTCCACATAATCAACCAATAGCAATTCCTGTTTTTTTGCAGCAGAAAATTAAACCGGGATGATGTTTAGCCATAACCAAATTAATAATGTTCACTACAGTAACTTATAACGTTGATTCTAATTCAGGAGTGTCTTCTGTTCCATGGAGATATGATGGTGTATTGCCTTATGCATCACTCCATCTTTCATTTGCATTGGTCAATAAATCTGATGGCAGAAATTATAATTGTATGGCTGACAATGAATTTAATGAATCCCATAGTGGAAGTACTACTATTGAAGTTTTGTTTGTGCCTGAAATTAATGTATCTTTTTCTAAAATTATTGTGAATGAAAGTGGAAGCATTGATGTTTAATGTATGATAACTGCTAACACATCTGTGAAAACTGTGGACAAAAATGGGTAAAAGTTTTTTTCTCAAGGTGAAATTTTGTACTTAAATCAGATAAAAAGATACAATACAGGCATATTTACCTGTACTGCTAAAAACCAACTGAAATGGATAGGATCCAGCATGGCAGCAATTGGAAAAGGGAGTGCCATCATGAGAGTCACTGTACACTATTCATCAAAAGTACAAGGAATCTTATCACTGCAAACAGAATGATACTGCTAATTTGGACTGCAATATTAAAGCAAATCCAAAACCACAAATTACTTGGGATAGAAATGGAAAGCAAATTATGACTATTACAAACAACTATGTTATTAGACAATATAATGATCAAACAGATAGCATAAGAAGTGTTCTTAGTATTAAAGAAGAACCTAAGACATGGATGACTACATATGCTTTGCAGCAAACATTTTAGGAAATGCAACCTTTGTTAAAAATTTGCATCAGCAAAGTGTTTTTGAAGTGCCAAAAGGATTAAGAGAAGTTAATAGTACCCACAATTCAATATATTTTACATGGAATCCAGGCTTTGATGGTGGAGACTCTCAGTGGTTTTTCTTTGAAATTTTGAACTATACAGCAACTCCAAGAAAAATAGATGTCAACTCAGAAAACACATTTTTTAAAATCAGAAATTTGGAAGATGCAAAAGAATATACAGTACAATTAGGTACACAAAATTGAAAAGTCTGAAACTAAAATATATAATAAAGAATCACTATTTGTTCCAGAAGATATACCTAGATCCAATAACATTAAACATTACAGAAAGAACTGTGTGGTTATATTTGAAATTTTGAAAGGTTGTAAATTTAGCATCACTAACAACAAACTCTGCATGGTGGTAACATTGACTTATAAGAAAAAAGGAATAAATGAAAAGCACACTTATATGGGTAACCACCAAACATCACATGATCACCATTTCTTATGCTTGCTCATAACTTATTAAAACCGGCAAAACTCTTCATACAGTAGTGGCATTCAGTGCAAAACTGAGTATGTCAATGGATGCCAGAAGTCTTATGCATAAAATCTATCTAGTGCCTACTCATCCAATATCCCCAAACTAGTTTCTGGCTCTTGGCCTTCATCAGTGGGGAGCCTTGGATCTGAGAGCACTGCAACTACATTTTCAGATCTAATGCAACCCCCCAGCAGCCACCTTTTATCTCTACTTAACTACAAAACTGAGAAAATTGAAAACACAATATTTTCAATCTAAGTTCATTCACTTTTCAGTACCCATACATTTTGGTGTCTTTGGTTCTTTAATAACCATAGCCACCATATTAGATTGAAAATATTATTGTGTTTTCAATTTTATTCTCATAGTTTTGTAGTTAAGTAGAGATAAAAGGTGGCTGCTGGAGGGTTGCATTAGATCTTAAGATCTAGGTGCAGTGCTCTCAGATCCAAGGCTCCTCACTGACGAAGGCCACAAACCAGAAACTAGTTTGGGGATATTGGAAGAGTAGGCACTAGATACGGATTTTATGCAAAAGCTTTCTGGCATCCATTTATTACTCTGGCTTGCACTGAGTGATCCTACTGTATGGAGACTTTTGCCTGTTTTTATATGGGTAACTGTGATTCATTTCAAAGGTCATATAATCAGCCCAATAAAGCATTAATGATTTTGATACAAGCATTACAGTCACTCGAATCCAGGTCATGATGTGCCACCAATTCTCATGCTCATTTTATATTTGTTGATGACTATTCATTGATAATGTTAATTCGCCAATTGTGATATTTAGTGGGGATGATAATGTCTGTCATCTCCCCACAATTACTGTATCATTCATTCTGTTAACATTAATTTTAACTGAAGTTTATATATTGGCTAGAGATAATTTCTAATTTAATAAATGATTATTAATAATTATTAATGTATTTATCTGAAGTGTTTGATGTGAAACTTGTGGCTGCAAAAAAAAAAATTGATGTTTGTAAATTAAATTGTATATTAATAAATACTGAACAAATGAGTGTAGATGCAGTAGAAATGCATATCTTAGAAATTGTCTCTTTTAGATATCTTTATTCATATGTATCAAGAGTATATGATGGAATGGAGGTTTGAAATTTAATTTAGATATTAATAAAAGCAAAAAAATATATATTTAATATTAAATTGATTTTTATATTTTGATTTTTTATATTTTATAAAATATATTCATCAAAATCTCAATCAAATATATGAACAAGGAGTAATAATTCATTCTTATTTCCTCTATTCCAAAATCATTTATTGTAGCCTTGACCAATCAATGGACACCAGATAAGTTGTAGCTTTGATCTATATCCATACATTGATCAGCCATCTTTATTGCAGTGAATAAAAACAAAATTTTAGTTTTTGTCTTTATAAATATGTGTATATGTATAAACCAAGGAGAATAACTAACTCAGAATTTATTTTTATATATCTATATGTGTCTATTTTTGGTTTATCATATTGATAGTGTCAATGAATAATTTTATAGAAATAAAGTAAGGCAATTGCTTTGTGTAAATAGATCTATATAATCGCAAACAAAGTCAGTTCATTAAAATTGTAACTTTTTTTTTCTCTTAATAACAGAACTGTTTTAAAATAATTTTGTTTTGTATACAGTAAATATAATATAATAGCTAAGTAGTTATGATATATAAATCATTCTTGCACAAATTAATGAAATCTGCATACTGTCTTGTCTGAAATCTAGGCAGATTTAATTTCACTCTCTAAAAGTCATTGCTTTTATGGATCCCATTTATTATCTAACTTTAGTGATATCTTTAAAAAAAGATTGTCAATATTCTATTGGGTTGTTTATGCATAAAGGGCTGTGATAATATAATTTATATACATAACAATCTAACGTGTGTACATATATAAAATCACAATCTAACATTTAAAAAGCTGTTGTTGTTTTTTTTCCAACTATAAACTGGAATAAGTGCCTTATACATAAATTTCATTTATTGATTTTAAAGATCAAACATTTAAAAACTACTTCAAAGAATTTGTATATTGCAGAAAAATACATGACATTTTTGTTCCTGTTAAATCAATAGTTTATTTTTGTTATCATTTTAAATATGAAGTGCAATAAACTAAATCGACCTTTATAAACAACAGATTAAAATATACATTTAATGAAATACATCTTTAAAAGCAAATGTAGTGAAATTATTTCACAACTTTGACATCATCTATTTCAGATAAATATATTAATGATAATCATCAATCATTTATTACTTTTAGATTATCATAATATTCCTAGCTCAGGTATAAATTTTAAACCTAAGTAAAGATTAATATATCTGTATTTCAAAGAAACCTAAATACATGAACTTCAAATTAAATTATTTGCAAGATATCTGATAATGTATATATATATACATACACACAAACGCTGCTCAATATATAGAAAATGACCCATATAGAATAAAATGACTTGATGGCATGTAAATTGCAGACAAAAATCAGTAGTTAAGATTTAAAAATCACTGAAGTTGGCATCATATCAATTGAAAGAAAAATAAAATTAAATTGGATTCAAGGAAATCATTAGTTAGACTGTGTTTTAGCAGAAAGTAAAAATCAGATACCTAGAAGACTTCATTCACATTCCAAAAGATTATTAATGTGTTTGTCAGAAGCATGATTGCAAGATGGTTGTTTTATGCATCCAACAATAGTTGTTTGTTTGGCAATAGTGGTTATGAGAAGGCATTATAAAGTTAGACATCAATGTATTTATCATTAAGACAATGATAGAGAGCCATATACTCAGAGAGTATTTAGTGATTAATATGTTAACAATAAATATCCCTATAAATAAATCATATTATTAGGGACAGATCTGTAACTTCTGGTAATTTTACAATGACTTTTACTAACTATGAAAGCATTATTAAAATGAGGGAGGAAATGGAGATTCATGACAGAACAATATTATACTTCTGTCCAGAAGGAAGTTACATATTTATTCAGGCACTGGCATTCAGTTAGATCTTATCTAGTAATGGCATAGCTACAGGAATGGTTCAGTTGTTAATCCATAAGTAGAATGCCAATTACAAAGTATCCTCATAATAGTTTATAACTGATCGCATCTACATTACTGCCAGGTTAATGTCTCAACAATATGTAATCAAAATTTTTAGAACCCAAATTTAAAAATGTAAGGAAAGATACTAATGGTAGTTTTCCAGAAATCCAAATGTTGTTTTCACTTATGATCTCACCATTAAAATAGTATAAAAGATTGAGCACTGAAATATATGTATTTTAATAAGTTATGAAATTAATTTACAGAGAGGATAAATAAAATAAATAATAAATAGTCGGAATAAGATTAGATGCATTGCTTTAATATAAAATATTTAATTAAAATGTATTGTGTACAGTAATTATTATCAGAAGGAAAAAATAAATATCAGATAATAGAGGAAATTTACACCCTCTACCTGATTTTTCCCAATGGGCTTGATTACTTCAGAAAACAAAAGGACTGAAAGAATATAAACTGTGGAAAAAAGAACATGTGCTATTCTTTAATGTCTTTAAGGCAACTAGATACCAATGGAGGACATCTTATTCCCAGGATCTCGGCTCCTGAAGGTCAATAAGCTGACTAGGGTTGTAACAAGTCACCCCAATCTTATTATTTTAAACATCTTAAGGGCCACCAGGCTTAAAGGATGATGATAACTAAATGTACTGTCTTTAACATTAATGAATAGACGTAATAAATGAAAGAGCTTATATTTCCTAATTAATTATGATCGGGTTATATAAACTAGAATAGCATTTGATTCATGTATCTATACATATTATACTGGTTATATATTAATGTGTATATTAAATTTTATAAATTGAAGTCTGAGTTGCTGTGTTCTTTATGTCCTCATAAAACAATATTCTATACTAAATTTGTTATTCTTACTCCTGGGATTAGTGAGCTAAGACATAGCAAATGCCATCATATTATGGGGTCAGAAAAACACAGACTGGTCTTAATATGTTTCATCCAGGACGTCATTATATATATTTACTACTCATGCTGAAATGAATCTGAATACATTGCACATTATGGCCTCAAGTCACTAACTGCTTTAATATGATTCGAGTTTTACATAATAACTAAATAATGCTTTAGAAATTATACAAAACGGATTACAGCAAATTTTATGGGATCTGTGTGTATTCATTTAGAAAAAAATTTCACTAAAATTTATTAATTCTAGCTGCCACTGAAGTTTTTAGACTTATCTAATTACGGCAAAAAAATGGAGCTAAATAAATAATAAAAATATACATATAGGAATTTAATACATATACAAAAATAAATATTTTATATAAATAAATATGTAACACAGACTGTATTTATTATCAAAAATAGACTTGAAGAATTTGAATTAATTTGCTAAGACAGAAAATTACTTAATGATATAATATATATATGTGTGTGGGAGATGATAATCTAGACCAACTGATGAATGCTGGTTTAGCATGAAATGCATGTGTGTGGTCATGAGTATCAGTTGTATGAGATAGTGTGGATAGATGGAGGGTGCTTGAAAATCTGAATTCAAATCCCTGTACTTTTAATGATATAAAACCAAATGTTTCCTCAATTAATTAATGGAAAGTATTATTTCAATTACTAAAGAGATAATGATTCTGCATCGATTAAAAAATATTTGTTTACAGAAGCCGATAAAAAAAGTCAAATTAGCTGCTTGGTTGTTACTGCTTTAGTTCTTTTTCCCTCATATGTCAAAGCGTTGACCAGGAAGCGAACCTGGACCAGTTGCTTGTAAGACAGCTATGCTAACCACAAGGCCATCAACGCTTGACTGTTACTGTTTTAGTTGTTAAAGTAAAGATGGTATAATTAAATATGGAATTATAGATGCTATGTAAATAATTAAGAATGTTCTATTAGAACATTGTCAAATAGATTTTCAATTGGCCAGTATAAAGATTTAACAGATAATTACAATGTGATCACTGCATGCAATTTATCTTCTAAAAAACTTGCCACTCATTTTAAATTTAGGAAAATAAAGAATTTTTAAAAAAAACAATTAAAGATGATTATAAATAACAAAAAAATGAAAAGCGATGAATTATTTTGTGTTTAGAAGAAAAATATGAAAAATGTATAGAAAACAATCATTTTGTGAAAAGAAAAATACTTAGAGGAAAGAAGGCAGATAGATAATCTTAGACAAGGTAGATGCTATAAGCTTCTGAAAAGAAAAGCAAGGTATAAATCTTTATGGTTAAGAAGATCTGGTCTGAGCCGTTAGTCTTGTCTTTGTCAGATAAGTGATGATAATGCTTGATTGCCATAATATCATCATCTCTTATATATAATTTAAAATAAACAATTTTTTAAAATATTTTATCTATGTCATCAAACAAGTTACTATATGCTTTGAACATCATTTTTTTACAACAATCATTCAAACTCACTTATATTTTTTAAATATTTTTTTAAAAAGTTTTAATATAGTCATAATTTCACTATGAAATGTAAGTAATATAGGAGACTACCGTATACCAAACATCACAATTAACGTACGATGGTGCAAATTGGTATCTCATAACACACATAACAAGATAGATATATTAATTATCTGTATATATGAGTAAGAGAATTTTTGAAAATAATAAATGAGAAAAATAAATTTTTATACATAAAAATCGTATATGAAATTATAATCTTAAAATAGACCCAATGCAAAACAAAAATCTCTCCATCAATCTATCATAGAGGAACAGTAAAGCAGAAGGCCAAGTTGTGAATTTGAATAGTTTTTCATTCTTGGTTTACTTTCTAGCTAAGAATTAAAAACCTACAGATCCATTAAAATTATGCACATGTACATATGTATTGTAATGATACTAGGAATATAGAGAGATAAATTAATAATTCTTTTTCATGCAGAAAATTCTTCTTCTTATCTAATCCAGACCTGGCTTCACTAGAATGTCAAATGTAATGGTGCATAAAGATTTGTATATGGAATAAAGTAGCAAATCAATTCTCTTTTAATTAAATTGCTTAGATGATAAACAATAGATTTTAGGTAGATATTTTTTAGAAATTTCCTCAATTATCCCTGATATTATAAATGTAACTGAATAGAGAATAGAGTTGAATGATTCCACTAACCAACACACTGCATGACCAATATAACATTATTAGAAAAAAATGCCATTCTTACCCCATGTAATTAAACTGGGAGTGTAAGTTTACAAGGTTAATGTCAAGTGATTTAATAAGCTATAACAGAAGCAGTCAAATAGTATGAGCTGAATAAATGATAATGATCATTAGAATTAAAGAATATCTGTTTGTTAAGTAATCTCAACTAAATCTCCATATGCCTATAAATGAAAATATACTACTCTCTAAAAATATACTACTCTCTAAATATCTCTGTGAGAAGTTAAGTCATTAAACCATCTCTCTAAAAATCAGCTACGGGCAAATGTGATTTTGATGTCTTGGAATTTATTATTGATAATATCATCTGAGCACCATTTATAGCCCTGGTTATATAATCATCCTATAACAAATTTATCGTAATCTCATTCTGACAATTATTCCCATAATGCTAGCTTTATTAAAAATACAAATCAATATCTGACTGTTACATACCTATTAATATTATGGAATCATCTCAGTGTGAAACCCAGATTTCATCTTGATGAACTCCTGCTTAAAGACAGCAAATTGTGAAATTATGCAATAAAACTATTAACATGAATTCTGGGGGTGGGGGAGCGGTATTTTAGGAAATAACTGTTGGCTTGCATAGATGAGGTGATGAGATTCTAGGTTTCTCAAAATAAAAAAACAACTATATGGTGTTGGAAACCACGGAATATTTCAAGCTTCAAATATAACTTCTTCAGAGTAATCCTTCTTCATCTAGAAAACAGGATACAATTACTTCAACTTAACAGTGAAGATATATCAAAATCAAAAATGGAGATTTTCTACAAATTACTTAAACAATACAATGATGATATAATAGTACTTTAGAAAATTCATTATTCTACTAATAAGATACATCTTAAAACTTCTAGATTTAGTTTAACTATTGATAAAATATATTTTAAACATAATAAAGCTGCCTTTTTTTCAAATCATCTTGTAATTCAAATAATTTCTATTGAAGATAGATCAAATGATTTTGAAATCATCGTTTAGATGAATAAATGTTTGTTGAAGTCTCAGAATTCATGATATTATTAAAAAAGATATTGAGTTTTGGGGCCATAATAGAAGCCCTATTATAAATAATAAATCAAGGAGTTTGTACTTGCAGTACAAAAGAGGAGTATAATTTTAATAGAAAATGAAACATATAAATATCCACAGTAGGAGAATACTGAAAATTTTGTGCAAAGTTAAGTGATCTAATCTTGAGGAGCGTATTGATGATTCTGAACTATTATTTTAAGAAGCTATTATGATTGTCATTATTTCTCCATTATTGCATTTTTCTCTGAGTATTGTAGATGGTTCTTATGTAGATACAAACGTCAATCCATGCCTATTGTTAGCAAATACAGTACTGTTAATTTAAATAGTATTGAATTAAAATGAAAACTTAAAAGATGAATAAATAATAAATTATAGATTTATGCTTTACCCTTGGCCAAATTATAATATTAAATAGTGCTATCATAAAATAAATAAATGTTGTATGTGTTTAATACAATTATTGCCATTTGAAAAGAAAATCAAATCACAATTAAAATAAAGTATATATCATTTGTTTTATATGACTTAATGATTTATTTGAAATTTATTTATTATTCTCTTTTCAGTACAAAGGTCAGTAGGTAATGCTTGAGATTAAGAATTACTTAAATGATAATTTTGCGTTGTGCCAATATTCAAGTTTATAACAACTTATTTAAGCCATTACTAATTATTATATTGTTTTACATATAATCCCATCTGCAAATATAGATTGGATTCAATAAAATTCCCTTTGTTTCCAATTTATATTTTGGTGAGTAATTAAATCTCACCGGTCAAGTAAACCCTGAGAGTAAATCATTTAATGTCTCTTATTATTGCTCTTTGGTATCTATGCATATTTTATCTACAGTTAGTTGGATAGGTAAAATTGTAATTGTTAATCAACGATTAAACCATATTTACTAATGTTTAAAATTTATCTTATGATGCATAGATGCAGTTCGTTATAATTGCTGCCCAAATCTACAGGATCGTTAAATAAGAATTTAGCATCACGACCCAGTTCATTACAATTGACATCCAACGATTGGGCTAGTTTATTTACTTTTATATGTATAATTTAATGTGGCACTATGATTAACTAAGATCCATTAAACTTTTTTGAAATCATAAATATGCCCTTTTCCATTACAAAATATACATATATATAATTTAGTAAATTTGCAGCTTTCTCATATTAAATGAGCATTTACTTTAATAACAACAAATACAAATAAATACAATAATGATCATTGTTAATCATTTAATAAACTAGAGATTATCCTTAAACTTTAAATCTTAAAGTTTAATATATCTGTTTTTTTTTAAAAAAAAACTAAATATAGACATATAGGATAACTGAACTTCATCTCTGTTTTTCCATGTGTAATGTCTTTATCAGATAGTGTGAAGTGGAGATTTGGGACAATGGATGAGTACTGTACCATGAAATTGAAGTTTTAAGTATATCTAATATAAAAATGTGTAAAACTATTTACCTAAGTTATATTGAGATATATTGTTAAGTTGCAAGTACTTATAAAATTATAAAAATTGTCGTTTTTCTTATTAATATCTAAATGATTAAGAAAAAATATTAAAACTCATCACTGCAATATAATAAATAAAAAATAAATGAATACTGTTTCATCCATAGAAAAAAATCCTTACAAACAAGTGCATAATGAAGATCGATAATTATGTGAATCAAAATGAACAGTTCAATACTGTTAAATAGTTGTCTGTGAATAAACTGTTGTAATTAAAATATAGCTAGGAATAATCTGAAAAAAAAAAAGTTTACATAATGAATATGAAATGTAAAAACTAATGGAGATCAGTAAATTTAGACATGCTCTCCCTGTGGAAAATGGATCATTTAAGAGAAACATTAATTTTAATGAGATTTGAAAAAGTATGCTGTGTTATGCTTTTTGATTGCATATATGATTGCCATAGTATATAACTGATCATCGATGATTCTATGCACTTTGTCAGATTATCATTTAAATGAATATATTTTCAACAACGCACAACTAACAATAGTATAAGGTTCATTACTCAAATTCATAACACACTTATAGAATGAAATGATTAGATTATCATTTCCAATATAATATTCCAGTTACTTGTATATATTAGTTATCACTCAAACACCTTTGGAAAGGTAATCAATGAGAAGTCATCATAAGATTTCAGCTTTAAGTCATCTGAAAAAAGTAATCCATGATTATAGTGATTCTTCATTCAAAGTTTCAAACTGCTTGGTTCCCAATGAGATTGGAAATTATCTCTGATAACAAAGGATTCATAACTGTCTTCATTAAAATCTTTCATATAGTAAAAAAATATGTAAAAAAGGTTTTCTACCTAGAGAAATATAAATTATACTATGGCGGTCACTCTATGAGTGACCACACACAAGATGGCTGTAGTTGAAGCTACAGCTCAGTTATAGATATATTTACAATTATTAATTTACTTAGCTATGATATAAACAGTATAAAATGGATGAAGTGTCTGTGTATATATTTCTTACCCACACACACTCAAGAATATTAACTCCCAAATTGTAAATTGACACATAATATTATATATGCGTACAATATTTTTATTTCATTATTTTAATAAATGTAAACGTCCTACATTTATAATTTTATATCTTTTTTTTTTTTTGTAAGAAGTTGTTTATGTTGTTGGAACATGTTATAAAAAAATAAAAATATATAAAATAATTAAAAAGTAATTGTAAATATTCCCAAGACGTTTATATATATATATACTTTTTTAATTAGCAGATTTTCTATATTAATGCATTAAGAAAAGTCAGGTGGCCATTGTTTTACCAAATATAAAAATCCCACTAATGTATTAATAGCCATCCTATTTTGTACTCTTATTTTTACAAACAAATGAGTTCAAAGAATTTAGACGCCAATGTAGATATAGAAAAATCTTGTTTTTGTTGTATAGCCATGTTTAATTTTAATCCATAGTAGAAAAATTTTTTTCTTTGTATTTAAATTTGAAACTGATGTTTATCAGTATAGTGGTCTGAGTCGCCCAGATAAAATTAAATTAAAGATAACACTTTTTAAAAAAAAGCTATGTGAATTATTTTAAATCAATTAGCCACCAAGATAGAAGCTGGGGGCAATTATTCGAAGAGGGGGTTACCAAATTGACTATGTAACGGAGGTTCTATATATACTGTTCACCAGGTGCTGGGATTATTATTCAGCTTTTCCCAGAGAGATTCTCAAAGCAATCTAAATTTTTTTTAGAATAACTTGCGTAATCATTGCAGGCCGATTAGCATTATATTTTAGTCACTGCAAATATTTCATGACTCCCAATTAAAGAAGAGGTTACTTACGCAGAATACCATTGCTACGAAGTACCGACCTAATAATTAAATGGTGATAGCTACAGTCAGAACAGAGATTGAGGTTGCCGAAATATTGCGGTGCTAATGAGCTCCTGTCACTTCCAGTTGTATGCTGTGCTCACCTCATATCCAGACTGCAATTTCGAAGACATGAACTGTTAAGAAAGAGCATAGAGCTGAGTCTTTACTGAATTCATTTCCAAGAAAGTAAATAGTAGTGTTTGTCTGATTGCCGCAGCATTAACAATCACAAGATAAATACCCTTTCTACATCAACCAGCAAGATGATTATGGGGTAGAAGCCCGCTTCAGTGCACCCATCCAGCTCCATCCAAGCTGTTAAAATGTAGCCACCCAGGTCCAGCAGATATTGATGAAGATTGCCAAACCAACAGAGTGAAAGAAAGAAGTCCTTGCCACCCTGGTAAACCGATGTGGATAGCACGTTCAGAGACCCCAAGTCCGATGAAGTCTCAAGGCACCGGAGGATAAAATTTGTTTCCTTTTAATATTTTTTCTTTTTTTAAAATACTACTTCTACATTTACATTATATAACATGTTTAAAACCTAATTATGCCAGATATCTAATTTATATTTCGGTAGTGCATGTATGTTAAGTCATTTATCCACTAAGTGCAGGATTCTTTAAGTTAGTCATTCTGCCACATTTATTTTAAAATGTATGTAAACTATAAGACAAGTATGTGCATCTTACATCCTATTGTATTTATGTTCAAACTATTCAAGTGAATATAAATTAAGCCAAAACAAAGCGAATAAAATGATGGTTTTACTTTGTTTCTTCATGTGTTTAAAATACTATTGAACTGTGAAATGAATGCCGAAATGAGCACATATGTATGACCGAATATTTAATGATCTCATATTATTTTTTATATTGCTTAATATATACGTGTGGGTATAGAACTCAGATCATTTCATCCAAACATTTTTATGAATTAAGGGAAACGGATTAAATAATATCTTATTTTCTTTTATTTATGCAATTGGTGGTGGGATAATGGGGTTTGAGAAATATTAATTGATATGTGTAATAAATATTTTATAACTTATTTTATTGTCGAGTGTTATATATTTTTTTTCTTTTCCTAAAAATATAATAAACATATTTCCGAGAGTGGCTTTAAAATTTCTTTTTATTTAACCTGAGATAAGAGGGCTGAGCATAGCATAATGGGATATGACTTTATCGGGCCTTAGAAAGTTGGTATATATTATGTAATGGATTGGGGGTTGTATACCCTTCCAGTCGAGGATTTTCCCTGTCTGGGAGTGGTGCGTAAAGACATGAATTATTCATGATCTTTCAAAGGTATACAGCGATTAATCTTTTGACGTCTGTTGGCATGGTAATGAAATAATCAACCATGGTTCAATATATTGCTTGACTTATAATGTTATTCATATAAATGACTTATAGAAGTCATATTTCTATTAAAATTAGTATTGCTTGATTTATAATGTTATTCATATAAATTGATTTATAGAAGTCATATTTCTATTAAAATTAGTATGGAGATCTCACCCTGAGAGCTACAGTCACTTCATATTTGATACATACGCTAAAAGTTAGAACGGGTGGAGGTTCGCCCGGTACAATACAAATGAGTACAATGTTTCAGTTAGTTTCTAGGTTACTACATCAATAAAAATCATTTTCAGAGAAAAAAAACTAGAATAGACATTCTATAATTTGGATATTTAAAAAGAAATATATTGTATACTACTAGGTGTATTATAGGCTAGCTAAGTTTCATATTTAATTTTTCAAGTCTCTACTCCATATTAATTAATAACAGTAATAAAAATTAATCTACCCATATTAATTTTGTACTATCTTATTATTGTTGCATAGGAAAGTTAATTCATAGTTTGTGTTCTATTTTAAATGAATCCTTAATTGAGAGGATCTATAGCATATTGGGTAATAATTGCCCATAATTTAAGATTCAAATTTGAACTAGAGGAACCTAATACTTTTTCACTTCGTTAATAACTTTCAGATATATGGTCCACAGATAACTCAACTAAGGTTATATAATATTTAGTATATGTCTATCTGGTTGTTATTATTAGCTACAGTATGAGTGTCAAGGTTCTAACTGTAGAAATGCAATCATATTACTAGTAGAGAAAGTATCACACTTCTATAGGTATTAAATCCAAGTTTATTGTTATATTTGTAATTCCTGAGCAATAAACTAATTTCTTATTGCCCTTTATGGTTTGATGGATTCCAGGTCCACAGTTTGCAGCTCAATCCCGTCACTTTCATTGTTCAAACTTGTGAACTCCCAAGCAACAGATTATTTACTTACTGTTCTGACTCGTTTGGTGCTGTGGTAGAATGGCAAGTGTTTTAATTCTTCTAGAGCTGAGCTCATATTTCTTAAAAACTCATATTACTGCTTAAATGATGTGAGACAATGGCAGAGTGGCAGATTCTAAAATTCAAGGTTTAAGCGAACTCTGTTACTTCTAATGCTTGAACTTCTTATAGAACTTCTGAGCAATAAATTTCACTTCATGATTTGATGTGGTGATAAAATTGCAAATCTTGAAGCTCAGATTTCATAGATCATGGTCAACCATTTGATTATTTTTTTACTGAATTACAAATAAGATTATTACTAGATATGTACATAAGCATCCCTCATTTCTACTCTATTGTATTGCAACTATCAATCAATATAGAAAATGAGACAATGCTTTCTCATTATATATGTACTTTGAAACCACTTCATGTTTCAATGAGTTAACCATAAATTGAACTACTTCAACTTTATATATATATTTTAAACTTCCATTCAGTAACACATTCTTGAAACATATAAAGACTCTGAAAAAGACAAATGACTATTAAGACACACATTTCATGCTCAACAAGCACTTATCAGTTGGCCCAGGTGACAATCTTTTATATATGTCTTCATCAATTGAGCAGTATATATATATATATTGTAACACTACTGTGCAGCGATCATTAAAATTGTTTTACAATTATTAAAAAATAAAAAATTCTCATAACACAATGTAAAGTTTAAAATTGATAATAATTTATCAGTAAAAGAGTAAAAAAAACATTTCGTTTGAAATAAATAGATTTATAAAAATCTAAAGAGTTATTATCAGTAAAAGTACAATTACTTAGTTAGAAGGGGGGAGAGGGTTTGCTTTAGAAAAGTTGAAACTAAAAGCTTAAAATATAAATCTTTTATATAAATTGAAAATATCTCGTTTATAATGAGTTGATTTTAGAAATATATATGTGGGTAAATGACAAGTCAATTTTAAATATAGCAAAATGTGTGCTTGTTGATAAAATAAATATGTGCGTGTTAAATATTAGAATATAAATGAAAGTTAAAAATTAAAAACAGATTGCAATGGCTACTAATTAAAAAATTCACAAACAACAGAATTTGGCAATGGCTACCACTGACAACAGGATTAACATCTTATCAAAAGAATGCAATCAAAAACAGTGGAGAAATTTTAACAACAGATATAGCTGGCAGACATAAAACCAAATAACAAAGTGACAACAGGTCATCGCATAAATAGTCCGGTTTTTCATCGATCAATCAGTTGAGTTCACAATCAAGTTGCATTCAATCTATCAGTTACTCAATCAGTTCTCAGTCAGTATTCTCATGCATTTGTTTATAAAGGCCATGCAGTGCTGAGCAGCTTTTAGGCATATACAATGAGCTCCAAGCCTGTCCTAAATACCAACAGCCTGCCCGAGATGGAAGTAATGCACACCTAATAATCTGAAGTATCCCGATGTCTAACTGTCTCAAAGAATAGTGCCACAGAATAGTAATCATAGAAACCTTGAATATAACCAGTTGGAAAGATTTTTATGTGAAGCAGCAACCAGCAAGAAGACAAAATCCTACTGGAAATAAATTTCACAACAAACAACAAGAAGTATCCACATTCTGAAATCCTAGGTAATAAATAACATTTTCTTATTTCCATTTATAGTTAATGTAGCCATTGCAATCCTTGAAGCCTCCCAGAGTCAGTTAATAAATGAACTCTATAACCATATATAATGAATTATTGATGTGCGTGTTTTTAAATGCTATGTATTATTTAATGCTTTTATTATATTACATTCCAGTGTAAGAATTCAGAGTGTGTGTACATGGTCATTACATAAAAATACCATTGTTTATGTTAGTTAAGATTTATACAAATAATTAAAATTAGAATAATAAATGTTTAGTTAAAATAAATTATCTTTAAACGTAATATTTGTCTGTCAATTCTTTTACCACTAATTGAAGCAACAATTTGTTATTGTATTACTTTTGATTGAACTAGCTGGAATATCTTAGACACTGAATTAGTTTGCCATGATTCAAAACACATTAGTTCTTGTAGCTAACTGGCGCTCGGGGTTTACTCTAAAACAAAAAAGTGCTTTGAATGATAGGTGCTAAATTTGGCAATCAAGAAGATTGGTGCCCTTCAAACATGGCCCAGTTATATATAAGGTATATATAGCTCTGGCTTGGACACAGGTGCCTTGTAGGCACTATTATTCTCTGCCTAAGGGGGCTATGGTAGAGAAATATTTAAACTGCATTGGTGTAGATCAAATATATAAGTTATAAGTGTATCATATTTTGTATAAAAGTTTTATAAGTTATATTTCATCCAATTATTTTATTAAAGAGTTAAATGTCATGTTAGATTTGTTGTTTACTAATTTGATCCTCTAAACACCTTACCCGGTTCAATATATACACAAAATTATATGGTTTGATTTAGTTTCAAGCTTTCTGCACTCACAATTTTGACACCATTCACCTCACACACACACACATATATATATTAATGATTATTACTAAGTATTTAGTAAACTAGAAATTAACTTTAGCTTAGACATAAACTTTAAATTTCAGTTAAAAGTTAATGTCTGCAATTTTATAAAGTATCAACACTTGAATCTCGTTGTTACACGGACAGTTTGATATCTTTCACTGCACCACTCTCATGTAAAATATGAACTGGTTTCTATCCACTTTGATTTAGTCAGATCTTGTAATCAATTTTTGTCACACCCATAACTTTTGTTATATTATATTTTATACCTTGTTTAATATTTAAAAAAAAAGAAGCAATTACATTAAACATATGTACATATGCAATGTTAACTTTCATCCTTCAAGCATGTTTGATATTCCTAAAAATGAAATGAAATATTGTATTAAGAGGAAAAAAAAAATATTGCAAAACAATTTCTGTTTCTCAATGTCTGCTTTCAAATGACTGTTGAAATATAAAATTCAAATAAATAATGCATCTACTCCTATCTTTTTAAATTATTATTATTAATAATCTGAATATTTACAATTATTAAAATATTTATGATTTTGCTTGGTTCTTTAGATGATATAAACTAATATATGATGAAATCATAACTTTCAATATTATGTCATTCTAGGACTACATTTTATTAGTTTGATTTGGCACAGTGTTAGAGTGGTGGATTCTGGAATTCAAGGTTATAGATTATGGTTGTAGTTGTCACTTCTTAAGAGATCCCAAGTAATAAGCTACTTATTTTTATTATTTTCCATTATATATTTTGATAAATATATATATAATTTGCACAGTTAATAAATATTTCAAGATGCATGACTTTGAAAAACACATAATTAGTACATCATTTAATATAAAAGTGGAATATTAAGGTTATAGTTACTTGACACACTGAAAATCATATAGTAATTATTTTGAAAAATAATGCCAGTAATTTAATCCCCCTTTCCCAAGTATTATTATAGTTACTTTTTAGATGTGTGAATTTCTGATGATATTTCCCATCTGCTTATTGAATATTATAAATTAAAATTTCCACATTTATGTTAAATATTTTTAAAAAATTATTTCTGTTTGGGCATAATAAATTTTTTTAATTACAACAGAATTGTCTTATTTTCAACTGCTTCTTAGTTTATCTGCCACACAATCTACTCTATAAAATGTATATTAAGTTCTTTATCCAAGGATGTATTAACAATTAAAACAGACAAAATTCTCCACATAGTATTGCCACTCAGCACAAACCAGAGTAATCAATGGATGTCAGAAGTCTTGTGCATAAAATCCCCATCTAGTGCCAATTCATCCAATGTCCCCAGACTAGTTTCTGGCTTGTGGCCTTCGTCAGTGAAGAGCCTTGGATCTGAGAGCACTGCACCTAGATCTTAGGATCTAAGGCAACTCTCCTGGAGCCACTTTTTATCTCTATTTGACTACAAAACTATGAGTCTTAAATTGAAAACACAATAATATTTTCAATCCAAGTTCATTAGCTAATAGAGTCATATAGGTCTGAACTCAGTTCAGCACTCATATATTTTGTTGTCTTTAAGTCTTTAATAACCATAGCCACCACTACCCTATTAGGCACGATTGGTTTTAAGCCAATAAACATCACATGATCACCATTTCTTATGCTTGCTTATAACTGTTATTAAAGCAGGCAAAACTCTCCATACAGTATTGCCATTCAGGCAAGAGTAATCAATAGATGCCAGAAGTCTTGTGCAGCGCTCTCAGATCCAAGGCTCCTCACTGACGAAGCCTACAAGCCAGAAACTAGTCTAGGGATATTGGATGAGTAGGCACTAGATGGGGATTTTATGCACAAAACTTCTGGCATCCACTGATTACCGTGACTTGCACTGAGTGGCAATACTGTATGGAAAGTTTTGCTTGTTTTAATAACAGTTATAAGCAAGCATAAAAAATGGTGATCATAGGATATTTATTAGCTTAAAACCAATTCTGCCTAATAGGATAGTGGTGGCTATGATTATTAAAGAACCAAAGATACCAAAATATATGATTACTGAACTGAGTTCAGATCTATATGACTATATTAGCTAATGAGCTTGGATTGAAAATATTATTGTGTTTTCAAATGTGACATAGTTTTGTAGTTAAGTAGAAATAAAAGGTGGCTGCTGGTGGGTTGCATTAGATCCTAAGATATAGATGCAGTGCTCTCAGATCCAAGGCTCCTCACTGATGAAGGCCACAAGCCAGAAACTAGTCTGGGAATATTGGATGAGTAGGCACTAGATGGGAATTTTATGTACAAAACTTCTGGCATCCATTGATTACTCTGACTTGCACTGAGTGGCAATACTGTATGGAGAGTTTTGCCTGTTTTATTAACAGCTATAAGCAAGCATAAGAAATAGTGATCATGTGATGTATTAACAAGAATACTGACAAAGAGGGTGATATAATGATTATTGCCAGCACAAAGAAAGGTATAACCATTGTTTCACATTGAATTTGGAAAATGCTGTATTTATTAACAATAATTAATGCAATAAAGTACTAAACCTTAACAAATGATATATATTTGATCATTTCCAATGTTAATGGTTTAACCTAACTCATTCCAGCCTCTCTGATTTGTAACTAGATTATAAATTTTAATGATTTTGTATTTAGACCTGCATGATAAACTAGTAAAATCCTATATTACTAAGAAGCACTCAAAGTTACTAAAAATATATTGTTAGATGTAAATCTAATCTTTTCATTCAGTTTCATAACATCCAATATTCAATTGCTTAATACATAAATTAGATTTTAAAAAAAGCAGGTATACTTGAATAAAAACAACTTATATAATTTTCATCATTAAATTGTAATTCATTGAATTATTATGAAAATAAAAATATAATTACAATAGTTAAATGATCAATAGCGAATGTGAGAAAAAAAAAAAGAAGTACGCTCAACACTACTAGAAGTCATCTTGTCTTATGAACTGTGACTTTATTTATTTATATTAAGCTTTGTTATTTACAGATTTGTGAGGAAATAAAAATTTCTTACAAAATATATTAACTTTAAAAAAACAGGAATATTAAAATTTTAAACTTTTTTCCTTTTTTCCCCCCCAAAAACATTATTTCAGTATTTTTATTTGAAAACCATAAAATTGATTGGATCTACCTCGGTTGTTCTTTATACTGTTTATCTGCTTTTGTATTTAAATCATCAATACGAATATCCTTTAGATGTAACAAATGTTCTAATCTTCGAATCTTAGCTTGCAAAACCTGCAAATGAAAATGCAAATTAATATGCTTCTTCTACATTCATGAAAGCTTTCAGGACAACTAATGTAGAAAATTAACGCATATAATTATCAAATTTTTAGCAGTATTAATTAATTTTTTACAACTTTTATATCTTTGCAATGATGACATAATTTCTTTATGCAGTCAAGTAAATGTTATTTTTCTGAAATGTTAATAAATTATATTTTCATATTATATTATGATTGATCCTGAAAGCTCTCATGAATTATAACATGTACCTAACTAATCAAGTTTTCTAGATTTACTATGAATTCCTCCAATACTAGTCACAAATTCCGAGATGTTTTATAACAAATACTTCAGAGCAATCTCATTCTTAGGAATATATGTATTTCATATAATAAACATACTCTCATCAGATAACCTGGAGATTTGAAACATCTGAACATTCATAGAGAAGTAACAGTCAAAATGTTCTATTTATTTGTCTTAAGATTTTGAAACTTGAATATTTTTAGTATTAACCATACATTTTTTAATATTCTATAATAAATTGAGATAATTCATACCCACATTAAAACACCCAATAGTTTATAAATATAATAAGAGACATGTATGTAATTAATTGACTATTGCATTTGACAAATTTCTGTAACTAATCAAATCTTCCAGATTTGCTATGAACTCCCTTAAAGCTTGCTATAAATCTCAAGTTGTCATATTGTAAAAATGTCCTGGGTGAATCACTCTTATTATTATATGTATTGCATGTAACACATGTGTTTCATATAATAAATCTACTCTCCTCATGTAAACTGAAATTTTGAAAAATCTTAATATCCATACAGAAACTAATCATAATTTTATATTTATAATCTTAATCATAACTAGTTAGACATTAGAGTGTGAATATTGTTTCTGTGTATATATTCAGATATTTCAAATCTTTAGCTTTACCTGAAAGTGTAGTATTATTGCATGTATTAGAAATATAGTGAGAAAGATTGGTCTAAGACATTTTTTCCAAGGATTTGTTAGAGACTTTAGAGAAATACATAACAAATCTGAAGATTTGATTAGTTACAGATATATATTAAGTATACTAGACAATTAATTGCATATATATCCCCAATATTATCAAGTTTCTGATCCATTAGACAATTTAATATGATGAGGATCTAAAAATTATCACCTATTAGAAAATATTAAAGAATTGAAGAGTTGACTATTTATATATGTATGATCAATACTAAAGACAATTAAACTTAAAAGTCAAACTTGTCATGATTAAGACATAGAAAATGCCTACTAGATATTCAGATATTTTAAAACTCCAGCTCATCTGATGAACATATACTTGTGAATACATGTATAGTAAGAGATATTGGGCTGTGATATTTTTTCTCAAGATGACCATTCAGAATTTATAACAAGAAATTTAGATTTGACTGGTTAGAGATATTTATCAAGCATGGGATGTGTATGGAAGATTTAAATTTAAGGCTATATTGGGAAATAATGAGCAAGAAGAAAAAATATCTTATAGTCAAAACAAAATGGATTTGGTTTATTTCAAGTCTTTAAAAAAGATTGTGATCCACAGATGTAAATAAATTCTTGCTATAAGTGGCAATCAACAACATTTCAATGAAGTCTCATTTTAGGTTAATGCATTCTTGAAAAAGGTTGCAGAGATTTCTAAAATAATAGTGAATGTACTTTTTTTTTTGTTAATATGATGTTGACCAATAACTGATGAAGAAAGTCAAAACAAACTTATAAACTATTGCTGACTTATTTCTTTTATATATATAAAATAATCCAGTGCATAACGCTATACTGAAATAAATATACAAATATTAAGCAATTAAATCATCCCACATGATTAAGAAATCCAGTACTGCCCCCTGTGAACTAATATATAAATACATTAGAGTTCGTATTTCAAAATAGCTAGGTCAAAATGGTATCCACTTTGACCTGTCTGCTATCAGATGTTATATATTGAAATACGAACAAACTCAAACAAAGAACTTGAAAATTAGCAAACAACGATCTTAAATTTTGCTACAAACAAACATATTTTTACATTATTGTTATATATGTGGGATGATTTAATTGCTTAATATTTGTATATTTATTTCAGTATAGCGTTATGCACTGGATTATTTTCTATACATTTGTGTTAGGTGGTTTAAAGATTAAAATTACTAAAGTTTAGTTTGTCTTTATATAATAATGTAAAAACATGTTTGTTTGTAGCAAAATTTAAGATCGTTGTTTGCTAATTTTCAAGTTCTTTGAGTTTATTCGTATTTCAATATATAACATCTGATATCAGACAGGTCAAAGTGGATACCATTTTGACCTGGCTATTTTGAAATACGAACTCTAATGTATTTATATATTAGTTCACAGGGGGCAGTACTGGATTTCTTACTCATGTGGGATGATTTAATTGATATATATATAGTGTATATTACAGTTATAAAGACTGTTGGGTAATCAAAACTGCCAGCTATTGTTGAAAATATGGAATAATAAAGTGTTGTGTTTGCATTAAAGAACCTATAAAACTCTGCTATTATTGTTTATTTAAACCAGTTTTCACAGTTCTTTTAAATAGGAGCATTCTCTTAATTTTAATAACACTAAAATATTAAAAATTGGAAAAGAATAATTTGTATGGTGTAAAAGAGATTGTAGAAATTCTATAAAGTCAGGCAATACAAATTAAGCAATGTATCCCTTTACTACAGAAATCATGTATTCAGTCTCTTCTCACATCAGTAACAAATAACAGCCTTTTTAATGACTTGTAACAATAGGATTTATTTTACTCTGTTTATGAGAAATTCTCTCTTCTATATAATATTCTTCAAAACATGTTTTAATTTCATCTTTTGATAATATATGTCACCAATTATTATTAATCCATTGCAGGAAGAAATGGTCTCCAAGTTTAAACTATTTTACCCTACACATAGTCTCTCTTCTTCATATTACTCCAGCAATTTTTTCTAATTCATCCATTCCTCTTATGTAGTCTTTTTGTACTTTTATAATCATTTGGGATCCAATCTAAGACTTCAGTTATCTATCTATCATATTTTCGGGCTTTGACATTTCAGAAAATTTTCAATTGATCTCATCAAGACAGCATGGATGAATTAATAGTAGTGATATTTGCATTAAATTACTTAATTTTTTTTTAGAATATTTGTATATAGTCTGATATATATATATTTTAAAATTAAAAAAAAATAGTAGGAAAAAATATTGTTCTTACTAGATTTGCTTCTTGTTTTAAGTGAACTTCTTGTTCTTTTTCTTCTAAAAGAGTGGCTGGTACCATAGTTATTCCATTAACAATGACTTTTTGATTTCTAAAACACAATTTTTAAAATACATTACTAAACCAATTAAACTTTTGTTAAATTTCACACTGTTAAATATATATATATATATACCACTAATAAAATATTTTAATTTAAGGAAAAGGATATACCAATATATTACCTTATTAAACATTAAAGTTATCATAAACAATAATCATTCATATATTAATTTAACTGTATCCAGGAAGAGAGCATTTACATATGTACTTCTAACTATATATATTAATATTTTATGTATAAAAATAATTATTTTTCATTTATAAAATAATAATAATAATCTAAAATAAAAATTAAAAGAATGAGTAAGTAATCAGACAGATCATAAAGATAAACTATTGGGATGGGATGGTTATTTTCTTTCATATGTTTAAGATATCACAATTATGAATTTAAAAAAATAATAAATTTTATGGTACTTGAGTATTAGTCTTGCAACATAGTATTAGACCTGCTGCACCTTTTCACATTCATATCAATCTGCTGATAACTTTGTAATCTTGTGATCTGACCAAAATAATATGTACATGGATCTTAGCCTTATTGCTTTCCTTAGTTTTTCTAGTTTTTATCAATGTAAATCTTTTTGCTCTAACATTATGAAAACTGATGTTATTGTGAAAATTGTGACTCTCAGTCAGTTTTTAAAAAATTCAATATGGCGTCAAGGATAGCAAACTAGTTAAAATCAAATGAACTGAAATAATTTACAAATAGAAATAATGCAATAGCTGTTGTCAGAAAGAAAGCTGGACAATAACTGGAAAAAAATGTCAAAATATCGCAAAGAAAATCATGTTTTGAAAAAAAGAAACACGTTTCACATGTTTTCGATATACATTGCAGGGTTTATTTTCTTTCAATTTAATGTGATTGCAAGATTATACATTTATTGTGGATGTGAAAAGGGCTCCTATCTTCCCTACATTGCAGGACTAATATGCAATGACCAATTTTACTTTAAGACCTAAATTCAGACAGGCTAGGGTATATTTTTTAATTTTCAGATGAAAATTTTAAATATCAAATTTCAATTTTATTATATAATGTTATAAACAATCATATCTTAGGAATTTATATTATTTTGTTTTATCAATGCATTCCTAATCTTATCTACACTCACAACTATCCATATGTTTTTAATTTAAATAAACTTATTTTATAATAAAACATAGAATCACTTAATTATTAGAACTTACTTACATTTAACCTGCATTTAAATGTTTACGCTCTCTCCACATCATTATTAAAGTATTGTGTTCAGATATCTTCAATAGTTGTTCAATTTTTTAAAAATATATGATTTCAATGTCATCTTCTTTTTTTTTTTGGTTATTTTTATATTTTGCATAATAATTTTTGTTTACTCAAACTTCTACACTGGTTAGATTTCTATTGTACTTTGGTCACATTACAATTTAGATATCTTAGGAGATCAATTCCTCACTATAAATGTTTTATAGTGGTATTGTATTAAAAAAAATGCTATAATTTTCACAGGAGAATGGCCTTCCTAAAAAGTACAGTGTTTTTAATCAGTTCCACTGAGAAACATCAAAGTCATGTGTTAAAATTGAAATTATTACAAGTAATTCGATGACTTTTTAAATTACTTTTTTTTAAAAAAATAACTTTTTCCCCAAAAAGCATGTACAATATTTTGTTATTCATTTTACTTTGAAAATTTTCAATTCTCATCTGTTATGAGGAGATACACTCCTTGTACAAAGTCAACCATAATAGATGAAAATCATCTTCAATAGTATTCTGTCCCATAGAGAGGTCCAGAGAGTAGTCTCATCACCAATTCAACCATTTTTTCACTCTGTTATCTTCATTGCCCAGATTGTCAACACCACATAACTCTTCTTAGCTTTTATATCATCCAACAATGTCAATCTTTTCCATCCTTTCTTCTTGTTTCCACTCACCATTCCCTCCAAAACCTTTTCCCTTAAACTATATTTTTTTCTTAGTACATGTTAATGTGATAGCTACCATTAATCTGCATATACAATATTTATAAAATGTTTATAATTTATTTCTATTTCTTATATTCTAGTTTTCAAAAATTCTAATTTTTTTCAATATTTTATCTGTTATTTCTTATCCTTAAAATAATAGAACAATTTTTTATATATTAAAAGCTTTTATTGACTGTGCATTAAAAAGAACTAAAATAATTACTTTTTCAACCACAAGTGGAGTTTTTAGATTTAACTTGAAATAAAAGTAAGGGGTATCCAGAAATTAATTAAGTCAATCCACTGTTATAAAAAATAAGGATTGACTTAATTTCTGCCCCCCCTCCCCACATTTTTATTTCAAGTTAAACCTAAAAATTCCAACTGTGGTTGAAGAAATAATTATTTTATTTCTTTTTAGTGTACAGTCAATCAATGCATTTAATATATACAAAAAATTATCTCTATTATTTTTAAATTTTTAGTATTGGCACAGTAAATGAAATTATAAAACTATATTGTATTCTAAATTAACTGGACACATATAGTTGATCTATATATATTGTGCACTTTTTATTAGCTCAGACTATTCTAAAATAAAATTTTAGTGTATAATTTTAAATTTTACAAATCCAATAATATTTACTTATTAAAAGAAGACAATAATGACGTATTAGATCATAAGATTTAAACTCGAATTTAGCTAAGGGAAATTTATAAATGTCTTAACTCAAAATACATATAGAAAATAACCTACAGAGTCATATATGTGCAGATGGATGAACAATTAATATTATTTAGTATTTAAAACCAGTGAAGTTTAAATTGTAATTTTGTAAACACAATGCGTTACAAAAAGGAATAATTATTGTGGGTGCGCATTTGATTTTAAACATAGAAATTAGTTATCTTCAAATCTTACTATATTTAAAAGTAAATAAATAAAGTTTAATTTTACCAAAATACTGATTTAGAATTGAAATAGTAAATTCTATCTTTATTTAATTTCTAAAAAATATTGTATTTTAATATTTTTTTAAAAAAACGGAAAATCGGTCATTTTAAAATAATAAACAAAAAACTTTCAAAATAAATAATTGTTTCATAGAAAAAAGTGGGAAAATATTAGCCAATCAAAGAGTTTCAAACAATCTTGGAATATGAAATTCAAGAGGGGGGGGGGAAGGAGCTTCTTGATCGTAAAGTTGAAGTAACTAAGTTTTTTTTTCTTGGTGATATTTTTTTTTAAAAAAAAACAAAGTTGGATTAAAATTCCTAAAACCTTATGATTTACAACTCTATATTAATATACATGGATAATTATAAGCTCTGTTGTTAAAATAATGGAATAAATTAATCGTTTTTCTACTGGGCAAGTCAATAATCGGAATTCCCAATAATCTCTTGAAAATTAATAAGTATTGAAGAAATAATTGGAGATGAATAGTCAACGAATATATTTACGGAAAAATAACAATAATTGTGCCATAGGGAAAATGAACTACAGTAATACACAAAAGGAAATAAATAAACACCGTAAATATCCAGTAAGGATAGATAAAAAAATGGTAAAAGTTCACTATAACGGTCTATGGTTGTTTGCCCTCTATTGTTTAAAATTTAAACTAAATTGCTTGAGAATCTGACATGTATGTTATTATATTACAAATAAATTAAAATTTAATCAAATGTAAAAAATAATGATAAAAAAAAAACCCTTTTGAATGTTGGATTAATTACACAACATTAATTAAAATAATTACTTTTAATTTCTTTGAAAGTTAAGATTTTAAACTGTCTACAACTTAAGAATTTAAAATAAAAAAGTATATGCTACTGTCTTACAATTACATGAAAATTTATTCAAATGTAAAAGATAATAAAAAAAACATTTACCTTTTTAAATATAATTACGTCCTATACAGACTAGGAAGTTGGAGAAAAAAGCGGTATTGCTGTATCAACTCCGGAGGGCAAATTCGTGCAGGTTCGATGAAAACAAAGCTTTGCTAGTGCCACATTGGAATTTCAGCTTACGCTTTGCTCTCATCCACATGTTTTCAATATTCTGGGTGGGTATGTCTCGGTCTTCGGGATCCACGAAGTTTTCCTGATGGACGACAACCGAATGCAAATACACACCATTGTTGAGACTGCTGATGTTATTGTACGCAGCCCAGCCATCTGAAATAATGTGCGTACCTGGTAAAATGAACCGCTGTATCAGGCTCTCCAGTGTATCAGCCGTCCTATCTGCCACTTCTATCAAGAAGCACTTTCTTGACACTCTCTCTATGCCGCCAAACACCCAATGACCTGATATTTTCGGTGGAAATAGTAGGTTTCGTCTATTTCGATGATTAATGGCTCCCCATTGTCATCAAATCCACCGAGAACTGTCGGATTTGTGTCAAAATATTTGGCACATTCCTCCCGGCAAAAATTCGCCCAGTCAATGATAATTCTTTTGCTCATGCCGGTCTCATGCACAATGTGTTGTTGGGGCATATTACGCGCCCAAAAATACATGATGCTTGTAATTGTTCCCAGAGGCAGATGACTTTGGAAAAAGAAAGACCCCTTTCTGATTGAGATGCGATGGTGGCATATTCTGCACTGCCATCTACACCCATCTAAGCCTGTAGAATACTTCACTAGCGCACACCGAACACCGCACTGTTGGCATAAGGCAAGGTTCTTCAGAAGGAGTCTTCGTGCAAGCTGGGCTGCTACAATAACATCAGCAGTCTTCAACTTCCTAGTCTGTATAGGACGTAATTATATTTAAAAAGGTAAATGTTTTTTTTATTATCTTTTACATTTGAATAAATTTTCATGTAATTGTAAGACAGTAGCATATACTTTTTTATTTTAAATTCTTAAGTTGTAGACAGTTTAAAATCTTAACTTTCAAAGAAATTAAAAGTAATTATTTTAATTAATGTCGTGTAATTAATCCAACATTCAAAAGGTTTTTTTTTTTATTATTATCTTTTACATTTGATTAAATTTTAATTTATTTGTAATATAATAACATACGTCAGATTCTCAAGCAATTTAGTTTAAATTTTAAACAATAGAGGGCAAACAACCATAGACCGTTATAGTGAACTTTTACCAAAAAAATAGTATATCTCTTGGAAACACTTAAGTATATATATTTAAAATTCAATGGAACTAAATTAGTAATAAATAAAAGTGTTCATTATTATTCTGGATATATTATTTATTTTGAGCCATACCAGCATGGATGTCAGTTTTATAAAGTTTTAGCTGAAAAAAAAAACGTTGCACGACACATTTTTAATTGAAATAATAAGTGTGCTTCTTACTATGGAGAGAAATATATATCATATAAAGTAAATAAAGCAAGCCACAAATAAATTTTTATTACTAAACAAAGAACAAAACAAGGATTATTGTTGTAGTAACTCAAATACCTAGCGAATCTTAGGATAAGCAGAATCTTCAAAAAATAAGGAAAAATAAAAACATTATGATAAGTTTATGGAGTGTGGAACAACTAGAAGATTTAAAATTGTTCTTATACTTTAGCTGAGAGTTAAAACAGAACTTCTTTCTAATGTTAGTATTTATATTTTTAATCGATGATTTGTTAGTATAATGGGGGGGGGGGAAACTAATTTAATAAGGAATTAATTCAAGTGTTGTTATATTAATAGTTATTTAATAATTCGGTTAAGTTTAAAGATTATGAATCCTTTAAATAAATAAATATACTCGATATTTTAGTATGAAAGGGTATTTAAAATGATATATACATACTCCAAAGAGCAGGTTATATATATACATGTACAACTGGATAAACTAAAAAAAACAATGATTTTGTCCTTATGTGAAAGATAAAAGTAGTAATTTTGTTTGCTTATCAACCTCCAGAATTATAACCCTATATTCTCATTTATTTTTTGTATTGTTACTTAATCATCAAGTACTACTATTATGTAGAGGTTAAACTAATGAACCATGAATGGAAAAAAAAAAGATTGTTTAATAAACTAAATATGTGATATATAGTTCACATACATAGGGATAAATATCTCAACATATAATGGGAAACCATTAGTTTTGTTTGATAATAATATTCTAAAGATTAATTTTCTGTTGTTATTATTATTATAATATATATGTATTATTTTGTTATGTTATTTTAAATTTGATATTAATGGAAATGTTTATTATCATTTGTAATGAATATTATTAAAATGATTGTTTTAAAAGTTTTATTAAATTCCAATTGCTGCATGTCTTTTCTGTGCTCATTTTCACCACATCACACAACTTAAAATGTACAGTCAAAATTAAAATGAAAAGTCAATTCAATTTAAAGCAAATCTAACAGTTTAATAAGCATAAATCTCTTAGTAAAGATTTTTTTTTTTACTTGTTACATGCTGCCTTGATCCCATAGGTCATTGATGACATTGCCAATTATTAAAGTGTATTTATTAATATAAAATTAAATGATAAATTAGTTATTAGTGAAAGTATTAGTGTTAATCACAGTTTAGTTAATAATATTATTTTAATATTCAGTATTAAAGAACATACATATAAAGCTTGACTATGAATTTAAATTATAAGCCTTTCTTAATTTGTACACTATCCATGGAAATCTGTAAAATCGCTCTTGATATTCCATAGGTAGTATGAAGAATTAATAAATCAATGATTTTCCTGAGATCTCCTTATTTTAAAGTTATTCTTGTGATTATTGCCAATCATAATTATTAAACATAATATGAATCAAAGTTTATCTGTAATTATCTAACAGATTAATTTAATGAGCGATTGAATTAAAACTTAATAGTTATAAATATAAAATAATATATTAGATATTATTGTTAGTCATGAGAGTATGTAGATACTTAATAAGGAGGAGTATCTGGGTATTCTTATGCCATTGAACAAGTATTTTGCATTTGTTTAATGTTAAGGGGATGTGATCTGTTTATAGGTAAATGAGTCTCATATTGATTATATTTAAAACATATCTTATTTTAGAAATATTTACTCATGTCAAAGTAACATGAGATAGATACTAATCTTATCTAAATTCAATTGTTATAGTTAAAAAAAATGGTCGGGATATAGTAAGTTTATTAATAGAACCTAACCCGAATCCAAGTAGGGCCTAATATAAGGGACTTGGAAACTCTGCTTAGGGTCGTACCACCTATAGACAGGCCACAATATATATAACTAGATATTTCTGTTTTAAGTTAAAATGTATACCCCTTATGTACATATAATATTTAGTATCATGTGTATATATTGTAAATGAACTTCATTTAATGCCCATAATTTTACTTTAAATCAATATCATATAGTATATATGTCATTATATATTTCTGAAGTAAATTAATATATATACTCTTAATGTATATATTATATTTAGTATGTGTACATAATTATATATGTATAATAAATCAGTAATTAAGTCTTCTATTTACAATTAGTTATTTTTATCCCAAAACAGTTGCTTAAAAAAAATGCTAAAGGAAAAAAATTGTAATCTTTTTTAACTTTTCACAATCATTTTAAATAATAGTTTTCTATTTTTTTAAAAAAACCCAAACAATTGTTTTAAAATTAAAATAGAAACTATAAACAATTTTAAATAGAAAACTTAGTTGCTGATTTATTATACATATATAATTATGTACACTTACTAAATATGACATATTCATTAAGAGTTTAATATGGTTGGAAAATATTATTAAATTGAAATAAAAATTTTTTAACTGTCCTCTTACAAACATTATTTAAAACAAATGAAAGTTTTAGGAAAAATGTCATTTGTGATGTGTGAATTTGTAAAATGTTTTTCATATTTCCCCCACCTTCTGTTTCATATCTATCAAACTCATTCACATATTGAAAAGATAAGTATTTCAAATAGATTAGGGTAATATAACTTAGTTATATATCAATTATCAAGCAATTCAATTGAATTTATATATATTAAACCTTGATTTTAAAATTTCATTCTACTTGAAAAAGATCAAAATTTAACAAACAAACAGATTTTTCAAAATCAATAAAAACATTTAAATAAAAAAAATGCATTAACTCTTTAATGTAATTTTTGTTCTCATTATATATATCCTACAATCCATTACTGCTTGTCTATCTTATCTAAAATTGTTACATTCTAATGATAAACATTCAATATTTATTGTCTCATATTAATTAAATCACAATGACAAATTTAAAACTTCTTCAATTCATAATACATTCTTTTTTTTCTGATTGAGCCCTAAAAATATATCACTTTTTCTATTATTTAATTGTAAATATCTTCAGTTTAAATGTCAATTTTTTTTATATTATATTACTAAATATTTTGAACTTCCAAAACATTTCCCTTCTTTTGCTTACTAAATTTTCTACCTTTCTATAATAATACCTATTACATGTATGTCTGATATACTGTTGGAATATGCATTCCAATTGTTAGGCATGCTATTCCCCATATGACTGTTTTGAATACTTTGAAATTTGTCTCAATCAATTTGTTTGATATCCTTTTCAAAAAAACAACTAAACATTATTTTAGAAATTCTGAATTTACCAAACATTTTAAATTTCTTCTGGGATGTCATTGGTGACCATCCTATTTCATCTTATATAGCTTTATCTGCAATCCAAATATTTCCCCAAATACATATCTTCCTGCTTCTTTTGTTCAATAATTCATACATATGGTATATTGCACCTTTTCCATAAATGACACCAGGCAGAAACACATCATTCCATAAGTTTCTACTTATATCTTTTCATAATGAAATGATGTTTATTTCTTAATTCATTCTTTTTCCTTTTTGCTCTTATCAAATTATTTTCCCATTTTAATGTACATTCTGTTTTATTGCTAATTTTAATCCCCAAATAAATATAAATAGTATTATTTCACTCCTTATATAAAAGTATTTTCATATTTTACAATAAAATGCATCACTTTCTTTTGCATTTTTAAAAAGCAATTTTTAATTAATTTAAATGTTGTAACTGTTTCAGCTGACTTGTAGTCTTTATGAGAGTTTTGTAATTATTTTGCATACTGTACATTTTAACATTTTTTTATTGTGTAGTTAAAATAATCATAATTGTAAATAGATATAATTCTCAATATACAAACAAACATATTTCAAACCTTAAACACCATCGTAGTTTTCACATTCTAAACAAACCAATAGAATATTACAGCAATCTTTTGGAAAAGACAATATTACACGTAAAAAGTAAATGAAATCAAGTTACCATGATAACAGATTGCCACACCATTGGTTTATTTAAGTGTGAGATGTAATTTATATATAACAAGCAGTTAATTGTTAGTATAAGTTTTATATATATATATAGGCTTAAAGTATAACATTTGTTTTGCATATATATTGGAAAATATCTTCATTTACAATCATTATCAATTTAAATATATAATAGTAAAAAAAAGAAGTTAAAATGTATTAAAGTTGATATTAAACATATTAAGAAATGTAATATAACAAAAATGTACAATATTAACAAATCTCTGATAAAGACTACAAATTAATTGAAATAGAAAATAGATCTCTGAAGAAAGCTGCAGGTCAGCTGAAACAATTAGAAAATTATAATAAAAACTGCCTTAAAAAGTGCAAGAGGAAGTAATGCATTTTATTACATCACATGAAATTAAGCAATTAAGAGAAGTGAAAACATTAATTCAT
Organism: Epiperipatus broadwayi; assembly: GCA_028023455.1. NCBI lineage: Eukaryota > Metazoa > Onychophora > Udeonychophora > Euonychophora > Peripatidae > Epiperipatus > Epiperipatus broadwayi. The sequence continues at coordinate 1,623,542 of JAQFVV010012497.1, forward strand.
TATATTTTTAATTAATTATAAATATTATTAATTTTTCTTTAATAAAATTAATATCCATTTAACTAACACATCTTTTGAGGGTGAAGCTCATAAAATGACAAATTTTAAACAAAATCATAAGAGCAAACAATTACAGAGAGCATAATAAAAAGTTTCTAAAGACAAACTGAGATCTGATGAAAAATATGACTTCTTTATTTTAACTATCCTTGCTTTATACCTCCTTTCAAATGGAGGTAATCCCAATGTAAGTGAGAGTGAAAGATGAACATTTAGAATAATCAATTCAAAAACTAGAGTTTTTTTTTAGGTTGTTACTATTTAATGTATTTAAATATATGGCAATATGTATTATATATTCTGCTAAGGGCATTACAGAATCAAAATAACCAATAGTAAATCAAATACATGTACTTGTCCTCACTATTATTAGGCTGTTATTTGATTAATCTATTTGTCTCCAAACATATGTTCAAAATTTATATCAACAGTATTAATCTCTGTGTAAAATGAATAAGTACAATGTACAAATACAAACTTTCATAGCTGTAGTTATAATAATGTTGGATAATTTTCACTTCTTCAGATGTTGCTGGACCGACCAATAACAGTATCTAATTAATTATGATATTTTAAATTCTTTTTATCAATAAAAAGCTCTTAATTTTTTTTTAAGGTTTTAGAAGTATATTTATTGTTTTTTTCATTGAATATTGTTTAATGTCATATTTTTTTTACTTTCATTTACATTTTTTATTATAGAATTATAATCAATATTCATTCAATAAATAATAATAAAAATATCTAAAAATTTAATTTTGTAATGCAAAAAACTTGTGGCACTCAAATTTTTGCAAATTCTTGAGCAATAAAGTTATTCACACACCCTCCCTCCCTTTAATTGGGAAATAAACAGTTAATGTTTAGGTAATTTTAAAATAACAATCTAAAATAAAATATTTTCTACAAAAACAAATTTTTGTTCATTTCTATAAATTTAACATTCCAGATATAATAATAATAATTCTGCTTGACACATGGAAGACAGGTTTGATTCTTTGATGGGAAAAAAAATTGTTATTTATAATCTTGAATAGATTTAATTAATAGCAAAAAAAATGTTTTGAAATGATTACCAACTAAAAAAAGTGAAACAAAAAAATATCAATATAATGCAATTGTTGTATTCTTTTTGCATCTGTATTTATCTTTATAAATAAAAGGTCATATGATAAATATTTAGAGATGACAATTACATTATCTGCTTTGTGCTCCAAAATTATTGTAAGAGCTTGATTTACACATATATCAAAACCTTTTTTTTTTGTTTGTTTTTACTAAAAAAAAACTTAGTTAAGTAAATTAAAAATTAGCATATCATAATCTATTTGTAATGAAATTACTTATTTACAACTGGATATTCTTTTTTAAAAAATAATTGACTCAATTACATTATTAATATAATTTGTTTTAGAAAGTGAAGTAGCTGAATATATAAAAATTAACAAAACAGCAATCCACATTTTATTAATTTATACTTTATGAAAAAGAACATTTAAATGCCCTCAATTAGCTTATTACCTAAGCAAGATATAAGATGTATCTGATGGTAGTTTGTGACAAATTTGCAGTAAAATATTATATAATGAAGTATAGAGCATTTTTATTATTATGTTTTATATTTTGTTTCAATTTTTAATGAATTTCTAACAACCTGGATTGCTGTAACATAATTTTATTTTGTTTTATTCATGTTTTATTTCATTATTATTATTTTTACTTCTATTATAAAACTGTAGATACATTCAAATATCAGCCTTTTAAGCTAATTGTGCATACACTTTGCGAGTGTTAATAATAAATGAATACTTTCTCACCAATACAAGATATAGTATTTATGCAGGAATAAAAGGAATCCTCTTATTCCTATGACTCAAATGCTTATATATGAGCAAATCTGAAGTATTGTAGATAGTATTTTGTGTGCACTAATAGCTAATGTTAAAACAGATGTTCAATATTTGATAAAGGTATAATAAAATCATGTGCCAAGAAAGGCTTTTTATGTAATATATATTATATAGTTGTTGTACATGATATTTTTATTATTTTTAATAACTAATTAACATTCTCAGACTTTGAAGCTCCCTATAGCCATCCACTCCACCTTATACAACTAATACCTATGACCACATACTTGTGAAAAAGATAAATGATCTCCAATCTACATATTTCATGCTGAACTAGCACTTATCAGGACCAACTGATGAGTGCTGGTTCAGTACGAAATACATATATTGGAGATCATTTATCTTTTTCACATGTATATCATTCACATCAGTTGTATAAGATGGAGTGGATGGTTGTAGAGAGTCTAAAAATCGGAATTACCTTAAATTTAATATAGACAATATACATGTATTTGAAAATTATATATATCCATGTATTGCTTGACTAATTTTTGATATTGCACATCTAAACCATTTTTAACTAAAGTTTAAAATAAAAAGCATAAATGCAAAAATCCTTATCTCCTTGCAATCTGTTGATTAATGTCTTTTTACTTATGATTCTCCATGAAGATATCTAAAAATATCTTTGCTCTCTGTGGATTAATTAAGCTCATTTATCTTTTTGCCTATACTAGACCAAAAATTAGTAAATGTATTTTTTTATATAAAATATATTTTAATAAATTATTTTTTTTATTAAATACATATACAGATAGACAATAATTAACTTAAACTTCCTGATTACAGAACTTTTATGGATTTGTGAATTTTTTGGATTTGGATAATAAATCGGTTCCATTTTCAATATAACTGCAAACTCTATTAAAAATTTGGGCCATATTCAAATACTTTTTATGTACTGTATACAATTGAAGCATTAAAAACAATAGAATACTCAAGAATATACAATGTATATTTTCGTCCACAGAAAATTTTTATATAGCAGTAATTGAAATCATACTGCTATAATTTCAACTGGATAATAGAAGTTTTTGAAATAAAGGTATTTAGATTTATGATAGTCTACCTGTATATTTAATAAGTAAGTACTTACTTGAGATTGGAAAATGCAATTTTATCTTCAAGATCCACAGAAGCACGGCCAACTAATAAAAAACAAAAATCAATATATAAATACTCAACATATTTGTGTAAAAGTTCTTCTACATTTCTACATTAATCCCATTGTATTAGTGAGATAAAACATGCTAATAAATTCCTACCAATAACCATAAAGTTCATCACTTTGTCAGAATATTTTATCGCTTACTTATGTTAACTTTAGAAAAAACTTAACACATATTTATATATTACCAATTTTAAATTGATTACATTGCCTATTATAAAATATTCTCACTTTGAAATGATCTTTAGATCTTTTAATTTACATCAATATTTTTAATTTGCTGATTTTATGTTCTTTTAAAAAATAAAAAATTGTCTTAATATAGCTTATCTAAATCATGAGGACTTTTCCATTACAGTTGCCAAATATAATCTTTTATAGTCTTTCCTTTCTCAGAATGGACTTTTGCCTAACTTTTAGTCATATCATTGTTGTCAATATTAATACAACAATTCACAACTTATGGTATGCGATCCAATGGTAGTATGTGAAAAATAAATTATTTTTGAAAAATTATATTTAAATAATTTATACAAATAATGTAAAAGTGATATAAAATAAGATATAATTTTTTTTAAATATTACATGCTTTAATTGAGTGTGCACTAAAAAGAAAAAAATGTTTCTTCAAATACAATTAGGGTTTTTAGATTTAGCTGAAAATAAAAACATGGGGGGGGGTCTAGTAATTAATTAAGTCAATCTCTATTTTTTTTATATCAAGGGATTGACATAATTAATTTCTGACCTTCCCCCCACATGCTCTTATTTCAAGTTAAATTTAAAAATCCCTATTGTGGTTGAAGAAACAATTATTATTTTTATTTTTAGTGCACAATCAATGAAAGCATTTAATGTAAAAATAAATAAATTAGCTCTATTATTTTTAAGTTTTTAATATTGGCACATTTATTAAAACTGTAAAATTATATCATACTTTAAAGTGACTGGATAGTTATAGTTGATATATATATAGTGCTGTATGTATGCATGTCACTTGAGAAATAAAAATATAAACTGCCTAATGGTTAAAAGAAAAATTAATTCATGCACATTATTAAATATTTACTTTGTGATATGTAAGAAAATAATAAATTACAATGTAAAGGAAGAAAAAAAAATAGTTTTGATACATGAAAGAATTGCACAGTTTTAAAAAAAAAAGTCTACATTTGAACCTGTTCTAGTTTGCCTTTCCTGAATTGAGAATTAAATAAAATTTCTCAATTTCATAGTAAAACTGTATGGCAAAGCTAAAAATAAGATTAAAATTTTAGAAGTTATAAAAAAATTAAAAGTCGACAGTGAATTTTTCTTCTTCCTATATTAATAAAATGTAAATGGAGAGACAATTTATTTTTTGCTCTTATTTTATTTATTAAAAAAAAAACATGATATAATATACTAAAATTTGTATCCATAACATATTTTGGAGAGAATAAAGAGGGTGTTTTTCAAAATATATATTTTTGTAAAGAAGCAAAAGATCATATTTTCCCTAGCTGGTGGTGTATATATATTATGTTGAAAACTATGTTGTTTGAACAACACCAGTTTGGCATAAATAGGTCAGAAACAAGCAACTAGGCATTCTTATTATCATTCTAATTCTAGGACACCAGCAGTTCATTCCATATTGCTTTGCATTAGAGTGCAATCTACTATTGAAGCTGTGTTGCCGCGATCCATGCAGAAAAGAAAAACAACTACTGATTAAACTCTTTTTCCACCATAGGTCTTATATTACTGACTGTTTTTAAAGCATTTTTCATTACTTCAGTTACAACAGTCAGTTTAATAAATTTATTTAGAAGAAATCCATATGTGGCTAAATAACCAAAAACCACATCAGTCAAAATGTATAGAAAATTCAGTCCGCTCCAGAAACTGACACTGAAATTTGCAAAACCAGCTTGTGCAAATCCTCTATAATGCTGTGAAGAAAGGAATGGATTGTGCCTTATAAATTACTCGAGATCTACAAATAGTATATCTCACAGAACATCATCAATGCTGCTATATTTACTTTCTCTAACATCACCAATATTCAAGGAGAAAATCATCATCAGAAAAACTAAGGAAGACAACAGCAAAATATTAAAAAAGTAGTACCTGAAAAAAATATGGTTAGTGACTGTTTCTATATTTAATGTGGTAAAATCTTATCATTATAAATACCATAAGGTCTTAAATTTGAACCATAGCTTAAACTTAAAATATATTTTGTTACTATAATATTTTTGTTTATGTGTTGATAATTTATGTACACAATAGTTTTATTTATTCATTATAAAAAAATTGTTACATTTTTTTTATTAACCCATTTAGTTTGTGTTTGTAACTCAATCCAAATATATGCTTTTTACTCCCATATGCTAGTTAATACCCACAGCCATGAGAAATCAGGCAATCCACTGGGGGACATGCTGAGATGATGGTAATAACTGATGATGATTGTTTCTTTAAAAACCTTTCCAAAAATAAACTTTCTTTTTAGAAAGTTTAGCATCTTTGAATTTTTTTTTATTGAAACTGAAAAACAAATAAAATTCTTTTTGGAGTATTTGTATTTTTAAATTATAAATCATCATCATCACATTGGTTAATATTATTATATATTTGAATTAAATTTTTTATTAACCATTCAACTTATTATTTGTTTGAACCAAAATGTATGATATTACAGTACACATCTTTAATATCTCATTATATAATATACAGATATCATTAAGCATCTTTGATTGTATATAGTTGTTACCCAGGTTCAAACATGCCTTCAAGTTCAAACCCATCTTTCAAAAGTTACTGTTTCAATATATATCACTAGGTATTTCTGCTATAAGTTAAAATGTATGCCCCTTATGTATTTATCCTATTCAGTATGTGCATATATAATTATATGTGTATATAAGTAATTAAAAATATGAAATATTCTTTTAGGTGAAAAGTGTTTAACAATTTGATTTTGATTGGAAATTCTTTATTTTTTTAAAAAAATGCTTATCAAAACTATATTATAAATGAACATTACTTATTCCATACAATTTGACACACATGTAATGTATACATAACATTAAATATTTGTGCAGAAAGTTAATAGGTAAACTATTTATGTATGTATCATGTTTAGTATGTGTACATAATTATATATAAGTGTAATAGTGTTCAAGGCTAAATGGGTTTGTAAGTAATCATTAAAAGCCAGTCAACACTAAAAATTCCAATATCAATAACAGGAAATTGCTTTGACAACAGTTTGAAATTGTTGATTATTATTGATATTGGGATTGTCTAAGTATTGACTGGCTTTTAATAATTATATATGTATAAAAAAATCAGTAAGTAACTTTTCTACATTATAAACAACTTTCTTATTACTTAAATCATAACAAATAAAATCAATAGCAAGCAGTGTTTTAAAATTCCCTCATTCTCCCTATCTAAAAACTAATTCACCTATTTTTCCTATTACTTTCATAGATATTTTAAACAAATGTACAAAATTTCAACAAGTTATATTGAACTTAAGTCTGTTAAATATTGATTTTGAAATGTTCAAAAAATGTTATTAAATTGAAAGGAAAAAAATCTTTATACTGCTTTCTCATGAACACTATTTAAAATAAATAAAAGTTCTAAGAAGAATTTTTAACTGTGATACAATGAAATTATTGAATATTTTCCTGCCCTCTGTTTCATATCTAAGAAACTAGATCATCTATTGAAAAGATGAGTGTTTTATATGGATTAGCCTGTTATTACTTAGTTATATACCAGATTTTAAGCATTTATATTGAATTTGAATATATTAAACCTCATTTTTAAAATTTTATTCTAAGTTGAAAAAGACAAAAACTTAAATAAACAAACAAACCAATTTTTCAAACATCTAAAAAAAAAATATTAAAACTGTATCTCCATTATATCAATTGCTGCCTTTGTCCAGGTTTATTGCACTCTAGATCATACATCATTTTAGTGCCATATTGCCATTTTGTACCAAGTATTTACATAAAAAGGGATTTGCAACAATATTACATTTAAAAAACAATTACAGAAAAAAATAATGCTGGAGCCTAGTTTATACTTAAAACTAAATACCATAAAACTTAATATTAAAAAATTGCTTTGCAAAACAAGTTCAATGTTCTTATTAATTTTAATTTAAAAGTTTTTAATAATATTATGATTTGTTTTTATAATTTTTAATGTATAATTTTGGAATTAATAATAATAATAATAGATATTTTATTATGGTAATTATGTTTTAGATGCCAAAAAAACTGAAATAAACATTTTTTATTTGACTATATATATTTTTTATTTTGATGCCAAAATTTTTTAATAAAGGGCAGTGGTGCTGATAAATTTTGATATTCTTTGGATGATACATGGACCCCAAAAGGTTGAGTGCCACTGCTATAGCATATTTAAAAAAACAATTACTGGGTTCATAAGCACAAAATGAAGTGGATGAAATGTTATCAAATTGATCTAACCACATCAAAAAATTACAGGATTCAAAAATAAATTTTAAATAGTTTTTTTAAAAAAATCCATGTTCAAAGACAAAATTTAGGTTAATTTAATGAAATCTTAATGATAAAAAAAAGGGGCTTCATGAATTTATAAACATAAGGGTTTTTAAAAGTATATGCCATAACTCTAAAAATAAGATTTTAATGCAAAATATGTTTATTGATCATGCAAAATGCTACCCAAAATGATTTACGTGTTATTGCATGACCATAGTAATCATTGCAAGAATAGAAAAATTAACATTCATGTAGCTCTTTTTTGATATTATATACTCTCACAGAAATATTAATCTATCATTATTACATATATGGGTAGAGTGAGAACCATAATTTCAACTCACCCATATTCCATTCGTTGACAGAAGTCTTCGTATTATCTAATCGGCAGAAAACTTAACATATATACATTAACTTAGCATTTACACATTATTTTAACAGACATACATTAGCACATACACATTACTGTAACATATATTCATTAATGCAACTTATATAAACACATATACATTAAATTAACATATAAGCATTAATACTAATATGCATTAACCTAACACATATACATTAATTTAACATATAAGCATTAAAACGCATATACATTAACTTATGTACATTAATAAATATAGATTAACATATGTCCATAAACAACATATACAGATTAACACATATACATTAAGTTAATATATATATATATACATTACCACATATACATTAACTTAACAGGTAAGCATTAATAATATTTGGTTTGCTATTTAATATCAAAATAAAATGATTTCCTATATTTTCTCACTGATTTTTATAATTTTTCTGATGATAGAATTATACAATAAGGTTTTATTATTGATAGCAAAGAATAATATTACAAGTTTACTTAAGAACTTACACATAAATATTCTGCTTAAATCTAACACCATAGCTTAATATTTCCATTCACGTTATCTTCAACTATCCATACTTCTCTGTTTATAGTTCGCAAAATCTTTGGCCATAATAACTTTTTACTTTAAGGGTTTGGCATTTCACAGTTTCATTGACATTGTCTCCCATTTGCACCTTGGGTTTGGGGGGGAAGGTTCAATTTAAAGAACGTTTTTAGGTATATTTATATATATTTTTTCATTTAGAGGATGTCTCTGTTTACCTTTAAGATTTAATTCAAAGTGATTCATATTGAAGAGGAACTGTACACTTAAAAAAACAAAATAGCATGTAAACTATTCAAAGTTCTCTGACTAAAAGGCCTTAATATTATCATTTGCCTACTGTCGGATGACTAAATTATTCAATAAATTTTTATCTAAAATTTTACTTTTTAATAAATCCTTTAAACTGAAAAATTAAAATTACTGTATTCAGTTGAATAAATGTAACTAGTGTTTGTTGATGGCAGAAATATCTGATGGACACTCTGGAAATTTATTAACTTGATGACTTTTATGGTAAGTGGTATTCAAATAGTGAAAGCGCTTACCATATAATTCTCAACAAAAATGAATACATTATCTACAATGACAAGATTCATTATGAAGATCAAAATGATTCTCTTGGTTCGATACAGTGAGATAATAATGATCTTGCATTATTCATATAAAAATATATATAATTGTTTCAATAACTGTGTCTTTAAATATTTTGTATAGTAAATGATTGAAACCAAAATATTTCCTCTCACAGAACATTTTATATATAATTAATAAGATGAGAGCCAAGTGAGCTGAAAATGGTCATTTGTTCAATATATCCCCATTCACAATACTAACAGAAATAATATCTTTAAAAACTTGAACTGAGACAAGTCAATATGAAAAGGTATTTTTAATCCAAATATGTATATTCTAACTTAATAGCACTGAGTTAACTTTCAGCAACTTCTTGCCAGAATCAATGTGCAAAATTAATTAATTAACAATGTGGGAGCAGACTAACTATATAATTTATAAAATATGCAAATTATTGCAATGAGAAATGTAAATTATAAAAGTCAGTCAGATGTTCCATTTTTTTGATAAAGGGACACAAGACTCCTTCTTGATTGATTTTGGGTCTCTTGCAATAACCCATGCCTCCTTGAACTTTCTCTTATAATCATCCCTCTCTGTGCAGATGGTCTTAATAATAGAAGTGGAAAACATGTGTCCTAGAACATGTTTCCATCATCCACATAGAGAGGGATGATCATAAGAGAGCATGGGTTATTGCAAGAGATTCGAATTCAATCAACAAGGATTCTTGAGTGCCTTTGTCAAAAAAATGGAGCATCTGAATTTTATAATTTATATTTCTCATTGCAATAATTTGCATATTTTATAAACTATATAATAATCTGGTCCCAGCATTGTTAATTAATTTTACACTACAATTCTGATGAGAAATTACAAAAGTTAACTCACTGATATTAAATTAGTATATATTTGATTTAAAAATATCTTTTCATAGTGACTTGACTCGACTCAAGTTTTTGAAGTATTTCATTAGGATATGAAAAGGGTGTAAAGTGAAATAATTAAATAACACCTTTCAAAAAAATATATATCTAACAGTAGATAACACTTGATGGGGAAAAATCTAAGATATAAGTACCAATTAAAAAATAATCAAGTAGTTCATTGCTTAGAGAAAACATAAGAAGCCTGAGCACTAGAAATAATAGCTCATCTGTAATCCATAGACCTTGAATTTGAGACTCTACTATTGCAGCAATCCAAGCAAGGCAAATAAATAATCAAAGGGTTTATTTCCAAGAAGTTCAAATACTTGAGCTGCAGAGTTTGCCATTCTACTATAGCATTAAACTATGCACAAGAGATGTTAATAATTAATGAAAAGAGTAATATGAAAAATCTAAATTGGGAAATATTTATCTTAAAAAACTATTGCTCTGCTGAATGGAAAAAAACATTATATGGGCAATTGGGAATTAAAACTGAGTCAAAAAGAAAACAGGAGAAAGCAAACGACCAAATATCTGGCATGCTCCCCACATAATAAATGTGATATATATATATATATAATTTAGAAAGGGATGATAGTACCTGTTCAACATTTGGGAATGAATATGATATGCATTGCTTGGTGAATTGTGAATGGCAAGACAAATAAACTTTTTTAATAAGTGAAATTAAAAGTAAATTTAAAATGTTGAAAAGGCTAAAACTTAGTAAAAATAGTGTTTAAGTAAATTATATGGAGAAAACAATCATTGAGTTGGCAGAAAGATGTTATAATATGCAAACTTAATACCGTGGATAGAACATTAATTTTTATGTATTTAATTAAGAAATGGGAAAAATGTGTAAGAAATATATTTCAGATATTTTATTATGAAGAGTGAAAAAAAGAATAGATAATTTTATTTATTAAGGTATATATATATATATAATAAATAAAGTTTGATATCTGTATATATATATTGCAAGAAAGATTTTCACAATTATAAGATGAAAATAAAAAGTAATATATGATAGACCCCAAAAAAGCTTTTATTTTCATATATACAGTGTGGGAAGTTGAATGTAAATATTAAAGCCACCAAATCTCCATGAATTATGAATCCTGGTATCTTTATGTGAGAATTGATAGATGATTGCATAGAAAAAAACTTTATTTGCATCTGAGTCTGACATAAAGCTAAGCCTCAGTAATATCACTCATCAAACTTTCCAATTCTAAATGATCTAAAAGTAGCACACATAAATGATCATTTTGTGTGTAATGTTAGTTTACTAAAGAGGCTGGCATTTTATAAATGGGAGCTTGGCCATTTAAATATATATAACATGAAAGAATATGTGATAACTGTAAATGATATGAGGGAACTATAGTTTATGGGGAAATGGGAAGTATTGAACATTTTTTAATATTATGAAAAAGTTGAAATAAATTGTATAAATATTGGAAGAAACATAAAAGTAATGGGAGTAAAAGAGATGAAAGTTTTTTTGTTTAGACAATAATGGAGAATATGAGGACAAGGTATTAGAACCAAAGACACAGTTTTTATTGAAATGTTAAGTAGGAGAAGGAAAGAATACATCAGAGATGAGAAAATGATTTATTATTATAGATTTGAAATAGATACTGTGGGAGTAAATGAGTTTTTGCAGCAAATAAAGGTTTCAGAAAGTGGAAATGTTCAACTTGATAAACAGGGTATCTGGGAATATGCACAAAAACTTCAGACTTCATTTGAGGAGAAGCAATTTTTACATTACATGATATGAAGATCATTAGCATTAGTGTGTGATTCCATATTTTAACAAAATACAAAATATGGCTATTGTTCGGGAAATAAGTCTGTATTTTATTTGTGATGAAAAAAAGCTAACTGATGTATAATGACCCATTTACTACTGCACACGAATGAATTCAAAACACGATATTTGAATTCACATGGTTTGAGTGAAAATGCAAGTAAGTCGGCAGAATCTCTACTTGCTAACAAACATAATTTAGTAATAATTTTAGTGGCATATCATATAAAATACAATGCTATTAAATTTTAAAATATCAAGAAAAGTGGGGTAAATGAAATATATTGCTTATCTGGATTTTGTAAACAATTAAAAAAACAAAAGTAAATAAATCCAGTCTGTAATCAGTTAAACTTTACTGTAGCTTTATATGTTTAGCTGCATATATATATATATTAGTTGGAATAAAATTTATTGTAAATGAAAATAAAAGTATGCTTTGAACAAACACTAAGAATATTATATCATACAAAGAAAGAGCAATATAAAATAAATTATACAGTGATGATTTGATACTTCATGGTGAATTTCGGATACCAGGAAGAAACTGCTATAGCAGGATAAGGTTTTTGGGGGTTTATTTTTTGTTCTATAAATGATAGAATAATCTTGTCTAGATTTCAACATGAAGCCTATAAACATCAACTAAATTTAACATGATGGGCTATCTGAAAAAAACTCTCAACTCAATAGAACATAACGTGCAGATTTTATCTAGGATAGATTTGAATTCACGTCATAAATATGAAAACAGATTCACTACAGCAACATAATAAGGCTCTATGTAATGGCATAAGAGTAAAAAAAAATTTGCTATGAGAAAACCATGAAATAAAAGATGTATCAATGGTGCTATGCCACATGCATGTGTTCTAAAGTTTGATTATGCTGCAAGCATATATATATATAAGTTTTAATATTCCTGTGAAAAGATTAATTTGCAACAGCTGATAGAAAATGAACATATTCTGACAATTTATTAATAGTACATTTCTACACGTTTTTAAAATAATGAAAAAAAAATTACCTTGGAGGCAGTCAAGACATCAAACAACAGAAAAAAAAAATACTATTTTAATTTAGTGATTATTTGGGCTGATTTGTATCAAAGTTAATTAAAGTAAGTTTGACACTTGTAAATCAAAATGTAACAATTTATTTTAATTAATTTAGTTTCAATTTATCTGAAAACTCAATCAAAAATATTTTAATTTTTTATTTACTAAAAAAGTAAAAAACTTGTTTTTTTTTCTTGATTTAAAATTTAATTTGCAATGACTATCGTTGATTTTATGAAAAGTAATTAAAACGTACAATATAATCAAAACACTTTTTATCTTGCAAAAGTTATTAGCAGATTCAAATCTTACAAAAAAAAATTCTTACTAATTTTATAAACTTACTAAAAAAGTAATTTAAAATAAAAAGACAATTTTGATTATATAATTTGTAATTAGAAATAGTTCGGACCATTTTTTTTTTTTTTTTTAAAGAGAAAGTTTGAACAATTACATTTTTTAAAAAAAAATTTTTTTTAAATTATTAAATCATAATTGTTTTAAAATGTAATAAAAGACAGTATAAAAATTATATAACTTAGCAAATGTTAAGCATGTATTCAATTTAAAAGCCATTGGTGCGGCATCATTGTAAAAATTTTAGGGGAAAAATGACACCGACTCAGATTGTAATTGAATATAAATTATAAGAGGTTAAAAAAATAAAGCTAAATTTATAAAGTGAACTGATCGCAGTCTGTTTCATATAAACTAGAAGTACGATAAAAAAAAAAGAAGACCAAATTATATATATATTAAGCAAAATATGCGCACTACAAAATTTGAAAATAACTAAAAGATACTTCATTTTTATAATTTTGAAAAAGCATTTAAGCTGAGTAATATCTTGTAAAAACTGTAAACAAAAATAAGAGACATTAACTGGGCTAAGTAAACCATATAAAATTATTTATGTGCATAATCAAAACGAATTTGAGGTAAAAAAGAATTACAGTAGCTTTTCTTATATATTTTAAGAATATATTATTGGAATAGAAATTAGATTCAGATAATCTATTATAAATCTGTCTATTTATGTACAAAGCAATAACACTGATTAAAATAATATATAACTAAATTTTGTTAGATTCATACGGAGATTTGTTAATAAATAATCCTGTCAAAAGATGAAATATATATTTATACATTTTAGTATTTAGTTTAATTAAATAGTCATTTTTATTGCCTGTCTTAGACATCTGCAAATTAAAACTTGATTGTTTTAGGCAGCATAGTCTTTGTTCAATATAAATGAGATATTATAGGGGTTTGAACACACACTTTTAAGCTCCCTTTAGCTATGCATACAATCAATGTATGACCACAAATGTGAAAAAATAAATGATCTCCAATATATATATTTCATGCTGAACCAGCACTCATCAGTTTGTGCAGATCATCATCTCACACACACATATATATATAATCGGTGCTCAGTTTATATTAAATAACAAATCTTCAAACTTCAATGGACAGGCTTCAATGTTCACTTTCCAGCCATCCATATCATTGAAAAATTGATGGTTTGTTCAAAGCCCTTGTTCACCAATTTTTGTTGTTATACCCATGTTGATAAGTCAATCTGATCCTTCATATGTAGGACTTTAAGTCTATTTAAATACAGACTGACTATGGTTAACATGGATATGACACAACAAAAATTGGCAAACAAGGGCTTTGAACACACCATCATCAAGTTTTCGATGACATGGATGGCTGAAGAGTGGAGAAGATTGAAGCCTTTCCATTAAAGTTTGAAGATTTGCTATCTTAATATAAACAGAACTCTGATTATAAATGTGTGAGAGATGATGTTCTGGACTAGTTGATGAGTTCTGGTTCAGTATAAAATATGTATATTGGAGATCATTTATAATTTTTCACATGTCTGTGGTCATGGGTATCGGTTGTATAAGATGGAATGGATGACTAAAGGGAGCTTGAAGTCTGGGTTCAAATCACCTCTAATTACATCTAGTTTAAAATTTCAATACTATACATGTATTTAATCATTATATAAATATAACTTTAATTAACTAATCATAAGTTACAATTGTAAGGGGAAAAGGGAAGTAAAACAGATTCAAAACAGATCAAAATTATCAACATTTTTAATTAAACAAAAAAATTATAGTTATTTAAATTTATCAAAATATAACATGGTTGGTTATAAAACAAATTCGACTTTGCAAGAAATAATTATTTTGTTTATTTTTATCTTTTTACTTTTCTTCTTTCTATACTTCACATTCACCATTATGGTTTTATCAATAAACATGCCATTGACATAGACAAGATTTGGTGGACGGCTGAGATGAATAATATATTTTTCAATAAATATTTATTAATAAACACATGATAATCCATAAAAGAGCAGAGAGAGTAGTGTTAAAGACTATGTACCGTGTAAATCACTATTGGATAGTGTATTTTTCACCACTACCAGCTTTAGTGAAAATCATCTCAAGAATATAAGTATAAAAATAGAAAGATATTCTTAATATTTCTATTAAAATATGTGATGACCACATATGCATGTAGTTTAAATTTTAACAATATGGCTCACTAAACTACTGTAATTCATCTCTTAATTAGCATGAGATTCCTTAAGGATAAGTTAATATTATCCAATTTGAACTTGAAAAACAGCTTTAGCATGGAAGAAAAGAAAATCGTCGCATTTTAAAAACTTTTTATTTTATCTGTTTATGAATGAGAAACACCATTGCCACACCACCATAATTATACCTCTGTATTAACTCTACAAGAAAGAAGAGAAAAAGCCTACTGATGCCAACTAATTAGATAGCAAAATCAGGACTAATTAAGTGATTTATTCCTCTATCAAATCCAGTGAATAAATATCATGTCCTATTTTATGGAAGAAAGTAAGTCTACTTTATTCTATAACTGGGTATATGACTAGTGGATTAACTTATACATTTCCAAGTTAAGGAATACAGATTTAATTAATGATTTAAAAATTTAAATTACTTCATTGACAGAATAAATAAATAAACTAAATGATTATCTAATTTTTATCATAAATAGCTATATTTGGACAAACACATGAATGTTCAAAGTTTTTTATATATATACTATAATTTTTGCAGGCATGAATAAGGAACTCAGGATAGACTGAAGGTAAAACATTTCTATTATTATTATTTTTATGTCACTTGTGATAAATTTTATTAATAACTTAATCTCTATTCAATTATTCAGTCTTTAAAATTAATATGAATCTAATCACCCTGAAAACATTATGTTTGCTTGATCAGAGTACAATTTAACTTTTATCTAGTTTCTTCAATAAAAAAAATAATTTCTTATATATTTATTTATTCAATTATATTATTTAAACAATGATTAGGCATATAGATTAATGCAATATTATTAAATTAAATTAATAGCAGAAGGCAATGTGAATTGGTAAATATTATTATCTAGAAAAATAAATTTCTGTGCTAAACTTATTAAATGTGGGTACATCTTATAGTTGTTATTATGTGGAATAAAACTGCTTTTAAATTTTATATTTTACCTTTGTTAACTTCTCATTTACATATTTCACCACCTTACCAAGGTTTAAATCAATAATGCAATATTGTGAATGAGCTTCATGAACCCCAAGTCAAGTTATGGTTTGGTGGGGATGACCATTAAATAAATATAGACTCAAACCTGCATCACTAGTTATATTGTTATTGACATTAAATAGTGTGACCAGCCCAAACTAATACATGTTCTAGCAATCTAAAAAGTAATATTAAATAATATGCATGTGATAATGGCATATCCATGTGATGAGCAGGTAATATTACTTAGATTCAACATTATCAACAATAGGTTTTTAAACTGGTAATGCCTTTTAGTATACACATCATCAATTATGACTGGTCAATAAAATATGGCAAGTAACTTCAAATTGCCATGTATAAATCCAGCTACATTTGATAATCCAATTGTAGCCCAATCACATCATATGTATATACAAAAAATTATACAAAACATCATCATCATCAATCATTATCAATCTACTACAGGATAAAGGTCTAAGTTCAATCCATTTCCTCCAATCTCTAGCCTCTCTTCTCCACATCACCCTTGCATACTTTATTATTTCATTCATCCATCTCATATGTGATCTCTTTCTAGGTTTTTTATAATCTCCTGGAAATCTGTTTAACATTTCAGTTGTCCATCTATTATCATTTCTTCTAGCAATATGTCCAGCCCAATTCCACTTTTAGTCTTTTAATTCTTTCAAGATGTCAGTAATACTTGTTTGTTCTCTTACCCATGTATTGCATTTTTAATTTCTTCTTGTTACTCCTAACATACATTTGTCCATACTTCTTTTGAGTAGTCTGAAGTCTCTGTATTGCTCTTCTATTAAATGTCCAACTCTCTGATCAATAAATAATAAATGGTAAAACTTTCCTTTTCAACCATATAGGCATATTTTCTTTTAAGTTAGTTTTTACCAAAATTACTCCAATCAAGTTTAATTATATGATTAATTTCATCCATTATGTGTTCATCTGTAATAATAATCTCACCAAGGTATTTGCAATTGTTAATTTCTTCTAACTCATCATAATCAATCTTTATTTTCATCTTTTGAGAAAATCCATTGAACATTACTTTACTCTTTTTAACACTTATTTTTAATACTACTTTCTTATTTTCATCTGATAACTTTTGCAACCTTTCCTGAAGCTATGAAGCATTATTTTCAAAAACAACTACATCATTTGCAAAATCAAAATAACTTACATAATCTCCATTTACTTTTATTCCTTTAACTTCCCAAAACTTTGCATCTTCTCAATGTTAACCTTCCTAGTATTATTATGTAATCTAATTGTTGCTGTTGCATTTTTATAAACATTCTTCAGAATATGACAATATTCTGGTTCAATACCTTGATGATTTAATTCTTTAATCACTGATGAAATGCTTATAGAATCAAATGCCTTTTCATAATTTACAAATCCAAAGCATAGTAGCAATTCATATAATAGTAAAAAAACACACATAATAATAAAAATACTCTAGAATACAATCTAAAAAATAAATAATTGAATATTAGCTTTATAATAAAATGTTACATAATAAATTGTGTTATTCTATGGACAGGTATAAATCTGCATTTTCAGAACAAGCAATGATTTGTAATGGTGATTTTTGTTTTGATAATATTTTTATTTTACATGTAGAAAATGACTTGAAGAAAAGAAAAATCAAAGAATCATATTTGGAATGATAGTGTTGTGCGATTTTATTAGATTTAAATATTAACATTTAATTGCTACTCAAGATGGCATAAACTGCCATAAGCTGGCTATAGCCAATAAACATCACATGACCACCTCCTCTTATGCTTGTGTATAACTGTTGTTAAAACAAGCAAAACTCACTATATATATTGCCACACACAGCAAGCTAGAGTAATCAATGGATGCCAGAAGGTTTGTGCATAAAATCCCCATCTAGTGCCTACTCATCCAATATCCTAAGATCTAGATGCAGTGCTCTCAGATCCAAGGCTCCTCACTGACAAAAGCCATAAGCTAGAAACTAGTCTAGAGATATTGGATGAGTAGGCACTAGATGGGGATTTTATGCACAAGCCTTCTGGCATCCATAGATTATTCTAGCTTGCTGTGCTTGGCAATATATATAGTGAGTTTTGCCTGCGTTAAGCTGGCTATAGCAAATATTCAGTTATTTATTTTATATTTGCATATTGAATTTCATAGTATATTCTAAAAATTTTGATTAATATACAAATATATCATTCCATTACATATAGTGCTACAACATGTGCCGTGTTGATATATATATATTGCTGGACTGATGTGGAGAAGAAAGGCTAGAGATCAGAGAAGATGGATTGAACCCATCCTGCAGTGGATTGATAATGTTTGAAAATGTTGATGATGATATCTAGAAATTATAAGAGCATATATATGCTTAATTATGTTATTATTTATTTATTTATTTAGCATGTGGATATTTTTTTAGATAGTTTAATATTAACAAAATATTATAGAGATCCTAATCAGGAAATAAATAGATTGTCTAATGAGTTTAGATTCTTCATATTCTGCCATTATAGCCATAAATTTAGGACATTAACTATGTGATTTGTCATTGGTGTTTGTTCACATCTATATAGGAGAGCAGCTGTTACATCCCATTTAAAATGGGTGAGAATAATGGCCATGGATTATCCTGAATCTGTTGGTGAAATTATTGGAATTTAGAAACATCACATGCAATTGACTTTATTGTTGGGTTTGGAATATCATAGGAATCTATTTTCATTCTTGAGTTGTAGATTCTTAATTGAACAAAAACTAGAAAAGAAATTTTGATTTGAAACAGTCTTAAATGGCATATCTGTATTTTGAATTAATGGCAAGTTTAATTTATTTATTTGTATATATTTTATGTAAACAAAAAACAATTAAGCAATCTAATGCATTTGTAGAAACTTTCCTTAAAAAAATCCATTAAGATTTCCTATTGCTTAAAAATTAATTAATGGATCTTTAGTATAATTTAGTCATAAAAGCATTTATATTTAATTATCGAATTTCAGGAGACTAAAGTCAAATTTTTCCATATCAACTATTAATTCCTGATATCATATCATATCCATCTTCATGATAATATTGACCATTTAAATTAAGGAATATCAGTAAAAATTTTAATATTATTTAAATAATATGCTTTAATGCTGTGGTAGAGTGGCAAACTTTGAAATATTCCTGGATCAATTTTTAGTTTAGTAAAGTAAAAAAAAAAAATCTCAGATTAGTTAAACAATGGATTTGCTTTGCTCAACATATTGCTTGTGATAAAATATATCATTCTCAAACACTTAACTATAAGATTAAACAAGACAGTATATACAGATCCCACTTAATTTTAAAGTTACACATATTCATTCTAACATTATGCAGATTTGTATAATATAGATATTTCTGTATTTTATTATTCACATAAATTCCACTAAATTTTTATTCTATTTCTATATTAATAAATTTATTTTTGTTTGTAGTTGTAGACCTCTATCATATCAATTAAACTGAAACAAAAAGTAAATTCAAAATTTTCATGAAATGTGTTTGTACATTTTTAGATTATAACGGGACCATGATATTCATTGTAATCAACATTCACTAATTCATTTATCAATTATACAAAAAAAAAAAGTAAACAAAAATAAACATTTATATACAAAACAAAATTTTAATATTTTAGTGTACATTTAAATTACTTGATGCCATGATCTATGCTTAAGCAATTTAATAGCACTTCAATATCATATCTTTTGCATTTTAGCTTTATCAGTTTTTACCAACTTATTATTTAAATACAAGTATATTGTCAAAATGTAATTAGAAGGGATTTGAACTCAGACTGTCAAGCTCCCTACAACTATCCACTCCATTTTATACAACCAATACACATGACCACATACTGGAAAAAAATAAATGATCTTCAATATATGTATTTCATGCTGAACCAGCACTCATTAGTTGATCCAGATCACACACATATATAATCAGTGCTCAGTTTATATTAAAGCGTGTGCATATATTTCATTTTTATAAATATATAATTAATCTATTTTAATATGATATTTCCCCCCTCTAAAGTATCAAAAATTTTTCATTGATATTTTTATTGCTTTATATTTAAATTTTTTAATTATAAAGTTAGGGTGTGGGGGAGTCAAAGAGATCACTCATAAATTAAGCTGAAACCAAAATAATTGCTCCCAGAATTTTTTAAACTCTAAATAATGGCTATTGTACATGGTATTACAGTGTACTTTATATATATATAAAGATGATTAATTCAGTCATCCAATAAATGGAAGATAAATAAATCATTAACAAATAAAACAAAAAGTATTTCACTTTTGAGTGTTTTTTTTTTTAAACACAATACTGCATATGACATCTAATAAATTTAATAACCATCTTTTAATAAATGGAATAATGCAATACCCACTAATGTCAAAGCTGCATTAATATCATTAATGCTCTGAAGTTTACCAGCAGGCCCGTTCTATTTTCAGAGTGTAGGGGGTGCAATGCACCCAGACAACACAAACAAATAGCCGTAATTAAAAATTTAAATCCATAGGTAATCACAAGAATATTTTTTTAAAAAAAGAATTCTTCAGTACATGATTTTGCTGATGTTAATTGATTATTTTATTATAGATGTTATTTATATGTTTCTATCATTTTTCTAGGTCTATGATTATGTGTCTATGCTGTTTTTTAAGACAGACAATTTTATTGTATTTGGAGAAGTTTCATCAGCACTTTTATTATACATAGCACACAAACAATATTATAGTTTAATTAACAAACATCAAAAATTTATGCTATAAAATTGCTGTGGAAAGCCATCTAATAAATGATTCATTAATCAATCTTACTCTTGTGTTAAATCAAATCAAAATAAAACGTGATTTTGCATACAGCAGCCCAACCCACAGAACAGGCCTGTTTGTCAGTACAATTTTACATATTATTAGCATTGTATAATTTAATTTTTAATAATCATATTTTTTAAAAATCTTTTCTATTAAAACGTCAGCTATTAGTTCACAAAGTATTAAAAGCATATAGAAACCAGTCCATATCTTGTGTGAGAGTAGTGTAATGAAAGTTACACTATTCATTATTGGATAATCTCTAATCTAATGAATAACTAATAAAAATTATTAATATACTTTCACTAAGTGATTTGTGTCAAAGTTGTGAGGGCAGTACATTTGATACTTATCAATTAATCTGTAGTAATTTGCTATCTATATATATATACTCAATAATGATAAAGTTATGTGTAAGAGATTGCATTCTGGCCAACTGATGAGTGCTTGTTCAGCATGAAATGTGCATCATGGGGTTCATAGACCTTTTTCATATGTCTTTTGTCATATGTTTATGATTACATCCCTCCACAAGTCTAATGAAATTTACATTACAGAAATAATATTTATTCTCAGCTACTAGTTATATCATAATTCTTCATTTGATTGAAAGGACTTTTTTATATAACTATCTAAAAAGAAATATCTTATTATAAAATGAGAATTACTTGTGAAAATATAAGTTCAATTTTGTTAATAACTTATATATTTTCTATGAGACAATTTGTCTTCTGACATCTAGTGAAGAAATATGGTAACAAAACAAGACCACTGTAAGGAAATGAATTTGAATGTATCAGTAACATTTAACATAATAATATTTAAATGTATATTTAAAAATTTAGTGTGAACAATTTTTCTTCAACTAGATCCATAGTATTCATTAGTTGAATATTATAAATAACAGATTCAAAAATTCTATTTACCAACACTTTGTTGCATAACTTGATCCAGTTCTATTATTAAAATAATACTTTTTTAAATTTTTTTTAAAAAAAACTATCCCCTTTTACTTATTGCTTTTGAATCAATCATATAATAATATTTCCTCAATAGTTTCAGCTCACAACATTTCAAGAGTGTTTAAACATATTCTTAGTACAAATGTGTTATTACAAGTCTTAAGAAAAAGGTTTATAATATATATTCTTATTAAAGACTGTAAGATATGACAATAATAAGGGTAAGTAAACTTTTTTTTGTTCAAATTTAAAGTATATTATTTATATTTCATAAATGATCTTCATTCTGCTTTAGTCATCTATTGTAAGTTTGATTAAGCATATGGGAGCTCATAATGTTATTGGTTCATAAATTTTTATGGATATTTATGTTTTTAAATAAATTGATTTTTAACCACTTCGTCATTGCACCCTCACACAACAGTTTTGAATTTTCAAATTTACTTACAATATCCCATTTCAGTTTAAAATTACTGGAAATCTACGTGGTCTGCACATGTACTTTTTACATCTTCATTTCCATCTTTTTTTCTAGTTTAGGAAAAACATGTTTTATTTTTCTGCGATAAAAATGAACAATTTTATGATTAATTTTTGTAATCAACTAACTTGAATTTTTTTGTCTTTCTCTCAGTTTTTTCGTTTTTAATGGAATTGTGTTTACCCTGAAATTTATAATGGAAAAAAATGCAAGATTTTACCAATTCTAGGGAAGACAGAAATTTTCCTATAAGTGAGCCTTGGAACTTGAATGCTTCTTGTAGCAGCTCTTTTACAAATTGTCTGCCAATGAAATTAGATGTAGTATCAGAAAAAAAAAGAGGACTAAACAAGAAATGTATGAATACAAGTGCTGCAGCTCTGCCCATTCCAGGTCCATCTTCCCAATCAGATCTGAACGAGTTGCCAATGAATGTTATCTGATCAAATTTTACTAAGTCTCCTGGACTCAAGTTTTCCACCACTAGTGAGTATTCAATTTTAGATTTTTTAAAATTACTATTTGATAAAAAAATTATTATTGAAACTAATACATACGCTAAACAAAAAAAAGCTCGCGATTGGGTAAATTTGTCATATAGTGAATTATCTTCATTTTTTGGCATGATAGTGGGCATTTCCTCTATATGTCCAGTACATGAATTAAGACAATCATATTTTGAAAATATTATGATCCCATTTAGATTTTGTTCAATATTGTCTTGTTTACATTTTAATAATAATAAAAATATGCCAAATGCTAAATATAAAGATTTTGACAGAGTATGTAAACTTAGGACGATTATAGACTACTGCAATGTAAATTTTAAAGCTGCATATCATATGCATAGAGAAGTAGCAGTTGATGAAGCTATTACTAAATTTACTGGTCATAGTAGCAACAAACAATATGAGCCCTAAAAAACCTATAAGCAAGGTTTCAAATGGTGGACGTGTGCAGATAGCCACAATGGATGTGTCCCATATGAAGTTGTATACAGGCAAAGATAGAACTTCAGATACTGTCCAATGTCTGGGTACTCTAGCTATTTATCTCAGTGAAAGTGTGATAGGTGACATATCTCAAACATCACAACATTTCTGCAGAAGTGTCAACAAGCATGCCAGTTTGGCCAAGATCTTCCCATGTAAATGCTTATCAGTAGCTCTAATCAGTAAGTTGTATTTGCATTTGGTTGTAGTATTATTTTAATTGTAAAGTATAATTTTGTAGTAGTCACTTGATTTTATATTTTAGGTAAATTCTATCTAACAAGATGAAGTGTTTGCCACAAGCTGACAGGTAGGATAAATAATAATACTACATTGCACTGACTCAAAATGACTAACTTATGTATCTCAAGTTTAACTTTATAATGAATTTAGTATTTTATTCACTTTTTATTTTGTATATAGTGACTATTTTAGTAATACTTTTTAATAAAGTACAAAGTGTATTGAAGTTCTTTATTATAATATTTAAATTATACTAATTATTGATCAATATTAACTACTTGATATTAGGGATGGCATATTCATTGCAAACCCCTGTATGGAAAAACACTTTGAAGGGCTACTAGGAAAAATGAAAGGTATTAATCTCTTTATTCTATAAAGTGTTCAAGCAATGATTACCGTAGGTAAATGTTATTATATATCAATTTAAAGGAAATTTAATGATGAATGCAAATAATTTATTAACAAAAGTATAGTTTTCAAATTTATGCATGAAAATTTAGAATTTATGAAAATAATTTTTAGAAATATTAAAATTTTGTTCTTTATTACTTTGAATATCAATAGCTATATTTTTTCAATTTCATTACATTCTTTGATGTTTTATGTTTCAAACAATATATATTATGTCATTTTTGAATAATATTAACTTAAGTTATTATAAAATTTGTGGCTTAACATAATTTTTTAAATATTCAATATGGCTGCTTCGATGACGAAATGGTCATAATGTATATTAGTAAAATATAATATTTATCTTTTTAAATTTTTTATACATATAATATTACACTTGTACTAAAAATATTTATATAACTTTCAAAAAGGCTATAATAAATTATCTAAATATTGGAAAATAAAATTATTTAGAAAATAATCATTAATAATTGGCTCAGCAGCAGTTAATAAAAGGTTTTTACAAAAAAAAAAAAAAGATTAGTTTCAAATATGGAAGAAATAAAGTAGGTGCAGAAAGAAGTTTGTATTAACTAACAGGAGACTCCTTGATTTCTATTTGAGGTCTTAAAGAAATCAAGTAAGGTAAAATTCCCAATATCCTATCCATAGATTCTTCTTGTTGCAGCTGTCATTATGATATAATTATTCCATATATTAAATTAATATGGATAGCCTTCTTGCCAACATGCATCAGCCAGCATCAAGTTTACTGACTTTTTCCTCCAAGTTCAAGATCAAGAAACACCATGATCTTTGTTTTCAGTTGACTAATAGTTCTTAAATTTAAATATCAGTTGAATTTTTTTGAAGACAGGATGAATATGTGTGTGAATAATTTAAAAAAAAAAATTTACAATATCACGTCAGACAAAAAATGAACTGTAGCCCTTATTTTCAGGAGACTATAAAGTCATCAGTCAAGTCACATTGATTAGGGGCAAAATGTGAAGAATGCTAAGAATCCTGATTGTAGACCTAGGTTACTATTTGATGACCTTTTTATTTAGTACTTATAACTGCAGGTCACTTTCAAGTGAATGAAGATAGTATGAAATAAAAGAAGAATGATCTAATATTAAGTGGGGCATTGTTGAACTTTGTGAATTTAAAGGTGAAGAGGCAATTAATTTAAAAAATAGAGATACAGGAAGTCCCCTAGTTACAAATGTTTGAGTTACAAACAATTTGCTATTACATAATCGCTTTTGGACTTTAGATCTTTATCTATGCACATGATAAAAAAACTATTTACATACATTCGTAATTGAATTTTTTCTAAAAAAAGATAAACTTTGGAATTTAGAAATAATTAAAAGTATATTTTAGAGAACAATAAAAATCTATATAAAATACAATAAATCTTCTCATCTCTCTGATATTGATTACTTTTATTTTTAGCATCATCACAGACTGTCTTGATTACTGTTTATTTTTAAAAGTAGTTTGTATGTGATTACGTTACATATACACTGTATATATTTCTGTTTTGGTAAATTTTTTTCATTCTTATTAATTAAAAACATGAGTGAGAAATGAAAAAACAGCAGTGTTGATACAACTAAAAAGAAATCAAAATCTCATAAACCCCAAACGGTCGAGACAAAAATGGATATAATTAGACATTCTGAAAATAGTGAATCTTTTCCTTCAATCACATGTTTATGTAATTTAAACTGATCAACAATATATACAACTGTGAAAAACAAGAACAAAATTAAGAAATATGTTAAAAATTGTGGAAATATTTCTTCAAAGATTGTTTCAAAAAGACATGGCAGAGTAGTGGATGAAATGGAGAAATTTTTGACTTTATGGATTGAAAATCAATATCAAAAAGGCATCCCAGTGAGTTTATCAATTATTCAAGCTAAGGCTCTTAGTTTGCATAAAGATTGGAATAAATAATTAAAAGAAGATTCTGCTGTTGATTTTGTAGCAAGCAATGGCTGGTTTCATAAATTTAAAATGAGATATTCTTTACATCAGGGATGCCCAACCCGTAGCTCGCAAGTCACATGTGGCTCGCGTAACTGTTTAATGTGGCTCGAATTGCACTCTTCAAAAAAATTGATAAAATATTTTATGTTCCTTGATGGCACATGCACACACTAAAAAATAAACATTTTTACAATACAAACAATAACGATATGCAGTGTCAGGTTTCACATTAAATAAAATATATTTTTCCTGTAATTGTAATTTATATGTATGTTACCAAATTTTTAATAAATAAAATGTATTTACATTTTTTTTCTTTTTAACATATTACACCATTTTTTTTTTTGCTGTACACGTTTGGTTTGGTGCTATATATATATTGTGTTTAGTGCTCTTGTATATATTGTTGTTTTTATCGAGAAAGATCCTTGTAGACGTTTGGTTTGGTGCTGTATATATATTGTGTTTAGTGCTGGAAATAGTTTTTATCGAGATAGATCCATGTACAGCGTATATATTTTGCTGTATATATCGATGTTTAGTGCTGTAAACAGTTGTTTTTATCCGTGTACACTATATATTTTGCTGTATATATATATTGATGTTTAGTGCTGTAAATAGTTGTTTTTATCGAGATAGATTCGTGTACACATATATATTTTGCTGTATATATTGATGTTTTCATCGAGAAAGATCCGTGTACACGTTATTTTGGCCACATTAGAAACGGCGGATTGATACCAATGTGAATAGGCCACCCCCCCCCCCACCTATCTCCCTACATTGCAGGTTTAGTACCCAAGTACCATGTTTATAAATGTAATATGAAAAATGTAATATCTAATTGTGGCTCCCCAAATTTTTTTAAATTCTCAACTGGCTCGCGTCAAGTTAAAGGTTGGGCACCACTGCTTTACATAATATTAAATGTACTGGAGAAGGTGCCAGTGCAGACAAGAAAACTACCAGTGATTTTATTTCCACTTTCTCTAATATCATTAAAGATGGAGCTTATTTTCTATGTCTAGTTTTTAATGTAGATGAGACAGGATTATTTTGGAAAAAGATGATTGCATGTACATATTTAGCAAAGGAAGAATCAGTTGCACCTGGGCATAAACTTTTTAAACACGGATTAACATTGCTTCTTGAAAGTAATTTAGTTAATTTTAAATTGAAGCCAATGCTAATTTATCAGACAGAAAATCCTAGAGCATTGAAAGGAAAAGATAAAAGAATGCTTCCAGTCATTTGGGAATCAAATCCTAAAGACTGGGCTACTGCACAGCTTTTTCAAGATTGGTTCTCACATCATTTTGTGCCTTCTGTTAGGCAATATTGTTGTGAGAATAATTTACCATTTAAAACACTATTGCTCTTAGACAATTGTCCTAGACATCCAAAATCCCTGCAAAATTTATATCCAGAAGTTACTGTTGTGTTTATCCCTCCCAATACCACAAGTGAAATACAACCTATGGACCAAACTGTGATAGCTATTTTTAAGAAGTATTATATGAGAAGATTAATGACTCAAGCAATCAAGGCAATTGACAAGGAAGATGGACCTATACTGAGATTTTTGGAAAAGGTATAATACATGGAATACAATAAATATTACTAGGGATGCATGGCTAAATAAGAGAGTCAACAATGAGATGCTGTTGGAAAAAAATATATCCACAAATGATGAATGCTTCTATAGACATTGAAGAAAATCCTGAAGAGATCACAACTGAAATAGTCAATATAATGAATGAATTAAATTTAGATACCACTGATGAAGATATTGATGAATTAATGCAATCTCACTCTGAATATCTGTCAAATGAAGACTTGATTAAACTACAAGCGATGAATGAAATACAAAATGAAGAAGAAACTGATAATGATCTTATTGTTAAGAGTTTGACAATCAAGAATATGAATAAAGCCTTCATGCATCTTGACAAATTTTTGACCATCATAGAAGAATATGATCCCAATGGAGAGCATATATCTCGTGTATGAAGGGCAATAGAAAAAGACACAGAATGTTACAGAATTCTTTATCAAGAGAAGAAAAAGAATACAATTCAATTAACTCTTGATAAATTTGTAAACAAAACTTCAGATACTAATCAATAAAAAATAAATACTGTATTTTAAAAACCCTTTTTGATGTATTTTTTACAGATCTCTAATTTCAAACAATTTCAACATGCAAACCCACATCAGGAACCAATGATGTTTGTAACTAGGGGACTGCCTGTATATTTTACTACAAAGGCATAAATATTGGAAATACAAGTAAAGTGGAATTCATTCTAAATAAATAATGAAAAAACAGCATTGTGGAGATTAATAGAGTGGTACGATTTGATATTCAAATTACTAAAAGATACCAAATGCAAATAATTCAGGTTTATGCCCAAGAAGTTCTCATCGCAAGAAAGAATTTTTATATGAATATACAAAATACTTTTGATCAGAATAAACAACATTTTACAATTGTCATGAGAGTTAAAAAATGGTAAACAATTGAAAGATGAAAGTGTTGTGGGGAAATTTGGTTAAGGTGATCAAAATGAGAGATTATAAATTTGTGAAGTTTGCAGAAAAAAATAAAAATTTTATATTATGAATTCTTTTATTGAGAAAAATGTTACATGGAAATGGAAGCATGCAAATGATGGTACAGGGAAAATTGTATTATACTTTAACTAACAAAAAAGTATATATTTCAAAATTGTAATATTCTTAATAAATTTAACAGAGGACATGATTATAATTTAGTGCAATATAAAATACATGTTAATGTAAAATTTGAGAGATGAAACTATAGAAAAAAGAATTCAATATCAATAGTTCAAAAGGCAATGCTTTCTTATAAAAATTGAAACTGTCTATGAATATTAAAAATGTAGAAAGATCTGAAAGAATTGTGGCAAATTTTATTCAGATTTACAAATATTAAATTCATAAGAATGGCCTATACAAATATTAACTTATATAATTTGAACTATCTTGAAAAATATCTATATCATGCTTAAAATGAATTTTACCAAGAATCAATATGAAGTTTGTAATTTTAAAAAGATTCACTTTATAACAACAACAGCACCAAATGGGCATAAGTTTAAGTAATCAATAATTATCAGATGCAGATAAAATCCTTATCCTTAATTTTAAATCTATATCCTTAGATCAGTTTTTGGATTTTGTCTTTATCAATGAAACTTCTGAATTCAAAGTTTGATTTGGATGAAGGCATGCATTCAGCAGCCTCCTTTATATTTGCCTGAAAGTTTGTGATGATGATATATTTTTAGATGTGATATGTTGGACTATTTCCATCATCTATGAGTGAATGTTGAATATACAGACAATTTTAAACTTTATTTAAATTCATCAAATACAAACAACTTGTTTGTAATAACACACTAATTGTGTGTTATTATTAGTCCAACATATCACATCTAGCAGCCATCTTTAATTCTATTTTGTATGACAAGCTGAAAACCTGAAATTTCATATCAGTCTAAAGTTTCCTTTTTGAACAATTATATAGATCTGAAACCAATTCAGTAACTGTATATTGTAGTATCTTTAATTCTTCATTAATTGTAGACATTTTATTTCCTTGGCTAGGAATATTAATTAATAATAACAACTTCCTAGCTTAAACAGTATGGTGAGATAAAAGTAGCTCTCCACTCCAGGGTTTAACTATTGTTATGATTTCTAGTTGGAGAGATTATTTTTTAGAATTTGTCTCGGTCACTTGAGATATTCTGTTGATATAAAAATCCCAGACATTTTTTATTTTAAAATAATTTGGAGACCTCC
The DNA here is from genome assembly GCA_028023455.1 of Epiperipatus broadwayi. Classification (NCBI taxonomy): domain Eukaryota; kingdom Metazoa; phylum Onychophora; class Udeonychophora; order Euonychophora; family Peripatidae; genus Epiperipatus; species Epiperipatus broadwayi. Next base: position 1,653,887 of record JAQFVV010012497.1, read on the forward strand.
CATTAGCAGTTCTAGAATAGTCATTCTACATCATATTATCAGAGTTAACATTCACAATTATGTCATATTATTTCATCTCTTAGTTTACCACTAGATAAAGTCTAGTTTCTAAAATATCAGTGTCACCTTGGCTTAGTTTCAGTGCAGAGCATAAGAAGGCTGTCATTCATTCATTTCAACAGGGTACTAAACAAACAGCTACTAGCAGATAGTTTTTAATTGCTTGTAACATTCATAACCCAGTTAACTATAGCCTTTATATATTTAGAACTATACTACATTCAATGAAGTTTTACATCTACTTTTACATTGATTATAATGTCTATCTCTTATGACACTAAGCAGTCTAAACAGGTTTTATTTTAAGTAAAATTCTTTTTTAATGCATTTTCTAAACAATTTTTATCTTTATTAATGAATCTATATTTTATTCTGAAACTCTCAAGGCATTCATAAATCTAGACAAATTCAGGTTTAACTTTAGTATATATACATATATCTGTAACTTCATTGCCCTGCATGATTTAATGCAGTGATAGAATGACATACTCTTGAACTTAGTTTATGGATTGTGACTCCAACTCTATTACTTGAACTTCTTATGAATTATTACGTAATAAACCAGTACTTTTTTTAAGAAACTTTTAATTTTCTTGCACCCCCCCCCTCCAATTCCACTAATAAAAAAAATCAGAAATTTGAATGCAAAATAAAAGCACATATATTGAGAAGAAAAGCTGAATTTATTTTAGAGAGAAAAAATATGGCAAAAAAAAATTAAAATAATTATTTATGTTTATGTTTCTATCATTTATAAGTGCAAATCTAGAATTATATATACAAAACTATAGAATATTACCTTGGTTCAAATCCAATCCTTCAGTCAGTATTAAAGATGGTGTCGCTTTATGGAGTAATTTCAGGGCTTGTGATTCTTCTATTTTCATCCGCAAGTTGCGCAGAACTATCTCAATTACACCTGATTTACAATTTATCACCTGACTAATAATTTCAGCTGGAACATGAAAATTTAGTTTTGAAAAAACTTTCCTAAAAAAAATTAAAACATAATTAACTATTTGTGAAAGTATATATATATCAAAATAAAACAATTCTATTGTCAAAATTGCTATTATCTTTAAAATTTATTTGTCATTGTTAATAACTATTGTAAATGAGTACAGTTGCTTGGCATGGTTTAATGCACAGGTGGAATTGTGTATTCTAAGCTTAAGGTCCATAGATTACTACTCCTATGACACTTCTGGTACTCAGACTTTTTTTATAAACATACAATAAGCAAAGAAACTAATATTTTTTATTTTTATTAAAGTTCAATTCTATATGATATAATAAATTGCATCACTCCTTAGTGCTGGTTTTTAAGGGATTTTATTTTAATTTTCTATTTCAGATGACTTGCAGTCTTTATCATGCAGCAGTAACATTATATACATATATATAATATTTAAATACATGTAGATTGTCTACAATAAATTTATTATAATTATAAGGGATTTTCAAACTCCCTATCGCTATCCAATCCATTTTATACAACCAATATATATGACCACATACATGTGAAAAAGATAAATGATCTCCAATATACATATTTCATGCTGAACCAACACTCATCATCATCTTTCACACATATATACAATCAGTGCTCAGTTTATATTAAGATAGCAAATCTTCCAACTTTAATGACAAGCTTCAATCGTCTCCATTTTCCAATTCTTCAACCATCCATATCATTGAAAATCCAAGGTTGAAATGCTCAAAGCTCATGCTGATGCTAATATTATTGTCATACCCAGGATCAGATTGACTTAAGGTCATATGCATGTGACCATGTGTATCGTTTGTATAAGATGGATTGGATAGCTGTAGGAGATTTGAAAGTCTGAGTTCAAGTCCCTTATATATATATATATATATAATTATTCAAAACAATACAATAATTAATACAGTAAAAAATATTTTAAAAACAAATATATACTATAATTTAATAGAAGTACTTTCAATTATCTATGTAGTCGTTATCAACTAAATTCAAATTGTATTACAAAAAAATGTTACAAATTTATACAAAAAAGTTACGTCATACATCTATTTATCAAATGTTGCTTTCCAATTTTTTATTAACATAGCTTCTTTAATTTTACGTTTATTATTACTTCTTTCATTACACAAAATCTTAACTTTATTAAAATCAGAATCATAATTACATGTAACATTATGATCAAAAAATACTGATTGTGATACATCATTATTTCTAACATTCTCTTGTCTTGATTTTTGTACTCGTTTATATAACAACCAATGCTCCTTTGATCTTTTCTCCAATGTACACCGAGGTTTACCTATATATGCTTTTCCATAAACACACAGCCATTTATATATTGCACAACTTTGATTTAAAATACTACATCAATTTTTTGAATTATTTATCAATCTATTTAAATTATGAGTAGTATAAAATGCGACTATACATATATTTTTATATATCTGTTTTATAAATTTCACTTGTTCATTACAAATAAATGGTATTGATATCCAAGTATATTTTATTTTATCAATATCTATAGCACTTAAAATATTACTATTATTATTAAACTTCAGTAACAATATTAGAAATTAATTTAGGATTATATCCAATATTTAATAAATCCATAGTAAAAACACTTATGTTACTTATTTTATCAGAATTATATTTACATAACTTATTATTCCCAAATAAAAATGATTTTAAACCAGATAATTTATGTACTATTGGCACATTTGAATCCCAAGGAATATATCCTCTTTTTTCAATATCTTTTATTACCATACAATAATCTAATTTATTTTTATTACAAGTAACTTTAATATCCAAATATTGAATTGACACTTTTGATTTACACCATTTTAAACTTTCTAAACTATTTAATTCATTAAATAACAAATTTATAACATCTAAACTTCCACAAACAAAAACATCATCAACATATCTGTAATAAATTTTAATACCTTGGTAATATATATTATTATTAAGAATTATATCTTCATATCTTGATATTACAAAACTACATATTTGTGAAACTACAGGAAGACCCATAGGCCAACCATTATCCATTTTATAACAATTTTCATTAAACTTATATTTTTATCAATAAAATATAACACATCATTTACAAATTTTACTTTCTTAACATCAACTTTCTTTGAAATCAAAGCATCTAATATAATTTTTTACAGATTTTAATCTATCTATTGAACCGTACACCTCACATATATCAAATGTACAAATACTATCATTTTCATTAATATTACTATTATGAATTTTCTTTGCAAAATCAAATGATGAACTAATAGTCTGATCATTTGATTTTATAAAGAAAATTCATAATATTAATATTAATGAAAATGATAGTATTTGTACATTTGATATATCTGAGATGTATAGTTCAATAGATAGATTAAAATCTATAAAAATTATATTAGATGCTTTGATTTCAAAGAAAGTTGATGTTAAGAAAGTAAAATTTGTAAATGATGTGTTATATTTTATTGATAAAAATATAAGTTTAATGAAAATTGTTATAAAATGGATAATGGTTGGCCTATGGGTCTTCCTGTAGTTTCACAAATATGTAGTTTTATAATATCAAGATATGAAGATATAATTCTTAATGATAATATATATTACCAAGGTATTAAAATTTATTACAGGTATGTTGATGATGTTTTTGTTTGTGGAAGTTTAGATGTTATAAATTTGTTATTTAATGAATTAAATAGTTTAGAATGTTTAAAATGGTGTAAATCTTTTGAAGAAAAAGTGTCAATTCAATATTTGGATATTAAAGTTACTCGTAATAAAAATACATTAGATTATTGTATGATAATAAAAGATATTGAAAAAAGAGGATATATTCCTTGGGATTCAAATGTGCCAATAGTACATAAATTATCTGGTTTAAAATCATTTTTATTTAGGAATAAGTTATGTAAATATAATTCTGATAAAATAAGTAACAAATGTTTTTATTATGGATTTATTAAATATTGGATATAATCCTAAATTAATTTCTAATATTGTTACTAAGTTTAATAATAATAGTAATATTTTAAGTGCTATGGATATTGATAAAATAAAATATACTTGGATATCAATACCATTTATTTGTAATGAACAAGTGATATTTATAAAACAAATATAAAAAAATATATGTAAAGTCGCATTTTATACTACTCCTAATTTAAATAGATTGATAAATAATTCAAAAAATAGATGTAGTATTTTAAATCAAAGTTGTGCAATATATAATGGCTGTATGTTTGTAAAAAGCATATATAGGTAAATCTCGGTATATATTGGAAAAAAGATCAAAGGAGCATTGGTTGTTATATAAATGAGTACAAAAATCAAGACAACAGAATGTTAGAAATGATGATGTATCACCTTCAGTATTTTTTGATCATAATATTACATGTAATTATGATTTTGATTTTAATCAAGTTAAGATTTTGTGTATTGAAAGAAATAATAATAAACGTAAAATTAAAAAAGCTATGTTAATAAAAAATGGAAAGCAACATTTAATAAATAGACAGGCTGCTAATATAAAAATTAATGAATTGTGGGAAAATTGATGTATGACGTAATTTTTTTGTATACATTTGTAACAGTTTTTTGTAATATAATTTGAATTTACTTGATAATGACTACATAGATAGTCGAAAGTACTTCTATTAAATTATGGTATATATTTGTTTTTAACATATTTTTTATTATATTAATTATTGTATTGTTTTGAATAATTATATATATTTTATTATAATTGGAATACAGATATTGATTAATAATTTATATATATATATGATGTATTATGGTTGATATTGGCAAGTCAGCTGAAACAATTATGAAATTAAATAATATAAAAATTTTGAAAGTGCACAAAAGTCTAGTACATTTTATTACATCATAGCAAAAATCATTTGATTATTTTATTTAAAAAATATAGCTGTTCTAATTCCAAAAAAAGAGAGAAAGAAAGAGAAAGACAATCAAGAGAAAAAAAGCAATAGATGAGTTTTGTTACAACTATACAAATCAATCTGTGAAACACAAATACATCCACATATAGAACATGCTGCTCAATTAATCTGTTTATCTAATATTTTATGATGCTCTTTTTTGAATTCTTTTGCAACTAACTTTTCTTTCTGAAATATTTCAACACTGACAATACAACTCTTTTCTCTAAAATAAGTCAAAATTTAATATCTTTGTATAGTTATTTCATAAAAATTGTAGATCTTTTGCTGTGAAATTCATATGGCAATTTTTACTTTGACCTACCAGACTTGTTAGCATATTCAGATCTACATAACATATGATCTTTTCATTCAGGAACTGTGTTTTTTTTGTCAAAAACATAAAATTCAAAGATAATATACCCATTATTAGGATGATCTAAAATTTTATAAATGACCTCCATCAGCCTTTTTCTACCAAGTACTTATCAGTTGCAGATATAATTAAAAACTAATAATTAATATTTTTATAAAAAGATTTTAAAACTGGTGAAAACATTGTTGTGTAGATTATGTCCCATATATTTACATATTTTTGAATATTGATGTAATTTCTTGAATTTTAAACTTTTTTTTTGTTGTTTTGCTCATAATCTACATTAGAATATTCAGAAATATTTTCATGTGTAAAACAATTTCTTTTAATTTCTATTTCACAATTACAATACTTTTTCAATACATTAGCATAAAAATATTTAACATTTAGTAATTTATTAATTAGAAGGAGCAAAGCATACTGGAGCCAGATCTTGATTCAACAAAAGAATTATTATTTTTGCATTTTTTCAATAATGAGATTAAGAGAACTTCTATTTTTCTAGAATTAATTGCTGTTCTGGATTAAGCTACCTGGGATTACTTTTTAAAGTTTATACAGCTTGAATTTATAGAAATTTTTAAGTTTTAAAATATGATTATATAATAATAATTATGACTCTCAAAAGAACTGATCTTATAGAGATGTTCTAGCTATTGACATCCTTTTTATTATCAGCTATTGGGGAAAAAAACTTTTAAAAAGAACTACTTTAATTAAAGAAAGTGATAAAATACCAATTAGCATATTTCTAAAGACGTCAAATCTTAAGGGTGGATTTTGCAATGATTATACAAACCAATATTTAAACCACCAATATATGCTAATGCTGTTCTTTTCTCCATTAAGATCTTGGTCTTATATTTCTGAAAAGCACCACAAGCTTAATAATTTTAGTTTTCTGGGATGTTCGATCCTCAATCAATCATATTCTAACAATGAAAGCAATGACGATTGCACTTCTAGGTAAAGTCTACAAAATAATCTTTATCATTTAGAAAAATCTATCTCGCCCATAAAAGCTATGCTTCAGTTTACTAGAAAATATCTAAAAAATGTATTGTTTTTATTTGATGGCCAAAGCAACAATAATAGGCTAAACAGCAATGCATTCAACATGACAAAGAACATGCTTATTAGTCTCGTTTTCATATAATCATAATTTTACTAAACCTTTCAAGTAAAAATTTTCCAATTGCTTTCTATATGCTGATAGTGAGTCCATGTCTGTTTTTTACAATAAATTTGGCAAAATAAAAGCCCTACATCCAATCAATTTCATTGAAATAGTTGTAATGAGCAAAAAGTTTAAACTTTGTGGCTAATTATTCTAAAGTATAAAATATATAAAAAGTGCTAAAACTCACGAACACACAAAGCTGAAGAGAAAGAAATATTAATACAGATAGATACAAACTAAATATCTGTGTCTATATATGTGGCTAAGCACTTTCGAGGGCCAGGGTCCTCATATTCATAACCATCTTGTAAATAAATAAATTGATTAAGAGCAATGCAAATTTATGCAGTTGAGATAGGTACATATTCCATTTCCTGGAGATCTTATAACAAGAGTCTTCTCTGTTTATCGAATTGTTATCTAGAAATAAAGTAAGCCTCTTTTATCTTTCTCTTGAGATCGTGCCACTCTCTGCAAACTACTACTGGGTCTTTAGGTTGGCAATCATGATCAGCTGAGCTGTGCGAAAACCAAACTACAAGAAGTGTCTGTTAGTGCTTTATTATAGGAGTATGTGTGTTGGGATAGCCTAGTGGACAAAGAGATCCTGATCTCACCATAATATGATGCCATACAATTTGTTTCAGGGCAGGCAAAATAAATAATCAAGCCACTAACATGGACAAACAAAGGTTTCTACTCCCATATATGCCTAATATGCATGAAAAATTGCATAACATATTCCATAATAAGAATCATTTATGCTTTCACACACATCCCAATTCCAACAAACTAATAAACAATATCAAGACTGCTTACCACCTTTGCTTATATCTCAGGTGGTTTATAATATTGCCTGCCCTGAAACAAATTATACGGCATCATATTATGGTGAGACCAGGGCTTCTTTGTCCACTAGGCTATCCCAACACAATACTCCTATAATAAAGCACTAACAGACATTTCTTGTATTTCAATTTTCGCACCACACCACAACCCAGTTGGTCATGATTGCCAACCTAAAGACCCAGTGGTTGTTTGCAGAGAGCGGCATGAACTCAAGAGAAAGATAAAAGAGGCTTACTTTTATCACTAAAGATAACTCGATAAATAGAAAAGACTCTTGTTATAAGATCTCCAAAAAATGGAATACATAACTATCTGATTTGCATAAATTTGCATCGCTCTTGATCAATTTATTTATTTACAAGATGGCTATGAATATGAGGACCCTGGCCCTCAAAAGCGCTTAGTCACATACACAGATATTTAGTTTGTATCTATCTGTATTAATACTTCTTTCTCTTCAGCTTTTTGAGAGTTTGTGCGTTTTAGCGCATTTTATATATCAAATAGTTATACCATTATGATAAAACAAATAGACTCCAATATTATATAGTAACAACATATTGGGGTCTACATTGTACTTCGACATCTGCTCTAAAAGCTCTCAAAAAAAATTAAATTTCATACTGATAACTATCTGAGCTAAAAGTTACTAAAAAAAAAATCCTTTTTATCACTGGCTTACAAAGCATTGACTATTTTGAGTATAAATTACTATACCAAACTTTTTGTAAATTCAAAATATTAACATTACGTAGATCAAACTATGAATCGAAAAATCATCAACACACTATAAATCTAAAAACAGAGAAGTTTAATGTTCTTATTTTTGTTTTTAAATGGTGCAAATAAAAAATTCTATCATCAAATTCATATTGTATATAGATGTCTTCATGATCCAAAAAAGCTATCATAAAATGGAAAACAATATTGGAGATAAATATAAATAGATGTCAGTTCCAATCTTTGCATGCAATAACATTTTAAATATATATTAAAAAATGGCAAATTGGTCTGTAGTATGGTACCATAGTAAAAATGTATTGCACCTGACAATTGGAAATGATATCTCTTCATATTTATTTACAACTACTTTAGTGTTAATGTTGAAGACATAACACCAACTTTCACTTCAAATGTCATATTTTCTGCCACTAAAAAGCTTCTTAACTTCATGTGGAAGCTGCATAATATTAACACCTTTGGGTGAACAAGTAGGTAATTTCTAATATTGTCATAAGCTATTTTGATTTAATGTGTCAAATGCCATGACCAAATTGATAAAATCATTGTGCAAATCGTACACTTTTCTTGTATTGTGTCAAATGCCATGACCAAATTGATAAAATCATTGTGCAAATCGTACACTTTTCTTGTATTGTGTTAACAGAAATTATGTTATAGTGCTTTTTGATTATTTGAAACCACAATGAGTCTAGTAATTACTACTATAGTAAAAGGCAATCATCTATCCAATACAATTCTTGAAAACATTTTTACTGTAATCAATAATAATAATAATCAACTATAATTACTGCTGTTTTTTTTTTTTTAAAATGTTCACTAACATATTATCAACATACTTTTAAATATTTTCTGGTATCACATGAACACCCATAGTCTTTTCATTTTTTAGAATTAATTTAATTTCACCAAACTGAATATTTTTGTTTTTATCTAAATGAGTAGGTAGGGTGGTTATATTAATAAAGTAAGTCACCTAAACCCTTAGTTAATTATCCAGCCAGTGTTTGAAATATGATGTGATGCACTGTGATTTCTCCTTATACGGAGTCAGGAATCTCTCAGCAACTATGCCCAGAGAAACCTGTTAGCTACTCTGACTTCCCTTTCCATTCCCCACCCCAAGTTTCCCATATTCTTCCCTATCCTGCTCTATCCCATTTCAACAACATAATCCTTGTCAATTCCATGGCCTTTATATCTAAAACTCCCTTATCTTTTCCCAAATCCAGCATAAAAAACCAATAAGCTACTTTCTGTATAATCACTTTGTTCATATTAATTCTTTCACAACTTCATTATTTGTATCCTTTCTGCTTTCAGACATTTATATTCAATTAACAGATGCCTAATATTTTCTATGCCTTCCTTACACAACTTGCAGACTAAATCACTCATATTTTTCCAATTATGTGTATATTCCCTTGTTGCTAAAGATCCTGTTTGAGCCTTAAACAGTAAATTACTTTCCTTGCTATTATCATAACTTAACTCAAACTCAATATTCTGTTTCTATAAATATTTAAACTCTTTCTAGTCTCCGCATTAGCTCTCCAACTCCCTATTCTTTATTAATGCATCTATTCTTCTATACCATTCCTTAACACTATAATACTCAACAATTCTCCTAACCCAATCATCCCACCTTTTGTATAAGCATACTGACAAATTCTTTATCTAAATCTTCTGCATATCGCATTACTTTTCGCATGCATCTTGTTACCTGCTCTTTCATAACCCAATTAGATACTATTTTGGCCACTCTTTTATTATCCATAAACTGCAATCTACCAAACATTTTCATTTTGCTTTTTGCATCTCTCATATAAAAACTTGACCATCCCATTTCTCTTTGAATTGCCTCCTTTGCTGTCCACACTTCTGCATCTAATGCATGTCTTCCTACTTCTCTTTGTAATTTTTCTAACTAATCTAATACCACATTACTAACACATAATGCATCATTACCATATGTTAACCCTGCTACTGCCACTCCTTTCCATACAATTCTAGCTACATCATATTTATTATATGAGAGCACTGTTAATTTCTTTATCAATCCCTTTCTTTTCTTTGCTTCATTTATCAATTTTTTCTCCCATTCGTCCAAGCTATTTCTCTGATTACTTAAGATATGATTCCCAAATAGTTATATCTATTCACCACATTTAACTTTATATCCCCCAGTAAAAATTCTTTGTCTTCTCTTTCCCCAGTATTAATCATCATTACTTTTGATTTTTTTTCACTAAATTTAATTCCCATCTCTTTACCCACCTTTGCGCATGTCCTCAGCATAACTTCCATATCGTCCCTTCTTTCTGCACACAAAAAAAACATCATCTGCAAATAAAAGACCCGACAATGTGTATACTTCCTTGCCACCTATTAATGGTATCTCTATCCCTCTTCCTAGTCTTTCTACTGCTCTCTCCATTTCTCTCAAATACAACAAAAACAAAATAGGTGACAGTATTCTTGCCTAAGTCCCACCCCATTTTTAATTTTTAACTGATTCTATATTCCCTAATTAATACATATAGTAATTATTTTCATATAATTTCTTAATAATATCCATTAAAGCGCCATCCATTCCCAAATTTACTAAACTTACACATAATCTATTTCTATTTATCATATGCCTTCTCTATATCTATAAAACCATATATAACTGTCTACGTGTATTCCTACTCATATCCATAACTTGTCATCATAATATAAAAAAGTGCCACCTAATAATTTAATAGGATTGTATTTTTCATGCACTCATACAATGCTTTCAATGAATTAAATAGAAAATCTTAATAAGTCAATAATCTTCCATTCACTAAAAACACACAAAGTTGTACCTCAACATTAGACAATTATATAACAATAAAAAAGTCTGAAAAAAAACCCCCATTTATAAATATTTCTGTGCCTTCATTTAAAACTGACACAGGTTTTGCCTTGGGAATCACTATAAGCAGCAATAACATAGATGAGGCTAGAAAAGTGTATGTGACGTATAATATAAAAGGAGTGCAAAAGGATTAAAAACTGTGTAGATTATTCATTATCTTATATATAAATATTTATTATATATAATAATTAATATATTTTCTGAACAATTAATTACTATAAGATACAAACATTTATACTACTGCATCAACCTTTCAGAATCTTAATTTTTCTAATCAAAAGATGATTTTCCTTATTATGGCCATACATTTACGAACATGATTTTATAAAGTACTGTCTCATATTTTATCAGTTACCTGTTAAGTGTATCCCAGTTGTTTCTTTTTTGACATAATCCCATTGCTGGGGTATAATTATGGACATCAACCAGTTTGGGGAAAAAATGATGAACTAATTCTCCAGCCATTACTAAAATATATATATTTAAACATTTTATATAAAAAACAAAACACTGGAACTAACTCTACAATTTTTTAATATAATACCAATAAGGAATACCGTTTATAGCTAGATAGTAATATGACTGCCATCTCAAGTAGCATTTACAATTGGAATTTAAAAAAATCAAAATATCATTAATACCCAAAATATTTCAACATGAATAGTAAACTTTACATAATTTGAGTATTTTTTTTTTTCCACAAATCATTTTTCTCATGCAAAATAAAAATATTGTCAAAACAAAAACTTCTATTGCAATAACTAAATTTTCTGCAAACAGATTTAAATCTATTCACAGAATAATATAATTTTTATACTGTAGTTCATATTCATGAATTCTTTTTTAATGCTTATTTCTATTCACCAATATCATTTTATATAAAACTATAAATTTATTCTTTTTATCAGTAACAAGTATTTGGCATTACATTAAATACACTATTAAAATGAGAAGATGCAACTGATATAATCCTGACACATACTCTACTATTTTCAGATAATGATAAAATCCACTTTGTCTTTTTAATATTTTTCTTTTTCTAACTATTATCTATGCCTGGGCCTAATGGGAATAATAATCAAATTCAGGACAGGTAAACACTTTGATAAATTAATAAATAATTAGCCATTTAATGAAATATATATATAAAACAAAATAAATGTCCGCTTATATCAATAATACAATAACGAAACATATTCCAAACAACGGTAAACAATTTATAATACAATATAAATAAAAAAACTCAATAAAAACTCATAAAGAAATATTTTCGATTATATTCATAATCATTTTCAACTCAACTTTCAAAATGGAATCATCTATTACCAACCGGAAACACATGTCGATTTAAATATCCCACAATTCATTAATCCTAACATTTGCTGACTGTCTGTTTATTATCGTATTTTTATACCTACTAATAAAAACTGCCTCTTTAATTTTTCTTTTTTCATTCTCTCTCTCTTGGCCTAAAATTTTTATTTTATTTATATCAAAATTAAACTTAAAATTACAATTTCTATCATGATCAAAAATAAAACTAGGTTTCAAATCCAGCGATTTATTATATTTAAAGCAGCAGCAATTCGGGAATATTTCATGATAGAAATTGTAATTTTAAGTTTAATTTTGATATAAATAAAATAAAAATTTTAGGCCAAGAGAGAGAGAATGAAAAAAGAAAAATTAAAGAGGCAGTTTTTATTAGTAGGTATAAAAATACGATAATAAACAGACAGCAAATGTTAGGATTAATGAATTGTGGGATATTTAAATCGACATGTGTTTCCGGTTGGTAATAGATGATTCCATTTTGAAAGTTGAGTTGAAAATGATTATGAATATAATCGAAAATATTTCTTTATGAGTTTTTATTGAGTTTTTATTTATATTGTATTATAAATGGTTTACTGTTGTTTGGAATATATATATATTAGTGTAACAACTACTATAAATAAAATAATACATACAGATTATTCTGAAGACATAATTTGGTTATTAACAAATAATTTACAATTATTTACCTGCAGACATATATAATTAAAAATAGATCAATGACATTCTTAAATAATCCTAGATTTGTTATTTGTTTCGAGATATTCAGAGACAGAACTCTTCAGTTTCTGCACTTATTTACCACAAATGCAATTCTAAAGTTTCTTTTCATATGTCATAGCATCGGTTAGGACGTGAACCCACACCCATCTGCAACCAACTACTTGCTTGCAAGGCGCGTACGATGACATCTCAGCTAACAACGCTTGACTGCAATTCTAAAGTTTGATTACAGTTCTTAGTAAATTAGTAGTAAAAGAACAATGCATAAAAAAAACAGGAATCTCTGACTTACTCTCCCATTTGTTACTTCAAAATATTATTTATTACTTTGTTCTATGTAGTAATTTTAACCATATGGGGGAAGAGAAGATTAATTAATTTAGAAGATTAATTAATTAAAAAGTTTTAATTAAATTCCTCTATAATTATGTAATACTATTTATTAAAACATTCATTTTTACATTCTACCTTTGAAATTTACATATTTTATCTGTAAAGAAAAATATTATAAATCCAACCAATTTCTGCATAATAGGAACTTTTGAAAACAATGTATAAATCTTGCAATTGATAAGGGTTAGCGTTAATGTATTGTAGTACCAATGAGATTTTGATTTTTTTGCTTTCCAACAGTAAAAGCTATTCAAGATGGCGGTCATGCTTTAAACTAGCTATAGTGGTACATTGACAATTGCACAGTTAATGCCAGTGCTTTTATATTATTTTGTTTGATGTTATACATGTGTAAGATGCATTGATCATATATATATTTACTAATAGTAAACTGATGCAGATGATGAATGAAGTTCAGCATATTAAAAAAAAAAAACCTCAAAAACAACTCGATTTTCAGTTATTAAAAAAATATTATAAAGTAGTCAATAAAATTTATACTGTGCATATTTAGTTATACTTCTTGAAGTTTTATTTATCACTTGGTATTCAAACATCACATAATCTTCTGAGCAATTAATTATTTATAAAGATTAATTCTTATAATGTGCTTCTAAATAATGAGCTCCTGAAATTATGTTGACGAAGAGACATATAATGGAACATTATTACTGATTATGGTTAGCGCTCATACTCTGACACAGAACTATTTTCTATCTTCAGGAAGAGAATTTAAAGCAGTCTTTTATTTTTTAAAACTGAAATCATGTAACTATCTAGATCATATTTAAACTACTATTAAAAGTTGTAAAAAATGTATATGCATAAAAATAGGATAGGTTAAAGTTCAACCTTATTCACAATATTAAAACATACCCAGGCTGCCATTTGATGACAACTTTTTATTTAGGTACTTACAACTGCAGATTACTTTTAAGTGAAGGAATATTGCAAGAATCAGAAGAATAACTGTCTTATATTAAATGGGACATTATTGGATTCTGTGAAATGAGAAGACAAGGTGAAATTGGACATATATTCTACAACAAAGGCACAAATATTGGAAGTACAAGTGACATAGGATTCATTACAAATAAAAAATGGAAGACATTGTGGAGATTAATGATGTATCAATCAGAGTAGCAAGATTAGTAATTCAATTTAATAGCAGATATGACATGCAGATATATTCAAGTTTATGCCCCAATAAGTTCTCATAATCATGAAGTAGTAGAAGATTTTTATTTGGATGTACAAAAAGCTTTTGATCAGAGTAAACAACATTTTTAAATTGTTATGGAAGGCTTTAATGCTAGAATTGACAAATAAATGAAAGATGAAAGTGTTGTAGGTAAATCTGGTTATGGCAATAAAAATAAGAGAGGACATAAAGACTTGTGAAGTTTGCAAAAAAAGAAAAACTTTATATTATGAATTTTTTTTTGAGAAAAATATTAAAAGGAAATGGACATAAAAGCATCCAAAGGTTCAGCAGAATTAGATTATATTTTGACTAACAGAAAATATATATTTCATGATTGTAATGTTCTCAATCAACTCAACACAGAAAGTGATCATCGATTAGTAAGAAGTAAGATACGTGTTAATACAAAACTAGAGAGAGAAAAATTATTAAGAAAAACAATATTTACAGTTGATATTCTTAATCTTCAGAAACATTCTAATGAATTTAAATTAGAACTTGCAAATCATTTTAAACTATTAGTAGATTTTGAACATGAATCAGAATTGAATGAAATTAATAGGAAAATAACTGATACACTTTTAAAAACTGCAACAAAGATAGCTGGTTAGAAAAAGTAACAACTGACCAATAAAATTTCTACTGAAACTAGAGAATTTATGAAGAAAAGAAGGAATGTGAAAATATATAAAAATAATGCATTAAGAAGGACCGAGTATCTCGAATTTTATAAAATGGTATGAAAAAGAGTTGATAATGATATAAAAAAGTATAATTGTGAACTAACAAGGAAAGCTGTAGAAGAAAAAAAAAATCTTAAGAGTGTAAAACAACATTTTGTTATTGAAAGGAAACTTATATCCACAATAAGAAACAAAGATGGAACTATTACAAGAGAGATGACATCATGAAATAGGTAGAAGAGTTCTATCAAGAATTATATAGTAATAAAAAACAAGTACCTCTTACATCTATTATATCTTCTGAATTGCCTAGGATTTTAAATGAAGAAATGAGATATGCAATTAAATTTATAAAGAAAAAAGCTCCAAGTAATCATACAATTATAATTAATATATTAAAAGAAGCAGGTGAAGAATTAGAAAAAAATTTGACAAAATTATATACCAAATGTCTAAATGTTAAAGATGTACCAAATGATTGGAAGAATGCAGTATTAATATTTGAAAAAGATGATAAAGAAGATATTAGAAATTACAGACCTATCAGCATTTTATCAGTTTTATACAAAATTTTTATCAAGATAATTACATCTACAGAGAAAATTGGATTTCAACCAATCAAAAGAACAAGCTGGCTTTAAAATTGGTTTTAGTACCAAGTATTGAGAGAAGTTACAGAAAGGACCAATGAATACGAGTTGAAATTATGCTTTGGATTTGGAAATTATGAAAAGGCATTTGATTCTATAAGAAGTATTGGATCATCAAGGCATACCAGGACATTGTCATATTCTGAATATTTATAAAAATGAAATAGCAACAATTAGATTACATAATCATAATAGAAAGGTTAATATTGAGAAAGGTGTTAAATAAGGTGATTCCATATCTCCAAAACTTTTTTACAGCAGTGCTGCAAGAAGTATTTTGTGGATTAAAATGGGAAGCTAAAGAAATAAAAGCAAATGGAGATTATTTACATCATTTAGATTTTGCAGATGATATAGGTGTTTTTACAAATAATGCTTTAGAGCTTCAAGAAATGTTGCAAGAGTTATCATATGAAACTAAGAATGTAGGACTAAAGGTAAATGTTAAAAAGACTAAAATAATGTTCAATGGATTTTTTAAAAAGATGAAAATAAAGATTGAATATGATGATTTAAAAGAAGTTAACAACTATAAATATCTTGATCAGATTATTACTACAGATGAAAATGTAATGGATGAAATTAATCACAGAATTAAAGTTGGTCAGAGTGGTTTTGGTAGAAATAACTTGATATTAAAAAAAATATGCCTATGCTTTTGAAAAGGAAGGTTTTTAATAAATGTGTTTTACCAGTTCTTATTTATGGATCTGAGATTTGGACACTTAATAGAAGAGCAATATGAAAATGTCAGATTAGTCAAAGAAGTATGGAGAGATGCATGTTAGGAGTAACAAGAAGGGATCAAAAATGCAATATATTGGTAAGAGAACAAACAAGTGTTACTGATATTGTTGAAAGAATTAAAAGACTGAAGTGGAGTTGGGTTGAACATATTGCTAGAAGAGATGATATCAGATAGACAATTGAAATCTTAAACTGGATTCCAAGAGATTGTAAAAGACCCAAGAAGAGACCACATGTGGGATGGATGGATGAAACAAGAAGTGTGCAGGAGTGATGTGGAGAAGAGAGGCTAGAGATATGAGAAGATGGACTGAACTTGGAGAAACCTTTATCCTGCAATGAAATGATAATGGTTGACAATGATGATGATGATGACTAGAAAGAATATTGTTGTCAGTTTTGCAAATTGTAACTATAAAATATTGATACTAATTATGACAAGCTATTTATTAGAAATACAAACAACAATGTATACTGTATAAATACATAAAATAATATACAAATGTAGTTTAATCTATCTACTTTAGTCCTTAACTCATATATTTATTCATTTAAAAAAAAAAAAAATTAGAGGATAATATAGTAACAACTCTACATATTGTTTCCAACAAGATTATTGTAAAAATTTAGAATAGATGATGAATTGTATTCACGACTGAACTGATAGGTGAAGCAAGGAAACATGGGTGCTAAAATGCAACATTATTTTTTTTTTTTAATTAAAATTAATTGAAACATGGGTGCTAAAATGCAACATTATTTTTTTTTTTTAATTAAAATTTATTAGATACAAATAAACATGTTTGTCTATACATAGCTATATTCTTTTTACGCTGTTGCAAAGCAGTCACTCTGTAGAGCTTGCTGTGGTCTGAGACTGGGGGCTATTGCCCTCCTTCACTCCTTCGGGAGGGTGACCCTAACCCAGGTTTCATGAAAAAGCCAGTCCGGAGCCAGAAATCTATCTCTGTTCCTGAGCTGCTTGAGTAATTTGATATAGATGTTGCAGACACCGCGATTAGCATTTTCAAATATACACTTGCATGTGGATAGCCAGATTGCAAAGATTAGAATAATGGCAAAGGTTAGAATAATGGCAATTCTGATTTTCGAGAATATGCCACTCTTTATAGCCTTTTGAATGACTAAATATCGAGCAACATGCTATCGTTAATAAAGGATCTGATCGGCCTGAGAAAAGGGTAGAAAATTGTCTCATCTGCTGTGGCACATAGTTGGTATTGAGGGTTGATCTTGCTAAACCCTCTTTTCCACACCAGAAAATGATTTGTTGGCAGGGAGAAGAGGTTCATCTTTAGCAGAAAGTCAATGTATTTTGGTTCTAAGAACCAATTTTTCGATTTTGCTATGAGTTGTTTATTGTTTAACCCTAGATTATTCTGTAAAATGTTTTGATTGGTGTATATGAGTTTGTATGTTTGCCAATACGTCTTTTTTTTCTCTACTGTATGCTGCGTTATGTTTGCTGAGTTTCTAACAGAAGTCCATATATCCAACATCCATTTGCTGGCGAGCGGAGGTGTATTGGTGTGCTCCACTGCCAGCATAAGGTTTAGATTTGTTTGTTCAAGGCTGGCCACACGCAGCACTCCCAGAGCTTTTTGGAGGTACAGGATGGACACTGAATGCAGGCTGAGCCCATTTGATTCTTTGGGGATCTTGAACTTTAGCCATGCTTATGGCCATGACTTTGCCGTTCCAAAGCAGCCTAGAGCATAACGAGTTCATTGATTGTTCAAATGTTTTGGTGGGTTTTATAAATGGCAGATAGTATCTTAGTCTCGGGTAGACTAGCATGTTGAGTAAGGCAACCTTGCCGGGTAGTGATATTGAGATTCTTGACAGCGAGCTGACTACCTTTCTTGTTTTATCTAGTATTGAATTCAAGATGTTCCTTCGACATGGCTAATCTAGACTTGGCAATGGCAAAGTCCAGAAATGATTGTGGCTGGGCTGTGAATATTGAGGAATTGTTATACCTGTTTTGATTTTCCAGATGAAAGATTTATTGTAGTTGACTTGGAGATTTAGATTTTTGGCATATTTGTTTATGATTTGCATTACTGTTTGAAGCTGGGATTTATGAGGAATGAATATGAAAACATCATTAATGTAACTGGATGTTTCAGTGCTGGCACTATACCTGGTGTATGCATTCTATTTCCATGAGAAAGGGGTATGTTATGAAGCAGAGGGTAGCCAAAGGGGATCCCTGTAGAATGGATAGATGGGGTTTGAATCCCTCTGAAAGCTTTCTATCTAGAGAGGTAAATATCGATCTGTTGAACAGTAAATTTCCAATAATATGAATGTAAACATCCGGCACTTGATAATCATGGAGCATTTGTAGTAAGATTGATGGAATGACGTCAAATGCCGAGGAAAAGTCTAGTTGAATAACTAACTGGTTTGATTCTCTTTGTAATCTGACATGTTCAGAAAGAAGTAAGAAGTGCTGGACCACATTACTGGTGGAGGCACCTTTGCAGGCAAATTGATATTTGGTGATGGGTCTATATACCTGTTCTTGTATGACATCTTTAACTATGGATTCTATTGTTTTAATGAGGAGTGGAATCATGGAAATTGGGTGTATGTTAATTAGATTTGAGGGTTTGATTTGTTTTTTTAAGAAAGGCACCAGTGCGACTGGATATAGGTCAGGGATGTTCTGGAAGTCCCCGGCGAGGACTTCGATCATTTGTCGGACTATGGTTGCAGTGTATTGGCTGATGCAGTAGCACAAATCTTGAGATGCCAGATAGTCCTGGATGTGTGCTCTCTGGGTAGTTCTGTAGCTTTTATATTATTTGTGATTCGGTGATACAGTATTGTGAATGGTGTTTCTGTCTAGTTCTCCCCAAACTCTCCCAATCTCAAAGTTATAGCTTGTAGCTCATGTTGAAAATGGTTATGGATTTTGGAAAGCATTGCCACTATAGCAATGTTGATCTATGGAAATTATCGAAGGCTTCGGCCTTTTGGAAGCTCCCAATGCCCATCTGATGTAGCTGCGTGTCATTATTTTATTAAATTATTAAAAAAAAAACCTAAATAAAAAAATATAAAGAAAAAGGTTCGAGGCATTTTTAATGGAAATGATCCCCCCACCCTCTCATTAATCAAAAACAAGTGTAAAATTTTTCTGAGTAATTTTTTAATGAAACAGATTTATGACAACATAAGTATAAACAAGAGAGTCCAAAGAATCTATTTTTTTAATCTTAGCTATGAACTAAATCTCCTATGCTGAAATAAATAACAATATGAATTAAGTCTGGGAGATTGTTAAAAGATAAAAGTACAAAAATGTTACAGCTTTAAAATGATTTAATTGAGCCCATGCATCTGGGAAAAAAAAATTACCAGGTGCTGTAAATAATTGCAAATGAAATGATCTTTAAGTAGAAAAAAATTTATTTCATATTTAAGCATTTGAAATAAAAATCTATATTTGCCTAAGTTTGTTGAAAATAATTTTATTTGGTCTGGATTTAAACTCTAAATTATAAACCTGATAGCTAGATATGTTACCTTAGTAGCACGACACCCTTCTAAATATTAAAAGACGCATTTTTAAAGATTTGTCTCAAGCGCACAACACTCTTCAAAATAATTTCAAAAGGCTGAGACCGAATTGATCGACCCAGTCCTGATCGTATCTACTATTCTATGTACAACTGTAAACTTTTCATATTCCACCAAACTTTCTCCACTATTATAGTATTTCCTTGGCCCATATATGTAAATCACTATTGTTTGTTGAATATTAATTTTTCTCCCGATAACAGATTGAAGAGATTGTAAAATATGAAACGCCTAACTAATAATACTAGATCAATGTTAGTAGTAGTTGGTTCCAACTCGGACAAAGATAGCGCGCTTGGACGAAATACTATTAACTACTCTCTAGTAAGATATATAATCAATAGAGTCGAAAAATTATTTAGAGAAATAATTTACAGAGTTAATGAATTTAATTGGCAACATCGCAAAAAAAAAACAAACAAGCAATTTATTTAAATATGGCTGTTAATAACTTATCAATAATAAACACCAATAAAAGTTTAGTTAAAAAAGTTTATCTTTTTTGGTTGCCTAGGTAATACACTTTATTAAGCGTACGTTATGCAAAACGTATGTAACTTTTTATATGCAGATAATTTAATAAAATATATATTATTAAGATGTTTATTTTAAAAAATAAATGTTTAAACTACCTCCATCAGAGAAGTCTCTAGAAATATTTCTCTTAGGTTTTGAAAGAGGGGCTTCGTCAATCCAGCTATATAAATCTTCCAAAGCTTCATCGTCAAGTTCTACAATTTTAAAATCCATTTTGCAAGTCGAATTCTCTTTTACAGTGGATACTGAAATAATTATTTAATATATTATTTACAATTTTTCTTTTTTTTTTTTTTATTATTTTTTTTTAGTACCCAGAATGAAAAAGTTACCTTATCATTCTTGGGGTTTATTTAAAAATAATTACCAACTTCTAGTTCAACATGGCGTAATTTTTTTAGTATTAACCGCGTGCTGCAAATGTTAGCTTAGCAACAGGTAGTTACAGCCAATCAAAATGTGTAATTGAATTGATTCAAGAGTTAACTGGAAAACTTTTGTAACTGTTATTCAAACGAACGTAATAAGTGTACGCGTAAAAGCAGAATGAGAGATAGACAAATATCAGTGGGAAAAAATTAATGAGAAAATATTTAATAAAATTTTGCCATTAAATCTATTTTGTGATCTGGTTGCGCGATTCAGTCGTGTTATTGTAGCATAATCTAGATAGAAGAGAGTAGATACTTTTTAAATTTTATTTATTTCCTAATATTGTTAAAAGTATTTTCTAGTTTTAATAGAAACATCCCATTTAAAATAATAATAAAAGATATAATAGGTTTTAAGGTGTCCATTGCAGGATTAAACTTCTGCAAAAAAAGTACATCACGCTCAGGACTTTGCCAATCAATTTTGATGTCTGAAGGAAATTTTAAAAATTGCGCATTTTAAAATTATTGCAAAGGTTTATTAAAAGTGGTCTAGCAAACAAAGCATTGAATGTAATAAGAAAAAATATATATTAAATAAAAATAGTAATCATTCATCTATTGTTTTGATGATGGGTGACAGGCTGAATAAATGGCTTCCAAGTCATCCTTCCCTCTGCTTATCTGCTTACTTCCAATATTGTTAACTCTGTCCATAAATCCATGATCTGATAGTAATCAGAGTAAAAGGAAAAATCATAGCAGGAAATAACATGTTTGAGTTACTTTATTCATATTACAAAAACAACTTGCAAGGGAAAAATTAAGTCTTCACAAAACTTTCTATAATTGTTAGAAGGCAATATAACTTGAATCAAGAGGGTTTGTGGAGGAACTTGCTTCAAAGCTAAGCTCATGCTATCCAGGAATACATGGAATACCCTGTTTCATATATAGGCTAAGTCAATTCACACACAAAAAAAATTCTATTAAATTGAGTTAAATTCCTAACAAAAAAATCTTTCATATAAGGTCTTTATCCCAATTCACTGTTCCATTTGCTAAAAATGGAAAATATATCTACATTCAAAAAACCTGAGATGCATATCAATAAGTCTATTTGAATTAAGGTCTCAGAATTGGTAATTAAAGATCAAATTGAACAAATGACAATTGATACAATCAGAAGCAATATAGAAATATGAACCAGTTGTAGTTTGGCTAGCATAAAATCAGCATTTGATATAATACCAATTGATATTTTAATTAGTCATTTAATCTATTCAATTACAAATCATTTTCTAAATAGAGAAATTCCAATGACTCTTAGTAGAAAGTACTCACTATCATTTATTTTATTTAATTCAATCCCACAAGGTTTGCCATTAAATACCCTTTTAATCACATTCTATATCAATTCTCTTTTTAAAATAGTTGAAAATAAGTTAACTGGAATATTTATACCTGGATTAAAAACAAATATTTCATGTATTGCATAAATAGATGATATATCAATCTTTCTGACAATAAAAAAGCAGATACCAAAACTGCTAACAATTCTAACCAATTATTCAACAAATATAAATGATTTCATTTTAGAAAAATCTACTGTATAATCTATATATATATATTTAGGAAACCATTATGAAATACTTTAAAGGAAAGTCTAATGCATTAGAGGCATTTCCATTTTATTTGAGTAACTCTGAAATGCGATTTCAGATACAGGGAAAACTATTTAATAAATGTGAGAATATAATTAATTTCCTTTCATATTTATCACTTTACGTCAAAGTAACCCTATTCAATCTCCTAAAAATGACACATATTACACACCTATAATAATGGGAAAAAAAACCTTTATACACTGTGTAGAAAATTACTATGATGGGAAAAATACCTTCAATATCCGTTCTGCACCCTTTATCTCAAAATGGATTGGATTTATATTCTATGATAATGTTCCAAATTCAGAAAAAAATCTTATATCAATATGTGCAAAGAGTTTTCCATACCAAGAAATAGGTTAGAAAATAACACCCACAGACAAACTGCCAATCATATCCAGTTCAATATTCTACCCTTCCAAAAAAAATTCAACAGCTGGAAGGTGTACTCATTAATTTATGCAGCTCTATCAAATGATAAAAGCAAATCCATTTTAAACATAACTAATAAACAGTTGACTAAAAAATTCAAATACTGGTTCCTGGAACCCAAATACTATGCTTTTCTCCAAACATTAAATCCCGAAGCACTCTCCACTCTTCATTTCTACAAATATACAAGAAATTATAATAACATAGGAAATATATGCAAATTAATTTAGAGAGTCAGAAACGCAATCACATTTTCTATTCACATGTCACATGTTTGACAATATTCAGTTGGATATCGCTAAATTCATGTATCCCCTTTACATCTTTATACTCAATTTATTCTAATGTAATATTGTATATTCCATGAATGAATATCTTAGGTTATAGTTTCTAAACGATTTTAAGTTTGTATCAAACTCCATTTGTTTATTTGTCAGTTATGCTCTGTTTGAGATTCATCTGCCTAGGTTGTGGGGGAAGTTTATTATTTAATGTCTACCTTGTAATTTTTGTAACATTTTAATTCAGTTTCATAGAAACAGTTGTAATCAGCCTAAATTGATTGTTTTCTGTTGTATTTATTTGATTAATCATTGTAATTTCCGGGATGTTACATACTCTGTACTCAACTTTGTTTTGTAATTTGTTAATTTCCTTTGTATTATGCTTTAAGTGTGAATAAAATTTGACTTTGGAAGGAAATATTTAAAAATAAAAATTATAACAAATGTATACTTTTCCATATCTTTAAAAAGGTGATACAATTGAGCTAGCACATTTACATTATTCTTGTTATAGCATATCAGATGTTCATTCATGTGTGGTTCGAATGCAAGAAGACACCTTAATATATTTAGGAACAAAGCAGATATTGTAAGCATAAGGGATGAGAAAATCTCACCAACAAACATTAATACAGACACATCACTATTGCAACTTCATTCAAGTCTATGACATGACTATTAGAAAATGGTGACAAAATAAATAATATCAAAAAACAGGAAATAAATACAACGATGAATATAGAAAGATGTAAATCCTATGTGTAGATGAGAAAATAATGCTAAGTTGTTTTCAATATTGTCAATTTGTTATACATAGAATTTTAAATTTCCTCACCTCTTGTATGGAATAAAAAAAAATAAGTGTATATCTATATAAGTGACATAGTTCTTTTTTTGTTGGTTTCTTTATAATATTGCAGTATTTTCATACTCTGTCCTATATAAGTGATACTAAGATTCTATTTGCAACCTTATAGTTTAATAAAATCTTTTAAAACACAATAATAATAATGATAATAATAAATGTTTGCTTTAACAAAAATAATATATTTGGTAACCCAGATTGATTAATTATATATATATTTAACAATTCAGTATTTATTAATTTAATTATTAAATTAGTATTATTTTTACCTATTTGCATCTATAATGTTTTTTTCCATACATACAATATACAAGAGATGTGCTCAAGAAATGAACTTAATGCACAGGGAAAATATACTCGGAATGGTATTGGAGATTGATGATAATTAGATTTAGGTAATTTTAAATTTCATTAATTTGATTTATTCTGAAGTAAATCTCTTTTTTAATACGAATTTGAGCATGCTTACATATTTAATCAGCATTCATCCATATGTATTTATAGTTACTAATGAACCGCCAACTTATTACTTTTTATATTTTAATAAAATAATTTAAGTCATTAGTAACATGACAAAACTTGCAGGCAGGACAATATTGACTTATTGTTTTAATTTAAAACCTTTTTTTTAAATTGACAGTTCAATATGAGGCCTGATTATTATCAGCTATCTTTACTTCTCTACGTTCCTTTACAATATACACAGATATATAATACAACTTAAGATTAAAAATATTTAATTTTTTGAGAGTTGAAGATGCGATATATTTTCCCAGACTAATTTAATGCATAATACTGCATATATATTTGAACATTATAACTAAAAGCAGATACAGAAACTAAGTAATAGAGTAATACAATCAAACCTGACTATCATAGAAAATAGTTTATCATTTCCTACCATCCTTTTAAATGATATGTTTTAGTATTTTAATTTCATAGCTATATTATAAGTTTTAATCAATCTTTTCATCATTAATGCTGGTTTTATATCTATTATATACATGCAAGTAATCCTGTTTTACTATATTATTGCATTATATAAATATCTATATAACTTTATCTTGCTTTAACCATGACTATCTAAATTTCATTCTTTCTTTTAGCATTTTAGAGTATCTCTAATATCTAATACTTTATGATCAAAGAATTAAAAAAAAAAAAGCAATTACAGGCATAACTTTATAAAAGAATATAATACACTATGATGGTGAAATATTTTTTGTTGGCCTTACAATTCAGGTGTTTCTTTTGTATAAAATTTTTCCTCCTCAGGGAAAATATTGTGCTTTTGAATTTTGAGTTGATCATCCTATGCATATAATGAAACACCATATGAATAAGCAACAAAATTGAATAACGTTAACTTGTGCCATCTAAAGAAATTTATGATCCTTTAAATCGATAATTTTTTCATCAAACATTTCTGCTTAAAAGATGTAAATTTCTGTATATGGTCCAAGTTAATATATAAAATTATATGTGTGCATGTTTTAATATAGATTGAAAAAGTTAGCAAACTATGAAGATAATGAATTACAATCATAGGAACTTACAAACTTAAAGAAACTTTATAAATTCTTGAGATACCATTACTTATCTCTGTAGTTCTCCAACCTGTTTGATCTCTGTTTCATACATAAATTACATGTAGATTATGAAATTACACAATTCACAAAATGCATGTCTTTTTGCTCCTGGTACAGTTCATGAAATATCTAGAATTTTGCACAATTCATAAAATGAGCATTACAATTTTTGCTCATTTCATGATTTGGATGCATAGTTACAGCTTATACATGTTAATGATTTATCAATATTAATAAAGTGATATATTAGGCTTTAAATATCCATTTTGTTAAATTTTAGATGCCTACATCCATAATGAAAGATTTAAAAAACACTGTTACAGAATGTGACATCTTATGGAATAATGTATTAGAACAATATGCGATAAATGTTGTAAATGATAATAGATTTGATGTTAAAAGAAATAGATAATAATTTTATTTTAGAAGTAAATAAACTATATCAAATTTAGCGGTCACAACGAATGTAGTAACAGAAAAATAATTGATATATGGGAACAAAAGAATCTGATATTTCTATCATTTGTTATAATAATTAACCCAAATAATGAAGAAAAAAATTAATAAATCAAAAACCATAAGTTGATACAGAGTCGCCTGGAAAAGAGAAAAAAGGAAATCATAAAAGCCAAGAAAAAAATAGTCGGGAGAACATGGGAAATATACATGGATAATAAAAGAAACCTAGATTAATATAAAAAGATACAAATTTCTCCATAAGATAGAACTTTCTACACATGTGATAAAACAATCTTGCTATTTTTTTTAACCCAAATTATTTATTTAAATATGGGAATCTTAAACAAAAACCACTACATTTCAGTAAAACTAAGCTAGTTTTAGCTATAAAGGACAAAATTAGCAATGTTTCCACTGCAGAGGAAAGCAAAAAATTTATGAATCTTAAACAAAATCCACATTTTACTAAAACTATACTAGTTTTAAGTGAAAATGACAAAATCAAATATTTCCACGGTAAAGAATGAATAGATAAGAATATCATCTTAAAAGTAAATATGCTATATCAAATTTAGAAGATTCAAAGAATGTAGTGATAAAATAATGGTTGATTTATACACAATAAAAGAATCTGATATTTTTATCATTTGACATAATAATTAACCCAAATAATGAAGGAAAAATTAATAAATCAAAAAAGCCATAGATTGATACAGAACTATATGGAAGAAAATCATAAAGCCAAAAAAATAGTGGGGCAAACATGGGAAATATACATGGATAATAAACGAAATGTGGTCAATCTAAAAACATTCCTTAATAAGATAGAATTTTCTATACATTTGATAAAACAATCTTCTGACTTTTCTTTATTTTGTATTGTTTCAATAAAGATTTTGGCATATATATATATATAAATCTGAAATACTATGTTATACTTTTTTTTTATCACCACATGATAATGTATTTCAATCACTTCCTCCTGAATGTATATTTTTGCTTCTTAAGTGTTAAAAAACCCCAAAGAACTAAGGAGTAAAAAATCATTTTCATATGCCCTGAACCCTTCTAGTCAGTTTTAAAATTCAAATACACATTTACCCCACTTAGCAATTGACTATTTAGCGATATTTCACAATAGCAATCATCATCAATTTGTACCCACTACTTCGATTTACAATCGATTTTTCATTTAAATGGAAAAAAAATTTTTTGGCAGCCATCTTGAATTTTGCATCACTGATGACATCAGAGATAGATATATTAAATTCATTTTACCCAAAAGCATAAGTATATTATTGTAATATGTATACAGGTAATGACTTTGCTGTAATTGCATACACATACAATATTTTATTCATAAAACACTTAAAATATCTATTATTACTGAATCTATAATACTGTATACATCATATATAATAACACAGCAAATGTTCATCCACTTTTTCTTTTAAAATACGTATATATGTTCTACAATAATATCAACAAATTAAAAATTATTTTTCTTTTCAAAAACTTTATTTTCTTATCTCAATACTGAACATATACAATATATATAATACAAAACTCCAAGGTTTCAACATTGATTTGTAATTAAATAATGTAAAAGAAAGAGTAATAAAATATAGCAGTGGGAGAGAGATATCCTTGAAAGTGACTGTATGAAGATAAACAGTTGAAATGGAGTTTTGTATTATATAAATACTGTATATACAGTATATATATATATGTATGTTCAGTATTGAGATAAGAAAATAAAGTTTTTGAAAAGAAAAAGGAGGATTTTTAATTTGTTGATAATACTGTATACATATAAGTGTTAAATGTCTTTAGAAAAATTAAACTTTATTTAAATTATTTAAATAAAGTTTAAATTTTCTAAAGTCAACACTTATATTAGATGATGAAATACTCCAATATATAAATACAGTACAGGACAACTAAAATACCATCATCACAAACTTTCAGGAAAACACTAAATATGAATATTAAACTGCATGGGTGTGTTTCTTAATTACGATATAATTTTTAAAACACCTGGATAATTATGTAAAAATTGTTATTGATTTTGTAACTTCATTAATAAACAATTCAAAACAAAGCAAAACTCTCCATATAGTAGTGCCACTATATGGAGAGTTTTTGCTTTGTTTTGAATTGTTTAATAACAATTATGTGCTAGTATGAGATAGTGATCATGTGATGTTTAGTGGTTTAACTTCATTAATAAACATGTTATTTACACTCAAGATGTTTCAAATCAAAAGAAAAACATTTTAAAACGCAAATGTCAAATTAGAAAAGTTTAAAAAGAAAAACAGATTACATTTAATTAATAATCTTTCTACTCGAATGGGGGGGGGGGCAGGGCACTGTTACATTACTAAAAATATACAGTGAGAAAAATAAACCTAGCAGTATGTTTTAGAAAATTAGAAGTTAGATTTTTTACTTTTAAAATAAGTTGATTTTTTTTTCTAAAGTTGTCTACTTTACGATAAGCATTAACCATTTTGTTACAGTGGAGTACAGTAATAAGTCTTTATGTTCAATTAATATTGTTTTTTAATTTGAATAAATTCACATAAGTAATAAACATAAATGTACAGTAATATATACTGTAATACAAATTTTTTAAAAAAAGTACTTCAGTATGGATTTTTTTTTTCATTACAATGAAAAACTTCTGCAGAAGAATATAAAAACTTTTAAATTCAAATTTAGCTTCACTCACTCTTTCTTTTTGCTATTCTGTACTTTTTAAAGTGAAAATATGCATTTTTTTTTCTAGTGATATAAAACTTTTCTTTTTAGATACTGTATTTAGTGCAAAAATCAAGAAAATCTTTGAGCTTGGAAACCGATGTGGATATTTTACGTCGACTGGAACTGACCAATTTTTTTCCCATAGACCACCATTATAATTACATATTCTGTACAAGATATTCTTGCTTAACGATGAGTTTTGGAGGACCAATTGCCATCGCTAAGCAGGGTAAAATAATATAAATCATGTTTTCTAAGAATCCCAACCAAAATATAATTCTTGATAATGTTTGCTAGTAAGAAAAAGAACTAAATCATAATTTTAGTTGTCTTTCGCAAATTCTAAATTTTGCAATTCTACATAAATAAGACAGATTTCAACTTTGAAGTTTTAAATTTAATTAATTTAAATTCTGTTTAACAACTATAATTGAGGCCAAATTCTGTAACAATTTTTATCCTACGTTGTTCTGCTGACTTTCATTTCTAAAAATATTTTGATTTTATTCCAAAATTCACTTTATGACAGAAAGATAATGTACTAGAGCAGTGTTCTTCAACCCTTGGTACTTTTCTGCAGGTCTGCGTGCTAGACGGGCAGTAAAAAATTTGTAATAATAAATAATAAGAGTTTAAACTTTTAATTAATATAGCCAATTTTTATTTATTTTTTCATCTCATTTTTACCCAATTAAAAAAAAAAGAAAGCAAAACGAAAACAAAATCTAATCAATCATTCATAAATTAATTTGTTTTTCTAGTTATCACAGATGTTTATGGGGGGGGGGGGGTAGAATTAAATTTTTTATTACTTTTCTAAAAAAATTAAAAAAATTTTTTTTATTATATAAACTCCATATATACATAAAACTTTATCTTATATATTTAACATTGTTGTTTTGATCAGTTATAACAATTATGCTCATCTTTAAGAAAATTTATCTATAGACTTCTGCCAGTCTGCGAAATCTTATCCTTATTTTTGCTGGTCCATGGAACCTTATCCTTATTTTTACTGGTCCGCAGGTGTGAAAAGGTTGAAGACTACTGCAGAGCATATAATATTCACTTTTGATTTCAAAAAGTAATGAAATAACTACTATTGATTCAGTCCTAGTGAATGTATAAAATTTGTATTGACAAATTTTAGCATATATTCCATTTTCATTACTTTAGAATTCAGCAAACGATAAAATTTGCTATCAAAAAAAAATTTCATTCTGCTTAGTTAATAAATTTTCTACCAACTCAATCATTTCCCCTGTTATCAGTCTTAAACTGTTATCAGTTATACACATTAACTTTGATAAAGATTTGTTTTATTAAAACTTTGTTGAAAATATCTCCACCTACAGTAGTATCATTGAGAGAATATCAAGCAGTTCTTCAGTCATATTTTAAGATTTTATAGATCCACTCAATAATCTTCACTCTATCTAAATTCTTGAAACATGAATAAAGACACCATGAAAAACAAATGCCCTCCAGATGAATTATACTGAATCAGCACTAATTAGACCAGGTTACAATCACATATTCAGTATTGATCAATATTTTTATATTTAAATTTATAAGTGTCTGATTTATTCCATCCACATGTGTGATTATTTTTAAGTACATCTATAAAAGATATTACACATGGTATAAGAGAAATAAAGTTGGATTACTCTATGTATATGTTTAATTAAAAAGATATATAGACTTTTAACAAGGTTTTAAAGTTTATAACTGGGTTAGGGATAATCTGTTTTAATAAATGATGAGTAATAATCAATAATGTAATTGTTTCCTTATTGGTAGTGATGAATATATCAGACACTATAAAATAGTGTTCTTTATGATATACTTAATTTAGTTTGCAATATTTCAAAAATGTATTTTTTTAAAATTCTATTTATATTATTTTAATAAAATCAATTTCAAGGTTCAGCCCATAAATGGACAATACAGGACTTAGTAATAATTTTTTTTATCAAGACTTTTTTTAAAATTTGTAAACATGCTATTACTGTTATCCAAGTCTATTCTTTCTTGACATGGGTTTACCTTTTTTGTCTAATCTTAGAAGTAAGTTACTGATTACTAATGAAGCATAATATTGGAAGTTTTATTGAATAGTAAAATCAAGTGGGATAAAATATTTTTGCAAGTTTGTTGATCTAGGTATAATATATAATTTATCATTTGATGAATCTTGTTAAATTAACAAATCAAATTTCTGATCAGTGTAACGAATGCGTTACCTAATATCATATTAATGACAATGAACTTTAATATTTGAGTAATTTGATAAAATTTTTGAGGGGATATAAGTTATTTATTGTTAAATAAAAATTATCAGTCTCTCTAAACTTCTGACATCTAAGATAAGTGACTTGTTTTCAATATATGTTAGCATTTCTGAAAATAAAAAATTAAATGCCCTAATATTTTATGCATGAAAATATTGGGAAAATTAGTTATGCCATATCACTCTCCTAATCTTTGGATCCCCCCTCACCCACTTATTAGCATCAAACTTACATCAGCAATTTATAGAAATAAGCACACATAATGATTCTTATTTAGAGATAGATGGTCTTATTTTTGATCAGACTTAACTGGTTCTAAGTAAAATTATATCATGATTAAACAGATTAATCTGGTATTTTTATTATAATTAAGAAAATTTAAGATGTTGAAAACCTAAATAACAGGTGTAAATTTGACAAAAACAAATTACAATTATTGATGAAGCTTTTCTGTTTTCAATTTAAGATGTTTAAATTCCTAATGATACAGTAAACATGATACCATTTAAATGCTGAAGCTGATCTGCTGTGAATATATAAAAGATTTACAATCTGGATAAGATTATGCAAAAGTTTTGAGCATTTATGTACACCTATACGTACTATGTGTACAACTCTGAAGAAGACTGTTGAACAGCCAAAACTGTGAGCTATTTTTAGAAGTTGGGAATAAAAAAGTATTATATTTTCATTTTGTAAAGTACATAGAATGTGTATTTTTGTTTATGCTATGTGAGTAAATATTGTATAGTACTGTTTAATGATGTTCTCATAAATATATCATATGATAATAGATGGACAATTGATATCTTAAATTGGATTCCAAGAGATTGTAAAAGACCCAGAAAGAGACCACATGTGAGATGGATGGATGAAATAAGAAAGTGTGCAGGGGTGATGTGGAGAAAAGAAGCTAAAGATTGGAGATGGATTGAACTTGGAGTGACCATCCTGCAGTGGATTGATAATGGTTGATGATGATGACAACATAATAGGTTTATATCATTATTGCTATAATTATATTCAGATAACCTAGCATTCAAAAAGATTATAATTTAGAATGAGAATTGAATAGTTAATTAGTCTTATTTGAGCATTTATATACACTCATATATAATGTAAATTCAGTTCTAACGAAGACTGTTGAACAGTCAAAACTGAGCTATTTTTAGAGTTTGGAATAATAAAATATTGTATTTTCATTTTGAAAAGTACATAGAATATGTATTTTTGTTTATGTTGCAATTACTGAATTGTGATACAATATTATATAGCAGTTTAATGGAGTTCTCATAAACATATCATGTGATACAAATATAACAGGTTTATTTGTATTTTTATATTGGACTATTTCCATCATCTAATATGTGTATTGAATGTCTTTAGAAAAAATTAACTTTATTTAAATATTCCAAATACATTCAACTGTTAGGAAATAACCTTCAGGAAAACAATAACAGGTTTATATCATTATTGCTATAATTATAGTCAGAGATTAGCATTCAAAAAGGCTATCATTTAGAATGAGTTAACCAAAATCTTATTTATATCTAAGATTAATTCCCCCTTTTTTTCTACATTTTCTTAATTAATTTGAATAAAAATTTGAATTTATTCAACAAAATATGGTTAAAATATATTATAGCAAAAAGACATTTCATTTTTTCAACATTTTAATTAGAAACATAACTAACTTTTAGGCACCTATGTCACAACTTGTTTGTGCCCCTTCACCATAATAACATCAAAAGAAAAAAAAATATTTACTGAAAATTAAATTTTTACAATACAATTGTTTAAAGTTTATTTTTTATATCAAGATATTGAACAATTTCACTTTCTATAGACAAAATATTTAAATCAGATAGTCTAGTTTGGCTCATAGTGCTTCTTATTAAAAAACTTTTTATTTTTTTTTTAACTTGAAAAATAAATTGTCCATCGCTTGCTAAATCTGGATTATCTTGCAAACTTTGTTAAAGGATAATATTAAACAATTTTTAATTCCAAAAATTCTAACAGATCAGCAATTCCAGCACATTTAGCAATTTCAATTTTAAACAAATTATTACTTCTAGGTGTCTGAAAATTTTAGATTGTCTACTTAAAAGTTAATTATGAGATAAGTGCTGGCTTCGAGTTTGTATTTTGGATCTGGTGTCTGAAATATCCTAGTGCCTCATTGAGGAATGCCAAAAGCATGAAACTGGTCTGAGGATAGCGATAATTTCTAGATAGAGATTTTTTAAATGCTTTCTTTTGGTGGCATTTATCTATAAAGCTTATTAGAGCTTGCACACTCTTTAGTTTTTATAATTTCAAGCTTATTAAATTAAGTCATGTGAGTATGACTTCTTTTAATGACTAAAATAGCTTTTGCTTTTAAGTCTTAAGTGATGTTATATTGCTAAGACTATTAATATATGATATGGCTGAAGAATTCTCAGCCCCATATAACTATTTAAGTTGGATAGCTGGGTTTGAGGACATTTAGGTATCTGAAAATTTCAGACTATCTTTCAAAAGTTAACTATCAGATAAGTGCTAGCTTCGAATTGGTATTTTGGATCTGGTGTCTGGAATATCCTAGTGCCTCACTGAGGAATGCCAAAAGCATGAAACTGGTCCAAGGATAGAGATAATTTCTAGATAGATTTTTAAAATGCTTATTCTTAGCGGCATTTATTTATAAAGCTTGTACGCTCTTTAGTTTTTATAATTACCAAGTTAATTATGTTACATATGTAATATTTAAATATAAGTATATTGTTATACTAAACTTAATTAATTAGAAAAGATTTGAACTGATTTTCAAGCTCCCTATAGCTATCCATTCCATCTCATACAACAAATATACATGAGCACACAATGGTGAAAAAGATGCATATTGGTTAAGATGGAGTAGATAGCTCTAGAAAGCTTAAAGTCTGAATTCAAATCCCTTCTAATAACATACACATCTGTAAAGTTAGTTGCTACGAAAAAATCAGTATTTTAGTAAAAAAGTTTTAGCTTGTTTAGTTAAGATTAGAAAGAACATTTTCAGAAATATATATAAATAAATGCTTTAACTACTTCGTTCAATCTTGTTAAATGTTTATGAATTTGATTCAGAATTATATCCAATAAACATTTTTCTTTAAAACAATGTTGAGATTCTTTTTTAGTTTTATATGTACACTTCCTTTCACTTATCTCACTTGAGTATCTTTCACATGCCTAGTTACATTGATTTTGATTAAAGAAATGCTAAAAATAATATAATCAAAAGAATATAATGGTAAAGAGAGGGATTAAAATATTAAGAGAATATTTTTTTAAAAACTCAAATATTAACTTAATGAATTTGAATTATCATATCCATATCATAATCATTCACTTCTGATAGCCACATTATTAATAGATTATAAACATAGGTCCTCATTTGTTATGATGATCAAATCAAATGCTATTCAGACTTAAATCACTTTTACAAAGTACTGTTACATTTTCTGATCATTACCCCTCTTCAAAAAGTAAAACAGATACCAAGAAAAAAATTAATTTTCTAAGATAGTATTTATCATGAATTTGAGTGCCACCTCTTTAGTTTAAAAAACTATTTTGCAGATTCAGATTCAAAACTTTCCCATATTTTATTAAATTTTCACTGTTTAACACTAATTTCTATCGAATGCAATGA
The DNA here is from genome assembly GCA_028023455.1 of Epiperipatus broadwayi. NCBI lineage: Eukaryota > Metazoa > Onychophora > Udeonychophora > Euonychophora > Peripatidae > Epiperipatus > Epiperipatus broadwayi. The sequence continues at coordinate 1,689,241 of JAQFVV010012497.1, forward strand.
TCTTAAATATGAGCTTATATAAACTACTATGCCAATTTAGTAACTATTTTAACAAAACACCATGGAATAAAAATTAAATGATAATAGGCTATGTTTAACCTTAATAACTACTTTATTATATTATCGTAAAACAATAAATATAAAAACAACCTTGAACAGTCAAAATTACCAAACAAATCAAAGGGAAAATAGTACATTTACCACCATCAATAATACTATATTAAATATTTTTTTATTTTTCATAGTGGGGATTATACTTTAGAAATGTCCTTTACAGAACTATAGATGAATAATGATTCTGGTTCAATATTTAAACATTACATGAACAATAATAAAATCTACAGATATCCAACATATTTAGACATTATAAAAAATAATAACGAAGATAAATGGAATATTTATAAGGGCAAATAAATAAAAACTCTGAAAGCCTCTTACATAAATGAATGAAAAAAAAATCACTACTATTTATTACTTGCATGTCTGTAATTCCAAATTCTTAGATATATCATTTCAGATGACTATTATCTTCAATATTTTTCACATTCTAAGTATCACAGTTTGTTTCACATTGATCCAATGTTTTCTTTAGTTTGCTTGAATGATGATGAACTTAATTTTACAATAACTTTTCATCTTCAATGAATTAAGCAACCTTTTGACAACTAAATAGTTTCACAATTAAATCATTTTATTTTTTCAACAATGGCAAGCATCAGACTGTATTTGATTTCATGTTAAAATGCAACTCCTTTCATCTAGGTGCTATATGGAAGAATGAAAAAAAAACAGATGCAATTTTAGGGTGCCTTAGACAGCCTAGAGGCAAAAGTTTAACAGCCCGATTCATTGTACCAGTCAACATAAGATGTAGAAATTCTTTGTCTGAGTACTATTGGAGTATCTTGAGGCTAATCTTTTTAAAACTACTGGTTCATTTTGCCTTGGTCACTATTCTAAACTTTTTTTTCCAATCCCTTTTACAGCTTTACAATATTGACCTAAATATTTTTCAGAGCATATTAAAATATTTTAGCCTATTGTTAATTTTAATTACCTTTTAATTACTTGTTAAACTATAAACTATTTCCATCAACTAATATTAAGTATCGAATGTTTTTAGAAAAATTTTAAACTTCATTAAACTTTCCAAATACATTAAACTATTATAGCACAAAATTAGTATATAACACAAAGTTTTGAGTAGTATTATTCTCCTCTCTTTTTTCAAGTGATGTTGGTCAGACCAGCAACAGTACTAGCATGGGAATCAATCCTGAACCTTTGGATTCATGAATACTGAATTTTAAGATAGTGCTCTAACCAAGTGAGCTATTCTATCAAAGACAACAGCCAGTAGAAAATTCATATATTTTGACAATCTTCCTAATTTTTCCACCTTCTTCTTAAAAGCAAAGTTCCCACGTTAGTATTGTGGACTAGTCAGACTAGCAATAACTGAATAGAATATTAATCAAAGCATTGGGCTATATATTAATCTATATGGTATTGCTAACAGCTGAATGTATTTGGAAAGTTTAAAATTTTTGTAAATATATTCAATACTTAATACTAGATGGTGGAAATAGTCCAAATAATTAATATTAAAAAATGCCAGCATCACAAACTTTAGACAAACATGTATGTGTGATAAATGGACTATTTCCTTCATCCATTATTAAATGTTAAATGTCTAGAAAATTTTAAACTTTTCGAATACAAACAATTACTGTAATCAAGAAAATCTTTTATAGTCAAGAGAAGATACACAAAAACGAATTGTTGTTACTATAGTGCATACATACCAGCAAGAGTGGACAAATTAAAGATCTGCAGTTAAATATACTACTAGAACAGATTTCCAAAGCCATACAACACTTCAAGAAATTCTAACTTCTACAAAGCCTAAACTGGAAATGATGAAAAACAAAAACTGCATCTATAAAATACCATATAAATGTGGAAGAATATTGGCAAGACCTGTCACTCTGTTGAACAGCAAAAAAACAAAAACAAAACAGATGTGACTACAGTAGTAGTCCGTGTATGTATCAATGAACATATATTTGATTGAGAAAATACAAAAATATTGGAGAGAAAAATATGCAAAAAAGAAAATTAAAAGAATGGCAAATAATCATTTAAGTCAACCAAAAATGTGTCAATTTGTAATGTCTAGAAGCCTCTAATTTCATTCTTAGAAAAAGTATTAAAAAGAAATTGGAAGAATCAGGATTTGAAATGATCCTTATATATGAAATTTCGGCACTGTTCTATAAGATTGTGCAAAAGCACATAAATATGCAGTTTACACAGCCGCCACCTTCTAGGCCTATATATCTATGCAAAAGCACAGAAAGAGGCAGTTTAAACAGCAGCAGCTGGCATTATTTCTAGGCTATAAAGCACAGAAAAGATGCCATTTATTGGCAGCCAGCCAGCTTTGTTACGCACTTCATCTCAATGCTCTCAGTTCAAAGTTTGCTATAGTATCTGTTACAACTCTTCAAACATTGATTGTTGCCTAATAGAATAGCTCAGTTGATTAGAGCATTGTCTTGAAAATAGATATTCAAGAATCTTAAAGTGTAAGTTCACCTCTGCTAAATTGTCACTGACAGGCCATCTGTAGAAAGAGAATAATATCACTCAAAATATTGTGCAATTTACTGTTTTTTGCCTATTTGTGTGTTCTTACTAACGATTGTTTGTATTTGAAAAGTTTAAAATTTTCTAAACATTTAATGATAGATGATGGAAATCATCTAACGTTATTACATCTAATATATCAACATCACAAATCTTCATCGAAAATATCTCGTTTATTTCGAGAACATTTTTAATTACTTCTGGTTTATTATGAAAACTTTTTTTTTTCAGAATAAATTTGATCTTTAAAATATTACATATATTATAGTAAACCATATATATCGTTCATAATTATGTCAACTATTCCATGTAAATTAAGAAAAAAAATTACAGTAATTTATTACTGCAACCCATATATTTAATATTTACTACTTGGACTGCCCAAACCTAGCTCTACAAATTGTAGTTGTATACATTTGCAAGCTAACTTCCACTCTTCTGTTTCAATTCATAAGGATGGTTATTGCAATTTAAGCTGTCTTGCAAACAAGCAAGAATTGATTTTAATAATTTATTTTGTTCAACTTATTGGAATAAATGGTCAAACTTTCTTTAAGTGTTTGGGCTCACAAATTTTCCTTTATTTAATTAACCGTTCATTTCTTTTATCCATCTTAAATGTCTGTATAAGATATTGACATAGTAGAGCTATTAGTGATTTTAATTATTGTAGATTTTTAAATAACTTTCTTTACTCAGCTTAAATTTATAAAATATTGCTTATGATTCTATTCAGGAGTCTGTTTCATATATCTTCATATCACGTTTCTTATATTTTCTTTCTTGTACAAATCAAAAGCGCTAATGACAATTATAAGCCAGTTTGGAGATTATCTAACTTTGTAATTTTTCTTGTGATCAAAATAAATTACTTTAAATAGGACTTCTTTACCAAATTAAATTATTTTTATGCTGTTTTAATCAATAGTAATTTTTTTCTCACGATAGATTAAATGTATAATTTACAAAATCCCTCTATTTTATTTATATTTGATAGAACAAATATTTTATACTAGGTTACTTTTTTAGTTTATGAATTACAAACTTTACATTCTTTAATAATTTTACATGACATTTTTGTATAATTTTATGATATTGAAGTCATATGAAGAAAAACAGCTTCATATGTATTGGAAATTAGTTAAAAGTAACTCTTTAATTCAGTTAAGTATATGTGTACATAGATACATATCAGTAGGTGTTGGTAGATCATTGAATTTACATGTCTTAAGACTTATTTCTAGTATTTTATTAAGTCTTGAATGTGCAATACAAAAGTTTTATCTGTTTCAGTATTTTAGTTGTAGGTTTACAAATAGCTAACTTTCTTTATGGATTTAAAAAATTTACTTAATATTATGAGAAGATAAAATGTTTTAAATTATGAGAGAAAAAAATATTTAAATGTAATTGAAAATTAGAGAAATTTAACTATGTAAAATTACTAAAAAATTTCTACAAATATCATTAAAAATAAAACTCACTAAAAAAAAAATATTTCTGTATTCTAGGGACATCAGATTAGTATTTTTAATTATTGTAATTTGTCTTATTCAGCTTTTAAAAATTTAAAATTCATTATAGAAAAAGTTGAATTGATAGTTCATACAATCTATATAAAATCCATTTTCATGAATTTAAAACAAATACTGACCTGGCATCCACAGTGTACTAAATGTTAATATACATTACCAATCCATTGAATATAATAGCATTGTGGTTAGGTCAGTAATATCAGAAGAGTGGAGAATAAAGTTGTATAATCCACTAATCTGTGTTATCTTACTAACCTATAAGTTATTACTAATAGTTATTTGTATTTGGAAGTTTAAATTTTTCTAGACATTCAACATTGAATGACAGATGTTGGAAATAATCCAACATATTATTACAACGCAAAACAAAATTGTTTCGTCTCTTCAAACTATCTTCAAAATTGATATCTTGCAAAATAGGAAGCATAACAACTCATAAAATTAAATGTGCTACTTCTTGAATTTTAAATGTACTTATTTCAGAATGCTTATGGCTAGAGTTGATATTTCAGTTCACATACCTGGACGTTGAACTTGACAAAATTATTTACAAAAATATAATTTACTCAGAGTTACCTTAATTTTTTATTATTTTTGTTAAGCAAATTAATCAGCCCTTATTTATTGCCCTTGTTACCCAATTCGATATATATGACAGTGTAAATTTCTGGAGTAACCTCACATCCACACTCTATCCTTGTTTCTACATAATATATGACTACATACATATAAAAACAAAACTTATTAATACAAATAAATGTCTATATTTGAAACATTAATAATTAAATATATGAAAAAAATGTGATTGTAATAAAAATCTGTATATATTTAAGAAATCTTTACCAACAAGGATTAAAGAATTTTACATTCTTTGTACATAAATGTAAAAATTCTAATCTTGTAGACATGTTAAACTTGAGAAGTGCATACAAAAAGACAAACATAATAATTTTCCAAAAATATCAAATTTCATGCGTTATTTTGCAGATATTATATATGAAATAATCATTTACATATTTTCTATAAATGATCATAATTTACTATTGTGGCAGTAGAATTATGTTTATAGATATAATGCAATGAAAGAACTGAAATAATCTCAAAAAAAAAAAAAAAGAAAAAAGATTTAAATGCTACTCCAAAAATTCATTACTAAATACAATGCAAATTATAAGCTTAATGTTTACAAATATACCTAAATATTACAATAGATATAGAAAGGCCTAGACTAATCAATATTTTTATGTAAAAGTCTTTAATTTTTTAAGACATGCCAGTTCAAGTTTCTTTAACTCTGGGTGCTAAACCAGACTTAGAGATGGATTTTTCATCAAGATTAAGCCTTCTAGTCAAGACCTAAACTTATTCAATAAAAAACAAACGAGACTATTAGTTGATCAAAAAATGTTTCAGTTTGTTGAATACAACATAATCAAGATGTTTACAATAATAAGTCTAGCATTTTGTAAACATAAAAAAAGCATCTGGCCAGAAAATTTTCATAAATATTATATAAATCCAATAAAAATAAAGCAAAAAATGATTAAATCATATATTACTCCCTAAGCCATAATTCTTCAAAATATTTACATTTCATCATACAATTATGATTTCTTTAATCATATTCTGCAACTACTGAGACTGCATAAATTCTGGTCTATATCAGTGCAATCATGTAGTTTAAAAATAGATGCTGTGGAATCTTCAAAAGCAATTGACTAGTTTCAAATTTTGCTTCCACTGGCTAAACGATTAGACAAATAATTTTAATTCACATAAGTATTAGTAAATTTTCAGCAAATAAAGTTCTAATTTTATTTTGGATGAGTATTCAACTTCACATAACCTCTAGCATTATCCAAGAGCAATTATCTTCACTCTACTCCAGAGCCATCTAGTGTAAGCTTGCATAAACAATAAGCATCAGATGGTATGGTGATATAGAATTCCTATTTCAAGACAGATCAATTTCTGGCTTTTGTTTTCATCAGTGAAGACTAAGATTCGAAACTGCAATTAATACACTTATGCATGTAAAAATCATCATTTACTCTTTCATACTATTCAAGTTAATAAACTGAATAAAAAAAAAAAAGCAACTTAAGATTTCAAATCCAGATCAATTCACTTCATAGCTATATAGATCTGACTCTAGATCAATTTCTATATATTTTTGAGATCTGTTTTGTAATAACTACATATTCTCTTTTACTCTTGCAGTTATTATAAAAGTGAAATCTCAAACATATAGTGAGTTTAGCCTGGGCTCAAACCTTAGGTTTAATTTTGGATTATTAGCTTGAATATTTATAAGAGTAAAAGATGACTGTTATATGCATAAATGTATCAGACTGAGATTGGAATTCTAAGTTTTAACTAGTGAAAATCAGAAAAAGTGGATAAAATAGCACTATACCATTTGATCTCCACTGACTATTCAAACTAGAGTAGAGTAAATATAACTGCTTTTATATTCCAATTCCATAAAAATTTTCAATTCTTCTGACCATTCATTGAAATATGTATTAAAAAAAAATATTACAAGATGTTCTTTAATTTTCAATGTTTGCATTTGAAACTGGGATACTACTTCATACTTCACAATCATCTATTGAACATAAATAATCAATAGCGTAAATGAAAATGTTGCATATAAATTTTTTCACTAATAATTTTCTTTAATAAAAAAGCAAATTTGATGATTCTCATTGCAAAGGCCTAATCAATAATAATAAAAAAAGTCTGAAAATTGGTCACAGTCTAACATTTGGTATCTAAAGATTACATTACTGTTCTGGAGTATATAGAGTGGAGTATTGCTCCTAATGCTTGTATTGAAATTTCTTATAACTATACTAGTCCACTTCTATCAATCCTAATTAAATCTTGTTGCAATAATGTGTTAACATAGACAGAATAGTTTAGAATTGCAACAGTATACTCTTTCTTGGTGATTTAATAAGATGAAGTGCAATAATTATATTTTGTATGGCATAAGTGTCAATATTTCAAAATTTAGGACCTCTCATCTTTTTAGAAGTTTTCTTTTTCATCTATATAAATAAAAAAGAATCAATGTTATTTTGATTAAAATTCTAAAATGTAAAACAAAATTATTATATATATGTATATATCAATGATTTCAAAATTGTTGAACCTCAAAAACAATAGCAAATATAAATAAAAAAAAAGGAAAAGTAACCAGTAATCATCAGATGTATATAAAATTCCTATCTTTGTATTTAAATCTCTATCCTGACCAGTTTCTGGCTGGAGTCTTTATCAATGAGACTCACAACTCAAAATTAAAAGAAAAGCAGATATGCATACATTAATCACCTCTAATTGTATTTTACTTCATTCAAATTTCAAGTTTTTAGTTTGACAGATAAAATGAAGTTAAAAAGCTGCTGTTACTGATTTATTTTTATTACAAAAAGGCAATTGACTAATAAAACAATAAAAATGTGGACTAATATCTTTTGTCATGGAACACTAGTTAAATACTATTTATATATTTTATAGTGATACAAAATCCAGTGTATAATTTGATTTTTAAGCACTTATTGTTATGACAAAATTACTATTAAATAATTGCTTAAGTTACCAAATCTATATTGGCTATATACTAATGAAATGGAATTGGGCAAGATAAAATGAAATTTCCCATATTAATATAATAAAATTTGGATAGTATATTATTTTGACCAATGACATCACTATTTTTAAAATTATATTCTTTTTCTAATTAAAAGTTATGATATTACTTAAGATTTTAGCTAGCTGTCTATCACAGTAAATAAATTAAATAATGAGAAGCAACTTTTTTTGTTTATAAATTTCCCCCTATTTTTAAACATTTAGATCAGTGTAGACAGATATACATTTTTTTTAAAGTTAATTATAAATGCCCGCATTTTGAATGAAGAATGTAAAATGGCTTCCCCCTAGATAAAATCAAAAATTTCCGTGCATAATTCGTATGGCTATTAGCAAATTGAACAATCCCTCTCTCTGACATGATATCTTAAATCCCGTTTTCTTATTCCCAGAATTGATTCATTTCTTTTTCATTCCTATCCTATTTTGTTAGTTATAATATTCTATTCTCATATTGTTATTGTAAAGGCTTAAACAAAAAACCAATCAAAACAGTTCTACCCATTTCAGTTTCTTTTCCATTGATTTATCCTCTTATGGTCTAAAAGTAAATGTTTAATAGTATCCTTCAACATAAACTATAATTAGTTCAAATTCTTTTTCCATTTTTACCTCCTTTTCCTGGTTTCAAAGGCTGTTGTCTGTCAACCAAACAATTAGATATTATATACTTATTTATATAATTTTTTATATTCATTTTCTTATCTGTGTAACTTTCTAGCCTGTGTTTGGTCTACTTTACTCTTAATCCAGTAACATATATACTATATTTATAAATTTACTTTCACTCACATATTGCAATCTTAAAATATTTTAAATTTAATTAAAAGATTAACTCATTTTCCTTAATTAGATCAACTGACCATAATTCATCACCTAATGCATAACTACACATTTCTTTATGAATTCTATGAACAATATCTGACTTTCTTAGCCAATTCAAAGTGACTCATTTCCAAATATTTAATCAGTTACCATTTCTTTCTGAATTATTTTATGCATTAAATAAATGTGATGCACTATGGTTTTACCTTTATCAAAATCTCTCAGCAACTATGCCCAGAGAAATCTATTAGCCACCTTATCTTTCCATTCCCCAATCTGTTTTTCCTATATTCTTCTCTATCCTGCTCTATTCCATTTCCTCACCATTTTTGTCCACTCTATTATGTGTAGACTCCTCTTTTAACTTTTTCCAAAGCCAGTATAAAAAACCAAAAACCCACTTCTTGTATAATCACTTTGTTTTATATTTATTCTACCACAATTTCATTATTTGTACCTCATTGAATTAACAGATCCCTAATATTTTCCATGCCTTCCTTATATAACTTGCAGACTAAATCACCCACATTCCTTCATTTATGTGTATATTTCCTTGTTGCTAACAATCTTGTTCGGGCCTTAAACAGTAAATTATTTTCCTTGCTATTATCATAAATTAATTGACACACAATATTCTATTTATATTTGAACTCTTTTTACTCTCCATACTAGTTCTCTTTCTCCAACTCTCTATTTTCTATTAATGCATCTATTCCATTCTTTGTTACTATAACACTCAACAATTCTCCTAACACAATCATCCCATCTTTTGTACAAGTATACTGACATGAAGTCTTTATCCAAATTTTCTGCATACCGTACTACCATTCTCACTCATCTTGTTGTCGGCCCTTTACTCACAACCAATTAAATACTATTGTGACTATTCTCTTATCCATAAATTGCAATCTACCGAACATTTTCATTTAGTATCTCTCATATAAAAACTTGATCATCCTATTTCTCCTTGAATTGCCTCCTTTGTCGTCCATACACCTGCATCTAATGCATATCTTCCTACTTCTCTTTGTACTTTTTTTCAGTAATCTAATACCACTTTACTAATATATAACACATCATTAGCATAAGTTAATTGTACAACTCCTCCCTTCCATACAATTCTTGCTATATCATAGTTATTATATGAAAACACTTAATTTGCTTCAGTTATCAATTTTTTCTCCCAGTCATCCAAGCAATTTCGCTGATTATTTAAGACAATTCCCAAATAGATATACCTATTTACCACATTTAACTTTATATCCCCCAATAAAAATTCTTTCTTATCTTTCCTCAGTATTAATTATCATTACTTTTGATTTTTCTTCACTAAATTCAATCCCTATCTCTTTACCCACGTCTTCACATAATTTCCATATCTTCCCTACTTTCTGTATACAAGATATCATCATCAAATAAAATACTTGATAATAAATATACTCCCTTGCCATCTATTAATGGTATATCTACTTCTCTTGCGCTCTCTCCATTTCTCTCAAATATAACAAAAACAAAATAGGCGTCATATGGCATCCTTGCCTTAGTTCCTACCTATTTTTAACTGATTCTGTATTTCCTAATTGATATGCAATTATTTTCATACAATATCTTAATAAGATCCACTAAAGCTCCATTCATTCCCAAATTTACTAATCTTACCCATAATCTATTTCTATTTACTCTATCATCAATAAAGACCACATATAACTGACTGTATTTCTACTCATAAGTTGTGTGTGACTACAAATAAATGATCTCTTATATGCCTATCCGATCTAAAACCTCCTTGCATTTCTCACTATATTATTTTCTTGCATCCATTTTGCCACCATATATGCAAAAACTTTATATAACAATGACATTATCACTATCGGTCTATAATTGTTTACCTTTCTATGGTTCTTATCCTTTCCTTTGAATAATAACCGTACTCATATTATTCCAACTACCTGAAAATTCTGTTCCCTGTACCATCATATTAAAACATGATAATAAATTTAGTTTTGCCCTATTTCCCAAATTTCATCACTATCTCTGCTGCTCATCAATCTAAACTTCTTGCCTTTACATTTTTCAATTTCTTCCCTGCCTCATTCAGTCAAATAGTGCTTTTGTGTTTGTTATCACTCTGTCCTTCACAATTAACATCTTTTCTACATCCATTACATACTTATTTAAGATTTTCTCTATTTCTTCTCTAGGGCTACATTCCTTTTCCTCGCCATTTAGTAATATATTTCTCTCACCCCTACATTCCTTCTTATATTTCCAAAATTTTTTATTTCCATCTCTCCCACTTTTATTAATATTCCAATAATTTACTATTTAATTTCATTCTTTCTCTATAATTATTTATTTTAGCCAACTCCTTTTTTGTTTTCCCATCTAATATTAACATCTTTCCCACTTTGTTTTTAATAGCACATTAATATTCTCTGCATGCCTTTCACCTCTCTTTTACTAATTTTCACTTTTCTATTACTTTTATTTCTTCTGAATATTCTCATCTACCTATTTGCCATTTTTTCTACTTCATCAATACCAATCCTTATATTCATCCTCAACAAACTCTTCCATGATTTCTTCTTTTATTTTATATTCTTCTAACTTATTCTTATCATTTATTCTCCATCCACATCTTTCACTATCTACTTTTATTATTCCATCACATTACTAACCATTTCTATTATAAAAAAAATATGGTTACTATTACATATTCTCTAATTATCAAATATTTTAATTTTTTGTATTTTACCATTCCCTCTTTCTCTATTAATATTCTTCTTCTTCTCTTGGATGTTTCCAGTACTGCTAATACCTTCATTTTTAATTGTGTGATGCACTGTGACCTCTCCTTAAACGGAGTCAGGAATCTCTCAGCAATTATGCCCAGAGAAGCCTGTTAGCCACTTTACCCTTTCCTTTCCATTTCCCACCCTAAGTTTTCCCATAATCTGCTCCATCCCATTTCCACAACATAGTCTTTGTCAACTCTATGGCCTTTATATCTAAATCCCCCTTACCTTTTCCCAAACCCAGCATAAAAACCAATAATCCACTTTCTGTATAAATCACTTTGATCATATTTATTCTTCCATAACTTCATTATTTGTACCCTTTCTATTTTCAAGTATTTACATTCAACTAACAGATGCCTAATATTTTCTATGCCTTCCTTACACAATTTTCAGACTAAATCACCCATATTTTTCCATTTACATGTATATTCTCTTGTTGCTAAAGATCTCGTTCGAGCCTTAAACAATAAACTACTTTCCTTGCTATTATCATAAATTAACTCACACCCAATGTTCCGTTTACTTCTATATATATATTTAAACTCTTTTTACTCTCCATATTTTTTATTTTATTTATTGTTACTTGATGTGATGTGTGACTTCTCCTTAAACGGAGTCAGAAATCTCTCAATAATTATACCCAGAGAAGCCTGTTAGCCACTTTATTTTCCATTCGCCACTCTAAGTTTTCCCATATTCTGCTCCATCCCATTTCCACAACATAATCTTTGTTAACTCTATGGCCTTTATATCTAAATCCCCTTTATCTTTTCCCAAACCCAGCATAAAAACTAATAACTCACTTTCTGTATAGTCACTTTGTTCATACCTATTCTTCCATAACTTCATTATCTGTACCCTTTCTGCTTTCAAGCATTTACATTCAATCAACAGATGCCTAATATTTTCTATACCTTCCTTACACAATTTGCACACTAAATCACCCATAGTTTTCCATTTACATGTATATTCTTTTGTTGCTAAAGATACTGTTCGAGCCTTAAACAATAAACTACTTTCCTTACTATTATCATAAATTAACTCGCATCCAATATTCCGTTTACTTCTATATATATTAAAACTCTTATTACTCTCCATACTAGTTCTCCATCTCTCCAACTCCATATTTTTTATTAATGCTTCTTTTATCCCATCCCTTACCACTATAACACTCAACAATCCTCCTAACACAATCATCCCACCTTTTATACAAGTATACTAATATAAATTCTTTATCCAAATTTTTTGCATACCGCATTACCTTTCTCATCCATCTTGTTATCTGCCCTTTACTCATAACCCAATTAAACACCATTTTGACTATTCTTTTACTATCCATAAACTGCAACTACCAAACATTTTCATTTTACTTTTTGCATCTCTCATATAAAAACTTGACCATCCCATTTCTCCTTGAATTGCTTCCTTTTCTGTCCACATCTCTGCATCTAATGCACTATGTGATGTGACATATTATGGCTTCTCCTTAAACAAAGTCAAGAATATCTCAGCAATTATGCCCAGATAAACCTGTTAGCCACTTTATTTTTGATTCCTATATGTGATGTGATGTACTGTGACTTCTTAAACGGAGTCAGGAATCTCTCAGCAGCTATGCCCAGAGAAACCTGTTAGCCACTTTACCTTCCTTTTCCATTGTACACCCTAAGTTTTCCCATAATCTGCTCCATTCCATTTCCACAACATAATCTTTGTCAACTCCATGACCTTCATATCTAAATCCCCCTTATTTTTTCCCAAACCTAGCATAAAGACCAATAACTCACTTTCTGTATAATCACTTTGTTCATATTTAACCTTCCATAACTTCATTATTTGTACCTTTTCTGCTTCCAAACATTTACATTGAAGTAACAAATGCCTAATATTTTCTATGCCTTCCTTACACAACTTGCAGACTAAATCACCCATATTTTTCCATTTACGTGTATATTCCCTTGTTGCTAAAGATCCCGTTCGAGCCTTAAACAATAAACTACTTTCCTTACTATTATCATAAATTAACTCACACCCAATGTTCCGTTTACTTCTATATATATTTAAACTCGTTTTACTCTCCATACTAGTTCTCCATCTCTCCAACTCCCTATTCTTTATTAATGCATCTATTCTTCTATCCCACTCCTTCCCACTATAACACTCAACAATCCTTCTAACACAATCATCCCATCTTTTGTACAAGTATACTGACATTCTTTATCCAAATCTTCTGCATACCGCATTACCTTTCTCATCCATCTTGTTGCCTGCCCTTTACTTGTAACCCAATTAAATACTATTTTGGCTTTTCTTTTATTATCCATAAACTGCAATCTACCGAACATTTTCAATTTGCTTTTTGCATCCCTCATATAAAAACTTGACCATCCCATTTCTCCTTGAATTGCCTCTTTTGCTGTCCACACCTCAGCATCTAATGCATGTCTTCCTACTTCCCTTTGTACTTTTTCTAAGCAATCTAATACCCCTTTACTAACACATAATCCATCACTGCCGTATATTAACCCTGCTACTGCCACTCCCTACCATACAATTCTAACTACATCATATTTATTATATGAAAACACTGTTAATTTCTTTATCAATCCCTTTCTTTTCTTTGCTTCATTTATCAATTTTTTCTCCCATTCATCCAAGCAATTTTTCTTATTACTCAAGATGATTCACAAATAACTATATCTGTTCACCACACTTAACTTTATATCCCCCAATAAGAAATCTTTGTCTTCTCTTTCCCCAATATTCACCATCATTATATTTGATTTTTCTTCACTAAATTTAATCCCCATATCTTTACCCATCCTTGCGCATGTCATCAGCATAACTTCCATATCTTCTCTTCTTTCTACACACAAAAAGACATCATCCACAAAAAAAAAGACCTGACAATGTATATACTCTTGCCACTTGTTAACGGTATCTCTATCCCTCTTCCTAGACTTTCTATTGCTCTCTCCATTTCACTCAAATACAACACAAACAAAATAGGTGACATAGGGCATCCTTGCCTCAGTCCCATCCCATTTTTAACTTTAACTGATTCTATATCCCCTAATTGATATGTATAGTATTTATTTTCATATAATTTTTTAATAACACCCACTAAAAGCTTCATCCATTCCCAGATTTGTTAAACTTATCCATAATCTATTTCTATTCACTCTATCATATGCCATCTCTATATCTATAAAACTCATATACAACTGTCTATCTGAATTTACACTCATATCTATAAGTTGTGTAATTACAAATAAATTATCTCCTATATGCTTTGTTCATAGCGCCCTCTTTTGACAAAACGAATAACTAAATAAGCAGTTTATTTAGTTATTGACATACAGATGTGATTTGTTTTCATATCAAAAAAGCTCTCAAACATGTCAGCGTTTTGGGAAAAATTAAAGCATTACAAAAAAAAAAAAGCCTAACATCTATGAGCAATTTTTCTGTAAATGCTATAATTTATTAGAATAACCTAAATAGTTTGGTGCAGTGGCAGAGAATCAGATTTTGGAGTTTAGATTAGTTCCAGTTCTGTTATTTCTGGTGCTTGAATTTCTTATGAACTCTGAGCAATACAATCATTTGATTATTTTTATTTATTTATTAGAAAAATACAGAGATCAATGATATTTGTATTTCAAAATTTGGTATCAGTATCTTCAACAATTAGAAACTGTGATTTATTTTATTTTGATATTAAAAATTTGTTATTTTTTGTTCAATAGTAAACGCATTGCAAAATAATTTGAAATTAATTGAATAAATGTGATCTGATTCTGCTAACATTTTGTTACAATCAAAACTAAGCATCAGTATTATAACTAGGTAATAATAAAATTTATTACCACAGCTGGATTTCTTCTTATGTATATTTGAACTACAAAATGCATAAATAGTCGGAAAAGGTTAAAATAGTACAAGAAAGAAAAATATAAAAACTTTTCAGTTTTTAAACAGAAGTTAAATATTATTTAAAATTATCACTATTAAAACAAAAATTATATAACAATATAAATTTTTTTTTGCAGAAAAATCTTACGAAATTTAAATGTCTGAAAATCTTTAGACAATTTCTGAATATCAAAATGTCTAATAACTTGGTGATAATCTAAAATAAAATTACAAAGGGCTGTAGAATTTAGAACAAAAATTATTAGCAATTAAAATCAATTTTCTATTTATGATTTTTTGTGAATCCATTTGCTTTTTAAAATACCATTTATAACTGCTTCTCAGTCTTGCAATATATATTTTTATATTTGACACATATAAATGTGAAAACTACTCATATAATGCATATTTCAATACTTTTACCGCACACTTCATATTGTTCAAAAGAGCAACACATTACTCAAAATAAATTCATTGCCAATTATAAAAATTAAGTATAAATAATTTTTTATAGAATTTTTATTCAAAATTAATAATATTTCCAAAATTTTTTTTTTTTTTTAAAAAAAAAACCACACACAAATTCAAAATGTATATATTTTTTGTCTTTAACATATTTTTACGGCTTTTAAAATTAAACCCCTTTTTTGATAATCGCAATTTTTATTTTATTTAATAATTATTGCATAAGAAAAAAAAATGCTGGAAAATATATTTAAGGTAAATGGTATTATTATGCTTTGCTGTAATTTCAACAGTTTGTCTCTAACTTTAGTTTTACAAAAGAAAAAAACTTTTTATAATTATAAAAAAAAAAAGCATACAACATATAAAAAATTAATTCTAATATAAAGCCTATTATACAGCCTAAGTTGGGCTTCATACATATTTTTAAAATTAAAAAACAAAAAGAGGATAATGAATTATTATTTCCATTAATAATTTTTTTTCCATGGAAAAATGCTTCAGAAATCAGCCACCAGTATTTTACTCAAAATATTAAAAAAAAAATCATAACATTTTATTTTCCACTGAGTTGCTCATATAATTTAGGAACATAATCATCCCATTTAGCTTGGTAAAAATTGCCAGCAACAGGATTTCCTAAATTGTATTTTTTAGCAAAATTTCTGATTTTAAAACTTCCTCGATTTTCTCCAGAGCGATTAGATAATTTTGGTTCACTTGGTGTAATTTTTCCAGGCTGTTTGTAAACTAAGAATACATAACGATGTAATCCTGAAAAAAAATATATATATATATAAAGCTTTTTAAAATAATATTTGATCAAATAAAACTTATGGGAATAACTAATAATTAAATATAAATAAAAAATGATTATGTGAAGATTTATGATTATGGCATTTTACTTGCAGCTATATGGCATACTATTTTCATCATCTAGTTAAATTGTTAAATGTCTTGAGAAAAATCTAAAGATCACTAGTTCAATTCCTAAGCCAGCTGCTGCTAATCAGGACAGAAAAAAAAGAGAATATTACTACTACTCAAAATATGAGTTCTATACTAACACATTATTTTACTACTAACAGTTGTACATTTAGAAAAAGTAAAATAAAGTTTGAATTTTTCTAAAAAACATTTAACAATTCAATTAGATAATTAAAATAATGTAGCATATAAATACATAGAAAATATTAATAAGTGATTATTATTCTTAATTACGTATATTATGGTATTAAATATTTATATGCTCATATGTCTAAGATAATAAACAGAATATATCTACAATCATAAAATTTCTAGTCTTAAAAAATACAAGTGATTTAAAAACATATAAAAAAATATCAAAGCTTATGTATGAAATAATAAGTAGATAGTAGTTAAATAATTCATAAAATCCTCATAATGTAAACTTAGATTTTTACATTTTATATGATCATTTTTTTGTATATGGGCATGTACAACTAGTATGTACATAACAAACACAAATGGCACCAATAAGCTGCTTTAAGTTAGGAAGATGATGTGCCTGAATGCCTTTTGAAAACAATGAGGATAATTATAAAAGAAAATAGATTAGATTGATCCTAATTTTTTTCATCTTTTATAAAGAATAAATTAAGGGTTGGAATAATAATTTCTCTATAGAAAGAATTTGTGTCTGATTTAGGTTGTGAATCTATGACAAAAATTTATTTATTGATTCTATAATCCAGATTACCTTCTCTCTCAGTGAAATTAAGAACAAGATTCTTTCAATTAGATTTGTATTAATGAAACCTTTAGAATTAATGACTGTAGGTGAAAACTAATGTAAAATAATACAAGCAATATCAATATAATAATTAACACACATTCAGGATTTCCTGGTTGGATTGCACATAATTAAGCAATAGAGGATTCAGATAGTGTAAACAAAACAGAATCTGTTAATTAAAAAGTTTAAGAATAGCTCTTAATTTTTCAATCATTAACACAGTTGGTGAAGTACATGAATAGCTGAAACACACAAAGTACCCAATCAGTATTCAGTTTATATTAACATAGAAAATTTTCAAACTTTAATAAACAGGCTTCAATCTTCTCCACTCTCCAATACTTCAGCCATCCATATCTTTGAAAATCTGACAATGAAAGCCCTTGTTGATGCCTATCTTATTATCAAACCCATGTTAACTTTGAATATTCTGACCCCTCACATATAGGGACTTTGATATGTTCATTTAAATACATAGAAGAGGGATGGAGAGAATACAGGAATATTTAAATACAAGTATATTGTCTATACTAAATTTAATGCAATTAGAAGGGATTTGAATTCAGACTTTCAAGCTCTCTACAGCTATCCACTTTTTATTAAAAAGTTATTCAATTTTAATTAAATACTTATACTGGAAAATTACAAAATTTTATTTAAATATTTTATTTTATTCAATTTGGAAAAAAAAAACCAAAAACATAAGAAACTGAACAAAATATTTGTCTGACAATATGAACACAAATAAAATGTAATCTTTTCAAACATAGTTTTTGAATTGTGTGGAATCAAACTGAGATTTATTGGATAATAGATTGAAAATTTTTGTATTTAGATGAGAATTCATTTTTTAAAATGCTATCACTGAAATGGAATTAATTATAATCTGTCTATATTGCTTTTAGAAATTATTTTATGAAAAATGATAAAATGCTAATATGTATAATATAAAAAGTGAATAAAGTAATTCTATTTATAATATAGTATTTTCATTAAAAATTTAAAATATATTTAAAATAAAACAGCAAACCTTCATAATAATTTTTGATGTTTTTCAATTATTATTTAATTTCTTCGTGTTTACATATGTAAAACTTCAAGTGAAACAAATATTATTCATTAGATAATATCTTCTTGTGGTCACGAAAATACAGTGGGCTGTAATTAGGGAATTTTGTTTTAATGGTTTGCAACTAGAATTAATAGATAATGTAAATGTATACATAAATACTGCTATTCACTTCACTAAGTATATGTAAAGGCAAAACTATAAACGTAAATAAGCTATAAACAGAATCAAAATAAATTATATCTTCCAATTTGTTAATAGAAGATGTCAATTCAAATTTGCTTGAGCAAACTTTAAAAAAAAAAAAAATCGGAAGAATTATTTTATCAATATATCTCAAGAACGAAATTTTTCTTAGAACACACAATATATTATGGTGTATCTGTATTGCTATAACTTACAAAGATGATCATAATAAAAATAGAAAAGTATATTTTTTACAAATATTGGTAAATTCCATCAGTATTATATTTTATTGTTATAAGAAAAATTGTACATAATTTTTGCAATAATATCATTCCATTAAACTCACAGTTTTTAAAAGCAGTGTTACTTTTTCACATTCTTTAAAAATAGTTAAAAGTATTAATTTTCCTTTAAATTAAGCACATGCCAACTGTCTTTTAACAATAATTTTTTTTTGAAAAAAACAAAAACAAACAAACAAAACAATTTTACTGATATTTACTAAATGAAATATCTATTGGGATCTATATTAATCAAAAATTAAAAAAAAAAAAAAAAATCTCAGATAAATATATTTAAAATTAAATTATAGAAGTTAAATATATATGTAGCAATTTGATTATAAGAGCTACATATTTTTTCCAAATATTAATATTTTTTGCCAATCACTCCATCTGTCTCTGGGCAAACTTGTGTATGAATAGAAAGATTTTATTAAATATATAATAATACAACAGTTTATGCAGAACTATTTGTCGGAAGATTTATGGTAATGACATTTTATTCATAGTTGTGTTTTCGATTAGTTCCATCATCTAGAAATAAAACATAGTTTAGTATAGAATATGTTTTGAGTAATGTTATTCACCTATCTTCTTCAAGTGTTGCTAGTCTGACCAGTGGCAGTTTAACATGGGAATTAAACTGGTGACTTTAAGATATAAGAATACTGAATATAAAGCAATGATTTAACTATTCTGTCAAAGGCAATAAGTAGAAATTTCATATACTTATCTATGAATATTTTTCTTATTTCTCCATTTTTTCTTTAAAAAAATACCAATGATTGATTTCCAAACACTAGATTATCATACTAGGCTGACTTAAGGAAGTATTCACTACTATCATATGACAAATAATTGGATTTAGAATGATAATCCATAATGTGTGGAAATTACTCATTAACATCTTAAAAAAAAAAAAAAATAAAGAAATCAGGAAGACCGTCAGACATGTATGTAAAATTTCTAATGACTTGCCTTAGACAAGTCTGGTTCATTAAAGCATCATTTTAAATTCATTATTCATAAATCTAAAGAACACCATTCCATCTCATGCTATAATGACACTGGTCAGAACAACACCTAAAGAAAAAAACAATACCATTCAAAATATTGTTCTATATTCACAGTTGAATATATCTACAAAAGTATATATATATATAGTTTCAAATTTTTTTTTTAAAAACATATTTAACAATTCAATTAGATGACAGAAGTAACTAAATATATAATACAAGTTTATATAAGCTCATTATATTATTTGGGGGGGGGGGGATCTTTTGAATAAACTCTTAAACATTTCTCTTTTTTGGTATAATAAAATGTTACCTACTTTAACAGTTAATGAAACTTATTAAATATTACCTACCTACTTTATAATCACGTGAACAACAAAAACAACAACAATTTCTCATTAAATAATTTATTGAATCAAAAATAAACAAAACTTTGGACAAGTTGTGAACCAAAACAAGTAAAAAACACAATTTTTGGGGGCATAAAAAAAAAAAAAAAAGCAGCCAAAAGTAACACACAAATAAAATAACAGGGAAGCCTCAAAGCTGTAATTAATGGGATTTTGGAGCCCTTGAACCAACATTCCTTACGCAGGTACGCTTGCAGGAGTGGCAACGGAATTCCCAGATCCTGTAGTTGACTAAAGCATGTCTCTCCTGCAAGTGCATACCTTCGCATCCGGCAGGATTTTCTCCTTCTGGGAAGACAAAATAACACCCACTTTTGTGGCCAGCAATTCACTCGCCTTCAACCAATTTGGACAACTTGCAGACGACATTTTACTGTTCTTGCACGGATTCACGCGAAAACAAGCATTTGCATGCGAAATCAGAAAAAATTCTGCTAAAAAAAATAACCTTTTGAAGTAGTGTGCAGTTCAGAAGCATATGGAAGCATGTGTGACGACATGACATTTCTTACTATGCTTTCTAAAAAATTTCCGACAATGAAGTTTTGGAGTTTCGAGTCTTTCAAATATGGCCACCATCAAATCAGACCATAGCGAGAGTTCAGTAGCGCTCACTTGAGGAATACTATCACAATGCAACGGTGTAGTATTTTGTTACGTAATCGTAGAATACATCGCCCTCAGGCGGCCTGTTACGGCTTAAACAACACCTATTGTAGTGTCAGCCGTAAGTTAAGGTCACTAAAACGGTATATTGATGTGTGTTGTGTGAAAAATAATGCCATCAAGCAGTGGGGTTCAGTATACATACTATTATCAAAAATAAAAAAACACAAAATCATTGATTAAATAATATATATTTTTTTATTCACAAAATACAGTTTAACCATCTTTAAACTATTTATATATTTGAATTACAAATAACAATTCAATGATAAAAGGTTCTTAATATAATTGATACTTGAATGCAATCAATTAATATAGTGTAAATATACATGTATAAATTACACAAATTGATTATAATTACTTGTATCATCTAAATGTTATCAAGTTTTACAAACATAGTTTTAAAAAAATAATAATCCATATAACAATATCCCTAAATTAAAGATTCCAATTTAATTTATGGAAAATGATACATTCACGTTAATTTAAATCTTAGCACAAAACCCCAAGCAACAATTGTCAAGATGTACTTTTTAAGTAATGTATTGAAAAAATTTTTATTTTGTTTATTCTAAACTAAATTTCTCAAATAGGCAGTGATATGTTTTCTGGGCACACAAACACAGATAAAAAAATTTCATAAATTTTCAAGTTAGCTTTTTTTCTTATTGAAAATAATATATGCATAATAGGCATAATAAGATGCAGTTCAAGTCAAAGTAAAATAGTTCATGACATGATTAGTCCCTGAATTATTTATAATATGAATAACTATTAACAAATTTTAATCTTCTTTCTCATCTTTAAAAATTTCATGTTTGCTTATGTTTTTTTAACAATTTCAGATTGATCCTAATATTTATTTAATTTGTACATTCTTTTATTAAGACAGAAACAGTTTAAGATTTATCACAGATGACAATATTTGAATGATAATACTACATTGTGTTTTATTGCTGAAAGTGTGAAGCTATAAAATTTCATCCATAAATAGAAATACTTATTGTAAAACAAAACATACACTTCAGTATCATAATTTTAAGTATTAACTTTATTCTTTTTTTTTTGGGAAAAATATTTCAAACATAAATTGTATATCCTACTTCATTATATATAATATAAAGTGTATGCATGCATATATATCTAATTGTATAAAATGAAATATACAATTACAATATGTAAAATGTAACAAATACCTGATAGTTATAATTTTACAATTAATAAATTTGAAATTTTTAAACTATAAAATAATATCAAAAAAACTAAATTATACCTGTTCCCTTAGGAGGGCCAGAACCAACATACTCAGACAATGTTTGACCACTTGCCACATTAGAACCAGAAATATTCACAACCAACCAATGATGCCATTCTCGAAATTTTGGATTCTCACGACTAGGTGCATCAGGATCTAAAATTAAAATGTCACGCTTATTAGTATAATGAATGCTATGATATTATTACAATTATCAATAATGAATATCAACAATTATGTACCTGTCATACAAAGTGTATACAAAGAGTCACTGTCTGCAGACCATTTCACATTTGGCAAATCTTTAACCTAATAAAGTATATAAAAATTTTAGTTTATTTTAAGGCAATATTTATCTAATTCAATAACTTTTATACATGGGGGAAAAAACACACATTAAGAATAATACTCGCATTGTAATATAATTTAAAAGTATTGCACAATTAACATTATACATCATGTATCATATATTATATATCATATCATGTAGAGCAGTAGTCTTCAACCACTGGGCCGCAAAAGTTGTCTGTCGGTCCGCAGCTAGACTGGCAAGAAAGTTTATAATAACAAAATAATAAGATTTTAAACTTTTAATTAATATGAACAATTTTTATTTATTTTTTCATCACATTTATTAAAAAAAAAAAAAAAACAGAACAAAAATACCACAAAATCTAATCAATCATACATAAATTAATTTGTTTTTCTATTTATCACAGATGTTTATGGGGAGGGGGGGGGGTAGAAACGAGTTTTTTATTACACAAACTCCAGTTGTCTTTTGATGGCCAATCACAGCTGCTTCTCAGCGTTGTTAAAACAATAAAATGTAATGCGACTTTTTTTGATCTCTTAAATTTTTTCTACTCTCTCTCTTTTAATATTTCATTTTTAGTGTTTTTTTTGGCTATAAGGTGATTTTTTTTTTTTGGCTTTAACTTTTTATTTTGGAAATCAATTTTTATTATCTTTTTTTAAAAATAAGTTCTATTTCTAACTTTTGCAAAGTATTTCTCAATACACCCCCACCACCCCAAAATAAAGTAAGATCAAAACTTTTGACTTTTTCAAGTTTCGTTTTCTTTTTGTTTAAAAATACGCCCACTTTTTTTTGGCCTATAAGGCAATATTTTTTTTGGCTTTATTTGTAGACCGTTAAAATACTAAAACTTTTATTTTTAAAACCAATTTCTGTTACCTTTTTTTAAAAATAAAAACAAACAAAAAATAACTTTGGTGTCTATCTTTTGTCTCAGTGATGACAACATATTTCTCAAACCCCCCTCCCCAAATAAAAATTTATCTGTAAACTTCTGCTGGTCCGCGAAATCTTATCCTTACTTTTACCGATCCGCAGGTGTGAAAAGGTTGAAGACCACTGATGTAGAGCCTTTCACTAATTAAAAAAAAAATTTCATTAATTAAAAAAAAAAATTTCTAAATTATATATCTCTAAAAAAGATAGACTTTCTTATAGTGTTCAATTAAATGAATTATGGAAAATATACAATTAAATGTATACACTCTTGTTGTAATTAATTTATTATATTTCAGTGATGGAGTTTCATTAGTTTATTAAACATTCTGTTTGGATTAATGCTATTCCTTTAAATAAAAAAAATCAAAATAGCAGATATAATAAATTGATCACAACCTGATATATAACACCTTTGCCTTACTGTCATTCATTCATTAATATTAGCAACCAATTATAAATAAGTATGGCCATTAAAATTATAAATACATTCTTATACTTCAACAGGGGAAAATATACACTCAGTATATAGATATAATTATATATACTTATAAACAGGAGGATTAATAAATTTTACATATATCAAAAACAATTCAACTTAAAATCTAAATAAAATATCTAGATCAAATAATTAAGAAAATATTTGTAGAAGAGGTTACTAGTTCAAAAATAGCAATGCAAGTAAATAATGTATTTAATGTCCAAACGAATTACTAATAATCTCCATATGCAATATAAAATAGTATGATAGATCTTTGATGGAATCTTTAACATATATATGTAATGATAAATTATACTGAATAACATGAAGTCATGTAATTATCAACAAATATATTTATTAATTGAACTTCTCTCCAGCAGCCATGTTCATAACTTTTTATAGTAATGAAAATTACGATTTCCTACTATATTTTAGTTTTTAAATAGTGTTACCCAGACCACCATCAGCCAACAAATAATCTTAAATTAGCCTATATAATTAAAAAAAAATTAATTTTGAAAGAACTGACATTAAATTTATAAAACTACTTCACTCATTTTTTAGTTCTATAATTAATAGTTACACACCATAAATGAAATCATAAATAATACTTTATATTGAATAAATATGAAATCATTTAATAGTCACTAAGTCTATATAATAGTTGAACTGCTCTCAAGCTGACATGTTCAATAACTTTTTACAGTAGGAAAATGACCATTTCCTATTATATTTGGATTTTTTTTTATATAGTTATCTAGAACAACAAAGAGCAATTTTAAGTCAGCTTATATACTTAAATATAAATTAATTTTGAAAGGACCAATAGTAATAATCTTAGTGTAGAGATATTTTCCTCATTTTTGAAATTTTATAATAGTCAAATAATTTACTTCCAGCATCTAATTTTCAGTAATTCTGAAAAGTAATCTACAACAAACACATGTTTTAATTCAAAAATTTATTATCCAATGAAAAACGTGACATCAAGTTGAAGTCCAATAATAAGGTAATTGTTTTGTGATGAAATTTTATCTAAAAAACCCCAAAGTTTATGACATAACTTTACATATGAGATGCTAGATTACATTGTTTTAAGGGAGAGAAAAGCAATGGTTCAAATACATCTTAAGATCAGATATAGACCTGCCTCTTGATGAAAACTAATATACATAATATGAATTTATTGAAAAAAATAATAAAATGAAAAAAAATTTGACTGGATATCTTAGATATAAAAAATAATAAGGGAGTTAAAAGTAATTTGAAAGAAGAAATTATTTGACAATTTTTAGAATGAAAGAATAATTGAAAATTAAACTAAGCAAGCATAGACAGTATACTATATTGTAGTCCTTTGTAATTAGCTAAAAATACAAACTAGTATAATAATGTACAGAATGGGAGAGAGAAGATTCCCGTGATAACAATCGAATGTGTCAGTATATGTTCTTTTCTAAATATTTTTCATAGTAACAATTGAATATGTCAGTATGTACTCTACTTCTAAATATTTTCATGTTTTTTATTAAAAGAAAAAAAAAATTAAAAAAAAGAAATAAATTGAAGTTAAAATTAAAAAAAGATTATCAAGTTATTAGAATTAATACAAGCTGGTTTGCTTCAAGCAAATTCGAATTTGTAGTAAATATTTTTCTCATAATTTATTTTGTCTGTTTCTTGATTTCAATTTTTTTAAAATAAATAAAGTAATTTTCGAAGCAAAATAGATTTAATTATTTGTATGCCAGTCTGAAATAAGGAAACCCAAGGGTTAAAAAAAAAGACTTAATCTATAAGAACAATTTTGAAAACAGGAAAGTTATACTTTCATAGAAAATGGGTAATATCATTTCACACATATAAATAGGTCATGAAATAATACATGAAATAATCATGTGACAAAATTTGACAATTTAACAATAACAGTAAAGGCAAAAAAAGAGAATATTTTTTTTCTTGTGTGGTTTCATTATATATACACTTGGGTCTCTTTTTACATGGACTTATTGGACTTATTTAACATGATTTTGAAGTTACGCGATTCGTCTTTCACCGGAAGTCGAAGTCCGATAATGCGCTAATACTTTAAATAATAAATTTCGCGCACTTACGTTATATTGAAAGTAATAGCACATTATCGGAATTCGACTTTCATCTTAGTAATTTCAATATTTTCAGTGTTTTATAATAGTAAGATTTTATGCAATATTGAAATTAAAATCATGATTTCCACATTTTATGTATACACACATTAAATTTTACAAGATTATAATGTAAATTTGTTCAAATGTGCGTGTTAATTTTGCATTTTAAATCACATTCTCTTTTTGCTTTTTAAAAAAGAACGTAATCAATTATTAATCATTTAGTGTCCAAAAGTTTATTTTTAAAAGGTCAGTAATAGCAGTGGGCACAATTAAAAATTAAAATCTGATTTTTAATTGTAATTAACAATTTAAAAATTACTTACGGGCGACTTGAAATTAATGTGATGTAAAACTAAATTTGATTTTTAAACGGAATTGAAAATTAAAGACAAAAATAAGATTTTTAATTTTTAGTTGTTAGTTTTAATTAAATTTTTCCCAGCAGTGGTGAATAAATGTCTTTTTATTATCGTAAGTCTAAATTCATAAACAATTAATAAAATCATCGTCGTCATCAACAGAAAACCATTAACACAACATGAGAGTGAACTTGGCGCTAGTTGTATTTCCTCTTGTGAGAATAATTGCTGAGATATTCTTGACTTTGTTTAAGGAGAAGCCAAATACATCACATCACATGAGAATCTGATTTTTTACTAGTTTGCAAACGAACGTCTTTTTGGGCAAATAGCGATAATAATTAAAACGTGTATAAAAAAATTTAAATTACTGTACTGTAAATTATGCATAAAAATATATTATTTTGAATAAAATTAAATATTATGGTTAAAAAAAGTTAGTCTTGTATCATTTTTTTTCAAATTTGAAATTTTTTATTAGTCATATTTTATTTTCTTATTTTTTTTTTTTGCGCGAATTTTAAAGTAATTTTACGTTGGTGCTTTGCTTTTACACGAATTTTGAAAAATAACAGACCGCACCCCCCCCCCTTTTCAATGTAAGTTACATTTATTTTTGCGCGATTTCATTTGCGCGTGTTTTCTGAGGAACCTATCTATCACGTAAGACGAGACCCAGGTGTATATTATTTTTGGGAAAAAATCATAAAAAACAAAATGGGATTAAAATCTTTATTTTTGAAAATATTAAGTTTTACATGAAAAATTGTTTATCAATCGATAAATAGGATATATTTTTTTTTAAAAAAGATCTTTCTTGTAAGAAAAAAATCAATTGGTGAAGACTTAATACAAGGTAGCCCTGTGAGTGTGAAGATTGCTATCTAAAAATGGGCGTTGGGCAGTAGAATTCAGAAGAGATCAGTAATAGTAAGCACAGCAGTCAAAAACTCTAATGTTAAATGGGTCTCTCTTAATTAAAAAAAGATTTTTGAAAGCAGTATAAAACTATGGAGCATACAAAACCATGTGCTAAACTTTTGCTGAAAACTGATCAATGCTGACTCAATCATATAATCAATTTCAATAAAAAGAATGTAAAAGGAAAATACTTCTGGGAAAAACTTTCAAATAGCCTTATATATTAATTCATCCAAATTCACGGCTGCTTCAATTAATGCTAACCTAAAATAAAAATACTTGTTCATTTTGAAACCTGGAGCAACAACAACAACAAAAAAGCTAAATGGATGAAAGCAACTATTGATAAAGTTATAACAACAACAACAAAAAACAGAGCCAAGAGATTGATTAAATGACTATCTGCAAGATTTGCAATAGACACTCAACTAGGCAACTATGAAACAATTTTTTCAAGAAAGAGAAAAAAAATCCAATCAGACAAGGTATTACAGTACATATTTCTACATTTGTAAATGTTACTTTATAAAAAAATGAATTCTTGAAAATATTGAATAATTTTTTAAAGTTTTGTTATGAAAATTTTTTTTTTAACTTGTTAAAATTGCATAGGGATATCTCATTTTCAAGAGTAAAAGAGAAAAGTTCAAGTTAGTTATTTTTTTAATTGTGAATTAATTTCTATAGGGTTTTCTTAATTGTAAGGAATAATAATTGCATGTATTTAGATATGGATTGCTTTCATGTATTTAAAATTATATTAATTGCATGGATAGAGTTGATCAATAAGGTCTGTCATATGATATTCTAATTTTTTTTTTTATTCTTTTATTTGTTTGTTAACTTTATTAAATAATAATAATAATTTCTGACATTAATTTTTTGATGTCTTTATTCTTCTAACTATCTGATCTCCGATTTAGCCATGCTTTAATATGAAGCTAATGTAATGGAAAAGGATTATGCGGGGAGGGGCATGCATATTTTTTCTTGTTCAATCTCTGGAATATTTCAACATATGTATATGTTTGGATGTCTAAAGTTTTATAATTATATAGATAGTGCTAAAATCATAGTCATCTCTACAATATATTCACTTTATAGATTTTATAATTATTATTAATATGACAGTCAGTTTTCTTATGATACAAGATGGCCCAAAGCATTATTGACAGGTATTGACATAGTGATTCTAACATATTTTGATGTTTATTATTGACAGGTATTGACATAGTGATTCTAACATATTTTGATGTTTATTATTGTAGTTACTTTAGGTTTGAATATCTGTGTGCAGATGAAATATTGATTGTTTTTTATTATTTTGTCCTGTTTGGCATTAGATAGATGCCAATACCTAGATTTACATTAAATCACTTTTAAATCCACTCACAAAAGAATGATTTTTGTATTGCTATAATGCCACATTATAACTTATAATTACTTATAAGGGCTTTAAATACTGATCTTTGCTCATTTTTTATGCTCAATAAAATCAGGGAGATGACATAACTATAGCACAATAAAGTTCTGGTGACAAATACTACAAAACGTCAGTACAACTTGAAGTTTGAATATAATTTTACAATTGAGAAACAAGAGCCTGTAATTATTATGCAAATTATAAAGGATAAAAAAAATCATAATTATGAAATATATAACTAGAGTATATATATAACAATTTGGTTATTCAATAACAAATAATTGATTTATAAATTATAAAATAATAATGTTGATCTTAAAAGACTTTATATTGAAAGTAAAACAAGAGAAAAGAAAGCAAAGCAAAATTTTTGGAGGCATGAGGCTTTTGACTGTTGAAGTTTGTTTAACTGTAATGGCAATGGATGAAAGATTTTGTCATTGGCTTGAGGATGCAATGTTATTATACAACTCCATAGTTCATACTTCAAGCACTGCTCAATATGCTTTTTAAGTTTTTATATTTACCAGCCTCTAAGATTCAAAGGAGCAAAGCATAATTTTCAAGTTTTCAAATTTACCAGTTTCTAAGACTCAAAACTGAAAGACTTAACTTTTAAGAGATCTCCAATATTTGTATATTTATTAGAATCAGCCTCTAAGTCTCAGAAGTCTCTATAACCAAGGCTTCAGATTTCAAAGATTTTTATTATTATTTTGTATATAGAGTTTTAGATTATTTATAGTGTTCAAATTGATTTGTTCATGCAGCATTGTATACTTATAGTCCAATAGTTCATTTCTTTGTATCCCAGGATTCTAGGTCATTATTCATTCATTTAATTGTTAAATGCCAGTTGAATTTCTGGAAAGAGAGTTGAGTATATAATCTGAACTTTATTTTAAAGTATGTATGTATATGAGGAAAATAACAAAAATAAGATATGCTAAGAAAAATAGAAGGCAATCAAAAGATAAACCAGTATTCAGGAAGCTATCCAGAATCTAATACAAATAAGAAGGAGAACAAAAAAAAATAAAGATGCTATATATCATGTGCAGGGGATAATATGAGAGGAAACTGAAAAAATAGACCAAACAATGGAGGATGGAGAACTGGTATAAGGAAACAAAGAATGGCAAGCAGGAAGTGATAGGGCAGTCAGAAAAATAAAGAATGAGGTAATAGGGCAAGTGCAAGATCAAAAATTAAAAGTTGAGCTATGTCAACTCAGAGAGTATGAAACCAACTCAAGATGAAAAATAATCAAGAGAAATATCTAAAAGGATTATATGAAGAAGTGTTATAGAAGAATCAAATTAAAGAAGGTTCAGAAGCAGAACCAATAGAAGTTAATAAGATTTTAAGGAAATGTACTAAGCGGACACCACTAAATTCCTTAAAATAAAAATGCAGAAGAAATGCCTATTGATCACTATGATAATTTAGAGAAATATTTTTCATTATGCAGATTAGAGAAACACTACAAGATGCTGCTGCTCTGTGTTCACTTTCAGGGATCAGTAAATTAATAATGGAAATCATTATCACACAAACCAGATAATTTCCAACAAGCTGCATGCCATGGTGCATAAATACTTGATTGAAGATTGGCAGAATAGTATAAGAGATACAGGAAAAAGCTATATTCAGTTTTTTTGATATCAGGTATCTTGATTGAAACTCTCGGTGAAATAACCTGCCATATAAAGCAGAGCAAATGACTATGATGCATATAAAAGAACTATTGAGCAGGTAGCAAAATTGCCAAATTCCTTAGTTATGAGTCAACAAATACAAAAAAAGATTAGGAAAAAGGGATTTTGGTTTCTTTAACAAAGAGCCTCGGAGAACATGGAATAATGCCAATATAAGTAGCATAGTTATAATCTGCAAGAGAAAATATGAAAAAGAGTAACAATAATTCAGAGGGCTGGCAGTGCGACAACTTGATGAGTTTGCCACCCCATCTCAGCCCTGCTCAGGTAAAAATGATCAAGCAGGTATAAAAACAATATTCAGTTATTCATCAACAGGAAAATATTTGCAAAATATTCTCAAACTTATAATGAAGCTCTCTATAGTACTGCACAGCATCTCAAGAAAATTATTCAAGTTAGAAGATGAAAGTCATATGAAAGACACTGATAATGCCTGGATCTTGAAATTTTTTTAAAAATTTTAATAAGATTAAACTTTATTTTAATATATATAAAGATGAAAATCCAGATAAGATATTCTCATACGAGTCACTCATTTATTTCCATTTAATTGGAAGTAAAATGAGAATAATTATTTCTTATCATGTTGCTGCAGAATAGCCTATTGTTGCTGCAGAATAGCCTATTTGTTAAACAGAAATTCAATTAGGTTATAATTAGTAAAAGCTTTATATACATGAAATAATCATGTAACAAAATTCGAGACATTTTAATATTTAATTTTTATTGAGTATTATTATATATATATCTAAAAAAAAGGTACAATTTTTTTCTTGCATAGTTTCATTTTTTATATGTATTTTTGAAAAAAATAAAAAGGGATTAAAGATTTATCTCTGAAGAAATTATGAAAAAAGTAGTTAATCAATTGGTGTATAAATAGAATATTTTTCTTAGGAAAAAAAAAACCCCAAGAAGGGATTAAAATCTTTGCCCCTGAAGAAATTGTTATATGAAAAGTTGTTTATCAATTGATATATAAATATATTATTTTTTAAAAAAAAAAGTATGTGTGCAATAGAATTCAAACAAATACAGTAATG
Organism: Epiperipatus broadwayi; assembly: GCA_028023455.1. Taxonomy (NCBI): domain Eukaryota; kingdom Metazoa; phylum Onychophora; class Udeonychophora; order Euonychophora; family Peripatidae; genus Epiperipatus; species Epiperipatus broadwayi. Next base: position 1,721,080 of record JAQFVV010012497.1, read on the forward strand.
GTGAGTTCAGTAGTCAGAAGCTTAATTTAGGAATCTGATGTTACACTGATCTTGCTTTTAATTTAAATTTTTTTTTTTTTTACAAAACAATATAATGATATGGAGCTTATAAGAAAAACTCATGCTTGATCCATCCATGTAACCAATTTCATTAAAAGCTATGTAGAATCACTGATAGAAACTTTCAAGTGACCTTGTGTATATTTGAATTATACAAAATCATGGCTATCTCAATTTATGTTAACCTGAAATGAAAATAATTGTCAAACTGGAAATCTGGAATTAAAAAAGCAAATTAAATGAAAAATAACAATTGAGAAAGCCGTAAAAATAATGCAAAAATTCAGACCAAGAGATTGACAAAACTATTAACTGCAAGATTTACAAGATACTTAATTAGGTAACCACAAAAGGATTAAAAAGAAAAAAAAAACAACAAAAAAAATAAGATAAAATATAATGTGCACATCTGTATTTATAAAGGTTACTTTACTAAGATGCGAATAAATGAAAAAATAAAAAATTTTTTTAGTAGTTCTGTTGAAAGATTTTTTTTTTTACTTGGTTAAAATTGTATAGGGACACATTTTCAAAATAAAAAGTTCAAGTTAAAGTTAGTTTTCTTTATTGTGAAATAATTTTTTAAAGAATTTGATTAGTGTAAGGAAAAACTGATCTAGATTAAATGTTAATTTAATTAAGAAGAATCAAAAGGGAAAATAATTATATGTGTTATATGAAATTATATGCGCGTTGCATGGATAAGGTTGATCAATATGTATAACTTTAGTTTTGTCACATTATAATTAAACATTTTTTTAAAAATTCCTTTATTTGTTTAACTTTATTATATAATAATAAATAATTTATGAAGTTATTTTTTAGTCTTTATTTTTCTAATTTTCTATTTTATGAATTATTGGTGTAACTGATTTCATCATAGTCATGCTTTAATATGAAGTTACTTCTGAAAATAACGGGGAAAAAATTACATAGGAGCATGTATATTTTCTCTTGAAATCCTTGTGATCTCAAAGCTAACTCAGACATAATGCTATTTGTAATAAATATATGTATGTGTTTGAACCTTATATGGATCTTTTTTGAATTATTTGGTGTTTAAGGTTATAAAAGTTACATTTAAAGTCTATGCACGTTATAGATTTTAGGATGATTACTATTTTATTGATCACTAGTATTGATGGTTCAAAATGATCCAAAACAATGACGATGATCAGCAATGATATAATGATTCCAGCACTTGATGTTTGTTATTATAGTCATTTCAGCACTTAATCATGTGGATACAGATGAAATATTGTTTTATAATATTGTTACCCAAATCTGACATTAGTAAAATGCCGATTGGCCTGTATTTAACACCTTATAATGTGTTTGACACTTGATGGTTATGGCTGGTGATGGTATATTATAACTTATGTTTTTAAATGTTGATTCTTTGCTCATTTTCAATGCTCAGTAAAAACAGAATGATGACTTTATTTTTTGCTTTTTGATGGTAATGAATTGAAAAAATTCAATTTTAACGATAAAGAATACAGACTGAAGCAATTTATGAATTTCCAATTAAAAAACTTTTTTTTAAAGGTAATATTATAATTTGTTTAAATTATGGAAGAAAAAAAACAATAAATGTTTTACCACATCTGGATGTTTTTGATATATTTGTTACATAGATTAAAAGTGCAAGGAAAAAATTTTTTTTTAAAAAAAGCTAAATATATTTGTTTATAAATAATGATAAATTTTAAGATAGTTAATTGGTGTATCAGATTTAAACATGGCACAGGATGGTGTGTCTAAATTAAAAAAAAAAGCTGGAGGAAAATTAAGATATGCAATGGAAGCAAATACGTAGAAGTACTAACAATTATTTAGAAGAGAATGAACTTGATATGTACTAGGTCAGACTTTAATCTAAGCAGCTTTAATATATTTGTTTATAAATAATGATAAATTTTAAGATAGTTAATTGGTGTATCAGATTTAAATGTGGCACAGGATGGTGTGTCTAAATTAAAAAAAAAGAAGCTGGAGGAAAATTAAGATATGCAATGAAAGCAAATATGTAGAAGGTACTAACAATTATTTAAAAGAGAATGAACTTGATATGTACTAGGCCAGACTTTAATCTAAGTAGCTGTATACTAAATTATACTTTTGAAAATGAAAAAGAAGTTTTAACAACTTAATGAGTTTATTACTGATCAGTAATAGGTTAACATGTTCAACTAGTAACTTGTTGGTTGAATTCCATAATAAATCAGTCTTAACAGTTCTTTATAAAGGCTGAGTTTATTACTATACTTTATTAAAAGTTCTTCATTTCAACTATTAAATTCCTGCAGTAGTTTTTCACTAGTGATTTCATCAGCATTTACTGACACCAAATTTGTCAAACACTTTACTGCTTTTTCACTATCTGTGACTCAGTCTAATTGGCTTTGACTACTTTTTGCATAATTTACTTTTATTCTCCATTTCATTATTTCTAGAGTGATCACAATATTGCCCCAAATTAATCAATTCTGAATGTACACACACACACATCTTTATTTAATGCACAAACTAGTGAACACACAACATCTTCCCTTCATTCTAGAAATATAATTTAGTTGCAAATATAATCTTGCAACTTCTCAAGTCTTTTGCATAGTCTACTTTTTCTCGGTGATGATGCAAGTCTGTCCTCTTCAATAGGTAAATCTCTGTTTGAGAAAGTAGATGGTTACTGTAAATCTAGACAAGGAATTTTTCTTCAACTTCTTATCCTGAAGATTTTTCTTCTATATCTAAAGTGTGTTGATAAATACATCTATTATAATACCTTCATTCTTATCTTAAGAATTTTTAACATGAGTAATAACGGAACTAATATTTCATTCATTATCACTGTGAGTTCAATAAAGTATTTCTATATATGATTAACATGTTGTCTTATTGTCTTCTAATTTAATTTCCCATATTTGATTTATATATTTTAATTATTTTCCCAGATATCCATTTTTTCTTATCTCTTATCCAGACAATCTGTCCTGTGTTAAAGTTGACTTTTTCACAATTTATGTCTTTTCTTTTAACTTTATCTATAATTAGGACTGACATATGCACCCTTATGTGGTGCTTCATTAATAGTTTTGTCAGAGATTTCTTTGTAACTGAATTTGGCTCAAAGTAAAGTGCTAGTAAAACATCGCTGTTGTTAGCACTTCGTGGATAGCATGTTATTATATTTAGCATGCATTTTAGTTGGCAAATGACTTTTTCTGTTTGACTTGGGTGGTATGGAGATATTAATACATGCCATATCCCTGTTGGAGCAAGAAAATTCTTTAGTTACATTGAAATGAATCCTGTGCCGTTGTCAGTTAATATAATTTCAGGATACTTGGGTGTAACAAAAAACTTATTTAAAACTTTTATCACATTTACTGCCATGTTTTTTTTTTACCAATTGATATTCTACCCATTTAGAATACAGATCAATGGCTACTAGAAATATATGTCTATGGAAAGGCCCGACATGGGTTAGATGGACCCTTTCTCATGCTTTTGTGGATTCAGATCAAGGCTGGAACTCTTTAGATAGTAGCCTCATTTTTAGCATTTCCTTACAGTCTTTTCTATGACACGAGTTCATATCTAGCCCAAAATATATAAATAAGATAATTCCTTCATGTGCACAATTCCCGGGTGTCCTTGATGTAATAGCTGAAATATGCAGTTCGGGCCCTTGGTTGGAACCAATACTCTGTCATCAAAATACATTCATGATACATGGACAAATTTTCCTGAGATTACAAAGCTTGATTGTTTCTTGGGCCATCCATGTTTAATACAATTTTTTGTAAGTTGATAGCCTTTGTCATTTCTTGTCCATTCAGCTACAACCTCACTGTTAACTATTTTGGACTTCATAACTTCTATGTAGTTAATGTAAGTGATATGCAACTTGTATTTTCATCTGGAGTTCTAAAGAGTGCATCTGTATGATTTATCTGCTTTCTTTGCCTATATAATATTTCACAATCATTCAAAGCCAGGATATTTATATTTATCCATCTCAGCATATGCTGACTAGCATGATCTGGAGTCTTCTTATTTTTCCTAAATATCCCCAATAGAGGCTAACTTATGGTCTGTATAAATTTTGAATGACTGCCCATAAATCTATTGGTGGAATTTCTTTACTGCAAATACAATTGCCAGAACTTCATTGTTCAATTAGCTATAGTTTTTCTTAGCCATGATATGTTCTGGAAAATGTATGCAATGAGAAATTCGCTTCCATATACATTATGTGAAATCATGACACTAACACAAAAGTCTGAGGCATTTGATGTAATTATCATTCTTGCTGTTTGAAGAAATGGACTAGTAATTTATCCAATGCTAGTAGTTTTTTTCTTTTCTAAAAGCCTCATCCTGTTGAACTTCTCATTTCTATCTGTTTTTTTTTTTTAAAAAAAAGTTCATAAAAAATATAGGTATGTGAGATTTTTCCTTTAAGAAATTTTCAAAGAAGTTCAATAAATCTAAAAAAGCTTCCAACTGTTTAGCATTGGGGGATTTTTTACTGCAGTGACTTTTTCTGGATTCAGATATTTATCTTTATCTATTATTATGTGTCTGAAGAATTTTTTTCTTTTGGAGACCAAATACACTTTGAGGCATTTAGTCCAGTCCCAAGCTTATTTATCACAGATAGAAGGTGCTCATTTATTTAATTGCATTTCACTTTCAGTAACTATCAGAATATCATCTAAATAAAGTATAATCTCTTCTGCTCCTCTTAAAAGATTTTCACTTCTGCTTGGAAAATGTTAGGTGCTGTAGTTATCCCATAGGGTAATTTATTAAATTTAAAGTTTCATATGCATATTTATAGTAAACAACTTGAGTATTCAGTCCAAAATAGAGATTTAGTAAAATGCCGACTGCATATCTAATTTTGTGAAGTATGAAGCTTTTAGCAGAGAAGCTAACACTTCTTATACTCGGTACAGGATAAGTTGCTTTGTTTTTGTTAACAGTTATGCAATAATAGCTGCATATTCCTATATTCTCATCCAATTTTAAGATAACAATTATGTTTTCCAGGTGGATTCCTCCACTGGCGCAATAATGCTTGTTTAATAAATCCTTTAAGAGTTTCCTCCATTTAGGCTTAAGACCAAATGGGATCTTTCTACATCTGCAAACAACTTGTTACACATTCACATTACTTCTATATTGAACCAGCCCATCAAATGAAGAAAAAAACTTACTATTGCTGGTTTTAATACTTTTAAAATAACTTTTTAATATCTAAACTTTAATAAGTTTACATTTATCTTTAGTATCTTTTGGAATCTATGGAACAGAGCGAATATCCCTGATAGCAGAGCCATCAACAATATCCATAGCCAGATCGAGCTACACAAAGCATAACTTGACCATATTTGCTGACCATGGCCCACCTTGACTGCTGGATTCAAACCTTGCCACTCAAAGCATTTTATTTGTTTCGAGGATCAACTTCAGGTACCAGCAAACCATAAGTTACAGTCAGCATGCTTTGGACATCAGGCATACAATCCAGCGATTGAAAGATCCAAGACTAGCTCATATTTCGTCTTAGGGATCCACTGCATTTATTTAACACATAAAATAACTACACTAATTTACTGGTGACGCAATGACAAAAGAGAGAGAAAATAAGCAAACAATATTTAATTATGCACACATATATTTAACATAATATAACAATATTGAAATTTAAAAAAAATATATATATGCATATGTAATTATTCAGGTTAAATTATGATAGTCCGTTAATTAAGTTCATTTCATTTAAAATATTAAAATAAAATGTCTACAGACAGTAATTAAAATATATTTAGTTATTTAAAGCATCTTTACTTAGGTTTTCATGATTGTCAATTTCCAACTTGTTAGCTTTTTGGTTCCATGACTTTCAGTTTTCTGTCGAATAATGGGAGAGAAAGAGAGAGTTTGCGGCAGCTTCTACTTCACAATCTCTGCATTGGTTCCAGGTATTGATTCAGGCGGGATAGTTGATGGCTTGGGGCATGAAGCCCTGACACAAACTTTTGCAACTTCTGCATTAATGCTGACTGCAGCAGTAATTGATTGGCTTACTACTGCGTTTGCACTTTCTGAATATCTGGAGCAATTAATAATGTAAGATCAAAAATGATTACAGAAATGATTCAACCATAAAAATGCAGACTAGACTGATTTACTGATTGCAGATCTGACTAAAGAACAATAACCAAGATGTAACTTTTATACTTTTTTCTCTCCCATAGTTTATTTCCTTATCGTATTTTTAATTTTGGTCGTAACTTGAAATCTGTCTTTTAATTAATTTTACACTCCTTTAATTAAATAATTTTTACATTCCACGTTAATCTAATCTTTTACTTAGATTAATCTAATATCTCCATAAGATAGTTTTTTAATTAACACAATTTCAATATTATTATCAATCAGAAATCTTACAAACTAATTACATTTTTCGAAAGTTTTCATTTTTACAGACTGATTTTATTTTAACTTTCCATAGTTGCTTATTTATTCTTTGTAACAAAGAGTTTTCTTTAAAAGAGAGTTCTAATTCTATTTTAGATTTCTCCCCTAGCCAGCCCTCTTTTTAGCAAATAGTTTTATTATAATTTAAAATCAAAATATTAGCAATCTTTTTATTTTCTTTTTAAAACTACATTTTTAGAACCATTCCTTAATTATTACTTTTTTAATAAACCTGATCATTTATTTTTAAATGAAAAAATATATAATGCGAGCTATCAACTAATGGTACAATATTAACTGGTTTTGTTTTTAATTATTCTGAAATAAGCTTAAAGATCTGAGGAAATTTCTAATTTCATTCTTTTTATTACATTTATTATAATTCCCAAAGGCTTACCCAGTTACATCCCAATATTGGACTAATATTTTTTGTTACCATGTGTAACGGATAAATTTTTATTGTGATTAATGAGCCGTTTATTTTGAAAGTGGCTTAAATCCATTATTTTTAAATCGTGTTATTTAAGAATTTGAGTTATAACTCATTTAAAAATATTTTTCTGTTTACAAAATCTTAGTGATTATGAATATAGTTTAAAAATGAAAAGATAACAATAGGATTGTAAACATTATAATAGCTAGTTTTACAGCATTAATACCATTCCTTTAATATGAATCCCATTTCCATTTACATCAATGGCTACTAAATTAGTTTTGTTAATTTGAATCTTATTAGTCGCTCTTTTACTAATGATTGTCCAATCTTTAAATGACATGAGTGATAAACCAACTGCCCCGCTATCTATTACCATTTTTATGATTTGGTTACAAATTTTAACTTCTAATAGGTTTGGCATATCCTCACTTACCTAGATTAATTTCACTTCTGTGGCATTCTTCACTATTTCTCCCCTCAATTTACTATTTGTCAGTAAATCTGCTTTTGAAATTTGTTGTTTGTTATTGCAAACCTGACCTGTCAAACCAAAGTTAAAACACTTGGAGTTGTTTAAAATTTGCACATTTTTAAAAAAATGTGGCCCTTCTTTCTGCAGCAATAGCAGATGCTGTGCTTCTGGATCAAATTCTGTCTATAACTACTATTGATATGCAGAGGGCCATACTTTAATCTAAGCAGCCACCCACTCATTAATTATATTTTTGAAAATAAACACAAAGAAGTTTTAACAACTTTATTACTTTGAATATATATATGAATTAGTAATAGATTAATATGTTCAACTAGCGTTCCATATCAAATCAATCTTAATTTCATATGTAACAGTTCTTTAGAGTTTGACTATTATTTCAATCTTAACTTAGTTAGTTTTCCATTAGTGTTTTCATCAGCATTTTACTATTCATAGATATCGGATTTGGCAAGCATCTTATTGCTCACTCATTATCTCTCAGTAACTGACTTTGACTGATCTCTTTTCTTTCCCCTCATTAAAGTTCTGTAGACATTTTTAATAACTGTTAATCTGCATACATATTCACTATTGTCCTTATGCAAATTAGAATATCCAGATTTAATTGCAATTTGTATAATTTACTTTTATTCTATATTTCAATGACAATATTGCCCCTTATTGGCCTCTGAACACACACTTCTCTAAGGAACTTTAAATTGGAGTCTGTGCATTTAAATTTCTTCCAATCTAATGCGCCTTTCCTGCAGCAGCTATTTTTTATCTTTCTGTTTTACTATAAAATTTTCAGCCCAAATTAAAAAAAACACATTAATGTTTTGAATCTATAGATATGAAAGCAGTTCAGTAATTATATATTATCGTATCAGTTTTTAATAATTATAGGCACCCCTACTCCTTGGCCAGAATTGATATGAAATCAATAAAATATCATATGATCCAGTTTACATTATGCTATTCAGTAACAAATTCTTTTTCTAGAACAAATCAATAAAAAATTTGCTACTGAATAGTAATATATTAATTAGGGTCATGTGAAGTTTTATCAGTTTCATAACAATCCTAGCTACAGGACAGAGATGTCTACAAGTATAAAAAACTAAGACACCAAAACAAAGTTATTGAATTGGTTTCAGATCTATATAACACTACAAGTAAGTTAGTTTAGATTGAAAACAAAGAAAAAAATAGCTGCTGGAGGAAATCCAAAGGTGTATTATTCTCAGATTCAAAGCTGATGAAAAACATAAGAAAGAAATTAATTTGGAGATGTTGGATAGGATAGCATTGGACAAGGATTTATTAAGCAATATGGTGAGAGAATTTGCTACTAAACAATATTATCTAAGCTATCATCATGTGATGTTTTATTGGTTTCCTGGTCAAAATTTTTATTGAGGATTTGAATAGAAAAATAATATATATTATTAACAAAAAAAATGTAAATGCATTGAAGTTAATAAGGAAAAAGTTGTTTTATAATTTAAGACTAAGCAGAATCATTGAAAACTAGGAAAAGGATAAGAGGGTGGAATAAAAAAAATAAAAGTTATGTGATGATAAAATGAAATAAACAGTTTTGGAGAATGAAACAGTTGAAAACAGAATATTAAGAGAATTTGAAGAGCATGCTGAATGAAGCACAAAGGGGTTTGAGAAAGCATGAATTATTGAAGCACATATTGAAATGAAAAAGATAGAATAATAAGGATCATAAATACTATTTAAAAAAAAGGAGAACATTATGTCTCTTAACAATTCTGGACACCCATTTTTTTGAACAATTACACAACTGAAAACAAATTAAGCAATATATGGTTAATAAAAACTATTTTATATATAAAAAAAAATTTTACACATAAATTTAATTTCCTTGTTCCTATGCCCGCATAACGCGGGCAAACATTTTCAAATTATAAACACCCGGGTTTCACTTAAAATTAACAGAAATCTATGCAGTCTACACATGTGCTTTTTACATCTTCGTTTCCATCTTTCTGTCTACTTTCCAAAAAGGCAAGTTTTATTTTTTCTACAATAAAAAATTTTATGATAATTTTTGTAATTAAATTTTTTTGTTTTTCTCTTTGTTTTTAAATGTTTTATGGAATAAAATTTATCGGGATAAGTACATCAGAAAAAACAAAGCATTAGCCCGATGTATTTTGAAGCAAATGTTACTGAGGGCTGATGGCAAATCTTTATTTTTATATATTTTTTAATTATTATTTGAATTTATATTTGATAAAAAATATACGAAAAAATTACTATTGAAACTGCTGATCAAAAAAATAGCTCATGATTGTGCAAATGTATATCGTGAATTATCTGTGTTTTTTTGGTATGATGTGGACTTGGGTCCAGTATTTGAATTAGGTGATATGAGACAAAGATAAACATATTTTGCAAATATTATGACCTGATTTAGATTTTTCTATAATGTCTTGTCTGCATTTTAATAATAATAAAAATACACAAATGCTAAAAGTAAAGATTTTGACAGTACATTAAATTAGGCCAATTATATACTATTGCAATGTAAATTACAAAGCTGCATATCAAATGCAAAGAGAGGTAGCAGTTGATAAAGCTATTACTAAATTTATGGTTATAGTAGCATGAAGCAATATGAACCCTCAAAACCTATAAAGATAGGATAAATAATACTACATTGCACTGACTCTAAACTACTAAATTATGTACCTCAAGCTTAACTCTATAATGAATTTAGTATTTCATTCACTTTTTAATAAATTACAAACTATATTGAAGTTCTTTATTATAATATTCAAATTATACTAATTATTGATCAATATTAACTACTTGTTATAAGAGATGTTATTAGGGATGATATTCATTGCAAACCCCTGTATGGAAATAGATTTTGAAGGGCTATTAGGAAAAATGAAAGGTACTACTAATGTCTTTATTCTATAAAGTTTTCAAGTGATGGATTACCTTAGGTGTTATTATATACTACTTTTTTTAGACTTACTAACAAAAATATGATTTTCAGTTGTATGCATGATAATTTTGAATTTATCAAATAATATAAAAATAATTATTAGAAATATTAACTTTTATTCTTTTTTTTTATTACTTTGAATATTAATGACTATGTGTTTTTCATCTTCATCATATTCTTTGATGTTTCATGTTTCCAATAATATATGTCATTTTTGAGTAATACAAATATATATTATGATAAAATTTGTGATTTAACATAATTTTTTAAATATTCAATATGACTGCTCTGTCAGCCTAAACTTATAAATTGAATAGATAATATGAGTAGGTTGTAATGAATCATATAATAGAAAGATGAAATACCTAGCTTAATTTTCACATTACTTCTACTAACCTATCACATTTTTTTTTTACATTTTAGTATTTTTGTGTCCTAAAGCAAGTTACACATAAAGATTTCTACAGTTTATATTTAATAGGATAGCGTAATTTATTTTCTATCACTCAAAAGTCATTTATGAAGGCATGAATAATCAATATTTATTTGATAGAAGTGATTAAATTATCCTCATTGACAAGTGCGAATTTTATTTATAAAAAGCTTTCAAATAACCCATATTTCATTATCTTAAAACAAAGCCAATAAATAAATAAAATATTTAAAATACAGTATTCACAATAAATAGCAGTATAAAAAACATATATTTACAATTATAAATGTATAGTAATTAAAACAATTTAAATAATTGTTAAACAGCTTTTGAAACAAAGTAATTTTGCCACCTACAAACATAAATATTTAATATAAAAACAAGTAATTATAAACAAAATTCCTATAACATATAACAATAAGACAATAAACAAAAAATAATGCAAAGAAAAATCTAAATACTGTGAAAATTATTAAAGTGAATAACAAAAAAATATTTTGAAGACGATAAGAGAATAATATCTCTTAAAACTTTTAAGTTATATACTAATCTGTGTATTGTTATTAACAGTTAAATGTATTTAAAAAGTTTATAAAAAGTTTAAATTTTTCTAAAACACTTAATAATAAAAATAAGATGATGGAAATAGTCTAACATATTTAAATTTCAGTAGCAAAATGAAAAACAATTAATGCTAAAATGACAAAAATTTCATAAAACCAACTTCTTTTCCGACTTAACTCTTTGAGCTTCAAGCCGCCATATTGAACTTTTTAAAATACTGGTCTGACACACAATTTTCACAATAACTTCAGTTTTAATTATGTTAGAGCAAAAACAATTACATTGCTAGAAACTAGAAACATTAAGGAAAACAATAAACATAAAATGTATAAAAAATAAGGAAAAAAAGAAATTTTCACATCCGAAATACTTGTTATTTTATTGTTTGTTCATAATATGATAAGTAACATTAACTAAAATTGAAAATACATCTTCAGTGATAATTTCTTTGCATTCCTCACAAAACTATCTTTCTAAACATGTCTTACCTGAGATAATCCACAGCTTCACAATCTCCAAAAGAAGTCGGATATGACTTCTTCATTTTTATCTTGTACCCCAAATGTTCTAAATGTCAAAGGCGTCTATAAAGAAAAAGATTCATCCTAATAAAAGATACAAAAGAAATCATCATAGCAATTGGCTTCTTGTCTGTCTAAAACTAGAAATTGTAGGCTACTGTCTATATTACTATGATAAAATGAGTTTCATCTCTTCATTTTATATTTTTTGTGTACATCAGTGATGTTTATATTCTTTATGGACACCAGTTATGTTTATATTCTTTATGCACACAAGTGATTCTTATATTATTTATGCACAAAAGTGATGTTTATATTCTTTATGCACAGAAGTGATGCTATCTTGTTATATTTATTCTACTACATAGATATAATTTATTTGCATATAGTGTATTTGTTAGCTATTGACTTGAAAATAATGTTATGAAACATATACCAAAACGAAAGCATGAATCACGTATATATAATTTATTTGCATACAGATCATTTGTTAGCTATAGACTTGAAAAATGTAAACAAGAATCGGAATTATAACAAATTACTTATAAACCATATTATTTTATATATATAAACATAATTAATGATTTTCGTAATAAATTATACTTTTTGAAAAACATTATTTTTATAAGTGTAGAACGTTAAAAGTTACATTAGATATTAATTATATACGAACGTAAATAACTAACACACACAAATTACAAACTAAAAATAATTAATAAAAATTATAATTTATATAAAAATATATTATGCTTTTACTAAAAAAATAAAAAAAAAAAATTTTTAAATGTTGCTTACAAAATTATATTCAACCGCTTCTGTCAGCCATTTTTGTAATAGTACAGGAGATATGTCATCTGTAGCCCCGTAAATTATTTTTGTCTTTTATCGCTCCGTGATAAGTACAAAAATTATTAAAAAAGACGAAAGAATTAAATACTGTGGTTGATTAAAACTGCTGCTAAAAATTTAAATTTTAACCGATTTTTTTGAAATAAACATTTTCTTAAAGCTACGTCATGAAGCTTTCTAACAATCGTATTTTCATCTACGTCACATTTATACCTTTTACGTCAGTAAAGAAAGAAAACAAAACATCATCTGAACGTCACCTGATGCACGCTCGCAGCGCTCAAAGAGCTGAATTCTATGTCATTGTAAACAGAAATCCACATATATACATATATTTTTTTTAGTTTTTTTTGCCAAAGTCATAGGTATTCAGTTAGATTAGGACTGAAACTACTTAAATATATAATGATTCAACCTAGCACTATATAGGCTGATTAGTCTGAGTTCAAAATTTGATATTTGAAAATAGCCGAATGGAGAACAGCATTAATTTGACTTTCTTATCAAGAGAAAACCAATTAGCTAATAAACATTCACAGAGATCTAGGTTGCATTTATTATTGTTTAAATTGTGGAAGAGCATGTATATGCAGAGATTAATATTTTTCTTATTGAACAGAAACACAGCCAAAATAATTAGCATGAATAAAAGAAAACATTCAGATTTAACTAATGGTTTGTGATGATGTATCTATAATACACAGAGACTATTTGATTATAAAATTAAAAAAATATATTAACAAAGTCTGAAATGAATGTCAGCTTTTTAGCCTAAAGTATTTTATGTTCTTGCCAAGTATTATAATTCAACATTATTCTAGCATTCATAGGAACAATCATTTTGTTAATAAAGTTTTGTTTGAGAAATTGTTGAAGTCATAAGCTTCAACCTATCAATTATGTCCATGATGTATACATTTTTTACTGTATGTTTACCCAGATCTCTAACATCGAACAGATATCTTATTCCTAATAATAATATTCATGATAAACATATTAATAATAGATTAGTAGGTCTGAAGAAGTGGTTAGATTAGTTTGGAAATATAATAGATTCAATGACTCCTCTCCCCAAGCTTGGCCCTTTTAAAATAATTTTGTAGTTTTTTTAAACAGTAGTACATTAACCTATATATATAATGATCAGAAAACAATATACTGATTTCATTCACAGCAATTCAAAGACATCTCTTAAGACCAAGTTACATAAATATTCTGCATGTGCAATGTGCGAGATAGTTTTTATGACACTGCAATGATTACTCAACAAAAAGAGTTAAGATGTTGAAATCCTGAAATTAAAGTTGTCAATTAAAAGTTAATAATTTTAATAATGGTAAGAATGATGCTTTTATGTTCTAGTTTATTAAATTACAAAATGTTGTTAAATAAGAAGCTAATATTGAGTATCAGGAATTAGTTATGACTTCATATTCCTGAATATTGTTTGGATAAAGGCTTATTAATCTTACTATTATTACAGATAAAACTACTTGTACATTCTATCATGCATTAATAGCATATCTAAATTCCACTTTATTCTTTTTTTTTTTTTGTCTATAGAATATGTTTCCTGTTCTCTCCTTAATCTCAGAAATCTGAATTTTAGAAGAAATTTAGACAAGTACATTCATTTCTCTTTTTTGTTATTTTTAATACTTTTCAAATTTATATAACTCAAGCTTTTTAATAAATGCTTATTTATTCCCTCCATGAGGGTAATTTATAAACTACATCTAAAAGTTCTTCATTTAAAATAGTTGTAGTCATATTGCAAGAACTAATTTGTCTTATTATTCTACACACTTTTATATAAAAAAATCTTAAAACTTATATATATATCCACACAGAAAACATGAATTTTTATCATGCGATAAATTAAGCACTAAAATTGCACCCATTATCTGGCAGTTATCATTTAGGTTTATTTCTGAAATATAGTATTAAGTCAAAAAAAAAATATACCTGTGTTGGTGTCAATTCATTGCCCAAATTAACTTGATGGCTCCCATAATGAATCTAAAACAAATTTTTATATATAAATTTAAAATAATATTAAGAGATGGAGTTATGATTTTTTGTATTATTAAGATTACATCACAATTAAAAATTGTTTTAAAGTAAAGGTTTTCTTTATTATAAATAAATATATATATATATAAAGGCTAAACAATTATGATTATTGGAACTAATTGCCTTAAGGATTATTTTGACAATCAAATAGCTGGGATAGTTACAAGACAATAAAATATACAGAATTATTAGTATAATATATGAAAGGATAAATCAAATACCTCTTGGCAGTCAACATTTTAAATAAATTAAATCATTATTCTTCTTCTTCATTCTATTTTCTTTTACTTAACTGTCTTCGGCCACTTCAATTAGTCACATCACCACACTAAATGTAACAAAGGATTATTCATTTATGCTATCACATTTCTATCCATTAACGATCCAGACTCCAATCTTTATTCTTCTTTGGTTTCTAAATTTTTATTTTTTACCTTTCTATATTTTTAAAATTTTATTTTGTAGTTAAAATGATCATATTTATTTATGAGTGTTTGATAATGAAAAATGAATTAAATATGAAAATTATCTGTAAATAATAATTAAATCACCATGCTAATTAATTTGATATTAAAATTGGAGGTGAAACTGTAAAGACATCAAAGTAATTTTATATATAAAAAAAATTATTACAAATATTTTATTTCAGATGCCTCCCCATTATTAAATCAACAACTGTGCT
This sequence comes from Epiperipatus broadwayi, assembly GCA_028023455.1. NCBI lineage: Eukaryota > Metazoa > Onychophora > Udeonychophora > Euonychophora > Peripatidae > Epiperipatus > Epiperipatus broadwayi. The sequence continues at coordinate 1,736,654 of JAQFVV010012497.1, forward strand.
TTGAACATAATGAAAAAAATAGAAAACACTATTTTTTCAGTTATCAGTAAATAAAATTTGTATATTACTTTAGAGTATGAAATCTCTTATTTTTAAATCTATTAGTAAAAAAAATGAAATTTTTAATAATATGCAATTTATAAAAATGTTTCATAGTGTGATCATTAAAAAAAAAAAATGAAAAAAAAGACATTGTTGTACAAAAAGCTAAAACTTTGGATTTTAACTTCAAGCTTATTACTAATTAAATAAATTATAAATAAATATTTCTCAAAACTTTCTAAAATACTTTTACGATTTTTTTTTTTTAAACTAAATAATTTTCAATACTGGGATAATTAATTGATAAATTTAAGATTCAATGTACTTTATATACTTAAATCTAGATTAATAAATAGTTAAAAAATATAAAAAACCTAAAAGATAAAAAGGAAATATTTTCCTGCCATACATTACAATAAATACTTTTTTTTTTTATTTGTTAGAAATTAATTAAAAAAATAAACACTGTGTTCATTAATATTATTAAAATGTTTTTATTTGAAAAACAATTAGAAACATTAGATTTGGAGGTGTTCATTTAAATTGTTTTATTATTATTATTATTTTTTAAATTTTTAATTAAAAAAATAAAAATAAACAACCTTACATTTATTATTTAGATTTCGGGTGTCTATGATGGAAAAAAAGGGAAAGATGGATGGGTTTGGAGTGATTTTGCACTATTTAAGCATGCTGCCAAATTACTTGGTTCATACGAAGGGACAATGTCTTTTATTTTTGGATTTTTGTGAAGTAAAAAGCAAACAACTATCGGCCAATTGGTGGGAATCCAAATAAAGAAGAAAAAAATTTCAACCATTTTTTAAACTTCTTGTTTCAAAGTCAGCTAGTTTATTTTTATTTGCCTGTTAGATTTGTAATTTGTACTTGAATGTAACTGACAGTTATTATTTTCATAAAATTTGACATTACTTCTATAATTGACCATATTTCCCCCTCCCTCTCCTCACTTTTTAAAAAGGAAATAAAAAAGAAATTTAAAAATTTTAAAGACAAATAAAAAAAGATTGTTTGAAATTATATATAAATTAATTTTGTAAGTCAATAATTAGATAGTTTGTAATGATGATATATTAGATGTGACAATATATTGAACTATTTCTATCATTTATCAGTAAATGTTGAATGTATAGAAAATTTTAAACTTTATTTAAACTTTTCAATACAAACAATTTGTTAGTAATAACACACAAATAGACAACACAGGTTTGTAATTACACAGCATTTTGAATAGTATTATTCTCCACTCTTTTTCAGGTATTGCTGACCTGACCAGTGACAGTATTGCATAGGAATCGATCTTACAACTGTAGATTCTCGAATTAAAGATGTAAGTTTGACTCCTATGCAATACTGGCATTGGGCAGGTCAGCAACACTTGAAAAAGAGTGGAAATTAATACTAATCAAAACCTTACGTAATTACAAACCTGTGTTGTCTATTATTATCAACAAGTTGTTTGTATTTGAAGTTTAAATAGTTTAAAATTTTCTATACATTCAACATTTAATGACAGATGATGGAAATAGTCCATATTATCATATCAAATATTAGGTAGTATTATGAGAAATAAAAAAAAAACCATGAAAATTTACAATTGACTGTATTTTTTCCCCATCTCTCCCCTCTCCCTAAAACCAAATAAGAAATTGAAAAGACACATAATATTAAAAATTTGAAGTAAAAAAAGACCTTTCAATGAAAAGTAATGAGTTGTAGATTCCACCTTGAATTTATAAATTACATATAAATTCTTTTTCCAAATCAAAAGAATCTTCAATTGATTGATTAATCATTCCAGTATTATTTCATGATGTCAAAGTAGTGTATAACGGACGGAACGACGACCACTTGCCCAAAAGTTGATGACGCCAGATATAACGGACGGAATGATTACAACTAATCCCAAACACATTGCTAATACCAGTATAATGGGCAATACTCTTCATCAAGTCATAAACTAACCAAGCCCAATGATGGTGCACCAGATGTAATGGATGGTCAACTAACTTGCAGACTGATTTACAATTGACTGTATTTTTTCCCCATCTCCCTAAAACCAAATAAGAAATTGAAAAGACACATAATATTAAAAATTTAAAGTAAAAAAAGACCTTTCAATGAAAAGTAATGAGTTGTAGATTCCACCTTGAATTTATAAATTACATATAAATTCTTTTTCCAAATCAAAAGAATCTTCAATTGATTGATTAATCATTCCAGTATTATTTCATGATGTCAAAGTAGTGTACAACGGACGGAACGACGACCACTTGCCCAAAAGTTGATGATGCCAGATATAACGGACGGAATGATTACAACTAATCCCAAACATTGCTAACACCAGTATAATGGGCAATACTCTTCATCAAGTCATAAACTAACCAAGCCCAATGATGGTGCACCAGATGTAATGGATGGTCAACTAACTTGCAGACTGTACTACTATGCAGTTGTAGCAATATAGTGTGGGGATAAGTTAATATGCTCTAATTTATTACCCCTAATGAAACAATCTGCAGAGACCTACCAGGCTTAGAATGGAAAAAAAATGCATCCAACTATGTTCAGACTGTGGGTCATCTGATAGAATGCTAATGAGAACCCGATGAAATGCTTAACCAATGATTGCATACCCTTTAATTGACTGACTCTATTCCTATTAAATAATATTAAATGCAATTTAGATTAGTTCATCCACTTTCCTCCCTTTTAAATTCCATTATGCCCTAATATTCAAGCTCAGAGAGAATATTGCTTTTGACTCCTTTAGCAGGTATGAACAGATACACACAGCAACACCTGCACCTATATATAGGTTACAACTAGCATTTATTATATTTGTTTTATTTTCAAGCTTTTATATGATAAGAAAAATAGATGTGTATGCATGTCTAATTGTTTATAGACTGTGGAATGTCAGGACAACTCAATAAACCAAAGACCGGAATAATACAAACTCTCAAACATTTATTAACAATAATAAATATCAAGTATAACAACAATAGTAATGATAAAAATATAAAAAATAATCATATATACATGTGTCACATGTGAACCCCTACCATTTTACTAATTAATGATTATTATAATCCAACCCTTATACCACATGGTAGAAATCCACCTAAGTCACTCATTCCCTTCAAATCATAATTATCTAGAAAAATAAACTTTAGTTATTTAAGATAATTGAGATGCTGGCTAGCTAAATTATATATTTGCAAATGTTAACAACCTATTTAACAAGTTCCCCCAATTTATATATATGATAGAGACAGATACTAGTTGATTAGTCAAACATACTGGAAAATATATGTACAAGGTTAATCACAAAATAAAATATATAATATGTATTCTGTATAAGTGTTGTAATTTAACCTATGAAAATAAATTTAGAGAATCTTACCTCAATATTTATGTGGATAAGGTGGGTAAACCTAAATTTTATTTACAATGAAAATATCAAAATGAATACCCCCCCCCCCTTTCTTCTTTGCTAATTCTGAAAAATGAGACTTCAGCATCAGAGTGTGAAAATACAACAGATAACAAGACTTAAAAAAAAAAAAAAAAAAAAAACAAAAATTTACAATATTGATTCTTTGATTTTAAAAAAAATTGTAATTGGAACAAAGTTCATAAAAATCATCATAATAGAAGTAGTAGTAGTTGAGATTTAGGCAAGTTGTTCTTCAAAGCAGTTTCACTCAGTAAATCATTTTCCTTAGCAAGGATAGATAGGTACAATGGTGTCTCCTGTAGTTGTGTTTAATGGTAAACACCTTGATCCTCATTTGATTCACCATAAAGTATTCCAATCCTTGTTTACTTTGGACTGCAGGCATCTTCTTGTGTGTTTACAATAAAGTAGAAAATATATATAGAGGTTAAATGCAGCTGGTAGGAAATACCATGACGCACAATAGCATGTTTTGCTCTAGCCCATCTTCATATTAAAGTAAAATTTAATAATTATTTGTAATCATAAATTTATATCAGATAATATAGAAGTGCTTTATATATATTAAGAAAATTATTTCATTATTTTTTCTTTTCCAATTTTCAGCAGACTTAATTCTCGTTATTCTTTTTGAAAAGATTTAAAATATTCAAATCTACTCCAACAACTTTTAAAACATGATTTAATTATTTAATAATTTATCAATTATTCTTACTTCTTATTTCATTTTCTTTCCTCTGAATTTGATAAACTTTTAGTTACAGCATTTGACTTTTAAAATGTTTATAATTTAACTAAAAGAAAAAGTAAAACTCCATTTTAGCGTTCTAAATTTTAATTTTAATTGCTGTCTTTTGTTACCGGTGCTATAACAATAAGAACGATTTGTAAACTGTTTTTTGTTTTTATACATTTCACGCGCATAGATTTCCAGGAACGCTAAGATTTTTAACTGCCTATTGTTTAAATTCATTTAGATTTTTATATGTATTGTTTAAATACATTTCCTTTATTACAAATAAAAAAAAATAAAATAATAAATTCAGTTTTATTTTCACACATGTGTGCCCACCCAATTAACTTCAGGCTATCCCAAATTCATTTAACTATAAATTAATATTCAATTTTAAATTAAAAAATATATATATACATTACAGTTTATTTAATCAAATAGTTTTATATATATATACAATATTACTTTGTAAAATACTGATCGTATTTTATTTTATAATAAAATAATCTATTGTGCATTACATGTATATATGTAATAAATAACAAACAAATAATCTTTCCCATTATTAATATAAATTCCAAATGGATTGGGTTCAATAATTAGGCTTGATTTTAGGAATGTGTGCATTGTAAGCTACCCTTTACAACCCCCTCTCCTTACAGGGTTAGAATTTTAATCTGTCAAGAAAATTTTAACACTCACACAAGGTTCGCATTTGAAGTTTGATGGTTTTTTTTTTTTCAACAAATATAAGGGTAGTGAAACCTTACTTTACTGTTTTCTACACTCAACTACACAAATTGCTTTCTATTCTTCTCTACTCACTCTCATGAAATACTTTTCAAGGTGGGGTTCAAACATAGGTTTTTTTTTTTAAACTAATGATGGTTATGTTTTGAGCACACTAATAAAAATGTGTTTCTGTTTCAGATAGCACATACTTTTTTCTTGTTATCCTATATCCTGCTCCTATTGAATCTTATTGGATTTCCTTTGAGGACTAACAGAAGATTGGAGCAACCATCACTTAGTGTGGTTTAACTCTTTTAAATAAAGTGGCTCTAAAGTATCCTAATATTTGCTTTGGCATCCATTAGGGAATACTCTCATCATAATTTTTAACCTAACTTCATAATATCTAATTTTTTTTTTTTTTTACTTATCAACATTCATTTTTTTTTTTTTCACACATCAGTTGAGTATGACAATTCTACAATTACTATAGACTTTCCAATGATTACTCAAGATTTACAATAGATGATTCTTATATAGAATACACAGTGAAATATGATTCCTAAAAGCATAACTTAAATCTAGGTTTTAGATATAAATTGTTTTAGCAATAAGTAATTGAATATTTTGAAAGCAAAGGTAACATTAAAAAAATCATTCTACTAAAAACATTTAAAAAAAAAATTCTTCAAAACTGATTTTGTTAGACAATTTAAAGAGCTGTGCTAATAAAAATACCATTCAATTTAACTGTATACAAATGCTTATATTCTCATTATATATATACATAATGAATTATATTTTCATTATTATGCTTAATAAAAATATACTATTTGTAAACAAATTCCAGAAAGATTTTACCAAATATAATAGGATTTAGGAATGAATTCCAATCCAAAGATTGTTGATGAACATACAGAAAGATTAATCAGTTAATGAGGCTATTGCTGATAGGTTGGCCTAATGACAGTAATATTTCCTGCTCATCATTGTTTATTCAAATACATACGTTTACCATAAAAATACATACATCATCACATATAGACTGTTGAATGCTATTTAAAAGACATGAGCTTCACCAATTTTGTTGAGACTAGTACAACCACTACAAAGCTTTTATACTTCAGATGCTAATAATCCTATTTAGCATCAAGCAGTAGCTTGCAGACACTTTATACTAAAACATGATATTATATAACTGAACTATTCAACTTAAATCCCTTATTGAATCGCTGAACTATAAAAATAGTAGTTGAGATCAGAGAAAAATTAATATTTTATTTCAATCATTACCACCGACAACAAAAAGATAGAAATGTATTAACTAATCCCATAATGTATTTGATTGTACAAATTTCTAAATAAAATATAATATTACGGCTTTTAATAATATTCATTATCTTTCATCTCTTAATACTTTAAACAAAATTAGATACTATTTTCCTCTTCTCCCGCATGCCTGATTGATGTTTTACTTAAAAGCATTTCAAAATTAATAAAATAAATTTCATATGAATATATATATATATTTTATAATTAATTCATAAAAAATATATTAACAAAGATAATGATAATAATCATGATTAAATAACTATTGATTTATAATTTAATACACTACAATTCTATCATGCACTATATATTAAAAGTCTTAGTTTCTTAATTAATATAGCACTTATATCTGTTTACAGTCAGAAATTTCTACTTTCTGATATAGACAATCCTAGGTCAGTTTGTTATAATTGGTTGAACCATCTTCAGGTTCTCCAATAAATATTTCCAATTAGTTGTCAGCATTACGTTTCTTCCTTCTGTACAATCATCATTCTATTTTTTCTGATTGGTCATGAATAATACATACTCTTATTTTCACTTCCACATCACTCTAGGGTGATTGGCATTGGTATATTTCTTTCTTACCTATATCTAATTATAAATTAACTATTATCAATTGAATTTTGGAAAGAGTACAGTCATACACATCTCTGGATAAAAAAAATCTGATGACGATGAGCATCAATGCATTTTTCTTTTCATACTAAGGCTGGAATTGGTAACTTCCCTTCTTACAGTACTAGATACTAGGCTAGAGATGAACACATGTGGGGAATGAACACGTGGGGAATGAAGTAGTTACATAAACTAAGGAAGTATGAACCAACCATTAGTGTGGTCATTTCACAATTTTTTTTACTATATTGAGAATATTATTCTCCCACCAACAAATGTAGCTTGCTGTATATGACTTCACTATAGAAGATTGTGGTTAACAATATACTGTTCCAGCAGTACTTCCACTTTCTGTATAACTATCTACTCTAAATTCATGCACTCACTCTGCCAGACATAAAAGTTCTGACCTAAATTAATTATCTCAGCCACTTTATAACTTCATCACATTATTTTTCAAAAAATGTTTTTTCTTAACCTCAAGCTGTCTATTCAAAAATTATCTCTCTTAAAATTAAGAGAAAAGAAAAAAATATTGTCTTTAAAAATTTAAATTTTTCTTTTAAAAACAGACAATATTTGATATTAATTTAATAAAATATTAAAACATCACATGACTATTATTTCTTTACCTTGCACTACTGATTACTATAGCTTGCACTGGGTTGTACTAGTGTATGGAGAGTTCGCTACTATTAATTTAATAACTTTCTATTAATATTTAGTTTTAGTAACACTTGATTTTTTTTTTTGTTCTCTTTTTAAATAACAATATTCAATCCTTCTTTACTTTCTATTTGATACAATGAGATTTTAGTTTTACTCAAAGAGAAGCAAAATAGTTAAGAGTGTATTGACACATTCTATCATTATGACTTTAATTAATTCACCTTTCTCTATCTCAGCCTATACATCCTTAGTATTGTTGTTTTCAATTTGTAGCTACTTACAAAGGCTACAATATGAATACTGATATTTCAATACAGAATTTTAACATCCCATTAAATTGAATCTATAAAAATCAAGATATTTTGAAGAACTATATATATGAATTTCATAAAATAATGCTACACCATCTATATATAAATTATAGGTAGTCACAATATTTTTTAAAAAAAGACACCATTTTTATAAATTTGAAATTAAGTTTTTAAGAGCTTTTTTAAATGGTTAAAAATATCTAATTCTAAACAAATTCTAAACAAATGCCAGATTAAATGACACAATGTTTTTGTAATGTAGTGGTTATCATATTTACTTGACATGAAGAAGATTCTAGATTCAAATCATGGCAAAACAAATGTGAATCAAAAAGCACTAAAAACATAGTTGGCAATCCACTTCTGTATTATAAGCTTCTACATAACAGAAAGAAGAATTATTATTATAGGCAAAATATCTGAAGCCTTTAAACTAAAAACTGGTTAAACACGAATGTGGACTTGCTCCAGCATCATTTTTAATTTTTATCAGGATTTACAGTATGCTGATGATTGCACTACTTTTGACAATTCAAAAAAAAAAAGATTTGCAAAATCTACTTTAATGTTTTGAATGTAACATATAAAGATTTTGTTTAGGCTATGACAAAAAACAAATTTTCAGCAAGTTTTAGTTTTGATGGTTATCAACTTAAGAATGTAAACCAGTTTAAATATTTTGGTAGTTTTATAAAACTTAGATACTTCTGTATACCATGGGCTCTAATGTGCTACTGCTACTTTTAACAAGTTAAAAGACAGAATTTCACCACAATGAAATAACTACTGCAACTTAATTAGTTGTATACAAAGCTGTCATTTTAAATCAGGCAAAACTCTCTATACATATTATCACTCAGTGACCATTCAGTGCAAACCAGAGTAATCAATGGATGCCAGAGGCTTGTGCATAAAATCCCCATCTAGTGTTTATGCATCCAATATCCCCAGACTAGTTTCTGGCTTGTGGCCTTCATCAGTAAGGAGCCTTGGATCTGAAAGGACTACACCTAGATCTTAGGATCTAATGCAATCCTCCAGCAGCCACATTTTATCTCTATTTATTTACAAAACTATGAGTCTTAAATTGAAGACACCATAATATTTTCAATCCAAGCTCATTAGCTTATATAGTCATATAGGTCTGAACTCAGTTCAGTAGTACTTATACATTTTGGTGTCTGGTTCTTTAATAACTATAGCCACTACTATCCTATTAGGCAGGATTGGTTTTAAGCCAATAAACACCACATGATCACTATTTCTTATATTTGCTCATAATTGTTATTAAAACAAGCAAAACTATCTATACATATTGCCACTCAGTGCAAGCCAGAGTAATCAATGGATGCCAGAAGGCTTGTGCATAAAATCCCCATTTAGTGCCTATTCATCCAATATCCCCAAACTAGTTTCTGGCTTGTGGCCTTCGTCAGTGAGAAGCCTTGGATAAGAGAGCACTGCACCTAGATCTTAGAATCTAATGCAAGCCCCCAGCAGCCACCTTTTATCTCTATTTAACTACAAAACTATGAGTCTTAAACTGAAAACACCATAATATTTTCAATCCAAGCTCATTAGCTTATATAGTCAATATGTATAGAGAGTTTTGCCTGTTTTAATAAGTTATGAGCAAGCATAAGAAATAGTGATCATGTGATGTTTATTGGCTTAAAACTAATCATGCCTAATAGGATAGTTGTGGCTATGGTTTTTAAAGAACTAAAGACACCAAAATGTATAGGTACTGAACTGAGTTCAGACCTATATGACTATATAAGCTAATGAGCTTGGATTGAAAATATTATGGTGTTTTCAATTTAAGACTCATAGTTTAGTAGTTAAATAGAGAGTGGCTGCTAGAGGGTTGCATTTGATCCTAAGATCTAGGTGCAGTGCTTTCAGATCTAAGGCTCCTCACTGATGAAGGCCACAAGCCAGAAACTAGTCTGGGGATATTGGATGAGTAGGCACTAGATGGGGATTTTATGCACAAGCCTACTGGCATCCATTGATTACTCTGGCTTGCACTGAGTGGCAATACATATAGAGAGTTTCAGTTATGAGCAAGCATAAGAAATAGTGATCATGTGATGTTTATTACCTGTTATTTTACCTAATTTTTTGTATAGAAATAATATTTACTCATCTGATACAGTAGTGGTCTTCAACCTTTTCACACCTGTGGACTGGCAAAAATAAGATTTCGCGGAGCAGTAAAGTCTACAGATAAATTTTCTTAAACATGTAAACTGCTTAGCCTTAGATGAGCATAATTGTTGTAACTAATCAAAACAGCAAACTAGTTACTGTGTATTGTAATGGTGATGCTTACCTTCACATACTGAACACTTTCTCGAGTTGCGCAGTCATACTGTTACAAAAAACAGTACAATAACAATTGTTCTCATTAATCTGCCTGCATTGCTATGTTTATTATTTCATTGTTAAAACATGCTAGAATAAAATGTTATTCACCTAAATGTTGGGAAATATTACAGCTAGTGTAATTACATGACAATGATAAATATAATATCCATCATCATCATCATCATCATCAACCATTATCAATCCACTGCAGGATGAAGGTCTCTCCAAGTTTAATCCATCTTCTCCGATCTTTAGCTTCTCTTTTCCACAACACCCCTGCACATTTTCTTATTTCATCCATCCATCTCACATGTGGTCTCTTTCTGGGTCTTTTACAATCTCTTGGAATCCAGTTTAAAATTTCAATTGTCCATCTATTATCATTTCTTCTAGCAATATGTCCAGCCCAACTCCATTTCAATCTTTTAATTTTTTCAATAAGGTCAGTAACACCTGTTTGTTGTCTTACCCATACATTGCGTTTTCGATCTCTTCTTGTTACTCCCAACATACATCTCTCCATACTCCTTTGAGTGGTCTGAAGTCTCTGTATTGCTCTTCTATTAAGTGTCCAAGTCTCAGATCCATAAGTAAGGACTGGTAAAACACATTTGTTAAAAACGATTCTTTTCAAACACATAGGCATATTTCCTTTTAGTATCAAGTTATTTCTACCAAAAGCACTCCAACCAAGTTTAATTCTATGATTAATTTCCTCCATTATGTTTCCATCTGTATTAATAATCTGACCTAGGTATTTGTAACTGTTAACTTCTTCTAATTCTTCATAATCAATCTTTATTTTCATATTTTGAGCAAATCGATTAAACATTACTTTAGTCTTTTTAACATTTATCTTTAGTCCTACTTTTCTACTTTCATCTGCTAACTTCTGCAACATTTCCTGCAGCTCTGAAGCATTATTTGCAAAAACAACTACATCATCTGCAAAATCTAAATGACTTAAATACTCTCCATTTACTTTCATTCCTTTAGTTTCCCATTTTAATCCACAAAATACTTCTTGCAGCACTGCTGTAAAAAGTTTTGGAGATATGGAGTCACCTTGCCTTACACCTTTCTCAATGTTGATTTTTCCAATATCATTATGTAATCTAATTGTTGCTGTTGCATTTTTATAAATATTCTTTAAAATATGACAATATCCTGGATCTATACCTTGATGATCCAATGCTTTAATCACTGAAGAAATGTGTATAGAATCGAATGCCTTTTCATAATCTACAAATCCAAAACATAATGACAACTCATATTCATTTGTCCTTTCTATGACTTCTCTCAATACCTGGATATGATCTATTGTACTAAAACCACTTTTAAATCCAGCTTGTTCTCTTGGTTGGTGGAAATCCAAAGTTCTCTGTAGACGAGTTGTAATTATCTTGGTAAAAATTTTATATAAAACTGATAAAAGGCTGATAGGTCTGTAATTTCTAATATCTTCTTTATCACCTTTTTTAAATATTAATATTATTACTGCATTCTTCCAATCTTCTGGTACATCTTTATCATTTAGACATTTGGTATATAACTTTGCTAAAATTGTTTCTATTTCTTCACCTCCTTCTTTTAATATATCAATTATAATTCCATCATTTCCTGGAGCCTTTCCTTTCTTCATACATTTAATTGCATGTCTCACTTCTTCATTTAAAATTCTGGGCAATTCGGAAGATGTAATAGATATAGGAGGTACTTGTTCTTTATTACTATATAATTCTTGATAAAAATCTTACCAATTTCATGATGTCATCTCTCTTTTTAGTAATAATTCCATCTTTTTTTCTTATTGCAGATATAAATTTCCTACCAATACCAAAATGTTGTTTAACATTCTTGAGACTTTTATTTTCTTCTACAGCTTTCCTTGCTATTTCACAGTTATACTTTCTTATATCATTTTCAACTCTTTTCCGTACCATTTTACAAAATTCAAGATATTCAATTCTTTTTAATACATCATTTTTGTATATCTTCATATTCCTTCTTTTCTTCATAAATTCTCTAGTCTCAGTAGAAATTTTATTAGTCAATTGCTGCTTTTTTCTACCAGCTATCTTTGTTGCAGTTTTTAAAAGTGTATCAGTTATTTTCATTCAAATCTGAATCATGTTCAAAATCTCCTAACACTTGAAACCTATTTGTAAGTTCTAATTTAAATTCATTAGAATGTTTCTGAAGATTAGGAATATCAACTGTAAATATTGTTTTTTTCAATAATTTTTGTCTCTCTAGTTTTACATTAACACGTAACTTACACCTTACTAATCGATGATCACTTCCTGTGTTAAATTTATTAAGAACATTACAATCTTGAAATATGTATTTCCTGTTAGTCAAAATATAATCCAATTTTGCTGTACCTTCATTTGGATGCTTCCATGTCCATTTCCTTTTAACATTTTTCTCAAAAAATGAATTCATAATACAAAGTTTTTCTTTTTCTGCAAACTCCACAAGTCTATGTCCTCTCTCATTTCTATTACCATAACCAAAATTACCTACAGCAATTTCATCTTTCATTTGTCTACCAATTCTAGCATTAAAGTCTCCCATAACAATTTTAAAATGTTGTTTACTCTGATCAAAAGCCTTTTGTACATCCATATAAAAATCTTCTACTACTTCATCACTATGAGAACTTGTTGGGGCATAAACCTGAATTATCTGCATTTGGTATCTGCTATTAAGTTGTATAACTAATCTTGCAACTCTGTCCGATACACCATCAATCTCCACAATATTGTTCTTCCACTTTTTATTTATAATGAATCCTACTCCACTTGTATTTCCAATATGTGTGCCTTTATAATAGAGTATATGTCCACTTTTTAAATCAATTGTTTCTTCACCTTTTCTTCTAACTTCACAAAGTCCAATAATGTCCCATTTAATATAAGACAATTCTTCTTCCAATTCTTGCAATCTTCCTTCACTTGAAAGTGATCTGCAGTTGTAAGTACCTAAATAAAAAGTCATCATCAAATGGCAGCCTGGGTCCACAATCAAGGGATTCTTAGCACCCTCCGCCTTCGGCCACCAACCACTGCCTTGGTTGGTGACTTTACAGCCTCCTGGGAATAAGGGCCATGCTTTATTTTTGTCTGTCATAATTGTATATATGTATTGGAAAAATATTTATCATTTACACAAACATTCATTCTGCCTTATCAGGCACTGAGAAGAAAGACCAAGGTGTTTCTTGATCTTAAACTCAGAGGTAAAAAGCCAATAAACTCACCACGCTGGCTAATGCGTGTTGGTGAGCAGCCCATCCATGTTCGTATACTATATGAATAATCACATAGTAATAACAGCTGCAACGACAAGAACGTATGGAGTGGACATTAGGAATTTGCCCTGCTCTGTTCCTTTAAGGCCTCCAAGAGGAATCAAAGGGTCTCCTTTCAGTTAATAGCAAACTCCTTTCTGCAGCCATAATAATAATATCCATATTCAATGTTAAATATACAAGATGAAGTTATATATAAATGAAGTTTGTATAATAAAAAAACTTTTTTTAATTTTTTTGGAAAATAAAAAATTTAATTCTACCTCTCTCATAAACATGTGATAACTAGAAAAACAAATTAATTTATGTATGATTGATTAGATTTTGTTTTCGTTGTTTCTTTTTTTTTAATTGGGTAAAAATGAGATAAATAAAAATTGTTTATATTAATTAAAAATTTAAAATATTATTTTGTTACTACAAACTTTCCTACCAGTCTAGTGCACGGTCCGTGGACCAAGGGTTGAAGACCACTGCTATAGCACAATATGTTCTGTAAAATTTTAAAAATATGACTAATTCATAAAACCAATCAAAATGTTTTATAACTTGATGAAGGTGATACTGTATTCTTGAATATAAAATCATATATTTGTTGAATTGGATGTTTAAATCAAAGAACACTGTAGGACTGGTTACAGAAGTATTTTATGGTAAACCTAAGCAGTTTTTGTGGGAGAGATAAATCCATTTATGTTATAAAGATTATCAAAGACATTTTAAGTGCACTATTAATTGCTTCCATTGTGAAGGCAGAAAATATACTGGAGAGTCACAATTAGACATAGTGTTGAAATATTAAAAAAAAAAGATTTCTGCTCAAGAAATTAAAAGACAACATATTGTAAAATATTAAGTAAACAGAAAATGGACCAGCATATTCTATATGTGAGCGTCATCACAAAACTTATTTAGAAAAGTTTTTTTTTCCCTCTCCTTTTTTCTTAAAGTTAGAATTAATATTTGTGTATGAGTGGCTCTTTATTATTATTAAATGGTAATTGCAAACTATACACTTAGTGCTACAGAATCCTTCCAGGATGTCTTAAAAAATTTTTTCCATTCTTATTGCAATATTTCTATTAAATTTTTACATTGCTTTATTAACAGTTTCAATTGAACAGTAATCATCTTCAGAATTCGAAAATCTCAAACACAAGCTACACTGGCAAAATCTAATATCTCCTTTTTTAAACTACAAAGTCCGATTTTTCAAATTTTTAAAGAAGTAGTACAGTATATAATTTTTCAAATTTCTAAAGATTGCTACTCAATCAAAACTGTCAATAAAGTAATGTGAAAAGTACAAATAGACATTTACATTACCCCATAAATCCAAAACTAATTTCTATGAAACTTAATTGTTCATATATATTGCTTATAATAACTTCTTTCATATACATTTTAATATACAAAAATTTTTTTAATAAAAACTTCTTTATTTTCCTCCTCTTTCATATACACTTTAATGCAAAACATTTTTTAAATAAAACTTCTTTAAAATTTTTTTTTTGCATTAAAGTGTACATGAAAGAAGTTATTATAAGCAATATATATGAATATATAAAGAAATGCAAAGAAAGCAAAGGCGAAGAATAAGAGTATATACTTCTAAACTTAATTGTTAATCATAAGAGCTTTTAAAGACTATGGCTTAAAGTTGATTAATTTCCAGAGTATTTGTTGAGGGTAAAAAAATTTGAAAAGAATTGAGCAATTATCTATTCTTAATTAATATCAGAATATGCAGAAATTTGCCTTTTGACTGTAAAAATAGAATTTTGTTTTTCACATCTGAGACAACACTTTCTATACGAAATAACTTCTTTGGGGCAGCAGCTTTATCTAAAAAATTTTGTGGAAAAAAAAACCCAATCTCACTTTTATAAAATGAGATATAATCTATGAACATTATCCAAAATTCTGATCACGCATCTCCATTGGAATCGCGTTTTCAAAAATTCTAATAAATGATTATGAATATTAATAAAGTCACAAATATTTTATTTCATGTGAAATTATAGTAAAATAAACCTATTTTTAAGGGGCATCTATTTAGCGGTGCAATATATTGTATTTAAGAAGAGGCAAACGAGCATCAACGATCATAATTGATCATTTGTACCAATTTAATCTAATAAAATAAATCTATTTTTAAGGGGCATCTATTTAGCGGTGCAATAAATTGTATTTAAGAAGAGGCAAACAAACATCAACGATTATAATTGATCATTTGTACTTAATTTAATCTAATATATAGCCGACTAAAGAAAAATATGGCGCATTACTCAATACACTACATTTGCAAACGAAATTAGTATCATAAAAATATAATTTGAATCATAATATTACCTCAATTAAATCAGCTGGAGCTTTATCAATTACATCGGGAACAACCGAATGCTGCTCCATATTGTGCTTTAAGTAACAAACGCGAGCCAAACTTGTAAGCAAACTTCGCCGACTTTCGCGAGCTCCAAAGGTAGAATGGAGAAAAAATGTCGCAATGTTTTTCATTGGTTCTTTAATAAATGAAAAAAATAAAACATCAGAATTCAATATTTTATTAAACAGGTTTTATTATTATTACATTATAAATAACAGTAATAAACTTGAAATAAAAGGTGAGAAAAAAAATTATTCAAAAACAAAGAAAAATAGTAGAACATACAATGAAACTTAATGCTTAATTAAATAATATTTAAAGTCATAAAAAATGTTTTTAAAAAAGTTCATATTATAAAAAGAATTAATTTTATATATATCTTAAATTCATTTAATTGTGTTTAACTTTTTTCAATCCAAGGTGAATACTAGCAGGTTAAAACCTTTTGGTGACGTCAGCAGAATGTCAGTGTTTTCAAGATGGCTTCTATATGTTGATTTTATTACTCTGGGATCGAACGACTTCTCATATCTCAGACACTTTAAAGGGAGGAGAGGTAATTTTTATCTATATAACAATAGAAGAATAATGTATTAGCTATTATAAGTACATACTTTTAATGAACTAGTATGTTTAATGGAATCTGCATTAAAAAAAAAAGGTAACGTTAACTATTATATTTATTTTTAGGTTTATACAAACGTAAATATTATTGAAGTGCATTTGATTTAATATTTTTAATGTAATACCTTTATTTATTATTTTCTAGTTTTAGATTTTAAATTAAATATTTCTTAGATTAGAAGCTTCTATTTAGTTTTAGCTCTTCTTTTTTTTTTTTATATAGAAAACCTTTAACTTAACAGCTGAGAAATAATTATTAAATCAACACAAAACATTTTCCTCTAAGTTTTGGTAACTCTATAATTTTTTTTCCCCCAAGTCAGATTGTTTTTTTATTTGCATATATGTTCTGAACTGGCATTTCCTATCCTTATCAGTTGTGCTTTTTTTTTTTTCAAATCGTACATTTTCGAAATTCTGCATTTACTCTTTTTAATTATGCCCAATTTGACTCAAGAACGCGACATTCTAATTTAAATCTATTAGCAAACCATTTAGTTATCTCAAATATGTGAATCCACATCTTGTATTTTCAGAATCATTTATATATATTCATATGAGCTTTTGTGTATATATAAGCCTTACTATTGAAGTCTATTTAATGTTTTTCTGTTCTCTTTGTGAGCCATAAAGAAATTATTAATGTGATTATAAGATATATTATTACTGGATTTTTTGATGCATGGGATAGTCATGCTATTAGATATTTTAAACACAATAGGTTGAATTGTTATCATTTGTTGCTAATTTATATCGCTATTAATCCAAAGTTTAATTTATTAATGTATATAAAATTTTATGTGCATGTAGAAATTGTAAATTAAACCTACTTATGTATTTTTAAATGTAAATATATTTATATCGAATATATATATTTCCTACATGCTATTATATATGAGAATGTAAGATACTGCTTCAGATAATCTATTTTCTTTTTGTTTCATTTCATTTTTTTTATATGCTTTTTAACATAATAATATTCAATTCTGTGAAATCTTTGCAACCCAATTTCAGATTTAGTTGAAACTTTGCATACATATCTATTCCTGATGAAGATACATTTTTTTAGAATTTGCAAACAATTTTAGCAAAAAAATTAGCTAAAATTTAAATATTTTAATTTTATATGGGATTCATTACTCTTTATAGTGCTGCCAGATAACAATATTAAATTGTATCAACTATCTTCATTCTCATAATTTCTGGAACCAAATAGAAGGATTGTTTGCTCATTTACATAAAGTTGAATCTAATGGCCACTTTTTGATATAAAAAATGTGTGCCTGATTCTTTGGGAATCTTGATTTGTGAATTCTAAACTTGATTAGCCATACTTATTTGTGAAATCTAAAGAAAATTATTTTTTTACTTTTTAGTGCTTTTATTTGAATAAAAGCATTTTGTTATTATTATTTTTTTAAATTTACTTTATTATCTTCAGTCATTTAGATAAATGCAGAGTCTGATTGTCATGAGTCTTTTGTATCATTGACCATCTGCATTTACCATGACAATTGTATTGGATATTTGTATCATCACATTTCTCTCCTTTGTTTCACCCACAGTGATTCTCACTTTAAACTTTTTCCCCTTCAAATATATATAAGAATAAATGTAAATATAGCATAACTTTTTTTTTGTAATTGAAATATCCATCATTTATGAATGGCTGCTAATGAATGAATGATTATCCTTTTGTATGTTACTATTTTTAATATTCTCACATTTTTCAAGAAAATAAAAAAAAATATTGTGTAATGTTTTGTTACTGATAGCTTTTAACTTCTAAGCTAATTAACTGATGAATATTAAAATAAATTTTGTTAACGAAGTGACAAACTGTCAACTTGCGATGACTAAACATTATCACTTGGCAATAATACCTATTGTTAATATTTTTAAAATTTGCTTCCAGGAAGAAAATTAAGTTTCATGTTCCCTGAATATAGATTTTGTATTTTAAGCCATCCACTGTGTACTTTATATTTTTTAAAAAACATTAGGTTTGTAAATATCAAAAAACTATCTGATATGTGAAGAATTTAAAAATGAAATACAAAGAGTGCAAGATAGACAATAATTATATCATTTCAGTCTTGGGTTATTACTGGAACCTTTTATACAGGCAAAAATCCAAATAACCTTGTTAATTTTCAACATCAGTTGATCTAAGAAGTGTAAATAGAATGAAAAGGACATTAACCATAATCTTGTTAATTTTCAATATCTGTAGATCTAAGAAGTATGAATAGAATGAAAAGAGCATTAGTCTTATTTGGGTTTTGATATTTATTGGTAAATGATATAAATTGATATAAGTAGAAACAGATTAATTCCATTTTCTATGATTTGGAAAAAGGGTTGTTCTAGGAATTTTTCAGTCTAGTAAATAGTATATTTTGTTATTCATTCTATATAAAAAAAACTTAATTATATCTTAATCGTTATGATGTTAATCAAGGCTTCAATATATCTGATTATAAATTCTGCATACCTTTTTCATATGTTTTTATTTGTATGATTAGAATATGTGTAGGAGAATAAAAGTTTTAACTATAGCATTAGCTAATAAAAATTCATAAGTTAATGAAAAGTGACAATAAACTATATTATTTACAGAAAAAGTGAACAAAAGAAAGAAAACAATATATCACTATTAAATTTACATGTAAATAATGATCTTTATATTATATAGAATGAAGAATTGCTAAATTACAAACATATTTTAGATTTGAAAATGTGTTACATTTTAACATAAGTCAATTTACATTTGCGTTATAAAAATATAATATACTATTAAACAAAACTTTTTTTACTTCATATTTGCAAAAATTGCCATTAAGAATATTGTAGTTTAATTTCTGACAGATTTTTAAAAAGGTAATATTAACAATCACTGCACATATATATATTCTATTTCTTTAAATGGCTTGCTCTTAACTATCTCATTATGGTTGTTTAGTCTCATTAAATTTGAACTTTGAGCCAAAAATATAAAATTGTAAATATATTCATTAATAAATGTTTTTTAATAATAATATTTAAAAAAAAAATACAAATTCATATAGCAGATGTATGAGGAAAGAAATCTTCTGCATTCAACATATCAGTAAAAATTATTTTAGGATCAGTAGCATCTCTTGCATTTATGTGAACATAAAACATGATTAAGAAGCAACAGAAATCATATATGGAACACAAAATAATAAGCATTGTTGTGTTGTACAAAATTTCAAATTAATTCAGTCATTCTGAAATTTGATATATAATCTAATTTTATAATTTTATATTTATTAAAAATATGTTATGGTACTTCTGTGTAGGTCAAGACTTAATTCATGACCTACCATGGATCAAATAATTATATAGCCTTATAATAGCA
Organism: Epiperipatus broadwayi; assembly: GCA_028023455.1. Lineage (NCBI taxonomy): Eukaryota > Metazoa > Onychophora > Udeonychophora > Euonychophora > Peripatidae > Epiperipatus > Epiperipatus broadwayi. The sequence goes on from JAQFVV010012497.1 coordinate 1,756,644, forward strand.
TTTAATACCTTTTATTCATTTTTATAATGGAGTACATTTTATATATTCCTTGATGATATTTTCTTACATTGTAAAAAATGAATAAGAAATTTTATTATTTGCTATTATATGAATGTATATAATCAATGCATAAAGTTCAAAAAGTAAAGAAAAATTATAATCAAATAATTGTAAGATAGAAGGTGTTCTGTTATTGACATGCCATTTGGTATTAACACTGGTAGTGCAAGATTGAATGCTATATAATTATTTTAAATGATTATAATTTTAGAAATGTATAGTACAATGAACTTTTATTATATAAAAATTTAATTATCAATATACTAAAGTCTGATTACAACTCAGAATAACTTTTTTTATGATTTATTTTTTATATAATTTAGGCTATTGTGTTACCCTCAAAACTTGCTGTCTCATGCATATGAACTGGTTGCATAATCTATAGAGCTAGCACTATATAGAAACTTTTCCCATCTGGATAAAATGAAGATCCCTTTAAATTTTCATGATTGTCAGACTTCATTATTTTAAGAAATATAGGTTTTATGTAACTAAAATTTTGAATACACATATATTAGAAAAATAAACCAACACTTTACAATAACTAAATTAATACATATATTTTAAAATGAAATTTAAGAAAAAAACAACAACAAACAAACAAAAACAAAACCCAAGCTATTTAATGTCTTTTTTTTTTTTAAATATTTTTTTTTTCTTCGCAACTCATTCAGTTTTGAATGAAGTACTTGCAAGAATATATGACAAATAGAAACTTTTTTAGTACAGAGTGGGGAAACTAAAAAAACTTATCTTGAAATTAGCTGACATTATGTTTATAATAATTTTAAAAATAGATTTTGTAATGGATAAGGGATTAAATTTTTTTTTATTATTTGCTTTTATTTGATTACTTAAAAAATAAATATTCTGAATGAAAGCATATATATTTACGTTAAAATTAAGTAGTAATTTCTGGAATAAACTCTACAATATTCAAAATACCAGTATATAATAATAAATAATATGAGATGTCTGCCATCCTAAGAAGCATTTTACAATTATTTATGCATGCAGCAACATATATGAATGTTTTAATGAGGGAAGGTATAAGAAATATATTGTTGGAATATAGAAATCAAGGATGCTGGTTTGGAAATAAAAGATTTAAATTATGGGGAAGATATTTTGTTAGAATATAGGAATCAAGAATGCTGTTTTGGAACCATTGTATTTATCTGTAATTTAAATATTTGAATTGTCAATAAATTAATTTATGTTGTCATGATAAGATCTTTATGGATTATGAACTTTGTATACTATATAAATTTTGGTATTTTTAACTAAAAATAATCTTGACAGATCTTGTTAATTATTAAATATATTGTTAATCATTAAAACCTATTTCAATCCACTGTAAAATAATGGCATCTTTTGGCTTTTTTTTTTTTTTTGATTTATAGGGAGTTATAATTAATTTTCCAAGTTGAATAGGCATGAATAATCATTAACAACATGAGATGAGATGCACTATAATCTCCTTTTTCAGAATCAGGAGTCTCTCAGCTACCATGCCCAGAGGAAATCTGTTAGCCACTTTACTTTCGTTTCCATTTCCCACCTAAAGTTTTCCCCATATTCTTCTCTATCCTGCTCCATCCCATTTCTGCAACATAATCTTTGTCAACTCCATGGCCTTTATATCTAAATCCCCCTTATCTTTTTCCAAATCAAGAACTCACCTTCTATGTAATCTCTTAGTTTATATTTATTTTTCCTCAACTTCATTATTTGTGCCCTTTCTACTTGCAAGCATTTACATTCAATTAACAAATGTCTAATATTTTCCATGCCTTCCTTAAACAACTTGCAGACTAAATCACCCACATTTTTCTATTTATGTGTAAATTTCCTTGTTGCTAAAGATCCTATTTGAACCTTAAACAGTAAATTACTTTCCTTGCTATTATCATAAATTAATTCGCACCCAGTGTTCTGCTTACAAATTTTTTTACTCTCCATACTAGTTCTCTATCTCTCCAGTTCCATATTCTTTATTAATGCATCTATTTTCTATCCCATTCCTTGCAACTATTACATTCAACAATTCTCCTAACACAATCATCCCACCTTTTGTATAAGTATAGTGACATAAATTGTTTATCCAAATCTTCTGCATGCCATATTAGCTTTTTCACCCATCTTGTTGCCTACCCTTTACTCATAACTCAATTAAATACTATTTTTGCTATTCTCTTATTATCCATAAACTGCAGTCTACCAAACATTTTCATTTTGTTTTTTGCATTTCTCATATAAAATCTCGACCATCTCATTTCTTTTGAATTGCCTCCTTTGCCCTTCATACATCTACATCTAATGCATGTCTTCTTACATCTCTTTGTACTTTTTCTAAGTAATCTAATACCCTTTACCTACACACAATGCTTTGTTACCATATGTTAATTCTGCTACTGCCACACCAGTCCATACTATTCTAGCTAGATCATATTTATTACATGAAAACACTGTTAATTTCTTTATCAATCCTTTTTTTTTCTTTGTTTCATTTATCATTTTTTTCTCCCATTCATCCAAGCAATTTTTCTGAATATTTAAGACAATTCCCAAATAGTTATACTTATTCACCACCCTTAATTTTATATCCCAAATAAATATTCTTTGTGTTCTCTTTCCTCAGTATTAATCATCGTTACTTTTCATTTTTCTTCACTAAATTTAATCCCCATCTCTTTACCCATCCTTGCACATATCCTCAGCATAACTTCCATATCTTTCCTTCTTTCTGGGCACAAGAAGACATCATCTGCAAATTGAAGACCCGATAATGTATGGTATCTCTGCTTCTCTTCCTAGTCTTTCTATTGCTCTCTCCATTTCTCTCAAATACAATAAAAACAAAATAGGTGACATAGGGCATTCTTGCCTTAGTCCCATCCCATTTTTAACTTTTAACTGATTCTATATTCCCTAATTAATATGTATAGTAATTATTTTCATACAATCTCTTAATAAGATCCAGTAAAGCTCCATCCATTCCTAAATTTATTAAACTTACCCATAATTTATTTCTATTTACTCTATCATATGCCTTCTCTATATCTATTAAAATCATATATAACTGTCTACCTGTATTTCTATAAGTTGTGTTACTACAAATAAACTATCTCCTATATGTTTATTTGATTAAAAACCTCATTGCATTTCTCCCATTATGTTATTTTATTCATTCATTTTGAGACCCTTCCAGCCACCATATATGTGAAAACTTAATATAACACTGACATTATAATTACTTAACTTTCTATGATCCTTACCCTTTCCTTTAAATAGTAGCCTTACTTTCGTATTACTCCAACTATCCGGAAAATCTCTCTTCTATGTCATTTTATTAAAACATGATAATAGGTTTAATTTTGCCTTATGTCCTAAATTCATTATCATCTCTGCTGTCCATCCATCTAAACCTTTTGCCTTTCTACTTTTCAATTTCTTCCCTACCTCATTCACTTCATTTTTTGTAAATCTAATATTTCCATTACTATATACAGCAAGTAGTACCACCCAATGCAAACTTTAGTAATCAATGGATGCAGGATGGTTTGTGCCTAAAATCTCCATCTATTGCCTACTCATCCAATAATTTGAGACTATTTTCTAGCTTGCAGTTTTCATCAGTGAGGAGCTTTGGATCTGAAAGCACTGCACCTATTTCTTAGGGTCCAATGCAACACTCCTGCAGCCACTTTTTACCTATTTAATTAACTATAAAGCTAGAAGCTGAAGATCCAATGCTTCTCACTGATGAAAGCCACAAGCTAGAAACTAATCTGGAGATATTGAATGAGTAGGCACTAGATGAGGATTTTATGCACCAAACCTTCCTGCATTTATTGATTACTAAGGTTTGCACTGGGTGACATTATTATATGGAGAGTTTGCTACTGTTAGTAATAGCTAGAAAAAACATAGGAAATGGTGATCAAAAAGCATGGCAATTGGTGATTATGTGGTGCTTTGTTGGTTTCATGAATAATCATTTAAGATATTTTGTTTTTGTTTCTTGTCGTAAAATCTTCTTGTAGTAATTGTTAATAGGTTATATATCAATTTGCTTTAATTCATTCCTAGTAATTTTTCTGCTTGCTGTTGTTGCTTTAAAAGTTCTCTTGGGAAACTTATTGTTATGGTGATCATGTGATGTTTAGTATTATTTAAATTAAATAGTCAACTTTGCAGGCAAATAAATTATATTGAATATTTGACCATTATGGTTATTTAGTGTTATTTAATTTTAAGAATTAAACTATATCTTAAATCAATTATAATATAATAAAATGCATCATTTTTTTTTTTTTTTTTGGGAATTTTTTAAAGTGCACAAGAGAGCTGTGCATTTTATTACATTATATGTAATTAAATAAGCAAATAGATTAATTAATATATCAACTAATGATTAACTAACTAATTGAGTAATTTTTATTGTAAATTTTAAAATAAAATAAAAAAATGTTACTACAATAAATTATTGTAATCAAAGCATCTACCTATTTTATTATTATTATTAGATGCTGTCAAGTCAAAAAAAAGAAGAAGTCATTGTTGACTTCTAGTCATATAAATGTTATTTCATCAGATCTGTCATCCCTTTGGTTTTTCAGGTTTTTCAATGGTCTTTTTTATTATGAAGTCCATTCATCTCTTTCCTAATCATTATTTTTCATTTTTAATCTTTCTGAACTTTATTTACCTAATGAATTTAATCACCGTTTGCAATCAAACTAAGGTAATTTTTTTCTCAGTCATTTATGCAATGACTAATTTAATTAGATATCTAATTATTACAATTTTCAGTAAATCTACAGGTAATAATTGATTTTACTTATTTATTAAGAATATAGATTTATTTATTTATTCAATTTTTAAAAAAAATTCATTATAAAAAGATTCACATAATTTCAATAATTGATAAATCATTCAAAATATTGTATAGTTTGTAAATGTAATTAAGATTCATCTTTTACAGGTAAATCTGTTATAAAAGTCCTTCTCCTTTGGATAACATTGCTATGAGTAATTACTAGCTAAGTAGAAAATGCAATCTTATATAACAATTTTTTTCCAAAAATAAATAGTTTTTAAAAGATGTTGAAGCATTCCAGAAGTAATGAAGATGATATCAGACAAATGGATCATTTGAACTGGTTTTACCACTATTTTATCAGTTGTAGAGAATGAAATAAACATTTTGTATTATAGCTATGATGAAAAACATTTTGTAGACGGTGAAGTTTCCAATTCTGCATAAATTCTGCGCAGTGTTTAAAACAATTTAATTGGAATTTTATTATTATTATTTATTGTCGTAATAGTCTTTGATTAAAAAATTCTGTGATGAATCTGATTTTATTCAAAACAAAAGAAAATTGTATACTGTATTCATAAAGGTCATCTGTTATTAATTTGTAAGCCACACACAATTTCCCACTTTGCAAAAATAATTATAAAAAAAAAAACTGCTAGAAGCTGCCCGCTAACTGAAGTTAATCATAACTATATTGACTAACACAGAATATTTATGTAGGCACATACTTATTTAAAGAAAACGAAAATTTGCCAGAAGTGAAAACAAACCATATGAACTTCAAACATATTTATTATTAATTATGTTTGATCTTGCAGATAAATAGTATTTGTAAATTTGTTTCTGGTTTACTCATCAGATTTATGAATTATTATGGTGTGTATCATTAATCCTGCTTTGTATTCACATGTAACAAATTAAATAAATAAAAAGATTTTTACTACAAACAGAATACAGCAATTTATTTATATTTTAGTTTATAACAATTTTGAGTTCATAACACATATAAGAAATTATATACATAATCGCGTGTCCGATTTCCCCACTAACAGTTCTATTCTAAGATGGCCGGTTTGCCAAAACCTCTTCTTAAAGTCTATTAATATTTTAATTATTCCGTATTCTAAAATTAGCCAATTTAGGCGTACAAAATAATAATAAGATCGAGAAGATCTGTAATTACTTATACGGATCTTGGAACCTTCAGACTCCGCTAGTTCTGGGTTATACCTCCGTTGTTCGTATATCCCTTTCTCTATATAAAGATTCCCACTCCGGTCACACAGCAAGCTGGAAATATTCTGTGTTTTAAAATTACCCGGCTTCACTTTCTTTTTCTCCTTTGTTCTGCTTTCGCTTGATCCTTATCAGTCCTTTTAATTAATTAATTGTACTTTCGTTTTTAATTAGAAATCGTTACTTTACTTCAATTAGTAAATCATTATTTTAGACTTTAATTAGTGAATGTTTGATTTAGATTTTAATTAATGAATGTTATCATATAAAACAATCTATCTTATTTCCGTATTTTAATCAAAACCCCCATAACGTTTTTTACTTGTATTTTTAAAATCTGCCTTTTTATTTTTACTTCTGGAGTACACTATTATTATTATTATTCCAAATACTATAATTCCTCCCCTTACTCCAGAAATATAAATGTCACTTACACATAATCTTTAAACCTTTCCGGTTTCCTTTTAATTCTAAGCGGCCTGGGTGATTTGCTCTTCCGTGCTTCTGGTCGAAGTTCTTACGTTATAATGTCTTTGTGTTTTTCCCCTACGTATTGTTTTTCTGATTTCTTTTCTATTTTTCTTTCATTTTCCTCTGTCTCATTGCTATTCAAATTCTGCCAAAACTCCAGTGGGACTTGATCTAATTCTCGTTTTCTTAAGTGGTTGATGTGCCTTCTATATTTGTTACCATTTTCCCCTTCCACTACAAATATTTGTGTCGATATATTTTGTCCAATCGTTCCTTTAATCCATGTTTTCTGTATGACATCTCGAACCCAGACTGGTTTTTCCATTTTAAAGTTTTTATACGATTGCACATTTCGTGTATATTTTCATTTCAGTTGGTTTCAGAACTGCTAATTGTATTCGTAATTTCCGTCCAAACATCAATTCTGCTGGCGTTTTTCCTGTAATCGTCGATGGAGTAGTATGCTGGGTTAACATAAATCCCTGTAATTTTTCCTGTAAATCAATATTAGTAGTGTTCATTTTCTTCAGAAACGTCTTCACTTGCTGAACTGCATTCTCCGCCAATCCATTTGATTGCGGGTGATATGCTGATGAGTATAAGTGATGGATCCCCCCAGCATCAAAAAACTGTCTAAGTTCATTGCTTGCAAAACCAGCACCATTGTCCATTACGATAACTTCTGGCAGGCCATGAATTGAACATGTTGACTTGAGACATTTAATCGTCTTAGCCGCACTGGTATTCCTTACTATATGGCACTCAATCCATTTTGAGAATGCATCAGTTAATATCAGTAGCATCTGGTTGTTCACTGGCCCTGCATGATCCATATGCACTCTTTCCCATGGCTTAGTTGCTTCCTTCCATTGTGACAATATTTTACTTGGCAACTGCACTTTAGTTTGACATGCATCACAGCGCTTTATGTAATTTTCAATATCTTCATTTATTTTAGGCCACTAGACATAGCTACGTGCCAAAGCTTTCGCTCGCACTATGCCCGGATGCCCTTCATGTATAAGTTTTAATGTGTTTTTTCTCTCTTCCAGAGGTATCACTACTCTATCACCCATAATAATACACTTATTACTAACTGAAAGATTAAACCTGTTTGTCCAAAACCCTATGGCTAAATAATTCGGTTTGGATTTAGGCCAGCCATTCTTAATCCACTGAATCAGGCATTCACATCTTTTTTCATTCTCTGTCCATTTTCTGACCATGTTAGAATTTAATACGCCTGAGTTCATATAATCTATGTAATTTATTCCTATTTTACTTTTTTCCCTCCTATCTGGAAAACGTGATAATGCGTCAGCGTGTGGTATTTCCTTCCCCTTTTTATAAACTAGTTTATAATCGTACGTGGCGAGTATATTTCTCCACCGCAGCATATGCAGGCTTAAATGCTCTGGAGTGGCCCGATCGTTTCTTAATATTCCCAATAATGGTTTGTGATCTGTAACAATTTCAAAACTACGACCAAACACATATTGATGATATTTTTTTATTGCAAAAATGATTGCAAGCGCCTCTTTATCTATTTGACTATAGTTGACCTCTGCTTTCGACATAACTCTGGATGCAAATGCCACTGGCCATTTTTTATCTCCTATGGGATGGGCTAATACCGCTCCCACTCCCCAGTCTGATGCATCCGTAGTAATCCTTACCTCCAGGTTACTATCAAAATGCATTAATAGAATATCTGATGTTAATAATTCTTTTATTTCATGAAATGCTTTATCTTGGATTTCTGTCCAGATCCATTTTTTTTTCTTAATAACTCATACATAGGTTTCACTACCATCACTTTATTTTTCAAGAATGGTTCAAAAAAATTCACGAGTCCTAGAAACGCCTGAAGTTGTTTTATGTTTCTAGGTTTTTCCGCATTTCTGACTGCTCTGATTTTATTTTCCAGCGGTCTTTTTCCTTTATCACTTATTGTATGGCCTAAAAATTCTAATTCCTGAGTTATCCACACACATTTTTTTTTATTCAACTTCAATCCTGCTTGATTTAATTTAAAACATATGTCGGCAATTTTTTCCCTTAAAGTTTCACTAGACATTGCCGTTATTGAGATATCGTCGTAGTATGGGATTACTCCTTTTAACCCTTGCAACAATAAGTTTAATTTAGCCTGAAAAATTTTCGGTGCTGTTGTTATCCCAAAAGGAAGCCTATTGCATTTGTACAGCCCAAAAGGCATGGTTAACGTCAACATACGTGCTGTATTTTCGGTAACTTTCAACTGGTGAAATGCCGAATTAAGATCAAGCTTTGCGAAATATTTTGCATTAGCTAAATTCGCCAAAACTTCTCTCACGTTAGGAACTGGTTACGCTCCTTTATTTAAAAACTTATTAACTGTGCAACGATAATCCCCACACATTCTGATCTGTCCATCAGGCTTCGTTATTATAACTATGGGCGTAGCCCATTCTGCATCTTTTACTGCTGTTAGAACGCCCCTATTTACTAGTTTTTTCAATTTCTCCTCAACTTTATCTCTCTGGGCAAAAGGAATCTTTCTAGGTTTACATACTATTGGACGAGCGTTGTCCAATAGTTCTACGTCTACTGGATTAGTTTTAATCAAGCCTAACTCTTCCGAAAATAAGTCTGGATATTTTTCCATTATTTCTTTTTCCACCGTAACTTTTTAATTATATTTATTGAGATTCCTAATTCTCGAAACCATTATCTCCCGATTATCGGGGTTAGTTCATTTTTTACAATATATAATGGTAATTCACACTTTTTTTTTCCGTAACTAACTGGGACTTTAGTCACTCCCACTAGTTCTATTGACTGCCCGGTTATACCTTTTATTTTTATGTTTGACTTTTTTATTTCTAGCGACTGGTCTTTTATATGTATTTTTTTCCAAATTTTTTCTGAAATTAAAGAAATACCAGATCCACTGTCGACTTCCATTACTACTTCCTTCTTCCCTATTATAACTGTTAGTACATACTGGCTTTTGTCTTGCCATGTATTGTCCGATGTGCTATTAACTTGCTCGTACTTCTCTTCGGTTTTCTGTATCTAGTTTCTCTTTTTGTTTTGGTTTCTTACAAACCTTCGCTAAGTGACCTTTATTCCCACAGTTATAACAATTTTCTTTCTGCCATCGACAGTACTTGGCTACATGCCCTGTTTTTCCACAACAATAACATTTCCATACATCATTTTTTTCTCTGTCTGCCTTCAGTGTTGTACGCGTAAAACTATTTTCTGTTTTATATATAGTCGCTCTATTTTCTACTTCGGTCTTATTTCTAAATGCTGCAGCCTGTTCTAAAACTGCTTCAAAAGCGTTACCCTTTTTGATCACCAATTCATAAGTCAAATCTGATTCTGTTAATAGGTTTTGTCTTAACCTTTCATCTGCCATTCCCCAAAGCAACTGATCTAATAAAGCTTGGTCACCATAATTTCCATATTGACAGTCTTTTATCAACTGCCTTAATGCTATGTCATAGTCTTTTATTTTTTCACCGTTTGCTTGTCTTCTGTTACACAATGCCAATTTTGCTATGAATTTAGACGGTTGCAGGCTGAAATAATCTGTTATTTTCTGTATTATTTCTTCATATTCGACTGAGTCCGAAATAGGTCCCTCAAATAACTTATTTACTATTCCTATTAATCTCGTCCCTGACAAACATAATAAAGTTGCCATTTTTCTACTATTGTCCGTAATTTCGTTCAACTTAAAAAAATTCTGCAATTGAATTCTATATAATGGCCATTCCCCTGGATTTTCTACATTAAATTCAGATATTGACCCCTGTCCAATCGACATTTTCTTATCTACAAGTTCGTTCAACCGACTGCGCCAATTTTCTTTGTATTCACATGTAACAAATTAAATAAATAAAAAGATTTTTACTACAAATAGAATACAGCAATTTATTTATATTTTAGTTTATAACAATTTTGAGTTCATAACACATATAAGAAATTATATGCATAATCGCGTGTCCGATTTCCCCACTAACAGTTCTATTCTAAGATGGCCGGTTTGCTAAAACCTCTTCTTAAAGTCTATTAATATTTTAATTATTCCGTATTCTAAAATTGGCCAATTTAGGCGTACAAAAATAATAATAAGATCGAGAAGATCTGTAATTACCTATACGGATCTTGGAACCTTCAGACTCTGCTAGTTCTGGGTTATACCTCCGTTGTTCGTATATCCCTTTCTCTATATAAAGATTACCACTCCGGTCACACAGCAAGGTGGAAATATTCTGTGTTTTAAAATTACCCGGCTTCGCTTTCTTTTTCTCCTTTGTTCTGCTTTCGCTTGATCCTTATCAGTCCTTTTAATTAATTAATTGTACTTTCGTTTTTAATTAGAAATCGTTACTTTACTTCAATTAGTAAATCCTTATTTTAGACTTTAATTAGTGAATGTTTGATTTAGATTTTAATTAATGAATGTTATCATATAAAACAATCTATCTTATTTCCGTAGTTTAATCAAAACCCCCATAACGTTTTTTTACTTGTATTTTTAAAATCTGCCTTTTTATTTTTACTTCTGGAGTACACTATTATTATTATTATTCCAAATACTATAAATCCAATCAAGAACTTTGTTTTGAATTTTTATATTGCTGGCCAAACTAATTGAAAATAACAATTATATATATCTCTTTTAATAAGAAGGAAATAACTTGTAGCATTAATTTAAACAAGTGACTACTCAATAATCATTTACAGCATAATGTATTTGAAAAACTGATTACTTTGGGTGCAATTTGTAATAGTATAAGATTCAAATTCATTTATCATAGCTAGATGGCAATGAAATATCTGATCAACTTTGCTGACTTGATGTGTATTGTCAACTTTGATACTCCAAGAATTAAACTCTTGATCTATCAATTCCCAGTTATTCATCATCAGCTAATAGATTTTAGTGAATTGTATGGATACAGTATATGAAAAAACAAAGTGAGTCTTTATAAAGCAACCTTCAGCTCAGGCTTTTAATCTAAAAAAATTATATGAATACTACTAAATTCAACTATTAATTAACATTTGTTATAAAAAAATCTGTAAAGCAGCAACAAAAGAAGGGAATAGTTTAGATGTGATAACAGTAATTATAGATAAAATGCATAATTAGAAAATATCAAATTCTTATCAAATAAGAGTTGAAAAAGAAGATAAAAGTATTTATACTTTTGACTACAAGAAAACTGATGAGAAATTAAATTTATTAATCACATCAACTGAATGGCTATATTCTGAATTCGCTTATATCAATCAAAAATGGTTAAACAAATGATAACCTAATAACATGTAGCCAATCCATTCTTCATCCAATAAATTGTATAAACAGAGTTATCTTAAAGGGGCTCTTACTGAAGACATCAAGGACTGTTTATAATTCCCATTTAAGTTATAACTATCAAAGTTGTGTTTGGAATCAGCAATAATAAACACTATTAAATTTTAAGGTGGTATTTCACAAGCATAATAATAGGATAATAGATGATTAGAAGCATGTCATGTGGTTGGATGAAAGTTTTTGTCTGAAAGTTTCCACTAATAATAATAATAATCATCATCATCTGTTTGATTGTTGATTTTTAAAATTATATGCATGCTTAATGGATAAAACATTTAAGAACAATTTTTTTTAGATGACAAAAGTTAACAATTATGAATAAATAAAAACAATAATACAATAATAGTTAACAAATGAGTGTTTATAAAAGATTCTGTTTAGTAGTATGAATATTTATTTTTTTAATAATGAAATGAAAAAAATAAAACAAATGATTTAATAATACAATGTATGAATAATATTGATTTTTCCCTTCAATTGCATTTGTAATTCAAATTTTTACATGTTTGCTTTCTATATAACAAAGAGGTTTCTTTCTTTTTTATAATCTAAAGCTGAGTTCACTTTTGTTGAAGTTCACCATAATCATATCTCTCTTAAATTAATTATTGTTGTTGCTTTATATATACTGTAATGTAGTTATGCATGCATTTTTATTTAAATTAGTTTCTTGTAAAATATTCCATTAGTTAAATAATAGTATTCTAATTTCTTTTTTGTTTATTTCATTTCTATGGTTGGCCATAAACTATGCCTCCTTGACCTTTTTCTGTTATTGCGCTCAAGGCTATAATCAAATTGTTTTTTTTTTTTTGTGGTCCCAAAAAACAGAATAATCTGGTTGAGATATTAGCCCTAGATTCCCCATAATATACAGTTGTGCAGCCTGGATTGTTGCATGGAATCTTTTATATTATCTGCAGTGTGTTCTAATTTTGTAATTTGTCTTTTGTGTTGTTAATGAATTTATTAAGATTAGAGATAGTATAGAAGCTAATATTGAAAATTGGCTTGCAGATATTATTTATTCTATTTGTTAATCTTGAAATATAAGACATTCTAATCCATGGTTTATTTTCAACTTGCAGTTTTAAAGTTTGCTTTATATTTCTATAGAATTGTTTAATAACTTTTGTTAGAATGTTTTTGCTATAACCTATACACATAGATCTTTTATGTACTTTTGTTTTTCTGTCTGATTCATATTTACAAAGCGTTAAATTTCTTTTAAGAGATGTTTTAAATTCTGCTAATTTATGAGACATTGATATTATATATTGTGGATGGATATCGCCCTTAATTTTAAGTGATTTTACCACCATTTTATAATCAAACTTATTTTTATTTCTTTGGATTGCTATGTCTAAATACTTTAAGCTGTGTGTGTTATTTTCATATTTGATAGTCCATGTTAAGATTGATTCTTTCACCAGTAATTTCCGTAGTTTGTTCGGAACACATACCAGAACATTATCAATATAGTATTTATATACTGATTTTTCTTTATGAATGTCAGTATAAGCTGTATATGATGCAGCTGATAGACAGTCCCATTGGCCATGCATTTTCCATCCTGTTTTTTGAGATCACGAAAAATAATTTGTCATAGCTTTGACCCACAGACAATCCATCTAGAGTGTATGAAATGTGATGACAGAAAAAGAAAGGTCAAGGGGCATGGTTTATTACCAAACATTGAAATATAATAAACAAAAAAAGAAAACTGTATAATTATTTAAGAAATGGAATATTTAAGTGGGCTAATTTAAATAAAAATGCATGCATAATTAGATTATAGTATAAATAAAACAGTAACATTAATTAATTTAAGAGAGCTATGATTATGATGAGCTTTACCAAAAATGCATTCAGATTTAAGTTATAAAGAAGAAAGAAACCATTTCATTATGCAGATGAACAAATGTATGCAAATTTGAAGTGAAATAAATATATTAATATTATACATTATTTAAAACAATGGAAAAAAATATTTTTATAATTGAGTACTGGTCTTATATATTTCTATATAAAATTATTTTTACTTTATACAGTAAAATAAATTGATAATTTTTATAAAATATTTATTCTATAATATGTATAAAAATTAAGAAAAATTAGACATGTATGAATTTATAAATATATATATGTAAGCAGATATAAAATGTAAATATATGTGTAATACATTAATGTATATAGTATATATTTATCTATAAAAATAGTATATAAAAAGTACAAAAATTAAAATATATATCTATGTAAAAAGAATATATATATTGAACCGGATGCTGTATCTGATTCAAAGGTCCCCTCACAATTTTTATAAAGTTATTTAAAAGTTTGTAGGATATAGCGCACATACACAGCTATATTTTAAAATACAGTGGTTTTAAATTTTGTTAGTTTAAAATAAGTTTCTTCTGACATTTATTTATTTTTATTAAAAATTCAAATTGTAAAAAAAAACAAAAAACATTTCAAATTAAAAGTTTTAATCTTTGTTTTTTTTTTTTTTGAGAAAGCTTTTAATTTTGAAAAGTTAATTGCATTCCTGTTTCTTTTATTTTAATTACGATCCATTGTTACTTTGATTTTAAAAATCGAGATTTAATTTTGTGTTGTTGTTTTTTTATAAGATAATCCCTGGTTAGAATTCTTAATTAAGGTTGAGTGGGCGATAAAGATTTCCATGGGCTAAGGCTTATAATTGAAAAACAAGAAAGTTTACGTGGGAGATAGTGAGAGGATATAAATAATCCCAAAAATTTCGGATATAGGAGTTCTTGGCTTAACCCAGCTAATTCTTTTTCAAAGTGATAGATTCAGCTTCAAATAATTCCGCTATTTATTTTCACACATTGATATTAACCTGCTGAGATTCGTACTATTGGCAGTCTGGACATATTTTTTTTTTAGAATTTGCTTTCACAAGATATGCCTTGTTAACTTACCTAAGGACGGACTCCTGATTCCGAGCTGTTTTTCCGTCATGCCATGAAAGTCTGAAGTAAAAAGAATCCTGAAATATGCCTTTACACTTGCCGCCGTAAAGAAATGATGTCACTTGAAAAGTTGAACTCAAAATAAATGTGCACACTCCTTGAAAAACTCAGAGGACTCTGCTTTACCATTAAGGTAAAAATATTTCTTATTCTTTCCAGGGCATATAGGTCTCTATTTAAATCTTCACTCAATCTAAACATAATCTGTTGTATAAAGTTTTACTAGTTATTTAATCTCATTTATTATATGTATTTGCTTTTCTTTGTATTTATAGTGTTTCTTGGAATCATAGTTTTAAGATTCCAAGTTTGTTTTCAATTTGTTTATTGGAGAGTGCATTGTGAAATTATATTTTAAATGCTTACTATGCCTTCTTTGTTATTACTAACTCTTGCTAAATGTTTTGACAGACCTTTGTAATTTCATTTAGCTCACCTTTCCCTCTTTTATTGTAATGAAATTAATTTTAAAAATGTTTAGTTTGCGTTTCTTGCAAACTGCAAATTTTTTGACTGGCAGTTTATCGTGTTTGTTATTCTAGTTTTTCTATAGTTGGAGATTTTGTGTCTTTCCAGATTACGTAAGATCATAATCATATTTTCTTTTGCCTTGTATGTGAAATCAACCATGAATTGCTTAAACATGGTCCATCATGAGCTTTCCTACTGGAAAAATGATATTCTGGTTCTCGGTGCATTATTCCGGGCCAAGAAATGCTCGCTGGCAATGTTTCATTGATTTCCTACAAGACCATATTGTTTTTTATATCTCTGAATGAGGAAACTAGAATTGTTGTTCTTTTATAAATCGTCAGCAGGAAGATGTTATTAATTCTCTTTTTAAATTGTAGGTGAGAGAATTTGACAGCCAAAGTGTTTAATTTTTAATATTTGCAGAACTCATATACACACTCGGATGAATACGCGTATAAGAATCTAGGTCAAACTTTTGTATTCAGTTTGTTAGATTTAATTTAATTTGTTTATTGAATTTAATAAAATTTTCACATTAATTTAAACTTAATTTTGCTGATGTTTGTCTTAGTACTTTTATTTTCTCAATTATCTGAACAATATTTAAGATCTCTTGCTGTCTCCCTGGGTCTAGTTGGTGCAAACCATCATCATCATCCACTTTTGATCATAGTAAACAAATTTTCCAGATACGCAGTGATCTGGTACCTCTCTGTGATCACGGGTAGATTGAGTGACCATTACAATATATACAATTAAAAATAATCAATTTAAAACAAAATTGGAATAGACAATTCACTATAAATAAAAAAATTATTTAATACATCAATCTAACTTTCATTCCTTAATGGAACCTTTTCAAGATGTTTCTTTTTACACAATCACATGACTAATTAATACAGCAACTTCCACCAATGGACATTATTTTCATTACAATAAATATAATTATTAAAATATATATACCTTAAATATAATTAGTTAAATACATATTTGTACATAAAAATGATTAAACTTATTAGTCCTTTTTTTGGCTAATATATATATTTGCAAATATCTAAAAAAAACAAAAAACAATAATAATAATCCTGTCCAAATAAAAGGAAGGGATTATTAGTATTGTTTTTTTTTTTATAGATTATTTGTAAATATATATATATATTACGAGAGCAAAAAAAGGTCTGTAATAAGTGTAATCATTTTTATGTACATATATGTATTTTACTAATTATATTTAATGTATGTATTTTTTATAATTATATTTATTATAATGTATAATGTCTATTGGGGGAATTGTTGTAGGGTAATTGTTCATGTAATTGTGTAAAAAAAAACATCTTGAAAAGGTTCCATTAGGAATGAAAGCTGGATTGATGTATTAAATAATATTTTTATTTATAGTGAGTTGTCTATTTCAATTTTGTTTTAAATTTATTATTTTTAATTTTATATATAGAAAGCAACATTATGGACAAATTTTAACATTGAAATTTGATCATTTAAAGTATATATATATATATTTATTATTGACAAGACTATATATTTTTTTCAATTACAGTCCTCAAGAAGACTGCTAGGCAATTGATAATTAAGTGGTATGCAATATTTTATTTGTTTTATAACAATAAAAAGACTAGTTTTATTTTATAAATTCAGATAATGAACTAGAATTATGTGAAGTTTTGGATGTAATAAGGAATGTAAATACAGGAATTAAGCAGAATAACATGAGCATGTCATATTATATTAATTATTGAATATATAAATGAATATATATATCTTTTTATGTATTGAACACCTAAGGAAGTAGTAAATATCTGAGAGTTGACTTTAATTTCATAAGTATGAGAAAATATCATGTTGTTCTTCTTTTTATGTATTAAACACCTAAGGAAGTGACAAGTATTTGAAAGAAAAACTAACTTTAAAATAGATCACTTTTTTTGCCACAAATTTTTTAGTTCTGAGCATAAGTCTTCAAAATTGAAAAACTAATGCTTTAAGATCAACAATCTTGGAGAATGCTAAATCTATAATCAAAAATTCATTGTTACATAGAAAAGAATGTAAAAAAAAAGTACAAAAACTCTAAAGACCAGAGATCAACATTCCAATCTATAATGAAATTTGTAAATAAAGCATTATAATTGTCATTTCAGAACTTTTGATTTATAATGTGAATACTATTATGCAGAAACAGTGTATTATCATATAATTAACTGAATAATGGATGACTGAAGGTATATGGTCAAGTGAATCATCATCTACACTTTTACCAACTATTGGGAGAGTTCATATCTTTTGATCCCCAAACAAGCAGACTTTTTTTTATATTATATATCAGGTTGGAAATTATGATATTTTTTACTACCATTTCATAATATTTTATTACTTGGACACATTGCAGAAGCTCAATTTTCAAGATAATTGTCCAAAAACATGAGAGTACTGTATTGTTAAATATTTCTCATGGCTATTTACAGTCATTTACTTTGAATATTTCTGACTGAGCTATTGAGAACCATTTTTCAACAGGCAAAAGATTGTTACTTTCCATTGACACATCTCAGAGAACTTAAGGCTTTTTTGTAAAAAATGGCTTAATATTCCTCTAAACACTGTTTCTGCATTATATGTTTCTATTATACATAGAATTTAGGCAATTTTTTATGCAGTAATGCATCTGTGGCATTATAAAATGTAACAAGTGTTCCTTTGCTGGTCCAACTGTTACACATTAATTGTCTAATGATAGGAATTTTGATTAGAGAGTTAAGAAAATATTAACATCTTAAATAAAAATAAAAATTATAGCATACAGTACTTATGATACACTATAGCATATATAAGCCGCTGAAGAAGAAGCTGTCAGTAGTAACAAAAACAATTAAATTAATCTAGGCCTAGTACTTTAGAGGTTTTCACTCATATTCAAGTTCCTGATACAAAAATTAGATTTTTAAGAAACGTGTGTATATTTTAATTGCCATAAGCATGTGTTGAAATGTAAAAATGAGCATTGGTATGATATTTAAAATCAAAGAGAAGAAAAATGGAATTATGTTTAAATATATTTAACTTATTATAAATCATATTTGAATACAGATATAATTTATATACTTGAAGTTTAGATGTAATTATAGGGGTTTGAACACAGACTTTCAAACTCCCTTCAACTATCCACTCTCATTCACATGTGAAAAAGACAAATGATCTCCAATATACCTATTTTGTGCTGAACTAGCACTCATCAATTGATCCGGATCATCATCTCCTGCACACATATATAATCAATGCTCAGTTTATATTTAGAAAATCTTCAAACTTTAATGGATAGGCTTCAGTCTACACCATCCATATGATTGAAAATCTGATGATGGAATGGCCAAATCCCTTGTTGATGCCAATATTTATTGTCATACCCATGTTGATTTTAAGTCACTCTTACCCCTCATGTACAGGACATTGTCCATTTAAATATACAGAAGAGGAATACTGGTATTCAAATATTATAGATTCAGCCTGTATCCTGCCCATCACTTCTATGTATTTAAATGGATGAGATCCTGTATATGAGGGGTCAGAGTCATTTAAAATTAACATGGACATGACAATAATATTGACCCCAACAAGGGAGTTGGAGAATGGAGTGGAATGAAGCTTGTCCTTTAAAGTTTGAAGATTTGCTATCAATATAAACTGTGCACTGATTATGTATGTGTGTGGGAGATGATGATCTGGATACTGCTGGTTTAACATGAAATATATATATTAGAAATCATTTATATTTTTTCACATGTGGTTGGTCATGTGTATTGGTTGTATGAGATAGAGTGAATAGTTGAAGGGAGCTTGAAAGTTTGCGTTCAAATCCCCTTTAATTACTTATATAAATAAATAAAATTAATTTTTTATTTTTATTTTTATATAGAAAATCTGTTAGTCCAGCACTGATTAACCTGATCACAGTTTAGATAAAAGATAGGTATGCTATTTCAGTAGCTAAGGAGTGACTTTATTCAAGAACTATAGTATAGTGCTGAACTTTCTGTAAACTTAAAAAAAAATTTTTAATTTTATTTATGATGAGAAATGTTTTTTTTTTTTTTTAATGAAGTCATTAATGATTAGATATGATAATGAAATGGTTGAAGAAGAGGTATGAAAGGGCCAATAGACATAAAAACTTTACTGGTTTTGAAAGATTGGTAAATATATAAATGCTGACAGTAGTTTTCTAGAAATAAATTTAGATTCTTATCTTATTTGTTTTATTTTTCATAACTATTTTAAATTTATTTACAGACTTTTAATTGTAATTTTATTTTCAACATTTATGCTAATTTAAAATATTTTAGATAAATTATATTATTTTTTTTTTTACATATTTTTTTAATATTAAACAATATTTTAGGTCAGCCTAGTGCTTGATCTCTGGAGAGTGAAATGAGTGTGCTGAAGAAATGGTCTTGTGAATATTGTACGTATGAAAATTGGCCTTCTGCCACTAAATGTACTTTGTGTCGTGGACCTAAACCACCTCAACTAATTGCTGAAGCAGCCAGTAGACAACAGGATTTAGATATTTATAAATTATCTACTCTTATATGTCCAGATAATTCAAATGTCAATCAAAATTCTGACAAAAACACCGTGGATTCCATTAACGTGGGCAATAAATGGAGTTGCCAAATGTGCACATATCTTAATTGGCCTAGAGCAACCAAGTGTACTCAATGCCTTACTCCACAAAAAAAGATTTCACCTACATCTTCTACCTCAAACGACCAACTTCTTCAAATCAATGTTAATGAACTGGATATTCCTCTTTCTCATTCTGAATCTTGTAAAACATCACCAACCTCTCCAGAGGCTTCCAAAGATATCAACAATGATAAAAACAAAGTTTGGATTAAATCGGTAAAATGGCCTTGTGCAGCTTGTACATATGAAAATTGGCCAAAGGCTAACAAATGTGTTCTTTGTCTTACCCCACGAGGACGATGTTATCAGGAAATTGCTAGTGGGAGTGGATTAAATTCTCAAGATGAAGAAGATAATTTACGAAACAATGGCAATAGTAAGTGGCATGTACAGAATGTGGCAGCTCTTTCAGAAAATGTAGATATTCAAAATGTAGCATCTATTGATGGTGCCACAGCTTCAGGAAACAATTATCAGGAAGAGCGCAGGTTAAAACAGATTAAAAATAGACTACGGGAAACTGACTGGTTATGGTTGAATGCTTGTGTAGGTGTAGTAGATGGTGATCCAAACCCTGTTGAAGCTTATTTAGCTAGTGGAGGTGATCCTGCCCGACAGATGAGTCAAGGAGAAGTTAAGTTATTAAATCGACCTAGTGCTTTTGATACTGGTCATACTCTCGTTCATTTAGCCATTCGTTTTCAGAGAGAGGACTTATTGGCTATATTACTTACATCAGCTGATGTAACTGGACATGCTGTAAAAAGGGTTCCAAATCATGTAAGCCCTGATTTATCAGCAGATATAAGGCATCAAATTGTAGCATCTCTTAGGCAAAGAAAAGGTGATTTTCCATGTTACTTTATGACAGAATTAACAACTTTTGCCTTGCCTGCTGGTAAGTTGAATGTTTTTATTAATTTTTTTTTCTTTTTGTTTTATTTAGAGGTTAATATATATGAAATAGAAAATCATTTAGCACTATAATACTAGCAAAAATTAAAATTTTATTAAAATTCTCTTACTACTACGGTTTTATCTATTAACAAATAGATCTTCTCAAGTAAAATTCATTTAGATACAAATAATATTAAACAATATCAACTACTTAATTTAAATTTCTAGTCACATTTAAATTAAAAAGGTGTTGTTGTTTTATTATTTTTTTTATTAGTTTAGCCTTTGAAATATGATCTTATATATATATTGAGACATTAGGATGTCATGTAATAATGATAATCCCAAATTAGCATAAATTTTATTAAACGTCTAATTTTAAAAAATGAGAACATTTTTTTAAGGCTTAACTGTTAATATATATATATGTGAAAGTAAAATTATAATTTTCACATTTGTATTATTTTTCTGTAATCTATCTGTTACACTAAAATTTGTTTTTGCAGATAGAATACTTTGTTTAATAATTATCTAAAAGTAATAATTTGAAATGAGAAATACAGACAAATAAAAGAAAAAAAATCGCATGAAAAGAAAAAGAGTTTTGTAGATTTTTGGCAGGAAATTAAAAACTTAATGCATAAATGCAGCAGTTGCTAAAAGTTTTTCTGGAATTAACTAACTTTTTCTGTGACATAAAATGAATACACTGGTTTTTGCCTACTGTTTTGTTTTCATTTTTCCAAGATAGTTAAATTTATGTGTGTTAATTAAATATAATCATTGTCTTCACATAGATATATTAATTCCAAAAACACAAGAAAATATCTACAATTGCATGATTATGTTTTATTTTATTTACATTTCTAAAAATATTAAAATGCATTTTATTTCCATAAGATATCCCATTATTTAATTGAATAAAATGAAATACTTTGAATACTTATTGATTTAAAATTTAATCTGTGGATAAAATTGATTAGAATAACATTTTCTACATTTGCAATAGTTACTTGAAGAAAATAAACTTGGAACTTTATTTGTTAATATTATATGTTAATTTCAAATAAAAATATGTATTTGCAGAATGTAATATTAATCTAAAATATATATAAAAAAATTCTTTAACATATTTTAATTAACTGCAATAAGGTTCTGTCAGGCTATTTTAAAAGTTTTATATTTATTTATTTCATGAATTGAAATATTTGCCTTTGTTCATTTGGTTGGGGTAATAATAGTTGTATTTATTTCAAAATTGATTTTGAGAGTAAAGATTTAATTTATGAAACAATAACCACAAAGCTAAAAGTTTATTATTTTCATTAATTCTCATAATTTATAACCAAAAAAAGTAATATTTGTTTTGCATTTCATGCCATCATTTGATATCAGTTGCCACGGGCTGCAAATTTACATTTGTTCTAAGTACTTTAAGAGATTCTTATATATATTTATAAATTTATGTTTTGTTTTTAAATTTATTTTTGTTGGTATTTTCTTTATTGCTCTGATTAATTTTTGAGGTTTCACTTACCATTGAGAATGTTATGTATTGTGAGTTTGAATCATGGAAAATGTCAATGGTATAGATATAGTTGTGTAGTTTGCATAAATTATCAATCAGAATTAATGTTGCTGGTGAGCTGTCTATAAATAATTCTGGTGATAATATTGGGAAAAGTGGAAATTCACTTGATGCTATCCCATTTAGACAATAAAATATTATATATTACAATATTTACATAGTTTCAATACTATATAAATCTTAATAACCAAGATTATCAGCTCAAAGGCATAAAACATTTGTTGTTCATCTAATTAATCTCCTGGTAGATATTTTTCTGAATTTTATATGGTCTCTAAGATTAGCTAATTTTGTAATATTTTTTATGCATTTGGAAAAGTTTATTGGCAACTGATTTCTCTCTCAAGATATAACTTTTATTTATAAATATATGTATGTTATAAAGTGATTTACTGAAAATTTCACACATCCATACATACTCTGTAGGGATTAGACAAAACAATGAACCCTGGTCATATTTAGCACTATTTTTTGTCATGTAGCACAGAAAACAAAATACATGCTAACATAAACATTTTTTTCTATTGTTTAGAATACTAAGAAAATGATAAGTATCTGTTAATCTAATGGGAAATTGGTCAGATTTGTAAAACTATATCAAAAAATGTTGGAAATGATGACCAATTAATTGATGATTATTATTCAAAACTTCTGAACTGTTTAATATTTTAAGAACAATAGTTCTAATTACTAAAAATTGTAGAATAAATTAGAAATTTCTAAGATCAAAAATCAGTGTTTACAGAGAGAGACCAATGGAGATTGTGGAGGATTGCAGACAAAAAAACTAATAGTTTCAAAATAAGTCACTGCAGAAGTCAACACAAAATGAAAACTTCAGAATTTATGTGAACAGTCCATCTTTAGCTTAATAAATAGAACATTAAATGCTATGATGCAAATTGATGACATACTGTACATAAAATCTGGACAGAAAATATCTGGAAGTATGTTATGGTTGAATGAATCATTATTGTTTATAAATTTTTCAATTACAAGATCATCAAAAAAAAAAAAAAAAAATCTGTGAGCCAGATTCTTTACTTTTAATATTGAAACATGGTTGAGGAAAACACCTTATGACATTCTGTTAATTCAATCACTACTGTATATGTTTACACTAGAGCAGATTATTGTAAGACATCAAAGTTATTTTACTATGTTAACATTGTTTTTGAACAAATCAATGATTTTTTAAAATGATAATGCTACAATTTACATGGTCAGGCATGGATAAGATTTTTTCATGTTCTTAATAACTTTATATTTAAATATTATTGAGTCTTTACATATTATTTTTGAATAAATGCAAGGAAGATGTTTTTTCTCAGAAAATGTAAAGCCTTTCTTTATGAATAATGGCTTATTTTTCTCTAAATACTATTTAAATACTTCATGCTATGTTTTTAATGTTACAAAAATACAAGCAGTTTTTGATGAAAATAATGTCTTAAGCTATAGTAATATAATTTTGATGTCATTATTTGTTCAACACCTACATGTATGTGTATATGTGCATAATGAAATTTACACAAAATAAATTGATTTGTATTTATTATTTTAACTTTTTTCCATTTTGTTGTTATGAACTTATTAATACATTTTTCTCTATAGGTATCATATGTAAATAAGCATTTACTTTTTATATAGCGCTATGTTTATAATTGTATTACATTTAAATATCAGCCTTTCAAGCTAATTGTGCATGTGCTTTCTATGAGTGTTAATAATAAATGAATACTTTAATTCCCAACACGAGATATAGTATTTATGAAAGAATAAAAATGAATCCACCAATTCTTTCAACTCAAATCAGCAAGAAATAAGAAATGAGAATTAGATCTGTACTTTAGTAATTTTTATTTTTAAATGCTTTTATTTGCCTTAAAAATTGTTTTTTTTTTTAGGATACATTTTGTAATCCAGTATTAACATACTTCTACCAAATGGGTTTTCTTAAAATTTTATTTATGTGTTAGAAATAGAGGCGCAATGTAATATGGCAATGGAATATTTCAGGGTTGTCAATTGGTTTATATAATTTAGGGATATTAGCGAACCAAATTTTACACACATTGGTATTAATTTAGTAAGTTTTCTTTTAGTGATGCGCACAAAAGGGTGATATCTTTTTTTAATGTTTTTTACACCAAAAAGTGATGGCATCAATTGAAATAGAAATAAAATCAAATATATTTCATTTGATTATAAAAGTTGGTTCTTGCATAAAATAATTTTGGAATCTACTTTTAATATGCTGCAAATTTCCTATTAAACTATTAAACAGTCTATGATATAGTTTTTATTTTTTGTTTTAAATAGGAATATTTACAAAGATATCCAAATACTAAAAAGAATAATATAACTGTGCACTAAAAGGCCAAAAAATAATTGTTTTCGTCATATCACAATTAAGTATTTCTATTTAATTTGAAAGCATGGAGCATTCAGAAGTTAAGTGATTGAATTAATTAATTTCTGGATATTCCACACTTTTATTTCAAGTTAAATATAAAAACCCTAATTATGGTTGGAAAAAAACAATTATTTTTTTGGCTTTTTAATGCACAGTAATTAAAAGTATTATAAATTTTTTTTATGCATATTATTTATTATTATTAGTGGAACAATATTGCCAGTATTTATATATTTAAAAAGTAGTGAAACTTTTAATATGGAGAAAAAAAAAAAGAATAATAATTATTAAAAAATATTACTCTCATCCTCCTAATGCATTTTTTACAATGCTTTATTTAATTCCCTTATATAATAGTTTTGATTGCTTAGCAATCTTCTTCATATCTCTCAATAATATATTCTTTCAATTTACAACTAATGATTTTTTAAACTATTCATTGAAAATTGTATTAATGGTAAAAACATTATTTTTCATTAAGGTTTATATTGTGAATAAATTTTACAGTTTTACTTCTTATAGTTTTTTTTTTTTAAAAAATATAATTATAAAAAATAAAAAAAATTAACTTTTATTATTTGTCATTTTAAATACTTTTATATTAACTTGCCCTATCTGTGTTTTTGTTGGTATGTCCACATTTTTCAATTGACAATGAAAAAAAAAAATTCCCATTTAGAACTCGAACTCATAACCTTGTACTTCCCAAGAAAACTCCTTAACAATTGAGCTAATGGAAACATTACATTTGTAGAATAAAATTTTGTTAATATTCATTTAACTTATACTTAATTAAAAAGTCAGTACACAAATATTTTTATAGAATAGATGATCACATGATATTGAAATTTAAAATTCATTTGTTAGAGGGCATATTTTTTATTTTCATGTCTTATTATTAAATTATAATTTTTGTCAGATTTTTTTGTAATTTTAATCATTTTTAAAATAATATGTAAATATAACTAAAAAGTAAAAAAACAATAAGATGTAAAAAAACATTTTTATAAAATAATGCTTTTATATAAATAGGCAATTAAAAAAATAAAAAATAACAAAGTTATCCTCTCTTGGTTAATTTTCCATTCTTGGAAAACATCAAAGATCTTAAGAATCTAGACTTGTTACAAAACAATTGGAAATTGCAGAAATATTGTCATTTCATAAAAGCATTTGAGGACATTTTCATTTTTATGATTTATTTGAGCCTCAAATGCTTTTATGAAAGACAATAGTCATGCAATTTCCAATTGTTTTATAACAAGTCTAGATTCCCTTATGGTCTCTGATATTTTCCAAGAATGGCAAATTAGCCAAGAGGGGTTTACTTTAGTTGGTTATTTACATAAAAAAATTATTAAAAAAAATTTTTTTTAACATCTTTTTTTATTATTTTTAGTTATAAATTAAAGTTTTTGTCTAATTACTTTCAATTTACAAACTGATGATTTTTTTTTAACTATTTATGGAAAATCATATGATAATTCTTCATTAAGATTTACATTGTGAATAAAAATCCTTATAATTTTTTAAAAATATAAGTGTAGCAAATTAAAGGATTAACTTTTAGTATTTATCATTTATATTATCTTTGGTTATAAATCAAAGTTTTTATCTAATTATTTTTCTGGAATATATAAATATTATATCTCAAGACAATTACTATTTATTGGCCCTAACATTTGAATGAAGAGATTTTTTGAATCACTTCAGTTACATACATAATTTTCAGTTATATTTAAAATCAATATTGATTTTAAAAGTTATTTTTAAATAGTGGAAATGATATACTAGAGTAGAAAATATAATGAAAAGACTTCAGATTTAAAAGAAATAAAATCAGTTATTATAGAAAGGAATTGGGGATAGTATAGAGATGTAGTATATTAAAATCATTAAAATAAATGAAACTAAAAAATCGATAGTATCATTTCTAAAGCATTAGATTCAATGATATGTAAAATGAGTCTTTTTTTTTTAACTGATTTTATTTCAAAAATTTCACTATATGATTGATTCAATTTAGTTTTTGATTAAAAAATATATGAACCTGTATAATTATTATTATTTTTATTATTATGCCTATTTAGTGTAACTGAATTTATAAAGCTTTTCAATGTTTTGCATTTTATAAAATGGTTATAAAAAATAAAACAGAGCATGTACTTAATAAGGATGTTGAATCTTGCCTTGCCCGATCATTTTACTTGTATCTCAAAATAAATACCATTAAAATATTTCATGGTTTCAACCATCAGTTCACTTCTTTTTTTTTTATTGTTATCTTCAGCAAAATATTTTTATTCAAGGAAGGCTATTAGCAATTCAAGGAGATGACAGCCATTCAATTCTTCACTTGTTTGTTGGGTTTCTCCTTCTGTATAATAATTGACAATGTCATACTGAAATTGTTTTTCTTTTGGCAGTAGTTCTGAACTGTTTTTGTGCATGAATTTCATCCATAAAATTCAGTAGAAATTGACGGCAGAATCCATGTTTTCACTATATTTCTGAAAGTGGGCTACTATTATGTCCAGGGAATCCCAGAATATTAAATGTAATCTTATTTGTTGATGGCATAACTAAACATTTTGTTTTGGTTGTTGATAAGTTAGAACGTGTCCATTATACTGAAGCAAACTTTGATTCTGGCTGATAGTATAGGATCCAAGACTTTGTTCCAGTCACAATCCAATTAAGCATATTTTAAATTTCATCTCATATTGAAAGAAATGTAAGCACAGATTCATTCAATTAATTTTGTGTTAATTGTTGAGTTTTCTGAGTACTCATTATGTGCTCTGAAAATTTAAATGATCATGTATTATATTATATGTCTTGGTGACCTTGAGAACAAGTTGGTCCTTTTACCACATCATTACCTTTCTGCAAATCATTTTTGTTTTACATTATTGCTTCTGTTGTATGATCAGTCAAAGAAGGTGTCATAATGATAAATGTTTTTTTTTTTTTAAAATGTTTATATTTTTTACAAAGTGTTTATATTTTGAGTTCAATCTTATTTTAATATGGGTTAAATCAGTGGAAATTGATAATCTGGAATATTGTCCTGTATTATTTAATATAGTAATTTTGGAGCTCAAGATTTATGGATTATAGCTCTGCTACATCACTTCTGGTACTTGAACTTCTTATGAATTCCCAAGCAATAAACCATTCGATTATATTATGTGGACATTCTGTATATTGGATAAATAGTAAATGTAAAAGTTAAGATTTTACACAAATATATATATATATTTAATTTGATCTTGAATAAATTAATACACATTTCAAAAATTATAAATAAACTGTAATATAATAAATAAATTATTAAATTTATAGATTAATGTATATTGTTTTTTTTTTTTAATTGGTCTCTTGAATTCCCAAGATTTTTTTAATCCAAAAAATAGTATCTTAAAAATGAGTGGAAGTATTTTTTTATTCACTAACTTTATAAAATCGATTTTAGCTGATAATTGTAAACTGTACATAACTATTACTTAAAAGCTAATTAATAGAAGTTTTAATTTGAGGAAGTGTAAAGGAAGAAAAGATAAAACTTTAATTACTAAATGTAATTAAGAAATTGATTTGAACTTTACTAATAGGAAGTAAAGGGAAAAGAAAATAGTTGATATTTTTTTGATATAAACATGTTACGTTGCTATAAATGTTTAATACAACATCCAAAATATATGCATTTTAAAGTGTATGATATAAATCTGAAATTGAGCTGCTGCTAATAATGTGAAAATAATGACAAACTATTGTCATTGATTGTCGGATGTTATTACTTGGTAATTGTACCATGTTACTTAAATATAATATCCATTAAATATTAAAATTGAGTGTTTGTTATATTTTAATATCTTACTTTTAATGTTTATTTATTTATGGAGCCCATATATTTATATCTTCATTTGTATATGGAAACAATATATTTATACAGGTACATTATTATTAGCATAAACAATTATTAATTGAAAGATTTCTATTATCCAGACAAATTATAAAATATTGTTTAGAGTTATTGCTTTAATTGCTGTTGTACAAAAATTTTGTGCTAATATAAATGTTAAACATATTCTATATTTTAAAATGTCTATATATATATACTATATTTTAAAATGTCATGTTGTTATTAAATATAAAATACTGTATATTCATACCATTTTCAAAAAGTATGTTAATATATAACAAACTATGGATAGTAAAATTAATGTTCATTTTGATTAAAAAACAGTTTGGGTTTATAATGAGAATAAAGAGTTACTTTTTGGAATTTAAAAAATTCCAAAACCAAAAAAGTCCTGGACCCAAGGATATTGAATTAATGATAATATATCTATATGTATATTAATTCTGTGATCTATTCAAATCCAGAAAAGTTAATCTAATTAGATTTGTGAATCAATACTTACATATTAATGACATTTAAACAGTAATTAAAGCATATTTTTAAATAAATATTTTTCAAAATTTTAAAATACATGATAATTTTTTTTTAATAAATGAGAGCATTAAATAAATACTTCAGCATAATGTATTAAGAATAGACAAATTTTTTCTCCAAGATTTTGGATAGTTGATAATTCATATTATTGATGTTCATTTATAGAATAATATTTAAAAATATATTATTATAGTAATAGTTATTTGTTATGTAAGTTTTTAATAGGTAAATGTGAATGTACAGTTTATGAAATAATGTCATGAAAGATTATTAAAATGAGTCCTTATAGCCTCCATGTTAAATAACAATACGCCTGCCCTGTCGACTCTCATTGACAATATACTATGTGGATCCATCCCAGAGATACGAATAACATTTGTACTGTTTTCGCTATGGTACACACGGTACTGGCTCACCTTTAATCATGCATTAGAGCATCCGCTTGAACTATATTAACAAAATGGAAAAAATTCAGAAAAGGGACCAGAATTTGGTCCCCTCTTACATCTATGACTCCTCATGGAGGTTATTGATCTGGCCCCCAAAGCTGATCCCTTTCACTCCTAAATAGAAATCTTCCCTGGAGAGTAATTTGAGGCTGAATGGCCTGCATCCCTTTGTGATAACTTACCTTGCTCTGCATGATTATTGCCCAGATCCTGAGTTGTTATGGAAGTAACCTCCGGTATGAAGGGTCAGTTTGGTCATGTGGAGCATGGACAAAGGATTAGACCTATTGCTGAACTATATGAGACATGCAAGCGTGGTCATCTATATCAACAGGATACTATTCCAGACTCGTTCCTTGCTGACATGCTTCATATTAGTCCTTTTAGCTGGTGTCAAACAAGATATCAATAGTGAGCTTTCATCCCACTGATTATCATGTAATATATCCTATGTTTAACTATTATCATATATTGTAACTAAATTTCTGAATAAAATTCTATATTTTTTTAAAAAAAAAAAAGATTATTAAAATAATTGTATTTTCTTAAAAGTAATAAAATAATGCTTCTATAAACTAATTATATAAACAGAACTATTTGTCTAAAAGATTGTTATGATAGCATTTTAGTAGTAATTATATATTGGACTATTTGTAATGTTAAATGTCTTTAGAAAAATTAAAACTTTATTTAAACTTTTCAAATACATTCAGTTATTAGCAATAGTGCACAGGTTAGTATGTTATACAACCTTTTGAGTAGTAGTACTCTTCTCTCATCTTTAGATATTACTAGTCTGATCAATGATATTTACTAGCATTGGAAATGAATCTGAATCTAAGTTTTGTGAATGTTTAATTTAAAGTGACCAACCAACTAAGGATATTCTGCCAAAAGCAACAGTCAAGAGAAATTTCATATACTTATCTATGAGGGTTTTTCTGATTTTTACACTTCTTTCTAAGAGCATGATAAATTGGTGGTTTCCAGACATTATGTATTGTCACCCTAGATTGATTTATGGAGTCATTAGTGTCATTGTCATATAAGTAGCCTCTTTGAATTTTCTTTGTACTTTTTTTCTTTATCCAATTTTGAATTTTCCCAATCAAACATATGTTCTTGGTACGTACATAGTCATCTATTTTAGATAATTCTATTTTTTTTTTTTCTGAACATCATTGTGTACTCATTTTTCAATGGGGTGATTGGTGTCATCAATATACATTCATCAATATTCACATAGTTTTACATAGATGCAGTTTTTGTTTTTCAACATTTCAAAAGTTTAAGTTTTGTAGATGTTAGGTTTCTCATAATATGATATGATTTTGGAAAGCTGTTATGATATATTGATTGCAGATTTTCTTTAGTTTATCTGCTATTCATGGTGCATATAGATAAACTACAGTACCACTAGTTGTTTTTGCTTTTTGTTTCTTTTTATTGTCTATTTAAGATTTCCTTAATGATAATTGATGGATAACCATTCTTTATGAGAGTTTGTTGCATTTAGATTCTTTCATTTTTCTGAACAAACTTTTTTTGCTCTGATATATTGATAGTATAACTCAGTGTGTTGTGTTTCTAGTGTGATTGAATGTATATGTCAGTGTATGTGGGCTCTATAAACTGTAGTTTTGATTTTTCCATCAGGGAGTCTTAATCATAAGAAAAACTCCACACACAGGAAAATACTTAGAAAATACACCCAATCACACCAGATGGAGTTATTCTATCATTATAAAATAGAGGAAAATCATTTTTTATTAAAAAAAAAAGAAAAGATTTATGTAGAACAAAGTCTCATGAAGAATGGTTATCAGCTCTTATTAAGAAAACCTTAAATAGATAACAAAAAGAAACTTCAAAAGAAAAAAAAATCTATTAGTATTACTCATACATATAGGAATAGTCAGCATACTAAAGAAAATCTGCAATAAATATAACATCAGAACAGCTTTTCAAAGCCATATCACAGTACAGAATCTAAACTTGAAATGTTTGAAAAACAAAAACTGTATCTATGAAATACCATGTGAATGTGGAAAAATGTCTCTTGGTAAGACTAATCACGACTGAAAAGTAAGTGAAAGAGTATAAACTGATAATTAGAAAAAACCCCAATATAACAGGGATCAGCAAACTTTTTAACATGAAGAGCCATTTTGTTTACCCCCCCCCCCCTAATTAAAGACTCACAGCAAGAAAAGAGATGAAAATATGAATTTCTAAATGGCTGTGGATATATTTTGAACATTTATTTTAGTAATAGAACATAATTGAATCTGTATACAAACTAACAATTATAAAAATTCTCTTAAAAATAAATAAAAACAAAAAAATATTTTTACCGTCTGATTTATTCACAAATTACTAATATTTAAATATTTATCATATACAATAATTACTATTCTAGAATAAGGTTGAATTCAAGAAATAACATAATGCAAATTTTTGCTTTCCTAGAGTCATCAAAATATTTATTTACAAATTACAAGAGGAAATAAAAAATGTGTTTATGTTTATCATGATAAAAAGAGCCATCAGATTGGGATCAAAGAGCTACATTTGGCTTGAGAGTCACAGTTTGCTGACCATTGGTATATACCAATGAATGTATGTTTGAGAAAATACTAAAATGTTGGATGGAGAGAAAAAGTACGAAGAAGACAATTCAAAGAGGGCAGCTCATGTGAAAATGACAAATAACTACATAAGTCAATCTAGTGTGATAATTCATAATGTCTGAAAATCACTAATTAACTTTTCTCTTAGGAAAAATTGTAGAAATTAGAAAGACTCTCATAGATATGAAATTTTTACTGACTATTGATTTTGGCATAATAGCCTAATTGATTAGAGGATCACCTTAAATTCAATATTCATGAATCTAAAGATCCAGGTTTGATTCCTATGCTAGTTCTGTCATTAGTCAAGTCAATAACCTCTGAAAAAAGGGCAATAATACCATTCAAAATGTTGTGTTATATATGCTAACGTGTGGGTTGTTACTAACAATTAAAATAAAGTTTGAATTTTTCTTAAGACATTTACCATTTAATAATGGATGGTAGTTAATGTAACATAATTACTACTAACGATTTTAGTCAATTCACTCTGTAGAAAGTTATTTATTATTAAATAATAATATGTTAATATAACTTTTTAAAAGAGTATCATCTTTTCTATAAGGTTTTTCTTTGGATAATCAATTTTCTTGAATCATTTTTACGTTTTAAATTACTGCACTAACAAAGTTTTTTTTATTACTCTTTAATTTTTTTTTGTTTTGATTATTTAAACTATTTTTGAAAACTAGATTTAATTTTTTTTTGAATTTAGATGTCTGTAAAATTATTGAAAGAGCTTTAAAAAGATAAAATGGTCATTAAAAAAGAATTAGAAGTACTTTTTTAAATCTTAATTAAAAAAAAAGAAGTGTGGAAATAATCAATACAATATTTAAATATTATATAGTATAACAAAATGCTAGAAAATTTCATGGAGTCAGCATTTGAGTACAACAAAGTAAAGTAATTAATAAATTGAGTTATATATTTAAAGTTACAATATTGCGTTTGCAGCAGGAAGTAAAATTTGGTGTAAAAAAAAAAACAAAGTGGATATTGCCAAAAAAATTTTGAACTTTAAAAAAAGTTCAAAGTTTCTTCACTTTTAAATTAATCTGTAAGGATCTTGACACAGCTCTTGCTGCTCTTGGAAAGATTTCAATTATTTATAATTTCTTATAATGCTAAAATATTGTTACATATCTTGAAAATACAAATATGTATTTTTATTGCTAATGTTTATAAGACCGCAATTCCTTTGAGAATAACTTTTAAATGTAATGGAATTAAAAAATAAATATACCAATAATGTTACTTAAAAATAGTAATAATAAGTTGGAGGAGAGTGAAGAAATTAAGTCAAAAGTAGAAGGAAAATCGAGTTAAGAACGATATTTTATTTTCTAATTTTATAAAAATAATTATTTATTCTAGAATGCCTGTCGAAATTTTATATTCATATTTTTATAAAATGTGCAAAAAAATATTTTTAATTGCGAGTATAATTTTTTTTAAACATAAATAAATTTCATAACTAATTATTATTATTTTTTTTTTTTTAGAGGGGTAGGCTAGTCAGATCCTGCCTTTAAAATTGCACATACTAAAATTATTGAAAAGGCTGATTTAAAATATTCTACTGAAGAAAACAATAGATGTAATAGTAAAAAATAAATAAATGTGTATATATTTTTTCAAGTATTATATCTCATTTTAATATTTATTTCAATTCTAAATCTAAGCTTAGCTGCCTCACCTATGTATGCAGCCAGCTATGAGGGGGGGGGGATGTGTGCTTAAAATTCGTGTAAATTGTAGTTGATTTTTCTGCTTATTTTACTGAAACCATTAAAACTTAATTTATTGTTCAATATCAAGTAACAAATGCAGTGATTTGAAATATTACAACAAATTAAATAATGAATATGTAATCCCAGTGCTGCAGGGAGAATTGTGGTTTTATACATTTATAAATTAAAAGCTTGAAGTGTTTTTTTCTATATTTTATTTTTTTTAACCACATTGTTGTTTATTGTACATTGGTATTGATAACACAAAAGCAAAATAAAGAATACTTTTATTATTATTATATAAAAAAAATAATCATATGATCCATTGCTCTAAAAATGGTGTGTCATATTAGCATCATAGTAAGAGATTGGGCCCCTTAATTAATTTTTTTAATTTTTTATTATTGTCCTCATCTAGAAAGTGATCTGACTCTTCAGCCCTTGAGTCTGTCAACACCCTAAGCTACACTGGCAAAATAATCCTATGATCTGTTGTTCAGGAAGTCATGCAATCTTCAATCACATTGAATCTATTTAGTTGATCTGGCTGATATTTTTTTTACTTAACCTCAACTAAAAGGACTTTGTATTATATGTGTAGGAATTCAAACTTAATCTTTCTTTTGTATATTAAATATATAAATAAATAAACTCATTTTTTTAAAAACTTGCTTTTTATATGACTATAATCATCAATAAAAAGTCTGTTTCAACTATTTTATATAGTCTTTTTGGTTTTCAAGGCACACTAAAAATATATATATATATAATAATAAATATCACATATTCCAAAAAAAATTCAATAAAAATTATAAAATATTTTCATAATCAAAAATTCACCTTATCTCACTCCTGCATACTTTCCTGTATAGATCCTTTAAAACATATAATTAAAAACCTATTATTTTCTTTTCTCTTTTGCCATTAACATCCTACTTAATTCTGGTTTTATTTCATTAATGTATATACCCTCCTTTATCATTCTTTTATTGTATGACTTAATACATTCCAAAGACTTTATTTCAAAATCCCCATGCTTAAATCTATTCATATGAATGTAAACAGCAGAATTTTTATCACCTAAATGCTGCTTTAATCTAGTTTTTAATTTATTCTTACTAGTCCCAACGTATGTCATTTCTATATTCTTTCTAAAACAATCCAAACATTTTATCAAATAAACTGAATTCATAATCTCTAATCTATTATAGGCCCCATTGTTATTAATTAAAAAATCTATTGTTTTATTTTTATAAACTGAACAAATTGAAGCATTATATTTCCTATTAATCATTTTAATTAATTTCTTAACTTTAATAAATAAATCTTTGGATATATTGAAACCAACATAAATAACTTTTTCTCTATTCCTATCCCTATCTAATCCCATTCTATTTTTTATTTTATTTCTATTTATATTAGAAAATAAATGTTCAACTACACTCCTAGGATTATCATTCAAAAAACATTCATTCCTAATAATATCAACCTCATTCTTAAACAAATTACTATTTGAACATAACTTAATTGCTCTAACAATTTTATTATTAACAATATTAATTTTACTATGATTATCAATTCTGCTGTTTACATTCATATGAATAAATTTAAGCATGGGGATTTTGAAATAAAGCCTTTGGAATGTGTTAATTTATACAATAATAGATATAAAAAAAAGCAGTTCTAAAAATAATGTGCACATTTCTAAATCATTTATTTCTAGGAACATGAATTTGGAAGTAACAAAAAGAGATGATTGATACTGGAAAATGATGTATGCATATCTGAAGAATTGGGAGTTGACTATATTGTAAATTTCTTTCATTTTTGGAGTCTAGGATATAGCTTAACATTAACAAGAAAATATATCAAAATTAGTTAATGGGACTACTGAGATTCAATACAAAAACTGCTTCAACCATTCTAAGGTAGGGACCTCTACAGGTCTTAAACACAAGCTTACGCTATGAAGAAAAGAGGGAATCCTTCTTTACTTCAACCTACTTTTATATATGAATAGGTGAAGCTGAAGTGGTTAGATCTAAGAGTGTGAAGCTATTCAATACTTCACTAATTAAGTCCACAATTCTTATAATATATTAATACTCGCAAAATCTTACGATTTACTACGAATCAATGGAAAGATCCCATAGTAAGAAATATATTATGATAATTTAAAGTTGTAATTATAAATTTTTTATTAAACGCACATTAATAAGCGTCTGAAAAATTCGAAGGTAGGTTACAGCCTTAGTAAATATTATTTAATATAATAATGTGCGTTTAATAAAAAATTTATAATTTCAACCATTCTTCTAATTTTTTAATTATACCCTAACCCTTTTAAAACAATGAAAATTTTTTTTTCAATTATCTGCCTCCCATTTGAAACAATGAGAAAGATGTTAAAAAAAGGAACTTGAAAACTTGAAAGTTTTTTTAATAAAAGTTTTTAAAACATTTAAAAATAAAAATAGAAAAACAATACTGTAATCATATTTAATCATTACAATTAATATTAATCTGATTTTTTAATGGAAATTGATAATTATTTTTTTGTAATTTTTTTATTTTTTGAAACTGCTTGAATGTATGTTGCATTAGTGGATATTTCAATTTCACTTTGTATTTTTTCTTTGAAAACTTGAAAATTACTTAGCAATTTATCATAGTTTTAAAATTTCTTCAATTTCCTCATTATTATTTTTAATGAATCCGTATTAACATTTCTCTAATGCATTTGTATAGCCTTTTTTTGAATCAAATTATTTATGAATTGTTATAATAGTTTGTGTTTATTATAACAACTTTAAAAGCTATAGTTATACATCTTTTGTTCTTTTAATATTTTCCATCATTATGCACTGTTAGATTATTTTTAATCTGGTTCTCTGTAGTTTTAGTAATTTTGATTGTACCAAATTGAAAGGTTCTTTAAATTTTATTGAGATTTTATTATTTTAATAAGAATTATGAATTTATTTAAATAATTTTTTACTTAATCTTGAATATATACATTAAAAAGTATTGTAATATAAACATTGCACTTAAAAAGTATTGTAATATAAACATAGCACAGAATAATTAATTAATTAGATGCTCATTTTAAAACTAATATTAAATATGTTTATGTAAATATTTGTAAAATTAATAAGCCTACTTTATACGAGTGCAACTTGTTATAGTATATAGCAAATTGAAACTTTAAATGCATTACTGGTAATGAAAACATTTAAATTAGATGACATGAAGTTTACAACAGTTTTTTCCAAAATAGATTTTAGCGATTTTTTTAAAAAAAGAACTCAAAGCTGGCTACAAGATGAGTGCTACAGTCTATGGTTCCAAGTTCTGTGTTCTGAATGGATTCCAAACTGCATTAGCACAAGTAGAATTTTGCTTTTTTCTTGCAAAATTTTCTGGGACCTCCTCAGAAGCAAAGCAAGTAAAAAAAGTAGTTTAAAAAAACAAAAATTATAATAATTTTTTTTTTTGCTTAATTGAAGTTGCAACAAAATTGTGTATAATGATTTTAATTGATATTTATATCATTCCTTTGATTTATGAATATGTAAAACCAAATTCAATATTGTGTACAGCTGTTTTTGCGATATTTGTCTTAATTTTTGTTATTTATAATGTGCTAACAATATTTGCTGGTGTGAAAAGGGATACATTGATAACTAAACTATTGACTTTTATCTAAAGTTTATTATTTTAACCAAATGATTATAAAAGATTAGGTTGTGATCTGATCCTTCGTGTCAGCCACGGGGTGGCGCTATTTCAAGCTTAATTTCTAGAAATATGCTGTTTCCACGGCCGCACCCAAGCCTTTAAGCATTCTTTCTACAATAAATCCTAGAAAGATTGTTAACTCGGAGTTAAGTCTTTTTTCTACAATAAAATCTAGAAAGAGTGTTAACTTGGCTTAGCGGCTAATGGTGTGGCTTTTTCCGATGATAAAAGCAGAGGAAAATGCCGTAGTTGTTTGTGTCATGCACTACATCGTAATGCTGTGTTATGTATTTTATGTAACAATATCGTACGAGGGTGTGTTAAGTTGTTCTTGTCAAAATTATTTAAATTTTCATTGAGGGCTTTTTTTTTAATACAAATTGATGTACTGTTATCTTTTAAGAATTTTAACAGTGTTGTGATTATTCCTCATAAAGCTGTAAGCCTCCTAAATTCTCTATTAGGGTGGGGTAGCGTAAATTTTTTGACGATCATGCTTTAGTCACATTTTAGCGAGAAATTTTCCAAGACCAAGAATATGGCTAATTCGAACATAGAAAACTTGAAAAGATGGGAAGCCAGCGCTGGAACATTTCTACAGCAGAAAAACATCCTGCTGAAAGAAAAGATATGATTGTGTGGCAAATATATGCAGACTTGAGGTCTAAAAACATCTTTTGACTTTCATTTGTAAGTCTCGTTGCTGAGAGAAATGTTCACTTCGTAAAGGGCAGCTTGTTTGAGGGATTCTAAAATGGCCTTCGTCAAATGTAAAAATAAAAGTAACTTCAATTTTTATTTAAACATACATCCCTTCTCCCAATAATTGTTGTCGGAAATCAAATGTAAAATAAAAGAAGTAACTAAAATTTTTATTTAAACATACCCCCAAAAAATCCACTCCTCCAATAATTGTTGTCGGTAATCAAATGTAAAATAAAAGTAATGTAAATTATTCTTTAGTCATATAGAAGAAAAAAAAACCCTCCCACTAATTGTTGCCGGAAATAAAATGCAAACCAATAAAAGTAAGACCGTAAATTATTATTTAAACATAACCCAAATTACTATTTGAACATACACCAAAAAAAGACCCGCTCTTGTCAATAAACATTAAAGAAACAACTACTATTATTGTTCCATTGTCAAAAATATTATTTGGGAAACAAAAATAATTTATAAACGAAAAAAAGAAAGTCAAATCGGTTGTCAATCAAATGGTAACCAATAAAAGTAACTTAAATTTTTATGTAAACATACACACACACGCACAAAAAAAACCCTTTCTCCCAATAATTGTTGCCGGCAATGCAAAAAATAAAAGTAACGTAAATTATTATTTAATCGTACACAAAAACACCCCTTCCACTAATTGTTGTCAGCAATCAAATGTAAAGCAATAAAAGTAAGGTAAATTATTTTTTAAACATAGCCTAAATTACTATTTGAACATACACCAAAAAAGACCCTCTTGTCAATAAAAATTAAAGAAACAACTATTATTGTCCCATTGTCAAAAATATTATTTGGGAAACCAAAATAATTGATAAACAAAATAAAGTCAAATCGGTTGGCAATCAAATGTAACCAATAAAAGTAACTTAAATTTTTATTTAAACATACACAAAAAAACCCTTTTTCCCAATAATTGTTGTTGGCAATCAAATGTAAAATAAAAGTAACGTAAATTATTATTTAATCATCACCCAAAAATACCCCTCTCACTAATTATTGTCAGCAATCAAATGTACACCACTAAAAGTAACGTAAACTATTTTTTTAAACATACACTCCTCCCAATAATTGTTGTCGACAATCATATACACACACACAAAAAAAACACCCCTCCCAATAATTAGTGTCAATCAAATGTAAACCAATAAAATTAAGACCGTAAATTATTATTTAAACATAACCCAAATTACTATTTGAACCTACACCAAAAAACACCCTCTTGTCAATAAAAATTAAAGAAACAACTATTATTGTCCCATTGTCAAAAATATTTATTTGTGGAACCAAAACCATAATTTATAAATGAATGAAAGTCAAATTGGTTGTCAATCAAATGTAACCAATAAAAGTAACTTAAATTTTTATTTAAAAACACACACACAAAATAAAAAACACTTCTAATAATTGTTTGTCGGCAATCAAATGTAAAATAAAAGTAATGTAAATTATTATTTAAAGATTCATCAAAAAAACCCATTCTCTTTTGAATTTTGTCAATCAAATTTTAAAAAACAGAAATACTATTTAAAAAACACAAATTACTATTTGAACATACATCAAAAAAGACCCTCTTGTCAATAAAAATTTGAAAAAAAAACTATTATTATCCCATTGTCAAAAATATTATTTGGGAAAAATAATTTAGAAACGAAAGAAAGTAAAATTTGTAAACAAAAAAAAAGTCAATATTAATAGAGAATCGCTAGCCTGGGAACGTTATATTAATGTGTTTTTGGTTAGAAATAGCACCATCCCGCGGCTGACACGAAGGATCAGATCACAAACAAAGATTATTATCTTGTTTCTTCATACCATTCCTATAATGAAGTATGTATTTTCATAATTATCATAAGTGATGTAATATAGTTAACTTTCTACTAATATACTTATGGTGGGGAAAAAAATTGATGCAAACTTTATATGCAAATGCCAAATATTTTTTTAAGTATGCATAATAGAATTTAACATACTACCAAAAACAATTGATAATATTTATTTGATGTGAATAAGCCAAAAATAATATAAAATATTATGCTACTAATTTTATTTCTTTAATTATTTCTATATCTAAAGTATGATTCTTGCAGCTGTTCCACAGAAAATCTTCACAAGTGCATTACAGCTTTAACATTATTTCATTACTTGTTTAATTATTGAACAAAGTACTGCGAATAAAAGTATTTGTATGTCATTTTTGTTAGACAAAAATAATACATTTTTAGTTTCAATATTATTTTTAAATCTGAAAATACATGTAATTTGCTTGAAATACTCATGTCATAAATTGTATGTCACAAGAACTATCGAATTACTGTAAAATGAATGTATTTTAATTTTTATTGTGCAGAATGTATATTTTACCTATACTCACTATCAACATTTTTATTATTTGAAGAGAAAAAATAAATTAGCTAAAATGTTCCAAATTATTATCTGTTTATTATGCCATAC
This sequence comes from Epiperipatus broadwayi, assembly GCA_028023455.1. Taxonomy (NCBI): domain Eukaryota; kingdom Metazoa; phylum Onychophora; class Udeonychophora; order Euonychophora; family Peripatidae; genus Epiperipatus; species Epiperipatus broadwayi. Next base: position 1,797,880 of record JAQFVV010012497.1, read on the forward strand.
TTCATTATTGGCATTTTTTTTTTTTTTAAATCTGATCAATTCTCAGTTTCATTTCAAATTTTCTCATTGCTTGTGCAAAACATATCATTCTATTCATTATGTTATCCAAATGTTTTAATACCTTTTTGATGATTTTACTGTTTAATTTTAATGCAGTATGTGTTATATGATTTCATTCAGAAAAAAATAAGGAGTTTAATGATGTCAGTTTGTAATTTTATATTATATCTCAAAAATTATTCATGCTTTGAAAATTTTGTACCTATTAAAATATTCTTCATAACTTCATGTATAAAATAGCTTTTTACATTTTATTTTATAATCAAAAATAGGCTAAATATTTATGATTTAAACTTTTGTCATTGTCAGATTTTTCAAAATATTTCATAAAATTGGAAAAAATAATTTAATTTTGAAATTACCATTTAATTATAGTTATAATTTGAAACATTTTTGATCATTTAAGTATCTTTTTATCTTTTCACATAATGGAGAAGTTAATATGGAATTCAAATAAAACATATGTTGTATAATGATTTTAATTTTTATTTATAAAATAATCAATAATTTACAATTTAGAAATTAATTTAAATAGCCATAATGTTACTGCAACAAAAATATGTCTGAATAGATTCCAGAGAAAATAAAAATGAAGGAAAAATATAGGAAGTCACAGCCAGAATTAATGTCATTACAAAAAAGAAAGCCAACATGAAAAAAGTCTGTCACCTAATGATCAAAGCCATGATTAATCAAGTTGATAAACAAAATTTTGAAACTTAAGGAGGAAAAAAAATATTGAATTTTATCAAATAAATGTTTATGAAATATCAACAAATTTTGTTGAAATATTATTTGATGAAACAATACACCAATATACTAGTGTCAATAATCTTAAAATTGAATCTAAGCAAGATCAACACATTTTCTCTAAAAAGGCTGATAGTAGACATGGTAAAAATCAGCATCATAATTGTTAAAAATAAGGTCATTTTATTTATACATTTTTTTTTTTTAAAGTATATTCTTTATTAAAAAATAAAACCTATATACACTTTTTACAAGTAATAGTTATGATTTAACAATATGCTATACAGAATATCTATTTTAGTTTATATTTAACATCTGACACAATCAGGAAAATACCTCTATCACATCATTATATATCAATACTCTTTTACAAATTTTCACATTAGAGAGTCAATCCCATATAGCCACTCCATATTTTCTCTATATTTTTCTTAGGTAGATATTTGAGACATTGGTTAAAATATTTGACCCAACCTTTATCAAACTTCTTTATCCAATTATACTTTTTGTTATCAAAAGTCATAGGCATCTTATGGACCATATTGTTTTTAATGTATGTATTATTGTCATTGCATTATGCGGATTAAAACTCACAACGTATCTTTTCACAATTTTCTTTAAATTTATTATTGGATTATGAAAAACATGATTTCTGATATGCTGAAGAGCCTTACATTCTTCAAACAAATGTAACAAAGTTTCTTCCTTTACTCTACCTAACACACAAATCAGTTCTAAGTTCATATGGAGCTTATTATTCAGCAGGGCCTTTGTAGGAAGAACCCCATTTAGAAACCTAAACATAAACCTAATGTAAGATTGCGGTGCATATACCAATTGTAAATTCTTCAATATATTTTTTATTAATAAGCCAGATGAAAACCCTTCTAGATATGTCACATTTTCATCTTTGTTTTTTATCTCCCTATATTTAACCCCTTCTCTAAACTGAACATGTTTGGCATCTCCTGTAAATCCATATATGCTATCCTCAGTCAGCAAAAAAGGATGTTCTTTCTTTTCCTATCTCATTGTAGACACTAATATCAATTAGTGGTGGATTAAAACATTTACTTTTAATAATATTTATATATGTCTTAGTTTTGATACATAAGATATATTCTTTTAGGTCGATCAAGTTAAGGCCACGTTTGTCAATAGGTAACTGTAACATTGAAATCGAAATTAGATTTGTAGCCTTACTCCAAATATATTTCTTTGCTATAAGATAGATTTTACTTGTTGTTGTATTATAATAGTTCAAAATACCCATTGTAATAGCATTAAGTACTCTACCCCTTGTAACTTCATAAAGTTTTAATAAAAGTTATTTATCTTTGCGGCTATTTTATCAATAATTAAGTTATTTAGATATCTATTAATTGAAGTCTTTGACTTGTATAGTGGTATTCCTAGAAATACTGTTAGTGTGGCAAGGAATTTACAGGGCATTTTTTTCCCGGTGGCTAATTGCCAAGCTGCAGATTTTTCCAATTGTATAAAAGAGCCTGTTTTTTTTTTTAATTCATTAAGTATGCTCATCACAACTTGGATATTATAGGCATTTTGAAAAAAATATTATTAGATCATCAATAAAAGCAACAACACCTATTTTTACTCCAAGACGAAGTAAATAAATGCCTGTGACCCTACTTTCTATTTCTTTTACTAGAGGATCTACATATATGGAAAAAAGCAATGCAGCCAATGGTGAATCTTGGGGAATACCCTTACTTGGTATAAAGAACTCAGATTGCCTTATATAATTTTTAATTGAAATTCTGCTATTACAAATGTAGTATTCAATAGCATTTATTAATAGTCTATGTTCAGGTATTAATTCATATAAATTTTTAGTCAAATATGACCAATCACCAAATCAAAAGCTGATTTAAAGTCAATCTTAACAGCATAATATTGAGTCAATTCCAGCTCTTTGGCATATTTTACCGCCTCTTGAATTTTCATAACTGCATTGATAGCTTGTCTACCCTTGATTGCATGATGAGCTTGCGATATCTTAGAGGAGACCAAGAGATGAAGTCTTTTTAATAGTATCATTGCTAGTATCTTTGAGTCTATGTCTTCAGTTGATGTATGCCTTAGTTCTTCGATTGTTGGTGTTTATATAGTTTTATTTTTCTTAATACTAAATAAGGCCCTATCATTAATGTATGGCCATTTTATCCTTTGACAGCACATTTGATTGAAAATTTCCACATAGGTTTTATTAGAGAATAATCTATTAGTTTATAAATTTTAGCTGGAATTGTGTCACTAGCCATAGTAATTTGTTTTTTTAATCTTATAATTTCTTCTTGTATTTCTTGTTTAGTGATATATTCTTTTGTGGATTCCAACACTTCACTTTTATAATCTTCTATAGACATTTTTTCTTCACCAAATTTTCTTTTTATATTATTACAGATATATTCATCAACTCTTACCCCCAACACAATTTCACTATCATTTTTCTTAATATAATCTATACCTTTTGAGTATTGTAAATAAACTACCATAATTAATCATTGGTCTAGATAGCTTACCTAGGTTTGGTATTAATTGTCTAATCCATATAGTTTGGGTTTCTTGTTGCATATGAGAATATATATTATTACAGTATATTCATCTTGTAGTTTATCTGTTAGTGAGTGATTGGGCTTGTATTTTGATAGACGTTTTAATGTTTTTTGAATTTCTGCAACTCTGTTTTTCATTTGATTTAGTGATAGTTTATGTTCACTTATTTTTCTACATGATAGAGAAATCTCTTTTTTTATTTTATACTATGCAATGCATGGAAGTAGGCTGGTATTCCGAGTATAATAATTCAGAATAACTAATATGTTTGAGATATGATCAGTGTTAAATTGAAGCTCACATCCAATATTTTTCCTCAAAGAAAAGATATATTGATTTTGATCTTTTACATAAACATTGATTATTAGCTGAACATGCAGATGATCAGAAAATCCAACCAATGAGATAATAATTTTAGAACTCTTAATTTTGGTCCTAGAGATAAAAAATAGATCAATAAGAGATTTATATCTGCTGTTAAAGAAGAAAAAAGCATTATCAGCAAATTTATCATACAAAGAGTATAACAAAATCTCCTGGATCTTTCATTGTGATTAGTAAGTCTTTATAAGTGCTATTTAGATTTTCACCCAGTACAATTATACCTGGCTTTTGTAACAATCTACCCTGTACGGCATGAATAACTTTAACAATATCACTTCCTTTGGCCACGGAATATACAGCAATTAAATAATGCATTTCTTTTTTATATACAAAAGACATGATTATATAATTTACCTGCAAAAACAATATTTGTATATTTTCTATAGATGAATTAACATTAATACTTTGGTGTATTCTATAGATGAATTAACATTAATACTTTGGTGTATTAAGATTAATCTTAGTTTCAGTTAGTATTAATATCTCATACTTTCATTCAGACAGATAATCAACAATTTTTTCCATTTTATTTGGGTCATTTATACCCCTCAGTGTTATTATACTAAAACTTTTATACATTATCCAGTAGTTGATGTAAGTTTTGTTCACAATCTGTTATATCAACTCCTACTTGATTCACTATTGCAAGACTATCATTTGTATATTTATATACACTCTATTATTTACAACTTGGATGATTGAGCTATTTCCCTATTCTTTACTGCTTTTAGCTTCATTTTTTGTAATTAGATTAGTCTCATCTACATTAACACTTCTGGTTACTAAAAATTTTTGGTTGCCCATTTAATCATCTTCTTTTTTATCTGCATCATTCTCTATTACAATTTGCGAAATGACATCTTGCATATTGCATTCATTTGTCAATTGTTGCTCAATTTCACTTTCTACATTGCCTTTATTAATTTGATTTGCTACAATATTACCCCAAGTTTTTTTTATCTTGGTATTACATATTTAACACTTTTGGTTACTAAAAATTTTGGGTTGCCCATTTGATCATCTTTTTCAGCTGCATCATTCACTACTACAATTTCCAAAATGACATTATCTTGCATATTGCATTCATCTATTAATTGTTGCTCAATTTCACTTTCTAGATTACCTTTATTAATTTGATTTGCTACAATATTAGCCCAAGTTCTTTTTACCTCGGTATTACATATATGTTCATTTCTATTGAAATTTATTACAATTACGACACATAACCAGCCTCACACATTGCCGCTATGTGACCAACCCTATTGCACCTGAAACAAAATGGGGGCTGCTTTCAATATTACAGATATCGGCATGTGATCTTTAATCAGCCTGTGTGGCAGCTATTCTTTAAATATTTCTTTCTTTAACTTCAAAAATACTTTCCATGAATTAGTAGGGATTTTGAATGGTATGTCAGGTATCATTTCCCGTTCCATTGAAACTATTTCAGCAAATCTCTGCTTTTGAGTTTTAAAAAATTCTTCACCACATGTAAACAAAGGGTTTGCTCCTTAGAGACATAATATATTTTATGACTTTGCATTTCTTTAATTAAGCTTTCAGCCAATTGTTTTTGATCCTTATTACGATATTCTATAGATATAAAACCCCTAGCAGGGAAGAAGGCAGTATGTTTAATTGCATCTAGCAAATTGTGCATAATTAATAGCCTAAGGTATTCACTAATATCATGTTTATCAAGTATATGTTTTTTATTTTTTTCTTAACTCTGAATTATTAAACTAAAAATCGACATATTTGGTGCCTGCAGTTATTAAAGATTTTTTTCCAATACACATTTAATTTTGTAAATGTTTTTGCAATAGGTTTATGTATTTGTTCTATTTTATTATTTAAATTAGTGAAATTTATTGATTTATCATTATTGTCAGATATCAAGTTTTCCTGATTGATTAACTGATTTATTTCAACCCCCTTTTTCACAATACCAAATATTATTACAATCAATAAGAAGTGGAGTATCAGATTCTTGCTAATTTTTTTGATAGTTAGTTGTTTTTTTTATGTTTAGATGATGTTTCCCAATTTACACTATCATTAGACAATTAATTAGAGGGCAAATTTTCTTATATCAAGTAGCACACATTTTCAGGATCAGAAATTAATTAACCGGCAGAATTGAAGTTAATTTTAAAGCATTCCTTTGTTTGCAGTTCCATAATTAGCTATACTATTGGAAATATCAGAAGTGAGATACTATAGTTTTTACCCCAAAAACTATATTATCAACCTAAAACAATCATTAAAATTTTCTTGATTTTTATCCTGTGATGCATGAAGAAAAGTGAAAATTCGCTTTTTTTGTTTAAAGCAGATGATTCAAGAGTTTGCATATGGTTTCATGGCAACTTATTATTTTAAATTATTTTATAATTTATTTACATACATATACATTTTAAAAATACATAAATAAAAGAAATGCATATACATTTACCAAAAAGCCATGCATGTAAACTCAATCATGGAGTTTACAATATATATATACACAGTATATATTATACTATTTTAATATCACATTAAAATTAGGTTTAATATTAAATATAGTGATTAGATGCAATTATTGTTTTTTTATTTAACAATCTTATTTTTATTTTATTTAATCTAGATATTTGCTTCAATTTAAAGTATGAGTTTTATTATTGATCAGTTAATCAGAAAATTTTAAGATAAAGCATTATTTGAAAAAAAGAATGGTTGGAGATGCAGCAGTTTTTATTTTGTTTCTGAATAAATTTAAATTAACTATTTTTTTTGACAAGACTTATTTGTTTCTAAATATGAAATCCTAGATACAAGATAAATGTAAATGAATTTATCAGGAATGAAATCATAAAAATTATAGCTAATTCAATCAGAAAAATTTAAGATAATTAAAGATACTACCTTAAAAATCATTTCTGTGCTGTCCAAAAAAAGTAAATAAAAAATAAAAAGTTTTCTTAGACAGCAGTCATTTACTTATTTCATAATAAGTATCAAAAAAATCTTGCTATTCATTCACTCATTCTGTCATGGCTATCTATGTCAGGTTGAAATTACTTTTTTTTTAAAAAAAAAATTAGAAATAATTCCAAATATAAAGCAATACAGCAATTATAGGAATTTTGTCATGCTTAAAAGAATTTACAAGTTCTTCCTTTAAATGTTCAATATTTCAAAGTCTGTTTGTTTGTGTTAATAAATAATTATTGATTCAAGAAATAATGAAGAGAAAAACATCTGGTAGAATTTAAAAAAAAAAAAATATTTTTTTTTTGAGGAAGTGTGAACACACACCAATTATTACATATGCCCCCTCAGTTTATTATTTTATTGTTTGTTTTTTTTTTAAAAAAAAACTACATTTTTTTTTTAAAATTATTTTTGTAGATAATCTTAATTTATACACCAATTTTATTATTTAATTTGTTTTATAAGTATGTGTATATACATATTGCTAAGTATCTATGTTGTATATATGTGTGTCAAAATACTATACACATATAAGACAATACAATAAAAAATATGGATTGTAAACAATGCTAAATTTATCCAATAATTTAGATAATCTATTAAGATATTTGGAACAACTTAGTAGATATTGTGGACCTCACTGCTTTTTAATTTATTTTTTACAATCAGAATTTATGAAAATTTAATTACCAAAAAATTATTCTATAATAAATAAACTAATTTATAATGTATGCATGAATTTATATATATATATATTTGAATATGTCATTCCAAAATTATAAAAAAAACACTATCCATATAAAGAAATATTTCATAGGCACCACATTTGTCAGTAGTAGATACAAAAAAATGATCATTTGATAAATGATGGATCTGTAAATAAGAAATATATATTTTTATGGGACTAATTTTAGGATCAAAGAAAGCAGACTATAGGTATGAAAAAAAGGTGTATTTTTCTAATGGATTGGAAGTTCACTGTTTAAAGGATATATATATGCAATGTATTAAAATTAATGCTTGTTACATTTAGTATTTAAATTTTCAGCATCAAGTGGATTGATTTAGGAAAGGGTGAGAGGTAGCAAATATATTGTTGAACTATTTTTAATTTGGCAAATTGTGTTAATTTGGAAAGACTTGTGAACCAATGTTGCTATGCCAATAATACTGAACATGCATTTTTAAGATTGTACTACAGTTTTGACTTATTCTGTTTGCCTTAAAATCATGAATGTAAATAACTCTCTCACTTTGTTTCTAAACAAGAGTAATGGGAAATATTATTTATAGATGCATAAATAAAAATCCATGTTTCTACATTGGCCTCCATGTTTTTGAGTTTGAATCTGGACCAATTAAAACATGGACATTTTTAAGTTGTAAATATTCTTAGATTTTTTTTTCCCCAAGCAACTGATTCATACCTAACATAACAAATGTTAGAAAAATTAATAAATTTAGAGCACTAGAATTCCATATCTCATTGCATATTCTAGAATAGGACAATAATGAAATGAAAGACTCTCATTTTTAAAAAGTATCTTATGGCAAATTATCAAAGAAAGAAGAGATTAAAAGATCAATCAAACTACAGTACAATGACAAAATATGTTCTGTTATAGAAGAAAAACTATCGTAGATCACACTACATGAAAAGCAACTCTGAATCAAGGCATAATATGCTTTGGACAAAGTATTAGAAGATAGTTTTTGACTTTGATATTCAAATATTGAAAAATTGGACCATGAATGAAAATGGTTATCAAAATATGACATAATTTGATGTTTTTGCATATCTGCACTTGAATTATCAAAAAAATTATTAATAATCATATTATAGCAGTTACATTATACGTTGTATAAAGTAATTTGATACAAATTTCAAAGGAAGAAAAAATATATTATTTTTGACATTTTTATTTTTTAAATTAATCATAACATGAATACATTTTCTTTTAAAAAAAAATCTAAATTAAGCTTTTTTAAAAAAATCTTCATTAAATTCTAATGTGAGTTCAATAGTTATAGCATTCAGATTTTTAAAAATAAATAAATCATTGATTATCAATTGAGAAAAATTAAAATAAATGAGGAAATTAAAATCTGATTGTTCACTTGAATGCAATTACAGCTAAACTATTATTATTTTGAAATCCACCAATTTGAAAGCTTTTACTTTTTAAGTATTTTTAGATTAGCCATTGTCTCATTGCAAAAATATATACAAAGATTATAATTTCCATAATGCTTTTATCAGTAAAAAATCTGAATTATTAACAAGTCAAAATGTATTTATCCATATGCTATGTAAATAATTGTCATGCATATTCTTAATTATGCATAACATAAAAAAAAATGCAAAAAATTTGCAATTTTACAGTACAGTAATTATTCATTTTAGGAGCAAATGAGAACAGAAAAAATATGGTGATTTTTTTAGTTTAATATCTGGGAACTATTATAGCAGCATCATGAAAAAGCAAAAATATATTCATTAAAATGTATAATGCCTATAACACTTTTGTATGCTATAAGAATAATATATATTGATTTGTAACTAACTGTGCACTATGTCTGGAAGTCAAAATTTGTGATATTCCATATTCAAAAGTTCATTTTCAAAACAAATGGGATCAGAAAATATATGATAACAGCCAATATGAAATAAAATGTGATGAAAGAATATAGAATTAATATATTTTTATAAATAAGGTTATCCATACGCTATGAATAATATATATTGGTTTTACGACAGTATTTGATAACCAAAAGCAAAAAAAAATATGAGTCCATTCTTCAAATTTCATTTTAAAACCAGCTGAAAAAAAGAAAAAAATATAGCGAAGCAAAAATATGTAGTCGAAGAATATAGAATCAATAAATATATTTTCATAAATTTAATTTATTCTTATGCTGTGTGAATAATATGTATTGATTTGCAACTCTTTACAATACACAAATGCAAAAATCTTGCGATTTAACAATAAAAGTTCATTTTAAAACATGTAACAGCAGAAAAAATGTGTGGCGATAGTTTCAAATATCAGGGGACTATTATGAAGAAATAAAATTGTCAAAAAATACAGAATTTATTAATATACTTTTATGTTGTGTGAATACCTAGTATTAATATGGAACTGTGAATGATATCTGAAATAAATAAATTGTAATTGGTGAGAAGAATATAATACTCGACTTAGGTACAATATCAATAATACTGGTAAGAGAAATCAGTTTTTAAACAATTCAAAAAAAGAAAGAAAAATTGTTGAAAAAATTAAATGAAGCTTCTTTGAGCATAATTTGTGGGAATTATAGAGTGAATAATATCAAAAAGCAAAGATAATTTTTTCCAGTTATACTCCAAAACAATATTTAAACTGGAAAAATGTGAGGGCTGATTAAAATATAAAATGTGATTGAGAAATGATTCTATGTTTTTGACAATATCATAGTTATGGAGTAGATTTGTTAGACAATTTATTTTAATCACTCACACCAATTTATTTTATAAGGAATTGAAATTAGAACATGCATGAGAATATATAGTAAAACATACTCTTAACAAGTTTAAACAATATATAGAATTTTTATTCATAATGTATGAAGAAAAACTATCAGTACATCAAGAACGAGCTTATAAATATATAAATGAATTTACTCTGTCTGTTTATAGCTGATAAAGGCATCACCGAAGATGATCTTACGGAATTTAAACAATCTAAGAGTAGAATTACTCTTTTTAGTTTGTTCCAATGTACTCACAGATGTAACTATTAGTGATAAGAGAAAATAAATATTATAGAGCCTAGAAAAGTATTAAAATTTTTTAATTTAATTGTACAGATTAAAACAGCTGGGTTTCTACTGACACATGTTTTAGACTGGTTTCAATTTTTTTTTATTTTACAAGCCAGAGCACATTGCATGTTTAGAGGACTAGTAGAAAATTGCAAATTTTTTCTTATTTTGGGTTTGGTCAACTCATTCTAAAGCTAAATCTATGAAGAAAGGTAACATTTTCTAACATTGCATTTACTTTTTTTTTTTTTAAGGATAAATATTGCTCTCTTTTTATGAAACATTTATTACATATGGTAAATGCTGATTTATTAAAATGTAACATGAAATTTGTCCTTTGGTTTACTAGTTTAACACTATACCATGGCTAATATAGCTTATCATATGAGGAAAGGCTTGATTTTTCAGAATATACACCATATGAGAAGTAATTCTTTTGCTTATTTTTACAAAAAAATATTTCAAGTTTATGAAGAGATAACTGTCTTTTATTGAAGAAAATTTACATGATTGGTGACATGTTGATGATGAAATTTCTGTTGGGTACCATGTACAGATTTGAAATTTTTAGAAAGCTCTGAAAGCTCCCAAAAATGCTGATGATGACATAAATAGTGATGATAATGATCCAGAATAGACCAGCATATAAATGACCAGTTGGTTTAGTTAATAGCTCAATTAATTAGAAGATTAGAAAGATATACATATGTTATTGGAGCAAGAATTGATGATTTATTTGATCCAGAAAAAAGTTGTATTTAGAGAGAAATGAAGTATATAAAGCAGTTTCACCTGGATGAAATGCTTACTAAAGCTTTGAAAAATTTATGATTACATAAATGTTGAATAATGAATTTAAATTTATATATATATTTAGTAATATTTTTTTAGTAACAAGCATGAAAATAATATTTTAAACTTTTTTTTTTTACAATTATAATTATAGATATGTATTTGAATAGTTTAATTTATAGATGTAAATTTTTTGAATCCTAAAAAGATTGAAAATCCAAGATTTTGGAATGATTGTATTCAGTCTGTATTTAGTTTTACCTATTAATTTGCCTTTCAAATTTGAAGTCATACAATAATTATACATTAGTAAAAACAGAAGTAAAAAATAAATTATTATTTATAAAGATTAAGCGAATCTGTTTTATTTATTTATTGTACATTCGATTTTTGCATGAAAAAACTTTGTTATCATTCAAAAAACAAATCAATAAAAAAAAAAAAAAATCAAATGGTTTATTGCTCAGGAGGAGTTCAAAAAAATTTGAGCATTGGAAATGACTTAACTGTCCAATGATTCTTGTGTTTTGAGGTTCAAAATCTGCCACTCAACCATTGCACTAATATATGCATGCTGTAAAAATATAAATTAGGATGTTGGAGTTTTTTGAAATTAAATAAGATTTTTGTAAGTTTCAAATTTATTTTTTAGGTTTATTTATTGTTTACTTTTATATATTTTTATGTGATGAAAATACTTATGTATATAGTTTTATTATGTATATGTATGTTTATAAACTGTATGTATCAGTACATAAAATTAAATTCTAATGAAATCCTAATATTATTCTTTTAGAAATTTTTTCCATTCATTGATTATATATTTTTTGTTGATAATATAAAATTATCATAATTATATGATAGATGTATACCAAGGGTGTCCAAACTTCATTTCTGTAAAAGTCACATGTTAAAATTGATATATATTCAAGAACTGCAATTAAATTTTTAAAGTATTCATTAAATGCAAATATTTGACTTATAAATTTGTTTATTAATTGTACAAAATATCAGGGGATCAAAATTAATAATTGAGAACAAAATCAATAAAAAATTATTTTTTATTAAATTATTTTTTATTTGTGATTGTATCTGATTATCAAGAACATTTAAATTTGGTGTATAATTTGATAACTAAGCAAGCAATAGTTCCACAAGGTGTTCATTCATTGTTTATGCTTGATGTTTTGATTTTATAAATGTCATTGTTGCATATAATGATTCTCAAGAATATGTTGTCCCAAAAATTGAAATTAGTTTACAAGAAACTTCTTTTAAATGAGGATATTTGTAATGTTGCAAATAAGACATAATAAGTTTTCCATTATTTATAATAAATGCAAATTCTTCTTCCCCTTTGCTGAAGAAACATCTATTTTCCTGTTCTTACTTTCATTTGTTGCTCAAGCCACAATGATCAAGAATTTAAATAAAATTTGCTAATCTTTTAAATCCAAAATCAAGTAAAGTAAAAATAATTATCTGTATTACCCAATTGAAGTAGCAGAAATTGATGATTTGAAAATCAAAGTAAAAGAACAAACTTGATGACATTTGAATTAAAACTATACAAAGAATAATATCACTTGAAATAAACAAAAACTGAACTGATAAGTTCGAACAATGCTTTATATTTTCAAGAAACAATAACAAAATCATTGAAGATGACATAAGCCATAAGCAATCATTAAAAAATTGCTATCACAAGAGAATGAAGCATGTATGGTTCAAAATAAAAATACTAATATAAATTATATCACAATTTTATTTCCAAAGTTTTGTGAGTCGCATTAGACCATCTTAGACAACCACATGAAGTTCATGAGGCCATGGTCAGGATGGAAATATATTATTAAGGTTCTTTTATAATTTAACTTTATAAAGTTTTTTTTTTTTTTTTAAAAAAAAAAATTATTTAACTAAACAAAAATTTAAAATATTTTAAAACTGCAATTTTTCTTTGTAATGTTTACTGGTTTTTATTTTAAGTTTTGTGTAAACATTGTTTATTGAATTGCTTTTAGATAATAATTGCACACAATTACACTTTTTTAGAAAATTCTTATTTGTTTAATATCTACAAAGTTAGATGTATATTGATGGGTAGCATGAGAAGGGAAACATCCTCTAAGGAAAAAAATCCTCTAACAGAAAAATTAAAGAATTAATTGATGCACTGATTTCAAGGTGGTTGATAATTAATTAATCTTAGTATTCTGTTTACTTTATCATATGCTCATTTTAAAATAATAAAGATCTTAGTAATAAGCAGCTAATTTTTGTCTTAGATGTGCTTATACATCAAGACTAAAAAAAAAAAAAGGAATATATCTAGCTTATATTAATATTAGCATTTTAAAAAATTAGACTATTTTAATTGTTGTTTAAACAGTTTTATAATGTTGTTTATAACATTCATTTTTTTTATATATAAATAGTGAATGAAATTCTGAAGAAAACTGTTGGCTAATCAAAATGACAGCTATTTTTGGAAATGTGGAATAATAAATATTGCATTGTGTAAAGAGAATAGAATAGTCCATTATTATTATTTATTTATATTTTCATTTTTAATAGTTTACAAAGAGATCTAAGGTTTGAATGCTAAAGAATTTATTTGCTACTGAACATGGAATACAGAATTTGTAAAAAATAAAATTATTTCATTTAACAAGAAAAAATTAAATATATTGCATCAAAAATTTAAATATTGTCAATTTGCTTAGGAGATTATCTATGTTGATTATTATTTGAACATACGAAGTAACAGTTATTGTTTGCTGGGTTATAATATTTACTGTCTTTATTTTTGAATTATTGCATCTACTTTCAGCAGAGAATTTAAATAACTTGCATATTTATAAATAAAGAAGTCATTCAAAAAAATAATTCTTTTATAAGATTGTATGTAGTGCATTAAAATATATGTCAGTAATGAATATCAATCAATAATAGCATATCTTAATTGTGTATGATATGTTAATATAGTATTGAGCTGTTAGAAATAAATTATATTATGAAAGCAATAAGCAGTGGCAAATTATTACCAAAGATTACTAAGTATTGTCATGTAATCATAACACCCCGTTGCCTATTTTATTCAACTTGAAGGCAGACAGATAACATAATGTATGCATACATATTTTTTAAAAAAATTTCTTCAAAATTGAATAATATTTTGTTTCTTTTTAGAAATAGAAGATTTTTCATCATCTGTACAAGAACAGTTATTTAATGAACTTCTAGACCGAGAAGTACAAAAAGGTATATAAAACTTTCTGCATTGCATAATATCTTATAGACATTGAATTAAGTATCTAAGTAAAAGATTATTATAAGAAAGAGTTTATTATTTATTTGTTTTTTTTAAACATAAAATTATAGTTTAAGAATTGTATTACTTTTATAGGTTTATGGAAAATCTGTTTATAAATGTTATTTAATTAAATTTTGACATTTTTTTCCTTATTATAAAGTCAAACTTTATTAAAAATTAAATTTTAATTTTACTATATATTGAAAAAACTTTTTGTAAACTGTGTAAATTTATTTTATAGGTTAATGGAAAATCTGTTTATAAATGTAATTAAAAAAGAAAGTAAATTCATTTTATTTATTTAATTAAATTTCAACATTTTTTTCCTTATTATAAAATCAAACTTTACTGAAAATTAAATTTTAATTTTATACTATTTATAGTATATATATATTGGAAAAACTTTTTATAAACTATGTAAATTTATTTTATTAAAATACAGAATATACTTGTATTTATATCAAAACAAAAGTTTTATATAATAGTAATTGAAGTACTAAAACAAAATAATACCAAGTGTATTTTGATAAATGGTATTTTACCTGTATTGTAATGACAAATTAGAATAATAAGTGCCAGTTTTTATCACATTTTTTTGTTTTTATATCACAATCTTTTATAGATATAGATAAAAAAAAGAAAAGTTGTCTTGCGTTGTTAGCCGAGAGGTATCGCAGCCGCCATGCAAGCAAGTAGTTGGTTGCAGACGGTTGTGGGTTCGTGTCCCGGCCGATGCTATGACATATGAAAAAAAAAAAAAAAGTACTGGCTATAAATTATAATTCAACTCTAAATACTGTATTGAGTGCTAAAATAAATTGGGTTGAGAGGGTGATAAAGAGTTATGATCTACAAATAATAAGCATATATTATTGCTTTTTTATAACATCATATTACCTAGTTATTTCAGTCTGTCTTCAGCCTGAAGAACTTAACCTATATAAAGTTGAAAAATACAAAAAAGATGTGATATCGCTATTATTTATCATCTAATTGAAAGTCTATAATTTTAACATCACTATTAATATTATTAAAGTATCTGGTGTACATAAAGCAGATCTTAACTTTTTAAATACTTTATACAGGTTCATAAATCTTATAAGGATGTGTGTAATAATTTTTATATTTTATGTATACTAATATAAGAAAAGTTATTTATAATTTATTAATAATAATTGATAAATGTGATGTAAGTTAAAGTTTAGAATCATGTTTACTACATTTTATTGTTTGTACAAATTAATATATATATTATAAAGTAGTTGAGGTTAAAATAAATAAAAGTATGCAAATAACTTCATTTTTATATACGAGTTTTTCTTTTAACTGAATTTGAAAATTTAATTTTTAATCTGATCTTTACTGCCTAAAAAAAGGATCTCTTCTTTATTGGGGTACTTCTGTTTTTAGAAAGTTTTTTTGATACTTAAGTATTAGTCTGGCCGTGAAATTTTAGTCTTCATGAAAATCATTATGATTATCTATGATTGCTAAATATTTGATAGTAGGTTTTATTTAATTAATTAAGTATATTTAACTTAGTTGTTGAAGATCTCTGGACAATTCTTACATCTACTATACATTCTTTATTAACTTTAATTTATCACTGATCTATTTATGCTTTAAAGTGGAATTATTATTTACAACTTTGTTAAAAATGATTCTTTAAATCTTTGAAAATTAAATTTATTCAATCAATTAAATAAAATGTACTATTAAATATTTAGCAATCATAAATAATCATAAGTTATGAAGACTAAAATTATGTAACTAACTTTTTTTTTTTTCCGTGAAATGAATTATTAATTATACTGTTTGTGGCTTTTGTCTGTAAAATTGTTAGAAGAAAAAACCCCCACCTTAATTATAATTATTAATTAAGTCTGAGATTATTGAAAGTAAGGAGAAGACATGGAGATTTGTATAATTTTCAAAATATATTTGTCTAAATTTCATCTCAAGAATCTAAGATTTAGGAATGATTCCTGAATAAGGATAATCAGTTCGATGTAGAAGATAATAGGACTGTTTCAAATATATTTTATAAATTATTAAAATTGGAATTTTTTCCACATCAAATTCATTGATATTTTGTGTGATTTGCTGTGATCCATATTACAAATTATTAGATAGAAGAATTTTTAATTTATATATGTTATTGCATTATTAGCCTTTTATTTATGTTGTTTTTTATATTTATTAGAATTATAGAAAAAGTTCAAGTATTGTTTTTTTACATGTGCGATTTATGTCTATGAAGAATATATATATATTAATATATATGTATGGGAACATATATATATATATAATAATAAAAATGTCATTAAAAAAAGATTTTTTTCAAAATTTGTATTTATTTTATATGAATTGTATAGCTTCTACATCAAAATTTTATCTTATATTTTAACTATATTTTGTAGTTATCAAAAGTTTATATATCCTAAATTACCTAGAAAAAATAGATTGAAAAATAATTCAAATCTTGCAAAGTATAGTATTAAACACTTGTATTAATAATTGATATATTAGCCATTGAGATTAAGCAAGCCTTTATCGTTTTTATGATACATCTGTATATGCAATAAAAAACTTCCAAACTATTTTTCTTCGGATAATTGAATTCTAGAGTAATAAAAATAATGAACATATTAATCTTTTCTTATGCTATATTATTTACATATATATACTTTGTATTTTTAACTTCTTTTTATATTTTAATACCATAAGTGCTTTCAGATATTTTGTTTATTTATCTTTTTTATTAGACATCAAATTTACATTTATATTTAATTTTATTTTTCCAGTTATATTACAATATGTGAACTTTTGTGTAAAAATTATGTGATTCATATAAAATAAATACAAGTTTTATAAAAAGTGAAATGTTTTTTTTTAAATAAAGTTAATCAATGGATCAGTCATTTTGAAAAGAAGCTAAATGGGCAATTTTTGTTATTCAAGTAATAAAGATTGTATTATTTTAATGTATTGCAAAATCATACACATATAGTTTTTTTTTTTCAATTCCATTATCAGCTTTATCTATTCATAATTTATCTTAGTTATACTAATTGTCAAATATTTTAATTATCATCATTGTTGACTATCTAAGTCATGATTATTTTTGTATTATTATTCTTGTAGGATATGATATTTTTTTTATGTTACAATGCACAAGTGAATCATTATTTAGAAGATATCTCTTAGCCCAAAAGTAGATAGCAATAATTATCTAACTATATAAATTAGCATTGTAACTATATAATACTTAATGTTACATTCTTATTTCTAAATATATTTAAGAATAGGATAACTGTATATAAAATTAAAAATACTATATTGCTTTTATTTTATTCCTTGATCATTATGTATTTAATAAATAAAAAAATTAATATTTATATGAAATATATCAGAAATAAAATAAATAATAAATAGCCTAACAAGTAGTAGATATTTTAATGACTTATGCATTATGATAAAAAAAAATTTCGATAGAGCCTAACTGCCTAACTCGCATATAAAGCATATTTCAAATTGCGATGGGGGGGGGGGAGGAGTTCCTTGGAGTTATTAAAACAAATGCTCAACTAAATATGTACTCTATTATTAACTTTATTTTTATCATTGCATATTAATATAAATTTTAGTTGACTGCTGTACTGATTCAGAAGCAGTTGCTCTGTTTATTTTTGACCCAAACTAGCTAACTGATAAATTCTGAAATCTCACATAAAAGTCATCTCTTGTCAATGTATCAATGATAATTTACTTAAACAAGTTGTGGCTTATTTATTATGACTACTTGAGATTAACAAAATATTTTTTTAACATTTAAATTTATTTCATATTTAAGGAAGTCTATATCCTTCAGTTGTACAAACATTATATCCTATCAATCCTGATCGACTGTAAATATTATGAATTATTTAAACATTATCATTATTAATATTACATATTTATGTTGATAGCAATAGTAACAAGTCAGAAGTCACATGACTTATATATAGCTTGCACTTATTAATATGTAAAGTTAAGAGCGTGCTAATAGCTCTAAACAAGCTTTTTTTTTTTTTTTTATTTATGATAAATGCTACTACAAGAGAAGGCATTCAAATCATGGTCCCCATCCCCAGACCGGTTTCGACCTATGGGTCTCTTCAGTGAGGAGTTGGGACATTGGATCTAAAAAACCAACTCAAGCAAAGCATTTATCTAAAAGATAATTGTTAGAAGAAGATCTGAAACTTTTAGACATCTACATGTCTTTAAAGTCAGCTCTCCAACTGAAAAAAATCATATGGGCCTGAACTTAATTCAGATACTCCATACATTAGTAGGCTTAGCTCTTTAATTTAGCTAAAGCCACAACAGCAAAATAATAATAGTAATAGTAACAAGTCAGAAGTCACATGACTTATATATAGCTTGCACTTATTAATATGTAAAGTTAAGAGCGTGCTAATAGCTCTAAACAAGCTTTTTTTTTTTTTTATGATAAATGCTACTACAAGAGAAGGCATTCAAATCATGGTCCCCATCCCCAGACCGGTTTCGACCTATGGGTCTCTTCAGTGAGGGAGTTGGGACATTGGATCTAAAAAACCAACTCAAGCAAAGCATTTATCTAAAAGATAATTGTTAGAAGAGATCTGAAACTTTTAGACATCTACATGTCTTTAAAGTCAGCTCTCCAACTGAAAAAATCATATGGGCCTGAACTTAATTCAGATACTCCATATATTAGTAGGCTTAGCTCTTTAATTTAGCTAAAGCCACAACAGCAAAATAATAATAGTAATAGTAACAAGTCAGAAGTCACATGACTTATATATAGCTTGCACTTATTAATATGTAAAGTTAAGAGCGTGCTAATAGCTCTAAACAAGCTTTTTTTTTTTTATTTATGATAAATGCTACTACAAGAGAAGGCATTCAAATCATGGTCCCCATCCCCAGGCCCATATGATTTTTTCAGTTGGAGAGCTGACTTTAAAGACATGTAGATGTCTAAAAGGTTTCAGATCTTCTTCTAACAATTATCTTTTAGATAAATGCTTTGCTTGAGTTGGTTTTTAGATCCAATGTCCCAACTCCTCACTGAAGAGACCCATAGGGTGAAACGGTCTGGGGATGGGGACCATGATTTGAATGCCTTCTCTTGTAGTAGCATTTATCATAAATAAAAAAAAGCTTGTTTAGAGCTATTAGCACGCTCTTAACTTTACATATTAATAAGTGCAAGCTATTATAAGTCATGTGACTTCTGACTTATTACTATTATATTATTTTGCTGTTGTGGCTTTAGCTAAATTAAAGAGCTAAGCCTACTAATATATGGAGTATCTGAATTAAGTTCAGGCCCATATGATTTTTTCAGTTGGAGAGCTGACTTTAAAGACATGTAGATGTCTAAAAGTTTCAGATCTTCTTCTAACAATTATCTTTTAGATAAATGCTTTGCTTGAGTTGGTTTTTTAGATCCAATGTCCCAACTCCTCACTGAAGAGACCCATAGGTCGAAACCGGTCTGGGGATGGGGACCATGATTTGAATGCCTTCTCTTGTAGTAGCATTTATCATAAATAAAAAAAAAAAAAAAGCTTGTTTAGAGCTATTAGCACGCTCTTAACTTTACATATTTATGTTGATTTAATATCATTACAGATAATTAAATTTTTCTCTCTTATTAAATAAGTTATTTGCCAGAAATACTTTTATTACAAATTATTATTGTTCATATACAGTATTATGCTAATAAATAAATTGTTTCTTGGAAACAGACTATTTATTTTTATGCACCCACACTAGCTTTATTTGAAACTATATATATATTAGATTCATTATATCATACTAGATTTGTCTCATATAAATTTAACATCTTTTAATTATCAATATTTTTTGTTATATTTAAAGTCTATACATTTTTTAATTACAAACTTATTTTTTCTTTAAATGGTGGAACTTGTGATAAATTAATTCAAGTTCTTTCGCATCATTTTAATATTTATATATATCACTATAAGTTATGAATATGGTATATATGATATATCAAAAACATGTTAGGCAGTAATAAAGCTAAATATTTTAAAAATTACCTTTTCTGCATATGTGTTTATTAACAGTCGTTTATTTTAGCTCAGAAAAGAAGAAAATAATTTATAGTTGAATTACAATAGATCTACATAACAATTCATTAGAAATTTATTTAAATTTTGCCCAAATTTTTATGATTAACCATCAAGCCTGCTTAATTGGTTGCTTCATTTTGAAGATTTTTGATTTTCAATGATTATAAAATTAGTTTTTCTATATAGTTTTTATATAACATGATTCAAAGTTTATTTTTAAAAAGTTTATCTTTCAACTGTTGGCCAGCTATTTTTTTTTTTCTCATTTCAGAAATGCTAATAATTGATATCTTAATGTATTATTTTTCATATTCACTATTAACAAAGACTTAGACTATTATGCTTTTTGAAATTAGCATTTACTTTTATCCATTTGCAATTAGAAAAAAAAAATATTGGTAAAAATAATAATAATTATTTACTATAAATAAATATTCTTAAATACATCACTTATTATCTGTTTGTGTATACAAACTAAAGATAATAACTAGTTTACATATTGCCCTGTGCAGTTTTGATAGAATGGTGAATTCAAGAGATAAAGCTTTCCAAACCAAAACTTAGCCTGTTCTTCTGGTGATTGAATGTTACATGATCTGAGTGATTAATCATTAAATTATATATCTAAATATGTTATTAAGTATACATTTTTTTTATTTAAAATAAAAAAAAGTGTGAAGACACATCCATCTTTGTAGCTTTCAATGGTTTTATTATTAATGGTGCAAACTTTATGTAGAATATAAGCTATACATATATATTAAATTCATAACATATATAATTTATATATAATTCAATGATAGTTGTTTGGAATATGTTACACATTGAACTTCCAAACTAAGAATCTTTACCTCTCAAGTCCATCAGTCTACCACTATTTGCAGTGTTTTAAAATGAGTAGAAATAACTCTGTACTGTAAATTTAAATATTAATTGAATCAAATTTAAATTGTTTAAAATATGATGACTGATTTAAGATTCACTTGGTTGTTTGATTCATGCCAACTTTCCATTTGTCTTGGACCTGCAGAAAAAAAATAGATATTTTTTTTTTTTTCTGTAAAAAGATGATACAAAGTTTATAGCAACTAGAGTGCAGTTTATATTGACAGTGATTGAAGGCAGCTCATAATTCAAAAAATAGGTTGAGTTAATTAGGGAATGCAGTATTGTGATTAAGTGATGATCTTGATAATCATTGGAAAAAATTTTCCATTTGCTATCATATCTACAATATATTTTAGCATTTAATATTTACTTTAACTTTATAGATTTTAATGAATTCTTAACATCATTAAGAGTACACAACATGAAATTAAACACTTTATTTAATACTTATTTTTTAAACTTTTAATTTGCCATTTGTAATACTTTTAAATATTTAGATACACAATAGCATTAAACTACAATGATAAAAATATTGGCAGAAATGAAACTTTAATGTATTTTAAATTACGTTGATCTGTAAAATGTTTTTATCAAATGAAATAACTATGAACGATAAAAATTAGCAATTTTAGGGTCATTTTAAGTGCAAATATTTATTGTAGTATTTGATATTTTTAATAATATGATCCCCAAAATAAAAATTTGATAATTGATGAGAGATTCTTTTTTCTTTTTGGATAATAATATGTGGCAGCTTTTTTTTACAAGCATAGAATGGATATGTTTCAACTAAAAATTAAAATTTTATTTCAAAGTTTAGTTCATGTATTGGCAGAACTGAATATTATTTTAGTAACTCATGAGAAGCTTAAATCTAACCCATCTTTATAAGATTATTGTGTTATATCTTATCACCACAATTATTCATTCAAAAATAGAAGATATTAAAAAACCTGCAATATATAAGCATTCATCAGTTCTAGCTGATGTACAATGTGGATTTGCACATAAGCAGTTAAAATTTATGATAGATTTACAACAGATTGTCATGCAGGACTTTAAAAAAAATATCAGTTAAAGTTACTACTGCTTTATAACATTTTGAAAATGATACTGATAACTGTTCATATATTATAATTACCATTTGTTGCAAAATTTTATGTTATATGGTATACAAGTACCAAAAATTTTCATTCCATATTTTGTCCACAAATATGTATACACATGTAAAATGATTACCCAAAATTTAAAGTTCTTAGAATACTAGATTTAGAAACAAGTAGATTTGCATTTGAGAACAGATAATATAATATGAGGAAAATAGTTTTTTCCCCACATCTATTTTTTTTCTTCTTATTATCAGCTTATTTTTGACACACATTTTTTTTTTACTTTTTATAAATATTGCAATATTTAATAGTAAAAAGTTGAATGTTTTGATTTAAAAAAACACTATTTTTGGGATATAAATAAGAATCAGTAATAAAAATATTATGTAATTCAAAACTAATAATAATTATCTTGTGTAGGGCACATACGTACGTTACATTATTTTTTATTAGTAAACATAAAAAATAATGTAATGTACGTATGTGCCCGTTACACTTGATAATGAGAGAGAAGTTTGTTATTGGTTGAATGGTAAGTAAGAAAAAAAAGTCATTTTGGAGAACTAGGATCTAGTTAGATCTACAAACATCATAAAATATTAATTATATATTCTGTACCATAAAGTCTGGTGAGCTAAAGGTCCTTGAATCAAGATTCAGTCTGTTGTCACTTTTTTATGCTGAACATAATATATACATATGTATTAAATTCATAACACGTATTGTTAGAAAATTTATATATATAATTTGATGTCACATGATTTGAATAATTAATTATTCATTTACTTAATGTTAAATATTTAATATAAAAATGTAGTAAATTTAATCGTTTTTTCAAGATTAAATTCATTAATAATAGTTTCAGTATATCATAATTTTGAGATTCTTTAAAAATGGATTATTCTTGAAGATTAGTTAATTCGTAATGGCCTTTAGTAAAAATGAACCAATGTTAATGTATTTTCAAGAATGCTGAATATCTGGTTAACAAAGATAAGTAAGTTGTTTTATATGCATGTTGAATGGCCTTTTTTAAAATTTCTAATATATAACTTATTTTATTGAAATTACATGTTTTTAAAATTTTATATTATTAAGCAATAAAGCAGTTTTACATAAATCACAAATTATCTACATTAGAATGAAATAAATTTTTATATATTGTGGCGAGTCTGAAGGTATTGATTATTCACTATTTATATGGGATTATGAATGCAATCTTGTGAAATGTAGTTTAAAATGGATCCAGTAAAAGTTATAATGATAATTTTAAAAGTAAATGTATTGTTATACAAAATGTCATTCCATTAAGAGAAAAATAATTACAAATAATCTTATATTAATGACTGCAAACTTTATAATATATCTATTTATAAATGAATATTTAATATTTTAGTATAGTAAAAAAAAAGATTTATTGCCTTGTAGTTCATAAGAAATTAGAGCACTGAAAGTGGCAGATGAATACTTTTTATTTCATTTTAGAGTGATATATTCAATAGCTCCTATCCTACTTTATTGATCAAGATGAGATTTTTCACAGTTTTATTTGTTTGAAATTGATTCAGAAATTCATGCGTATTAAGCAATTGATATACTGAGATTTAGTATAATGCATTTTTGTAAGTCACATTTAAATTACAAGGCTTATAGTTTGTAAATATGTGAGTTATTAAACATTGATGTTAATAGGAAATATTGTATGAGCTTTAGTCATAATTGCAGGAAAACATTATACTAAACGGACAAATTATTTAAAAAGTTTTGCAATCCTTAAACACAATTAAAAAGAATTGGGAAAAGAGAAATGAAGATTTTTATAATTAAAACTGGATTATTTATTTGAATTATATTTATTAGTATTACAATTTTATTATTTATATAAGTTTATAAAAATAGTTAAACAATTTAGCTTTATTTTTTTTAAAAATTATTTCTTTAAAGTGATATTATCAAAGACATTAAATATTTTTATAAGTAGTGGTTAAACTACAAGATTTATAGTTATAGAAAACTTTGCATGTGTTTTATTCATAATTGTATTCGAATCTTTTTTTCTTATTGTTAATTAAAAAAAGAGATAAATGTTGGAATTGCAGTTTCAATTAAAAAAATTGTCTCCTTGACAAATAGACAGTAGAGAAAATTGCAATTTGTGTAGATTTACAGGCAATCAAGAAAAATATATATAGATATTTAGCAGTATTTTAATTTTAAAGCAGATTGAACTATGTATCTTTTATTGAAATATTTTGTTTAGAAGAGCTGAAAAGAGTTTGCAATTATTAAAAAAATTCTTCTTTTCTTTAGATGCTCATCTGTTTCTAGAAAAATCTACTAATGATTTGACTGATCATATTTAAGTCTTAATGATATTTGAATAAAGTTTCAAAGTATTTGTCAGCCAATTGTTTCTTTTATCTATTTTTTTAAAAAGTCATTTAATTAATGCTTGTTAAGTCATCTTATTATTTTTTTAAAGCAGAATATCTTAATTTGAAGTTAGTTTTTTGTCAGTAAGTTAATCACTTTGTTTGATATCAGATAAGAAAGAATGAGTATGTGTGTCTGTATGGATTCAATTTTTAATTAATTATTTCAACATCTGTTTTTTAAAAGATTTTGTAATATTACTCATATTCATTTGCTTTATTGCAAAATATTTTTTAAAAAGATATTGCAGTACTTGCTATTTTAAAATTTCTATTATTAGTATTTCCTTTAACTTATTTCCCTCTTACATTGTGAGAGATATTCTGGTTTTATTTGGAATCAATTTAATGCCAAGTACTTCATTTCACAACTAAGTTTTAAGAAAAAATGTTTTTTTTTGTTTATTGGTTTTCATATTTTTATTAGATTTTTTTTTAAAATAAGATTTATTGATATTAATAAGTAATTGATATTTTTAAAATTTTAAATAATTATAAGTCATTTTAAACTATTGTTTTTGTTTTGTTTTTTTTTTTAAAAAAGAACAACTTTCCAGTGACATTAATAATAAAGATAATAATGGACAATATTTCAGCTATAATTCAGTGTTTATGAAATCCCTATCTGTACTCATCAAACATTGTTAATATAAATAAAATACAAAATGTAATTATTTATTGTTTTGTATGTTATCTTCATCTACTTTCACACTCTTCACAAAGTCATTATCAAATTATTTTCTGGAATACTAACAACTCAAAAAACAAATTTTCACCTTACCTTAAAACTTGACATTTTTATGTTGTTAATGTGAAGTAATTCTTTCTCACTAAGAATGTCATATGTAAATTATTATCTGAAACATTATAACTAATATCAGCTAAAATAGAATGTGGAATAACTTATTTTATATACATATAATTCACTAAGTAAAACCAAAGAGCTGCAGACTTTCTTCCCACATTAAAAAGATTAACTGATATTAATCTATTTATCTTTATTATAAAAATTAATTGACATTGTACAGTGTAGTTGAAACAGTGCATTATATATATATACAAATTGTGTAAATAAATTATATCTATATAAATTAATTACCTATGCATATCAAATTTGTTTGTAAATAAACTTTTTTGTACTACTGTAGGTAGAATACCTGTAATTTGAATGCCTATTATTCAAAAACTTCTATTATCCAAACAAAATTTCAAAGAAGGTTTTTAATCTTTTATAACAATAAATTAGTTTTGTAATACAGTTTCAAATAAAACTGAAGAAAAAACATTTGTAAACATCTATAAATTAATGCATTTAATTGCAGTGAGTTATCTGTTGTTGCTTTTTTTTCTGTTTTAGCATAGTTTGTATTTTTAATATGGGGGTAAAAGATCTGTTCTTGCAGTCCAAAAAATTCACAAACCCGACAAATCTCAGGAAAACCAGAGATTTCTGTAAGTGATTTTTGGATACCCCTTTAATACCGTTTTGCTTTTTCCATTTTTTTTTTTCATTCTATAATCTCTTTACATTTGTGACTAATTTAATTTTGTTTTACTTTTTTCAAATTTGATTACTATTTTTGCTGTGGGGTCTCCAACTTATTTTTTCATTATTTCAGTATTACAAATTTTTTTTAGATGATAGTTTCTAAAAATGTTAAGATAAATTATATTGAAGTTGGTGGAAACAATGACAAATTTTTACCATTGATAGTTAAGTATTATATTTTAATTGTAGTGCCAGTTGCCTAGAACAAAAACTTACCTTCAGTTAGAATACATAATATATTTATATCCTAATTATTATTATTTTTATTCTTATTATATCTCAACTTTTTTAAAAATTATTGTCTATATTTTTGATTCTTAATGTATTATGTTTCATTTAACATATTTAGTAAATTGTTTTCTTATATTTAATCTCATTGGTCCAAATATATATATTCTTTGTAGTTGTTGAGACCTTTGTCATTTTAGCTTTAATCTTGACCTTTCCCCTCTTCCCACAGCTTTTGCATATTTTTTACAATCACAAGTCGTTATTATTTAACTAATCACAATAACACTATTTATTTTCATTCATAATTCAATATTTTTTTCCCCATTTTTACGTTTTTTACTTGCAAATCTTGGAAAAATATATTATTTTTTTTAAGAATAATTAAAAAAAAAGAGCACATTTCATCTGTTTGTTCTTTCATAAGCCTTTTTTTTTCTATAAAAATGAGTGTTATTTTGTTTCCTATAATATTGTATTTATTTATATTGTGATACCCCCCCCCCCCATTTTTTTTCCTCCAAAGAAATTGTTAGTAGTAAATTATTAAGTCCAAAGTTTCATTTATAATTCTATTTCTTTCTTAGTTTATTTGTTTTTTTTAAATTTTTTTTTGTAATCTTTATCATTCTTTTTTACTATTTTACAATTTATTAATATATTTTTTCAATATACAATGTGTAAAGTACCTAATCTTTACAATGACTTAATGAGATTAGTAAGCCTCATCATAAAGAAAAATTCACATATATATTTGAGTACAGGTAGATATGGAATTTATAATATCGTATGACATATCATGATGACCAAATTTTTTTTACTTCTCAATCTCTGTAAATATATAAATTATTTGACATCATTGCCTACGATTTTTTTCTTAACAGTTTTCAAAAATTATTTGTATTAAAAAAATCTGGTGACCAACATCGTTTTTCTGAAGAATTACAGCTATTATAGAAAGAATTGACATAGACATGGTATATTGTTCATGGCAAAAATTATTAATACATGGATTGTTAGTTTTTAGGTCAATATTACTAATTATGTTGAATGTTTGTAAATTTATTTCCTAATATATAAAAACTTTGAAGTTTTTTCTTTATAAATTTGTTTAAGAATTGTTAGAATAATTTGTGTGCACACTGTCTTACTTTCTGCTTTAAATTTTTATTTTATTTTGTTTATCTAAATTATGTCAATTTTTGGCAATAATATCTTCAAAAAATCCAATTATTATGATGGCTAGGTTGAACTCTGGATAGGAATATTCTGCACATCTTTTAGTGGATATTGTTAAGATGTTGTCATGCATTATTTTGTTAGAAAATAGCTTTTGAATTTCCACTTAGAAAATATAGCAAATAGTGATATTCAATATAAGCTTATCAATAAATGATTACAGTATTATTTATGGATAACAGAATCACTTAATAATAATGCTGAACATAAAACCTGACATTCCTATCATTTTTTCCCTGTATGCTTGATTGTACTTTGCAATCAGAGAGAATTTATGAACTCACATTTGCTTTTACCAGTCTTCAATTTATTAATTAACTCGTTAGTAATTTATGTTTTTCAGCTCTTATGACTCTACCATTGCTTGATGTTGAATTCACCTATTTGGCCTAAATTAGTGAGAATACTAATTCCTTTGAAAATTCAGATTTGAATGAAATTAGCTGGTAGAAAAAAGCAGCAATTGACCAATAAAATTTTCTACTGACACTAGAGAATTTATGAAGAAAAGAATGAATATGAAGATATATAAAAATGATGCATCAAGAAGGATCGAATATCTCAAATTTTATAAAATGATGTGAAGAAGAATTGATAATGATATAAGACAGTATATAGCAAGGAAAGCTGTAAAAAAGAATAAAAGTCTCAAGAGTAAAACAATATTTTGTTATTGGTAGGGAATTTATATTTGCAATAAGAAAAAAAAGATGGAACTATTATTAAAAGGAGAGATGTCATCATGAAATAGGTAGAAGAGTTCTATCAAGAATTATATAGTAATAAAGAACAAGTACCTCCATTTCTATTATATTTTCTGAATTGCCCAGGATTTTAAATAAAGAAATGAAATATACAATTAAATTATGAAGAAAGGAAAAGCTCCAGGTAATGATGGAATTATAATCGATATATTAAAAGAAGCAGATGAAGAAATAGAAAATTTTTTTGGCAAAGTTATATACCAAATGTCTAAATGATAAAGATGTAACAGATGATTGGAAGAATGCAGTATTAATATTAATATTAAAAAAGGTGATAAAGAAGATATTAGAAATTACAGACCTATCAGACTTCTATCAGTTTTATACAATTTTTTTACCAAGATAATACAACTTAACTACAGAGAATATTAGATTTCAACCTACCAAAGAACAAGCTGGATTAAAAGTTGTTATAGTAGATCAAATCCAAGTATTGAAAGAAGTTATAGAAAGGACCAATGAATATGAGTTACCATTACACTTTGGATTTGTAGATTATGAAAAGGCATTTGGTTCTATAAACATTTCTTCAGTAATTAAATTATTGGATCATCAAGGTATAGACCCATGTTATTGTCATATTCTGAAGAATATTTATAAAAAAATAAACAGCAACAATTCGATAACATAATGATACTAGGAAAGTTAACATTGAGAAGGATGTAAGACAGACTGACTCCATATCTCCAAAACTTTTTACAGCAGTGGTGGAAGAAGTATTTTGTGAATTAAAATGGGAAGCTAAAGGAGTAAAAGTAAATAGAGATTATTTAAGTCACTTAGATTTTGCAGATGATGTAGTTGAATTTTGCAAATAATGGCTCAGAACTTCAGAAAATATTGCAAGAGTTATCAGATGAAAATAAAAAGGTAAGACTAAAGGTAAATATTGAAAAAACTGAAGTAATGTTCAATGGATTTTTAAAATAAAGACTGATTATGATGAGTTAGAAAAAGTTAACAACTACAAATACCTTGGTCAGATTATTACTACAAATGAAAACATAATAGGTGAAATTAATCATAGAATTAAACTCGATTGGAGTGCTTTTGATAGAAATAACTTAATATTAAAAGAAATCATGCCTATGTCTTTGAAAAAGAAGGTTTTTAATAAATGTGTTTTAACAGTTCTTACTTATGGATATGAGACTTGGACACTTGATAGAAGAATTATACAAAGAATTCAGACCACTTGAGGAAGTATGGAGAGATGCATTTTAGGAGTAATAAGAAGAGATCGAAAACGCAATACATGGGTAAGAGAACAAACGTATTACTGATATTGTTGAAAGAATTAGAAGACTGAAGTGGAATTGGGCTGGACATATTTCTAGAATAGATGATAATAGGTGGACAATTGAAATTTTAAACTGAATTCCAAGACACAATAAAAGACTCAAAAAGAGACACATGTGAGATGGATGGATGAAATAAGAAAGTATGCAGAGTTGATGTGGAGAAAATAGGCTAGAGATCAGAGAAGATGGATTGAACTTTGAGAGACCTTCATCCTGCAGTGGATTGATAATGGTTGATGATGATGATCTTATTGCAATCAGTTTTGCTAACTTTAGCCTAACCAAGTATTTATACATCCTGGATTTATGGGTTTTGCTTTAATGAATGAAGCTATACATATATATAAATTTAATAACATTCTTTTTTAAAACACGTTCAATTATTTTATGATTGTTGATGAGATCTTCTAGTCATATTAGATGTCTTCCTTAAAATGTTTTATCTTTTATAATATTTGCACCTTGTATACAATTAACTGTCTTATCTCTCATGTCATAGCTGATTACTGAAGTAATTTTTCTATTGAGTAGTGACAAATACTAAATTTGCCAAGGTATCCCTTTCTATTTTGTTTCATTCTATCTGCTTTAGCAGCAGCCAGCTTATCTAAATGAATATATTTTTTCATTTCAGTTATTTTATTTAATTTTAATTTGCTATAAGTTAGTTTGAATTGAATTATTACTAGCAAATCTTGAGATTTTTCTCAAAAGTTCACAAGCAATGAGTATGGATTTGGCAAAAAAAGTAAGGTGCCATAGCTAAATCAATCTTTATCAATCATGTGTTGACAAATCTTATTATCATATACTGAAAACTACACTGAGTTTCATCTCTTAGGATACAATTTTTTATAAGCAGGAACTCTACTGTAATTTTTAAAAATTCATATTAGCATACTTGTAATTGTTTCTCCTCCTTCTATTTGTTTTATTTATTTTTACTTGATGTTTGGTGATAGTTAGCCACAATCACAAATTATTTTAAACTGCTTGGAAGAAATGATTATGAACTACTATGTTAAACTACTGTTTATGATGCAATTAGATTAAAAACATTTTCACATCTAGGTTTATTACTATATTGAAAAGGAAAATCTGAAATGCAGTAATGTCACCATTGGAACTTAAGAGTACCAGCATAAAATTAAGAAAATTTAATATGTGAAGATAGAAATGGTTCATTTATTCATTAAAATATTGTAAGATAGCAAATTAAAGTGTTATGATCAGAAATTTCTGACTGTTTGGATACAATCTTGTGAATGATCAACTAATATGAGATAGAGTGAATAACTGAAAGAATCTTGAAAGTCTGTGTTCAAATCCCCTATATTATGTCTAAACTCCAAGTATATTAATTACACTTGTATTTAAATAATATTTACTTTCTTTTTAAAGTCATGATACTCAAACAACAACAGGAAAAAAATGAAAAATGTTATGATCAAATTTAATACAAGGAAGATTTATTCTTAGTGATTGGTGACTTGAACGTCAAAGTTTGAAACGGCTGGAACTATTATTGTGTAATATGGATTTAAGACAAGAAATAAAATTGGATGATAGTAAAAAAGAGTTTGTTGGTTCAGTGATCTTTTTATTATTAATACCACATTTCAAAGAACTGGCTATACAAATATGTAGGCAGTGTTTGAATGAACTTTACAATAACACAAATGGATTACATTTTTAGAATCTGTCAATAAAGATTTCAGTTTTAATAGTAAAAATGTATCCAGGAGTCATGTAATAATAAACATTTAATGAAATTATCCATGTGTAAACTTCAAATAAAATTGGAAAAGAATCGCAAGCTTATCAATATTATGAATGTAGTCTAAAAAACATACCTATTGCTTTTAGAAATAATAACAGAAAATGAAATTTGGGATGTAATTGATAATGAACCAGGTGAAATTGGAAATGGAAGTGAAAGAAACAATATGAGAACAGTTTGATTAAGATGAAATACCCAGAAATGTTAAAATGAATATCAGAAGATATAGCAGTAATTAGAAAAGAAAAAAAGAGAAAAATAAAAATTTGAAATGAGAAAACTCTTTTGAGGAATTAAATAAGAAAATTCAAAATTTCACCCAGGAACAAGAAACAGTTTGAAAAAACTAGAATAGACTTTCAAACTCAAGTAAGTTGGTGAAAAGTCCAATATACAGATTGTAACTTAAGTACTAAAAATCAAATAGAAATGGAAGGAATATATAGAAGAACTATATCTCAAATTTATCATCCATGAAATCAGCTCTATAGATGAACTCTCAATAATTGAAGATGAATTTCAAAACTTATCATTGAAGAAGCATTTGATTTAATAAAGTTGACAGTTTTCATTATACTAGTGAGAACCTTTTTCAGATATTCATCTAAATTTTATGCAATCAAATACTAATGGTGGTTCAGATAAATTTCAATTTTTTAAAAAAATTCTGAGTATGGAGCTTCAGATTTTTGGTGAAAGAATTTCCTCTTTGAGCTGATTATTATTAAAAAAACCTCTCTCAAAGACCATTGCAAGGGAAAATGCTTCCCATGTAAGTGAGCAACCTGTTATTTTTTCATATTGCCAACTATTTCATGCTTTTACACTGATGAATTACTCAAATAATATACATTCTGATTCATCATGACAGGCATAGAGATAAAATTCATCAATATTATATGAGATTATCAACTTTTATAATTAGCTTAGAAATCTCATAAGACATAAGTAAACATTCTTCTAGTTTGGCTACTTATTTTCTTGATTCATTGTTTTCTTATTCTGAAATTATCACACAATTTTTTAAAGTATTTTAATGGGTCATTTTTGTTCTTATATATTCTCTCCTAATGGTTATGAATTTATATGGTTGCATTTTTTCATTTGAAATTACAGTCATAAATCTATGATGTGTTGGTTTCATTATATTATGGTAAAATAGACATAGTATAGGCCAAATATTCAATGGAATTTTGTCAATATCCCCCCACAGCAACCATAAAAAATTTAAAAGAAGGAAAAAAAAAAAAAAACTATGATTACTGATCCACTTAAATAGTTACTAACATAGCAATAAAATTATTTTAGTCTTTATAGTTTTATCTATTATACTAAGAAATAATAAATATAACGAGATTGGTTATTCTATAAAATATATATAGTTGCATTTTTTTAATGTTAAACATTTAATAAGTGATGATTTTACATATAGTTTGTTAGGGATAATTTTTTTGGCTCTTTAGAAGTCATATAACCTATTTAGTTAATTAATTAAAATAGTTTGTGCATTACTATATTAATTATATTTTATGTAGGTAATGCAAATATTTTTTGAAAGAAAAAGTGAGAATAAAACATCAATATCCTACCTCAAAGGAATTAGAAAAGAAAAATATGGGGATGAAAGTATGGCAACTAGTGATTCAAATGTTACTAACATTTTTTGAAGAAGCCTCATTTTAAATAGAGTCAGAAAAGTCAGCAAATTATTTCTCTGTTTTTCTTACATTTCATTTTTAGTAGATTTATAGATAGTATACTATAATAAATACAACCACAGTTATTTTCAATATTTATGGCATTGAAAGGTCAGTGTTGTGATATGATAATTGTAGGCTTAGCTATTATGCTTCTAGAAAAACTGTGGTTCATTTGCTATTAATTATATTAGATGTTTGCAACTTGTCCTTCAATGAATAATATGTCATTAGTGATGTACAATAATAATTAAAATTCCTAATGTCAAGTTGTTAATAATCCTTAATGTTATTGCTGAATATAAATATCAATATTAAATCACTTCACAAATGTACTTAATTACAAGCAATTTCTTTATTCATTTTCTTCTTTAAACTAACAATTTGGATTGTTCAGTAGTCTTCTCTGGCCCCTTTTGTAAAAGATATCAAAATATGTTAAAGAAAAAATTGGATTATTTTATAATGTTATCTCATTCCATCCATGCTAGAGTTTGAATGTACAAGTATGTACATTTTTTCAGATAACAAACAAGTTTAGTTTTTTTTTTTTTAAGACAATTGACTCAAATCACCAGACCCATTAGCCGTTAGTTATTATTTGAAAAATGTATATCTAGTTATTTTTATCTAGACAATAAAAACCAAGAAGAAATATCCTAAATTTATCTGGCTTTGATTTTTAAAATTGATCTGGGAAGGAAGAAGTAAAGAATTTCTAATCAAAAAATGATTAGTTTTAATCAGGATTAGGCAAAAAATGAGATGTTTATTAAATTATTCTCATGAATATTATATTTCTTATGATCCTATAAACAATTCTTTAAAGATTCTCTTATTAATTGGGCTTTAATATGTTAATTAGGTGAATAATGTCTTTTTTATTGATATTCTTTGGAATACTGATAAAAAAATCTTTGTATTGAAGCCAGCTGTTTAAAGTCTTCTTACTTTTAGCATATGTTTTTAAATTCTTCATGGTTCTTATTTATTAAATATAATTTTTGTTTTACTTTAAGAGCAGCTTAGTTAAAATAGTTTGATAATTCATTTCTTCAAAATAATGATTTTTTTTTTTTTCTATTCCCTAATTTAAATCTTATTTCTCTTTTTTGTATAGCATATTTCAAATTACCTGGTAAAATATGTTGACGTGTTTGAGTATTATATTCTAGTTTAAATTTTTTTTTAACTCTCTTTCTCATATTGTAACTTAGAATATAAAAAAAATATGTAATCAATACCTTGGTCTATGTTTTATATATATATTATAAAAATACTTCATGTATGTGAATAATTAATATTTAATCAGTAACTCAGTTTTATTGTATTATTTTTTTATACAACTTAGCATGTTTTCAATATATATATATATTATAGTAGTGAATGATAAAATAATCTGACATTTTTGAATGTATTATTTAATTTTTAGCTTATGCTGTTGGTGATGGTTTTTTGAATTCATGATGAAATCTCTTTTAATTTTTAACTACCATCAAATTCTTTGCATTTTATTTTCACTTTACTGTAATTGAATACATGATTTTTTTTACTATTTCTTAGTTTAAGAATACAGACTTATAGGAAGGGTTGTCTAGCTCTTTTGTGTTTATTTGTGCAAATTTGTATTCATTAGAAAGGAGAATATATATTTTGGATATAATAATAGTGATTTATAAATGAAATATTATGTGTAAACATATTAAAATAATTTAATTACATTTTAAAAATAAATAAATAAATAAATAAATAGAATGCCATTAATCTGGATATCTACTATTTAAATGCTTCTATTATCCAAACAGAATTTCAAAGCTGATCTTTAATCTATCACAATAAGTAAAGTATATAGAAAGAATTCATATGTAAACCAAGATATAGATAGTAAAATTAATGTTTATATACTTTTTTTTTTTTAAATGTCATAGCATCGGCTGGGCACGAACCCGCAATCCGGGCAACTGCCTGCAAGTGCAAGGCAGTCGCGCTGACCTCTCGACCATCAATGCAAGACATGTTTATATACTTTTTACCAGAATTTGGATTAATAAAGAAGAGTTAAAAGATCTTATTAATAATTTTTATTAGTCATTCATTAGACTAGAGATTATCCATTTAATGAATAATATTTCTGTAGTGCAATTCTACACCACTCTCATGCAAACTATGGACTGGTTTCTAACCACTTTTAACATCATATGGAGGGGTGTAATAAACATATTACCAAAGACATGCAAAAAAGATGTATGATTCCCAAGATGAACATTTTGTGCTGAACTAGTAATCATCAATACTGCCCTTATAACTTTAACACAAAACACTTGATGGAAGTGGATAGAAACTAATCTCTGTTTTGCATGAGAGTGATGCAGAGAAAATTCTAGTAGAGAAATATTATTCATTAAGTGGATAATCTCTAATCTAATGGATGACTATTAAAAATTATTAACATACTTCCATGAATGTGCATCTTAGGGATCATTCATCATTTTTGCATGTCTTTTGTCATAGGGTTAGTGAAATTTACACTACAGAATTATTACTCATTAAAGCATATTTTGATTAATGATATTTTATCTCTAGTAAAGAGAAACAATATATA
The DNA here is from genome assembly GCA_028023455.1 of Epiperipatus broadwayi. Lineage (NCBI taxonomy): Eukaryota > Metazoa > Onychophora > Udeonychophora > Euonychophora > Peripatidae > Epiperipatus > Epiperipatus broadwayi. Next base: position 1,834,256 of record JAQFVV010012497.1, read on the forward strand.
TGTTATTTGTTTTCCACATTCACAAAAATATTAAAATGTTTGCATTAAGAATTTAAATTTAGTATTTATAGTGCTCAAATTTAAACAGGCTTCTAAAGCATAGAAAGAACAAATTGAACAGCTAATGTGCTAAATGGCTTGGTCTGACTGCTCATATTTATAGTATAGGGGAACAAAAATAAATTTAAAACTAAGAATAAATCAATACATCGATCAATATAAGTAGCTGGGGATACTCCTGCACATAACTTAGTTTTTTTAAATTGTGAAAAGAAGTCTTGGTAAAGTAATAAATCAATAAGCCAATAATCTATAATTTAGCATGTATTGTAATTTGATTGTATGAAAGAATGGGTCATAATCATCAAGTAGGTTATATATTAGCTGTAACTATGATATATAACTATTGAAAGCATGCTAGGTTATAATAAAATTATACAATAGAAGCTTCATCATGGAATGAATAGTAATTACACACATACATATATGATGGTTGTTTTATTGATGGGATATGGCTGAGAATAGAATATTCAAGAGAGTAATGTTTAAATAAGGTGATGAAGTTTTTCAGGAAGAAAAGTTTGCACACTCATTTTTAATGTCTTTTAAATTCACCTATTGCATATGATATATTTGGAGGTATTTGTGGTTCAATATTAACAGGTAATTATTGCACAATTCATTAAATTTTTTATTTTGTGTCATTTTAGCTTTTATTTTTTTCAGAAGTTAGAATCGCCATGCGCATTTATGTGTGAATTCTAATTAAATTGTAATTAAAATAGAAGTTTTGTTTTAAATTAATCCTGTTTTAGAACTAATTTTTAAATTATATCTGCAACATTTTTTTTTTCTATTATAGATAAAAAAAATTGCAAATTTTTCACATGGCTGATTCATATTTTTAATTAAAAAAAAAAAAAACTATAGAAGAATTTTTAAAAATAACGTTTGTAAGTAATATGGACTGAAAAAAAAAAAAAAACGTTTTTATGTTTATCATTTTAATTATTCAGTTACTACATGAATTTTGTAGCAATTTATTCACATTTTGTTCATTAATATTAAAACATTCAATCTATTTTTTTTTACAGTACTATATACAGTATTAGAATTTTGTTTTCACACATATTACATACATGCATATTTACACAATTATGCGTATATGCACATTTACATATATATATACATTGATATGCTTTTGTCTGGTCTAAACAGTTTATGATTTTTTAAATATTAGATGTAAGTTTTTGGAATATTCTTGAAAGCAAGATTTTTAATCAAAAATGATTATTGTTAATTATAGAGTAGAGGAAGAATGAGGTAACTAATGAGTTATTTTTTGAGTACAGTATTGCATTTGTTGAAGTTCTATCAATTGTTTTTTAAAGACTGTTGTTAATGAGGCATATATATATTATTTAGATGACTAAAAGTATCAAAAGTTAATTGTTTGCAGAATATTTACTTTCATTACTGTTCACTAGTCAAAAAACAACAACTAGTAATAGTGCTAGTAATGTACTGACAAAAATTATTAAAATTATTTTTAAAGAAAATTCTGCTCTGACTACTTTTGACACTTTTATTCTTATTGATTATAATTTATGTATTCATTTTACAAAACTTAAATTTTAGTTAAATTTTTTTATCAAAAAATGAAGCAAAAAAAAAAAAAATTGATGCATGATTTTACATTTTTTATTTTTAGTTGAAACTATTGTTTTTTTCTGTCAGATCTGCTTAATTTATTGCATTGTTGTTTTTTTTTTAATGCATTTTGAAAAAAAAAAAATACATAAATGCTTTTTGACTTTAATTATAGATAGCCTATATGAATAATTCATTATATATTGTAATGGATAAGTAGTTTCATATGTAACTTTACTAGAAGGTACCACTAGATAATAAATCTAGACTTCTTTCCTATATCAAATTGTAATTTAATATTTGTTAACTAATATAAAAAAAATATCAGAGAAAGAAGTTAAGTTTACTAGCAAAGCTACACACAAAAATGTTTGGAATCTATGAATTATAACATGCAACTCTTCTAATTAATAATAACTTTCTTATATTAATATTAATTTATTAGTTAAACAAAAAATGGTCTACTTTTATTTAATTATCATATTGTTAAATGGTTACTAAATCAGTCATTGATAATCAAAGGAGTGAAATTTTATATTAGTGATGATCATCATAAAATATTAATCAAACTAGCTTATAGTTTTAAATAAGTATATTGTCTATACTGAACTTAATGTAATTTAGAAGGGATTTGAACGCAGTCTTTCAAGCTCCATACAGCTATCCACTACATCAAACACACTCAATACATATTACCACATGTAAAAAAATAAATGATCCCCTATTTATGCAGGATCAGAATAATTTAAAGCCAACACGGGTATGACTATAATATTAGCATCGACAAAGGCTTTGAGTGTTCCATCATCAGATTTTTAATGATATGGATGGCCTAAGAATTGGAGAATCAAGAAGATTGAAGCTTGTCCATTAAAGTTTGAAGATTTTCTATCTTAATATAAAACTGACTCTGATTATATATATAGGAGATGATGATCTGGACCAACTGATGAGTGCTGGTTCAGCATGAAATACATATGTTGGAGATCATTTATCTTTCTTACATGTATGTGATCATGTGTATCAGTTGTGTAAGATGGAGTAGATAGCTGTAGGGTATTTGAAAGTCTGAGTTTAAATTCCTTCTAAAGTTTATTTACATCTTTATATAGAATTTACATCTTAATTGTTATTTGAAACTGTAAGCTGGCTTGATTTATACTTTACAAAGATCACTACTAATATAGAGTTTTATTCTCTTTGAATATCAATGATTGACATAGTAAACATTTAGTAACATGGTAGATAGATAAAAGTGGACCATTTTTATCTAACTAATCATTTATCTTTGATAGAAGAAAGTGAATATTCCTTGCATATTTACTAAAATGATTAGTGAGTCTGACTTAGAAATTGTTATTATAATATACTCATTTGGAATTGGCTTCTCTATAAATAATATTATATATTCTCATTGTGTTATATATTTTAATAGACATTTTGAAACTATTACATTTAAATATATGCATACATATATCTTCTAAAGATTGCAATTTTTAAATTTTTTTTATGTGTAATTGTCATCTGCAGAAAAACATGACTTAATTTAAGAAGTAGTTATTTATTCTTATATTAATTATGTTGTAGTAATTAATTTTATATGATTTTTTTTATAAATATTTTATTGCATAAAATTAATAATGTTTTGTTTTATTTGTTACAGTTTTCTTTTATGAAATACAAACAGAAATGATTTTATGTAATTATCTTTTCTTCTGTTGAAGTTATATAACAATGATTATTTTTAGTTTATTAAAAATCATTAGTTTTTTTTTTTTTAAAAAAAAAAATCAAATATCTTTGTAAAAGGACTATCTTGAATTTGGATATAAATATATGTTTGTAATCATATATATGTATAGTAATGGTAGATAAAGTAGCCCACTGTAGAGCAGAGCTCTTTACACAATCTCATATAGAGAAACAATGAAAGAGAAGGCAATACTTATCATGCTAGTCAATTACCAACTGTTAGAAATTTGAACAGACCTGCTGAAAAAATGTTCATGTTTACTCCATCCACATTTACATTCAGGTTATAGGCATAGCAGGATGCTATAGTAACAATGCACCATTTATTTTCTAGGCAGAAAATCTGCAACAGTCACATGATATTAATTGCCATTGTTATTTTTTGTTTTAATAGTTTTTTGTTTTTTGAATAACATAAATATGAACACGGGCAGAATATCTATAATTAAGAAAGATAATTGATAGATTAATGTTATTAAAACTTTTTTAAAAGTTTATGATTACTGTTCATTTTTGATATTCTCTAATCTATAGCTGCTTAGAAAGTCTCCAACTAAAGGGGAATCATCTTTCATATTCACCATATATTAATAACATTTTAAGTTTTACAGTATCATGTCTAAAGTGCTAAACAAATAAAATTAAATATGAAAATATTTAGAAACAATATTCTTATATTTATGAATTCATATTCTGGATATTCACAAGCTGAAATTCATGAGTCAAGAGATTCAATCAGATATGATGTCATTATCTTCTTGAAGTTTGAATAATAAATACAATATGGTTAAGATTTTAAATGATTCAACTATTGAAACAAAAAGTTCTAGAAAAAATATTGACTATAAAAAAGAAATATGATAATTTTTATTTATTATTTTAGGAATTTTGAAGGAAATGAGAATAATGTTATTTTAAATACAATGGATGTTGTGTGTAAATACTGTACAATGATTAATTTTGCCTAAATTTATTTATATTAACGTCCACTGATAATAAAATTTATATTGAAATAAAATTTTTAGAGTAAGGAAACTGACATAAATATAAAGAAAACTTTTTTAAAAAAAAAAAGTTTACATATGTAGAAAATAATTCTGAATCAATTTCCCCTTTGAGCTCTATACTTTGGAAAACCTCTTCTCCTTTCACAATTCTTACCAAAATAAATTTATTATTTATAATTAAATGAAATATTCCATATATATAAAATCAATGATAAAACATAACCAATATTATATATACAGATATACTTCATAATATATGTTAATTAATATATAAATTCTAATCACATGATGAGGAAATCAACTGATCTCTAGTTTAAATTAAATCTGAAAAGAAAAAAAAAGTTTGTTAGATTTATTCACATAACTAGAATTTTGTATTTTATATAAAATTTGTAGCCAAAAAAAGTTATTTTATTTAGATATTTAAAGAATATGAATAGTGTTGGTATGACAGAAGCAATTGTTTTATGAAGATATCATTTTCTGCTGTTTTATATTGATTAGATGAACATTTATATGAATAACATTATTGTTATGGCCAGTATATGTATACATACATATATATGATATATGTTGTTAAATTATTATTATTTTTTTGTTTTTATGATTTTATGATAGTAATCTTTTTTTATTTATTATGCCCAATTCTTAAAAAATACATCTTTATAATTCAAAATTGCATATTCTACTATATAGATATTTTCTTTAATATGAAAATTTAAAATTTAATGATTATATGCGAACACATGACAATTTTTCATTTATACCATCTTTTGCATATGTATCTAAAAAAAATTACAATCTTTATTTATCTGCTTCTCAAGTTGGTGTATTCAAAATCAAATTAATCGACAAGCTACTGATGCTATTATTATTGATAGTTATATCAATTATAAAAATGGGCAGTTTGAAATAATTATGCAAGAGCTATTGTTGAGTTAGCTTAAGAGTTACATCATAATCTACTATTATCTTATTCATATCATTGATAGACATTATTTATCAATATTTGCATCAATATATGACAGATAATATATTTAATACTCCTATTAGATTATTTTCATTCTATAGTGGATTCTCAAAAATTTATAAATTATATACATATTCTAACACATGTATACACATGCTTATAATAATAATAGATATTTTTTTTAATAAAACATTATTAAAATTTTCCAATTTACTTTTTAAAAGAGTTATTTCATTCTTCTAGAAGTGATGGGCTCTGAAAATCAAAGTTCATGCATTGTAATATCAGTAAAGCATTAGATTATTATTATTATGATGCAATAATATTCCCATGAGAAATTGGCGTTAACAACAGAACACAAATATTGATTCTAATAATATAGTGAGTGATTTTTTTGGAATAAAGGCAAGATGAATAAATTTTATGAATAAGTATATAATGGTATGTGAATTATGTTTTTTTAATATTAATTCAAATATTTCTATTCCATTAACAAATCACTCAGATGTGACCAATAATGACTGAATGTTGTCATTGATATTTTTATGGTATTCAGTCATATTCAAAATATAATGTTATATATATACACTTGTCATTTGAAGTCATATATGTCAAGATAATGAGATACAAGATATTTTTAGGTGTTTGATATTCATTTAATTGAGCTCTCAGTTGAGCTGTTGGTTTGTATTTTTTAAAGCACTAGAGGCTAGTCTGTTTTTGTAAAACACTTGATTTTGAGATTTTTATAAGTATTTTAAAAATTTATATATATATATATTGTAATGTCCACTGCTCTCTTAGGGTTTTTTACGAGTTAACTACTCTTACTGGGTGACCAAATTATTTTACTCCTATCTCAGGTCATGGTTATTATCGAAGCCACGAGTTGGGCCGCCATTGTAAAGTCCACTTATCAGCATATAAGATAATAATCTTGTACACTTCTCTTAAATTTAAGTTACGAAGTCCTCCTTTCACAAATTCCCTCTGCCATCTTTAATTAACTAAAATATTTTTCTTTTAGCTTATCTGGATTAGTCATTTGCATGTCTTTTGTTTTTTTCCAATTTTTACCTTAATTTTTAATTAGATACAAAAAAAATATGGATGAAAATTTTACTTTCATTGTACGTTTTAAAAAAAAAAAAAGATTATACAAACGAAAAAATTTAATTACGTCTTTTTAATAAGAACGCTAAATTTACTTTTTTTTTTTTAGCTTTTAAATATCTTAACGGATGCCAATATATTTGTACCGTATAAACAAATGGTACAATATATAACACTCAAATCCATGTATATCTTCTATATTAATAAGGGACCTGAACTCAGATTTTCAAGCCCCTCACAGCTATCCAATTCATCTTATATAACTGATATACATGACCACATATATGTGAAAAATATAAATGATCTTCAATATATACAGCACTCATCAGCTGGACCAGATCATTGTCTCCCACACATACACCCAATAAGTGTGCAGTTTACATTTACATAGCAAATCTTCAAACTCCTATGAACAAGTTTCAATCCTCTCCACTCCCAATCCTTCAGACATCCGCATTAAAAATCTGAGGATGGAATACTCAAAGCCTGTGCTGATGCCAATATTAATGTCACATCCATGCTGATTCCAAGTCAGTCTGATCCCTCATGCATAAGATCCCAATATGTTTCAATTTAATTACACAGAAAAGGGATGGGCAGAAAAGGCTGAACATGCAACACTCAAATACATGTATATCTTCTATATTAAACTTAATGTAACTATGAGGGATCTGAACTCAGATTTTCAATACAGCTATCCAATCCATCTTTTATAACTGATTCACATGACCACATACATGTGAAAAAGATAAATGATTGCCAACATATGCATTTTGTGCTGAACCAGCCCTCATCAGCTGGTCCAGATTACTATCTCTCACACATACATACAATCAGTGCCCAATTTACATTAAGATAGCAAATCTTCAAACTCCAATGGATAAGCTTCAATCCTCTCTACTGTCCAACCCTTCAGCAATCCACATCATGAAGTTTTATATAGAAGATATACATGCATTTGAGTGTTGCATGTTCTTCCTGTATTCTGCCCATCCCTCTTCTGTGTAATTAAATTGGACATATTGGGAACTTATGTTTGAGGGGTTAGATTGACTTGGGATCAACGTAAGTGTGACAATAATATTGGCATCAGCAGGGTCTTTGAGTATTCTATCCTTGGATTTTTGATAAATGTGGATGGTTGAAGAGTTGGAAGTGGAGAGGATTGAACCCTTCACAAGGTATTAAAAGCAAACCAGTCTCTGCCTTGCGTTAGAGCAGTGTAATGAAAATCTTTTTTTTCACATGCATGTGGACATGGATATCAATTGTATAAGATGGATTGGATAGCTGTGGGGAGCTTGAATATTTTGAGTTTAGGTCCCTTATAATTACATTAAGTTTAGTATAGAATATATAGATGTATTTGAGTGTTTGCATGTTCAGCCTGTATTCTGACTATTCCTCTTCTATTTAATTAAATTGGACATATTGGGAATCTATGTGTAAGAGGTCAGATTGACTTGGGGTCAACATAGGTGTGACAATAACATAGGTGTCAGCAGGGGCTTTTAGTATTCCATCCTTGAATTTTCGATGATGGGGAAGGCTGAAGGGTTGGAAAGTGGAGAGGATTGAAACTTGTCCATTGGAGTTTGCATATTTGCTATCTTAATTGTATGTATATATGGGAGATAGTAATCTGGACCAGCTGATGAGTACAGGTTCAGCACGAAATGCATATATTGCAGATCATTTATCTTTTTCACATGTATGTAGTCATGGGTATTGGTTTTATAAGATGAATTGGATAGCTATGGGAGTTTGTAAGTCTGAGTTCAGGTCCCTTATATATATGTATTATCTAGGATATCTTGGATATAATAAATAATACAATGAGAACAAAATGTTAGCATTTTTTTTGTTTACACTAAGTTAGACTTATTGAATGTGTATTTTGCTGATAAATAGATAGAAGTGTTATTTTTCAGTTGATTTTTTATTTAATTTAATTTTAAACACTTGACTGAAATATTTCGAAACATTGTCCACTAAAAATAATCATTGCTTTTTTTTCTTGTCAGCAGAATTGAAGAACAAGTTCTTTTCTGACTAATTATATTCATTATTTGGTTTTATTAAATAAAGAAGTGCTTTTTGTGAATTCTATTTATTAAAGGAATTTTGGCAATTATGTGGAAATTGGAAAGGTTTTGCAAATTAATAGTAAGATACTACATGATTTTGAAATACATACTGCTGCAGTACTTTTTAATTTTTTGTTAAACAAAAGGCAATTTTGACTGAGACTCAATCAAGAAAATTTCTTTAAAGTTATTGTAGATAAAATGACTATGGATATGTTTACCATATTTTTCATACTGTTTTTAATTAAACAGTAAGTAATGCAAAAATTATCAATGCTTAATTAGCAAAAACATAACTATCTTAAAAAATATTTAACTTATGCTATCAACTTTATTTGAGCACCTTTCAAGAGAGTGAACAATTTTTTAATGATGAAGTTTTTGAAGGAAAATAACACCATGTTTTTTAAGATAAACTAACTGAGTGTATGAATGGTTAGGATGAAGATATTGTTAAGGTTTACCTGAATTTTATTTTTAATTGTTCAAAGTGATTTCGAACAAAATACTTTCCCATAATCGAATAGCAAATGTAAATTTAAAAATTGTTTTGGATCATGTTATGAATACAATTAATTTTCATCAAATATTTAGTCAAATTAATACTAATTATAACATTTCCAATCCATATTTTCTATTAAGAGTCAAGAAAGAAAGACAGGAACTAGTTTTTAAAATTTATCTGTAATATAATTTTATTTTAACATGGACATTTGTAATGATATTGTTTTGTTAGTTGCCAGCATCAGAAAAATATATATATTGTTACCATATGTGAAGCAGTGAACCATTGCTATGAATATATATTTAATGAACTATTCTGACTAAATATGTAAATAAACTCATCAAATGTTTGACTTGGAGTAGAATGTATTTTTAAACTTTTCAAAAATTGCCAAGTGGGCTTCAAGTATTTTCAATACTAGCTATGAATTTGGTATAAGAATACTGAAAGTTAGCTTGGCAACTTTTGAAATGTTGGAACAAAATATTTTAGTCTATATCAAACAATTTGTAAATTTATTTATATGTGCAATATAACTAATTATAATTATTATCTTTTACTTATCAAGTTGTAATTATCAATTAATATGTACAAAGCATATTAGTGTTATTTAAGAAATGTCTTGCTGTGTTTATGTATTTTTTCTAATGTCTATTAAATAAAGTTGAACTTGTGACATATGTCCTACATTGACTTAATGGATGAAATATTATTAAAGAGTGTAAATGGCAATTTGGAGATTTATTTAATATCGTTTAAATTTATTTTATTGTTCATTAATATTCAAGTTCGAATACAATTTATTCTCTTAGAAGAGTTACTCTTAGTTAAGAGTTTATTTGAAATAATTTAATAAAGATACTTTTAAATTTTGAAAAAAAAAAAAATGTTAACAATTATTGTTTAATATTTTTTTTTTTTTTACATATTTAAATAATTTGTGCTGTGAATTAAAAAAGTAGTTTTTTTTTTTAAAAAAAAAAAAACAACAAAAAACAAAACAAAAAACAAATCTACGATGCTATAAAATGATTATGTTTTAGTGTTATTTGAAAATGTAAAACTTATTAAAAGTAATTTTATTTACAATATTAAAAATGATAATTGAGACCTGCGAAATTTTGATTATTGTTTGCAGTGTTCTTGCTATTGCCGTTATTTTGAAAACTTTTTTTATTAAAAAAAATTAATCTATCATTTTGATAGAATTTTAGAATCTCCATTATACAATTAAAAATATTGTTAAAATTGACTTTGTAGAAACTATGACAACCATAATAACAACATTATCACTGATTAAAGGTAAACTCCTATAAACTAGCTATTATGTTTGACAAAACTAGTTTTCATAAAGTGCTAACACATTAAAACCATTTCAGGAGCATTTAGATATTATTTTTATCTTAGTTCGTGTCTTGGCATTGCTATTTACATATGTGTGGGGGCATATTTTTAAATGAAATTATGTTCTTGTTTGTAATAAAAATTTAAATTTGATTCACCAGGTGAGCATAATTTTTAAATTGCAATTATATTCGCCCCCCCCCCCCCAATAATGCAATTCTTTTTTTTTTTTTTATGTTTAAATTACATCTTGCATATTAAATAACACGAAAGTTGAAGATCCTTGTAATTATTTTAAAAATAAATTTATTTGACCCATACGTTTTTTATATCTGATGAAATGTTTTAATTCATATTATTCAAGTAAAGAAAATAATACAGCATTTTTTTAATGTTTATAGTGACCAAAGGGATATGGTTTTATACAAAAAGAATTTCATTTTTTATAATATCTCACAAATTACAAAAAAAAAAAAAAAAACACAAAACAATTGAATAAATAAGATTTTATTAAATCAAAATATTTATTAATAAATATACTCTGGTTTTTAAAATATTTAATCTTTGATGTATAGATATTTATCAAAACATCACATGATCACCATTTTATATGCTTATATATACTGTTAATAAGAATACCAAACTCTTCATACAGTAGTGCGACCAAGTGCAAGCCTTCATAATCAATGGACGCAGGAAGGTTTGTGCATAAAATCCCTATTTAGTGCCTACTCATCCAACATCCCCAGACTAGTTTCTAGCTTGTGGCTTTCATCAGTGAGGAATCTTGAATTTGAGAGCACTATAAATAGAAATTGAGTTTGACAATTTTGTGTATTTAATATTTACACAGTGAATAAACAAATGATTTATTGCTTAGGTATTTGTAATATGTTTGAGTGCCAGAAGTGATGAAGTTGAACTATAATCCTTAAACCTTGAACCCCAGGATCAGGCCATTTTATTGTTACTCTAAACCACACAGGGAATTTATGTTGGCCAGAATCATTTATACATTATGAAAAGAAATGGAAGTTTTGAATAATTAATATATATAAATAAATAAAAAATCCAAAAAATATATAAAATTCCTTGGGAAAGTTTTGTTCCAGAATGTTGTATTTAGAAAATTTTGCTGAAGGATGTTGTCCCCCCCCCCCCCTTTTTTTTTTTTTTGCACAGTTTAGGCACTTAGGGATAGTTTTCAAATTAATACAAAACAATTGCATATGGACTCTTTGTAATATGCGAAGATCTGATCATTGTATTGATTTTTAGACAGCTTGATCTAGAATCATCTTTGAAGTCTGATTTGGTAATGATTATTGGAATAAGCTGACATTGTTATTAAATATTAAACTGATTATATTGTATGCTAGTAACCACTTTATGATGTGAAGGTGAAGTCCTTCAATACAAGGTATATTTGTAAATAAGCTTTTCACATTAAAGCTTCCACAATATGTCAGTTTTGGTTTTCCAATATTCATGTTCTTGATTAATTCTTCAAAGTGCTCAGAATCTCTGCCAAAATCTTAAGACAAAATATTGGAAAAAATTTGATATAATGAAATTCTAAAATGGTTTTATTGATTTTAACTAGTTCATAAAGATTCGGAGTTTTACTGAAATAAGATGATAATCAACTTTTTTTCTGAATTAATGAATATCATATCATATTGTTTGAATAATGCTTGTAGCTTTGTTTCTGTAGCCATTATAGGATTTTTTAATATGTGAGGACTTTCTTAATTTGGTACTATAGTAAAGTATTGCCTTTGTCTGCAGGAAGAATGATTATATATTTATTTAAGATATTAAGTAAATTCTTCTCAACATAGGTAATGTTTGATTTGTGTTGTTGGTGTGTTTCAATTACTATTTTTTATTCTTCAGCATAATTCTCCTACTTTTTTTAGAAACAATTTTTGAGTGACTTCTCCAGTTTCTATCATTATATTTAATAAAGGGATATTAGATGGCGTAATGATAAATATAATTCTTTTTAGGATTAAGATTTCAGCATCTGTTAAATATTTAGAACTAAGATTTTTAATGGACAAAGCTACTAGATTTGATAAGTTCATGGTGAACTTTCAAATATCTTCTTTTGATAGTCAAAATAAGAGTCATAGATCACATGAAATAAGAGTCATAGATCACATGACCCTATCTCTTAAGCTTGTAAGTTATAAGCAGTGAGTATTGCCAATTCCTCTACAAGCTTTATGATAAATGCTTAGCCAGAGCCAACATTTAAAATATCTCTGTCAGGAACCCCTCCCCAAACCCCTGACAATGGTTTCGTGCTTTGGCACTCCTCAAAGAGGTGTCCGGGTAGATCTAGTGTCTGAACCTACTCTGACGGCTCTTCGAGGAATGCCAAAGCATGAAACCATGGTCAGGGGTTTGGGGAGGGGTTCCTGACAGATATATTTTAAATGCTGGCTCTGGATAAGCATTTATCATAAAGCTTGTAGAGGAATTGGCAATCCTCACTGTTTATCTTCTTTTGATGTTCTTTTATTTTAATTTAGAATATGTTTTTATTGATTGAAAAACTCTTATTTAGTCATCATCTATAAATTTATTTTTTAAGTAAACATTCTATGTTTCTAATAGGATGCAAGATTTGATAATTGAAAAACCTGTTCTCTCAGTAATTTTCTCAGCTCTCAGTGTGAATTGGAAGTATTAGTTGTAAACTTTTCTTTCAGATTTACATGAACAAAGTCTTTGAGCATTTATTCATTCTCTTAAAAAGCCTCACTTATTTCCTGAATAATTTTCTCAATTCTCTGGGAATGAACTTGAGATTTTAGTTGCAAACCTTTTAGGACAACTCTTCAAAAATGTAAATTTGAAGGCAGTGTCTCTAAACATTTGTATTAAAATCTCCTAATCATTGTCAGAGAGTTGAGAAAATTGCTCAGAGAACAAATGAGGCATTAAGAAAAAAACAAATATATCAAACAACATATTCCATTAGTGATATAGAATATTGAATATTCGCTAAAGAATAAACTTGAAGATGAACACTTAACAAGAGTTTTTCAATCAGTAAAAAAATCACATTTTAAATTGCATGAAAAAAAAAAAGAAAAACATCAGTAGAGAAACAAAGAGCTCTGCTAATTGCTCAACAAGCTTTGAGATAAATGCTTAGCAAGAGAAAGCATTTAAATTATCCCTATCTGTAAAACCAACCCCCGTCCCTGACCATGGTTTCCTGCTTTTGGAACTCCTCAGAGAGGCGCTGGGGTAGCTTCAGATACTAGATCTAAAACACCAACCCAAAGCCAGCATTTATCTAAGAGTTGGCTAATGAGTAGAAAATCTGAAGTTTTCAGACACCTATATGTCTTCAAACCCAGCTATCTAACTCAAATAGCTATATGGGGCTGAGAGATCTTTAGCCAAACCATATATTAGAAGTCTTAGCAATATAACATTGCTTAAGGTTAAAAAGCAAAGACTATAAATAATCAATAAAAAAGGAGTCATATATCACATGACTCCACTTCTTTTTTATTAAGCTTGCAGGATATAAACAAAGAACTTTGCTAATTACTCAACAAGCTTTGAGATAAATGCTTAGTAAGAGAAAGCATTTAAAATATCCCTATCTGTAAAACCAACTCTCATTCCCTGACCATGGTTTCATGCTTTTGGCACTCCTCAGAGAGGCGGCAGGGTAGCTTCAGATACTAGATCTAAAAACACCAACCCAAAGCCAGCATTTATCTAAGAGTTGACTATTGAGTAGAAAATCTGAAGTTTTCAGACACCTATATGTCTTCAAACCCAGCTATCTAACTCAAATAGCTATCTAGTATCTGAAGCTACCCTAGCACCTCTGAGGAATGCCAAAAGCATGAAACCATGGTCAGGGGATGGGAGTTGGTTTTACAGATAGGGATATTTTAAATGCTTTCTCTTGCTAAGCATTTATCTCAAAGCTTGTTGAGCTATTAGCAAAGCTCTTTGTTTATATCCTGCAACCTTAATAAAAAAGAAGTGGAGTAGTTATGTGATGTATGACTCTATTTTTTATTTTTTAATGACTATTTATAATCTTTGCTTTTTAGGCTTAAGCAATGTTATATTGCTAAGACTTCTAATATATGGTTTAGCTGAAGATCTCTCAATCCCATATAGCTATTTGAGTTAGATAGCTGGGTTTGAAAACATATAGGTATCTGAAAAATTCAGACTTTCTACTCAATAGTCAACTCTTAGATAAATGCTGGCTTTGGGTTGGTGTTTTTACATCTAGTATCTGAAACTACCCTAGCATCACTCTGAGGAAAAGCATGAAACCATGGTCAGGGGATGGGGGTTGGTTTACAGATAGGGATATTTTAAATGCTTTCTTTTGCTAAGCATTTATCTCAAAACTCATTGAGCAATTAGCAAAGTTCTTCGTTTATATCCTGCAAGCTTAATAAAAAAGAAGTGGAGTCATGTGATATATGACTATTTTTTATCATCAATAGAAGAAACTTGTAAACTCTCAAAAATCATATCAAATATCATATTGTATCAAATAATCTAGTAGCTCTGTCATTTAAAAAGTTTAATTCTAAACATTTAACAGATACTGAAAGCTTGGTCTTGGACAAATGATTATACATTACATCATACAATCTAACATCCATTTATTAGACATAATGGCAGAAACTGCGGATGATACACTAAGATTACACCAAGAAGATGTAGCAGAATTATGCTGAAGTGATATCAACAAACTATATCAAAAATTATCTATGTTAAGAATAAAACTATGAAATCTCTTAGACAAATCTTTAAACAGTTCTTCCTATTGATAAAAGCAATGTTATAGTTGTAATAAATTCTACTGATAATAACAAAATTATAAACCTCTCCACAGCAGCCAAGACAAAAAAGTATTTAAAAAACCCTATATTTGATACAGAAGCAAAGCTATGAGAAATATTGAGGAAGTATTTCTTGTCTTCCACATATTCAGAAAAAAATAGATTAGTATCAGATTTCAGCAAAATTCCACATCTTTATGGTTTACTTAAAATCATAAAAACCATGCTTCATTAAAATCTGTTGTCATTTTTAGAAATTCACCATATCAATGTCAAGATTTCTTTTCAAAGATTTTAGTACTTTGGCTTACAAGACACATCCTTTGTCAGAGATTCTAAGCATTTTATAGAATTGATCAAAAATATAAAAATTGAAAAAAGTGATATAAAAGTAAGCTTTAATATGAATAGCTCATTCACAAATGTACCTTGTGATGAAGCATTGTCTATTGTAAGGAAAATATTAAATGAGGATAATAGATTACAAGGCAGAACAAGTTTTCCTATTGATAGTATAATATATCTCTTAATGTTTAATGTAACCACAATATATACTTTCAGTACAACTCAGAATTCTTCCCCTAGTAAAATTTTTTTAAAAAAAAATGAAAAATCTTTTTTAAAAAATTTTAAAAATTTTTTAAAAATTTTAAAAAAAAATAAAAATTTAAAAAAGTGATATAAAAGTAAGCTTTGAATAGCCACCAAATGTACCTTGTGATGAAGCATTGTCTATTGAAGGAAAATATTAAATGAGGATAATAGATTACAAGGCAGAACAAGTTTTCCTATTGATAGTATAATATATCTCTTAATGTTTAATGTAACCACAATATATACTTTCAGTACAACTCAGAATTCTTCCCCTAGTTAGCAACATTTTTGCAGAAGAATGTGAAACCATAGCTCTCAAAAACTATTCATATCCACCTAAAGTCTAGTATCATTATGTCAGTACTACATTTGTTTTATGGCCACAAGGTGAAGCACTACTACAAACATTCTGGATATACATCCTCTTTAATTAAATTCATAATAGAATTTAAAACAGGAATAAAAATTGGCATTCTTAGATAATCCTTTGATCAAAACCTACTCATGGCAAAAATCAAAACTATAATCTCAAAGAATCCCCCCCCACACACACATACACCCAAAATACTAACTACATATGTTAATCAGAATAGAGAAGACTAAAATTGGAGTTAGAGCAAAATAAAATTATTTAGAAAGTAGTGACTTGAAAAAAAAAGAAAAGTCTTACATAAACTTTTATAAAAAAGAATTACCCATTAGTTATTAATAATAAAATTTTAGTCAACAAAAAGAAACCTCAAAAGAAAAATCATTCTATAGGCATTGTATTGTAGCCATATGTAGCAGAGATAATAGGTAAACTAAAGAAAATATGCAATCAGTATAATATATCAGCTATTTTCTAAAGTCATAATTCACTGTAAGGAATCCTAATTTCAACAAAATTCAAACTGGAAAACACTGAAAAGCAAAAACCATCTATGAACTACAATGAAAATAGGTATTGGTGAAAGTAGATAACTCCAGAGCATAATTTAATGATTAAAGAAGAAAGAAGTAGTAGGAAAAAGTTAAATTAAGAAAATTTAAAGAAACATTGAACCTTAAAAGAAAGGAGGACCTTCATAGATGAGTATATCAAATTCCTACTCACCGTTACCTTTGACAGAATAGCTTAGTTTTCCAGAGTGATACTTTAAATTCAGTGTTCATCAATTAAAGGACCTAGGTTTGATTAGAATAATAATACCACTTGACTCCTTATGATATATACTAATCTGTATGTTAAAACTAATAGTTCAATATATTTGAAAAGTTTGAATTTTTCTGCAGATGTTTAACTCTAGATAATGGAAATAATTCAGTATATAATTACAGATTCATAAAACAATATTATTTTTTTTTATTTTATTTCCCAGTCTATTACATTAAACAGAATATAAAATAAATTATATATATATATTAATTTAATTAGCTTGAGTATTTGAAATAAGTAGAATCAATGTTATTTTTTATCATTGGTATTTTGCTTCATTTAATTAATATTATTCTTTTTAAATTGATATACTTATTATTTGATATATATATACAGTATATCATCAACCATTATCAATCCACTGCAGGATGAAGGTCTTTAAGTTCAATCCATCTCCAATTTCTAGCCTTTTCTCTCCACATCACCCATGCACACTTTCTTATTTCATCCATCCATCTCTCTCTCACACACACACATATATATTATATGTTTGATATGAATCACATTTATGAAACATTATTTAATTTTTCATATGTATTTTAATAAAGTTAGCTTGAGCATTTGAAATACGAAGAATCAGTACTTATTTTTTATCATTATTTAGCTTCATCAAATTATTCTTTTTCTTTTTAAATTGATATACATATTAATAGATTCAGACTCACACCAATATTTCAGATTACAAAAGGCATTGCCCAAGGATCTCCCTCTTTCCCCTGTTTTATTTGATTTCTATATTGATTCATCTTAACAGAGATCAGTAGCTTTATTCTTGGAATATTTAACCCAAACCTATGAAATGAGATAAATATACTTGCCTATGTTACTGTTTTAATAATTAACAGAGGAGTTTCACTTGAGAAATGCATAAAAAAAATTTCAAGAATAAGTGAATCATTTGTCTCAGCAGTCAAATCTTTGGGATGGCAGATATTAACAGTAAGAAATATTTCATTAATGTTTATAACAGATTCCTAAATTATTTAGTATTATAGTACATACTTATTTACCAAAACCAATGTAATAATAAATTATTAATCAATTTTCTACTAAATTTTTAACTTTCAATCTGATAAAATGCCATCTAAAAACAAAAATTAAAATAGTTAATTCTAATCTTAAAGATATTTTGCCATTTTATACATTGTAGATAACTAATATAACAATAATACAATAAATGTATAAATCATTATTTATGGGGAACAAATTTTTTTTCATATATTTTAAAAACACCAATTAGAAACAATGGCCTTGGATTAGTTGAAGTTAAATTGTTTTAGCAATGCATAAAAGATGTCATTTAACAGATTATATTAGTGACTCTCTAATTGACATCAAATTTTCTAATTATAAGCCAACTCATTTGATAATATTGGAAAAAATATATTTGGTGAGATGGAAACTATTCTGCTTAGTGATAATAGATCAGATAAATAGATCTAATATAATTCAAATGTCATATAAACATTTATAGATGATATATTCGAAAATCAATTGTGATGCCAATTGGAAATCTATTTATTTGTAAAAGTATTAGAAAACATGTTATTGGATTAACAGACAGGCATCAAATTTTTTTATGATGTTTTCCCAACTACATTTCTCTCAAGATTCATAGACAGTCCTTTGATACAGCTTTAAATTATATAGATCAGGTGAAGAAACTTTTCTACATATTATTCTCTTTATCAATAACTGAAGATCAAATTTAATTCTCTCCAATAACCACTTAAGCAAAATTTTGATATCTAGTTGTTTGACAGGTGACAAAAAGAAAATAAGAGTTGCTTTATCATTTCTAAAATTTATATGGCTATTAATATGTAAGACAATTTTCCAAAACAAACATTATTATTCTATTCAACAATTCCATGAATATTGGTGGGAGTATTATAGAGACTTAAAATACCTGCCAAAAAAAAAAATAATTAAGATTTATAATGTAGCTATAGGGCTTATTTAATTCATGGAATCCACTATGACATAAGTGACATGTAGATTCATAATTATGCAATGAGAGTCGTGCAAAAAAATAATGAGCAAAATACATCGATGATTTTTCTAAATATATTCTTTTTTTACTTGATATGTATAAATTTCTTGTATATAGTAAAATAAATTAGTTTTTAATATATATATATAGCATGTTTGAATTAATTTTATTTATATGTTGTGTACTACTAATTGAACTACATTTATGTGTATATTATATGTATTGTTTCAGAATTAGAAATTGAATCTATTATTAACTGGAGTCTCGAATTAACAGATAGGTTAGGCAGTAGATTGTATGCACTATGGAATCGAACAGCAGGTGATTGTTTGCTGGATTCAGCATTACAAGCTACATGGGGTGTTTTTGATAGAGACAATATTCTTCGCCGATCTCTTAGTGATAGTTTAAGTGAAGGGGCAACAACGTAAGTTTTATTAAAATGTTTTAGTTATTTTTTAATTTTATTTAAAGTTTATATAATATGAAATATAGAATATAAACTGAAAGTCATGAAAGAAGCTTATATGTATATAAAATGTTTATTAGAAGAAAAGCAATTACTTTTTTCCAAAGCTTTCATTATTGCAAGTATTTAATTTGTTGTCTTTGATTTTCTGAATATTTTATAGTTAAATTATCATGTGTGGTTCAATTTATCTTTTATTAGTATGAGGGTGCAGTTACATTTTTTTCAACAAGTATTTGTTGAATTAGAAATAATAGAAATATCTAGAAATAAAAATAATTTCTTGGGATATGTTTAAAATTCAAATGTTACATAATGGTCAGTTAGTCATTGATAATTTATATTGGCTTTTTTATTTAAAAATTAAAAGGAATATTGAAAATCAATGACTTTTGTGTATCAAGGTAATTTTATATACAGTAAATATAAAATGTCTTCTAAAAATAGAATTAAAATTTTTATGTTAATATATTGTGTATAAAAAAAGTATAAAAAATAAATATTCCTCAACTTTTGCAAATAAAAGAATGGATCAAAGTCAGATTCTCAAAGAAGCATTTAAATAAATTTGCATCTAACATCCATTTTCTTGTTTTAATCCCAATCCATTTGTCAGATAAAAGATGATCAAAGAATTGTTTAAATAGTAGAACTAATGGCCACTTTCATATGTCAATGCCAATCTATTTATCAGAATTGCAAAAATATTTAAATGATTCTTTGGAAATCTGATTTCAATCCATGATTTTATGAAAGCTGAATAATTTTTTTTTACTTATAGTAACAAAAACATTTCTTTAAAATTTTTTTGTTTATTCTCTAGTTTTTTTATATGTGAAACATTGATTTATCAAAATCAGAGTTTAACATATTTAATTTTAAATTACAAGGAGTGTTGCTAGATATGATTAACATCAACATTACATATAAAATTTAAAATTTTTACTAATTTTTAATAAAATTATTAGTAAACTTCCCAAAAAATGTATTTTCATCAGGAATACATATGTATGCAAAGTTTCGACTAGATCAGAAATTAAGAAGTGAGTGAAAATTAAATTGCAAGATTTTATCCATCCAAGTTTGTTTTTAAAAAAAAGCATATTTAAAAGTGTATAAAATGAACTGCCAAGTTTAATTTTAATACAGGCAGGATAGTAATGAACCAATAACTCATTATATTATACCAGATGTACCCAGCATTTTGAAAGATTGTTGTTTTGATATGTTTAATTTGACATCAATATTTCCATCGCATTAAATTCTTCATAATAAAAATGACATTATTAAATCTAATATTTGTAATTTTATTTTTTTTAATTGTTTGCTTTAACACATTGTTTTAAAGATTTAATGTAAATATATGTTTTTTTACTAAACATTGCTGAATTCATCTGAACTACATTAGGGATTGCCTGACCCTGGAAACATTTTAATGAAGCTAAATTAATTTTTTTAAAATATAACAGCATTATGGCATAACTATATTTACTGGAGCACCCTCTGAGTAAAAAAAAATATTATTTTTTTTCAATTTTTTTGACAGCTCAGAAACAAACGTAATAGTTTTTTTAGATTTATTGTTTATTAATACAAAAATGCCAGCCTTTTAGCCTGTCATTTTTGTAATATTTTTTTTATTAAATATATTTGTAATATTTTTTTTAATTGGTTGCTTTAACAATTTTTTTTTTTTTTAAGATTTAATATAAATATGTTTGTTTACCAAATCTTGCTATGTCATTCGTCTAAACTATATTAGGAGATTGACAGACCATGAAAGCACAGAGCACCTTAAACGCTGAATTTTTAATTGGCATTTGTGACTGTTTCTGCAGCTGGCTGGTAATTTTTACCCCAAAATATACAAACAATAACTGAGCAAGCTCACTCAGTTGCCAATGGTCCTGGGTACTCTACGGGAGCCACAAAACATGCCGGCTGACGTAATGACTGCCCCACTACCATTTGTGAATTTACCAGTGTTATTACAGTTTAATGGCGGAACAAATAATTTTTTCGTTCAAAAATATGCCTCGTTGTAAATTTGAAATATGATATTACACAAACATTAATACATTCACCAATCAGACAACAGAGCAAATAGGGATTTTATATATAAGATAATATCTGATATAGTTATATAGTTTATTTTGTAAGCATTTCACTTCATAAAATATATTTTAAACAAAGCAAAACTCTCCATACAGTATTGCCGCCCTGTGCCAACCAGAGTAATCAAAGAATGCCAGAACACTTGTGCATAAAATCCCTATCTAATGCCTACTCATCCAATATCCCCAGACTAGTTTCTGGCTTGGGCCATCGTCAGTGAGGACCTTTAGATCTGAGAGTACTGCACCTAGATCTTAGGATCTAATGCAACCCTCCAGCACCCACCTTTTATCTCTACTTAACTACAAAACTATGAGAATGAAATTGAAAACACAAAAATATTTTCAATCTAAGCTCAATAGCTTATATAGTCATATGGGTCTGAACTCAGTTCAGCACCCTTACATTTTGGTGTCTTTGGCTCTTTAACAACCATAGCCACTACTATCCTATTAGGCAGGATTGGTGTTAAACCATTAAGCATCACATGATCACTATCTTATACTAGCACATAATTGTTTATAAACGAAGCGAACGATGCCACAAGCCAGAAATTAGTCTGGGGATATTGGATGAGTAGACATTAGATAGGGATTTTATGCACAAGCCTTCTGGCATTTCATTGATTACTCTGGTTGGCACAGAGTGGCAATACTGTATGGAGAGTTTTGCTTTGTTTATAAACAATTATGTGCTAGTATAAGATAATGATTATGTGATGCTTAATAGTTTAACACCAATCCTGCCTAATATGATAGTGGTGGCTATGGTTGTTAAAGAGTCAAAGACACCAAAGTGTATGGGTGCTGAACTGAGTTCAGACCTATATGTCTATATAAGCTATTGAGCTTAGATTGAAAATATTTTTGTGTTTTCAATTTCATTCTCATAGTTTTGTAGTTAAGTAGAGATAAAAGATGGGTGCTGGAGAGTTGCACTAGATCCTAAGATCTAGGTGCAGTGCTCTCAGATCCAAAGCTCCTCACTGATGATGGCCACAAGCCAGAAACTAGTCTGGGCATATTGGATGAGTAGGCATTAGATAGAGTTTTTATGCACAAGCCTTCTGGCATTCATTGATTACTCTGATTGGCACAGAGTTTTGCTTTGTTTATAAACAATTATGTGCTAGTATAAGATAGTGATCATGTGATGCTTAATGGTTTAACACCAATCCTGCCTAATAGGATAGTGGTGGCTATGGTTGTTAAAGAGCCAACAACACCAAAATGTATGGGTGCTGAACTGAATTCAGACCCATATGACTATATAAGCTATTGAGCTTAGATTGAAAATATTTTTGTGTTTTCAATTTCATTCTCATAGTTTTGTAGTTAAGTAGAGATAAAAGGTGGGTGCTGGAGGGTTGCATTAGATCCTAAGATCTAGGTGCAGTGCTCTCAGATCCAACGCTCCTCACTGACGATGGCCCCAAGCCAGAAACTAGTTTGGGGACATTGAATGAGTAGGCATTAGATAGGGATTTTATGCACAAGCCTTCTGGCATTCATTGATTACTCTGGTTGGCACAGGATGGCAATACTGTATAGAGAGTTTTGCTTTGTTTATAAACAATTATGTGCTAGTATAAGATAGTGATCATGTGATGCTTAATGGTTTAAAATATGTTTTAATTCAGTTTTCAGAAAACTATTTTTTTTTTTTTTTTTTGTAGATGGGATTATAATATTGACTCTGGTTAGATCTTCTTGCCAAAAAAAAAGATATAATCATTTGTATACTGAAAGAGTCTCATAATCTCTTTTTATGTGATTTGTAAGCAGATTAAAGATTTTTTTTTTTTTAAAAAAAAAAATTCATTTCTTGTCAGTTTTTCCAAATTTCAAAAAAATATATAAAAAAGGCAAACAATTTTTAAATAGCCACTGCTGGACAAAGGTCTCTTGGATAGCTTTTATAGAGGAACATTAAAGGAGAAAGTGTTACCAAGCTTGCCAATTGCAAATAGTTAGGATTTGAGCAGTTTTTTATCTTAGATATCCGTTTCCTGATTAATATTAGATATTTCACTGGATTGGTTATGGACCAGCTACCAGAAAGAAAAATCCTAAGCTGAATTTAAATCTGGAAAGAAAATAGCCTGAATTCAAATATAATTTACAGAAATTATGTTATTACTATATCATATCTATTTCAGAAATATATTCTGTTATTAATTGATAGTCTGCAGGGTCTTTAGCTGCTTAATCATTTTTATCAAGAATAATCCATCAGTTAGCATTGGGTGTTGACATATGCATAGTACAAGCATATAGTACCAATTGTAACACTGATGCTTTTGATTTTATCATTTATGTTCAAGTTGGTCAAATTGTTTATAAATCACATCTGGCTCTGTTATACAATGTATGATTTTAAAAATGTGTTATTTGAGTTGTCTCTTTTGTCTTACAGTTAATATAAAAGGTAAAGAAAAAAAGTTCAAACATTATAATAATTTAATGGGCATAAACTGAGAATCCATTGAATCAAAATGAAAGTTTATTATTCATGGTAATTAAATATATATAATAATTTAAATCATAATTTAAGGTTTAAATCAGAGGCTAAAAAAGTATTCTGATCAATAAAGAATTGCAGAATAAATGTGCTGAAGAATCAGTAATCAGATAAATCATTGCTGAGTATTTTGTGGCACATGATGTGGTAGTGTTGTGATAAGAGAAATTGTTGGAATGTTAGTCTGATCTGGGTATTGAAGAGTTTGTTTTCAATTTATATATATTGGAGTGTATTGGTTTTTTTTCTTTTCATTATATATGTATTCAGAAGGGTCTGTGAAAATTAAGAAGTAAAAGTATGAAATTGAGAACAGAAGCTTTTAAGTCAGAATAGGAAAAAAAAATTGCATTCACTCTTGAAAGAGAATAAACCTTTGTGTCTATCTCACTTATTTATTACAAACTAAAATGCCCTTATGAAACAAATAATAAATTTTTTTAGTCTAATTATTCACATAAATCAGAATTATGGACAAATAAGTTAACTACCAAGTTCAGTAAGAAAACCAATACAATGACTAGCTAGTTTTATTATCTCATAGAATGTTGATTAAATTAAATGGCAAGTTTATTAAGAGGAATACAGCTAAAGATTTTGTAGACTTAGATCCAAATAATACAAAACTTCTGTGCCTAATAGAATTTGCCTTACTATAGAGAAACATATCTCCCAGACCACTTCTAACATTATAGGCAAAGTATAAAATAATTTTTAAGTATTTTCTTGTGTACAAGGAAACACAACTAGGGTGTTTATTTATTGTGTTTCATTTAATGGAAATGTGAAAAAAGAGTTGTTGGACTTCAGTGGTACTAAAAGAAATACCTCATTGTGTTGTCATTAAAAATATGCTTAATAGAGCATCTCTAGTTGTTCAGTAGACAGAGTATCTCCTGCAGTGAATGAAGTAAAAATGCAGAATTAATTGTACACATAAAAAAAGGGACCTTAGTTTTCCTGAGTGCTTCATTGTTCTTTCACTATTCATTGCTAATATCTAGCAGGCAATTGCTTTAATTATGAAGATATCATAAATGCGCTCATGACATTGTTAATTTCATATGCTTAAATGGGAAGTTATTCTGCAATTCAAAAGTTTTATTACAGAAAACTGGACATGAAGTTAAATTCAATGATATATTTTCCTATAATATTGTGAGATGGCTGTCATCCAGTAATAATTGAAGTAGGTTTGTGGATATGTTGGAGCCTATTATTATTTTTATAAACAATAAAGGAATAATTCTATTGTTAATTATAAACGAAACATCTATTAACTCTCAATTTGTTACACTAGATGATTGGTAACATAGTCTCAGATGTTAACAGGATAATTTTGAGCTTTCAGATTGGCATGAGTTTTTTAAAGAGACATATTGGCAAGGACTTGACTATTTTTCCAATTTCAAAAGAGGAATAAATACATTCTATGATACTGAAATAAAAGTCCAAAAACTGCAAGAAACCCAAAATCAATGATAAGAATGTTTTTCTAGATAAGTTTAAGGACATTTAGAAACTGAAGTCATGCTTAACTTTATTTGTAAATTGATTCATGGTTGTTCATTCTCAAACTCCAGGTTACAGATTTGCTATGGAAATGGACTTGG
Source organism: Epiperipatus broadwayi (assembly GCA_028023455.1). Lineage (NCBI taxonomy): Eukaryota > Metazoa > Onychophora > Udeonychophora > Euonychophora > Peripatidae > Epiperipatus > Epiperipatus broadwayi. The sequence continues at coordinate 1,860,024 of JAQFVV010012497.1, forward strand.
GTCTAAATTAATTCATAAATCTTAATCTACAATTGAGCTTTGGAAGCAAGTTTTAAAATATGTAATTTGGATTTTCAGTATAACATACTAAAGTATAGAGTACAATTATGTTTGTGGAGTTGCATTGTGCAATCATCACAAATCAATACTTGATGAATTAATTTGTATAGCCTCGATAACATATGAGTTGAATTTTCAATGATTTAAAGTTGATATGGGATTCCCAAGACTTACACAGGCATTTACAATGTCTTATTATATATATATATGTTATGATATTTATAATTTTTTAAATAGCACATGATTCTAAAATATCTAAAAATATTGGTTCATATAATATTTTCCTCCATCTTTTGACCAGATATTTGCTGTTATAAGTAAATATTGTTAAAAATTTATTTTTATCGTTTTTGTTTTTATTTTCAGTCTCATTTAATGTTAAAGAAGTAATATTATAAACAAACAATGCTAACATTCTCTTCTGTGCATTTTACACAATGCAAATACAATACATTATTATTCCACACTTCCAAAAATAACTGATAGTTTCAATTGAGTTTTCTTCAGAGTTCCTTTCATTGTCATTATTTTTGGAAGTATGAAATAATAAAGCATTGTATTTGCATTGAATAAAATGCATAGAAGAATGTATTAGTATTGTTTGTTATTTTAATACTAATATAGTGAATTCAGAAAAGTTAGTAGAGAAAAAGGAGACTATTATTGGAACACAAATTTCCCTAATTTATTTTTAGATGATTTCATAGTTCATTATCATATTAATGATGCTTAATATAATTAATAATCTGTGAGAATTTTGAAAGTGAGTTTAAAGACAATGTGTAATATTTGTTTGTATATGATTCTTGTATTAGGTGACTTTGGTCATCCTGATTTATATAATAGCCATCATGTTTGTAACTTATTTTTCATTAAGTAAATCAAAATAAACCTAATATTAGGTATATGTTATGAAATGATCTTTGTATTCTTTAATCTTTGAATTCATTGACATACTTTTATTTTTTTTGACGAAAGTATAAAAAGACTGCTCGTACATATGAATTCATTGACATACTTTTATTAAATTCAACTTAGGAAGTGATCATTTAATTTCAATATCAGAATTGTGTCTACTTAGATGTACAGAATAGATTGTCTTTAAAAAAAAAAAAAAAAGTGTAATTTATAAATTTGTATTGGAATTCCAAAAGTGTAGATATATATACAACTATAATATCATTCATTTAACATTCTTACTTTCCAAGTCTTCCTTTATTACTGATTTTACTGAATTGATAATAGATTCAATAATATGTCTTTTACTTCCACTATTATAAATCTCCTATCTTCAAATCACTTGCATGCTATTGTAAAATGAAGCAAATATTAACTAATAACTAGTTTTACACTATGCAGTTATAAAAATGACATAAAGCAAATTTTTAAATTGATTTTCTCAAGAACGTATGAATATAATATATGATGGAAGATAGATTCTATATACATTAAGTTTTAAGACCTTAAAATGAATAAATAATAAAAAATGGAATCCATGCCCTTTCTAAATAACATTCAACTTAAATCTAATTAAAATATTTATTATGAAATGTAGTGTTTCATTTTACATTATTCTAAATTCAATGATTAATTAATAATTCTAAAAATTCTATTCCTAAAACGAAGAAAATAATATTATTTATCAAATTCTATATGAATACAAAAAGTTATACATTGGTTAATCAAAATATAGTTTAGAAAAAATATTAAATGAACAGCAGCTATTCTATAACATATAAAAAAAGCTACATGTAATCAGTCTAATACTGCTTGTTTTTTTGTTTTTTTTGACTGTAAAAAATCTTATAACTTTAAATTTACCTTTATTTCAAAGTATGCAAGAATATTTCATGAAACAAGGCAAAACTCTCCATACAGTAGCACCACCCTATACCAACCAGAGTAATCAATGGATTCCAGAAGGCTTGTGCACAAAATCCCTATGAGTGCCTACTCATCCAATATCCCCAGACTAGTTTCTGGCTTTTGGTCTCTTCTCCAGTGAGGAGCATTGGGTCTGAGAGCACTGCACCTAGATCTTAGGATTTAATGCAACCCTCCAGCAGCCACCTTTTATCTCTACTTAACTACAAAACCATGAGAATGAAATTGAAAACATAATAATATTTTCAATCTAAGCTCAATAGCTTACATAATCATGGGTCTGAATTCAGTTCAGCATCTATAAATTTTGGTGTCTTTGGCTCTTTAACAACCATAGCTACTACTATCCTATTAGGCAGGATTAGTGTTAAACCACTAAACATCACATGATCATCATCTCTTATACTAGCACATAATTGTTATTAAACAAGGCAAAACTCTCCATACAGTAGTGCCACTCTGTGCCAACCAGAGTTATCAATGGATGCCAGAAAGCTTGTGCATAAAATCCCTATCTAGTGCTTACTCATCCAATATCCCAGATTAGTTTCTGGCTTGTGGCCTTCATCAGTGAGAAGCCTTGGATCTGAGAGCACTGCACCTAGATCTTAGAATTTAATGCAACCCTCCAGCAGCCACCTTTTATCTCTACTTAACTACAAAACCATGAGAATGAAATTGGAAAACACAATAATATTTTCAATCTAAGCTCAATAGCTTACATAGTCATATGGTCTGAACTCAATTCAGCACCCATACATTTTGGTGTCTTTGGCTCTTTAACAACCATAGCCATCATTATCTTATTAGGCAGGATTGGTGTTAAACCACTAAACATCACATGATCACCATCTCTTATACCAGCACATAATTGTTATTAAACAAGGCAAAACTCTCCATATAGTAGTGCCACCCTGTACCAAACACAAACTAGTCTGGGGATATTGGATGAATAGGCACTAGATAGGGATCTTATGCACGAGCCTTCTGGGAACCATTGATTACTCTGGTTGGCACAGGTGGCACTACTATATGGAGAGTTTTGCCTTGTTTAATAATTGTGTACTAGTATAAGAGATGGTGATCATGTGATGTTTAGTGATTTAACACCAATCCTGCCTAATAGGATAGTGAAGGCTATGGTTGTTAAAGAGCCAAAGACACCAAAATGTATGGGTGCTGAAATGAGTTCAGACCCATATGACTATGTAAGCTATTGAGTTTAGATTGAAAATATTATTGTGTTTTCAATTTCATTCTCATAGTTTTGTAGTTAAGTAGAGATAAAAGGTGACTGCTGGAGGGTTGCATTAGATCCTAAGATCTAGGTGTAGTGCTCTCAGATCCAATGCTCCTCACTGATGAAGGCCACAAGCCAGAAACTAGTCTGGGGATATTGGATGAGTAGGCACTAGATAGGGATTTTATGCACAAGCCTTCTGGCATCCATTGGTTACTCTGGTTGGCACAGAGTGGGACTACTGTATGGAGAGTTTTGCCTAGTTTAATAACAATTATGTGCTAGTATAAGAGATGGTGATCATGTGATATTTAATAGTTCATGAAAAAAGACACAATAGAAAAATAAAAAATTAAATAGCAATTTTAATAAATCAATTTAAAGATCCTTTAATAAATAGTCAATCTGCTAATATTGATTTGCACAACACTTGAAAAATCACATACTATCTATTTTTTCTGTCCACTTTCAATTGATAATGATTACAACTTAAATAATCAAAAGTACTTCTGAATATTCTATATTATTACTATTTATTTATTTTTACTGTTATTTTAATTTTAAACTATTAAATGTAACACACATATATATCTTGATTTAACCAGACAAGAAAGCTCACACACACACTAAAAGGCTTATATAGCACCCCATTCCCCACATCATCACCATGAAGTTGAAGTAGTGACACAATAACAACTACCTACAAACCCCAGATAGTGTTGAAAAATCTCAATTGAACTCTGCCTCGATCTCATATATGAGCCGTCAACTGAATAGTATCTTCTGAGCAAAGATCAAACAGTACTTTTCATACTAAGCAATGTACATTGTCATTTGCAACTAAGTATATCTGTTATAGACCATCATCATATCTCATAACAATCATATTTACCTATGTACTGTAGTTTCATGCCAATCTATTATACTATCTGTAAACTAATAATATTTTTGATTATAATTGGAACCCATACAATCCTGTGTGGCACTCATGAAATATATTAAATTTATTATAAAATAATAAGCTAATGATTATCTTATAATCTGTCGATCCTATTCTCTGTATGTATTTATAATTACATGTAACACTATGTAGTCTATGTAATCTATACCTGTATAACCATTTGTATACTCAACAAAATATGTAATCTTTAAATGAATGCTATGCTCATATGCTCCCAATGAGCACCTCACCAAATCTATCAATCCTTAATGAAATGATAACCTAATAATTGTATTATTATTTATAGCAACTCATACTTTTTACATACCCAAGGTATTAAACTAATGATCTGATTGTAATCCAATGATTATATTATGATTTATAAAAACCTACGCACTATGCACATCCATAATCTATGTAACTATGTAATCCCACACATCCTATATATCTTTTGCATAATAGATGACTGTAAAATTCCCTGTATGCTCAGTTATCTGTGTAACTACTAAGTATTCAATAAAATTTGCTTTGAAAACTATATATATCGATTTAATAGGTATTGTTTATATACTTATATATTATCTGCATTTATTATTTTTATATAATCAAAATAAATAAAATATATAACTAGTTTACATATTGCTGTTTTAGTAGTATACTTTTTTTTTTTCACCAGCTTGATGCCACTTACTATAAGCTTTAGTAAGTAATAGATGCCAGATGACATTGTGAAATAAATTCCACACTGTGTTTTCTTATTCAATATCTCCAGATTAGTTTCAAGCTAATGGCTTTCATCAGTGAGAAGCTTTGGATTTTGTAAGTGTGCACCTGGATTTTTAGGATCTAAATCATTTTTCTTCTGGAAGTTATTATTTTCATCTTTATTATAGAGCTATCATCCCAAACTGAAATACGTAAATGTCTTCAATCTTAGCTTACTTGTATATGTAGTCATATACATCTGAAATCAGTTCAGCTTCTGTATATTGTGGTCCTTAATTTTTACAATTATAGGCATCTCTATCTCATGACAAGTATTTGGTATAAGCTAATAAAATATCAATTGATTCTGTCACATGAATCTAGCTTACATATTACAGTTTTAACACTACACATTTTTCTTTCTCCACCAGGTGGTGAAAGAAAAATAAATGTTGCTAAACAGCAATATGTAAACTAGAGTCATATGATAATCTTGATATTTTATTGGTTTATATCAAATTCTGGCCACGGATAGAGGCACCTATAGTTGTCAAAAAATTAAGGGAACCATAATATATAGAAACTGATTCGTTTTTAGATTTATATCTATACAGGCAAGTTGGTTAAGATTGAAACATTTATATGTTTTTTAGTTTGGACTTATATCTTGATAGTATAACAGAGAGGTGAATGATATTGCCAGAAGAAAGGTGCACTAGATACAAAAGGTCCAGTTGCATTGTGCAAAAATCCATAGTGCTTCACTGAGAAATACAATAAGCTTAAAACTGTTTTGGGGATGTTGGATAGAACAGCCCAGGATAGGGATTTATTAAGCACTATCCTGTGGCATAGAGATAGTGAAAGAAAAATGTATGCTATTGAAGCAGCAATATGTAAGTTTAGAGTCATATAATAATTTATTGGTTTATATCAAATCCTGGCGACATGATAGAAATGCTTGCAATTTAGATTTTATCATGAGGGAGTGTTGACAAAAGATTATCTAAAAATGCCAATTTTTGATTTTTCTTCTAATCCTATTATAAATTTAATTGAAGAGGATATCTTTGTGTATTCAGAATGTTTTTAGTAATGTTTCGCCTTGTGGCCATAAAACAAATATATTATTGATATAGTGAATCCAGACTTAGGTGGAAATGGAATATTATTTATAACTATGGTTTCATGTTTTGTGTAGATGTTGCTAATCAGGGCAAAAAAGCTATTATCCTCATTTAATCTTTTCCTTTCAATAGAATAATGCTTCATCACAGGATACATTTGTGAATAAGTTATCTATATTAAAGCCTACTAATACATCAGTTTTTAATTTTTATATTCTTGATTAATTCCAAAAAATGCTTAGGATATCTGACAATGAACCATCTGTTGAATGCCAAAACACAAAGAACTTTAAAAACCATGAGAAGTTTTGTTATGGTGAATTTCTCGAGCTAACAATAGATAATTTTAGTTAAATCATAGAGTTGTGGAATTTTGCTGAAATATGATTTTAATACATTTTTTTCTGAATCAATAAAAACGTGATACTTCATGAGTAATGCTTGAAGCTGATGGATAACCATTCCTCATGACAATTTATCTATATTGCATTTTTCCCAAGTCACTAACTTCTGAACAAGTAGCATAATTCCCCTTTTTGTATTTTTTTTATCATGGCAGATTGTAAATATATATATAATAATCTTTATTGCCAAACTTAAATGTACAGGATTCAGCAAATGGTGAGGCCCAGCAAGGTTTTCTGCTAATACTAGTTTTGATTTTATCATGATATAATTTTGCAACTACAGAAAGATTTTTAATTTTGTTTTTATTCTAATTTAGTGTAAATTTAATTGAAGATGATATATTCAGAATGTTTGGATAATACATTTGCTGTAACTATTCAACAAATATATTATGAATGTAACAAATATTGAATTTTACTGGCAATGGAGTAATATTTATGATTGGTTTCAAGCTCTACCATGTGAATATTCTTAATCAGATGTATAAATTAGTGGTATCTTGATTTTGTTGAAAGAATTATTTGTTGTATTGAAACTGTTGTGCAGAATGTTAACAATTCATTATACTATCAATAGGAAGAGTTGTTATGATTTGAAGACTATCATATTCAATTAACTGTTTCTTATAATAGACTATTCATCATCATTGGATATATTTGTGAACAAACATTCCACATTAAAGCTTTGTTAAAATATCAGTTCTTTTCTATTTTCATATTCTTGATGAGTTCCCCAAAATATTTCAGTTTTGAAAAAGACCGTTTTATATGCCAGAGAGTCTTAAGAAGAAATCTTGTCAGATTTTGGCATGGTGAATTTTTAGAAATAACAATAAATCTTAATACATACAATTCTTTTTGCCACTTTTTTTTTGTAATGGCCTGTTAAAAGGAGCTCTTATTTTAGTGTCATAATTAAGTGTTCATTACAACTATAGTATTGTTTTTGGCAGCAAGGAGGAATGATTTATAAATTTATGTAATAATTGAAAATATTTAATAGCTTTCCTTTCAATCTTAGATAACTATTGACTTATGTTCCTGTTCTTTAGCATAACTCTACTACTTTTTCTGAGACAATTTTTGTATGATTTCTTTACTTGTATCATTATATCTAATCATGGGATAATTAGATGGTATGATGGCAAGGTTTGATCTTTTTTTTTTTTCAGAGCAGAAGTTTCATCATCCAATTTGATGTTTGGAATTAAAATGTTTAACTGATATAACTTCTAGTTTATTTGGTTGCAATGTAAGATTTAATATGTCCATGTATGTTTGCAAGTTTCATCTTTTATTGTTATATATATATAATATTAGAATGTGATTTTTTTTTTTAACTGATGGAAAAAGCTTTGTAAAATCTTTATCAGGAAGTTTTTTTTTTTTTAATAAACATTAAGTTACAAATGAAATATAAGATACTTGAAAATTTTTTGGGCATTTATTCTTTCTCTTAACAAAGAGTCAGTAACTTTTTGAATGATTTTTTTCAGCCCTTTGGGAGTGGATTGTAATCTACTTTGGCTAATTTTAGATATAAATTATTCATAATGCTTAATGTTTAGTGTAAAATCAGATCCATATCAAGTCTGTAACAATTGTCTGAAAGATTATGATGATTGCATTTGACTTGTAGTTATATTCTGGGCTATTTTGTTGAATTGTTAAATATTTTTTAAAAAATTCAAACTTTATTTTTAAATACATTTAATTGTTGGTAATAATGAACAGGTTAATAAAGAACACAACATTTTGAATAGTAGTATGTTTCTCTCTCTTTTTGGATATCTCTTGCCTGAACAGTGGCAACTAGCATAGGAATTAAACCTGGGACTGATAAATATTAAATTTAAAATGATGTTCTAACTAACTAGATTATTCTGTCAAAGACAACTTTTCCATTTTTTCATTTTAAGGGCAAGATTAATGGGATTTTCATATTAGGGTGAGTTATAGGACTACTGGCCATTTGTAATGCAAGTTGCTTCTCTCTGATAATTTTTTAAAAATTGCATTACAAATATTAAGAGCATTTTATAGGTTAATCTTTCCAGAATAGCACAATCAATCAGTAGTAGGAACAAAGCTGCTGAATAGATTTTAATCAGGTGAGTTTTTATGGGATTTGTTGCATAGAAATATTTTCTGTAATCAAAGACGTGATCAAACGCTAATAGCTAAAAGCCATAGGAATTGTATCAGAAAAATATTGATCAAATTATTTCCAATTTATTTGGAAAATTACTCCCTGGCCTAGAAGAAACAAGTTTTGATAAACTGAAACTATTCTACATAAATAAGATTGTATCATAGATTAGAGATTTATATTGAAAGAGGATTTTCAGTTATACAAACTGATATCAGAAAAGATCAAAGAAATATATGCTGAGTAATTTAAAAGCTCAGAGAATACCAGAAATAAATAAACAGGTGCTTTACTGGTTGCAAGGCCATTTATTTATTTATTTGACTATGAATTTATAGAATTTTTTAGAAAATTAAATGTAGTAGAGCATCTATCTTTTTATGAAGTATCTCTTCATGGAGCAAGAAGCCACAGTTAAAGTAGATTGTCAGTGCATATATTTAATTATATATAACCAAGTGTATCTTATATAGTTACATAAAATACGAATTAATGGAGGGTGGCTAAGTATACTCATCAAAAATAATTTTTCTATATGCAGCAATGAAGATTTAGACAGTGTGTTATATATTAGTAATTTATGTTTGTATCATGTATGTTAAATGTTATTTTTTGTTCTGTCTTATAAGTGGTATAAAATTTGATAAAACATATATAAATATTTTTAAAAAATGAAATAATTCGTTTGCAATGCTGTAGATTCTATCCTCGTTGGAAAGAGTGTGAAGCTATTCAGGCACAAACTCTACATTTTACCTTAGATGAGCAACAATGTCAGCAGGATTGGGCCATTATTCTGAGCTTGGCTAGTCAGCCTGGATCTTCTCTGGAGCAAACTCACATCTTTACGTTATCACATATACTTCGGCGACCTATTATTGTTTATGGAGTAAAGTATGTCAAAAGTTTTCGTGGAGAAACAATCGGCTTTGCAAGATTTGAAGGTAAGATTTATGCTAACATGTCAAAAACTAATATAATATTTTTATGTTTACATGAAATAACATATATAGTTATTGATCTTGGCTTTCTTTTTAAAAAATGGTTTATAAAAATCACATATTTAAGTTGTTTTTATTTTTTTTTTATGAAAAAGAAAATGATCTCATTCTTTTTATAAAAAAAGAAATGATCTCATTTAAAACTAATGAAATTTTTAAATTGTCTGTGAGGAAAACAAGTGCAATTTTTTAAATAGCTAGTGAATGGTATTCCAAAGATCTTAGTTTAAACACATAAACAAGTAAGATATTTTATAAATATGAAATAAAAAAGCATTTTAACTTTTTAAAAAATGATAATGGTATTTAAAAATGTTTTGATAATCTGCTTAAGTGATTAAATGCTGTCTCCAGTTAGCTGTTAAAATTTTCCAGAGAGAAAAAAAAATTCTTGTTATTTACAAACTGCAAAATAACAAAAACAAAGTAATAAGATTTTTAAGAATTTGGTTTAAGATATATTAGAATTTTTAAATAGCCAAAATATAGTAATAGTATTTCTATATAGGACAAAGATTATTTTAATAGTATAGTGAACACTTACTCATTGTTTCTTAAGAGACTGGAAATAGTTAACATAAAAATGAAAAAGCATAGAACTGGAAGTTTAAGTAAAAATTAAAATTTTAAAGCGATAGGACTGGAAATTAGTAAAAATTAAAATTTAAACCATTAATAATAATTCATTGAAATATATACATAGTACAACTCAAACTTTACAATTCAAAATATACTATATTTGTTATTTATAATAGAGTATAAATTATATATTTATAATTTTAATGTCACAATAATTATTTAGTTTAAAAAGTTGAGGCTAATGTATAATAATTAAATTCAAAATCTGTTAGCATTCATTTGAATTTAAAGTATGGAATTCACAGTTTTTACAGCTGATTCATCAAGATAATTCACGCATTATCTAAATAGAGAAAAAAGATATTATCGTGGATGGGCAGTTTTGGTTTTGATTCTGAGTAAACTTCAATTAACAGTAAAACTTTTGTTTTCAAATAAATTCTACAAGGTAAAGGAATTTACAAGGAATTTATTAATAATGATGTCACAAAAATGTTTTATATAATTAGAATTTATGAAAATTTAATTGTAAAAATATTATTTGCTAATGAGCAAACTAATTATAATATTTATGTGGATATATATAAACAAACACATTAGTAGCATTTATGTATCACTTTAAAATAAAAACTATCTATGTGGAAAAATATTGTCTAAAGTTCATGATTTGTCAGTGAAAAGTAATAAATCTATCTGTAAACAAATAACGTGGTGTTGATTTCTGAACCAAAGAAAACATATGATGAATATTGGAAAATGTTACTTACATAAATGATGGATTGAGAGTTCATTGTATTTATATGTTTTGCTCATTGATCAGAATTTAGCAGTTTATAAAATTATTTTGACAAAATAAATCTTAATATATTGTTTTTTGAGGGAATAAATACCTTTTCAGTGAAAAAAAAACTTTGGGTTTTGATTATTATTATTATATTTTTAAATCTACTTAATATTAACATTTAAATAAAATTGTAACAAATTCTCATAAAGATGAAAAGTGCAAAAAAATATCAAAGAAAAACAGTAAACTCGATGCTGACAAATATTTACGTCTTCAGGAAAGAAATGACAGAGCTTTAGCTTTATTAATATGGCAGAGCTACTAGTTTTTAACTGTAACTATCATATTTTGTAAGAAACAGTGACGTAAATCAATAATAAAATTCAAGTGATCTATGATGGTAATTGTAAATGCACTGAAAAAATGGATAGATTGAATAAAGGTTTGAAACTACATAAATTTAATATCATTAGATATAAATAATTGATAACTCCACAGAAATGACTGAATTAAAGGCTATACTAATACCATGTATTCAGAGAAAACATTGAAAATATTAAAAATTCCTTTAAAAAAACAACATTCTATTCAAAACAAAAACAAATGGTAAAAAAAAATTGTATATTTAAGATCTGTTCCAAAATGAACACATCTGAGCATTTATTTTCTCTTCATCATTGAGTCTATGTTATTAGTGAACCTGATTTCTTTAATTTTGTGTTTCTTGCCATTATATTCAGTGCAGTTTAAATCATGATCAAGTATTCTTTCATGTTCTGAAAATAATGATGATTCTGTAAGATTTCTTTTAACTTTATTTTAAATATATATATGTTTTTTCTATTTGTTCTATATTCACCGCAGTGAACATGAGAAATTTGGTTCTTGACAATTAATTTCATAAACAAGTGTCGATGTTCTCTGAAAAGAATTTATCTTTACTATTATTGATCAATTGAGTTAATGAAGCAAGTGAATGAAAACTCAGATTATAATCTTTTTCACATAGTTTCTTCATTTTTATTGTAACATAATTACTATTTTCAATATTTTTCAAAATATGCAGTTTTAATATTAATTATAATTTATACCATTGAATGGTATATGCAATTAAATATTTTCATTTTAAATGATTATTGAAGATATTTGTATGTGTCAAAAATTTTTACTGTTTAAAATGTTTTATGAACTTCGTAAAATTTTAAAATAAGATTTATAAATGAAAATTACTATGTAATATATTTTATAACATTTACAAGTTTTATTACCAGTAATTTTTATACATAAAAGAGAAAACCATATTGTTTCTTTTGCTTTATTCATATATTGCTTGTAGTAGTGAAGGAATTGGCTTTGATATATTTAAGTGAGGTAGATTGGAGGAAAGTATAAAATAACAAGAATTTTTTTAAGATTCTTTGCTTTTAAATTTTTTTCAATAATTTATCACTGAAATAATTACATAAAGAAGAAAAAAAAGCACAGGAAATTCTAAAATTGTTATAAGACTTGTTATTATAGTTTATGGTGAAGAGGTCAAACTTTCTGCACATACGATTAGGAATCCATCTTCCCCAGATAAATATCTTAATAATTATGTATATGTAGTAATATGAAAATTGTCTGAATTTTTCCATGTTTAGTATGCATTTCTGTTTAATAAGAAAATACTCATAATCACCTTGATTTATGCATACTTTTTTTAAGATAAATATCTTCAATTTCATATTCATTTTTGTTCTCTTAAAAAGGCTATCCTTCTGCATAAATAGAAAAGTTTAAAGATTTCAGTCAGGCGATGGAGATTTTCAATTCTGTCTTTTGATGTGTAGATACTTATTAACTATATGATTCATAGTTTATGTTTGGCCACATCTGAGTAAGTCAAATATTTGAATCTGTTGCAGAGACTCAAATAAAGTCTAGGAAGATCAAATTCATTTGGCTTTGTTGTTTGGGACTTTTCAAGAAATTCAATATAACACTATTCTTAAATTATTTAAAAGAAGATCTTTATTTGATGAATGTTTTAAATGGTGAAGTTACATGTTGAGTCAGTGATAAATATGATCTACTTAATAGTTTTTTAAGCAGTTTGTTTTCTGATATTTATTGAAGGAATATGTGAATGATAGAAATCCAGTACAAGGTATTGCATTTAAGCATGATAATAGTATTTTGCATGGTAATAGTTCATTGTTTATCAGAAGTTTAAGGTAACTCTAAACAAACAGAAACAGAATATTTAGTAGTGGAATACACTAGGGAACTGTCAAGCAAAGTATTTGTATCATAATCCTAAGTTAGTGAAAGTCAGTTTTCCAAAGATTATTGCTAGAAATGATCTTAAGATACAATTTTCAGTAAATGAATGAAATAAGTTAGTCTATGATTTAAGATTGCTATTAAGTGTCACATTTCAATCTATTATTTCAGTTTGCTAGAATTTTTCTGTTGTTCATATGGAAAGTTGAGTGTATTATCTTTATGAGATGAGATCCAGTCTGTGAAAAAGATTTCCAAACTTTCCATATTTTTTTTGTGAGATGGTAAGAATTTCTTATATAATCATAACAATATCTTTCATCATTGTAAATGAATATCTCGCATTCTTCAAAATCATTGATAAATATATTAAACTAAGTAGGTGGGCAAACTGAATCATGTGAAAAACATTTTGTGATTATAATTTAGTATTAACTGAGTTTTAATTGAAGACCATTTTATCCTGTAACATAATAATTTTTTTGCATTTAAAGATTTTAGGAATGTTTAGAAGGCCATTTTTTAAAACAGATTTATCAGCTGCGATTAGATTCAGTAAAATCTGTAACTTATTTGGAAAGCCTTTTTCAATGTGAATAGAGATAGAATTTGTCAACATAACTTCCTAGCCTAAACCTAGACTGTTTTAAAAATAGATTGTTCTCAACTACATTTGGCATCATTCTTATTAAGTTTAAAACTGCTATAGTTTTGCTTTTGGACCAAATTTTTAGTAAGTTTCTGTAAAAACAAAATGTTGTTGAATAGTTCACCAATCACACTTTGACTTTAGCTTTTAAATGTTTTGAAACTTTGGCAAGATGCTCCGCTGTGACTTTTTCTGATTTAAGAATTACTTTTTATTATGTTTAGATAAGGCAAACGTAGCAAAATATATTTTATTTTCTATTTGGAGGTCTCGTATATAAGTTTGACAATCTCTTTTCTGGCACTATTATATATTTATAACTTTGTCAACAGTTTTTGGATCTTTGGTAGATAAATTTTGATTATAAAGAGCATTGTTGAATTGTTTTCAATATTCGTTAAGGATGAATTGTTTAGCAGCTATAAAGAGAGAATAGGTGAATGTTTAATATATATTAACTCCAATCAGCATTTCTTAAATTTCATCTTGAGACTTTATAACTTTCAATGATGGGAATATGAATTCTAAGAGTGAAAAGTTTTTGTATATATTGACTGTAGGGAAAATGATCCATTATTAGCAGTTAGCAGACAATAGGGAGCAATTTTTTTTATTAAAACATAACCTAAGTCAGGAATTGGCTGGTGTCTCTTTTTGCTTGACATTTATAAGTTATGTGTATATTGGATATTGCTTAAAGCCACTCATTTTAAAAAATAAAAATATCCTTTGAGCAAAGAAAATGAAGGAAAAGCTCGAAGATGAAGATAGAACCAGCTTATATTGGAATGTTTGCAAATATTGTAGATGTAAAGATTATTTATTCAAATGGCGATTGCTGTATCATTCTTCAGTAGAAATTGGTTTAAAATAAAGTTGGCATTATCAAATTCAATATACATTCAGTCAAGAACCAGTGCCAAGGCAGACATTTTCCTAACTTGAGCAATATTATATCAATGATGAACCTTCTGCAATACAATTCCATCAGCTTAGTGTTTACATTGAGCATCTCCATTTTGCATTTTATTGTAACTAATGTTTAATTGAAATAATTTGATGTCTAATTAAAGAGATCACTTTTTAGGGAGTCCATGACTAACACCACTAGTAGTGAATTCTTGTTCCATTATCATCATGAAATCAGAGAAAATAAATGATAGATTTGTAAAAATTTTAGACTGGAAGCTCGAAACCAATTGGTCTGGAGATAGGAATGTTCCAGATAGAGATTTTAAATATTTTCTCTTACTGCACTTATCAATTAAGAGCTTGTTTGAGTTATTGGTAGCTCTTTGTATTACATTTTTGTAAATACAAGCTTATTAAAGTAATGTCACGTTATATATGACTTGTTTTTTTGATTATTAAAGAGGAAAAAAACCCCAATAATTATTTATCTTTTAAGTTCAATTCAGATTTAATAACTTAAAACATTCCACATTTATTATTCGCAAAATATGTGTGTGTGTAATTCACTATATTTCATTTCTTATAGTTATTTTTCATTAAATATATACATAACTTTAAAAGCATAAAGCTAAACTAGTCAATATTTTAATCAAAATTACCCCAAATTCATAATTCAAACAATTGGTAGTGTTTTAGTTTATTTTCTTGGCTAGTCTGGTTGAGTTATGAATTTGGGGTCATTTTGATCTACATTATTATATATAATCATTAAAACTAGTCAGCACTTAACTATAATATATAAGTAAGTTTATTTTTATAGTAATTACATGTGTGTAAAAAGTCAGATGTTAATTATATTGATTAGGTATGTAATTATTAATTTATTACAAACACTTTTATTTTACTGTTGTGAATTTTTTTTTTAATTGACTTATTTGCTTTGGATAAATTTATTCTTCAGTTGATCTTGAAAATATATATTTATTTACCGTATTAGTAATATAAAAAAAAGTCAAAAGTTTGCATACATAAAAGAGAAAAAAAAAAGCTTCCTTTTAAAAGAAGTAATGAGTAAGAAAGAGTTGGGGGTCAAGTTAGTTTTTTTTAAAAAGTAAAAGTTTATTTCTTAATTATAAAAATTAAAAGAGTGAGAAGTTATGATTATTATTTTTTAAATAAATTAATAAAAATATTATTTGAAATTAAAAAAAGAACAAACGTTTCCAGTAGAAAAGCCTTGATTTGTCCTAGTAGATGCGAAAAGATGATAGTTTGAAAAAAAAAAAGTAGCACATATTTAATCATACATATTTACATATGATACATATAAATATTTGAAACCAGGCACTCTTCACAAACCTGGGACCTTAATTGTAAGTATAGAGGATTTGAACTCAGATTTGAGTTTTCATCATCAGATTTTCAATGATATGGATGGCTGAAAAGTTGGAGGTTGTAGTGGATTGAAGCCTGTCCATTAAAGTATGAAGATTTGCTATCTTAATATAAACTGAGCATGATTATATATATATATGTGTGAGAGATGATAGTCTGGACCAACTGATGAATGCTGGTTTAGCACGAAATACGTATATTGGTGATTATTAATCTTTTCTACATGTGTGTGGTCATATGTATCAGTTGTATGAGATAGTGTGGGTAGTTGAAGGGTGCTTGAAAATCTGAGTTCAAATCCTCTATATGATACATATGTAAATGATGAAACAAGAGTTCACTATAGTTATTTTTCGTAACTCTGCTTCTACAGCGGCTGCTGTTCAAATAATCTTTGCTTTTGGGATTTCACAATTGCTTATCTAATAAATTGTGACCATTTACTTAATACTCATTTGTAGTTTTAATTCATTTGTAGTGACCTTCTCTTTTAGTATTGGCATGACATTGTTCTTGCTGATATTCTTTTGCTTTTACGTATATATATAAGATTAAATTAATTGTCATTCTGCTGTTGATATTTTACAGAAGGAAAAAAAATGGAATTTCTGATTTTATAATCATAAGAAAATCCCATCCTCCCTAACTACATGCATCATAAAATTATGTGAAATCATTGATAAAGTTAAAAAATTGAAGAAAAAAAAAGTTAATTGTATATATGTCCCTATATATATATAGGTATATTCTTGTTTTTTTTTTTCATTTCTTTTAAGGTGTTTATCTGCCATTATTATGGGAGCAGAGTTTTTGTTGGAAGACACCTATTGCCTTGGCTTATACACGCGGTCATTTTTCTGCATTGGTTCCTATGGAGCCGGATACAGATGATAATTTAGGAGCTGGTGCTAATATTGGTAGTAATGATGATCTTTTAGTTACTTTTCTACCACTCATGGATAGTGAAGGAAAATTATTGCCTGTACATTTTTTGACTGCATCAGAGGTTAGGAAAAAATAGTTTATTACATATTAGCCATATGTGATGATAAAAATGATATACATACTTTATATTTATATTTAAATAATTTAAACCATTAAAAAAATGTGAAGTTAATTTAAAATTAGAATATATTTTTGAAATTGATGTATAAATTATTATTTAAAAAGAACAATGTGTTAAGTTTTAAAAAAAACAAAAAGTAGCTGAAAAATATTTTAAGACAAACCATGTATATAATAGATTTAAATTATTATTTTAACTATAAAAATTTATGTGTAAAAGTGTTTCATCTAATGGAAGTATGTAAATGTAAGTCTGTGTGTGCAATTGAAAATATTGTTTTGCATTTTAAAAAAAGTCAAGCGTTGGTGGGCTAGCGATTAGCATAGTTGCCTTCCAAGCAGTGGGGTGCCCGTTCCGCTTATAACAATTGTATAAAATGTTATTCAATGTTTTTTTTTTTTTGACCTTCAACATTTCATATGATGTATACACATTTGTTCAATAAATTCAGCTAGATTAAGAAAAATGAGAGGGAGGAGATGCTAATACTTATATAAGTTCTTGAAATCAGAATAATTGTCTTAAAAAAGGCAATATCATTTTATTGTGATGTACAAAAGTTAGAACCATAATTAGTTATTTATTTCAACAAATTTGATAAATTATTTATCAAAAAAATAGTTAAATATATTCTTAAACTTTCAATTTTAGTATTGTATATATCTTCAAATAGGAAAACAAATTGTTCTATGGCAAAGAAGGAATAAAATTAAGTGTAATTTTTGATACCAAGTTCCATAAGAATAAAAGTTAAAGGAATGTAACCTAGAATAAATGTTTACACCATAACTTGAAGAAAATAGTGGCAATCGGGACTGTAGGTTATTAATAGGAAATCAATATATTATTTGTAATATATTGTCTATTTTTTTAATATTAATATCATTTTATACTAACAATGAATACCATTTCAAGGGGAAAAAAACATTTTTTTTTATCAAACTTTATTTATATAAGACCTCCCGAATTAAAATGATAATTAGAAAATTATTAAAAATTACAATTACATAAGAACAATATATATATATTGTTATTATATAGTATAATCAGTCCTTTTATTATTGTTTTTTTCTCTATTATTATTTATAATAAACAATGAAAACTCTTGTCCTTGAAATGTGATCATCTACATGCAAACACTATTTTTTGCATTGAGAAAATACAAAAAACATTAAATCACATGGTAATAGCCCTAACTTATTAATACCAGGAATCTTTAATCTATTATCAAAGTTAATCTCTATAAATAAAAAGTGGGAAATGCATCTGTCACTCTGGTGACACTTTGACTGCAATAGATTGGGATCTTTCAATTCAAAGAAGTTTTAAATAAACTCCATTAATTAGATAAATAAACTTGATTTTGCATAAAAATAGATGGCTATATATATATATTTTTCTGTTTTTATTGTTTTAAAGTACAAGTAAAAATTAAAAGAAATTATTAATTAAATTACTATATATTTTTTTGTTAATTTGCACATTTATTCTTTTATTATAATGAATAATCATAATTTAGTTTAAATATATGTAATTGAATTGGAAGTAATGGTACTTATGTATTAGACCTGCTGTCCATACTTGTGATGGCAGAATGCTGTACCTTTCTCTTTTGTGAAGGGGAAGGTGTTTGTGATGCAAAATGCTGTCATTGTGACTTTTTAATACGTTTTTAAAAATTGTGACTTTTTTAATATGTCATATTAAAAAATCACAACTATGGCATTTTGCCTTCAAATCCCCCCCCCCCCTTGTTGGAGGACAGTACAGCATTTTGCCATCACATATATGGGCAGTAGGTCTTATATGTAAATACCAATGTAACCACTTCCCACAGAGTTATGTGATATCAAAAATAAAAGAGAAAATGATACCACTCTCCTTTTTCATATCTCATAACTATGGTAGGTAGTTATGTCCATTTCAATTATAAATAATAATAATAATAATAATAATAAAAGATTATTTGGAATTGGTGATGTAGAGTTATATAGTTTCATAAATGTTCTAAGCTATTTGGAAATATATGTTGGAGAACTAATGGGAAATATGAAATAAAAACTCAATATTAAATTTGAATTTGAAAGAGATTGAATGTCTGAAATAAAATAATAAACATTTAATTTTAAATATATAAATTTTTTGTATAAAAATAGAAAAAGGATAATATTTGAATTTGCTGTATTTAATATTAAAAGAAAGATTTGTTAAAGTTTGTAGTTTAATTTTTATCTTGGTGATCTTTCTGTTATGCAATTCTATTCATTTCACTAACTATATAATCTCTTATCAGATTATTGCTATTTGTTTAATAAAAAATGAATGGAAACTGTAACATAGTTAATCAATTTCTCAGATCTTATTTATTTATTTAGATATAAAGAGCCCAGAAAACACTGCAACTTGAAGGATTCTATTTATTATTTTTAAAGATAAGTTTCTTCAACTAAAAATCCTGTCAGGTTTTTCGTTAAATTTTTGACTAAGATGACAAATCTGTTGTTAAGGAATGATATGAGGAAGCAAAAATATCAATTGCTTCTATGTTTTCATTATCAGTTTTGAAGTCAGTTACTGATCTTAAATGTTATAATCTGTATCTTTTTCATATTTGGTTGTTGATCTCATTGTTTTTCACTGTTGTCTAACATTTTAATGAGAGCCTTGAAGTCTTATTTTTGAATTTTAAATGCAGAATTATCAGCAGAAGGTTGTTGATAATTCATTTATTGATTCTGAATGCACATTTTGTCTATATTGAATCTAATGTCTCTCATTATGTATTCAGTATAGAAAATGGACAGATAGGGTGATATTATACAGCCTTATATAACTTATTTGTCATTGTGAAAATGCTCTATTTGATTGTAGATTGTTTTAATTGCAATTTCCAGTTCTATAGAAGGATTAATCATAAGAACAATAAAAAGTTCTGACACATTTTTCCAATGTCTTCTATCCAATTTATATTAAGAGAAATATCTCTAGTTGCAGGTCTTTTCTGAACCTCACGTATACATCTTTAGAATTTCTATTGATATCTATTGTACTGCAAATTGAAATCCTGGACAGTTGTAAAAATCTTTTTAAATATCTATAAAATAATCTTGAATAACCTGCTGTCTTTACAACTTTCTATATGACATACCTTAATTCATGATTATATTAACGTAATAACTTCGTATTAAAATTTTATATATTTGGATTTCACCCATTCTCTCACACTTTCTTTGAAATTGATAAATACTCTATTTATATATTGTTATAATAGTGTTTTTTTTTTTCAATGCTTGTGGATTTTTAACCTTTTAATGGTGTGATTGATTTGAAATTATTCTTGTTAACTATTTATTAATTACAATTTTACTATAAGGGTTGATGCAATGGAAGCCATTTTCATCATTAACTTATTTTTCTAGTTTCATAAAGTGAATACTTATTCATCTTTATAATAACAAATAACTCACATAATATATGATAAACAAGAGCAGCTCTATACTTTAGTGCCATCTACTGTAAATTTGATTAATCAGTGATTATCAGATGCCTGTTCACATTTTAAATCCCCATCCACAAAACAGTTTTCAGCCTTTGTCTTTATCATTGTGGCTTGAATTTAAAGCTAGTTATTATTTGCCTTTAGTTAAAGAATTTAATATAAATTTTATTTATTAGTAAATCTAAATTTTGCCAGTTTTGAATATTTTGTAATATAATAATAACCTGAAATTTTTTTAAAGGTATTTTATCATTGGATCACTTTTATGTAAATTAATTTAAGTTCTATGCAGTACATTATATTGTTTGAACTGTATATATACATTATTTACATTTCATTAATTATGCAACACAACATTACTTATTTGGTGAATATATGTGAAGATTGTTATCAATGTGATATTATTGTCAAAATATTTTCTGAAGAATAAATAGTTAGTTGCATGAATATATTACTCATTGGTGAATGAAATTATGGAAGAATAAATATGAAAAAAGTGATTATACAGAAAGTGAATTATTGGTTTTTATGCTGGGTTTGGGAAAAGATAAGGGGGATTTAGATTATATTGTGGAAATGGGATGGAGCAGAATATGGGAATATTTAGAGTGGGGAATGGAAAATAAAGTGGTTAACAGGTTTATCTGGTCATAATTGCTGAGATATTCTTGACAAGTTTATCTGGGCATAATTGCTGAGATATTCTTGATTTCGTTTAAGGAGAAGCCACAATACATCATATCACATCACATAGATAAGAATAAAGTAATCAGTAAGTTTCATTTTTTTTGTAAAACATCGAAAACTTTAAATAATATAATTTATTTAGAAAATAAATCAGAAAATAATAGTGAACAAATGATTGAAAAACAAATATTTTCAATAAATGTAATCAATACAAACAAGTGAGAGGAATTTTACTGGCAATGATGGCGAATTTCTGTTATGAAAACAAAGCAAAAAAATATATATATATTAAAATAATCATTTATTTGAAAAACTGAAATTAATGCAATCGGTGAATAAATTATGTTTGAAAAACTAATATTTTCAGTAAGTGTCGTCAGTGCAAACTTTCCGAAGAAATTAAATTAGTGTTTTCTGTCATTGCTAATTTGATTTCTTAAATGTTTTCCTATTCATCACATTTATTATTAGCACTATTTATTTTTTACTCAGTGTTTGTTTATTAAATGTAAATAAGTTATATTACTTTCATGATTTTTTCGCTTTGCTTTCATTTAAGCCGTCTTTTTGCTCATAAAATTTCTCACTGAATGTTTGCATTTATCACATTTATTGGAAATATTTGATTTTCAATCACTGTTTACTCTTAAAGATATTTCCAAATTTGTTTTTTAAGTAAATTATATTATTTATATATTTTTGATTTCTTATTAAAAATGTCAAACTTAATGATTAACTCATTTTTGTCTACTTTGGGATGTACAGGCAACTACATCGAATAATTTATATCAACATGTCATTTGCAGCTTTGATTATTAGCACAAACATTTTTTGCAGGTTGGCAATATCAGTAATATTACGCAAATTACTACAATTTAATTTATAAATGTCAAATTTCTGCTACTCTCATACTTGCTAACATTCTCTTTAGATAAATGCATTATTGATTATTACTAATCATTTATATAACTAGAAATTCTCCTTATTCCTTGAAACCTTCTAGCTCTTTTTTTTTTTTTTTTTGTGCATTATTTTATTGTTCTTTAAAATGTTTAAAATGTCAACCTTTTTTGTAATTGAATTCAATGCATATTTTATAATCTTCTATTTACTTATGCTTTCAACTTAATTAAATATTTTATCAGAGCCTTTTATTTAATTTACCTGAGTAAAAATTTTTCTAAGCAAATGTCTCTGACATATGCTTGTAGTTCAATGAAAACTATAAATGTATAAAAAATGATACAAATATTGAATTTGCAATTTGTAAATATTGGCTAGAGATTATTCTATCATTATTTAGTATAGTATACACTTTAAACTTAATTAAAGGATAATATATTATTCTTATTAATTACAAAACCATATGGTATTGTAATTTCACTTCCCTTTCATCATATTTATCTTTTTTGGATGTCTTTAACCATGTGTTCAGTGCGCTGTTTATTAAAATTATATTCTACTGTAGACGGAAAATTCACTAGTTACATAGCTATTAATTTTTACATTAATAGTACAGTTCGTATTTCTATTTGTTTTGAAATTTTTATTTTATTCTGTTTGTTTAGTTATGCACGATTACACACATGATTACAAGTAATTTCTGCTGTTGTTAGCTTTTTGCTATTATGTTGTCAATTAGTATCAGAAAGTTATTTGTACTTTTTTAGTACTTTAGTAATTTGTACTACAATAATTTTGTTTTGATTAATAAAGGATTAATTTACACTAATATTTTGTACAAAATATTTCATTCAAAATTTACTGTAGTGTTACTCATTTTGAATTTTGTCTTTTAGCAAATGCATCAAAAATAAATCAGTTTAAAGTGCTAAATTATCAGAGTAAAAAAAATTATGATTATAATATAATGATCAGATTAAATATGAATCTTTATTTGAGGAACAAATGTAAAATCTAATTCATTAAAAAAGAATGAAAAAAAAGAAGAAAACGATTAGCAGTTGAAATATGGATTCCAGAGTTAGAATAATGAATATGCCTTTGAACACTGAAAAAACAAGTTATTTCTATATTTGTCAAATAGTAAGATTTACACATAAGATCTATTTAAAACAATTTTTTGAACTCTCTTTGTACATACATAAATATAAATTAAGTACCACAATTCACATTTAAATCATAGACAAATGAAATTACAAATCTACTTCTTATTGTTTCCTTGTCAAGGCAGATTTACCATGTGCAAAAAACAAATATATAACCATCCTAGTTTGCCATAGCACCAATTCATATTCCAAATATCTTAAATATCCAAAGAATTTTTAAATAAGTTAATAGCTTTAGAATTAAAAACTTTTTTTATTAAAAAGATTTTTTAATTTTTTTTTTCATTCTTTTTAAAGGAGGCAACTTTAGCGTGCTCATACATAATCTTATACAATCCTAAGATTATATTTACATAGATTACGATTATCTTTTAAGACTTTTGATAACAGATCACTGGAATGACAATAGCTAGTGCAGAAAAATTCAGATATAATAAAACTTCAGTTGAATAATATCTCAGCTGATAAGTTGATAAAAAAAATCATTAAGTGTGTTGTGTGCATGTGTAAGAATTAGCATTTTGAATGGAAGAAGGCAAATTAATTATCTTCTACATTTTTATTTCAAATTTTTTGAGGGAATTTTTTAAACAGTTGTTGATTACATGTGTGAGTAAAATTAATTTTCAATGCATAGTTGATCTTAACTAAATTGTTAGTATCTGAATGATATTTGGCAGCATCAAATACCATTCAATCATTATATACCTAATCGTTTATTTATTTTTCTTTGAAACATGTATATATTGCCACAAATATTTCAGAAATTAAAATGTTTTTGAATTTTTTCCAATGTAAAAATCGACAAGAGACTATTTGTGAGAAGCTGATAAATGATCTCCATATACATATGAATATAAATATAAAGATTTACATTGTAATATGACTGAAAATAATTATTAGATCACAGGAAACAATCTTATGTTGTAACATGACTGAAAATAATTATTAGATCACAGACAACAGTCTTATGTAAAAAAACAGTCTTATGTAAAAAGACACACATTAAAATCTTCTAAATGTTAGTATTCTAATCATTATTTATTAGCGAACAAAACAAGATATTGCTTTTATTAGCTATTAGAAATTAAAAATATACTAAAAAATTTATACTTCAACAATTTGTGAGAATGAAATTAATTGGGCTTCAAATATCAACAGTAATAATGTAATTTTGGCATGATTTTATTTTTTAAGTCTCATTTGGAATAACCTTGGGAAAAAATAAGTCACTAATTAAATATTAATATAAATATAATATAATTTAACAATCCTTCATAAGTAACGGTGATTTGGGTATTAAAATTTGCAAGAGTTAAAACTGTTACTTATATAAAATTGTTTTATGTGATCTATATATATATTCAGGATAGTCCAAAACCTAAATTTATGAAAAAATAAGTAAAGTAATAGTTTTTTAATGTAGTTAATTGCTATAAATACTCCAAGATATTTGATAAAGGAAGTTAGTCCTGAAATGTAAGTGTATTACAGAGCGATTTATTAAAATTTTCAGGTAATATTGCAGCATAGTAAAAAATGCAGTATGCAATGATTGAAGCTTATTTACATTTAATTCAAGTTGCATCAACCTATCTACTGAATAGTAAATTATTTAAATAAACTATAAAGAGAACTTCGTGATATAAATCAAGTTTGACTTAAAGATTTTTTTCAAGAATCTACTGCTTTTGATTTCTCAAATAACCTTAGCATTTTTTTTTTTTTTAACAGATAATCAGCCATTCAGTATCTTTCTATAAGTGTTTATTCTTATTGTTAATGAAGGGAGTGCCTTTACATCTTAAACAACTAAATTCTTAGCATTCTTTTGCTTAAAAATGTAGTGATATAAATTGTTCATGAGTAGTGTTTATAGAATAGAAAAATAAGTTGCATTTTTAATTTGTAAAAATATTTTATTATTATTTATTTATTTTATATTTTTGCATTGGCCATATGTTTAATGTTAACTTATTTCTTTTAAAAAAAAAAATAGCTTGGTCGTGAAGAAAGTATTCTCCGAGAATGGTTAGATTGCTGTATTACTGAAGGAGGCATTTTGGTAGCACAACAGAAATTGCAAAAGCAACCTCCCGTTGTTGCACAGATGATGGAAGAATGGTTGGATCGTTATAGACGTTTAGCTCATATTACTCCTTCTAATCACTCCCAAGATTTTTCCAGCGATGAAGATTTAGATGACGAGTGATTTTAATTTTTCCCCTTCTCAAAAAAAAAAAAAAAAGGGCTTCTCTGTATAAAGTATAATTTAGATCATTATAAATATTTTTATTATTCACATGAATAAGTGGGAGAATGTGCGCATGTGTAAATTCATGGATGTACACAGCTGCAAATTATTAATTAAGAATCTTAGTAATGAAATCGAATATAACGTATAGAATTTGTTTTGACATGAAATTTATTTCCATCCCTACTGGAGTAGATTGAAAATGAAAAAAATAAAAAAATCTAGCTATCCAAATTCAATACGTAGCTATGTCATCTCTTTTTGGTTTCATTTTTCATTCATTTGTATATATTTTTGATTTTTTTTTTTTTATCTTTTTTTTTGTTAAGATCCACTTTATATATACTTTAGTCTTCCATTTAATAATAAATATTGTGCACAAATTCATCCCACCTACACGAGAATTGGCCTAGTTATATTTGTTCACATAATATATAAAATCACTGTGTAGATCCATATACACACACATATATATATATATATTGTACAGTTCTGTATTTTATTTTATGTCACCACTTTCTTGTAGATAGTCTTCAGTTTGTAAATAGTGAATTTAATTTATGTGAGGCAGCACTGCAAGGCAGTTGAATTTACTTGTTTGGCTTCACAGGTTTAGCTTGCGGAATCTATTTTTGATTACAGGTTAAACACCAACAATCTGGGACTTTTTTTTTTATCTAGATTAAGATATGAGAGACACTTCAAACTTCCACAACCGTTTAACTTTCTAATATCAGCACAAGTTAAAATTTATTCAAGTAAAGTTTTTTTGTTATTATACATTAATATAAACATTGTATAGCAGTATATTCTATTGTAGTAGTTGCATGTTTTTGTTTCATCTTCTGTAATTTGTTACTTTGAATTACAAGACAAAAATTGTGCAACTGTTTTCCTAGTCTGTAATTTTTATTTTTTTTATACAAAATAGCAATTGAAAAAAAAAACAACAACTGGAAACAAACTTTAATTGCTTTCTTAAATACCTTTTTATTAATTATGTTGTACTGTTTATATCATATTTTATTTAAAATCTTGTCCAGCAAGAACATGTGAATAAAACAACAATTTTAATCAATGCTAAATGTTATTAAAAAAACAGGCAGGAATATTATTACATGTAATCACAGTGGAGGAAAAAACAAAAATGTTTATTTATTTTTTTTATTATGAAGAATATATTATATATATTTTATAGATATTAAGATATGTTTCCAGAAGTATGTGGTACTTTTATAAATAATATAGATGTGTAATGAACGAATAAGAGAAATATTACCAAAATTATTACTACTCAATCTTCTTAATTAAAAAATACAACAAAAGTTTGACAAAGATTAGGAACTAAAAGGGCTGGAACATTGGTGTTCAATCTGTATATTAACTTGCATTTAAATTATAAATTTCTGTTAAAAATAGAAAAAGTTGTTTTTTTTTGGATAATCTATTTCATTTCATTTGTGAAAAATTAAATTTGACGATTTAAAGAAGTGAAAAGTTTCTAAATATTGTTTTAGTTATTTAGTTTGAAACAGAACTAAAACTTGAATGTTTTCCACTATAAAAATTTAATAATTCAATAATTTACACTAATTATTTTGTCTTAAACTTTGAAATATATATTTGGAAAAAAAAAAAGGGATTAAAATATAATTAGCAATGATATATCCCATCAATATGGTCACATGTTTTTTTTGTTTAAATCGTGCCAAAAGTATGTTTTCAAAATAATTCTGCTATATAGTCAAATCACTGCCATGTGAAAGATGCTGCCATCTATATGTATACTTTAGTACTAATTAGTACAGTCAGCTTTTGTTTATAGAATGTGGATTGTATATATTTATTATTCTCCATACCCTTAAACATACTTTTTTTTTGCCATCGATTGTTAAAAGTAGCCACAAATACCCCCCCTCCCCAAATCATTTGTATATACTTTTTTTTTTTTTTAAGTATATTGATTTTTTTTTTTTTTGTTATTTTTAGCCCTATCCGATTCCCCGGTGAATGTTTTATAAGTGAAAATATATTAACATTTATTTTTTTTTTTTTTTTAATTTAAAAAAAGACGAAAAGTTGGCCACTGGCTGACTATTCTTGAACCTTGAACTATGAATTCTATACTAAGATAAATTAGTCTCACTTTTCTTAGGTTTTTTGGGGGAAAAATTCTCTTGCTTTAGTCAGGACAAAATGTATTGTATTTTCTCCTTATTGATGATGTAACGCCAGATATCTATGATTGCTTACCTTTATTTATAAATATGAAACAAAAGATTGAAATTATGCAAAAATATTGTGTTCAATATTATCGATGATAATTCAACTACATTTGTTTCTATGTAATCAGTTTGGTATTTGTTTTTACACAATTTTTTTTTTTTTACAATCTTTAGAATTGATTATTAAATTTTTTATTATTATTCTTTTTATATATATAACTATTCATTTCACCATAGTAAATAAATTAAAAGCCAGTTCATAGTATCATTACATACTGCAAATTATACACTTTACTTGTTTGTTTTAAAAATTGGATATAAGCTTGTTTTATATGAAAGAAAAATGTATTTGATTTATACTTTGAAAGCTGTAATTAGATACCTTCTTTTCCCACCCGCATTTTTCTTTCGTTTATTCATTGGAGAGAGAGAGAAAAAAAATCGCATCACGATCTTGTGAAATATTTTACTTTTCTAGTATAATGTAAAAATAGTTAATATAAAACTGTGATTCAAATAAAATCCTATTTGTTTATAAAACATAATGTTATTTTATATATAACACATTTTTTGCATCACAGTTGTATACAGTAGCACCTCACGATAATGGGTACTCATTTAATGATTTGTATTTTGCAATTTTTTTTTGGCAATAAGCAACTAACTCTAAGACAAAAAAGTGAATACCCCCTATCCCCAAAGATCACTATTCAGTATGTCTAGTAATTTTCCAAACTTTATAAAATTATTGCATATTGTGTAAGTACTAAATGTGTCTTACTTTAAATTATGAAACAGAGCCGTATTTCAATAATAAATATATATATTTATTTTTAAATACTATCTAATTTAATTTCATTCATATAAGAACTAGTTTTTACTCATATGAATGCTGCATCCTATTTGAACTTTTAATACACTTTTTGTTTAATGGCAATTAAACTAAAACCTAAAATTAAGTATGATTGTAATGGCTAATTTCTGGAAAATAAATAATAAAATTTTATTTGTCCATAATTACTATTGTAATATCTAAAAAAAATAGTTTAATTACTAGCTAAAAAGAAAGTGTATTAATTAAGATTTAAATTGAGTACTTAATTTTAAATTTATATTATTTGACCATAATATTTAAAGAAATTTTTTTTAAAAAAAGTAAGTGATGTATTTTGTATTTGTATCATTGTTTTATAAGTTTAGCACTATTGTGTATTTAATATAATAATGAGTATTTACTATCTGATGTTATATGCATCCTGATTTAAAAAAAAAAAGATAATTTACAATGGAGATATCCAATTGCTAACTAGTCATTATTGTAAAGTGCTACTATATATAATAAATATTCTTATGATAATGGAATAGAAATGAAATTTGCCAGCAAATTTTGCCTTTTTGTGGGCATTTTAAAAATAAACAGGCAAAACTCTCCATACTGTAGTGCCACCCTGTGCCAACCAGAGAAATCAATGGATGCCAGAAAGCTTGTGCATAAAATTCCCATCTAGTGCACAAGCTTTCTGGCATTTGTTGATTACTCTGGTTGGCACTACTATATGGAGAGTTTTGCCTGTTTAATAACAGTTATGTGCTAGCATAAGAGATGGTGATCATGTGATGTGCAGTGGTTTAACATTTTAAAAATACAGAGGTTTCCAATGTTCGTCGATTTTGGAAAAATTTCATGAATTTTTAATTTATAACAGAAGCTGAATCCCTATAAGAATAATATTAATAAGATTTAATTAGAACTAGTGCAATAACATGACATGAATATTAACAATTTATATGTCTGTCTAAAAGTTTTTGATGCTAGCATTTTAATTGTAACTATATGGCAGATTATTTCCATCACCTAGTTTTAATTGTTAAATATTTTCTTAGAAAAATTCAAACTTTATTTAAACATTTCAAACTCATTCATCTGTTAAATAATAATACACAGATTAGTATATGACACAATATTGTGAATGACATTATTCTCCTATCTTCTTCAGGTATATAGCTTGCCTGACCATTAAACAGCCATAGCACTGGAATCAAATCATTGACTTTTAGTTTTGTGAATATTGAGTTTAAGGTGATACTTTATCTAACTAAGCTATTCTATCAAAGTAAAAACAGTTTGTCAAAATTTTATATATTTACCTGTAAGGGGTAATGTTAATGAGTAGTTTCCAAACATGGAATATCACACTGGGTTGACTTATGAGGTTAATTGCCATGGTCAAGTGAACAGTTTCTTTAAATTTTCTTTTTTTTTAACCTTTTGCCTTATGTTTCTCATTGTTCATTAGTGTATGCATGATCTGTTAGTTTAAACACAATTTTTTTTTCCTTTTTTAATCATTACTTTGTATTCTTTTAATTTTTTTCAATGAGGCGGCTGGTTTTTGTAAAAAAAAAAAAAATTAACAATTAGAACTAGAGGGTGGAAGTAGTACACATATTCTTACAATATATATTTTTCTTAGCATTTATTTATTTATATAGGAATTTAATTTAAATTTTTTATACAGGAATATATTTATAGAAAATAAATAAAATGATCATGTTAAATAAATTATTTAAAAATAATAAGAATGAAAATGTTTATTTTTAAACATTTTCTTTAAAAAAAATATATAGAGAGAATTATGAATATTAATAAGAAAAAGAATCAAAAAATTATTTGCTACTGTTTAACACTAAAATACTTTTACTTCTTGATTGTTATCTGTTTGTATGCTGTCTGTTTGAAGACAGGTAAAGTAATTAGGCAATGGACTCTTAGCACCAAGTGGTAACTTTTGATCATTGTTGTAATAGTTTGTCTGTCTTAATATAACTCCATAAATTATAATAATGGATCACTATATTGCTGCATTAAAAACATCAAAAGCCATTACTATTAAGAATGAAAGAATTAAATTTCTAGAACAATATTATAATTTATGAAGATAAAAATTTTATTTTATTTATATGGAGTTAAATAATGTTTGAATAGCAAAATAGTAAACAAAATATTCATTCACTTCAAATGACTAAATTAAAATTTTCTCCTTTTTTAATTTTTGCTCAGTTGGGACATAAAATTTATGAATATGACACTTTATAAACAAAGTGTTAATCAAACATGACTTGACCATACTTTACAATTTAATAAAAGTTAAGACAGTGTATTTTTTTTTTTTAAAAAAAAAAGCATTAAATGTTCATTGTTAAAACAAACATTAAAAATTATTTGAAAAAAAAGTATTGTTGTATTTTTGTTTGTTTAAAATTTGTATAATGCTTTATACTGTAATATTTGACAGTCAATTTATTCAAGATGAATTGTTCAGAATATTTAATTTACAATATTCTCAATATTTAGATTATAACTTAGAAATTTGAGTTTTCCATGTTTATGCATCTAAGTATTTTTTTTTTTTGTGAAAGCAATTAAAGATAACAAATATTCTGTAATTTAATCTTATTAATATCATTTAGTTAGACTTGGCCTGCCGTTTTTGATTGATTTTGTTGCGTACAATATCATAACATCATTTTCTTAAATTGCATTGCATTTAACATCTTTAGACAATAGTAAAAAAAAACAACTCTGATCTTGTTTTTTGCCTTGATGAGTCAATTTCACTGCATTTATTACTATATGATTTAGAAAATGTTTACGTAATATTAAAAATTATATAATAATTAATAAAATTGTCCATTCAGCCATTTCTTTTCAAAATGATCCACTTACAAATATATAAAAATTGCTCAATATTTTTAAAATTTACATTATTTTATAATGAAATGGTAATACTGAGATGTTTTAATTAAAATCATTTGTGAGTTATTGTTTTTTTGTGACTGCACACACTTTTCAAAACTTCTGCTTCGCAGTCTTCTAGAGTAGACCATGAAGCTTTTGAAATACACAAAGCAGTAAGGAATTAAACTGAAATTGATAAAAAAAAAAAATAATCAAAAAAAGATTCTTTCTAATCGAAAAACAATAGCTGTTATTAAATAAATGTTGTTCTTTATTAAT
This sequence comes from Epiperipatus broadwayi, assembly GCA_028023455.1. Taxonomy (NCBI): domain Eukaryota; kingdom Metazoa; phylum Onychophora; class Udeonychophora; order Euonychophora; family Peripatidae; genus Epiperipatus; species Epiperipatus broadwayi. The sequence continues at coordinate 1,891,939 of JAQFVV010012497.1, forward strand.
AGGTGACAATAACTGTTGAGTTTTCAATCCTTTTAATATTAAAGAAAACCTAGAGGCATTATCTGAGAATCTCATAGTTTTGACATAAAACAGCTAAATAAAAGTCAAATTTAACAAGTTTTATTAAACAAGGTTAAATATGACTTAAAAGAAGAATATTCAAATTTATTCAAAAAAAGCAATTTGTTATTACCATTTATATCATGTACTCATTTGCTTATGGACTATGACTATACTGTAATAAAAATAAAATTAAGTAAGTTGGATGCTGTTCCTGATATTAGAATTCAGACGTTCATTATTTAACCAAATTTTAAAAAGATATTAACAGTTTAATTTTTTACATGAATTATTAGTTAGCATTAATATTTGATTTTTTTTTTATTCACAACTTTGACAACAATTACTTAGATAAGTACATTAATGATTATCTCTAATCTCTTATTAAACAATAGATTATCCCTAACCTAGAAATAAACTTTGAATCTCAGTTAAAGATTAATATATCTATTTTAAAATTAATTTAACTTCATATATATTTATATTCTCAATTTATTTTTCATTTGTTATTTATAATCAGTAAAAATTGTCAGGGATTAATTTTTTTAATTAAGATGGAAAGAGACAATGAGTTCTGTGATTAATTAAATGGAGATTTAAATTAATATATGCCTGGATCTTGTTTTATGCAGTAGATAGGTTCCTCAGAAAACACGCACAAAAGAAATTGCACAAAAATACTTAACTTACCTTGAAAAATGGGGGATACGTATTGTAATTTTCCAAAAATCGCATAAAAGCAAAGCAACAACATAAAATTACTTTAAAATTCGCATAAAAAAAAAAAAAAAATGACTAATAAAACATTTCAAATTTGAAAAAAATTGATACAAGACAAACTTTTTTTATTAACTACAGTATTTAATTTTATTTGAAACTATATTTTTATGCGTAATTTACATTTTTTCATACATGTACGGTATTGAAGCAATGGATCTGGAAGTCAGATCCATGCTTTATAGCCTGGATTAAGTTTATATTCGAGTATCAACAAAGTTTTGCATAAAATAGAAAATTCGTTTTGTCTATTCAGCGATCATGAAATTAACTATGTAGTTTAAAATATTCATTTAAAGTAAATTTGGTTAAAATATAATGTGTTTTTCAAAACTTATTAAAGAAACATAAATGTAGTGTAAGCATATAAATATAATTAAGGCAGAATTCTGTTGAAACTAAAACTTCATTTTGTTAAAAGAAATAATATATTATTGTTTAATTTGTTTAAAAATATACGTCGTATGATTTTATTTTAAGATAAGCCTGCCAACATGCCTAAATTAATTTGCATTATCAATTAGAGTTTCATTCGGGGCAATTAAATATGGCCTTTTTAATAAATGAAATTACGAAATTAAAGCAAAATTTGATAATAAAACCTTAAAGTTTATTTTTAGTCAAAAAGTTACTTTGAAATAAAAGAGTGTGGGGGCTTATCAAGATCTAGAATCATACAAAAAACAATAGAAAAATATTGCTGGAAAGGTATAAAAGGTGGAGAGAGAGCAAAGGACTGGATTCATTCATTATTGATTCTTTCTTTTGCTTTTTCTGAGAAAATTATTGCTGATTCTTCTGCAATTTTTTCTTAAATCAGAAATTTCTTCTGAAAATATTTTGAGGTGACTCTGAAATTATTTCTGAAAATATTCTGAGACTCTGAGATTGTTATTAGCTATTACTCATTGGCTTACTTCAGAGAGTTTTATTACCTACTTCTACGGTGACCACATCTTATGATTCTCCATGTCAGCTAATGATTATGACTTCTGTTCCGAGGTTTTGCTGAAAATTATTGTTGAGACCCATTGCTTCTAGTTCTTGTGGAAATTCTTGTTGAGAATTCTACTTTGATTTAAAAATGCGACACTTCAAAAATTATTTTAGCTTTGTGGACATGACCATGTACGGCAGCTAAGCCCATCAGCTTTGCCTGCCATCGGGGTCCTGATCCATCAAATGCCATAAAAGTGTTGAGTATATCATGGAACTGAACTGTGAGCTGTATGTGTGCCCTACGTCTCAAATGCTTTCAATCATATCCTTGTCCAGACAAATGAATCCACGAACGTCAGTCAAGCCAGGATGTCAGAGGAAATGGACAAAAACTAAAAACCTGTATTGGTAATCTTTCATTCTCTCCTCACGAACTTTTACTTTCCTTGTTTTAAATCTATACCTTTCTTTAAATGTTCTCATTTAACTTATTATCTTGTCTTATGTATTTATTTAATTTTTAATCTTATATTTATTTAAATTGATCATTCTTTATAATGAAATGTCCTTCTTCGCTATTTCTCATTTTATAAAGTCAAATAAGTCTGACATATATATTTTAGTTTATGCGGTGTAATTATTTTTTTATTTGAAAATATATTTCCAATTAAAAATGACTATTTATAACTTAATGTTAGTTCAAGTTTCCTTTTGTTTTTACCAATTCGATCTTGATAACGCATATTTTTGTTCTTATGTATTCTTAAGGTTAAATGTTAGGTATTAAAAGAAATCTTCAAATATTTTAAATTATATGCATAGCACAAAGTAATGATTGAATGTTTTGTGAAATATTTATTTAAACCTCACTTTATCGAGGGGATACGAGTTGTTAAACTAAATTAAATTGGAAAAGCAATACCCATGCCACAGAATCATGTAATTTAAACTGCCTCATTTTTAAAATTATTGATTAGGTGTTACTTGGGGAATAGTGAAGATTTAAAACCTTAATAATATTTTATTATATCATTTATTAAAGTATATCTTTCAAAGTAAAAGCATTAGTCTTATAAATTATTTTCTTTCAACCTTTCATTTGATTAATCTGTTGAGTTAATTGTCCGATGATCCAAGCATAGCACAAGCATTTTATTCATATTTTGATATATAGTGGCACATTACTCTAATTTTTAGGTATTTAAGTAGTTCTAGTTGATTGTCTCTCCCCTGATGCTAGCAGGCCGGATTTAGAAAATAATTTGTGTGTCTCGGATATGTTGTTGGTTCGTCGTTAAACTCGAAAATAGACTTAATAGGGCAGAGACCACAGTATTCTTGATTTTTATATCGCATATGAGTGGTCTGGAGGTATTTCATCTAGTCTTCGAACTGGGTTCAATCAGCATACACATTCGACCAGCACATTATTTTAATCATTATCGCTATTTGAGAGATCAGATTCATCATGATGTGATGTGAGGTACTGTAGCTTCTTAAATGAAGTCAAGAGGAAATACAACTAAAACGTTTTCCAATTGCTGTTGATCCTTCTCATTTCAGTAAGCAATCTAAAATTGAAATTTTTGTTTTCAAAGAAATTCATTTTCTTGGGTGTTTTTTCCTCTCCACTAGGGTAAATTAAAAGTTTAAAATAAAAATAAGAACTTAGACTTACGATGATAAAAGGTCACCGACTCACCACTGTTGGGCAAAATTTAATTAAAAGTAACAATTAAAAATTAAATTCTTATTTTTGTCTTTAATTTTTTAATTTTCAATTCCGTTTAAAAATCAAATTTCATCCTTTCATATCATATTAATTTCAGATTACGTTACATAATTTTTAAATTGTTAATTACAATTAAAAATCAGATTTTAATTGTCAAATTTAATTGTGCCCACCGCTGTTACTCACCTTTTAAAAATAAACTTCTGGACGCTAAATAATTAATTGATTATGTACTCTTTTTATAAAAAGCAAAAATAGAACATGATTTAAAATGCAAAAACAACAACATACATAGTATTTTTCATCTATAATGTTTGAACATATTTACATTATAATCTTGTAAAATTTATTACTTATGGAGACTAAATTATTAATTGATTATGTACTCTTTTTTTTAAAAAGCAAAAATCGAACGTGATTTAAAATGCAAAAACAACAATATACATAGTATAGGCATGTATAACGCTTGAACAGATTTACATTATAATATTGTAAAATTTAATGTATGTATATAAAATAGGGAAATCCTGATTTTAAATGAATTATGAACTTCTTTATTTCATAAAATCTATTACAGTACTATTATAAAGCACTGAAAATATTGAAATTATTAGATGGAAGTCAAACTCCGATAATGCGATATTACTTTAAATATGACATGAGTGTGTGAAATTTATAATATTTAAAGTAATAGCGCATTATTGGAGCTTGACTTCTGTTCTAATAATTTTTATCGCATAAAAGAAAACCGCATACAAAGACATTAAGAAGAAACATGAATTGCATAACTTCAAAATCGCATTAAATAAATCCGCATAAAACAAGATCCAGGTGTATTTAAAAGTAAATCTATGTTAATATAGTGTACCCACAACATAGATACTTTAGAAACTAATATATAAGAAATTATTATGAATAATAATAAAAACTACTTAATTAAAACTATTTTTTTAAAAAAAGAATATAGAATAACAGGCATTTGTTTTAACAAAGAGAAACAATGACTCAAAACCTTTAGGCAAATATCTTAAAAAAATTATTATTGTGATATTTTTTTGCTTTGTTTTTCTTGACTTTGAAATATAGTGTAAAAATTATGGCAGTAAAATTATATAAACTGTCAAGCATTGGTGGGCGAGTAGTTAGTACAGTTGCCTTACAAGCAGTTGTCCTGGGGTTTGCTTTCCGGTCTACGCTTTGACACATAAAAAAATATATAAACTTCCTTTGCTTTTTTATGCACTATCGTCTCTTAGCTTCACAAAATGATTGTTTAAATTAAGTCTTTAAATATTTTTTTTTTTTATAAATTTATGTGAAAGTGAAATTATTGACTATCAAATCTCAACAAGAGGGATCACACAATTTTTCGGTTAGTTAGCATCAAATCTGTGAAGAGTCAGGTAATGAATAAATCAACAATATACATCCCTTAACTATATATATATATACCTTTGTATTGCATTTTTTTTTAAAAAGTGTAAACTCTACGTTAAACTGCTACCATAGTTTGTCAAAAAGATAAAAATTGTTAGATATTGCTGAATGAAATACATGTGTTATCTAATTTCATGGCAACTTTTAAATTAGAGGATATAATATTAAGAAAATATTACTTATTGCAGTATTGTTTTAAGAATTTTTTTTAAGAAGTGATTTAATTGTATTGTAATATCCAAGCAGGAGGAATAAGTTGGGGTTTAATCTAGAAATTTTTTAACTCTGGTAAGTTTTTTGTCACTTCCCTAAACCAATATATAGAATGTGTATATACATATGTAATAAATAATATAGTGAAGCTGTAAAGTGCTATATCAAAGTATATGACTATATGCTATTCCAAAAAATAATGTAAACAAAAAAAAAAGCCATAAACATTAAAAATTTCAGATTTAATACATTTTATAATCTTGAGCAGCCATTTTCTGCGATTCTTTTAAAAAAAAAAAACATTTTGTAAATAAATTCTAAATTATGCCAGCAACTGTTTTTCCATCTCAGAATGATGTAAATGATCATATTCATTAATATAATTTCTTTGGTTTATGTTGAAAGTATATATATTTTGTTTCATTATTATCCTCTCTGAATTTGATGTGCAGTAGTATTTCATGTAATAGAACATTTCCTAAGCACAATGCTAACAGTTTTACAAAATTTTACAATAAAGATTAATATTGACTTAAAAACATCAAAACAATTAGAGATCATGGTTTCTTGATAAAGAGGCTGGTCTATTATATTTCTATAAGAGAAAAAAGTTATTGAAAAAAAATCATTCTGAGTATATTTACTTCTGATGAAAGTTAGACATTTGCCGGTTTAGTTTAAAAATACTGTACAGTAAGTTTTTTTCCTTAATCTTATTTCTTCAGTGAATGAAAAATACATGAAAATGTGTCCTTAATTTATTATTAATATAGCTATTATTTTTTAAAATTTTGTTTCTACTATAATTATATATGCATACTATAGATATAAAAAAAGTTACTGTGTTATGTAAATGTGCATGTTGAAAAATATACACTAGCATTTCAATAAACAATATGTATTCTAATTACTGTTTGTTAACAAAACATTTGTATGTGAAGGGGCTTGGAACAAAATTTGTGGCTCCACTGCAAATAATTTCATTTGTCAAATTTGTAAATAAAATGCAACATTCATGCATTGTGAAATTTAATTTCAACTTCAAAATCACTAAACGGGCTTTTAGCCCTTTCATGCTATATTCATGGCTAATATTGAAGAAATACTAATTAGTATAAAACAAATTATTATAAAAGGTTGACTTAATTGGAAAGAATTTAAATGTTGGATAATGATTTGTCTTGAATTTGTTATGAACGGTGCCACCTTTATTTTCTATTTGTATTGTATATGAAATTGCTAATTTCAGTTTATTAAGTCATTCAATACTATTTAATAAGCTAATATATATATATATGCGCTGTTTGCATAGATAATGAAGTTAGAATAAAGGAAAATTTTTTAATTTATTAAAATATAAAGCTATTAAATTAAAGAGCTGAACACTTACAAGAGACTACTTGCTCTCATACTCATAACTGTTATTGTTATAACTGTGTTGTAGAACTGGAAATGGAATTTATGCAAGTTTATGCAAATGAGTTATAATTGCCATTTCCGAGACAGCAAAGTATGCTTCTCTCCTATTGATGGATTTGGAGTTGCTAGCTATGTAATATACCTAATTTTGCATTGGTCATCATGTCTTTTGGAGCATATGATGCTGGAAGTGATGGGTTCAAATTAGAGGCATATTACATAGCTAACAACCCCAAATCCATCAATAGATAGGAGAGAAGCATGCTTTGCTCTGTCTCGGGAAATGTCAATTATAACTCATTTGCATAAACTTTTATAAATTCCAGTTCTACAACTGATATAACAACAGCTATGAGTATGAGAGCAAGTAGTCTTATGAAAGCACTCAGCTCTTTAATTTAACAGCTTTATATTTTAATAAATTAAAAAACTTTGCTTTATTCTAGCTTCATTATCTGTGCAAACAGTACATATATATATATATAGTTTATAACGTTTAGTGAAGTAATAATTTAACTATTTAATAAGCTAATTATATATTTTACTTTGGTCTATAAGTTATTTTTTGTGAATGCAATTGACGAATACTAGATGGCAGTGGAGTCACATCCTATAGTTTTGGAGGTAATAATCAAATATAAAAATAATGAGTAGAACTTATAAAATAATAAGAAGGAAGATAGGATATATAAATAAGAAAGGGCATAGGAAGTCATAGGAACGAATTCAACCTACAGACCATCCTCTGCCTCGTAAAATGTGCTGGCTGGATCAACTGCTCTGGATGCTTAACCAGTATTTAACTATAGATCAAAAATTACCATCTGGGAGGCATACAGTATAATTAATCTGAATTATCCCACAATTGCTGCGAATCTTGGCTTCACTAACCACAAACTAACAACAATTTTTAAATTTCTCACTCTTGAGCCTAAATACCTTAATCTCATTATTAAAATAAACTTAGAAGCCATGCCCACAAATAAATTCCTTATTTCAAAAGATTCTACAATAAGATAGACCCTATTTGTCAAATATGTAAAAGGCAGGAAGAGTCGTTCAACCATATAATGTATAATATACTCATGCTTTGGGCTCAATAAAATAAATTTAGCCATATACCAAAACTTAAGGGTGGATTACTACAAAATCATGTCTATAAAGGAAGCCTTACAAACTAAAGTTTCCTATTATTAGACTTTCAATCTTTATTATACATGCTATATGGAATGTCAGATGTAAACTATTGTTCACAGTGCCTGTCCTTGAACCAGTCAGTCTTTTCATGAACATTATTAGGAAAGTAAAAAACAGAGACTTCATCATTGCATCAAAATTCATGTAAAATGAAATGTGGAATTTACTTAATATACCAGATCCACCGAATCATTAGTGACTAAGCAAAAGATGAATAATAGATTCATTTTGCATCAATGCTGATAGGTGGATAAAAAAAGCTATATCAGTACACTATTATTTATCAGAAGATAATCAATATATAAATGGTCCCAGACTGTTGATGATATGTAAAACATAATTTTTTCTGTCTGTTATAAGTATGTAAACATTATTTTTCATAAATAAAATGCTTTTGAGATTAGTTTGACTTAAATATGTAATTAATGATTAAGTTTATGAGACGATAGCAATAGTGGAGACATTTAAAAAGGATATATACTGGTATATAGTAAGAGTCAATGGAAAATTTGTGAAGGATACAGAATACATATTAAGAAAATTGCAAAGTTCTATAACTGATGAGAGTAGTGTAAGTTGAGATAATAACTCTTGAATGGATGGTGAATTATAGCTGTAGGAAAGAAAAAATAATTGAATGGCTTTATTGCTTGATAATTCATTTGAAGTTCAACACTGGAAAGGCCAGAAATGGAAGGGAACCCTCCAGAGTGACACTTTGCCAAGTGCACAGAGTATTATAGGAAATGACTATGTAATGGAATGGGATTACAGAAATTATGATAGACATGTGCCTATTATAATAAAATTGATCATTTATTAAATCATAGAATATAAATGACAGAAAAAAGTGATATTACTTTAAAAGAAATATGGATGAATTGCCAGGTATAATGTAAATACAGTTGTGCATAGAAGTGCCAACAACATTAAATATAATGGAAAATTTATAATCAGTGAAAAGCAGACAGACGTCAAAAATTTTGGAAATATATATATAAAAATTGGACTATAATAGTAAGAGAAACTGACTAGCAGAAAACAATAAAAATATTCAGAGACATATTAGTCTTGTAGTAATAAATTAGCATGCAAGATATTGCATCAGTATAGGACAAAAACAGTTGCATACTTCAATATTTAATTTAGGAGAAAACAAACAAGTAGGAGTAATTTAAATATTTCAACAATGGGAGAAGTTATTTACATATTTAATAATAAATATGATGGTTGCAAAAATAATTAAATGAATAAAAGACAAATGAGGTTTTAGAGTTTAGACATGAAATAGCTTGTTTATAATAAGGATATGAATATTAAAATCAAGCATTTTATATGTGGCTTTTACAGATAAGAAGACTTAGAACTAGCTTATAGAAAGCTTTGTTAAGTATGGAAATGAATGGTAGTCGGTGGATATACTTAAGTAACTATGAAAATAATCCAGAGTTTATACTAATAAATGATATTGTTAAATTTGAAAGAAATGAGATGGCAGTAGAGGAAGTAGAAAGACGTGTTGAAATGCCTTTAATGTTTGATAAAGATTTATCAATTCTTTGCTGATATTTTGTGTACAAAAATTAGAGGAGCAAAAGTTATTAACAAAATAATTAAATTTAACGAAGTAAGATCAAAAATAATGATTATGAAATTGTAGAAAATTGTGGAGGGAGATTTGTTTTCAGAAAATAAATTATTATTTAGGAATTATTTTGAATAAACGACTATTTGGAGATTGGTAAACACATATGGTTTAGTGCAGTGATGGAGAGGCAGATTCTGGATTTCAAGGTCCATTCATCCTACTCCATTACATGATTTCTGGTGATCCAACTTGTTATTAACTCACAAGTAATAAATTATTTGATTTATTAGAAATAAAATAATGTAAAAAAAAAATGCTGATAAAAACGAATACTTTCCCATGCAGTTTTTTAATACAGTATATGAAAATGTTTTCCACCATGCACATATTTAATAAAAGAATATTTAGATATTTAGGGTTAAAAAACATTTTGGATGTGCAATCACCGAGGGAAGCAAGCATTCAGATAGAATGGCTGAGACAACCAAAATGAAAATGTTTGGAAGATTATTTATGAATAATAATATAATAGCTAAAGTAACTTTTAATAAGGTTTTAAGGAAAGAAAAAGCAAATTTAGAAAAATTGTAGAATATGCAAAAAAAATTGTAATTTATCTATAAAAATTGGGATGTGTTATTTGCAGGGATAGCCAATTTTGGCACATTGAATCCTTGTGATAAAAATAAAAAGTATGGTTAGATCTTGTAAAACAATGTAATGAAATTAGAAAAATTATTAATATAAAAAAAAATCAAGTTCAGAGAGTCAAACTAAAAAAGAAATATATTATTTCGTAGTCTTTCGTGTAAGTAAACATTTTAGATTTGTCTAATTTTGAGGACTAACCCAAAGTGAGTCCGTAATTGTTTTTAATTTTCATTTTTATAGCTGTTTGTTCTTCACAAAACTTTTAAGATTTATCTCTTATGAAAATTACTTTCAGCGATGAAATTGATAAGGGACAAAACAAGATAATTTCTGATTTAAATTCAAAAAATGTTCAACTACGAAGATTATTTAACATTTTTTTTTTTTATAATATACTAAAGATTCCCCCCCCCCCCCATAATAGGATTTCATTATGAAAAAAAAAAGAGGTGAAATATTTATCTACAACATACTGTACTTTATTAAAAAAAAAAGTCAATAGCAATGCAAAAGTTGCATAAAATAGTCATCTATCCATGAAAGCTCAAACAAGGAATATTATTCAAACAATAATTTTGAGGATTTGTGAACTATGTGTGCTACTAACATAAAGACATAATCAGAAAGGATGATAATGAATTTATAGAAAGATAATTATGAATAAAGTGGATATTAAAAAAAAATTATACTGGGATTTAATAATGATGATTTTTCAAAATTAAAGTTGTTTAAATGCACAATAAGAGAAAAAATAAATCATTTGACAAGCCAGAGATTGTGAAAGGGACAAAATAACAGTGAGACATAGTAACTAAGTTGTTTCTTTGATCCTATTGGTTCAGTGGTTATTGACTTTGATAATAGGGAAGCACGTTATTACTCTGTTGCTCAAGCACATTAAGAATAGAAATAAAATGTTTGAAAACTGTTGATATAATGTAAAATAGGTTCCCCTTAGATGAATGCAAAATTTCTGTGAATTATATGATGTAAAATGGACCCTTAAGTCAGAATTTTCTAGATATATTTTGAGAAATCTATACAAACCTTCCAAATACATAATAAATTTACTTTTTACTGTTTATTATTTAAATATTTTCTAATCCTGATTCTTTCATTTTTCTCCCTCCTAAAACATTTTAATAAAAGTTGTTTCTTAGTTCCACTGTCTTGTCTTCATATTCCTCAATTTTATTATAAAAACTTGAAAACCTCTACTTATTAAATTTCTCCCATTCTCTCATAAGATTTATCTTTATTCTCTTTCAACATTACAAAAATAAATGTCAATCTCTATATAAACACAATCAAAATCTATTTTTGTTTTTGGTCCAGAAACTATTAGCCAAGTTAAACATGCCTTCTCTCCAAATTTCTTATATATAATCTAATAAGCTCATTTCTTTCTTACTTTTTATTACCCATTTATTTCTGTAATCCTGATTCATTTTTTTCTATCAAATTTTAATAAAAGCAGCTTCAATAATTCCATTCATACTCCTATTTTCATAGTTTCTAATTTCATTATAAAGATCTCAACAAAAAAAATCATAAAATGTTCATCTCACTCACTTTAAATTTCTCCCCTATTCTATACTGAAGCAATGGATCTGAAGTCCGATCCATGCTTCACAGCCTTCTATAAACTTAGTTAGTATTATGGACCTGAATTAAGTTTATAGTCCAATATCAGCAGGAGTTTGCATTAAAGCTAAAATTAATTACGTTTATATAATTTGTATTTAACTATTTCATTTTAAATAAATTCCATTTCAAGATTAAATTTCTGTTAATAAAAATTAATTGTCAAACCTATATATACGTCAAGCGTATATATATGAGTTAATGCAAAATTCTGCTGAAATAAAATGCTTATTTTATTAAAAGAAATAATAATATAGTTTTTCTTGTTAAAATATGCGTATGATTTATTTTGAGATAAGCCCACTAACATTTTCTAAAAGAATGTATGCTTGTAATTAGTTAGCCCATTCAAGGCAAATTAAAGATGGCTTTTTCTTTTTTAATTAATAAAATTCAAACTTTAAAGAAAGAAATTTAGAAGAAAAAAGTAAGTTATTTTTAGAAAATGTTACCTTGAAACAAAGGAGTGTGGATGGGCTTATCAAGATCTAAGATCATACAAACAATAGAGGGTAGCTTACAAAAAAATGTATAAATAGGAGAACAAAAGACTAGATTATTCAGAGTTTTCTTGCTGGCTATTCAGATTTCTCTTTGGAGAACTCTTTCAGATTTTGCTTGTTGAGATTTTATTCTAAAAAGTTATACAACTGTCGTCTTCAAAATCACAGAGAAGTTTGAACATGCTACAAGCTAAAGGTCAGATGAATTTGATGGATTCTACTATGCTTGGCTAGGCAAAAAGCTTTGCCTATCACCGGGGTTCCTAAATACCATCAAAATGCCATAGTATCCACCCAATAGTAATCAGAACTCTGTGCCGTGTCTGTAGGACTTTTCATAAAAGCATGCTACTTATTTCCATCTTTCTTGTCTGGGCAAATACCTATCGATGGTCGGATCAAGCCACGAACGCCGTAGGAAACATGACCAAGGAACCAGGACGGTAATCACATCTCTCCTCCATTGAACTATTTATTTTCTACCCTTTTGTTCATACCTTTCTTAATTGAATTATATTATGAATTGTTTTATTTAATATTTGTAATGTAACCATTTTTATTAGACGTCTTAAATATATATATGTGTGATCATCTATTTACATTTAACCTTTTTTCCTTCGCTATTCTTCATTACTAATATGTGTAAATATTTTGTATTCCATTGCGGTTAAGTTTAAAAGTTAATTTTTTTCATTTAAAGTCTCCAATTTTATTTGTTTCTAAATTCCATACGAGTAAGTTTCCTTTGTTTGCCAACTTGATCTCCTCGATAATGCCTCTTTTGTCCACCAGTAGCTTATTACATATATCTGATTTAGCTATATACATTTTAAATAATTTTTAAACTGTCTGTTTTTAGCACAAAGCAATTAGAAAATGCTTTGCTAAAGATTTTTACTATTGTACTTTATCGAGGAGATTCGAGTTGACAATTTTATTAAAATTGGGAAGAAAAGACTTAGAACGCAAAAATATTATATCGTTTAATCTGTTTTCATTGTCTAATTAGTTTTCATGAACTTGGGGGAATAGCGGAGACCAAGGAATCATTATTATTTTGAAGTCATTAATTAAATATCTATTATTTAACTAAAAAGCTCGAGTTTGCTAATTTTGTTCTAATGCTTTATTTTATTTTTCCAATGATCCAGGCACGCAAAACACAATTTTCATAGTACTTTTAATGCACATTTAACTATTTAGCTCCGTAGGTGTTCCCGTCCATGTCTCTACCATTGATGCTAAGCTTGGCCGGTTGAAAAATAATTTGGTATGGCTCAGATAATGTTGGTTCATAATTAGCCTCGAGAATAGGCGAATAGGACAGAGGTCATAGTATTCTTGATTTAATATCTCGCATATGGGTGGCCTCGAGGTACTTTCGCTTAGTATTCGAACTGGGTTAAACCAACATACATCATATGACTGTCACAATACTGTTTATCTTATAGCCCAAAAGTAAATGTTCAATACTCTTTCTGATGTGATGTAAATTGATTTTCTGAAATGAAGTGAGAAATTTTCGTGTATAGTCGGTCAATTTGCTCAGAAACCCCATAAGCTCATCTAGTTTTTACTCATTTCTTTGTGTGTTTGTTTTTTTCTATCACAATTTAATAAAATCTGTTCTATAGTTCCACTACCCTGTCCTTGTATTCCCCCAGTTTCATGATAGAGATTAAATAAAATTTTTCTACCTTCCACTCTCCATAACAGTTTATCCTGATTTTTTCTTTAAACACCCTACTTTCCAAAATAAAAAAAAAGCTCACTACTCTCATCTCTACATAAACTACATTTATAATCCAAATTCTTGTTCCATTTTAAACTTCCCTAACATCTAAAGCACTTTCATAGGAGTTTGTAGGCCATTTCTATCTAATAGTCATCAATTACTTAAAGCTTATAAGAAAAGAAAGAGTAATGTCCCATGCTTTTCTAAATATCCTTTTAGCCAAATTATGATGTTACATGTAAATGAGAAATAATTTTGAATATTTTTTATAAACATAAATTCAATTATATCAAGGTTTAATGTATTTGTGACAATAGTTTTAATCAAAAAATACTATCATTGCAGGATATTCAACTTAGAAATACTATCTTACAAAAATTGTAGTCTCATTTACTATACTGAATTATGGGAGCAGCTTAGAATCATAAATGCTCTCAGTAGATGAAATAATTTTTCTTTAAATATCACAAACACAACTTGCTGTTAAATATCTGTGCAGCCTCTGTAGTTCAATTATCTGTGATCACTGCCAATCTAAGTTTGCAGTAACCTGTTATTGGTCTATCGGACATCAATATTATACAGAGGATGACATTACAATGAGGATTATAAATATATCCCACCATGGTGTCCATTTCTTTCAAAGTTCATGCATGAAATTATATCTTTATCAATAATTATAGCTAGAGTTATTTTTTTTGAGCAACACTTTGTTTAATAGTTCTCATAAAACTAACACATTTCATTTGGATCTTATATTACAAATTGAGGCAACAGTCCTTTAGAAACTAAAATGTAAACAATGAATAAAATTCACAGATGTTATATACCAATGTAACCATTAGATCATTATAATTGGTTTCTGGTGATATTGATTTTCACAATGTTAATTTTTTTATTCATCTTGCTATTCAGATTAAGTTTGAACAACTTTCAAACTTCCTAATCTTTGAACTAAAGCTATCAAGATTGGTAGAGCAATATAGAAAATAATTACAGAAATCTAGTTGATCTGCCATCTAGTTGTCATTGATTTTACTTGATGCTTTCATTTTGGCTTCTAAAGTATAGAGAGGTGACCGCAATAAAATTAAATGTAAGCTGATAAAGTTGATGTTTGAGTATGAGGATAATCTAACATGAGAACTAAAAATTTGCATAACTTTTAAATTGTATATCTCTAATAGTAATAAATCACCCTAAAAAAATTGAATTAATATATCCTTATTTTTGCATCATTTTCAACTGTAAACAAGAATATGGATGTCACTTGTAGGATTACTAACAAAATCTATACCAAAAGTAGATACAAATTGAACATACTACAAACACAGTAATATATATGTACATCATTTCTTTGTTGTAAAAGAAGTATATAAAAAAAAAGTCACAATTTTTTTGATTATGACAGTTTTTATTGGTCATGATTAAATGTATGCAGAACCTATATTTAACTGTAAACCTTTACTAACATTTAGTAAGTTAATCTTTATTAAGATGTCTTCATTCTTTACATTCAGTAGACATTTGGAAATGATAATCTGTTTGATTTCTAAAAATATTATATTTATTTTTGCTTAGTACTTTAGAAAGGCAAAGCCTTCATTTTCAAAGCTGTGAAAGATTGTGCTGCAGAATGCTCAGCGTGAGAAATGCAAAATTATGCAAATCAAGTTTGCCATTTGTAAATGTATGATATAATTGTCTTTCTAAGAAGTTGACCACAGCTCAGGATTGATAAATCTCAAAGGATAAGTAACATCAACAGAGTATGCAGTTTTTCAGTACAAATATGGACCATTGAATAAAAAACTTGATTCCATAAAATAAGAGATGTTGTTCAGCAAAGATTATTCTAACTTCAAGTTGCAAATGCAATTTTTGAGTTTTACTAAATTTCTCTAACTTTATTGAACTTGACTATCAGCATTTTAATATGTTCAATAGGTTTCTTTTAAAGATGGATGTGACACCCTTGATATCAAATATGCCATCTACATTTTAATTGTACATTCAAATAGTCACACTAGTTACTTATGATCTGATTTTCTTTTTGAAATGTATTTAATTAATATCCAGTTTAGGAATAAAACTCAAAAGATCTATAGCTGCTTCAGGTACAATTACTATAATTTTCTAATTTGAACAGTTTGGATGTTGTAGTGTTTTATAAAAATTCAGTTTAATTTGTTGATAAAGTTGCCATTTTCTTATTAAGAGTGATATGAAATGGAATGACTTCCTTTTAGAAGTGCTACCATTACATTTGAACTACTCTTATTTGCTAGAAACACAGCAAGTATAAAACTACTTTTTACTTTTGCAATCTCGGAACTTACCAAGAATGAATGAGTCTGTTTACAACTAATGTGGACTTGAATTTGACTCATTAATATTACTTGTTGAATTTTCCACCTCTATAAGTTCACAGAGATCACACAAGTATAAATAGTTGTTTTATATTTGCTGAATTTATAACAGTCGAGCATAATGGTCTTGACAGCATTTGGAAAAGGAAGTCTTTTCCAGTACTCAAGTGCTGTATTTAAATTTAAGATAGTATGGATTGCTGTTTCAAGAATGTTAGATACGATTCATGAAAATATAGGAATGCTGACAAATTCTTTTAGATAAGAGATTCTAATTTCATACTGATTGTTAATAATTATGATCCAATAGGATAGCAATATGCGATGGCATTCTAAGTGATGTAATTTGATCTCAATCCTATATGCCATTTTTCCTGCATGGAAAAAATGTAATTAGTATCGCTGAATTATATTAGCAAATTTGAACAAATATATAATTCACCATAGACCAACTTAATATTAAAATATTTAAAAGTCTAGATAAATTAAATTTTATCATGCACTTTACGTTTGAATCATAAGATTTGAGTGTTTGACCTGATGCAATTTTATGAATTAGTACTCACATCTCTATCTTTCTGGGAGAAATATTAATAACCTTGGTAAGATTAATTGCTAATAGACTGTCACAATTTGGTTTACAAGTATCAAAGTTCCTGCACTGCTATTTTGATTGGGCTCTAGATCAACTGAAGAGTGCTTGCACAAAATGCATTTTAAAAGTCATTTATCTTTTTCACATGCCTTTATTCACTGTTTCAAGAATATGGGGTGAATGTTTTAAGTAAGTCTAAAAAACAATAAATTACTCTTCATTTTGAGAAGTGAGATATAAGCAGCTAAGAAACTAATCTTGGTCTATGTGAAGGTGAATCGAAACAAATTTATTTATAATAATAGTGATATTTTTTCTAATTTTAGAAATCACAGTGTAAACTATAAGAAAAATCATTGGACCGTCTGTGAAAAAATTAGAGATAGTTTTTTGTTAGTTTTTATTGCTTTTCTTATTCAATTTTATCTAATTGTGTTTCTTGATAATGTCTCATTTCCCATCACATTCAGAATAGAAAGAGTGATAAAAGTTATCTTTAAATGATTTTGCAGATGACTTTCTGTTTGGATTTGTTAGCCTTATTCACTGGCCTGATTAGAAGAGTTTATTTCAAATAACAGGGTGCTAAAATATCTTTTATTAATTTATTGATACAGACTATTAATCCAAATTAAATTCCACTAATTCATAAACTTTCATTTGGACAAAATTGTGGAATATTATTTTGATTTATTATTTTAATTACTGCTATATAAAAATTTTGTGCTAATATAAATATAAGCATATTTTGCATTTTAAAATGCAGTAAATTTATACATTATATAAAAAGTTTTTCAATATAAACATACACATTACAGATAAAATTAGTGTTTAATTTTACTCAGCAGAGTTTGATTTGATAATAAATGAAAAAAAGATTTATTGGAATCTGAAAAATTCATAGATCTATAAAAAATCTTGGATTCAGAAAAGTAATCTACTTGTAGATGAATATTGATATGTATAGCTGTCCAATGACCAAACTATGAATTACCAGGCTTTTTTTATGAGGAAAGAAGGTTATAAGCAGAATTTATGTAAGTATTGTAGAATTGCCTTGTAGACAAAAGCTAAATAACAAAACATTTAATAAATTTTTTTGCAATTTTTCATACACAAAAAACAACTCAACTTTAAATCTAAAAAAAGATGTGCATAAATCCATTTCTATAGGAAGATATACTAAATAAATTTAATATCTTTTTCAGTTTGCTTTATGGTAACCTTTTTATTCTCAGAATAGTCCAAAGATAATACATTTTGTTGACAAATTAGTTGAAGATGTAAAATATAAAGTAACAGTTGGACTGGAAGTAAAACAAATTAGATTAAATTAAAAGAATATATATATATAGATATTAACACGTTTTACACTATTTTTGCCATTAATCTGGAAAAAAAAAAATCTAAACAATTCAGAGCTTTATCAATCAGGACTTCTAAATGCCACAAAACCTACACATTATAACTAACTTTATATTTAACTTCAACCAAAGAAAAAATTGTATTCCACGTGAAAAGTTATAGTGAAGTTTGATCCAATTAATTGATTCTAAAAGTTTATTTGTTATAACATTTATCATAGTACACATTACTATCTGAATGTTTCCAAAAAGTTGTTCACGAAACACAGACGTGTGATTGTAAAAACAGGCAAAACTCTCCATACAATAGTGCCACACAGTGCCAGCCAGAGTAATCAATGGATGCCAGAAGGCTTGTACATAAAATCCCCATCTAGTGCCTACTCATCCAATATCCCCACACTAGTTTCTGGCTTGTGGCCTTTGTCAGTGAGGAGCCTTGGATCTGAGAACACTGCACCTAGATCTTAGAATCTAATGCCCTCCAGCAGCCACCTTTTATCTCTACTTAACTACAAAACTATGAGAATAAAATTGAAAACAATATTTTCAATCTAAGCTCAATAGCTTATATGATCATATGGATCTGAACTCAGTTCAGTACCCATACATTTTGGTGTCTTTGGTTCTTTAATAACCATAGCCACCACTATCCTATTAAGCAGGATTGTTGTTAAACCACTAAACATCACATGATCACCATTTTATATGCTTGCACATAACTGTTAAAACAGGCAAAACTCTCCATACAATAGTGCCACTCAGTGCCAGCCAGAGTAATCAATGGATGCCAGAAGGCTTGTCATAAAATCCCCATCTACAAGCTTTCTGGCATCCATTGACTACACTGGCTGGCACTGAGTGGCACTATTGTATGGAGAGTTCTGCCTGTTTTAACAGTTATGTGCAAGCATATGAAATGGTGATCATGTGAAGTGTGATTGTAATTGAAATTACAATTCTTTAGGTGCAGCACAATCATTTTGAAAACTTTTAATATTTTTGATAACAGTAATAATAAAAACAATCATTATGCTGATATGTCTTCAAATTAATTTACATCTAACTCAAAATACTTGAACTTATTTATTACATAATACGTCGGATTTATTACTTTCTCTGTCTTAATTAGTGTTTAGTCACATTGTAATAGGCTAATTTATAAGTTTTAATACAAAGTGAGTCACCATTACAGCATTAATATGTCAATATAGTAGATATCTTTTTGATATAGTAGCACCTTTGGAAAAATGTATTACGCACAGTGATTGGAGCTGACATATGTCATTCATAATTGGATATAATTAACACATATATATCCTAAAACTTTATGATAGTTTCTAGTTATCACATATTAAATATCAGAATTATGCATATTTGAGAAGATAGCAAACTTCTACCAATAATGATTATAATGTGTTGGTGATAGTATTGTAATGTCTATTGAATTTTTATTAGTAAAGACTGGAATGTACAACTGAATATATTTAAATTCTGTTTATAATTTTCTTTTTTGATAATATTAAAATAAATACAAAATTATGAAAAAAAAAATTTATTTCAATTTACCATTAACTTACAACAAAAATCTTGTTGAACAAGATCCAAAATAAATTTAAACAATATTCATTAACCCAAAGAGGGCAGCACTGACAGGTTACAGCAGTTCTATTTGAAAGCACTGATCGGAATTTATAATTAATTGAAATAATAATAATAATAAAAATATACATACATACATTACAAATTGTTTGCTTTCAAAATTTCAAGATATGTCATATATTAATAAAATAAAATGCATCTCACAACTACATATTTAAAAATAACTGAACCAAATAAGCATTCCTAGAAGCCGGATTTCATTACAATCTGTTCAGATTATTACAGCTACTTTATAGTCATCATCAAGAAGTTGCAATAATACAAATTTCCGCTGTTGACCGATCGTACTTGTCCTCAAAGATTTGTTGTTTGTGGTGATTACGAGTTACTTAGTTTGTAGCTTGACCAGCAAGCAGTTCATTGCAAAGAAACGTCTGAATCTGGGCAACTGTGGGCAATTCCATACATGTCAACCATCAATTTAAATAAATTAAAAAAGTTAACGGACATCTCTTTTCATTATTCCTGTAAATAATTTGACAAAATTTAAAAATATTTGTTCAGATTTAATTTCTGTTTCCTATATTCTTAAAAGTCTGTCGAAATTTCATATGGCGTTGACAAAGTCCATGATCTCGAATATCTGCCCAACCACCATTTGGTTCTGCTGATTTTGGAGGACGATTGGATTGAGAGCTGATAAACATTTCTAATGGATACAGGTACTGCCTATTCTTGGTGAGAGTGCCTATGACTCTATGCACAACAGCATCTGATGTACAATCCTTTCCTTTATGATGAACACCACTAAAATAAAATAAAATAAAAAAGAAATTAAATTGGAAGATAAAAAAATATATTGATGACCAAAGTTTAAAATATTTACTGATAAATTTCAAAAAAATAAAAGCATGATTTGTTTTTGTCAGCTTCTTTAAACAGCATAAAAGAAAAGATAATATAGAGTTCTGTATTATATATTCATTTGATCATAAACAGATTTATGACTACAACAAAAATCAATATGGTAATACAACAAATTTGATTACTTATTCTTATTTCAGTTACAAACAAATAAAAAAACAACAACAAACAGATGCTAACTGCCCAATAAATTCTAATCTCTAGTTACTAAAGGTTCCAATATTAAAGATTAAGAGTTTCACAAAAACCAAAATATAGAATATCAATTTGGATGTGACACATAAATGTTTAGTATTTTAGTCTTATGAAAGATTTATCACTGAAGGTGAACCATTTATCACCGAGGCATTTCAGTGATGTTAATTCAATCATTACCAATTTATTTGATTGATAGTGTCTCATTCATCAGATATGATTTCATGTGTGAATAAATAAAGCAACAATCTGAACTAGTATGATTTTATAGAACAGGCTTGTAAAATTTTCTTAACTGAATGGTTCAGATTCATTAATAACAGTTATGTGATATATTCCAGTTAAGAGTTTTCTTTGTTTTAAGTGGTGATTCTGCAATTAAGCAATCATAAATAATGAATAAAGAATTTAAATTTGTTACAAATAAAAAAATAATTAATTTTTCAAAGCAAAATCTTTTTTTTGTAAGTCTATATTTGGACATAATTCTAATTTATAAAAATATATATGTACTTGTGTGTTTTTGGATGTGGTGACAATAATAGCTTAAACAGCAATCTAATAAAAAAAACTGGCAAAAAATCTATTGCGATATCCATTAATGGTTTTGCCATGCATGGAAATATGAAAGATGACAGTGTAAAGTTAGACTTCATAGTGTTAATTTATTAGACCAGTTCTCTTAATATAAAGAGTAATTAAAATTTGATGTTCATAAATTCAAGGCAAAAACAAAACCTTACATAAATTCTAGAATAGTATATTATAATCAAATATAAAATTTCAAATAATTAATTGCAACAAATTAACTACTGTTCATCCCATTAAATATCTGTTCATAACTTATTAGTGCTTTGTGAGATTTTCACTAAACTCCAAATATTGAATTCCATTTTTATTATCAGCTGTGGTCAAAATTGTTCCATCCATAAATATGAAGCTTTTCTCTTGATAGGCAAACAAATGACATTCTAATTCTTAAAGTAACACCACCATTCTGCTAAACAACTATCAGTATTCAAATGAATAATATTACTAGTCTTACTAAAATATATAAATTGTGTTAATACTGTAACGATCCGGAGAATAACTCTTAACGTGATCTGCACTACAGGGCGCCATCTAGGCATTTGAACCTAGAAAAATTTATAAAGTAGGCAGATATGTAAGTTAAAAAAAAATAATTTTTTTTTATTTATATATTTTGATATCCTGTCGTTAGCCCATTGTCATTAGCTCAATGGAACAGCAGAGATTTATATTTTACCATAAATTCTTATCTAAGAATATTTTAAAAAGGAATAAAATAAGCCACTGCCAGTAATTAACATACAAACATTTATTTACGCACATATATATAAAATTTAACATTATTATTTTAGTATGTTTATTTTAGATTTTAATTTGATTTTAGAATTTAAATTTACATTTTAATTTTTATAATATTATAAGTTTACATTTTAATTAAGTTCGCACAGATAGATTTATGAAAGTTTGTTTTATAATGTTGAGTATAGATCGGTTACATAGATTTCACGGTTAAAAACATTTCAAAATAAACATAAATGATCAAAATACAAAGTCATTGATACCATCAATTGCAGAGGGAAATTTATAAGTAACCCAATAGCATTCATCGTAAGATGCCCGCATTGACACCAATAACTAAAAAGACATCCGAATAAATACATTTTAGATACTCACCGTAAGGTATCATTATTTACCGAATGTCTATATATTTTGATCAAATATGAAAACCAAAACATAATTAACCGATAACGAATTCATGCAAGCGTCTATACCCAACTTAAATTTAATGCATTTTTATTTAGGGTGTCGAGTATGAATAAACTACATAGATCTGCATTTGAAAAGAAAATATTCTTCCCTGATTTAACCTTAGGCAAAAAGTTCGCAGTCAAACCGGCATCAATCCATCTGATACATTTATGTATTCAATGTAGCATGAAAATACGACAACACAAAATACTATACTGTCAGGAATGTACATCTGAACAGTAAGTAGAGTTAGAGAAGATATCGTCTCTCTACCAACAGGAATTCTACATCTATTGGCGAGTAGAACAATAAACAAAAAACTCCATAGGAATGGATTGTGGTTCTTTGCCGACTTACAAACCCATCCATAGGCAAACAGAAGGGGTGTGGTGTATATATGCAATCCTGCCCATAGCGGATCTCATACTACATCTACTAACTACATCAATATATCCAATCCATTGACCTAATTCAACTATGAAACAAATAACCTAAGATTTACCCTCCCCTAATATAACTTTACAAATCTATATAGCCATTCACGCCCGACTTATGTTTAACATTTATGTAATTTAGTCTAACGAAAAACAAAAATCATATTAAAAACTTAAAAGAACAAAAAAAAATAAATGGAAATGATTTTAAATAAAAAAAAAAATACATCAAATAACATTATTAACATTAATTTACGTTGGTCAGATAGGATTCTATTTGTATTATTTACTAAAAGGTTTAGAATTTAGAGCTCTTATTGTTTTCAAATGAATATAAAGTTCTTATGATTTTTAAAACGTCCAGCTTTATCCTTTACAGTTGCTTGCCGTTGTTGATAATTTTGAACGGGAATTCCCACGCCGTACTGAAGATATTGGTATCCAGTTAGCCATTGTTTTTATTTATCCGGAGGTCTTTACTTGAGCTGGTCCTTAACGTAGAAAACAATGTCATTTCTTTTTTTTTAAACAAAACTGAAGGGATTGAAGAGTGCGTCTTTTCAATCCCTTCTCCTTCAACTCCGCACTAACACATATAGTCATATCGTAATAACTAATTAATTCTTTTATTTTCAAACCTTTCCTTTTATAATAATTTTGTGGATTAACTCAACATTATGTCATGATGGTAAAAACCTTTTCATTGAGGTCCGATTTCCCGATGGATTTCTTTCATTTGCTAAAAGTTTCTATTGTTTTCCTATCTGACCATTGTTTATACATTTAAATGCCCAAGGGCTTGTTCACTTGGACTAATTAAAATAATCATTTCCATTTTTCAATAACATTAATTAATTTGTTTTCAAACTTAAAGATATATTTTTATCTTTAAATCTTTATTGAAAATTTAGTTTTAAAATACTTTTTCTTTAATAAAGTTTTCGTTTAATAATTTTTTTTTCATCTGTGCGATTTATATATACGAGTTTAAGATAGAATTAATTTTCAATTTTTATGTCTTAAAAAAAAGAAGAAGTTTTTAAATGCGAACTTTTTATTTTAATTTCATGTTTAATAATAAAGAAAAATAATGTAACGGCGTATGTGCCCGTTACAATACATTATATAAAGTAAAACATTTTGCATATATTATCTATAATGATTGTAAATCATCATCATTCATTTAAATCATTGAATCATTTCCAAATTAGAAAGTAATTATTGGAATATTAGATTTGTTAAAACATATATATAAATCGGATCTACTACATTTGCATGTTTTTCATATAGTATATCTTTTTTGACACATTCATCTTGATTAATATCTTCTTGTTTGTCTCTTTCTGTTCCTATTCAATTTTTTCTATCCTAGATTATTCTTTCCGCAATACTTCTTATAAATTTTAATACAGCATGTGCATTTGTTCTTATAATTTCTTCTGCCCTTGATTACATTATTGTCTTTCTTTTTTTTTTTTTTGATTGTAGCTGCTCCTTCTTTTGGAAGGTTTTTATATTCTTTATTTTATTATCCATTTATTTCATCCCTGATTCCTTTTAACAAGATTTGCTGTCTTTGATTCTTGTGACCATTTTTCAAATTACTTCATAATTCTTGCTTAATTTCTTATTGAGTTTTATCAAATTGACATATCAAGGCTCTTTTCAAAGTTTTGATTCAATTTATCTCCTAATTTGTTTTGGTTCAATTAGTTTTCTTGAATTCTTTGAATATTTTGTTGAAGTTTTTTAAATTTATTTATTGATTGCTGTTTAGATTTTAATAAAAATTATACTATTTTATCCATACCCATCAAACTTGTTCAAATACAAGTCTACTTATACCGAGTTTGATTATTACTTGTTTTATTTCATAATCTCTTAAGGCCCATTAGACTATAATATTTATCAGCCCTTGAAAGTTTTCAATACAGCTCTGGTCATTTTTAAAAACTAATATAAAATGGCCTTGTATAAAATTAAGAGTTAAGTAAAATATTTATTTTCTCAATTATATTCTATCATTACAATAATTCTAGTTTATTCTATCAGAGGTGCAATATTCCAACAAATTATTTATATTGTGCAGTTTTGCATACTAGATGTATATTCACAAAAATAAAATTAGAATTTTACTTTGTTTTATTATTATTTTGTAATTATTTTTTTTATTTTTATTATGATGGGTACACCGAGTTAAATAAAAAAAAATCATAAAAAGAAAGAGTAAATCAACATGTTTGGAAAGTATTTCAATTAATAAAGAGCACTATTATTAAACACTGATTACAACAAAATTGTTGGGAAATAAATAAATATTAAAATAGAAAACTTGAAAAGGAGCTTCACCAAATGGCCAACATGGTTCATAAAAAGTCCAAACAAGTCAAAAAATTCTGTGATGGCAAATTACATTACCCCCCTCCCGCCCCAGGAATTTTGAAACCATTTTCTGGATGGCAGTTGATAAATGACTGCATCCTAGCTGCTGTAGAATTAAACTGTCTAGAATATAACAAAAAATTTCAAGAATATAAAAACATCATGAAAAACAGTCATTAATAATGATGATGTTACTTTATTTTTAATTCACAAAAAAATTATGGTTCTCATTTAAAAAAGGCAAGCTGAAATTGGCTTGCAAACTGAAAAGATTGTCCATCCCTTACAATTAGGGATAAATTACATCAAATATAGTAGGCCAATTTTTAAGTCAATAATTTTGTATGGTCCATGAGTGTTATAAATATCCAAATGGCCCTTAGCAGAAAAAAGATTCCGCTCCCTGCTATAGATTAATGAATTGATGATATGAGAGGAAAAACAACCTGAAAAGTTTGCTAGCTGGAAGTAAAACCAGTTAGATAATGTCAATATATATACTGTTTTAACTTTTTTTAAAAAGATTTTTTTTGTGTGAAATTTTTATTGATTTAAAATTACACAATACTACAAAGTAGCATTAGAACATGTATTTTAGACAAAATTAAATTTTTTATATATGAAATTCATAAGAATAAATAAGTTAAAATAATTAATAAATAAATGCATGTTTTGTAAAGACTGCCTTATTTAAATATTAAATGTATTATTTATTATTAAATAGGTTTAAACTTACCATTCTCCAATATGAAATACATGGGGTACTTTAACGAGCAAGACACGTAATGGTTGAGGCAGACAATTTTTACTGACATAGCCTAAAGACCAGTCCCAATTATAGTCATCATAAGTACAAAATTTTTCGGCACAAGTTTTTATTAGGTTCCATGTATTTTTGTCAAAAGCCATGCCCATATTATGTTTATTAGATAGCCAAAGCTCTGCAGCCACCTGAAATAAAACAAAACAAAACAATGACCTATTATGATGTAATACAATGAATTAATGCTATCAACAAAATTAACATATGAATTTTAACTAAACTGATGACTTAAGATTTTGAACTCAAAATAACATGCTTACTCACTATGTCCACTTTAAACTAATTAATTGCATGCCTTAGAAATGGGAGAGAATATATGCTGAAATGTGTTCACATGATTTTTTTTAGCTTATTTCTCTACACAAAATACCAGTTTGTATTATGTTTTACTAATAATGTAAACATTGGTTAATCAATAGAGACCAGATAGCGGTGACAAATTTCTGGCCAACATGCTTTAATCAAGGCAGAAAACATCATAAAATTGAGAAAATCCACAAATTTAAAGATGAGTTTTTACAGATGCAATTGAGAATACATTTTGTTTTATATATTCTTTTTCTCTACATCAAATTTATCACAAAGGTTCAGAACCCAGAAATAAATGAACTTATTTTGTAGTTAAGATTTTAAATGATAGAAGATTGATGGAATATATTTGGAAAGTCATGATAAAAATGACAACACTGCAGTATATAAAATATATAAGCAATGTTAAAATGTCAATTTGATGTGTATATATGCATACAGTAATATGATAAACAGTGGTAAACTCTGTCCAAATGAGGTATTATAAGCTTCCTAAAACAAGTTTCCCCCCTCAAAATAGAAATTATTAAACTTATCAAAATATAAATTTAAGATATTTTTAAATAATAAAAATAATCAATGTTTGTTAAGAGTAATTGTAAAAGAGAGAAAAGTATATTAAAAAAGAATTATCAATTTAAAAAAAAAAGAATGCTGTTTTTAATTAATTAATTTTTTTTCTCTCTCTTTAACTGTTTCACAAAAGTAGCTGTGATAGTACTATCATATTTGATATTTTAGGCAAAGTGATGGTGTTGTGATCACTACTACTCTAAGCTGTTTTAAAACATTGTATATGTTAAATTATGATGTGTGACAGGCTGCAGTGATTTTTTCCTAAGAAGCTTCTATTATTAATGTATTTTAAAAAATTCCAAGAGATGTCAGCATATATAGACCTTTGTCTGTCATTGACAGCATATTCTATTGTTCTGACAAAGCTATGAAGGAGGTGGTGATTTGTGATTGGTTGAAGCTTTAGATTTATTTCCTCAAAGGCTAAATGCCTCACAAAATGTGATTTTCAGTAATTGTTAATGACTATGATGCAATATTTTTGTAAAAGACATTAGTAAACTAAAAACTACATAATTAGGTGGGGAGATGTCTTTGAATACATTTTATTTTTAGGACAGCTCTTAAAATGTATATGAAGTATGTTATGAAAACTAGAAATTACCACAGAAAAGCCATTAAAGGCTAAAAGTTTTTGCAAAAACTGTAAGTGAAATATTTTAATAACATTAATTTATTAATTTTTGTTTCTTTAATGATAACTAATTCTAAATATATCATTTTTAATAACAAAAAATTCTGATATCTAATATTTCATTCTTTTAACATTTTTGAATAGATATCATGAAGCCAATAATGATGTTTGCCTTTGTTATCAGTAAGACTGTCAATTAGATACTTATTTTCACAACTGTAAAATATTAATTTGTCATGTTTTAGAATTTGAATCATTAGAAGGCTTAAATATTTATAATATAGTCTATAAATAAATTTTGTAATATATGTAAAAAAGATTTTATTACATACACAAAAAAGTCAAACATGGCATCATAGTAAAAATTTTCATTGCTAGAATCTATTCAAAAATTTTGGCGTTAGGTTAAAACTGAAAGAATAAAAGAAATGAAAAATGTTTTGCAAAATTAAAGAATTATACTGTTTCTAATAATTAAAAGAAAAAAAATCTCTTTTGTAAAAAGAGAACTAATTGGTCCAGGTTTAATGCTGTCATTTCTGAGATAGTGTGTGATTGGATGAATAACTACTGTTAAAAAAAGTGGGAGTAAGGTTATAGACTTGAGTGTCTTGTCAGTAACAGTCAATCTTGGTCCAGCTAATGACACAGCAATAGCATCTCTGTTCTTGAGAGAACAGTGAAAAGTTAAGCTTGTAATCTGAAATAAGAATAACATCATTTCTAGTTATCAAAAAAATAATTTTTGAAATGAAGTTACAAGAAAGCCATATGCTAAGCTTTAGCTAAAGGCTGAACACTATCAATCCATGTAATCTGTTTTATTAAAAGAAAATGCAAAAGAATAAGAATACCCTTGGGAGAAGTTTACAAGCCTTATGAGTCCATCCAAAATCATGACTGTCTCAGTCTATGCTAACTTGATTTGTGTTAATCTGAAAAGTAATCTACTGTAAAATGGAAGCTGCAGAAAAATACTAACCTGAGAAGTAAATGATAAATTAAACCCTGTCTTATCTAATCTGGAATTATTATAATATAAAGCAAGGAGGTATTTAACAAGAAAAAATTATATTCATATATGGATAATTTTTCACATATACTTGTTAAAATTTTCCCCATAATTCCCTACTATCATTTATACCTTTTCCCGTATTTTCTTACATCTTAATTATGTTCACAATTTTAAAAAAATATGATTCATTAAAGAGACTACAGTTGTAAAAACATCTGGAAATTATTATAACTTAGTTACAAAAGAAAGTTAAATGAAAAACTTTCAGAGGTAATAATGGGTAAAGTTAACTTGTTAACCTGCCCTTAAAATTATTATAATTTAGAATTGACATTTAGAATTACACAAGAAAAAAAAACCTCATCACTTAAAGAAAACTGAAACTAGATAAAGGAGGACTTAAGATAAAAAATCCATTGTAATCAGTGTGTACATCTACATTTACAAATAATTTTTTATAGTATTAATAATGATTATAATAAACAATTTTAAGTTTTTGTTGGAATGTTTTTTATTTTCTCCCAAAATGTAAAAATGATTGGAATCTTCTCATTTTCAAAAGAAATGGGGAAGATTTCAGCTAATCTTAATTTTGTTAAATCTTTTATTGTGATATGTTTTTCAGATTTAATGATTAAAAAATGAGAAGATTTTAGCTAATATTAATTTTTTTAAACTTTTATTGTGAAATATCGCTTTTCAATTTAATCTTCGTAAATGTTAATTAAGTAATAAAAATCAACAGGAAATAATATATTTTCATAATGCATTACGTTTGAAATTGTCATATTATTATACTTATTTGATATAAGGAGTAACTTCTCAGAGCATGTGCTTTAAAAACATAAGTGTACACATATGCTTAGTCTATATCCAGGTAAATTAATCTTTGCTCACCATGCTTAAATCAGGATTTCAATCTACTGGGTGCTTAAGTTATAATTTATCAATTGAATTGTACAAATCTATTAGATCTATCACAGGAGAGAGATACAATCTCATTTTTAATCACTGCAATTAAATACAAAATGAATTTAGAATTTACTGTAATATAATCTGTTACTTATATAGTGCATATATATATATATATATAATATTATAAAAAAATGAGTGACTTCTCAGAGCACGTTTTAAAATCTCTTTGCACTCTCCCATAAGCATCGATTTTAAAAGCTTAAGTGTACACTTATGCTTAGAATATATATCTAGATAAAACAGTCTTTGCTCACTATGCTTAAATCAAGGCTTCAATCTTATGATTTTAAAGTTGATGCATATGTAGAGTGCAAAGAGATTTTAAAATGCATGCTCTGAGGAGTTACTCCTTTTTTTACAATATTATGTATGTATGTGCGCTATATAAGTAACAGATTATATTACAACAAATTATAAATTCACTTTGTATTTAACTGTTCAAAGTTCAAATAAGACTGTATCTTTCTCCTGTGGTAGAACTAACAGATTTGTATAATTCAATTGATAAATTATAAATCAGACATTCAATAGATTGAAGCCCTGATTTATGCAAAGTGAGACAAGACTGGTTTATCTAGATATAAACTCTAAGCATAAACATACACTTATGCTTTTAAAGTTGATGCTTATAGGAGAGTGCAGAGATTTTAAAATGTGTGCTCTGAGATGTTAACTCAATATTACGTATGTATATGTGATATATAAATAACAGATTACATTATACTTATTTGAATTTATTATTTAGTTTCTGAAATCATTTTTTTGTGATGTCTTTTTTGTTGTATGAATTGGCAGTGTGTGTATGACTTGATTTCATCATAGCATTATGCTTTAACAGCCTGAGTTAAAACTGTAATGATTTCACATAAATTTTGACATTTTGGGTCTTACAATGGTCCTGCAATCACTATATCTTCTCTTCATTGTTTAAATCTATCTATAATCATAGTTTCTTTTGTTTATGCCACTTCAGTTTAAACATATTAGTTGAATAGAAATTGAAAAGTCACATTATATGAGATGTTGACATAATTGATGATACCCTATAAGCATGATAAAGACTATGAAAGAAGTGGCCAAGAAGTCAATAGAAGTGAGAATTTCTGATTGATCGAGTGTTTTAGTCAGGCTAAAAAACTGAATATTGTAGATTTCTAAGGAAAAAATATAATATTCAGTAATTTATTTAAAATTAAAAATTATCATGCAATATTTTGGTAAAAGACTTATTTTTCAAAAGAGAGAATTTAAAAAGTTCATTACAGTAAATTGAAGTGGTTTCTATTGGCTAAAAAAAAAATTGCTTTTGTCAAAATGATAAAGATAATATTTTTAAAATTTTAATAAATGATTTATTACTTATATATATATATTTCTTTCTTTGAAGATAATATCCTTCTAATAATATAAAATTCAAATATTTAATATTTCTTTCTTCTAGGTAAATTATGTCCAATGATATTTCATTTATTTTCCTACTTTTAAAACATACATTACTTATTTTTAAAATGTATATTGTTTGAAAAGTTGGATTTGCAGTAAATAATGTTAAAATTATCTATATATTATATAGAAAAAAAGTTTAATTGTAAAAATAAAATGTTCAAATATGGAAGAATATTTCTTGAGAGACTTGGCTAGGTCCAAATAGTCAGGAGGAGTTTTCAAGTCAACAGATTAAGGGATTTGTAAATTATTCCACTAAAAAATTATTTAACATAAAGTATATTAAATATATACATTTATATTTTCTCTTGTTCACTGTGACAGTCTTTGTGATAGTGAACTAGTTCATTAGCAATAATGGTTAATTTATACAGATTTAAAATACATGTTTGTTTTTGGATATCCAGATAGTTATTTAAATGGTGCAAAAGTTAAGAACATCTTTAAAGTCCATTCACTGCACTTTTTATATACAGATTTAAAATTAATTTATAGATGATCAGTACAATACAGAGGTACATTGCACCTAGGCAGCACACTCACCTTAATAAAAAAATTAAATCAATAGATAACCAAAATAATAATTAAAAAATGGATACTTCAATCTTTGATTTTGCTGACATTAATTGATTATTTTATTATAGATGTTATTTATGTGTTTGTATTGTTTTAACAGTTTTGTGACTATGCTGCTTTTGAGACAGACAACTTTATTGTATTTGGAGCTTTTTCATCAGCACTTTTATTATACATCTGTATACAGTCAACATTATAGACTAATTAACAAACAACTTAAATTTAGGCTACAAAATTGCTATGGAAAGCCATCTAGCGACTGATTCATTAATTAATCTTTATAATTATTATTGGAAGGATAGCAATGCGTCTGCGTGATGCATTATGGCCAGAGCATTAATGATGATCAGCATTTTAAAAATTAAGATAGATATTTTAGCACTTAAGTATTTGCAAATGATTGTTTTTATATTACATTCTAAGTTTGATATTGGCTAGATAATTAGCCTTCATTTTGATATTGAACCTTCTTTAAATTCGGTCACAAGGGATGACTGTTGATTATTCTTGTTTAATACTGATGATATAGCTTATTATAATTATAAATACTTATTTTATTCTGTGCTGATTCTTTCATGCTCCTTTTATATTTGTTAATGACTATTCAATTGGCATGCTGATGATTTGCCATCTCCCCATATACATTTCTCCCAGATCTGTAGTTTTAAAAATGCCATCTTGTGTCTGTAATGTTACAATATATGCATTCAAAAAAATTGGATAATACAGTCAGCAAACTGCCATTAATTAACAGAGGATGATAAAATGATTAATGATATGTTTGGGGTTTTAGTTATCATATATTAATAAAAAATACTTCATGCCAGTAGCTTACCCTTCTATTTTCTGAAGCAAAGTTGATATGTTTGGGATAAGTGCCCAAACACAAGACGTTACAGTTTTGGCAATGACTAAAAAAAAAAAAAAAAAAATTAAATTATTATACAAAATAAAATTTAAAAATTTACATAGAGTATTAGAAATATAAGAAACATAAAACTATTTCAAATATAATTGTTTTTAAAAATAAAATTGCCATTGAATTCACAAATACATACTAAATACTATATGACTATTATTTATAAATACCAATTCAATTTTTATTTTGTAATTTCTTTTTGTAGTTAATTCTGAAGAAGGCTGAGTTTGGTTGAAATGTCAATTGTCTGCAAATAAAGTATGTCCAATTAAAAAAAAAGAGTAATACAGTGGTTTGTCTTTACAATTGAGTTTATATCAGTGGTCTTCAACCCTTGGTCCGTGGACAGTGCCAGGCCGCAGAACTTTTCTGCCAATCCACGCTATACTAACAGGAAAGTTTGTAATAACAAAATAATAAGAGTTTAAACTTTTAATTAATATAAACAATTTTTATTTATTTTTTCATCTCATTTTTACCCAATTAAAAAAAAAGAAACAGAACAAAAACAAAATCTAATCAATCATACACAAATTAATTTGTTTTTCTAGTTATCACAGATGTTTATGGGGGGGGGGGGGCAGAATTAAATTTTTTATTACTTTTCTAAAAAAATTCAAAATTAAAAAAAAAGTTTTTTTATTATACAAACTCCACATATATATATAACTTCATCTTGTATATTTAACATTGTTGTTTTTATCAGTTATAACAATTATGCTCATCTAAGGCTAAGCAGTTTACATCTTTAAGAAAATTTATCTATAGACTTCTGCCGGTCACGAAACCTTATCTTTCTTTTTGCCGGTCCATGAAACTTTATCCTTATTTTTACCGTCCGCAGGTATGAAAAGGTTGAAGACCACTGGTTTATATGATTAGTTGTAAATGAAAAACATAAGGTAACAATGAAGTTTTATAGATAGTAATCATTTTTCTGCAATTTATAAATGACATGACTGAGCACAAATTTTTTTTTTTAACCAATTACAACATACAATGATCCACACGAGAGAGAAAAAAAAAAGTTCATCTTTTGTTTTAGAACAATGTTAAACAAATTTGCTTACGTAGATTAAGATAATTTTAATATCAAAATATGCAAGTTTCTTTTCATTTTAGCCTTTCTATATCTTTTCATTCTTTACTCTTACATTTTATAGTTATCAATTGATATTTATGTAAGTGATTGGATACATTTTAAGTTTCTTAATAAATGTTTTCTTCCTTTTATAAGGGTAATGGAATACATATATAATGTAAATAATCTCCTTGTGAAAAAGTCTATCATTAATGATTTTCTGTTGAAGAGTGCAATGCTTCTTTCAAATTCCATGAACATCACTAATTCAGATCAAACCATGCCTTCTGTGGCAGTTTGACTGCATTTAATGATCATGAGCTGGGTATCTTAAAACTAGTCATACATGCACACAAAAAAGAAGCTAGGAATAGAACATCTAGTATGAGAGCTCTTAGTTCACCAAGAAACAACCATCTGAGATAATTTAATATAAAAACAAAACAAGGAAAGCTATATCTGGCAAGATGACTTAAGACCAGGAATTAATTAAATGATAGAATCATTTAAGAGCTGCACAATATATTAGTGTCAGGAAATATATTTGTAGATAAACACAGGGAACTAATTTAGATGACACAAATTCACAACCTTCAACAACCAAACTTCCTCAGAAAGATTTCCGAAACGTAAACTTTGTCAGTTCTCACTCTTCTGAAATGTCGGTAAACACATTTGTTTTCTAAATTAGTCAAATATATTCATAATAAACTCTATTGCTTTCATAAGTTGGGTAACAAAGAGCATCATTTTAAATATGCATAATATCAATGTTAGTAAAAATCAGGAAACAAGCCTTTTTACAACTTTCTATATGACCAAGAGAAAATTTTTTGGCAACTTTATTATTAAGGCATAACTTCTTCAGTATATTTACTAGGAATAGAACTAAGCCGGTTAAATTCTTTAGTGATCAAAGTACTAAATAAATCATATGCATTTAGGTTTAATGATGCTTTGTAGACTAACTGTCTTCACTCTCCATCAAAAAAATTTCCACTGTTATCCTTACTCTCAGGAATCTATCCTACAATAAAGCTATTTTATATGTAACTTGATTTTTCTCCTCCTGCTTTCTAATTTATTTTTTTAACTACTTTGGTTTTATAAACAAGGTCTTGACTTAACTTCAGTCCATTATTCTTTTCCATAGTCATTGCCAATATATTTATCCTTAAAAAAATTTACTTATAAATACTATATAAACACTTTATTGAATTTCAAGTTGATCTTGATTTTTTTGTGGTATGAATTAAATAGGTAGTGATATGTAGATTGTGTAAGCAAGTCCTTTTGAACTTGGTGTCTTTCTTCAAACTAATATCTTGACTTCTTAACATGATTCTTACTTCTAGTTCTATAAGAGTAATCTTAAATTTTTGTTTTGCTTTACTTTTTTATATTAACTGAATCAATCTAAGTCTTTTCAAGATGGCATAATATATAAAGTATTCTCTTTATATTATAATCTGAAAATGCTCTACCATTGGAAAATTTGCTGATTAGAAAGAATTAAACAAATAAATAGTTTCTTTTTCTTGAATCTTAGCCTTAACCTTGCCATGGTAGTATTTGGTTCAATAATTGGATGACTCACTGCTTTCACGAATAATAGCCAATTAAGACTGTTTTCTGCTTGCTTGCTTTTGATCAGAAAAAATATCTTCTTCAGAAAGTATAATTATTTATAGGTTTCTAAATCATGGTCTCCATTATTTTCTGTTATTCCTGGGTAAATTATTCTATTATATATGGTAGAAACATTATAACATCAGTAATATTTTTAAATTCTTCCATAACCTTTTATGCATTTAATTTTTATTCTAAGATCTCTCCATTATTTTTAGAGCTTCCCACACTATCCAGATCAGTGTCAGATTCTTCTGAAACTTCCTTGTCAGATTTGCTTAATCACTCTTCTCATTACTTTTATTTACAAAAGTTTCAGTATCTTTCTGAAACACTTCTATTTTCTTGTTTTTTATGACTTTTTATCCAATCCCCTCACTCCATGGTTTCCAAATCACACTTTATTTTATATAAGGTTTCTTGATTACTCTCCTCAAATCATTTTAGCCATATCTTTTTCTCTATCATGTTTCATCTTTGTGATAAACCATTGGCATATTTGATAGATAGTTATTTCTTTTACTATCTCCTCTATTTCTTATAGTTATTCATGATCCTGATTATCAAAAAATGACTGTTCTATCATTTTCCTCATTTTTCTTATAGTTTTTCATGTTCCTGATTATCAATAAATGACTACATTCTTTGGTGACTGAATATTTTTTCTTCAACTACCTACTCTTCTTTCAATGGCCATTGCTTCTAGTTCTCCAACTTCTCTTTCTGTTATTTGTTTTCCATTTTTCTAGATATTGATTTAATTATCATTTATTTCAGCTGATATTTTATTTAGTTCTGTTTCAGTGATTATATTTAATTTTGAGATGCACACCTTTTTTTTCTTTCCATGTAACCACAAGTATCCTTCATAGACATTTTTAGATGTACTTTTTTCTTTTAAACCTGTTTCTGTTCATAGTTAACATATCTTAATATTCTTTTAAATGATATTACTTTTATACACTAAGGATTATTTATAATTTCAGATTATTTTACTTGTGCCATAAAGTTCACAGATTTGTAATATTTACCTTAAATGATATATTAGGCAACAGATTTGTCACTATAATGTAGTATGTGGTAGAGCTCATGGATGAAAATATTGCAATTCTATACATAGCCATATGTTAGTGTAAAAATGTAATATGAGGTGCCCATGAATTCTGGATATAAGAAAATGATCAGATAAAATTTGGAGTGATTAAAGACTCAATAATAATATACCAATATATCTATAGCCACAGTCTGATATGCTATAATGTAATGATGATTTAAATTTTGAAAAAAAAAAAAAATCTTCACAGAGTCCTCTGATTAGGCTCACAATTGGGTATCAAAATGTAGTTTAAGGATGATCATGGGTGAAGATTTAAGATTCACAATGATTACTTCTAGAGTGATTACTGGTTTATTTATAATTTTACATGATGACACCACTATTTTGACTACCAGATAGACTGGTATCACATGATTTAATTCTTATATCCAAAATGCTATCAATTCACAATCAATGACTTAAATACAGAGTAGAGCATATGTTTCTTTTGATATCAATGATCCAGCAAATCACATATACTGTAGACCAGTGATCTTCAACCTTTTCACACCTGCAGACCGGCAAAAATAAGGATAAGATTTTGCAGACCGGCAGAAGTTTACAGATAAATTTTCTTAAAGATGTAACCTACTTATGGTGTTGTTTACCTTCACATGCTGAACATTCTTTCTCGAGTTGCACAATTATACTGCTACAGAAAACAGTACAATAACAATCGTTCTCATTAAGGTGCTTGCATTTCTACGTTTATTATTTCATTGTTAAAACATACACGAATAAAATGTTATTCACCTGAATGTTGGAAAATATCACGGCTAATGTAATTGCATGACAATGATTATGATAAATGTAATATCTGTATTTAATGTTAAAAATACAAGATGAAAAGATGAAGTTATATATATATGGAGGTTGTCTTTTGATAGTAGTAAGGGCAAAATAAAAATCACGTAAATCTGAAAAAATAAAATGAAACTAAAAGTCTGAAGTTTTGATGTTATTGTAATTTTTTTTTTGTGCTGGTGTGTTGAAAGGATAAAAAAATGTAATTAATAGGAAAAGTTTTTTTAAAAAATGGCAAAATAGACATCACGTAGTAGAAATAAAGCTCCCCCCCCCCCAATTGCCATATAGTCGCAGACTTTAAAAAAAAAAGACAACGAAAGTTGAAAAAGTCAAAAGTTTTGAGCTTATTTTAATTGGGGAGGATGGATTGAGTCTTCACTGAGAAAAAAGAGAGACCAAAGTTATTTTTTGTTTGTTTTTCTTTTTTAAAAAAGGTAACAGAAATTGGTTTTAAAAATAAAAGTTTTAGCATTTTAGTGGTATACAAATAAAGCCAAAAAAAATATTGCCTTATATGCCAAAAAAAAGTGGGCGTATTTTTAAATAAAAAAAAGAAAACAAAACTTGAAAAAGTCAAAATGTTTTGATCTTATTTTAATTTGGGGGTGGGGGGTGGATTGAGAAATCCTTTGTAAAAGTTAAAAACAGAAATTTTTTGGTTGTTTTTCTTTTTTAAAAAAGATGATAAAAATTGATTTCAAAAATAAAAGTTAAAGCCAAAAAAAAAAAAACATCGCCATATAGCCAAACCCCCCCCCCCCCACTAAAAATGAAATATTAAAAGAGGGAGTAGGAAAAATTTAAGAGATCAAAAAAAGTCATGTTACATTTTATTGTTTTAACACATAAACAACGCCGACAAGCAGCTGTGATTGGCTATCAGAAGACAACAGGAGTTTGTATAATAAACTTTTTTTTAAAAATTTTTTTAGAAAAATAATAAAAAATTTAATTCTACTCCCCCCCCTAAACATCTGTGATAAATAGAAAAACAAATTGATTAGATTTTGTTTTTGTTCTGTTTCTTTTTGTTTAATTGGGTAAAAATGCGATGAAAAAATAAATAAAAATTGTTCATATTAATTAAAAGTTTAAAATCTTATTATTTTGTTATTACAAATTTTCTTGCCAGTCTAGCACAAACCAGCAGAAAACTTCTGAGGCCCAGCGCCGGTCCACGGACCAGTGGTTGAAGACCACTGCTGTAGACTGTTACAAAACATATCAAAATTTTAATTATTAATTTAATAAATCAACAAAACACAGCCATTAGACAAGGACACTAATATAAAATCAGACACACATACAATGTGCAAAAAAAAATCATTACACATCAATTCAGATATCAATATTTTTTATTTTGATGCACATGCGTGCATGTATATATATATGTTACTTACACCTAAGTCTTACCATTTCTTCAATTTACTCTATTTTCATCATGGATTTTACATTTAACTGTCTCTTGTATACATTGTCTTTTTATGACATGG
This sequence comes from Epiperipatus broadwayi, assembly GCA_028023455.1. Lineage (NCBI taxonomy): Eukaryota > Metazoa > Onychophora > Udeonychophora > Euonychophora > Peripatidae > Epiperipatus > Epiperipatus broadwayi. Next base: position 1,930,857 of record JAQFVV010012497.1, read on the forward strand.
TAATGCTTTCAATTGTTTTCTCTTTGCAATTAATAGTTATTAGTTTAATTATGCCTATTCATAAGCAGGTCAAATTCTCATTGAAAAAGGCATTCATAGCAAGATCAGGTAAGAAGAAATATATCTTCTCATTATACCATCAGATTGACGAGTGATCCAATTTCTTATTCAGAAAGTTGGTATATAGCTCAAGGAAAATAACTAGTCAGCTTTTAGGAAAAGAACTATCTTTTCTTGATTATTAGTCAGTGTTAATTGATCCTTGAACTACTACTGATATTTCTTTCTCCCATATTGAAATATGACTTTATTTCAATGGTTATTCTTTCTTCTGACTATTATGATTTAGCATTGTTCAACATAGTTTAAAGTAGAAATGATAAGTTTACAGCTCTTTATTATCGTACTAGTCTTTTTTTACTTCTAATGTTATATAATTTTTTTAATACTTCAAATAATCAAAATATATATTTAATCATATCAATTATATTTTTAATAATTGGGACATATATTTGCTTATTAATTCTGGCTAGTCACAGTTAATAATAGTATTATTTTAAGTACACATTTAAATTTTATATTTTTTATGATCCTTTTTCCACAAAATATTACTTAAGTAATTAATAAGACTTTAATTTTTTTTGGTATTTTTTAAATATCTTTCCAAGGTTACAGAATAATTTTATTTCTTTCTTTCTTTTATTCAATCATTCCCCATTTAATATCTTTATATTAATCCATATATAATTAAAGGGGATATGAACCCAGACTTTCAAGCTTAAGTATATATACTATACTTGTATTCAATAATCCATATATCTAAATCTTTACATTATAGGAAAATGCTGAAAATTAAGTTATTCCGTTCTTATAGAACAAATTAAACACACTTTGCTGAAAGAAATATGTATAAATAGCTTTATAATCTTTTATTTATGTCTTGACTACAATAAATATTTAATTTAATTATAAAACTACTACTTTAATTAAAAAAATATAATATAGTTCAATGATATTTATATGTTTCAAAACATATATAAATTAATTCTAAAACATCTACAAATATTTTAATAAATGTAAATTCTTCCTTTTTTAATATTTTAAACAATTTAAATAAAATTGGATTCAAACTCAAATTCTTTTATTTTACTAATAATTAATAAAACAAACAATTAGCTTACGATTTTCTTAGCTGGTTCATTGAATTTAAAACAAGAATAAAATCTTCCACCACATAATGATCTTCTTCTAATAGAAGTACTAAGCCTGTGTGGTTGGCTGTTATCCGAAGGCCGTCAAACACATGATTAATCTGAAAAATAAAAATTATTGCAATGAATAATTCAATGACTAAAAAAATGCACATATATTATATAAATATATTAAAGTATGAATGTCTATAGAAAAAAAATTATTGAAAGTATAAAATCCTTAAATTCATTTAGTAGAAAGCCATCTCATAAAACAGATTCCACAACATATATTTATATGTGCTTTGCTGATAAATCAACTATTTCTTTATCATTACTAGGTCATCATTTCACATGTGTTGATGTAATATTTTCTTATACAATGTCTCATACTGTTAACATAATGGCAATACATAAAAATGTCATAAGTGAATTGATGTAGGATAACTTAAATTTGTACGCATATGATAACAAAAAATAATAATTAAATAATATTCCATATGATTCTTATTTAGTTGCTTAACTTTTACATACACAATCATGTATCTGTGTATATGCATAATCAAGCCTATAGTCATTACTTACTAAAACTACTAAAGTTTAAAGATCATCCGAATATATCAATAATACATAAATAATTAAGCATTTATATAATAATATTATGTTCTCATACAATATCATAAATAGTTTAGTCATTTCAGAATCTTGCATAACATATCATTATTAGCAACTACTCATAAATAAGTATGCACCATTCTAACTCCAGGAAAGAAAAACAAAACATATAGTGAAATTCTGTCAGATCCTAAAAATACAATAAAAAATCGTAAGAGTGAATGATGTATTTGTGACATTATTAAGTCAACTATTGTAAAGACATATCTTGCCTTGGGTGGTTTTATGCAAAGCTAAAATGGCAGATTTTGAAATCCTATGGATCATGCTCAGTTTAATCATAATTTTCACAAATTCCTTAGTGATAAATGATTTAATTTATTAAGACATATCTTCATTTGATTGAATGATCAAATGAACAAACTTCATAAAAAGAGTAATTTTTGGCAAACTTGATTTTATTGGGAAAGATAATCTTTGAAATAAAGACTACCTGAAAGACATTTTCAAGAAGTGCTACAATAAGGCAGTGTTAAATTCTTTGAACAAAATTAATTAGAACATAATAGATTTGATAAAATTCAGTTATCCATGATCTATAATTTTAATAAATCCATGTTTTTTATTAATTCTGATTTTATGTTATATGTTATTAAACAACTAGGTCTTCTGCAAAATAAAACAAAATCTTTCTTTTTAATTATAATTTATAATGATTGGAACATACTTGGTTTAAACCCTGCATGTTTTCTAATATACACTAGATATGTGGATGACCTATTCATTGCTGCCACCCCTGAGATCATCACATGGATCAAAGTTGAACTGGAAACCAGCACAGGCTAGTTGCGAATGTCACAACTGAAGACACTCACCAACAAGTTAAATATCTTGATGTCAAGGTACAAAGAGAAAATAGCCACTGCCATTATAGTATGGCCATCAAACCATTGAAAATCAGATGCCATATACACCCCCAATCTAACACGCCAATAGAACATAAATTATCTGGCCTAGCATCTTTTTTGCACAGAAACAGGTTATGTAAAATTGAGGCACACACAAAAGCAAATGTAATAAAATACAGAGATGACTTATTTAATTTAGGGTTCAGGCAGTCCATTGTTGACAAATTTTTTTTACATATACAGAATAAACAGCTTAACACTCACATCACACAGGATAAACCCAGATTATTGCTTCCATATATATATCCAATTTACACAAGAAATTGCATTCTATTCTCAACAACAGATATCAGCTTTGTTTTCGAACCCCTCCAAACTCTAACAATTTAATTAATAACACTAAAGACCAAACTCCACTCATGTTCCAACAATAATTGTAAAGACACATATTATGGGGAAAGCAGAGCACTTTGTCAACACAATTAGCACAACATAAATATTCATAAAATAGAGCTCTCAATGATCCTTCCACCTATTCAGTTTTCTATCAGCACCAGAGCACAAGTCCCCATGAGTGCATTCCAGACAATCCCACAATCATGTGTAGAGAGAGACATGACCTTAAAAGAAAAATCAAAGAGGCCTTCTTCATCTCATGAGACAAGGATACCATAAATAGGAAGGACACCTGCAATGCTTTATCAAAGAAATGGAATTAGCATATTTGCATATCATTAAACGTAGTAGAAAGCTATGATTATGAAGGCAAGATCCTTTGAAAGCGCACAGCTCATTTGTTTTTTAGTTATCTATTTTATATTAATAGCTTTTGGAAACAGTTGCACCTCATGTGCCAGAATGCTGTATTAAGTTTAAACTATAGCTCACCTAGTAAAATAATTACTGTTGAATAACTTGACATGAACAATGGTCATATCTCAGTCTTCATTAGATACTCTTAATTCTAATAATAATACATCAATTCTTTACCTTATACAATAATGGATCTGTGATCTAAGCTGTATTTAAGCACATAATTTCAATTGTATACTATTCAAAGGAAAATGTAAACAAAGAAACAAAAATATACATTAACAAACAAAAAACCCATTAAAATTTGCAAATTTTAAGATATTTAAGCAACCATTTTTTCTTCTCAGATCACTAAATGCAATCACATTAAAAAAAAAAATTGTAAATAAATTTTATAATGTGCCAATAACCATTTTCTGCTCTGAAATTTAATATTAACAAAATTTCTTCAGTTTATATTAACAAAATTACTTCAGTTTACATTGAAAGCACATACATTTTATTTATTTATTATTCTTTCTGAATTTGATGTGAAGTATTTTGAGTAATAACATATTTTCTGAATATAATGCTGAAAGTTTTATTAAATTTTAGAACGTATTAAACGTTGAAACTAAAAACAGCAAAACAATTAGATTCTAATATTTTGATAACAACAGCACCATTATGTTTTTATAAAAAAAAGTTATTAAAAAAAAAAAAAAGAATATTGCCCAGATCATATTTAATAGCAATGAAAGTAGGACATTTTGCTATTTATTTTACTGTAAAAATAAAAATAGGGATACATTACTGAATACATACTCAGCAAGATATATGTAAATAAATTTTCTCAATTTATTATTAATAAATATATTAGTTGTTATAGTCCTTCCTTCTCTCAGAAGTGGACTATTCCAGATGCCTCCTTAAGCATTGTTTGTCACAGGCCAATAGGCTGATGTATAGATAAAACATAGTCAATGATTACTACAGGCCAATAAGCATGATGCTTGCTGAATCTGAAGGTTTTCAATAAGGTCAGGGATCTGACTATAAATAGTCAGCCTTTTATAAGAATCAGGGTAGAATGTCCATCTAACCTGAAAGACTGTTCGCTTTCTCTCAGGGAAGCTCTGCTAATCTGAACAGCAGCAAGTATTCCCATTGATAGCACTATGCTATTTAGTATACACAACTAGGCAAGTCCCACAAAGACTGGATGCTGCTAAGACTACTGTTGGCTCGAGGCAAGCTGTCTTGTACAGATGAAAGAGCTATACACCCTACCTGTGAGGCAAGCTATCAGGTGTAGCTGGAAGTGGTAGGCAGAACCCAGAGTTTACATTAAGCTACAATATTCAACATTGTAAATATTCTCTTGTATATATATACTGTATATTGTATTGTATACATTTGTAGATATAATAAATATATTAATTGTAATACTTGCCTTAGTATTATTTCTGTAGGTTGGGTCTGTAATCCAGACCAAACATAACAGATTTTGACGCAGTCAGACAAAAGATTTTTTCCCCCCCACGGCTGGAAAAAGAAAAAAACTTGGGAACATAAATACATGAGTGCACACTTATATAGACACTCATAAGTTATGAATCTGTGATTATTAAATCACACTTAAATACTGTCCAAGTAAAATACACGAATACATATTAAACAGTGATTATTAAAATCATTTATTCCTGGTAAAATAAAAAGTAAAATACGTGAATAAGCAAGCATAGACATTCGTTGTATTTACTAAACAGCCATTGTCAAAATCACTTATTTCTGGGAGGAAAAATAAAGTGATCACAAACGCGATTGGTGGTTCATAAACCAATCAAAATTAGTCTTTCTAAAAAAGACAAGCTTGCCCTAGTGAAGTAAAAAGTCTGTCAAACATAACCGTATCGAGTGGCTACTAGAAAATATACGAAATAAATATTTTTCTCACATTAATTGGCTAAATGGAAGCTTTTGACCCAGAGTTCCCTGAGAACTGGTCAACCTACAAAGAGTGCCTGATTTTTTATATGCAGGCTAATCAGATCAAAAAGTCTGAAATAAAATTAGCGACACTGATGACTATAATTGGGTTATAGACATAATATTTTAAAATCTCAAATTGGGTCAGAAACACTGGCTGACTTGAATTTTGAGAAGGCATTGTCGAATCTCACAGAATATTTCCCTCCAAAACCGCTAACAATAATGCAGAGATATTATTTCTTTAAAATCTCAAATTGGGTCAGAAACACTGGCCGACTTGAATTTTGAGAAGGCATTGTCGAATCTCACAGAATATTTCCCTCCAAAACCGCTAACAATAATGCAGAGATATTATTTCAATCTCTATACTCAAGTGGAGGGTGAACAAGCTAGAGAATTCGCAATGCAAATCCGGGCATTAACACTCACGTGCAATTTTAAAGAGTTCTTAAATGAAGCACTACGCGATCGTTTCATTTGTGGGATGAACGATCATAATTTAAGACTCAAACTATTAATGATGGCGTATATAGACTTTGAAAAGGCTGTAGCTCAATCCATGCTGGCAGAATCTATAGCATGTCAAGCAAGGCCATTAAAATAAATAAATTTTATTGTTCAAAAAGTTGAATAAAAGGCTGAGTCTAACAAGCATTCAGTTAGTTCAACAACAACAATGAGTGTTAAGTGATGCACGTGCAAACAGAATGTCCACACCTCCATACTGTGTGCTCATTTTGCAAGTGAGTCAGTCATATAAGAGCAGCATGTCTAAACTTAAAAAGACAAACAGCCAATATGAGAATGGAAAAACCCGTTCCAAAAAACAACAAGAGCAACTATAAGAAATATAAACAAGTTGCCAGTATAAATCACATTAAGGACGATCAGTCTGGATTTATACATAGTATTATGATTAATGATACGCCAGTGAGAATGGACCTAGACACAGGGTCTGCCATGTCTATTGTTTCAAAAAAGACAGGCTATCATTAATAAAAATAATAAATATAAACTGCATCCTAGCACTAAGACTATAACAGATTATCAGGGTATAAAAATAAAACTCTTAGGTAAGACAAGAGTTAAAATTACCATGCCTAACAAAACTAGACACCTACCATTGGTAGTGGCAACAGGTAATCACAGCAACTTATTAGGTCATGATTGGTTCAGCCATTTAGACTTTGCAGTGACAAAGGTGAACCATCACAACATTAACTAAATTAAAACCTGATTACTTAGAAGCCAATAAAAAATGGATAACAAAAAAGGATATGGGAAATTGCCAGAACATCACTAGCTTTGCAGATTAAAGTGCTATGCAGGATGTATAGAGGACTCACTAAATGAATCCCACCAGTCATAATCCAACAAATAGGACTCCACACCACTGTAGTTGAAACAGCAGATGGATATCAACATCATCACCATCAAAAACAACTTAGGCTGGATTATACTGATGCAGTCACAAGGAAAGAAGCTCCAGAGACATGCAGTACAAACAAGGAGGACCAACAAACCAAAGACACCAGAGAGAGGGATGTTATAGTCCTTCCTTCTCTCAGGAGTGGAATATTCCAGATGCCTCCTTATCTGATCGATTAAGTATTGTTTGCCACAGGCCAATAGGCTGATGTATAGATAAAACATAGCCAATGATTATTACAGGCCAATAACCACAATGCTTGCTGAATCCGAAGGCTTTCAATAAGGTCAGGGATCTGACTATAAATAGTCAGCCTTTTCTAAGAATCAGGGTAGAACATCTGTCTAACCTGAAAGATTGTTCGCATTCTCTGTCTAACCTGAAAGACTGTTCGCATTCTCCCAGGAAAGCTCTGCTAATCTGAACAGCGGCAAGTATTTCCATTGATAGCACTATGCTATTTAATCTACGCAGCTAGGCAAGTCCCACAGCGACCGGACGCTGCAAAGACTATTGTTGGGAGCCGAGGCATGCTGTTTTGTACAGCTGGAAGAGCCATACACCCTACCCTTGAGGCAAGCTATCAGGTGTAGCTGGAAGCGGTAGGCAGAACCTAGAGATTATGATAAGCTACAATATTCAACATTGTAAATATTCTCTTGTATATATACAGTATATTGTATTGTACACATTTGTAGATATAATAAATATATTAATTGTAATACTTGTCTTAGTATTATTTCTGTAGGTTGGATCTGTAATCCAGATCAAACATAATATTAGTTTTTAAAATTCTTAAATTAATATATGTGACATGGATGAACGAACCACTAAACATCACACGGCCACCATTTTGTAAGATCTAGATGCAATGTTCTCAGATCCAAGGCTCCTCACTGATGAAAGTCACAAACTAAAAACTAGTTTGGGGATGTTGGATGAGTAGGAACTAGATAGGGATTTTATGCACAAGCCTTCTGGTATCCATTAATTACTCTGGCTTGCACTGAATGGCATTGCTGTATGGAGAATTTTGCCTGTTTTAATGGATGAATGAAATAAAAAAAATGTGCTGAGATATGTGGGGAAGAGAGGCTAGAGACTGGGAAAGATGGATTGAACTTGGAGAGATTATCCTGCAGTGGATTGACAATGGTTGAAAATGATAGTGATCATATACATATATAAGCATTCACATTGACTGTGTGTGCAGATTGAAAAGTACTGTATACTAGAAATTCAATAAACAATATATATTCAAATTAATGTTTATTAATAAAACATTATTATATGCTTATATGTCTCTATGTGAGAGAGAATGGCTTGGAGTAAAACATGGCATAGTTTGCAGCTTGACTCTATATGATAAAACAAGAGCAGTTCTTTACTGTAATGTCACCTATGGTAAGATTGAATAACCAATGATGAGCAGATAGTATGATATTAAAAATCCCCATATCCAGATCAATTCTTGCCTTCATCAATGAGGTTTGGAATTCACTTTGAATCCCAAGCTTCATGAATGTAAAAACCAGAAAGTAGTCTGGAAATGAGGATTTATCATCTAATAATCACTTGGAGGTCTTATCATATATTTTTTAACTCTAGACTTTTTATATTCAATGTTAGATTTATATATAATCACATGCGATTTCTAAAAAAATATGTACAGAAAACTCCGTCTTTGCACTATATTAGGTGTCCAAAATAATGCAACTATCCGACGCTATTCAATCCAAAGAAGATTTAAATACTAAATAAACTCTTCACATTAACTAAGATTCCTATGCATATTAGACTCATAGAATTATACATGTAATTAATAGTGGCAACATCTACATTTAAACTTACATTAAAAGTACTGCATAAAATGGCTGGCTAATATTTTATTTTCTAATCATTATTTTAAAATCAGTTATAACGTAAACAACATTTTTACCATATTAATTTAAATTCACATAATAATCAAATATTTTCCAAACTAGCTACATTTGAAAAAAAAAAAAAAAAAAAGTTTTTCAGCAATCTATTGCTAAAATTTAAGTAAAAATTATTAATTTATTCTTTTACAAGTTGATTTTTTTTTTACTTCATCTCAAAATAATAATCCAATTTTTTAAAAAAATTATTAATTCAGATCATAACTATTTTAAAATATTAATGCTAATTCTAAAGATATACTTTAAATATCTTTTAATATTATTATTTTTTAAATCTGAATTACAAATACACGAATCTAACCTATATATTTTTCTATTAGTCTATGGTGTAGCGATACGACATTTCATTTTAAACAAACTAAAATCTAATTTAATATTAGTATTACACTTAGCTGCCAAATAAGATATTTGGCATTCTTTCAAGGCAATGGATGATGAGTGCCAATTTGTAGTTCATAAAATTATTAATTATGTCCTGCATGATTTGGTGCAGTGGTAAACTAGCAGAGTTTGAAGCTCAAGGTCAACGGATTGCAGCCGGCTCTACCATTTCCGAAGCTCGAATTTTTTATGATTTTCTCCAGCAATAAATCATTTGAATACTTTTTAAAATATTAATTATAAACATATTTTTAGTAAAATACAAGCAGCTAATAGATAGATAATGGCGTTAATTAATAAAAATCCATAAAAAACAACAACTGCATATTTATTTCCTGAAATTAAAAAACCAACAACAAAACGCTATGAAGTAAGATTTGCCAATGACCATAGACTAATTAATTGAATTATTTATTTCTAGGAAATTGATAAGAGTGAAACAGAGGAAATGACAAGAGTGTGACAATTACATTTGCCAAATAATGTATGACGGTGGTACGTAAAATACACATGCAATTTAGGCAAATTAGACTACAAATTGACTTATAAACCGAATTTAAATTATATTACTTTTACATAAATATATTACTGTAATCTATATATAACAATTAAGTTACTGATATTGAAGCTCGCACATATATATATATGCGCTTACAGCTATACAACCGTATAGACATCTTGAAAGATTCTTTTTAAGAGTTTAAACCTGGAACAGAAGCGGCTGTAGGACGTAACTAAGTGAAACGTATATGCCAGAGTAAATATACCATTTCAATACATGAAAGATTTTTTTGATATTTTTAGATTTTTTGCAAACATGATTAAATAAAAAATTGACAATGAAATATTATGCAGAAGAAAGAAGTTATGACAATGATAAATAAAAATGCTTCTTCAATGTTTGAATATTATGAAAGTTAGTGAATCATCTTAGTTTGGGCAAAGTTTATGAGATAACCAATATAGAGAAGCCAAAGAAATCCAGACTAAACACCAAATATGGGAAAGAGAAACAAAAACCAACAACTCTAGAAGTAAATACTATTACCAATATAGAATAAATAATTGCAAATAATAATAATAATAATAATAATAATAAATCCCCAAAATATAGAAAAACAGAATAGAAAATCTCAAAAGATTATATTATAAACCAAGCATAAATAATGGTTTCTCTGGAACAAGGTAAGGATTTATGTGTATGCATATATGTTATTGAAATATTAAGAGATTATTGATTAAGACTAAAATAAAGATAATACATGTCTATGATATAAAATATGTTTAAAATTAATTATAATAGGAAATATATTTAGCATAGACAACAAATAACAGAATAAATCTAATAAGAATTGAAGGACATAATAAACTATATCTAGCTTAAATCTCTATATGATTTTTGCTAATAATTAAGCTATATATATATATAATCATTAAAATCAGTTAACACTTAGATAATCCCAATATCAATAACAATCTCAACCTGTTGTCTAGATAACCTCCTTTTAATAATATATATGTGCTAAATAAATTAATTTATATTTTTTAGTATTTAACAAAAAGCAAAAGATGAAGATAAAAATTCCAGAGGAGAAAAAAGAGATCAAATAAATTAACAAATGCTCTTTTACATAATGACTATCTAAATACCAAATGATGGGCACATTTGCATCAGATTTTTTTTTGTTTAGTCATATTACATTACAAATATTAAGTGATTTGTTGCATTGCAAAAATTTTAAAAATTCTAGGAAATCAAATGGCTATTTACCTGAATCATAAGTTATTTCATAAATCAACTCCAATAAAATCAATTCCATAACATTTTGTCTTTTTTTCAAAAGCTTTAAAAATTCAATTGTAATCACATACATATACTTCTAGTATTTTTCATTTCATTTAAAACTTTTAGGATTTCTTCCTTAATTATTGCATAACTTGTCTCAATTTTAATTACCTGAATTTTTTTTCAAATAACATAGATAAAACTCAATAAGTCTATCATATAAATAATAAATATTATTTCCATCTCTTTAATACATCAACTTTTTTTTTTTACTATTGTTAATCATTATTTTATTCAATTATAGCTTCATTCTTGTAGTTCTATTTTTCCCAATTAAATTGCTTTATAGACATTAAATTTATCATTTCTTTGTAACTCTTTTCTATTTTGTCATATTTATTTTCAATACTTAGGTATTAGTCCTGCAAAGTAGAGGAGATGGTATGCCTTTTCACATCTATAATAAATGTGTAATCTTGCGATCGTGTCAAATAACCCTACAATCTCATCCAATTTCGTCCCAAAATGTGTTTTTTTTTTTTGTGATATTTTGACACTCTTTATTTATTGGCCTGCTTTCATTCTGAAAACAACTTCAATCCAGTGCTGCGAATTGCATTTGTTAACTATTTTTAGTTCATTTGTATCCGTAGTGTTTACTCAAGGTTTTTTTTTACTTCATTTGTATTTATATTTTTGAGTTATTTTAGTAGCTTTAATTTTAAGTGAGTGAGTATATGTGCTTTTCATTTTGATTTTACTTTTATAATTTCCAGAATTCCATTTCTAACAGTGATCCACTTTATTTGCAATTAGGCTCACAAATTAAGCTCTATAGAATGCAGGAAGTTAGCACTACTGCGATGTTAGAGCAACAAAAACGTAAAATTGGAGGCCATAACAAAATCGTCGAAAATGACAAGAGTTTTTTTTACAAAAAGGAAAAATCAAGCTGGATGAATGGTAGGCAGTGGCAGATAATAATTTACAAATGGTAACTAAAACAACGATTTATTCCGATTTATTATTGTTATAATTTATATTTATTTTATGATTTTTTTTTTTGTTTTAAAAAAAAAAGAAAAAATTATCATTTTTTTTGGGAAAATCCCATCCATGCGATATATTGCAGAATCACAACTTCATTTTGGAGGGAAATTTTTTTAGTTGAACTCTCCATTTTGGGCCAAAGCAGAACCAGGAAATTTATTGTTTCATCATGATAATTTCTGCTACATATCGCATTGTAACGTATGTTTTTTAAATAATATTTTAGGCTATTTTTGTAATTTAGTGATTGTTTTGTCCCTATTTAAAGTAATAGTTGGGGCTTGCGTAATGGTGTCTCGTTTTTTAGATATTTTAGGGCCGAAAAATTTTTTCCACTTAAAGTAGAACAAACAAATTGATTGTTAAACATTTTCTTTTTAATATTGATTTTTTGGTCAAATTCATATCTTTAGTATCATTATAAATTTATATTTCGCACCATATTTTATATTTTTTCTGTGAAAGTCATATATATTTCTGTATGGCAAATTAATATTTCTTTAACTGATGTTAAAAATGTACTTTTTAAGATCGGTTTTCTGGTTAAAGTCATATCTTTAGTATTGTTATAAATTTTATATTTTTCATGTGAAAGCCACATATATTTCTATATGGCAAATCAATATTTTTTAAATGTTCTTTTTAATATCAATTTCTTGCTCAAATTCATATCTTTATTACTGTTATAAATTTAAATTCCACTCCATATTTTACATTTTTTTTGTGTGAAAGTTGTATATATTTCTGGATGGCAAATTAATATTTTTTTAACTGTTGGTAAAAATGTACTTTTTTGGTCAAATTCATATCTTTAGTATTATTATAAATTTTATATTTTTCGTGTGAAAGTTATATATATTTCTGTATGGCAAAAAAAATATTTTTTTAAATGTTCTTTTTAATATCGATTTCTTGCTCAAATTCATATACTTTACATTTTTTGTATAAAAGTCATATTTGTAGTCCTGCAACATGGAGCATGTATCAGTCATGCTATGCTGTTTTACATATGTATTTAACCTATCGATAACTTTGTAAATCTTGCAAAAATATCATGCACAAGATCAGTATACTTATTTTGGTCAGATCACAAGATTAGAAAGTTATTAAAGGATTGATACGAATGTGAAAAGGTGCAGCAGATCTAATATGTGTTCCATGTTGCAGGACTAATACCTAAGTACCTTATTTTCTAATCATTCTATTTTAACATCATTTGTTTCACTGTCAAGTTTTCTATATCTGGAATTCTTATTTTCCTACCATTTTATACTAAATAATATCATGGTAATTCAAAGTTTTATTGCTATCTCATTTCTATTATAACCATCAGCCTTTACTCCAGCATTTTCCATGAATAATTAGAATACCTCAATTTCTCTGATCATCTCTGAGGAGCTGAATATGGAGTGCCCTGGTACTATAAAATACAATGCTGCTCAAGTCCCTGCCTATAATTAATGATCCAAGTTGCTGACATGCTATGCCATCACCATCAAAAAGACACCCCCAGTATGTAATGGAACTGAGTGACTAGCCAGTCAATATTCAAGAGCACTACCCCATAGGACCCATGAACTATACCGGGAAGTTCAGCATAGTGTTTTACTATCTACCAAAATTCTTGAAGGTTTGTTAAAATAGTGATTTATTTTGACTTTATACATTTCAATTTGCCATTAAACAATTAAAGCCTCTTTAATATTCTACTTTCTTTGCTTATGCAATTTATTTATTAACCATTCTTTAAAGTGTGTTCTTTTTTTAGTGACAAACGTTTAATTAATTCGTTATTAAGGAAGATTGACTTTTGTAATATACCCGGATCTTTTTTAAATCTGCTAGACTTATTATTTAAGAATTAGATGAAGGAGGTAAAATTAGTAAATATATTACAGTGAATAAATATTTAACAGTGCAGTAATTCTGTCAAGACATTTAAATCCCTCCTCACTGATCTTAATTTGTTTTTTATTATTTGCTATTTAAACTTGTTTATTCAAAATCTGTTATTTCAAATATGTAATATGAGCCATTAACACAATTATGAATGGTTCATAAACAATTTTTTAAAAATAAAACTGAGTTTAACAAAATAAAAGTTAAAACCATTTTTTTTCGAAGGGACAAGTATATAAGTATACTGCATACATATGATTTTAAATAACTTTCAGTTTTAAAATAACATTTAATCTTACAAAGTTTAAAAGTTAAAACTTTGTTTTTTGTTTTAAAAGAGACAAAAATGATGTGGTAGTTTATTCTACAAAACTTTTAATACCATTTAGTTTAATATATTATCATAGTAGGCTGCCGTATCAATATTTCTTTCCATGTGTATGATCCATGGGATGGATTTTCAATTAAGCAGGGAGTAATTTTCTTTACCAATTTTTTTTAATTATATAAAATAAATGTGTAGACCCTGATTTAGCCTACAGAATAGATGTCCATATATTGTAAACTTATGACATGACAGTTCATATTTTATTTGTATTTAATGTTAAGGCCAAATATGTTGTGTATATTTAGCATTACTGGGTTGACTGATTTTCATGTCTATTTCACTACATTTCTTCAGCAGGTGTATGTCCCTGCTTCGGAAAATTCAATTTTACGGGTTCCGTTTGTCTAACTTCCACACAAATGCGGGGACATTCCTTTCATTTTTCAGACCCAGAGGGTCCTGTTTTTGTATTGTTACCAGTGCAGTGGATCATTCCTGCTGGTTAATGAGTTATTAAAGGTTATATGAAGGTGCTCATCCCTTCAATCCATGACCCATTTATTCTATTCCATAAAATTTGAATCTAACTTAGCAAAAGCGAATATATTCCCATCATTGCCTTCTTGTTGGATTTATTATTATGTTAGCAACTCAGAACCACCTCCCTTATCCTTGTATATAGCCAAGCCTGAATTTCAGCATTTCTGGGTCATGATCATGAGAGTTATACGATCATCTATTTTAGCCATATTTACTAGAGATAATTAACTCTCTCATTTTATCCTGCTTCATTTAGTATCATATACCTACTTGTTAAATATATGCTCCAAAGGCCATGAATGAATCTATATCATCCGAGGTCCTTATATATACATATGTTATACATAGAAGCTCTTAATATGTATGATCACTAATTAATGTCATTCTTACTTTTCCAATAAGTCTATAAGCAGTATTCATTTCTTTTGTTTATAATTTTATTACTAATAAAGTGTTTGTATTTTCATATATATATATATATTGCATTGGGTGTCTTGTTTGCCACAAAGGAAATCATATAGTTACAATCTAATTCTAAGAGTCTCTTTCTCTCACTGATCACCAAACCAAATAAAGTGAAGTATTATGTGAAGTGGAATGAGTTGTGGTGGTTTAAGTTACCCTAGTAGTGAGTTTGCTGTTGTTGGCTCATACTAACCATTACAATATACAGACACACTATATGTGCATATTGATTTAAAATAAAATTATATGTATTAAGTAAAGTTCTTTACAATATAGTTTTAATAATTTTTTTAAAAAATAAAAAATTACCAATCACTTAAAGGAATATTTCATATTTTTAATGACTTATATCATCACCATCAACCATTATCAATCCACTACAGGATGAAGGTCTCTCCAAGTTTAATCCATCTTCTCCAATCTTTAGCTTCTCTTCTCCACATCACTCCTGCACACTTTCTCATTTCATCCATCCATCTCACATGTGGTCTCATTCTCGGTCTTTTACAATCTCTTGGAATCCAATTCAAAACTTCAACTATCCATCTATTATCATCTTTTCTAGCAATATGTCCAGCCCAACTCCACTTCAATCTTTTAATTTTTTCAATGAGGTCACTAACACCTGTTTGTTCTCTTACCCATACATTGCGTTTTCCATCTCTTCTTGTTACTCCCAACATACATCTCTCCATACTTCTTTGAGTGGTCTGAAGTCTCTGTATTGCTCTTCTATTAAATGTCCAAGTCTCAGATCCATAAGTAAGAACTGGTAAAACACATTTGTTAAAAACCTTCCTTTTCAAACACATAGGCATATTTCCTTTTAGTATCAAGTTATTTCAACCAAAAGCACTCCAACCAAGTTTAATTCTATGATTAATTTCATCCCTTATGTTTCTACCTGTATTAATAATCTGACCAAGATATTTGTAACTGTTAACTTCTTCTAATTCATCATAATCAATCTTTATTTTCATATTTTGAGCAAATTGATTAAACATTACTTTAGTCTTTTTAACATTTATCTTTAGTCCTACTTTCCTACTTTCATCTGATAACTCCTGCAACATTTCCTGCAGCTCTGAAGCATTATTTGCAAAAACAACTACATCATCTGTGAAATCTAAATGACTTAAATAATCTCCATTTACTTTCACTCCTTTAGTTTCCCATTTTAATCCACAAAATACTTCTATACACATATATTATCATGTACACATACTAAATGATATATACATAAGGGGGATATGTTTTAACTTACAGCAGAAATATCTAGTGATATATATATATATATCAACTATAAATATGTAGTCAATTTAAAGTATAATATAGTTTTACATTTTCATTTACTGTGCCAATACTAAAAACTTGAAAATAGTAGAGATAAAAAAAACTTTATATTGAATGCTTTTCCTTGCACTAAAATGCAAAAAAATAATTGTTTCTTCAACTATAATTGGAGGTTTTAGATTTAACTGGAAATAAAAGTATAGGGGGATCCAGAAATTAATTAAGTCGATTTCTATTTTTTATAACAAGAGATTAACTTAATTAATTTCTGGACCCCCCCCCCACACTTTTATTTCAACTTAAAGCTGAAAACCCCAAGTGTAGTTGAAGAAACAATTATTCTTTTGCTTTTTAGTGCAGTCAATAAAAACATTTAATACAAAAAATCATTAATGTTTTTGTTATTATTATTGTTTAAGATTTTTTTATGCATAATTATTATTATATATAAAGATATGTTATATTTTAAATAACTAATAAACAATTATTATATAATATTCATCCCATACTACAGTAATATAAAGATGGACAATCAGTTATCAAGTATCTTCAAAGGCAAGTATGAGAGTATTAATAAGACTCATATAGATGAATCTTTGAAAGATATCATTAAATTTTGAAATTCCTGCTTGACAACTTCTCATATATCAGTTAAGTAGATATATTAATTCACACAGCTCATATTTTCTTAATTTTAGAACACTATATCTGAATTAGCATATGTCGACCAGTTCATTTGATCTTGTCTCTTAAACAAATGTACAAATAAAACCAACAAATATTAACTGAATACCTAGCAACCACAAAAAAATCTCATCAAATAGCTGAGAAGCTAGAATTTTGGATTCAAAGGATATAACCTTCAAATGTATATCATATGCAATAAGGGAAAATTTTAATTTAATTTCTGGGGAGTAGAATATTGAAAATTGATTACCTATTTAAAAATAGATTTACAAATTCAATTTTATCCTTCTCATCTATTTTTTGATTCTAGTATATCTTAGAATTAATAAGCAATACATTGTAGTAAAAAATAAATTCATGCTTCACATTTATTTATTCAGATATAGATGGAATCCCCATTTATTCTATCTCATCTTAAGTACTGCTTTGCTTTGATTCTACAATCTAAATCTATAACACCATCTCCCACCCATCTCAATATAAAAACATAAGCAATTACATACCCCATTATCTTTCTGAAACCATAATATTTCCTTTACCATATCAACTTGAGACTGATATTGACATTATATTCCTCATTAGCAAAATTATAGAATAATTAATTTGAGAATCAATCTATTATTTTTTTTGAGGACAAAAAGCAGAAAAAAGCTTTTCAATCTATTTGGCAATTATTCTGTTTAAAATAAAAATTCCTCATATTATATTGTTGACAAATTAAATGTTTGCAGAAATACAAATCCATAACAAATCCTCCCATTTATTGTTGAAGTGTATATTAAACTAATTGCTTTTATTTTATACATAATTTATAAATGGGCTATCTTTTGCAATTTTTAAATTTTAATATTCTTTTTTTAATTACAAAATATAGTTGTTTTTTATCACTTTATTGAATGCACACTAACAATAGTAAATTCAAATTGTAAATTCATAAATAAATATGTACATTTCTTAAGGATTTTCATTCTATATACAATTTTATTTGTCATGAATGTATTTTTTTGTTTAAATAATTGATATTATTTTTACTAAATAAATTATGTTATTGCAATATATATATATTTGCTTTTACTCAACATAATCTTGTAGCTGTGAATTCAGTAATGCTGTGGTTACTTTATTTATCAATTATTATTTTACTCTATGATAAGTATTATGTAGCTACATAAAACAAGTTGACTACACATCATATTAACATCAAAATACATTTATTATTATTCAAAAACATTAAATAGATTAAAGATTAATTAAAACAATTTTGTCAGATATATATTACATTTAATTAAACTTCCATATTTCTGGTAATATGGATAAAGACAACAGAAATAAAAAAATGACCTTCCAATATGTGAGAGGTTATGACCTAAGCCAACTAAATAGCATTCTTTTAATCAGAAATGCAACCCTGAGAGCTTTTGCCCTTTCCAGATATTTTTATTTATATGTTTGAAGTGTAAGTAGAAGAAAAATGGAGGTTTTCAAAGTATAATATATAACCATGTCTAAACTTATTTCTCTCTCCTTAAAAAAAATAATTCTTAAGCTTTTATTTAAAAAAAAATAAAATAGAATAGACCTACCTCTTTAATTACAAATTTATACAATCAAAATTTCACACTTTGCTTTAACTATGCTTTTAATAAACTCTTTGAGTATATAAATTTTTATCACTATTCTCTGTTCGAATAAACATTTCCTTGTTATAGGTAATATTTACACTAAAAATATTAAAAATTATTTGTTAGCAGTTGTATAGAAATATAAACACACTTATGTCATTATAATCAATACATTTGAAATTTAAATAATATAACAGGCTATCTTAATTACTCTCGATATCTTAATGGAGTCCTCGGTATTTTTTGCCGTCTTTTCATACTTCAAAAATATATGCAGGATTAATAATCAGTGCTTGCGCTTTTTATTTCCTCCAATCAAAAAAGTTTATACTAGTTTTTTTTTTTCATAGGAATATAACTTTAGAACATTATACATTTTGTTTGATATACTGGAAAATTTAATGTAAATGGCCATTTTAATCTTAAAGAAACTTCCTGTTCCGGACATTTTTTACATAATCTTTTCTTCTGGAGCAAATGTGATTTAACTGCATTGATAATCTTCTTACATAAACATCATTAATGATGCAACACTTAGCTGCATATTTCCTGCACTTCTTATATATACATTTTATAAAAAAGGAAATCATTTTAATTATTTTTCTCTAACAGCAGTTTACCTTATGTGAAATAAATTATCTAGTATTTTTTTTTTTTTTTAAATGCCAACTTATATATATAAACTTCAGTCAAAAACAAAACTAGATGTTTTAATACTTTTTGATTAGATATACACACATGTGCATAAAAATAATTTGCCAAAAAACTTTAAAAATTAAGTGCTCATGATTACACAAATATAAAATGAATTGTGTATAAACTTCAAATAAACATAGTATAAAAATAAAAAAAATATCTCCTATTTTTAATTCAACAAGAATTGATATAATCTTTCAGCAACAAATTTTATTTTGAATTTCATTTACAATAAATAGAAGTTTTTTTTCTTCTTTCTTTTGTTTTCATGACTTCTAAATTTTGTTTTATTTTGTAAGGATATGTATTTTTTTATTTTGGTATTTCTTATAAAAACGTATATGCATTATTATTATTAACTCTTGTGAATAATATGTCAACATGCAAACAGATATAGATTCAAATACAGTTACCAAAGAGTTTATATTTTGTTAAAATTCTTTAACAGAGTTGTGATATATTAATGCTGGTGAAGTTCAATTCACCGCCATTTTTATTTCAAAATGCCAGTGTGTTATTACAATCTGTTCACAAGAAAGCATGTTGATTTTATCTCTTTGCAAATATGAATAAAATGAATACATATAATTATAACTGTAGCTTGGTTTTACACAAATTTCAATAAAAATGGCTGCTATCTACTTTAAAATTTATTTTCTTTTAAATATTTAAAAAAAATTAAAAGACCTGTTTTAATATCTTATAAATATGTTACTCCAGGACTAATCAAAACAAACTGCAATCATAATCTCAAAATATCCAAAAGAAAACAAAAATTAATAAAAACACCCAGATAATAGATTAATATAAATATTTAACATATAGACACACTTTCAGAGGCAATAAATTACTTACAAGTTTCTTCTCAAAGACTTAAAAAAATCACAATTTAGACTAAGATAACTTTTAGCATATCTACATCTCAATTATGATCTTCAGCATAATCTGGATTGGCTTTTCCCAATGACTGGGATGTCATTGGGAGAAGCCAATCCAGATTATCTTCCAGATATTTCTTTTCACATGATATATTGACTTTCGCTCAAATACTAGACTTTAACATCTTTTTAACTGCCCTTTTCTCCATTGTCTGAAGTTATTTCCTCTCAATAACCCCCTTGTTAATTGCAGCCTATTTCATTAGAAATAGTTATTTTTAGTAATTAGTTTTCCTCTTATATCTAAATTGTTTTTTATTTTATTTATAAATCTAACAACTTTATTTGTTTTTGAATTATGTTAATGCAGTTTCTTATCCTCAACAGATGATATAAAAACTTTCATTGTTCTTTATTTGTAAATATAGGAGATTTGAATGCAGACTTTCAAGCATCCTTCAACTATCCATACCATCTTATACCACTGATACACATGACCACATACATGTAAAAAAGTAAATAATCACCAATATATGTATTTCTTGCTCAAACAGCACTCATCAGTTGGTCCAGATTATCATCTTCCACACACATATATATAATCAGTGCTCAGTTTATATTAAGATAGCAAATCTTCATACTTTAATGGACAGGCTTTAATCCATTCCAACCGCCAACTCTTCAGCCATCCATACCATTGAAAATCTGAAGATAGAAAGCATGGGATTTGGGCTTTCCATCGTTAGAATTTTCAATGATATGAATGACTGAAGAGTTGGAGTGGATTGAAGGCTGTCCATTAAAGTATGAAGATTTGCTATCTTAATATAAACTGAGCACTGATTATGTATATGTGTGGGAGATGATAATCTGGACCAACCGATGAGTGCTGATTGAGCATGAAATATGTATATTGATGATTATTTATCTTTTCTACATGTATGTGGTCATGTGTATCAGTGGTATGATATGGGTACGAATAGTTGAAGGGTGCTTGAAAGTCTGACTTCAAATCCCCTATATTTACAATTAGGCTCCAGGTTTGTGAAGAGTGCCTGTATTTCAAATATTTGTTCTTTATTTGATAAATCTGTAGAAAATAAATCAATATTTCAACTAAGAAAGTTAAAATTTTAAAGACCAAAATGGACAATATTTTTTTGAAATTGCCAAAAGCATTAAAGACTTCCATAAAAAATTTTAAGAATGCATCTGTAAAATATTTGTTAAGATTTTTATTCAAGCATATACCAATAGATATTATGAAGAAACAATAGTATTTTCCCATCAGTAACACCAATATGCTACTATTTGGCACTCATAAAAAAAAACCAAAAATAAAAACATAGGTTATATTGATTTCCAATAGAATGCCCTGCATAGTTTGATGCAGAAGGAGAAAAGTAGACTTCAAAGCTCAAAATTCATGGATCATGACTCAACTGTGATACTTTTACTGCTCAAATTTTGTACAAACTTCCAAGCGATAAATTATCTGATTGCTAATATTATCTCTGTGGTAGTCATTTGATGCAGCCTGCTAGACTTTATCCAATCTGTTGATATTTTTTTTTTTATGAAATATGTTTTATTTATGTTTATAAACACAGATAGAAATTAAATAATTGGAAAACACAAAAAATTATAAATGCAATGAAGCCATGATATGCACTATATGTATAATTTCAAATATATATTGCTTTAAAAATGTAAATAAACCAAAAAAAAAAAAGTATGAATTTAATAAATTTTACATATGGCAGTGACCATTTATTATGTTAAAGTGCTGGATAAGATCATATTTATTTATGTATCGCTTCCGGTTCTCAAACAGTAAGCAACGTGAATGATAGCTCTCAAAAATTGAAATCAGCAGGAAAGGGGGTGTCAAACCCCATTCCAAACCCCTAAATACAAGGTAAGAGAAGTTTTATATATTTAAAAATGGAATGTGACAATGATATAGATAATATACATAGCAATTCAAGCTTAAAATGTCACACTCAGTTGTTCAACAGAAACGATGGCCGAAATCTTCATAGCTATAATAACAAATCTCAGGCTCCATCTGAGATCAAAAACCTTCCCATTAGCAATACTAAGCACTAAATAATTACTGACAACATTAAAATGCAAGAAATTATACAAACTTCGTCAGTTATATGCAATAGCATTGGTCTCCCATCGGGCAAAATAACAGCCAATATTAATAATACATACGAAAACAGTAACAACACTCACCGTATTTCCCAAACTCCTTTAGGAGAAATAAATAAACACAATTCATCCACAAACGCGAAATACTCTCAGAATAATTTGGAACAAAAAATAAAATATCAGCAAAATCTATCTGAAGAAAGGGAAAAAAATTTTTTTAAATCACCAGAGGTCACCAAATTCGCTGCTGTAACACCAGAGACTGTCAACAGTA
Source organism: Epiperipatus broadwayi (assembly GCA_028023455.1). Classification (NCBI taxonomy): domain Eukaryota; kingdom Metazoa; phylum Onychophora; class Udeonychophora; order Euonychophora; family Peripatidae; genus Epiperipatus; species Epiperipatus broadwayi. The sequence continues at coordinate 1,953,779 of JAQFVV010012497.1, forward strand.
TTTCGGGAGAAAAAAACGAAATAACAGATAAAAAAAAAAAATCAACAAAACCCATTCACAAACAAATGAAAATTTCAAACTAGATGAACCTTTAATATCTACATCGTTCGAACATTTCAAAACAGACTCACAAACCCTTCCAAAAAAATCTATATCCTACGCTAACGCTTTAAGTATCAACAAAGACGTTAAAACCGCGGAGACTAACTCGGTCAGCAATATTAATGAAATGCTTATAGGCATATCAGAATATGAAAGAGAAATCACAACAGAAGACAATCAACACCCCCAATCAATTGAGATATTAAATTATAATAATATTACCGACGAAATGCATCAAAACATAAACTATAATTTAAACAAAACTATTCCAAACATGCTCTATAAATCTTTCCAAAAGTATTACAATGACAAAACTCTAATCCTAGCAGTAACGAATGAAAACTTATCATTATACAAATTCCCCATGGAGCATTTATATTCCATAATTAAACAACATGATTCAGAGTTGGGAATTTATCAAATACTAACACACCCTAATGACAGATATGTGGCAATAGAATTTAAGACCTGGGCAGACAGGCTCCAATTTAAAAACAATATTAAAATACTGGGAAATAAAATACTTTGCACTGTAGAAATGAACAGACCTATGATACTACAAGGAAAAATCAAAAACTGTCTAACAAGATTCACTGAACAAGAGCTCCAAAATATCCTCAATCCCTACGGCACTGTTTCAAAATTTAAATTCCTTCCAGACCCCATCTTGAACGGAAACATAATATCAAACGCAGCAATCTTCTCACTAGCCATGAAAAAAAACGTTTCTCCCACTGACATCCCTACTGTAGTTAATGCAAGAGGTTCACCAATGGTCCTAACATTCAGGGGGGTGCGGCCTCAGTGCTTTCACTGTTTACAAAGGACACACTTTATAAAAGACTGTTTGGCACGTAAGACTGTTTGGCACGTATCTGCACTATCTGCAATCAAAAGAAAGGCAAGTTCCACCGCTGTAGTGGAAAGAATATAGAAACAACAACAACTACAGACACCAAACAGTCACCTAAAACAGACAATAATATTGAAAACCACACTGATAAACACAGGGCTACAACATCAAACTACACCGAATCTATAGACCTAACTCCCACAGATGTAACACCAGACCACATAATATCTAGAGATGAAGATCAAGATGATAATCTTTCCCAACAAACTGAAATGGAATTCCACAGCAATACAACGAAAAATAGAAATGATAAACAAACAACTACATCAAGTACACCTCATCTCATTTCAAACCAATACACAGATAATATTCAGTCAATAAACAATACAACATTGGAAAAAAAGGGCTATGAATCAATGCTTGACAATCCTTCAGACTTGAAATCACTTCCAATAGAAGAAACAGACACCAGAATCAAAATAGACAAAAATAACACCCAATCACCTAGAAAGTCACAAAGCAAACAAAATACAATAACTCCACATCCTCAAAAAAAAAGTAGCAAAACCAATAAACCAAGAAAAAAAATCAACCCAGCACACACCAAAACTCCAAACCTGGGGGAAAAAGATGGTTTATCTGGACATTGGAATCAGGATCTTTCACAAGAAGTAGAGCTAACATGACAAGCTATACCAAATATTAATAAACGGAAATCAGATGTTCCGGATAAATCAAGCTCAGATGACGATATGAATTCTGGGTTTATAACACAACTACCTACATTAAAACCAGATTCACAAGAATCACAAAGTAAACACAAAGTGTCATGGGAAAAAAAGAAAAGAAAAACCTCTGAGCATTCTGATACTGATTCTGCACCAATGGAAGATGATCCCTATTTGGAATTACCAGATTCTATGGAAAATGAGGACCTTCCAGTACTCATGGAATCAAATCTACATCAACTCTCATTGGAAGAAGCATCAGATCAAGAAACCAATTACAGTCATTTACTTCCAAATTCTCCCCGAGACCAGGGGCTGGCTAAGGAGGCAGGGACACTATATTATGAACTATAAAATTGCAGGGATTAATGTCCGTGGCCTCAACTCATTGGCCCGTGCTCACGCAATTAGAAATTGGATAAGCATTAACTCTCCCCACATCCTTCTAATGAGGGAAACCAAATTCCATAATAACACTGACACTAAAATAGAAACATTAATTGCCACTATGGGCTTCAGTAAATTTTCAGTTGGACATTCAGAAGCTGGAGGGGTTGGAGTATTAATTAACAAAAAATTTCCTCCAAACAAATTCTGTATACTCTATTTAAATAACAACTTAATCTTATTAGAAATAGACTATTGGGGCTACAGCATAAATCTAGCTTATATATGCACTTTAAACAATCCTACTATCTATCATAAAATCTGAATTTGGAAGAAGCATCAGATCAAGAAACCAATTACAGTCATTTACTTCCAAATTCTCCCCGAGACCAGGGGCCGGCTAAGGAGGCAGGGACACTATATTATGAACTATAAAATTGCAGGGATTAATGTCCGTGGCCTCAACTCATTGGCCCATGCTCACGCAATTAGAAATTGGATAAGCATTAACTCTCCCCACATCCTTCTAATGAGGGAAACCAAATTCCATAATAACACTGACACTAAAATAGAAACATTAATTGCCACTATGGGCTTCAGTAAATTTTCAGTTGGACATTCAGAAGCTGGAGGGGTTGGAGTATTAATTAACAAAAAATTTCCTCCAAACAAATTCTGTATACTCTATTTAAATAACAACTTAATCTTATTAGAAATAGACTATTGGGGCTACAGCATAAATCTAGCTTATATATGCACTTTAAACAATCCTACTATCTATCACAAAATCATTCAGATTTTAAATGCTATCCTTAGCAACAAATCAGGCTCTTTACTTATATTGGGAGATTTTAACACTACATATGGTCGCTTTAACTTAAAATTTCTTCCACTGATAAATAGAAACTTGATGTGTGGGGAAGGATTCCTTCCTCCCGGATCCTACTCCTTTTACACCAAATCCCACCAAACCCTAATAGACCTATTATATTATTCACCAGATTTACATTTTCATCTAAATGCAAAACTTTTAGCGGTTTTGTTTTCGGACCATATGGCCCTTGTAGTTACTCTTGAAACCATGGCTGGCCTCCCAACACGAGGCTCTTCACAAAACCATGCGGATGGTAACAAAATCAAACATGACAGAGGCCATAGTGTCCGAATCTTATATATATTTTCACAAAATTAACATCCTTTCAAGACCAGCTGAAGAAGCCTGGTTTTCATTTATAGGCATCTGACAGACAATATTAAAACACCACACCATGAAAGTCAAAGGCCCTAATGGCCTCTTCAGAGATCTACAAATAAAGAATCAGTTTCAGATGCTCCAAAGTCAACCTATCAAAACACAAGATATATATAGTCTTAAAAACCTATACCAATCAAGACAAAAATCCCTGGCGGAATACCTATCCATTAGGAGAGCCAAATGCTATTTATCACAACAACATCACTGGACAAAAGGCTACTTGTGATGGGCACTTGGAGGGAAAAATAACAAAAAACCACTCCCACCTCCATCATTGCAGACGGGAAAACCTTACTGGGAACACCTATGATGAACACAATAAAAGAATACTTCCGACAAAGAATGCAAACCACAATCTTCAATGGCACACAATCCTGGTCTGAAGTTGATCCACAGGCACCTCATGGGATCACAGAAAACCTACTCTAACAGAAAATATCTTCCCTTCCAGATGGTGTACACCCTGGATTACATGGGATTCCCAGATTCCTAATCCTACACCTCAATCAATTTGCAAATTCCCATAATGAAGATGGTGGATTACCTAGCAACTGGTAATAGAGTGATACCCAACTTTTACCCAGTGGTGCTAGTTCCATTTATAAAAAAAAAAATCAGGTTATGGATCTCTCAAACATCAGACCTATTTCCATGACACCCCTGCTAATTAAAATTGTAGAGTCCGTGATCAAAGACCTCATCCAACCAAATGTCTTAAAGCACATATCTAACAATCAATACGTCAAGAAGGGATCCTCTACTGCACATGCAATGGGCAACATAATCTCCATCATTGATTATGTCAGAATCCACCGGAAGTCAGGGCCAATAGCTATTCAACTGGACATTGCTACAGCCTTTGACTCGGTACAAATAGACATACTCTTAAGTATTTTGGCCGAGTATGATGTTCCTGCAGCTGCTGTCCAGATCATAAGCAATTTACTATACAACAGGGAAATTTTTATCACTATGGATGGTAACACCACCTCCGGATTTAAACCGACACAAGCTCTCCCTCAAGGTTCCCCCCTCAGTGCCCTATGCTTCATCGCATCCTCTCCTGATGGATTTGGAAAAAAATCTACCAGGTCTTTTTATACCCAATTTAAGCAGAGAATTCAACACGTTTGCCTACATGGATGATGTAATGATCATCCTACCATCAAGAAAACATATTCCTTTGCTACAAACAATATTAAGCCACTATACTGAGAAATACAGGCTGCAATTCAACCCCAGCAAGTCTGCCTCCTGGCAAATTGTTTCAGGAAGGAAAATTAACACCCTCTTCTCTGCCAAGCCACAGAGATATCTTGGGTTTTCCATATTCAAATCTACCACAGCAATGACCAAAGAGATTCAGGATAACATCCTAGAAACAACAAACAAATTCATCACTTCCTTGTCACAAGTCTACCTTTCCCTCCCTGGCAAGGTAGCACTAATTAACATGAATGTGATGCCAAAAATAGCATACTTTCTTCCATTTATCAAATGCAACAAAAGCTTTTATTCCTTTTTTTTTTTTTGAGTTTGAATAGTACATTATTTCACTTAATAAAATGTTTTCTATGCATAAAGCTTTGCAAAATTTGAAAAAAATTATAAAGTATCTTTCTTAAGTAATAAAATGGGAGTTGCTGATTTAGTAATGTTAGAAAAACATAATAGCTTTAATAGTTTCATATTACATTAAAAAAAAACAACAACTTCTATATAAAAAGAGATGATTAATTGCAAACACAAGTCAACACAGACTAAAAAACATTAAAATACTGGGGGGGGGGGGCATGTTTGGTGATTATGAGACTAGTATTATATTTCAGATACAAGAAGAAAAATATCCAGAGCATGTTTAGCTGCAATAAAACTGGATTTTGATAAATCAATGGGTTGAAAAGATTAAATTCTGGCAAATTTATTTTATTTTATAAGTAAATGTAAATGAGTAAAACACACACAGCAATAAATGTGCTTTCTCAATTTATTATTAATGCCTAAATTCTTATTTTTTTTAAAAAAAAATTTTGCTTTATACTATAATCTTAATTTATGTATGCAATATGTGAAATTAGAAATAAAATATAGAAGATATAATAATGAATAATTTTTCTGTAGAGTCATTTTCACTACACCATTCTCATGCAAGTTAGAAATGGATTCTAATCACTTTAAACACTTTGTGGAGGGATGTAATCCTAAACATATAATCAAAGACACATACAAAAGATCTATGATCCCCAAGATACATTTTGTGCTGAACCAGCAACAAGATCACAATCTCTTTCACATATCTTTGTCATTGTTCAGTATATATACAGATAGGAAATTACTAAAGTTTTTAATTGATAAGTGTTCAAATCTGCAGCCTTCACAACTTTAACACAAATCATTTAATGAAAGTATATTAATAAATTTTTATTAGTCATTCATTAGAATAGAGATTACCCAATAATGAATAACTAATAAGGAATGCCTAATAAAAATTATTAATACACTTTTATTAAGTGATTTGTGTTAAAGTTGTGAGAGCTGCACATTTGACACAACAATTAAAATGTAATATATAGGGTATATGAGCACAGACTTTCACAGGACCCACCACTCTCCACTCTATCTCATAACACTGATACACTTGAACACATATATGTCGAAAAGATGTAGTAATTTGCTATCTAAATATACATACTGAACAATGACAAAGATATGTGTAAGAAATTGTGGTCTGGATCAACTGATAAATGCTAGTTTAGCATGAAATGTGCATCTTGGGGATCATAAATCTTTTTCATGTCTTTGGGTCATATGTTTATGATTACATTGTTCCACAAGGTGTTAAAAGCGGATAAAACCCATTCTTTATCTTGCATAAAAATATTATAGTGAAAATTACTCTATAGAAATATTATTCACTCTTGAATAATCTATAGTCTACTGAATGACTAATAAAAATTATTAATAAAAGATGGGTCATTGTTAATATTTATTTATACATTTTTGAAAAATATTTCAAATCTTTAAAAGAAAACAAAAAATTATCATAAATAAAATTACCACACACCAAATTTATATTACACACACACACGAATATTTTATTTTTTTTCACGAAATTAAAATTTCCAGGTTATAATATAAATTGTTCACAATTAATACCCATTTATCACTAATGCTTTTAAAAAAATTCCATCTAATTGCAAAAATTCTCAATTTACTTATTCAATAGCAGTAAGATTCATTTTGACTCCCATTCAAACATTAAATTTAAGGGATTACATTTCGCTTTTGAACAAAAATGTTTTGTTATTCAGTTTCTCATTTGTATTTATTTATTTTTTTTTTCAAACTTAAATAATAGTAAGATATTTAATTAAAATCTTATAATTTTCAATCGTAGATATTTACAGATATATATATAAAGTAGCTAATGAACTGTGAGAAAAATTATATTTCTAAAATAAATACTAATAATTTAAAAAAAATATTTATTTTTTAAATGAACCTCTTCATGGATTTTTAAAAATTTCCATTTATTCATGAATTAATTAAACCTGCTCTTTGTTAAACATTATAAATAAACATGTGACAAGAAACTTAATTGCTTGACAGTCAGTAATCAAAAGTTGATATATTTAAAATGTAATATCTACATATTTTTAAAATCCTCTTTAACAGAGTAACCGGCAACAAGTGATGATTCAGAAGAAATCAAATGATAAGATTTTGTCACTGCTGTCAAAACATAAAATTATTTTATTTGTAGCTAGTTTTATATCATAATAAATAAATGATGACAAATATATTATAATAGTAATATTTATTTACACTTCTATCTATTAATTATAAATCATTTGCTCAGCAGTATGAATGATGACCTATATAAAAAGAGCTTTCCTAAATATTTTTTAACAAGAGCTTTACTTGAGAATACATAATCTTTGGCAGACTATTTTTAGATCCCCAGTAAGCAGATTTATAACAAAATTATGAAAATGAATATAAAAGTGACTATGAAAGATTCTTGTACAAATCGTTCGCTGCAGCCATAATTCTAGACTCATTAAACAAACGTATCACATAACTAACTACTGCATTAAGAGCAGTAATTCACTCTAGTAATTTAATTAAAAACTATTCTATTGTAAGCTGCTATGTCCAGCGGTGACCAAGTTGCAAATTTAAAAAAATGACATTAATACCATCACAGGCAGCACGGCAATTAGAATTATTATTAATACTGCGTAATATTTACATATTTTTTTTTTTTACTTTCTTCGCTCTTCAACATACGAAGTTACACATATATATTTACAATGGGGTTGAGGGCAGTTGACTTAATAGGGCCCTACAATCTAGTATTGGGGTCCTGGAGTATTAATTAAAAGCCCGGAGAATAGTTCTTGGAGTGGCCAAATTGCCAAGTTTGACAGTAATTGCCAGAGAAAGAAACACGTTTGTTCTTCAAGGGCGTCAACTAGCTAATTACTCTCTCTTTCTTTTCTGGTGAAGATCACCGTTCTCAGTTTTCATTTTAATAATCTAATTGGTTGGAGTCCTACAGTACCACGTGGTAGAACCAATGTTATTACATTCTAACCTGCATTTTTGTTTAACAAATATATAATACAAATTCTTATCTATTTAATTAATTAAAGTTTTCTTTTTTCAGATAATTCTTATCAGGAATCTAATTCGTATTTTCCAATGGCATTTAATTAAATTTGCTATAAGGCTATTTGATATCTAATCAGAGTTGCTGATCTTTAAATTAATTTCGCCTAATTAGTTCGTAGCATTTTTATATATCCATTGCGTTTATACACGCACATACTTAATTAACTTTAAATTTTCAGTCTTTTTCAGTTTCCATAAAAATACGCGTTTGATCAGATTTTTTTTATTATATATCCGTATTTAGCATAAGCAAAGATAATTAATGAACCCAAAATAGTAATGCCATTCAAATCTAAAGACTAAAACTTTTGACTATTGGCTTTTATCAATGAAATATAGCAGGAGTCCCCAACCTTTTTGCACTTAAGAGCACATTCTATAATACCAGCCAGGCGGCGGGCACTATTTATTTTTTCAATGTGAATTTATAGTTGGATATTGTTAATAATACACATCTAGTGTACAAAAAACTATTTATTTACGCTGTAAAAATATAATATGCCCTATAATTTGATTACAAGATAATACAATAATTTATAAGAAAATTTAAAAATTAAATTTATTTGTATCAGATAAATAATTTTTTATCGTGTTAGGATAGTGGCGGGCACACATAAAATGGTCTGCAGGCGCCATGGTGCCCGCGGGTATAGGGTTGGGGACCCCTGAAATATAGTGACTTGAGCATACACATCCCAGCAGCTCTTTTTTTAAAAATCTTTTACACTTGAAAGTTGAACTGAATCTATTTGCTTGTCAAATGTGCTTATTTACAATTAAGAGAACACTGATGTCTCTAAAATATAAATCTACTATGGTTAGTGTCAGATCTATATAACTATACATGCAAATTGGACTGAATTCAAAACCTTATAATATTTAACATTTTCCTGACATTAGTCTGGGTAGCATAAAAAGGAACAGTGGCTGCTGAAAATGTGATGAAAACCAAAAGTTTCACTATGAATTTAGTTGGCACTACTATCATGTATTCATTGAATTATCATAATTATATAGTTACCAAGAAAAAAATTTTTTTTTTCTGGTACATATCTTTGCAAACAAACTTTTTTCAAAAACAAAAATACATAAAAACAGAAATTCAATCATAAATGACAGAACCTTTGTATGATTTTTACTTTCTATATTAAATCTAATAATGTTATAAAAAAATCAGTGAATCCAAACATTGACATGTATTACATCAAGTTCTTCTTTTTCTAATATATTGTGAATTTTTCAACATTTGTTTATAATTAATTCGTTTTTAGATTTAAGTTCCAGATCTTTATTTCTTTTTGGAGATGGTAATTTTTTTTAAAAAATCCAGTTTTCTGGCCCATTCATTAGAAAATTATATTTGAGACTCTTTTCAAAAAAAGTTTGGAGATCTTTGATCTAAGAATATATTAAAATTAAAAATTAGTAAATTTTTTAAAAAGATTCAAATCACAATTTCTTGCTCTATCTTATTCATAAAACTTTAAGAATTATTGCACTTGTCTTACCATGCTTATGGCCAGGTGGTTTCTAAGTGTTCTTAAGATTGTGAGAGTTTCTTAAGCAACCATATACTTTTTTTTCCCCAAGGTGACAGCTATAATGAATCATCTAATCCTGATCATTAAATATGTAATTATTTTTAGCCAGAGAATAATGATCCAGAAAATCTATACTGATCAGATATCAATGTATTGACTGTACTTAAAACTTTGTCAATGTGATGTTATTTTTATCATTAGTGAAAAAGATATCTTGAAATTATGGTTTCCTGTTGTTTAAAATTTGCATGATTTAATCATAAAAGAATATATGCACATTTTTCTATTTGAAGACACATTTATCAGTTAATGCATTCAATTTTGGGAGTATGTTTAACATATAGATTAAAAATCAAATTTCTGTTAGCTTCGGTTTTAAAATACTGCTGAATTAATGATTTTACTAGAACAATAATAATTGAATAATTAATTGTTTGGGAGTTTGTAGGAGTTCTGAGCATTAGAAGTAACGAAGTAGAGCTGTGATTCATGGATCTTGAGCTCAGAATCTGCAACTCTATCATACCCTGAACAATGTAGGCAAAGGTAAAATAACAATACTTTGACAATAGTTTGATTACTTTTTATTACATACTTCCAATTTCTCTAAAATATTACTGTAGTTCTCTTATACCATTTGCCTACCCATGGATTTCTGAAATCCTACATAATGTATATGTTTGACATATATCTACATTTAGATATCAACAAAAATAACTAACAAAAAAAAAAAAAAACAGAATACAATTATGAAAAAGACAGTACAGTGATAAACCTTGAAATAAAGAACAATTAAAAATTTATCTGAATATACAAAGTGAAAAAATGGCTTTCTGAAAGATGATTCATGATAATTTTTTTTATTAATACTTTTTTAAATTGTGAATAACAAACAATGAATTGAGAGTTCATGGACACAGGGTCTACCACATAAACTAAAAAAATACACCAAACAAATACCAAATATATATTATTCAATAGAATAACTATTCATTTAATAACTAAAGGAAATATTTACAACACATTCTTTATAATATATTAGAAATTTGTTTTTATATTAAAAATTATTTTTATAAACAAAGAATGTAAATTTAAGGATTAATTGTTTTGTTTTTTTCACTTCAATTTCTTATGGCTTTCCATCACTTTTTTAAATAATTATGTAAACAGTAAAATATGATTTGTAATTAAATGCTGGAGTATTTCCATCATTTAGTTTAACTGTTAAATGTTTTTATAAACAATCATATTTTATTTACACTTTTTCAAATACATTCATCTATTAGTAATAACCCACAAGTCAATATATGAAACAATGTTTCAAGTGGTTTTCTCCTCTCTTCATCAGCACTGGCTAATGGCAATACTAGTTCAGATGATCTTTAAATTCATGAAAATTGAATTTAAGATAATTAACTAAGCTTTAACATAATAGTCTAGGTTTAGTCATTTAATTAAAGTCAATATTCATGAAATTTAAACATCATCAGTTTAATTCCATATTAATATTGTCACTAGTCAAATTACAAACCTGAGCAGAGAGGAGAATAATACCAACCAAAACACTAATATTGTTATGAACAATTGAAGGTATTTGGTGAAATATAAACATTTAACAAACTAAATAATAAAAGTCTTACATATAATTACAAATGAAATGTTATCATTACAAACTTTCTGGCAAATATTAAAATATAAGCAACAAAAAAGTTAATTAAAAAAATTTAATGCCAAAATTGTTTTTACTTTTTTTTTTATTCAATTGCTCTTTTATAGGAGAAAAAAATGAAAATCACAAATTCCAGTTATTTTCATAATTAAAAGTGACAAGAATATAATGAGCTTACATCAATTAGGCATATTAATCCATTTACTACAATCTCTTTTTTAATACTATTTTAAAAACATATGCATATTAATTTATTCAAAATTATAATGTCTGGTAGTGATGGAAATTTGAAGTGCTTCATCATAAATTTGATTAGATTTTAAAAAGATACTTGATTTATGAATTGACAGTAATACGATTTTCAATCTGTACATCAATATTAATAATAACTTTCAACCATATTGATGTAATATTTCATACCTGGCATTCTGGGAAAAAACATCACATGATGAAATAACAATATATATATTTCTCAAAGAAGTGAGGGAAAAAATATCAATTTATTCACAGATGCATATATTCAAAGTCAGCAGCTGATTTTAATAGTTACAGTAAGAAATATTCATAAAAATTCTTTTTTATGATTAGAAATATTGTCCACATCAGATGCCTTGAAACTATTTAAGATGATGAAGATATTTAAAAAAAAGGTTTCTATGCAGTAGTTTCAAATAATGGAATAAATGAAAAATAGCAAACTACCACTGATGATGATCAAGTGAGATTATTATATTATAATAGTTTACTACCTACATCTTTCCAATTCTTTATTTGTTAATTTATAAATCACAATCATTTTTGTTACATACCTTTATTTCAATGTTATATTTTTTGTATTCTCCAACTAGTGGAAATTTTCTTATAATGATGAATATTTCAAAATTGACTTCATAATTTTTATTTCCAAATCCCAAGTCAAAAAAATAAGACTTTGTTATAAGTTTATGTATTGAATCTACATCATAAATTAGGATTTAGATATAATAAAATGTTTAATTCAATTTGGTGGCTGGAAAGAATTTAAGTAAAATGTTTTTAGAATAAATGCATTGACTTTTTTTGAATGGTTTTGAGTATTTTATACCAATGATCCATAGTAAAAACATTTAAAAAAAGTTTATATATTAAGATACATTATGACAATTTGAATTTACAAGTGATTTTCTGTGCTCATAATTTTACACAGTCTACTTCAATATATTAATGATTATTTATTAGGTTAGAAATTATCGTTCCAAGCTCATATATAAAATTAAAACCTAGTTAAAGATTAATATATTTACTTTTTAATTAAACATAGACATTAAATTATTGTAAATTAAATAATATAATATTGATAAATACAGAACAAACGATATGTGTAAAAGATGTGACCTGTACCAAGGCTAAAATGTAATTTGACAATCACTTATCATTTTCAGATATCTTTATTCATATGTTTCAAGATTGTGTAGTGTAGTGGATATTTTAAATATATCTACAAGAGATAGTACACATGGGAAAAAAAAATTTAGATTAATGACATCATGGGTTTAAGTTTAATTAAAAACAGATATATTCATTTTTAATTAGGTTTGAATCTTATATCTGCCACAGAAATGATATGATAATCTTTAGCCTAATAAATCATTACAAATAATCATTACTACATTTATCTGAGTGGATGATGTCAAAGTTGTGAGAGCAAAACATTCAACACTCTTAAATCAAATTGTAATAATATGATATTGAAATTAATGATCTAGGCCAAATGAAGAGTGCTCATTTAGCATTAAATGCATTTCGGAAGGCATTTATTATTTCCAGATGTATTTATTCATATGCTTCAAGAATGTGTGGTAGAGTGGATGTTCTAAGTATATCTTCTTAAAATATGTGTGTGAACATTATACAAAATTATAAAAAAGATTTATTCCTTTTGAATGCAAAATACTTTTTTTTTTTTTTATTAAAAAAAAAACAACAATTAAAATTCTATGCATAAAAAAAATATCGTTTGAAATATCTCATAAAAGAGCTACCTTTTGCTCAAAGAATTGAGACTTTCATAAAATAAAAATAAAAAACAATAATAATAAAATAAACAAATACAATTAGTGAAACAAAAACTTAAATTGATGTTTTGCTGGCCTTTTTATATAAAGTAATCAAATAAAAAAAAATATACAATTTTTAAATGCACTTTCCATTGTCATTTTAAAATAGTCAATGATAGTTCTTATTTATTACATTATTTATTTTTAGCTTTGATAAAAACAGATATAAACTAATTTGAAAATATATGAAGGGCACCTAAATTATTATATGTATATAATTTTCAGACTTTAATTTTACATTTTTTAGAGTTGTCTTCTTTATACAAAGTTACATATGTATAATATGTTAGTGATATTTAAAAAAAAAATGCTACGATCTTTTGACTGGTGCTGTTATCTTGATAAAATTAAATAAGTATATATTTATACATTTTTAACTCAAATAAAAATCTAAAGAAATATTTTCTAAATTATAAATAGAATCTATTTTCCATTATTAACTGATTAAAAAACAAAAATCTGTATTGAGAAACAATGATGGCAAAAACATTACTCATTAGACTGCTAATTGCCGAGCATTAAGATGACAAGTTTTTCCATACACTCTATCAATATATAAATTATCAATTCATCAATTAATAGTGAATAGTAAATTGAGTAGGTTAAATTAAATCAAAATTTTAAACTTGATTAAAACTTAATCAAGTTTTAACCATCTCCAATTAAAATCTAGTTTAAAATCATGGTTGACAAATGCATCTCGAAAGTACTATCACAATAAAAAGTAGTCTTTTTTTAATAGCCCACTGTGGGGTAAAGGCTTTTCAAGCACCTCCCTCTCCCAAAGGTTACATATTGAAATGGGAAATAATCATTTAAAGTTTATTTAAGTAGTTGGCAAAAGGAAGTTAATTTAAGCTTAAAATATTAGATTGCATGTAAGTGAGATAATAAAAGTAGTTGAATATAACATAAAGGGTTACATTCAAGTTTAGCAAAAATATGGGCAGACACATTAAATATAATTTTTTTTATTTACTTTAAATAAAAATACTTTTTATTTTAATAACTGAAATACAGGCTTAGTATATACCTGTATCTATATATATAATATATATAGGGTATATGAGCAGACTTTCATACGACCCACCACTCCATCTCATAACACTGATACACTTGAACACATATATGTCGAAAAGATAAATAATCACCAATACACGTATTTCATGCTAAACCAGCAATCGTCAGTTGGTCGAGATTATCTAAGTTTTTTTTTTAATAGTACAGGAAATAAGAAAATTTTCTTTTATTTTTATATCAGAGTTCAATCCTTTATTAAGATAAAAAGATTTATTAAAAAGTTTTTAATTAACAGATTTTTTTTTTTAAAAAACCCCCCAGGATACTAAGGTTTTACATAAAATAAATTGAAAGTTTGGGATAAAATCTGGGTTATAAACAAAGAGCTTTGCCAATTGCTCAACAAACTTTGTGATAAATGCTTAGCAAGAGAAAGCATTTAACATATTGGTACTGGTACATATAATACACTCCACCGCTTGATGGTGCTGGTTTTCACCCAACACACATCAATATGCCATTTTAGTGGCCTAACTTACGGTTAACACTACAACAGTGTTGTTGGAGCCATAATAGGCCACATGATGGCAATGTATTCTACAATTAAGTAATGAAATATTATGTCCATTGGGTTGCGAAAGTATTCCTCAAGTGAGCGCAATTGACCTATCACTACGATATGATTTGATGGTAACCATATTTTAAGTACATGAAACTCTTAAAATGTTCATTACTGAATAATTGTGAGAAAGCTTAATTGAAGTAGTAGTACAAAATAAGAATTGTCAGCCCACCACACACGCTTCCCTACGATTTGTAACTGAACACAACTGCGAAAGGTTAGGTTGAAAAGCACAGTTCGGCCGAGGTCATGCAAAAATGCACATTTTTGTGCGATTCCATATGAGAATAATAAAATGGCGACAGCTTTCATAGAAGCTCATCTAAGAGTTGATCATTGAATAGAAAATTTGAAATTTTCAGATACACCCGGGTCTCATTTTATGCGGATTTATTTAATGCGATTTTGAAGTTATGTGATTCATGTTTCTTCTTAATATCTTTGTATGTGGTTTTCTTTTATGCGATAAAAATTATTAGAACAGAAGTCGAGCTCTGATAATGCGCTATTACTTTAAATATTATAAATTTCGCGCACTCACGTCATATTTAAAGTAATAGCACATTATCGGAGTTCATCTTCCATCTAATAATTTCAATATTTTCAGCGCCTTATAATAGTACTGTAATAGATTTTATGCAATAAAGAAATTCATAATTCACTTAAAATCAGAATTTCCCCATTTTATATACACACATTAAATTTTACAATATTATAATGTAAATCTGTTTAAACGTTATAGATGAAAAATAGTATGTATGTTGTTATTTTTGTATTTTAAATCATGTTCTATTTTTGCTTTTTATAAAAAAAGTACGTAATCAATTAATCATTTAGTGTCCGCAAGTTTATTTTTAAAAGGTGAGTAACAGCGATGGGCACAATTAAATTTGACAATTAAAATCTGATTTTTAATTGTAATTAACAATTTAAAAATTATGTAACGTGATCTGAAATTAAGGTGATGTGAAACGATGAAATTTGTTTTTAAACGGAATTGAAAATTAAAAAATTAAAGACAAATATAAGAATTTAATTTTTAATTGTTAGTTTTAATTAAATTTTGCCCAACAATGGTGAGTCGGTGTCTTTTTATTATCGTAAGTCTAAGTTCTTATTTTTATTTTAAACTTTTAATTTACTCTAACGGAGAGAAATAAAACACCCAAGAAAATGAATTTCTTTGTAAACAAAAATTTCAATTTTAGATCGCTTAGTGAAATGTTAGGATCAACAGTGATTGGAAAACATTTTAGTTGTATTTCCTTTTGACTTTGTTTAAGGAGAAGCTACAGTACCTCACATCACATCACAATGAATCTGATGTTCTCAAATAGTGCTAATGATTAAAATATTGTATATGTATGAAAAAAATGTAAATTACGCATAAAAATATATTGTTTTGAATAAAATTAAATACTGTAGTTAATAAAAGAAGTTTGTCTTGTATCAATTTTTTTCAAATTTGAAATTTTTTATTAGTCATATTGTATTTTTTTTTATGTGAATTTTAAAGTAATTTTATGTTGTTCCTTTGCTTTTATGCGATTTTTGGAAAATTACAGTACGTTTCCCCCATTGTTCAAGGTAAGTCTATTTTTGTGCGCGTTTTCTGAAGAATCTATCTACTGCATAAAATGAGACCCAGGTGTACTTAAATGTCTTCAGTCAAACCATATATTAAAATCTGTGTTATATTTTGTTATCAGAATTAATTACATTTAAAATATGTTACCTTTAATCTGTAATTAAGCTTTGTTATACATCTTATTTCTTTGTTTCAGAATTTTCCTTTGCTTTTTTTAAAAAAGGAAAAACAACAATTGTTTTTGTCTAATCATGAGATTAAAATTTTTTAGGAAAAACATTTTTAACAAAAATAGTGAGATAAGTGATCATTTTAGTCTTGTATATGAGTTACCATCAAACTAATATGGAACTACAAAACAAGTATTAGGAAATTTTCCATATATTATTAATTTATATCTAGGAACTCTTTCCTAAGTGTATTGGAATAGTCATGGTGATCTTAAATTAGCTAAAAAGTGCCAACAATATAAAAATGCCTACTAATAATAACTATCAATTTCAAATATGTATGGAAAACCAATTGTGACTATATCTTCAAAAACAAAAAACAAAACAAAAAAGGATTCTGCAACACCAACTTTAAACTTTGAATTTCACTACAGATCTCTTTTAAAATAAAAAAAGAAGCATATCTAAAAGAAAAAATCAATTTAATTTATAAACATTTTATGAACTTTATTTAAATTCTAGGATTTTCCCAAGTACCAAATTCTAAAATGAACCTTTTTTTTTTTTTATCTTAAGATCGTTTCTTGGATGATTTTTTATTATACATTCCAAACGAATAATTACATAAATTAGATTTAATGATTTAAATTATATTGAATTATTATTGTGTTAATTATAAGAGTTTGAAAAAGAACATTGCTGAGTGCTAAACTCCACAGTTAATTGTTTGTTTTTACAACAATTATTATTCAAAATTAATATCTATGAACAGTAATCAGATTTTAAATAACTTATTAAGACTATTATTATTTTTATTTTTTAAAAAAGACAAGTAAAGATATTTAAGGTATTTATTGGCAATCTGTTGAAACTGACACTGGAACGTGCCCTTATTTTATTGTTTTGTTAAACTAGGCTTAGATGTTAATTAAAAGTTTTAAACAAATTCTAATTGTAATATGATATATGTATGTCACAGATGCATTTATATAGTAAAGAGAATATGCACTTAATATTTTCAAAAATTTACATACCTTAATTTTACAGATATATTTTTGAATAATGTCTATAGTTTACTGATTTACATGCATGCCTTTAAATTTTGATAGTTTTATTAGAATTAATTATTTTTTGTGTGACTATATTTTTATATGTAATTCAAGTATTTTCAAATTAGGTATGCAATTAATTCTCCAGTAATGACCGTCTGGCACTTTAATGAATACATATTGTAGGAGGTTTACAAACATGTTATATTCATATGAGTGATTATTATTATTATAAAACATTAGATTGGAGTCTGTGCAATTGTTGCTTGCTAAGTAAAATTACAAAGCAACATATACTTGTGGGCATACCGCACTTAGTTTTAACATGTCTAATCAATTGATAGTCTGTGATGGTAGTTGGAAACATATTGTAAAGAGTTATATATAAATATACTCTCTTATATATAAATATAATATACTCTCTTATATATATATGTTAAAACGAAGATTTGCACGGGTTAAATATATAAAATACATATTTTGCGGGTTCATCCGTGTTAAAAACTTTTAATACCAATACACTGACGTTTCGACTTGGTCACACAAGCCATCCACTCTGTGGATGGCTTGTGTGACCAAGTCAAAACGTCAGTGTATTGGTATTAAAAGTTTTTAACACGGATGAACCCGCAAAATATGTATTTTATATATATACTCTCTTATATATAAAGAACTCTCTTATATTAAATGGGATATTATTGGACTTTGTGAAGTTAGAAGAAAAGGTGAAGAGACAATTGATTTAAAAAGTGGACATATGCTCTATTATAAAGGCACAAATATTGGAAATACAAGTGGAGTAGGATTCATTATAAATAAAAAGTGGAAGAACAATATTGTGGAGATTGATGGTGTATCAGACAGAGTGGCAAGATTAGTTATACAACTTAATAGCAGATATCAAATGCAGATAATTCAGGTTTATGCCCCAACAAGTTCTCACAGTGATGAAGTAGTAGAAGATTTTTATATGGATGTACAAAAGGCTTTTGATCAGAGTAAACAACATTTTAAAATTGTTATGGGAGATTTTAATGCTAGAATTGGTAAACAAATGAAAGATGAAAGTGTTGTAGGTAATTTTGGTTATGGTAATAGAAATGAGAGAGGACATAGACTTGGGAGTTTGCAGAGAAGGAAAAACTTTATATTATGAATTCTTTTTTTGAGAAAAATGTTAGAAGGAAATGGACATGGAAGCATCCAAATGAAGGTACAGCAGAATTGGATTATATTTTGACTAACAGGAAATACATATTTCAAGATTGTAATGTTCTTAATAAATTTAACACAGGAAGTGATCATCGATTAGTAAGGGGTAAGATACATGTTAATGTAAAACTAGAGAGACAAAAATTATTAAGAAAAACTATATTTACAGTTGATATTCCTAATCTTCAGAAACATTCTAATGAATTTAAATTAGAACTTACAAATCGGTTTCAAGTATTAGTAGATTTTGAACATGATTCAGATTTGAATGAAATTAATATGAAAATAACTGATACACTTTTAAAAACTGCAACAAAGATAGCTGGTAGAAAAAAAGCAGCAATTGACTAATAAAATTTCTACTGAGACTAGAGAACTTATGAAGAAAAGAAGGAATATGAAGATATGCATTAAAAAGAATTGAATATCTCAAATTTTGTAAAATGGTGCGGAAAAGAGTTGAAAATGATATAAGAAAATATAACTGTGAACTAGCAAGAAAAGCTGTAGAAGAAAATAAAAGTCTTAAGAATGTAAAACAACATTTTGGTACTGGTAGGAAATTTATATCTGCAATAAGGAAAAAAGATGGAATTATTACTAAAAAGAGGGATGACATTATGAAATTGGTAGAAGATTTTTATCAAGAATTATATAGTAATAAAGAACAAGTACCTCCTATATCTATTACATCTTCCGAATTGCCCAGAATTTTAAATGAAGAAGTGAGAAATGCAATTAAATGTATGAAAAAAGGAAAGGCTCCAGGTAATGATGGAATTATAATTGATATATTAAAAGAAGCAGGTGAAGAAACAGAAAAAATATTAGCAAAGTTATATACCAAATGTCTAAATGATAAAGATGTACCAGATGATTGGAAGAATGCAGTAATAATATTAATATTTAAAAAAGGTGATAAAGAAGATATTAGAAATTACAGACCTATCAGCCTTTTATCAGTTTTATATAAAATTTTTACCAAGATAATTACAACTCGTCTACAGAGAACCTTGGATTTTCACCAACCAAGAGAACAAGCTGGATTTAAAAGTGGTTTTAGTACAGTAGATCATATTCAAGTATTGAGAGAAGTTATAGAAAGGACAAATGAATATGAGTTGTCATTATGTTTTGGATTTGTAGATTATGAAAAGGCATTTGATTCTATAAACGACGCTCTTCAGTGATCTAAGCATTGGATCATCAAGGTATAGATCCAGGATATTGTCATATTTTAAAGAATATTTATAAAAATGCAACAGCAACAATTAGATTACATAATGATACTGGAAAAATCAACATTGAGAAAGGTGTAAGAAGATCGGAAGAGCACACGTCTGACAGCAGTGCTGCAAGAAGTATTTTGTGGATTAAAATGGGAAACTAAAGGAGTGAAAGTAAATGGAGATTATTTAAGTCATTTAGATTTCGCAGATGATGTAGTTGTTTTTGCAAATAATGCTTCCGAGCTGCAGGAAATGTTGCAGGAGTTATCAGATGAAAGTAGGAAAGTAGGACTAAAGATAAATGTTAAAAAGACTAAAGTAATGTTTAATCGATTTGCTCCAAATATGAAAATAAAGATTGATTATGATGAATTAGAAGAAGTTAAGAGTTACAAATACCTTGGTCAGATTATTAATACAGATGGAAACATAATAGAGGAAATTAATCATAGAATTAAACTTGGTTGGAGTGCTTTTGGTAGAAATAACTTGATATAAAAAGGAAATATGCCTATGTGTTTGAAAAGAAAGGTTTTTAACAAATGTGTTTTACCAGTTCTTACTTATGGATCTGAGACTTGGACACTTAATAGAAGATCAATACAGAGACTTCAGACCACTCAAAAAAGTATGGAGAGATGTATGTTGGGAGTAACAAGAAGAGATCGAAAATGCAATGTATGGGTAAGAGAACAAACAGGTGTTACTGACCTCATTGAAAAAATTAAAAGATTGAAGTGGAGTTGGGCTGGACATATTGCTAGAAGAGATGATAATAGATGGACAATTGAAATTTTAAACTGGATTCCAAGAGATTGTAAAAGACCCAGAAGGAGACCACATGTAAGATGGATGGATGAAATAAGAAAATGTGTAGGGGTGATGTGGAGAAGAGAAGCTAAAGATCGGAGAAGATGGATTAAACTTGGAGAGACCTTCATCCTGCAGTGGATTGATAATGGTTGATAATGATGATGATACTGTATACATAAGTTTTTTGAATTATGATCCATTGAGATAATTTTATATATAAAAAATTTGAAATCTAGCAACATTTTCTAGTGATGGACATGATCCTATCTGCAGATCATCAGCTAACCATTACAATATTATATATATATAATATTAACTAGAGATTTTTTTAAAACCATCTTCAAGCACAGTAATATCTGATGAAAAATATGAATTTAATTTCTGCTGGAGATATATTTCTGTCACAACTAATATCAGCAACCTGAAAACTAATTGATACCCCACCAAATATAGCAACATACTATTGTTATTAAAGTTTGAAGTTAAATTTATCATAAGTTGAGTAAAGCTTTTTATGTATTGGCTAAATGTTAAAAGATAAGGCAGAACTTTTTAAAAATTGAACTGGTTTCCAAGCTATTAATGATGTCAGTTGTGATAGAAATATACTTGGCAGAGATAGATTGGTTTTTTCATCTAGGATTATTTGAAAGGTCATAAAAAATTCCATAGAAGACATTAAAAGTTACATCAACATTGTTTAATTATCATCATCATTTTCAACCATTATCAATACATTGCAGGAGGACCTTTCAAGTTAACAAATATTAAACATTTACTACTGTTACATATTTAATGTGATATTTAATTAGATATTTATAAATATACATTCATACATTTAAATTACTACATATACAATCTATATTTATACTTAAATACAAGTATAGTGTATACTTAAGCTAGCTATAATTAAAGGGGGTTTAAACATAGACTTTCAAGCTCCCTTCAGTCATCCACTCTGTCATATATAACCAATACACATGTCCGCTTATCTGTGAAAAAGATAAATGATCTCCAATGTATTTCCTGCTGAACCAGCATTCATCAGTTAGTCTGGATCATCATCCCCTACACATACATATAGTCAGTGCTCAGTTATATTAACATACCAAATCTACAAACTTTAACAGACAGGCATCAATCCTCTCCAATTCTTCAGCCATCCATATCACTGAAAATCTGATGATGGAATGTTCAAATCCCTTGTTATATTATTCTCATATCAGAGTGACTTAAGGGCAACATGGATAGGACAATAATAATGACATCAACTAAGGCCTTGAACATTCCGTCATCAGATTTGCAGTGATATGGATGACTGAAGAGTTGGAGAGGATTGAAGCCTGTCCATTAAAGTTTATAGATTTTCTATCGTAATATAAACTGAGCACTGATTATATATATATATGTTGAGAGATGATAATCCAGACCGACTAATGAGTGCCGGTTCAGCACGAAATATCTTTATTGGAAGATCATTTATCTTTTTCACATGTATGCGGTCACGTATATTCGTTATATAAGTAAGATTGAGTGGATGATTGAAGGGAGCTTGAAAGTCTGTATTCAAACATCCTTTAATCCATATTTATATTTTTTGTGAAATATGTTTTTTAGTTTATAGATAAAAATGTGCTTACTCATTCACATTAAATAAATTAAAAAAATGTCCGCACTAGCTTTGTTTTCTTACTTGTTAAATATCGTCAATATCAAAAGTCACAACTTCTAAAATTGCTTTGGATGGAGGGAAAATTCCTTTAGAAGTGCTTCAACAAAAAATCGAACATTTTTAAAACAAGAAGCCTTCATGTTAATATTGTCAAAACAATTAATCACTATGTTTCAAAAAAAAAAAAACAATTGAATATATGCCACCTTTTTGAAATAATCATTAATAAAAAATCTAGTCAATTTAGATATGCATGTTTCTAATGTTGCTATAGCTCTCAAAATGGATACCATAAATTTTTTCAAATAGACTCAATAATTTGGATTTTTTTTCTTATTCACTCAAATAATCTCGTGATTAAATAATTTCACTGTTTTTCTTCCCCTAATGTAATTACCTTGATGCAATAAAACAAATAAGTCTAATTAATGCTATGTATATTATGACCTATTGCTCTTCTTATGAAACTCTTTCAATTGTATACTTATTAGATAAAAACCACATAAATGATGAAAGATTTCAATATTGATTAGACCATACAATTTATTAGCTAAACTGAGTAGCAATGCAAGTATATATATATTGTAATGGGACAGGCATTTTCGTGGTATGCACATACTTAGGAGAGAAAAAAGATCTCAATAACTACTGATTTTACACATAATCTATCCCAAATATATTACAGTTTACTTCCGTTATTCCGGAATTCGAACTCAGGGAAATGTTGCTTAATCCTCTGGTTCAGGATATATTTATATCACCGAAGTCGGAATATGTGTAAAATAAATATGTCTGTTAATGGGAGTGGTATAGTATATAGTACATATGCAAGTAATGATCATGATATGTGTGTAAGGATATGACAAAGCAAAATTTAACCACAGAAAAATAAAACAAGAATCGTGTTTTAACATTTAAATAAATTTAATGAACGTATTTACATTGATCATTATTTACACAAGAAAATTTAAAACAGAATTAGGGAAAACTCATTTGGACATCTGTGGTCATTCTTTATTCATGCTTATTTATACTAATGTCCCACATCCTGATCCCATAAAAAATAGGCACCAAATATTCCGATTAACATAAATGATTTTCATTTTCTATACAACATTGCTATACGCAGTATAGTATTAATTTATTTTTTATCTTTTATTTAAAGCCATGATGGTTTAAAAGATCCTCCTGTTATGTATGATGTGTGTGCGATGAAGAAGAGTTATAAGTTCATGACACAAACAATTAAAAAGATATGTAATGAAAATATATTAAAAAATAATAAACAATTAATGAAAGTGTATGTGTTATACATATATAAATGTTGAATTTATATATGTATTAGATAACATCTTACTTTGTCCTATTTATAGTAAACGGATTATTTCATAATCAAGAGTATACCTCAGAGATTTTGTCTATCCACAGTAACAAAAGAATTTTATTTTTATTTCTTAAATTAAAGCTATTTGGCCATATATTAAAATAAATAAAACAAAATTATTATACATAACATACAAACAATTAAATATAATGACATCAACTTTATAATTTGGCTTTACAGTTCGTATAGACACTGTTCTCTAATGTTTTGTTCTCATAATCCATGGCAGTTCCTTTACCAATAGCTGGAAATCCGAACAACCGATGGATATGTTGACTTTACTAGTCTTCGAACTGGAGTTTTGAAATGAGGAATAAAAACAAAAATTTATAATGTGATGTTTATCAATCCAGGCATGGAGAGATAGGACAATCCCATATCGATCTTGACTAATGATGAGCTTTCTTCCACAATGTTCCCCTTGCACTTAGCACTGCATAATTACTTTTGTCAATACTTATATTAGTTTTCATAGTTTAAGTAGATTGGAGAAATGCCAATATTTCTTTTGCTATTGCATGTTTTAGATTTAAATCTGGAAATTGTAGAGAGGAATCAATAGTGGTTTTAAAGATTCGAATACTTTATTTTGTTTGCAAATTATTAATTTTTGAATTCTTTGTTTAGATGTTTTATGAGCTAAATGTTTTTCCTCACTTGCTAAAATCCTTGTAAAAGATTTCTTTAATAGTATTATAAGTCTAAATTGGTTGATTCAGACTTTCAAATTTTTCTTTCATCTTTTTTGTGCAGGGAATGGTAGATTTATCCCACAGATAAAATAATTTTTTTATTTTCTTCTTGAACAAAAAAGTTCATTTATATATCTTATATTAAGTCAGTTCATGCCTATCCTTTATACTTTATTGTTGATGTCATCTTTGCTAAACTTGTTTTAAAAAAAAGATAAGAAAAGAAACATTTAGTTTTTCTTTACTTTAGTATTATGTATATGTATTTTTTTTGATTATGTGCACTCATCTGATCTATTGTATGTTGTTCTTTTGTGTTGGTAATCATAATACATTTAATGTTAATTGTAATGGTTAGTTGTCTTATCTATTTGAGTGACTTGGTTTAAACTTTGGTTTAATATTTATTTATATTAGGCTTTACGACTTATCTTGTGATAAATAGTTTGTCATTTTATGTACCTTAATATTACCTAATACCATTCATTAACGACTAATGCTAATATCACAGAGCTTGAATTAGGGTTGGGTTTCATGTTGTGTAGTGCATATTGGAGGGATGTTGGAGGTATCTATAACAATATATATTATATATCAGCATACATATAAAATTTGATACAAACATTTGCTGAAGCTTTGAAAATAAAAGTGTTGGTACTTGAAATCAAAGATTTGTCAAACACCTAACCAGAATAGTCTGTTGTTGATTTTTGTGAATTTTGCTTGTTAGAAGATAACAAATAGATTGTTTGGCATATTATCACTACAATCATGAGACTAAGAGTGTAGTTGATATATATATACACAGGAGAATGCTTTGATAAACTAGAGCATGCTTTATTCTATGCTCAAAAACCTCTCATTAAGTTGTCTTTGATATGCCCCTGATCTCAAAAGTTAATACATTCTAAAAACATTAAATAGGAAGTTACACAAACATGGCATGTAGTGATGCTAATGCAATAACCTTTTTGCTAAACCCTTTGATATCTACAATAAAATCTCTCTGCAAGAGGAGAAGTTTTTTCTATCAACATTCCCAATAAAACAAAAATACCTACTGCTCATCACTATACGTCAAATTTCTGATTAATAGCACCTGCCACATGTTCAGTGTTAAAAAGAATAATTTAAACAAATGAATAAAAAAAATATCTCTTTTCATTTATCTAAGAGTACGGTATAAATAGATTGTAACTACTAGTACACTTTAATAATGGAAGTGAATATTTAAATAAGCCATGAATAATATCTTAGCAGAGTAATTTAAATCGATTAACATAAATTACTACTGATTTGATCAATCTGATATAAATATACCAATGTAAGTAATACATCTACTATTTTTCGCTAGTAAGTTAATTTTATTACAATAAATATTAACTATATTCGTTAAAATCATATCTGACATGCCTTCCAATATTTCAAACAACAACTACAAATAAATGTTTATTTGTAACCATTCTCTATAAAATTGGGAAGTAGTATATATAAATACTTACATACAAACTATATATTTCTGTAATACAGATGTTATCCATTCACAATTCAATTTTATTTCTAAAATAATCAAGCCAAGAATTAAATATATTTCAAAATAAAATATTAAGTGAAGTGTTTATGACCAATTAATCCTCAGTAAAAGGGCTGTAGATAAATTTGAAGTGAATTCAATAAAAGAAAAATCCAATTACTCTTATAAAAATAATATATTGATTTTAAAGGATTCTTTCTAGAATTCTAGAAAGCTGATGAATTCCAATTCAGAACTTTGACCATTGTTCATTTTTAAAAAAATGTCATCAATCATGTCTACAGTTACAATTTTTGTTAGGATTATTAAAAAATACTAACAACTGATTTCCAATGTAGCCCACAATATAAATATATATTAATAAAAAAAATTGAATTATGCTAAATTTTTAGATGTCAGTAATCATTAAATTAATATTAAAATACAGTTTTTTGGTCCTAATTTTATTTGCTCACATTTATTTATTCACCCACCAAATGTGAATAAATCAATTATTTAAAAACCACAATAGAAAAACAGTTTATGGAATGAATTACTTAAGAAAATATAAGTAGAATTTATAGTTTCAATATAGCAAATTCAATATGGCTTTTCAAAACATTTAATAGCATGAAAAATAAAATTCATAGCATATTGCATATAAATTTTATTTTATTTTTTTAAATATTTTTCATTTATGTTAGTGACTTCTTTTCATACATATGCAACTCAATAATGTGATGGATTCTTTAAAGTTAATAGTGCAGGTCTGAAATTGAGAGACTAGAATTCATTCTGCTAAGATTTGGCAAAATCAGTCTACATTATCACTTGATTGTAGCGTTCTATGCCTTAATAATCTAAAGTGCCTTTGGATGGAGAACTTAATATCTATCCATCCATTTATTATAAATATTCATTTCTCATTATACAGATAAGCATATATAATTTAATTAACATTAAAAACAAATAATAGGATTTTTTTTATGGAACCAATCAACAACTTAGCAATAGTCCATCTATTTGCAAATTCAATGGACAATAGATCGTAGTGCCACCTAAATCCTACACTAATTTCTAACTATTGATTTTGCCAGTTAGTTTCAATGGATTTCATATATCCAACTAGCAGCACCTTAATTTTCTTTTGTAATATTTAAGTAACAATTTGAAAAATTCAATATCTCAAAGTTCTGAATCCAAACCAACAATGCTTGTATATCTATATAAATCTAACAACAGGTGATCAATAATATATTTTAATGATCTTTTAGTATTATACTATCTGAGAATGCTTTGACTTTTTCACATATAACAATTGCATTAACAGCATTAATCCATTATATAACTATACCCTAGATTCTTGTACATGTGAAGATTTATAGAGCATCAAATAGTAGTGCCAACTGAAATAACAACAAAGATCTATACCTCAAAAATATTCTGATAATTTATGTTTATTGATTACTTATATTTCACAAATCAATATAGATTAGATTGACAGAGTAGTAAAATTATGGTTAGCACAGACAATAAATGCATGTCATTAGTCACACGATATTTGGATTAATATATCATTCTTATGTCAGAGAGGCAAAAATGTCTGTGTGAGAATATAATTAAGAACACCAGAATATAGTAGGTAACTTAATGTCAGATCTTTATAACTAAACAAGTAAATTGACTTGAATTCAAAACCTAAAGGTTGAATAGTATAAAAATATTTTTCACTGAAGAAGATCAATAAAAACTACTATGGAGATTTTACTGCCATACTACCTGATGGATATCAATTATTTATGCTTTAATAATTACTCTTTATACATATGTCAAATGCATTTTAGGAAGTCAAGTAATGCTACATTTGATATATACCTCTTTCTTCTTATTATGTGAACTATTCTCTTCATATAACTATAAAGAAAGGTTATTCTATAAAGGCTTACAATTGTACATTTAAAACTTAGATTCAATATAAATTTTTTATATGGCACTCTAAAAACAGTGAAGAAGAAAGATAGCTGTAAAAAAAAAAAAAGCATTAACTTCTAATTTAAAAATTTGTTGTCTCACATACTGTAAACTTAATTATAAATTGTAATGAATGTACCTTTGTGCATTTAAATGTATTAAACTGGCAAATTCATCAATCATTAATATGTAAGTTGTAGTTTTTTTAAATCCATTAATATATGAAACAGTAAAACAAATGTTAATAAACAATATGTAAGGTTATCAATTGTTATTAGTTACATTTTGCCTACTACAAATTTTAACTGAAAAAGATTTTTGGAAATATTCAGATTAAATCTTTTAGTTAAGGCATCTCATTGGATGCTAACATATATTATTTGGTTTCACAAACCAAAAGTCTCATATTGATTAAATTAGTAATAATATTAATACCAAGCAAAACTGATTATAGAAAATAAGAAAATTTCTCTCTAAAATGAAGATTTAAAGGAAAAAAACATACTGCCACCCATAAAGTAATGGTTTGTGTTTCATGTAGATTATAACAACCAATTTATAATTTTATAAATAGGTAACAGTCAATGTTTTACATTTACTAATTAAAGAAGTCTAAATGCACTGATAACCTATGACATCCATTTCATGGAAAAAAGGAAATATTGATTCCCTTTAATAATTACATTTGCCTCTCCCCTCACTAAAGTCAATATCAAATGTGTTATTCTAACTGACGTGTTAAATAAATTGTATCCATTGCTTCCAAAAAGCTGTGTTAATAACATTTTTTAACACAAGTGCATCTTTATCATGTCTATAAGTGATAATGAAAATAAAAGGAAGTTATGCAAGAAAATATTATGTTAGTGGGATGAGACAGTAATTCAAAGATATTGATAAATGCTTATATTTCGTTTCACATGACATGGAACTTGTATGTCTTGTATTTGCAAAAATTAGTAAAAATATATTCAAAAATAAACACACAGAAAATATTAAAATAATTTTTTTTATAATTATATTTTATTATTGTGTTTTATTTTTTCAATTAACATTTTTATGTTAATTCATTTATTTATTGCTTTTTACTTCTTCATATTATAATATTTATATTACAAATATATAAAATAATTTATATGTATATATGACAAAGTATATTTTTTGTTTTTGCACACTTCCTTTATAAATTGAAATAGATTTTACATGTTTGTGATGTGATGCACTGTGGCATCTCCTTTATCAGTCAGGAATCTTTCAGCCACTATGCTCAGAGAAACCTGCTAGCCACCCTATCTTCCCTTTCCATTTCCCACCCTGTTTTTCCCATATTCTTCTCTATCCTGCTCCATCCTATTTTCACAACATAATCTTTATCAACTCTATGGCCTTTACATCTAAATCCTCCTTATCTTTTTCCCAAACCCAGAAGAAAAACCAAAAACCCACTTTCTGTATAATCATTTTGTTTATATTTATTCTCCCACAACTTCATTATTTGTATCCTTTCTGCTTGTAGGCATTTCCATTCAATTAACAGATGCCTAATATTTTTTATGCCTTCCTTCCATAACTTGCAGACTAAATTATCCATATTTTCCCATTTATGTGCATATCCCTTGTTGCTAAAGATCCTGTTCGCACCTTAAATAATAAACTACACTTCTTGCCATTATCATAAATTAACTCGCACCCGATGTTGTTTACTTTTTTATATATTTAAACACTTTTTACTCTCCATGCTATTTTGCCATATCTCCAACTCCCTATTTATTATTAATGCATCTATTCTTCTATACCATTCCTTGCCACTATAACACTCAATGATTCTCCTAACACAATCATTCCACCTTTTGTATAAGTATACTGACAGAAAGTCTTTATCCAAATCTTCTGAATACTGTACTACTTTTAGCCACCCACACATCTGCATCTAATGTATGTCTTCCAACTTCTCTTTGTACGTTTTCTAAGTAATCTAACACACTATTACTGACACATAATGCATCATTACTATAAGTTAACCCTGCTATTGCCATTCCCTTCCATATAATTATAGCTATATCATATTTATTGTATGAAAACATTATTAATTTCTTTATCAGTCACTTTATTTTCTTTGCTGGCTTTATTTATCAATTTTTTTTCTCCCATTCATCCAAGCAATTTCTGATTATTTAAGATGATTCCCAAATAGTTATACCTATTCACTACATTTAACTTTATATCTAAATTCTTTCTCTTCCCTTTCCCCATCACTTATCATCATTACTTTTGATCTTCCTTCACTAAATTTAATTCCCATCTCTTTACCCATCTTTGCAAAAAAAGATACCATCAGCAAATAAAAAACTTATATTGTATATACAACCTTGCCACCTATTAATGGCATCTCTTATCCTTGCTTTCTCTACTACTCTTCAAACCCCTTTATACAAAGGGAGAAAAACTTTTTTTTTTAATGGCGATTGATAAACAAGTGCTTCCTAACCTTACACCTCAAATGTGATCTTCTTTCTCAAATCAATCACTCTCTTTCTTAAACTGAAAAATTCTTTCATAACAGATCTATTAAAAAACCAACTAATCTTATGTATAACTTAGTTTTAAAGCTTCCTTGTGGTAAACGCACATGCAAAAATATTTTTTTCCTTTTATATTAAAATGGTGCAATGAATCACTTTCTAAATGTTAGCAATATTATTCCTGATCTTTCCAAATCCAATTAAATCTATCTCTCTTCATCTCAATTTTCTTTTCACATCCACACACTTAAACAAAAAATTTGTAGCAACCAAATTTTTTCAGATGGTATTAAAAAAAACAACAACAACTTTAACTTATCTTGTGGAACAAATCAGTCATATCAGCGCAGCAAGGCAGTCAAGTCTAATTTTTTTCATATGCCCAAGATGAACTGATTTTTTTTAGTTTTTTTTGAACTAATAAATCAATATTTATTTTCAGTTTCAGTTTTTGAATTGTAAAACCAGCAAAATAATGCTAAAGATAGCCACAAGAAAGTAATTTAAAGCTAAAACATAGCAGTACCATCATATTACTCCATAATATCATGTAGCCGAGAATTGGTTTGTTAAAATATTGCTACATATATTGGGTACACAATTTCAATATCATGCCTATCTGCATGTTTGAGTGTAACTGTTAAGCCATAACATATAAACCATCAGTTTGATCATAACATGCATTTTGCAAGAATATATGATATTTAATAGTAAATTGTTATCTGAGGGATACAACAAATTCTAAATCTAGTCTTAGTGTAGATGTGAAAATAAAAAATCACATATTTTAGTTTATAAATATAACAAAGGCAAATTTGAAATGTTTTTATTTTTGCATTTCAATTATACTAATAATGACTGAATGGTTATATGTTACTTACAATGCAATTTTTTTGATAGCAACCTTTATATTTCTTTGTTTAATAATTTCTAAAATGTAAATAAATAAAAAAAACCATGTTTCATTACACAAATATAATAAAGGCAAATTTGCAACGTTTAATTTTTTTTTTTTTTCATTTCAACATATACTATTAATGAATATATCTCAGATATACCCAATCTCTGCTGCAATTTCTTTAACTGTAATCTCAGCAGGATTCGAGATTACAATCTAAAATTAAATAAAAGTATAATAAGAGTTAATAGATTTTTATTTTATTTAAAATAATAAAATTATATTAATTCAATAAAATACTTTCCCCCTTAATTTGAATATTAAAAAATTTAAAATTGTATTAAAATTTGAACAGGAAATTTTACTAAAGACTAATAATATACAAATAGTATCATCAACAACTAAAATAATATCTAATTTTATAAAATAAAATAATAATTGAGAAACTTGAATAAATTTATACTTTCCCCCTATTTTTTGAAAAGCAAAATTTTTTCTTCGCATACAAAATGTTGATTAATAATAAAAGTATATACTTTATTTAAAACATTATTACTTACTTATGTTATTTTGCTGAGAGATTTTAAATTTATTAATAAATTCTAATGAAAATGTCATAAATGGCAAAAGACTTCCTTTAAATTTCATATTCTAAGCATTTAAAAGTGACATTAATGCAAGATATATATATATTGTGTAAATTAATGAGCATAAAATAATAAAGTAGGAAAACATAAATATGCTACATAAGTTTATAACAAATATAAACAATAGATACTATATGCAGCCACTTTATTATATCTAACAAATATTTATGATTTAGAAAATGATGCATTTCTAAATTTAAAATGAAGATACACATATAATGTTTTCTTAAAATTCTTAGAATATGTGTCCTTAAAAAATAAAATTTAGCATTTATATTAGCGATTGATATTAGGATTTTAAAATTTTAACTACTACTGGACTTGCCTTCAAATCTTTATTTATTTCTTCAGAAAATAAACATTTTTTCTTCCATTTCTTTTTCTGTTTTGATGTTTAAATCAGTAATTTCCATTTTGATTGCTTTTTATTAAATTCCTGACAGACTGAATATATTCTCTCTTCAATGATAATAGTTAACCTGACTAAAATAGATAAAATACCTTTTATTTTCACACTTTTTTTTTGATTTATCATAAATAGTATTGTTTAAGATAATCTTAAACATGTTGCATGTTGTATCATTGCAGCAGAAAATAATAAAATGATTTATTGCTTGGGAATTTATAAAAAATTTGCCTACTTAATCTCCCAAAAACACTAAGGATTTCAATGTCAAGACCTAACCAAAAAAAAAAAAAAAAAAGGTTTTCTAACCAATATTCTCAGTCTTTTGTAATAAGGCAATTTTCAATACACAATTTGATTAACAGCATTTTTATACAGACTTTAAAAAGACGGATAACTTTGAATGGCAATGCAAATCTACACTCGGTAATAGATTACTTAATTAAAGTTGTTATCATGTATACCGAGATAGTCACAACCAATATACAAGATCTAAACTATGGTATAACTAGTTTTACAGTGTATAAAATCAATCTTTAATGAGAGTATAGCTATCAAGTAATTAGGGTTTTTAAAACATAAAATACTTTCATTTACTTACAGTAAATATATATATAGCATTTATACAATTTATTAAAACAATTATGAGTAATTGAAATATATTTCTTTAATTAAAATGCAAATAGATAACCATAACTTAAAAATAATTGATACATAATATTGTGGGAGTGATTATCTTAAATATGTATTATTTTCAGAAAGTCAATTTTAATCAATCAGTTTAGAAGTCAGTATAAAAATTACAAATGATGTGCAAGGCCCATTAATATCCTTTCAAAGGTCTGAAAATAATCAAAAGTTTAACATTAAAAGATTTTTCTTGAAATTTTAAAATAAGCTATTTTAGTAACTAAAATAAATGGGTTGCTAAAATTCTAGGAATTCTGTTTTCTACTGTCTTCAGAAGACAAAATTTTTACTAGAAGAATAAAATGAAGATAAATTATCTTATATGTAATATTTCAATTTCTCATATAGATTTTCAATGCCACTATAATGTTCTATCATTAAGATATTAATAAGTTTAAAATGCATGAACTGGCTTTTGAAGTTTTAAATATACGTAAGTAATAAAGTCAGTACAGAATTTCTACAAAAATTATATAAACTAAAAAGAAAATACTATGAAAAAAATGTATACCAAAATAATATATTTTGAAAAGTATATAGCTGTGTGTAATTTCACAAAGATATTAAGTTCATTTTAAAGAATTGTTACTCTCAAACATATATCAGCAGTAATTTTCTCAACGACAACTGTAATTCTGCATAAGATTTAAATAATAATAATAACAATAATAAAAAAAAAAAAAAAAAAAAAAAAAAAAAAAAAAAAAAAAAAAAAAAAAAAAAAAAAAAAAAAAAAAAAAAAAAAAAAAAAAAAAAAAAAAAAAAAAAAAAAAAAAAAAAAAAAAAAAAAAAAATAATAATAATAATAATAATAATAATAATAATAATAATAATAATAATAATAATAATAATAATAATAATAATAATAATAATAATAAGATTTAAATAATAATAATAACAATAATAATAAAGAGTCTGTTTTAAATAAGAAATTTAAAAAGTTGTATTTCAAACAATTCCTATATTTGTTCTTGAATATTCAACTATTTCTTTTAAAATATGAAAAATATTATTATTTGGATTCTCAAAAAAAAAAAAAAAATCTATTTAAAAATAATTTTGTTTCAATTAATAATTATATACTAATTTTCACTGTAAAAGTCTCATTCAAATCAATAATAAAAAGCTTTTGCCAAACTCTGATTAATAGAGCTCAAAAAATGTATAATAATAAATATCAACACTTATGTTCCAATCATTAGGGAAGCAAAAATTGAATAGCAAAAAAAAAAAACCCTCTTCATTAAAATCTTAAAATTTTGCTACTGTAAATACAAAATTGTTTTTTTTTTTTTTTACAAATGTTAAAAAAATTAAAAAACTTTCAAGCATTCCAATCACCAAAACACTTTCAACATCATTATTTCTGCAAAAGAAAAGATTGTTTTATTCAAATAACGAAAAGTTGTAAAATAAATTTAAATCCTAAAGAATTCCTGAATATAAATGGTATTTAAAAATTATTACTCATGATAAATAAGCTATGTTGAATATTTACTATTCTTTTTTTTTCTTCTCAAAGCAACTTTATTAAGTCACTAAAGTATGATCCACCTGTGTAGGGACCACATTCTGTCACCTGCAGCAGTGGGCCATAGAGGCTACAATGTTACATTGATATTCTGAAACTGGGTGGTGGCTCAAAGCAACAGAACCGCCTTATACAATAGATTAGGTATTACAGGTATATAAAAAATGCATTCCAAGTACAAACATCAAGAAAAAACACAAAAAGAGGAAAAAAGGATATGAATTATCACAGATCAAATGTTAGTCAATCAAGGGGATGCTACGCCCATTTGAGGAGAGTTCATGCGGAACAATCAGCTCTCAGCCCACCTGGCAAGTCTCCAAGCAGCTCCCCCAGACCCATCAGACAGAACTCAGTTTAGTGAAAACCCAGACCCACTCCTTGGACAAGGTTAAGCTGCTTCGGCCCCTGCTGTAAGTGGGTTATAATTAATCTGTGTATGATGTAGGTTCAGCATGTCCGGAACACCAACCAAATCAAAGAGGGCCATGAGAACATTGCCAGATCTCTTTAGACCTAGGTGTGGTGATGATTGCCGATCGATCCTACTGAAACAAATCCTCCATGGCCATCATCTCTATCTACCCTTGAGACTGAGAATTCAGGAAAAACCAATGATTAGATTCATGGCTCCACTAGATCCTCAGGTATGATTCTGCTTTACTGATCCTATTGAGTTCTAATCCAAGTCGAGTTCTAATTTTGATGCTTAATTAGGGTTCCAATTATAAAATCTATACTTTTTGTTCTAAATAAACAATGCATAACTAACACATTATACTTGATATTAATTATTCCTAATGAATAAGTTGTACAAAATTTATTATTCTTAAAAAAATAAAATATATAAATTGCTTATTGTTCCAGATACAGTTATTAACATCTGTTGTTTTCAAATAAATTTTATTTTCCACGAAACTTAAAAAGAAAAAAAAAGCAAATAACAAAGGAAAAACAAATTAAAATCAAGTATGTTTTATAAAAATTTCTAAACAATGACAACTACGAATTTTTCTTTTATTAATAAGATATTAATATTTCTCTAGGAACATCTAATGTAAATTAATTGTTATTTCATTAAAGTAAAAATTTGGTTTATATGTAAGCATATTTTAATTTTAAAATAATGTTCATATTTTAAAGATATGAAGATTAAAAACATTCCATTATTTACTAGGAGATAATTATTATATAAAGAAAAAGGTTTTAGATTCTTAACTAATTATAAATCATAATTATTTACATATAGCTTAATGGATCAATGTTAGGATTTGGATAAAATAATGAAATTTTGAGAGGGGTTATATTCATGTGTATGTTGAAAAATACTGTATATTTACAGTTCAATAAACAATACATATTCTATTCCAATCACAGTTAATCAACAAAATGTGAGCTATTATGATGTACATGAAAAGGAGAGGCTTGGAATAAATACCACATTTCCATTGTATTATATTATTTTTGAATGTCCATCACAGAAAATATAACAAAAAACAAAACAAAATTGTCAAATCTTTAATGAAAATTAAACAAAATATTAATGCCATTCATAATGGTTTTTTTTCAATAATAAGGCTTTCTACCTTTGTCCTTTATTCCATATGGATAGTGAGATGCAAAAGTCTCATGGAATTACCCCCCCCCCCCACAAATCATACCATTGTTTTATCAAACGCTCAAAAAAATCAAGAAACGTGACCAGCTCCTTGCATCCAGTAAAGTCTTTGCTGACACCTGGTCTTTAATTGCTCTTTCCTTTTCCTGATTATCAATTCCCACCTACCCAGCATTATAGAATAGTCATTTATAAAAGAAAATATTCATGTCTATATTAAAAATGCTAATACCATTAAACAAGTTCTTAAAATCTCTTCACTATACCTAACCACATAAGAGTATAACATTGTGCTCTCATAACATAATCTAGCCAGATGACATATAAAACATTATATAATCATATTATTGTATAATTTATTCATTTATTTATCCTTTATTAGTATGTAATCACTATTTATTGTTAATAAAATTTTTATTGAAATGAAAATAATGGAAACATTGTGAGGTCTTTAGTATTATTATATTTTTTTTCTCAGTATAAAATTATTTTAAATCCATAGCATTAAATACATGATGATGATAATAGGCATTAAATATTAGTTCAGTCGAGAGATTTCATATCTGCATTAGTCCATTAATAATTTTCTAACTTTGCAATCTCATAAAATAATGTCTGCAGGGGATCTTCTGACAAACTTAATCTATCAATTTTGATTAATGATGATAGTAACTTTATTTAGTATAAAATGGTGACCTATAACTTTATTTAATGGAAATAAACAAACATGTATTTACATTTTGAATCAAATCAAGATTATTTGCAAAAATGAAAAGAACTAAATTATTTCAAACAAAGTGGCAACCTATAACTTTATTTACTGAAAATAAACAAGCACGTATTTAGATTTTTTTTTGTGTGCAATAAATGATGTTGCAACAACTAAA
This sequence comes from Epiperipatus broadwayi, assembly GCA_028023455.1. Taxonomy (NCBI): domain Eukaryota; kingdom Metazoa; phylum Onychophora; class Udeonychophora; order Euonychophora; family Peripatidae; genus Epiperipatus; species Epiperipatus broadwayi. Next base: position 1,991,218 of record JAQFVV010012497.1, read on the forward strand.
TGTTTAGCATAAACATTTATTCAAATAAAAAGAAAAACAAAAGATTGTTTTTATACAATCACTAGGTGGAGTGAAGTTTTTTTTTTTTAATGTCCTGAAAAATGTAAACGAAAGTGTAGTTATGATTTATATGAAAATGTTCATATCCAGCGGCTCACAAATCGTCACTTTTGTAGAATTTTGTATTTTTCTCTGGATAACATGCAACACACACAAAACTTGCAGATAGTTATTCCAGTGTTATGACCATCTTTTGAAAGTGGTGGATGATTGCATCATTCATGGTAATGGGCAGTTCCCAAATTTTAATCATTTCACTGGATAAAAAAAATCATTCAAAAAATACACTCAGCAAATCATGTGTACACCTTACTTTCATCAGATAATTGATTAATTATCCCAGCCTTTTTCATGACATTACAGCATAATAACGAACAGTTTAACTATTTTCCCCTGATCAAAATATTATCTAATAATTCACTTAAAAAATTAATTCATTTCCTTTTTAGAAGATTGCAATGTTTTTGACTTGGTCTTTATGTACACATTAGCTTGTGCTGGCAACATTCATCACCTCAAGACTAATATATAAGCATCTAATAATAATAACTATTAAATCTTTCATCATGGATGATTTAGAATATTAATTCATATTCAAACAATGAATAAAATAATTGGAATATTATGCCTTATCAAGTACTGTATTTTTAACAACATTGTGCAGAAATAAAATATATAGCAATATAATATTATCTTTTAGAGATAAAAACCTATGAAGATAGTAGAAAGTATCTAACAGGATGTTGATATCACTTTATTAATACTATGCAAAAAAAAAAAAAAAAATCCAAAAAACTGAGACTTGTCTGAATTTAAAAGGTAACTAATGATCCAGTGTTTGTCTATATAAGGCAGGATTGGCCAAACTTTTAGACGTTGAGGGCTACTGTTTTGGTGAAAGTGTACTTGAGGGCTACTATGTTTTTTTTTTTCAGGGTTTCAAACTAAAAACCTAAAAAAGCATTTTGGCTGAATGAAAAAAAATGTTTCAAAGTCCTGTTTTTTTAAAGAATGTATTTATGAATTGGTATTGCTTTTTTGTAAAGGCTTTTTAGATATTCACAAATATTGGTGACATTTTTAGAAGATACTTATGCACTGATGAATTTTTTTTTCTATTAGATATGAACTGTCAAATATATTTTACTATGACTACTATTAAATTACCTTAGCTCACTTTAGTATTACAATTTGTCCATGTCGCTTTATAAAATATTTATTAAATTACAATTATTGAATTACCAATAAATAATTATTTTCTAGAGCTGGTCCTAAATTCAAAAAAAATTCAAAAAAATATAGAGGAAAAAAAAAAATATTGTTTTAGAATTTCATTAAAGTAGATGCAAATTTTACAAACAAAAAAAATTACAAAGTAAAAACAAAATTTTTTTATTATTATTATTTAGATGACATTTGGCATTGCATAGTTTTGGAAAATTTGTCAAAATTTGGCTCGTATGAACTTAAACTAATTCTTAAACATGATTTCAAAAGTAGAACTGATAACTGTGACCTATGTATAATTTTTATCATATTTATGCAGGAAAATACTGATTTGTACAAATATGTTTAACCTTGAACCATTTGGATATTTATCCTTGCTTATTAATATCCAGAAGCTCTCATTCGAAGCCATTGATTTTAAATGTATATCACATTTAATATTTATTATTTCTTCTTCCTGGTCTGTTAAATCTCATGTATAAATTCACTTAATTTCATAGGATATCTTCAATATTGATGTTAACATTAAAAGGATGATAAAAAACTAGTGATATCTTCAAGTTTGTCAAATTCCATGAAGCTTCCTTCAAATTCCTTTATGAGGAGTATTATATTTTCAACATATTTGTTGTAGATTAGATTCCTATTTTTGAAATGTTTTAATTCACAACGCTTCAGTTCAATTATAAACATACTTAATTTTTCCTTGAATGATTTCAAAGTGCTTATCATAACTATCATTGTTTTTGTTTTCATTGTACTTCTACATTTAAATTATTTAGTATTTCTGTAATAGCACAGAAAAATGTGAGGTCAAGAAGCCATTCTTTGTCATTCAGTTCTGAATATGAAGCATCTTTAGTTTCCAAAAATGATCTTATTTGTGGTAGAAGTTCTCTGAATCTGATTAAAATTTTTGCTTGACTTAACCACCTTATGTTAGTATGTAATAATAATTTACTATGTTCACTCTCACATTTTTTTAGAAAATCCCAGAATTGATAATGTAAAAAGCACTTTAATCTTATTTTATTAACAATTTTGAAGGCAACACTCATAACATGATTAAATTTTAATAATTTTGAACACAAGGCATACTGATGTATAATACAATAATCCACAAAACTAGGTATATTATTATTGTTTCTCCTCATCTGATCACAAAGTCAATGCAACAATGTAGAAAGATGTTGCAGAAACTGGCATATCAGATAACACTTCTCAATAAAGATAAGTGAGGTGAAGTTTGTAGAATGTTAATAAACAATAAAGCAGTCTCTCTGAACACTGGTTTGTGTCTAATCAGTACTCTAGTCAATAAATAAAACTTTCATGCCTTTTTTCTAGACAGGCAATACAGTACTTTCTTCTTGGAATATTATGAAACTACTAAGCGCACAACTTAAGTAACCAGATATCAGAAATTGTATTTTTATCTATAAAAAATTATATGGTACACATGGAAATTATGGCTATCTGCACAGATCCATAATTTGAACCCAATTACTAATAGTTATCTGTCACAGAACCATCATTTGAAATATCTTTACTAGTTTTGAGTGACATTATTAAATGATAACTGTAATTGGTAAATTTCTTAATAGTTTTATCAACCATACTTTTCTATGTATCTGATACACAGCTCTAAAATTTATATCACAATAATCATGTTTACATATATATCTGTGGTCACACACATATATCTAATAGGCTAAATTTTATTGCAATTTTTACTTTTAATATTTGGCTTTTTTATTATTATTAAAATTTAGACAAGAGTAATAAAAGAAATATCACAAATGATTTTTTTTCAACTATTTTTCTATAAAATAATGATTAAAAAAAATGTTTAGGAGTGACGAAAATCTAATAATAACATTCAATCATCAAAAGTCTAATTCATCAGAAAAAAGATCGTGCAAGAAAGATAATCTTTATATTTATGAGCAAAGATGGCTTGTTAATTTTTTAGATATTATAATTACTATTACTTTTAAGAAATCATTAGCAAAATGAAGCTTAGTTTGTCAGCCCCATGAGGAGAAATTGCAATCAATGCTTGAATCAGTTGAATAACTATTATTTTCGTTATACATTTTTCAGTAAACATTAAACTGTAAGAATAACAAAAATGAAAAAAAAAAGAGTACTATTTACAAAAATCATCATAAAATCTTTATTTTTTATTGTAGAGAAATGAAACTTACATTATCTGAATATGTACATGGACACTGAATTGAATGATGCAAAGTACGCTCGTGTAGTGTGTATGGTTTTCAAGGTATCGTTAAGTTGAAACCGAGAATTGCTAATTAGAAAATACAAGGCCGTTTCCTTTTTTTATTTTTTATTATTCAAATCAGTTCTGAATTTATTACTATAATTTGTCAATGTTCATGAAAGCTTAGAGGTCTATTTTCAGAGCCCTTGCGGGCTACCAACAGACCACAGGTGACAATGCCTGACATAGAGACATCTCTGTTCAAACTAGCAAAATATTTAATATTTTTAAATTTTCAATCTCAAGGGTGATGGTTATATTAATAATAATAATTGAATGATATATTGCTCAGGAGTTTACAAGAAATTCAAATACAGAAGAGACTGAGTTGGGCTATGATGCATGGACCTTGAATCCCAGAATCTGCCATTCCACTATTATAACTAAATCATTTTAGGGCAATGGCTGTATTCATTATTGATGAGGGAATACATTGTATTTAGAAATGAAGGCTTATTGACAATTTTTACAAAAAACGACAACTAATTATTAAAATCTCATAACTATAGTATAATCAATCATATAAAAAGCAACATGCAACTGATGTTTACAAGAATAAACAATTATGAGCCTCACAAACAATGGTGTTGCAAAAACAAATGAAACAGAATGTGATTGGAAGAGAATCATTATTTACTTTTAACTAGATTTGGTTATCAAATGAAGCTTATCAATCAAGGTAACTTTTCCCAATTATGAATTGTCATGTTTGAGTTATTATCATACAATTATGCAAGCACTGTTTTCCAACAACATTGAACTTTTCCAAGATGATAATGTTCTAGTTTATGCAGACTTTATAATCACGTGTTGATTTGAAGATTCTAATCCTCCTTGGTTTTCCCGAGAATGTCTTGATATTTTTCTAAATGCTGTTAAATTCAAGAAGTTCTTGTTACAAATAATGACTTTATAATAACAAATATATCATAGGCATTCCCGTTATTTTGGCAATGTTGTATATCATATGTTATACAATTATATATATTAAAGTTTAAATTAAGTAAATAAATTTAATGTAAATAAATAGTAATTTAATGATTAGCATAACTTCCAATACAAATAAATATATCACAAATCAAAAGAAAAAAAAAATCAAATTTTGTTTATAAATAAGTTTTATTTAAAAAAAAAAAACAAACAAAGAGGATAATTAAAAAAATACCCAGTTAAACAACTAAAAGTAAATATTTACATATTTTATCTTGAAATAACCTTCTTAGCAAAAACAAACCAGAAAAGAGTTTATTGTTCAGCTTGAATAAATATTTAATAAAGCAATCTGCCTGCAGAAACTTAGAAACCATAAAATTTATAGTTGAAGCAAAATTGGTCAGACTGAAATTGATTAATCAATTATTTAGTAATTTGAGAATAGAAATTTTGTTATCAAAAAAATTATTCCTCCCTAAAATAGCCAGCCAGGTTTAAGAAAACAAAGAATTTAAAAAAAAAAATCATGACTTTAAAATCCTCATTTTAATAGCAATCTATAAACACATTTCATAATTTATGTTGAAATACATTTCATAATATATTTAGTGTATAATTAAAAATAAATTATTGGAACTTGAATAAGAAATTAAATCTTATTACAACTTTTTTCTTTCTCTCTGTATATATATATATGTATCATGTTTCCTCCAAAATAAGACAGGGTCTTATATTAATTTTTGCTCCAAAAGAAATGGTAGAGCTTATTTTCAGGGAATGTATTATTTTTTCATGCGCAAAAATTTTTATATTTATTCTAAGTACAAAAATGTAAATTTATTTGAGTACTTCTCTTTACAGAAAGCTGTAAGATTCTTACCCCTAGAGTCTCCTACAATTCTTTTTTTACACTCGCCAGAATAACTCTTTCTTTTTGCATTCATATTAAATGATGATTAGAATATTATTCTGTTGAAATTTACCATTAAATCAAGTGTTGATTGAAGACTTGTAAAACAAGAGTGGTAATAAAAATGATTACAGTTAAGAATAGTTTGTCCACACAAAAGCAACTAAAAAATGTAATCACAAAAATTCAGAAAATGTTTCTGTATTTCACACGTGCACATTAAGTACATCCATTATAACATATTCACATATGACCCAACTACGCATCCGCAAGTGTGCACATTGAAATAGCCCTGCTTGGGTATTCTTTTTAAAAACTTTTCTTTGGGAGAAAAATTGATGATTTAACTTAAGCTAAACTTTGATTATTAAAATCAGTTCCATTATTTTAATAGTTTTTTAGAAAGAAAAAAAATGTTTAAGAAATCAAACTAATTTTTCTTTTGTCTTGAATATTTAAACGCTACCATGATGAAACTCTAAAATAAATTAAATCAATAACAAACAAACACAGTATTATATTTTCAAATAGCTTATTAATTTCAATATATATGCAAAACAAACCACATGCGAACTTCTTTATAAATCTTGATCTATAATATGAACTATTATAAAGTAAAAAAAAAAAACTCCAATGTTTCAACTATATTCTTTTATATTCTTTATCAAGGAACCACTAAAAAGTACATAAAAAAACAATAAATATTCCACAATAATCCAATACATATAACAAATACAAATAACTCTTACCTTAAATTAAAACTCTTCTAACAAACTATCTTAAATTTCCATAACATTCCTTTCTTAAATACCTTTCTTAAAATAACCTATAATTATTTAATTAAATCAACCTACAGTTAATTGAAAAAAAAAAAAAAGGTTGACTTAAATAATTACAGGGGATTATTTTAAGATAGGTATTTAAGAAAGGAATGTAATGGAAATTTAAGTTAGTTTGTTACAGAGTTTTAAGGCAAGAGTTATTTGTAAAAGATTATTGTGGAATATTTATATTTATTGCTTTTTATATATTTTTTAGTTGTTCCTTGATAAAGACTATAAAAAAATATAGTTGAAATGTTGTAGTATATTTTGTACTTTATAATAGTTCATACAATAAATCAAAATTTATAAAGAAGTTTGCATGTGGTTTGTTTTGTATATATATATATATATTGAAACTCTAAAACTAAATCAAACATTCTAAATCCAAGTATTAAATATAAATAAAATAGGTATCTAAAAATATACACAAAGAATTATGTTTGTCGAAAATAGTCGATGAGAAAATATAAAAGAATCATAAAATTTATATTACCATTTATTGAAAGCATTAGTATCACTAATATTGTTTATTTATATATTCATTACTTTATAATTCAATATGTCCATTTGGTGTTTCAACGGGTAAACAAAAGCCATCTATCTGACCAACAATTTTAAAACTAGGGCTTATTTTCTGGTTAGGTTTTATTTTTAGAAAAACATATTATACACACATAAGCTGTTCAAAATCATGGACTTATCTTCTTAGAATGTGGATTTATAATATACTGATGATTGTTTTATCTTTCCTAATTCAAAAAACAATCTACAAAATGCATTTAATGTTTTGAATAAAGATTAGTTTAGTAATTAATCTTCCAAAAAAAATTTCAAATTCTTTATTAGCCCATGATAGAAGAAATATGTTCAATAATTTTTAACTGAGATGGGTTATGAAAATGAGAATGCAATCCAATTTAAATATTTTGTAATACAAACCTAATTTTAAACTTTGCATGTTTGGTTAATATTCTGTAATTCAATACTAGCACTATAAATGCATAAACACATAGGCTGAGCACTTTTGAGAGACACGGCTCTCATAATCATAGCTCTTTGTGAAGTGAATGTCATATTCAACCCAATTCTAACACACCCACCAACCATAAATTAGCAGGTCTTACATCTCTCCACAGAAATCAGCAACTGTGCAAATTCAAAGCCGATAAAAAATTAAATTTAGCAGCATACACAGATAATTTATTAAATATAGGTTTTAAACAGAGCATTGTCAACAGAAAAATCATGCGGTTTCAAAACAAAATGACCAACAACATACTCAACGTGGATAGACAGAGGCTATTACTGCCATACATAGCACAATAAATATCTACAAATTAATATACCTACTTAAATCAAATGACATGTTTCTATTTTATCCTTCTTAATTTGTTTAATTTAATTAATTCATGATTTTCATTTTTTCCTAGAAAATAGTAACTGAAATTTTATCACTATCTTTAATATTTTAGCAATACAAAAAGAAATAATAGAAGCTAAATTATTAAATGATACTATATTATAGAGTTAAAATCAATGTTATAAGAAAATAAACCAATTAATAGGTTTTTATGTATTTTATTATAATGACATATTAAAAAAAAATTAATATAAGACACAAAACATACTGTATCTGTATATACAATAGATGATAAAACTGACTTTTAGCGGCCACAACTATTTCCCCCTCTATTTTAAAAAAAATTGAATATTTTTTTCGTACTATGTAATTGTAAAGTATATCTAACTATAAATGTATTTTTTACATGAAGGTTAGTAAAAATTTTTTTAAAAAATTTAACATTTTTATGTATAGTTTTGAGCTATGCATATGAGGAAATTCCCGAAAACAGTGGCATCTTCGTGCATACCCCTAAATGCAAATTCCTGCAGGTAGGATGAAAACAAAGCTCCGCTGATACCAAATTGGTATTTTAGCTTACACTTTGCTTTCATCCACATATTTTCCACATTATTAGCATGGATAAGTTCATTGTCCGGGTCAACAAAGTTGTCTCGGTGGATAACAACAGAGTGAAGGCATATACCATTATCTAGACCACTTATATTGCTATATGCACACTAGCCATCAGTGATTATATGCGTACCAGGTAAAATGTGTTGCTGTATGAGCAGTTCCAGAGTGGCAGCTGATATATCTTCAATTTTTGTTAAAAACACTTTCTTGACCATCTCTATCCCACCGAACACCCAATGGTCTTCTCTCATTGCCCCTCTATGGTGTTTTCGGTGAAAGAAATATGACTCATCAATCTCCACTATCCACGGTTCACCATTGTCACCAAATCCACTGATAAGTGCTGGATTTCTGTCGAAATATGTAGCATATTCTTCCCGGCAAAAATGTCACCAGTCTATGACCACTCATTCATTAACATCAGTCTTGCGAACAATAAAGTGCATTGGCAAATTATTTTAAGTTTTGCCACATGTGAATGTTAATATTTAATAGTTTTTGTTTCGAAAAAAAATAAATTAATATTTTATAACCTAGTTCAAAATTGCACATAAAAATGTAAGTTTTCATGTATTTTTTTTATTAACTGTCATATAAAAAATACATTTATAATTTGATATACTTTACAATTATATAGTACGAATAAAATAGAGTTCAATTTTTAAAAAATAAATACAAATTTCTGCACGTAGGATGAAAACAAAATATAGTTCAATTTTTTAAAAATAGAGGGCGAAACGTTGTGGCCGTTAAAAGTCAACTTTACCCCAATAGATATTAAAATAATAGTAATAATAATAATCATAACTAAATGACTTATTGCTTGGGAGTTCATAAGAAGTTTGAGCACTGGAAGTAATGAAGCAGAATTGTGATTTATGGATCTCGAGTTCCAGAGATGGCCACTATATTATCCATTAAACCATGCAAAGCAGAGTTAATGTAATATTAATCCCTCAATACTTAAAATTACTACCAATAATTATTATTTAAATTTTACATTTAATAAAATGAATAACGACCCCTCCCCCCCAAAAAAAAAATTTCAATTATAAAAACACTGTTAAGTATAGTATTTAATAGTTATTTTGAATTGCTGTTATTATTTAATGTTTAATATTAATTTAAATTTTCTGAAACATATAGATAGGTTAAATATATGAGAGTGAAAAATGGTGGAGTGGGTGTGGTGAATATAATAATCTAGGAAAACTGAAAAACGACAGATTCTTAATTATCAAAGATCAAATATTAATAATTCACTTCTATTATTATAAGAGCAATAACAATTATCTTTACCAACATCATTATTATTTTTAAAGTCAAATGGTAATAAATTTACTATATCCAAATATTAAACAAATTACTAGAATTATGAGGAAGCTTTCATAATTAATCTAGAATTACAATAGCTATTAAAAATAATTTAATCTGCATTATAACAACAAATTACGACAACCCACCTTAAATAAAATGTTAAACGAATTTCATCACTATAATGGAAAGTTGTTCTTATATTATCATAATCTGCACATATATATATATATATTCTGCAACAGCAGTTTTATTGCAAGGTATATTTAACTGTTTCATCAACAGACATTTAGTGTCACAATGATGCATCTTCTTTTAGAATACAAAGTTGACTGAAAATATTAAAAAAAAATCAAATTAAAAAGCAAATGATTAATATTCTAAATTAGTGATGCACAACCTTTTTGCACTTGTGATCCCCACACTCAGACTAAAATTTCCATGACCCAATATATATTTTTACCAAAGAAAAGTCATTTTACCACATACAAAATATAGATCTTCTTTGCTACTACCTTTATCATTTTCTGAATGTTTGGTTTTTATTACCCATTTATTCATTAAAAATTTTAATTGCAAACTGTGTGACAAAAAATAAATATGATAAATGTGTAATGTTTGACTAAATATAAGTGTAATTTATATACTTGGAGATATGTAATTATATAAAAGATTTGAACACAGATTTTCAAACTCCCTTCAACTATCCAATCTATCTCATACATGTGTAATAATCTTTGGTTCTTAGTAGATCTGTGGATTTGAAACAATTGTAATTTTTATAACTGGTACTGGTTTTAGAAAATGTATAAATTCAAGAATGTAATCACACATATCAATATTAGGAGGATACTAGCAAGAAGAACCAAATTCTGAGAATGAACCAGAGAAATGAGAACAATATAAGCAAAGTGCCTTTTATGCAAAGTGCCTTTTATACAAAGTGGATTGGAATATAAAGAAGGAAGTGTTTAAACACAAAAGTGGTCAGATATACAATAATGAGTTGAACAATTTTTCATATATTTTTTAATAGTGTTTAAGTTTTTGCTTTTTCAATTACAAAATTTATTATCTAAATTTTCATGACTCCCAATAATTTTTCTGTGACCCCTTGAGGAGTCGCAACTCACAAGTTGCACACTGCTGTTCTAAATGAGGATAACTGTGTATTTTTATTTTGATTAACATAAATAAATAAACAACACTTTTATTTAGTTTTTTTTTTTTTTTAATATCAAGATTCACAGTCCTGAAATAAAACATAAGCTTATAGTAAAATCTGATTCTACATATTCCCACACAATCATTTTATACTGATATAGATAATAGATTTATTAGTATATAGTAACCTTTTAAAAATATGCACATTTATCAGAAACTAACTTGATTTTTTGAAAGAAATAAAATCACTTTTTATTAACATTAATTTAATAACATCATTATTTTAATGTAAGAAGTATCAGTACTTTAGTATTATCCCTACAACGTAGGGGAGATAGGACACCTTTTCACATCTGCAATAAATGTGTAATCTTGCGATCATGTCAAATTGAAATGAAATAAACACTGTGATGTTTATCTGATCTCGTGTGAAAATGTGTTTTTCTTTATCAACATGGTCTTTTTTTTTTTTTTTAATATTTTGACATTTTCAGTTATTGCATTTGTATTTCAATTGTGTTTTTATTTGTGAAGAGTAAAAAATGATGAGAGCTTTTTTTTCAAGAAGAAATAATCAAGCCAGATGAATTCTCCCTGAACTATGGATGTTTGGGGTTTATGTATGAAGACTGATGAATGTTTTATCACCAAAATCCAAAACAGGACAGTGGTGACTCTGATGAAAGCCATCAAACATAATGTCAAAGAGGGTTCCACTATACACCTGGGTCTCATTTTACGTGAATTTATTTAATGCAATTTTGAAGTTACGCGATTCATGTTTCTTCGGAAGTCGAACTCCAATAATGCGCTATTACATTAAATAATAAATTTCGCGCACTTACGTCATATTGAAAGTAATAGCACATTATTGGAATTTGACTTTCATCTTAGTAATTTCAATATTTTCAGTGCTTTATAATATTAAGATTTTATGCAATAATGAAAATAAAATCATGATTTCCACATTTTATGTATACCCAACATTAAATTTTACAAGATTATAATGTAAATTTGTTCAAACATTGTGCGTGTTAATTTTGCATTTTAAATCACATTCTGTTTTTGCTTTTTAAAAAAGAACGTAATCAATTATTAATCATTTAGTGTCCGCAAGTTTATTTTTAATTATTTTCTTATTAATGACACTAATCACGAATGTGCTCTTAAATTCCAACGAGAGCTAAATGGTTGTATGTCTGGATATCACGAGCTTTATAAACAATTAATAAAATCATCGTCTCAAAGATTAATTACTAATTATGTTGTCACCAGAAAACCATTAACACAACATGAGAGTGAAGTTGGTGCTAGTTGTATTTCCTCTTGTGAAGAATCTGATTTTTTTACCAGTTTGCAAACGAACCTGTTTATCGGCAAGTAGCGATAATAATTAAAACGTATATAAAAAAATGTCAATTACTGTACTGTAAATTATGCATAAAAATATATTGTTTTGAATAAAATTAATTATTATAGTTAAAAAAAGTTTGTCTTGTATCAATTTTTTTCAAATTTGAAATTTTTTATTAGTCATATTTTATTTCCTTATTTTTTTTCCGCAAATTTTAAAGTAATTTTATGTTGGTGCTTTGCTTTTATGCAATTTTTGAAAAATCACAGTCCGTATCCCCCCTTTTCAAGGTAAGTTACGTCTATTTTTGTACGATTTTTTTTGCGTGTGTTTTCTGAGGAACCTATCTATCACGTAAAAAGAGACCCAGGTGTACATTCAGACTTCTGGAAGGAGTAAAAAATTGATGAATTGACAAATTCCAGTTATGAGCATTTTTGTGTGAAACACATATAACTTTGTGAATCCAGAAACTGGGGTTCTCACACAGAACATTGAAAGACTGTGGGGTTCTGTGAAATGGCGAAATAAGCAGCAGTGAGGAACATCAAGGCAATGCCTCAACTCATACCTGGCAGAATTTATGTGGCATAGATTATACAAAAATGACAATGCATTCATTTCCATGCTTCCGCCAGGATGAAAAGTTAATAAAAGTCTTATAATATATAATTCTTTATTTTTATGCATTTTTATTTATCTTCTTAAAAAAAAAAACATTTATTAGCATTTCTGTGAAAAATCCTGACATACTGTGCAATCACAAGTTCACTAAAACTACATTTTTGGAGGAAAAATTTTCAGTAGAGATCTCTATTTTGTGTGGTAAAAGTAAATGCTAAATTGCTTGTTTCAATGTGACAATTCCTGTTATATATTAGACAGTAAATAGTGTATGTGTATATTTTATGTATTTTTATAAATAATATTTAAAAACATAATAATTTAGTAATTATAAATTTTATTAAACGCCCATTATTATATTAAGTAATAATTTACTAAGGCTGTAACCTTAGAAATAAGCTTCTGAAAAATACGAAGGTAGGGACCTCTATAGGTCTTAAAACACAACCTTAGAAATAAGCGTCTGAAAAACACAAGCTTGTGTTTTAAGACCTATAGAGGTCCCTACCTTCGTATTTTTCAGACGCTTATTTCTAAGGTTACAGCCTTAGTAAATTATTACATAATAATTTAGTGTTTGTTTTGTGTATATTTAAAGTAACATTTGGAAGTCGTGTAATATGATATTTTACATATTTTTGGGGGCAAGAAAATGTACTTTTTAAGATAGCAAATCAATTTGTTCTTTATGTAACATGTTGTTTTTAATATTGATTTATATATTGTTATGAATTTTAAGGTTTTTAGTGTGAAAGTCATATATTATACTTTTAATGTGAAAAGTTGTATATACTTGTGTATGGCAAATCAAATTTTTTTTTTCAAATGGTCTTTTTTAATATCCATTTCATGCTCAAAATCAAACATATCTTTCTTATTTTTTGTATACTTTTAATCGAGTATTTGTCCTACAACATGGAGCATGTATTAGACCTGCTGCACCTTTTCACATCTGTATCAACCTGCCGATAACTTTGTAAATGTTGCGAAAATATCATGTACAAGATCTGTGTACACATTATTTTGGTCAGATCACAAGATTACAAAGTTATCAATGGATTGATATGAATGTGAAAAGGCACAGAAGGTCTAAGACATGCTCCATGTTGGAGGACTAATACTAAAGTACTGAAGTATCATTTCATAAAAATACATGATTGCACAATTATTCAGTTTTGCATGGATATGATTTATACATTCTAACTAATTGTAACTTACAAACATTTGCAGTTAAGTTAACATTACCTGTTTTCAAACTTTCCATTCCATGTTCATAAGATGTACTTCTTATACATATTATTGTTATAATACAAATTAATAAAAACAACAACACTATTTTAAAACAGCAAACAAGAATTATGGTGCATGCTGAATTATTTATATGAACACTTAAGAAGTCTATGAATTAAATAATTGTAGTAACACACATACAAACACAAAATATTAGAATTTAAATATATCTTAACTTGGTTTCAGATTATATTTTTACATTTTTGGTAATAAATCCCAAACATGTAGACTCTTTTCATAAAAACTGGTTTACAGAAATAACCAATTCATAGAATGCAAAATTTTTAGATCAGATGAGGCATAATAACTTCATCTAATTAATCTTAATTTTATGTTAGTGATAAAAAAGTAATGAATTACAATTTAATAACTTTTAAAATAAACAATGATTTATATATATATATATTATTTAATCTTATTTATTTATCATACAATATTTTTCAATTATTAATTAAAATAAATATGTTTGCTATGAAAACTTTATATAAGAAGACATAATTATGTATATTATTATTATATGCTAATATTAATTCCTTTAACTTTAAGATTTTATACTGCACTGTCTTCATTTGTAAAAAAAAAAAAAAAAAAAAATAAGTACCTTTATAAACACAACTTTTTTTGTTGAAGCAAAGATTAAGTTATCAAATAAATCATTTCATCTTATCTTTAGAACAAATTAACTAAAATCCTAGAGGTTTAATAAAATTGTTGTTAAAAAGAGAAAAATTGAACACAATATATTCTTAATCTCTTACTTAGTAGTAATTGAATAGACTAATGGATTGAAAAACTTGTAAAAAAAAAAAAAAAAGATAAGATCTGAGTGAAAGATTTAAAAAAAAGGTAATTCAAAAATAAAAAAAAAGAGGAAATTTACATATATGGTTTTTTTCCTTACTAAAAAATAACACAAAATAGCTATTAAGATGTGAAAAAATAGTTGGATAAAAATATTTAAAAACAACAGTCATGGTATATTGAAACACATTTAAAAAAAAACAAAAACTTCTAGCCATAACTTTAAAACAGCAGTGAGCAAGACCAAGAAATCTTGGAGTGACCACCTAAATTAAGAGAAAATATTGGTATTCATGCTACACTAAACTATTTCAGATAATTGTACATAAAAGAATATATACTTTTTTTTTGCAAAAATATGGCTACTAAAAAATGAGAATCAGCTCTTCACTACTGAGACAGCTATATGTAGTGAGATATGCTATCTGATGAATGTATTAGACAATACAATGCCTTCATTCAAAATACATGATAATGAATACATTAATTATAAATCCAACATCATGCAATAGTAACATCAAATAACATTCAATCGTTCATGAAAACAATAGCCTTATTTTTTGTTGTGACAAGTACACAAATTTAAATAGTTTATTATAAATAAAAAAAGTATTGTCAAGCTTTGGTGGGCTAACGGTTAGCATAGCTGCCTTCCAAGCAGTTGGCCTGGGTTTGCTTCCCAGTCAACACATTTGTCATATGAAGGGGAAAAAAAGTATTTTATCATATTTTAAAAATGGAGTGTAATATCTGAAACATGTAAAGAAAAAAAAGATGTACAATTTTAATACAGACTGGGAAGAACAATTTTTCTTCATATGGTAAATGCAATGTGGTATATTATATAGTATGTCATTTCCAAAAAAAAAAAAAACAAAAAAAACATTGAAAGACATGTTATAACCATACATACAAATTTTGATGGATATTTTTTGGCAAAAAGTGAAATGCACAAAAGTTATAAAAATTTAAAACACAACTAACCAACCAACAATTATATTTTATTAAAACCATTATTAAATCTAAAGCTGTGACAGTTGCAACATTTGGTGTGAGTGCGAGTTATGTATTAACAAAATATAAGAAATCTTTTACGGACAGAGAAATGATAAAAGAAATATTTCCAGACACTAGATATTCATCATTTGATTCATTCAAGAAAAAAAAAAGACATTATTTCCGCAATTAATATATACAACTTTTCCATAGAACTATCATGCATCTTATAGAAATTATAAATTCTGATAATTGAAGATATGAATAACCTCATTTGTTTTTCTTTGCAATTTGATGAATCTCATGACATACTCTCAGCATTGTATTTTTACAAGAATGGTTTTTAAGAATATAAAAGATGAATTATTAAAAATATTATCTTTAAAGAAAAAATAAAAACAGTGGTGAAGACGTTTATTGCATTTTCAAAAAATATGTAGAAAAGAAAGTTCAATTTATAAAGTTGTATCAATGATAGCTGATCAGACACCATCAATGATCAAAATAATTAATAGTTCTTGACTATGTGAACCAGAAATGATGATTTCCCAGATTTTCTTTCATATCGTAGCATAATTTATTAGGACTAATTCTGAATATGTATCATATTATAGGAATCTGAGATAAAAAGTCTTCAGAAAAAAATGTTTGGACTCATCTAGGAAAAAATGAATGTAAGGTAAATTGTTATATCATGCAGATGTTCAATGGTTAAGCTGAGGAATATTTTTACAAAGATTCAGATACCTATTAGAAGATGTAAAAGATTTTAAAATCAAAGGACGAAGTATATATTGATGGATTTGGCTTTCACTGTTGACATAACTAATCATCTTAATGAATTTAATTTACAATTGCAAAAAATAAATAAAACAATAGCGGAAGTGATTTAATATGTTAATACCTTTAAAAATAAATTAATGCCTTTATCAATATGATTAATATAGATAGAAACTGGAAAAATTTCAAAAATATTTCTAAAGAACTATCAAAACATGAAAATACATTCGAGAAAGAAAAATATTACAAAAAAAATAATTCTTCCAAATTTGAGACGTTCCCAAGAATTTATCAGACTAGAATCAATAATTAATTACCTTTATATGTTATCCATTTGACAATGTTAATGTGAAACAAATGCTTGAAAATATAAATAATGCATTGTTATCTGTGGAACAAAATAAAATTTTTCTCCTGCAAAATGACATAATTTTAAAAGCACACCATTCAAAACCTAAACATTACTTTTGGAGTCTAATGAATGAAAAAAATTATCAATTTTTTAAAAAAGATGCACATTGTTATTATTATTTTTTTTGGTTTTGTCTATCTACACAAGTTGATATTTTCAACAATGAATATAATTAAGTCAAAATCCTGTTCCCATTTCACAGAATGCCATGTAGAATCATGTGCAAGAGTAGAGATTAGTAATTATATATCAGATATTCAAGATTAGCTGACAATAAGCAATGTACTTATCTCCACAAGGCAATATTTTCAACAAAGAATATAATTAAGTCAAAATCCTATTCAAATCTCACAGAAGGTCATGTTAGAATTCTCTGCAAGACTAGAGATTAGTAATTATATACTCAGCTATTTAAGATTAGGTGACAACAAGCAATGTAAAGCATGGACAACTTAATATATTTTTGTGCTCCTACTTAAAATTTATTTTTTATACTGAATTTGCTGTTGTAAATTGAATTGTTTTGAAAATAAATAATTATTAGCAATAATTGAGAAAATTATAAGTAACTCTTGCCCTGCAAAAATCTGTTCACTCTTGTTTTAGGGATTTGGTATAATTAGTTTTGTCCAAAGTTTCTATTTCTTCACCTGTTTCTTTTAAGATAACAATAATAATTTCATCATTTCTCAGAACTTTTCCCTTCTTCATAGATTTAATCACATGTGTCAACTTTTCATTTAAAATACTTGGTAATTTAGCATATGGAGCAATTGAAATGGTTATTTTGGTTTCTTCTTCTTTATTATTATACAAGTTTTTACTTGATTTATGGAAAGGTCAATGTTTCGATTTAAATATTATACCTATTCAGTTCTGTACTGTAGTTAAAAGCACATGTAATGATTTTTTTCCAGAGTGTTTTTTTTTCAAAAAGTTTTATTCCATATGTCTTTTGTAAAATACCATATTTTTTTAAAATCCAGAAATGTACTCAGCCTATGGAAAGGCTATCAATAGGTTTTTTTTAATTGGTTGCTTTAACAATTTTTTTTGCTTTGTGGAATTACTTGCTACCAAATGTACTTGGTGATGGAAAGGTCACCATTTTTTATAATAGTTTTTTTCTAAATGGTTGCTTTAAGAAATTTTTGTTGCTTTGTGGAATGGGCCATGCCTTGCCTAGTGTAGTGCTTACCTTACATAATAAATAAATCAATATATTAGTAATTAGAAATTATAACAGCCCAAAGAGCACTAACATATCACGATGATAAATCCTAGGAAATGAAGGTAGTTAAGCCTGAACAAATTAATAAAAGATTAGGAATAGATAGAAGGGAAAGTGACTGCTCTACAAGTGGTATGCCATGCAAACCAAGAAATAAGCATATATACCTATAAAGCCATTTATAACAGAACTGGGAGAGCTTTAATGGTGAAATAGACTTGTACAATTGGACAATCCAAACACCTTCTCATTTATAACAGTACTGGGAATGCTCAAATGGTGAAATAGACTTGTACAATTAGACAATCCAAGGACAATATTCCCACTGCAACTGAAGTGGTTGCCTTGTTTCTTTCAAGCTATGGCCCCAAATAATAATGAGACACGAATAGAAGTGTTCTGAAAGTGTAACATTGCTGTTAATATAACAACATTTTTGTCTCCAAATAACTAATGGAGAAATGGACATGTATAATTGGACAGTTTTGTGAACAATAATTTTAGCATAAGAAGTTGGGTTTATGTGTGGTAAGTCTGGAAGGGCAGGTGAATTTTGTGTCACTGCACTTCTGGAACTATTAATATCCCACTCACCTATCCATACATTTATACTTGAATGTTCAAAATCATATGCATTGAATCAAGTGTATGGGTGCGGATGCGCTTGACACACACCGACACTCCCTAAATTTCTTTGTAATGATTCTTGTTGATTGCATTGTAAAACTTATGCCTATTGAATCGTCTTGAGGCACAAATAAAGGCATTTGAAAGTAAGATGCTTCATAAAAAAAATTATGGGTTATTAATGGCAAAATTACTTCTTCACAGCTTTACGGACAAACAAAAGTTTTTTTTAATTGGTTGTGAATTTGACACATGATAGCATTATGGACAACATATAATCAGACAACAGACAAAATAGGAATTTTATATATAAGTGTAATTCTTTGTAGAACTCTTCAACACATTTCATAATATCAGCCCACTTATTAAAAATTATTCCATTATTTTTCTTACCACTCCAATAACTTTTCCTTCAATACCTCTAAGACATTACTTTACACTTTTGAAGCTTATTTTCTTCTGTAGCTTTCACTGTCAATTAAATTACTTTTTTTTTTTTTTATCATTAATAACTCTTTTGTAACATTTTGCAGAACTTCAGATATTCAATTCTTCTTAATGGGTCAACTTGAAATATTTTCATATTCAATCTATTACTAATGCAATATTTTGTCTGAGTTAAATATTTCCTGATAAATTGCTGCTTTTTTTGTACTAGCTATTTTTTGTTGCATTCTTTGTAGAATATCAATTATTCTCTTGAAGATTACAATCAAATTTGAATTAACTTTAAAATCTGTCAATAATTTAAAATGATCAGCAAACTTCTTTCTGAATATTAGAAACATCAATTGTCAACAGTGTCTTTTTTAATAATTTTTTGTCTTTCTAGTTTTGCATTACTACATATCTTATATTTCGCTTATCAATCATCACTTCCCATGTTGAATTAAAAACATTATGATCCTGAAATATTGATATTAATAAAAATATAATTCAATTCATTGGATGCTTCTATATTGGACCAGTTAAAGCCTCTGTACCATGTAGAAATAAATAAGTCTGAACATACAAGCTTTCTGGCCAAACACTAAAATAAGTATACAAAAAATTAAGAAGGAAGTAATAAAATTAATTCCAGTTATACAAAAGTTAAGAGACATTAACTCAGGTATTACTAAAAATGACATTGGGAAAGGACAGAATTATACAATTTATATGTAATGATGTTAACTATTTATACTTCTATACGGAATGTAATAAATGTGTTCATATGTAACTATAGAGAAACTTGTTATTTCTATAAATTAAATATGGCTTAATGCTTTAGAGAATTTATAGTATTCTCATATCCATGGCAAGATGAACTATAAATATAACAGAGAGATGAGTGTAATTGTATATATTTGAAGAGATTAAAATTTACTTAAATCCAATGATAAATATTTAAATTAGAGTGTCCATTTTTAAAATGGAGAGAGAAGGATGGGTCTCCACAGTTGATAGTATTCATATTATTGGCTATATAGCAAGCCTCTCTTATTTTTCTTTTTGAATCATTTTGGTCAAAGTATTGGATCGCTGTGTAGGAGGGAACAAATTGATGATCTGTTGATTTTTAGAGGTCAAGGATATGTTTTAAAGGAAAATTAGATAAAAATACATCTGTTCTATTTATAATAATAAATGCCCAATTTACGAGCAAAAGCAACTTGGTCAGAAATGGTTTTTTTTTTTTCTTCTAAAAGTTGCAAATTCTTTCTTTCATTTTTATTCTCAAGAACAAGAGACATATTTTGTTAAAAAGAAATATGATTTTTTTTTTTTGTAAAACTAATTTGTAACAATTGACAAAGGTATCCAGATTTGTAATGTGTAATATTGAATAGCATTGATATAAAAAAAGTCATGAGAGATGCCAATTTTTTACTTTTTAGTGTTTGATGAGAAAATTTTGTTTTAAGAAAGCTCTATTATTGTCTTTGTCAAGGACTTTTGGATCACCTCAACCAACAAAAACTTTATTTAACAGCATTCCAGAAAGTTATGCTTATTGGCTGGCATTTTCAGTTAATTATGAAGTAGCTAATTTGAAAGCTATTTAATTGCAACTAAAGTGAAAAATGATAGCATAGCTGAAAATTTCACTATGCTGGAGTGAAAAATCTTATTAGTACACTGGTCAACTAAACTCAGAACTATGTAGTCCCCTGCAGAAGTCAATTTCAAAAATGTGTCATCCCTGCATGCATCAATAATTGATGAATTAAAATAGGCAGTACCCATTGTCTTTCACATGATTTTTGTCAGCCTATACATGATGAATGCATAATTCAGGTTTAGCATCATTCTATTCATACAATAACTCTAGAAAAATACATCAAATGAAGTGTTAAATTTTCCTAATAAAAACTGTCCTATAGATCAATTTTTAAAAATGATTCAGTCAGAATTCTGATGAAGTAGTAAGATAAATTTTTATTTCAAATAAAGTCTTTATAAAATAATATTAACAATATTTATAGCAAATATTAAAATTAATATAAATTTTCTTGAGTAATTTTACTATTTTTTAAAATATGTATTTAAAATTTATTATAACTTGTATATGTCTTTATTGATTGATTTTTATTTTTGCTAATCTTTATAAATACTATTAAAGTTATAGTTAAATAATAATTATTATATAATCATTTATCAGAGCTCATAAGTAACAATCTAGTTAAATGAATTTTCTCCAAAATGAATACATACCCACCTAAATATATATGATTTGTTATATAAGGAGTGCAAATACAGTAAATAAAATTTTGCTTTATTATATTCACATTATATTAAGTCTACCTATCCATTTCTTTCTTTCATTCCAAATGTAGTTAAATATAGCTATTATATATATCCTGTGACACAATGCCATGTTTTTCTTTTGAGAAAATAATGGGTAAACAAAAGGGTTAACATCTAAGAAGCTAGGGAGGGATTTAAACCCATCTATAGATATTCCTTATTTTAGAGATATCTCCAGTACGGTAGATATGTTTCAAATAACTAAATAACATCTATAGCAGCAAAGGATAGACCTTCTCTGTACTTGGATATGTTTGGTGGGAATGATAGGAAATATGGCAGGATACCCAGTTTGAACATCATAGTTAGGATATTCAGTCCAAAAATAATCAATGTGGTTATTCTTAACACCCATATATTAATGCAAGGATTTAAATTCTCATACATTTTTACATAGAATTGTATAAATCTAAAAACAAAAGAAAAACTTAGTCCTGCTTCAATATATATTTCCATTGGACATTTTTCTTATTTTATAAAGAATTCATAATATACAATTTTCACTTTTCTGCAAATTCCACAAGCATGTTTTCCATAACTCTAACCAAATTTATCCGCAGCACTTTCATATTTCAATCAGTGACAAATTTTTAAAATCTTTGTTTTGATGCAACCAAAAACATTTTGTACATATATTTAAAGATCCTGATCCTATACTTTGAGGTATAAACCTGAATTAATAATTTTTATTAGTCATTCAGTAGTATAGAGATTATCCAATAACACAGAAATCTTATAAATCTGAATTATCCATGTTATGTTCCACTAAATTGACTAAATAATCTTGTCAATCAGTCTGATATATTATAAATCTCTCCAAAGTTGTTCCACTTTTTACTTATAATGAATCCTCTTCACTTGTGCTTCCATTATTCATATTTTTGTATAAAGCATAGTCTACTTTGTAAATCAATTGTTTTTCATCATTCGTTCTATTTTCCCAATGTCTAACAACATCCAATTTTTTATTAGATAGTTTTTGCATTTCAAGTAATTTTCCTTCATTTAAAAGTAATCTACAGTTTTAGATAATTATATGAAAAGTCATTATTAAAGAGTGTGTAGGTCCACAATAAGATATTCTTAGCAATTTGCGCCTTTGATCACTCTAACCATTACTTTACCTTGGCTATTAAATTTTATAGCCTCTGGGATTAAGAACCATGATATAATTTCCTTTGTCATAATTATAAATATTAATAATAAAAAAATCCTTCACATACACAACATATTCATCCTGTCTTCAAGAAAATTTAACTGAAGTTTCAGTTAAAAACTACCAGGCAATTGAGGAGAAAGACCATGATATATCTTGATTTTAAACTTGGAGGAAAAAAATAAAAAAAACGCATCATGCTGGTTGATGTGTATCAGTGAACAATCTATCCATGTTTATTTATCATATAAATGATCATATAGGAATAACAACTCACTTCTCAGTTCCTTTAAGTCTTCAAAAAAGATTCAAAGATTTTCCTATCAGTTAATAGCAAAACTCCTTTCGGCAGCCATATATATACACACCTCACATATGTATTCAAAAGTATTATATATATGTCAGAAGTTGTACCCAGGATACAGACAGATTCTATAGCTGGTAAGTAGCAGAATGATTTCAGATATAAGGTTAATTATGAATAACAAATAAACAGTGTGTGATCAAGAGTACATTCTGCTATCTTATAAGATAAAATGTTGGTTCATCAAAGGATGCATATTGCTTCTAATAAAGTTTTTTCTATCTTCCTCTTCCTTCTTCATTTACTTAAGTTAATGCATGGCTAGTTACCATAAACCTCCTCCTATACCAATGACTTTCTACTAACTGTGACAATAGATTGTATGTTAGTGCAATCATATTTCCACCCTTTAACTACATGCACAATATTTCTAAATCCAATTCCCTTTTCATTCTTTTTTTTTTAAGTCTTAAGTTCTCAAGAAATAAAAAAGCAATGATAAGCACAGACTTAGGAGATCAGCAGTCCCTCACTGTCATTTTTTTTTTCTTGAATCAGTACAATTATTAATGAGTCAGTTTGGAAATGAATTTGAGATGGGAGTTTCAGCTGGAAAATATTGTATGTTTAAGTAGCCATATTTAGGGATCCCTGGCTATCACAAATGAGATAGGGCCCTAAAAAATGTGATCTAATAATGGCCTGTGGAAAGAAATAAAACCATTATTAATAATAATGATAAAGCAGAAAACAGTGTTGTCCTAAAATTAATTATTATAAATCTAATTATTTTTTCTGAATATAGAATATGTGATGTGTGAACCTTAATTGATTCAAACTCTTCAAGATTAGAATAGAGAACAGCATTGATGGATAAAAAGATGTTAAGATTGCTATAACTGCTCTTAGTGAAAGTAATCTTTCAGAAAAAGAAAGTTAAATAAAACCCAATTAAATTGTCATAAGTTTTTTTAAAAATAAGGTTTATCAGAGAAGAAAAACAGCATGGTGTTGGACTGTAAAGTATAATTTAATATTTTCTATTCTTAGAATTTAATGTAGTTTAGCAGAATGTTGTTCTCATTTTAATAGTGTACATGCTTTATCATTAAATCCAGAGAAAGGAAACTTTATTTACTTGCTGGTTATCATTATTATATCATTAAAAGAAGTTTTCTTCTTGGAGATTTTAATGCATGAAGTATTGGTATAAACAGAATTTGTCCTAAAGTTTAATTCATATGGTATGTTGTTATTGAATTTTGCACAATACATGCATTGATTATCACAAACATTATGCTTAGGCAGAAAATAATCATTACAAAGAAAAACCATGTTTAAAATAATGGCATCTAATAGATTACATTACAGTTAAAAGTCAGTATACAGGATAAGTTTGTATTATGTGAATATTTTACAAGTGCATATTATTGGATAAATCATAGGTCAATATGCTCCAAGATTAAAAAATGATGTATTGAAAAAATAAGACTTATTTCAATGACAATCATAAGAAAATTGATGTTCATTTTTTTTTAGAAGTATCTAATAAATGTACTAAATTTCAAAAGCTAAAACACAAAAATGGTGAATTCATATTTTTGCTTACAAGAAATGTGGCATTTTCTACTTGGCAGAGCAATACTTAAATATGGACCTTAAAATCTCTACACATCATATGATCACCATTTTTTATGTTTGCTCAAGCTGTTAAAACTGAAAAAACTCTCCATATAATAGTGTATCTCAGTGCAAGCCAGTGATTTCTCTGGCTTACACTGAGTGGCATTACAGTATAAAGAGTTTTTCCCGTAATATGGACATTCATAACAAATATAGTTTTAAAGTCAGAAGTTAAAGACTGGCAAGAAGGCTTAAAATTAATTTGGTGGATTAAAACTGCAGAGAAAATGTGGTCACTCTAGATTTTTTTTTAAGATAGTAAAAGCAACATCTGAATATGAGAAATAGAAACACAGTTCTATTAAATCCAGCAATGGTAGTCTCTTGTATGAAGACAATGATATATGAAGAAAAGGAAAGAGTGTCTTGATCATCTTTTGAAAATGCTGTAAAAATCATATAATGCCTTTTAATGATATATTAATTTATCTAGCCTTTTAGATTTGGGCAAAGATATTAAAAGGATATTTTAAAAATAATAGTTTTCAGATCCTGATGAAATATCTGGGGAAGCTTTAAAATATGATTGTAATATATTAGTTTAAAAAATGTTAGAATTTTGAAGGAATATGTAGATTTATGAAATTGTACTGCCTGATAGACAAGATTGCAGTAATTATTTTGGAATACCATTATTATACATTATAACGTTAAATGATTGTAAGGATTTTATTGGATAGATTATTTCTAATCACAAACATGATTACCAGAGATTTGATAAGCGATTTTAGAAAATCAAGAAAAACTACAAACATGATTTTTGTTGCAAAGCAAATATCAGAAACAAAAGTATGATTTATATATTATTTTATTAGTTTGATTAAGGCATTAGAGCCAAGTCATCAAACAGATCTCTGGCATTATTTGAAATTAATTGGTTGCCCAACAAAATTTGTTTGGAATATCTAGATTCTACAGAATGGAATAAAAGGAAATGTTATTTCTAAAGGTGGAAAATTTGGATATTTGAAGTAAAAATTAGTGTTAAACAGGTGTGTGTGCTTGCTTCAGTATTGTTTTTGATTTTTATAATGGCAGTTTTCAGAACTGTTTATAGAGCGCTTACAGATCAAAATACGATACAGATTTGAGGGCAAAAATTTTAATTTTAATTGATTAAAAAATAAATAAAAATAATCTTCTTGGAATCTGGATTTACAATATGTTGATAATT
Source organism: Epiperipatus broadwayi (assembly GCA_028023455.1). Lineage (NCBI taxonomy): Eukaryota > Metazoa > Onychophora > Udeonychophora > Euonychophora > Peripatidae > Epiperipatus > Epiperipatus broadwayi. The sequence goes on from JAQFVV010012497.1 coordinate 2,017,128, forward strand.
GTTCTATTTTTTGCCAAACAATCAATCATTATTCAAAAAATTCAGCCAGTGATGGAAGAAATATCCTTAGCATTTTTTTTTTAGTTAGAATGATTATCAAATTGAGAATGTGAGCCAAAGTAAATATCTTGGTAGCTTTTTAAGTAAAAAATGAAAAAGACTTAAATGTTGAAGTGTAGCACAGATTCCAATGTGCTATTGCTATTTTTAACAAGTTAAATGATGAGATACTTTATTACAGAAAGTAACTATTGCAACAAATTTAATTGTATATGGAGCTCTTGTTATTTTATTGAATTTATTTTATAGAAGTATGGAAGTGAGACAACTTTGTGCGGTTCAAACATATTCAATACAAGATGTGGACTGTCAAAAAGGTAACTTGAATTTTGGAAAAATGTTATTCAATGTTTTGCAAACCAAAAAAATTTTTTTATAAAAGTTGGATTAATAGTGCTATTTGTATTACTGTTTTCAAATTGACCATATCAATCTTAACTTTTTAAGCAGGAAAATATATAGGATTCTGGAAAAAGGGTATAAAATGGAAAATTCAGATAAAATTGATTACAAACATTTAATAGATAAAATAAAAAAAAAATCATAAATTTTTTCATAGTACACACATGCAAATAAGACAAAATGAAAGACATGATTGCCTTTGTGATAACAATCAAACTATTCTAAAGATTAGCATAATAATAATGATGATGATAAAAAAGTCAACCAAAAAACAAAAAAATGCCAGAAAAAATAGCAAAAAAACCACTTCTAATAGAATCAACTAGCATAAATATAAAATGAAAATAAATCAAAAAATAAATAAGTATCAGATTGTAAAATGCCATTACTTTGACATCTGTACCAATTGATTTATATTGTATATACATATATATAATATTCTATTCAAATTTCATTTGAAAGATCAGTAAAATGAAATAGTAGAGATTATTATGGTCTACTAATAAATGTCAATGTTCATTAATATGAAAACAAAAAGGTATATATTTATTATATAGAGAACAATAATTCAATTACTTAATGATTAGTTAAATTTAGTTCCATTGCACATGAAAAAAAAGATATTAAGATGGATTACTTCATGTGTGTATATTAATCTTTAACTGGGTTTAAAGTTTATATATGATGATCTCTAGTCTAATAAATGAAAAGTAATAATCATTATTACATTTATCTTAAGTGGTTGGTAACAAAGTTGTTAGAACAGAAAGTTTGCTTTTGTAGATGAGATTATAGTCATTAAATTTAATTATGTGGCAAATGTTTACAAAGTAAATTTTAATCACTAAATATCAATATGTAATTATGAATTATTCCCTTGTAATGAAAATAAATTCAAAACCTGTTTTAAAAAGATATGTATATAAATTTAAACAAACAACTCTAAAAAAAAGAGAAGAAAATAAACACAGCTATACAACTCTTTTTTTTTGCTTTTAAAAATGGAACATATAGTATATAATGTGTACAAGATAAAAGGAACAATATTTTCTAACCAGTTTCTTTTTAAAATCAATGTTCTATTTTTAGAAAAGTACTTATTATTGTAAATGATTATAATCAATAGTACTAAATATCACATTTATAGTCCATAATCCAAATATGTATATAAAGAATTGTTTCACTAACTACACGTTGACAAAATAATCCAGTACAACTCTAATGCCACTTATTTATAATTACTTAGCATTGATCAGAAAATAAATAGTTCTGTAAAATTAAAAAATATTTTTTATTTTTAAAATGGCTAATAAAGATTTATTTTGATAACTCTTACCTTCCACCACCAATGATGTTTGGTTTGTGTAAATCTAGCTTCTCTATAATGACCATATTTGTCTGGGTTGAGGGCATTGGTACATTTCATTTGAACAGCCCTACAAAAAATAAATAATTGAATTCTGACAATCATACATAGAAAAAATATTTCTTTACAAATTATTTATTTACAAAAAAAAATGCAAACATATTTGCATATTTAAACAATATTTCTACTTATTAATTTAAATTATATAAATGAGTAAATAATAAAATAATTGATGTTCATTTTCCCAAAAATATTACTTGAATATCAAAACCATTTTCTATATACAGCGAAGTTCTTGTACTTTGCCATTATAACCAAATTTTAATATTTGAACATAGTGTGTTAACTTTCCAGTGTTTGTCACCCTTTATATATATTTTTTTCTCTTGTATTGATGTTCTTGTGGAAAGATTTGGATGTAACTATTATATATATATATATATTTCTATATACAATATCTATAAAAAGTTAGATATAAACTAAATGACATTGGTAGAAAAACTTAGATGAAATACCTTTTAGAAGATGAATTGTAAAAAAAGTATTGTTATTTTATATTCATATTGTATCAATCACTTCGATCTTCTTTTGATCACAAAGGGTGCTACTACTAGGCTACTTTCAACCTAGAAAATTTAATTTATGGTAATCAACAGTTGATGATGATAAATGCTACCAGTTAGACCCAGGGAGAGGAAGAGATCTTTAACATTGTTCAGACAACTGAGGAAAGGACACATGGACAAAAGTTATCCAAAAATAATTATAAATAATTTTAGAGTTTATTAAATTCAAAAATAAATATTAATCAAACAAAGTATGAAAGTTTGACCTAAATTTCTTCAGCGGCTTTAGAACAGATAAGTTCATTTTCTAACTTAAGAATTAAAAGGAATTTATGTCTTCTATTAATCTAAACAAATTCCAGTTTCCTTTAGTTAGAGATTTAAAAGAAAATGAATGATCTTGTACAGAATTCAATGAATAGCACACAGCAATCTTTTCCTAAAACTCGGCAGAACATTGGGACATAATAGAATTGTCATTTGGTTGCAAACACTCATAAAAAGACCAAGTTTAAGATCCCTAAGGTTGATTCCGACAAGAGAAAATGAAAATATTGCAGTATTACGTAATCTGAAATATAGGAAAACCAAAATAGAACAATACACTTGATAAATTGCTAGACAAAAGATTTATGATCTGCAGGAAACACAAATCAAGATCGACTAAATTAATTATCATTAAAGAATAAGAGACAGGTGAGTTAAAATGAAAACTACTAATATCTGCCCAAGTATTTACCAATGGTTAGTAATAAAACAAAGAAAAGTACTAAGTATAAAATATAAACTTGCAATACACTCTGGGACAAATGAATTTAAAATATGAAATGTTAAAACTAAGCCTCCAATACATACAATAAATAAAATACATAATAAAATAATTAGGGATATTTAAATGAGTATGCATAACTTATTAGGGAGACAGATTTCATTTTAGATTAAACTGAGACTTTAACATAGAGATTTAAACCCTGGTTATCATATGAAAAGATGAGTTTACCTTTGAGGTATAATGTTCTGTCCAGTGAATTTCTTCCAGTGAGATACACAAAGTTCAGGTTTATATACAGTTCCTTTTAAAGGTTTTGATTTTCATTTACTTGTTCGGGAGTCTGAAGGCAATCTTTGGGATCAGTTCTGGACTAGGCTTTTATATATGTTCTTGAAGGCACAATTGTGGAGTTCCGGAGTTCATATTTGGATTGTTTAGCACTACATATTTGGTGTGTAATTTTGGCTAGTCATTAATTTTTCATTCACAAAAATAAAATATCAATAGTTGTAATATAAGACTCAAACAACAATCTTCAAAATCTGAATAAGAATCACAATAAAAATAAGAATAGTAAATCAGTCAAAAACCCAGAGCCATTTATGTGAATCATTATCTCCTATGTAATTTTTAATTAAAAAGTTTTGATCAGGATTAATCTCTATCTCCCGTTAATCGTAATTGAAAAAAAAAATCTGACCAGAGTTCTTACCTATTTCAAAATTAATTAAAAAAAAAAGTCTCAGCTTTTAAAATAAATTACAATCAACAAAATAATAAGGAACTGATAGGAATTAAAACTTTTTTAAAATTGGAATGTTTTTACATTTCTGTCTTAATAACTAAAAGAAAATGAAGTACAAAAAATTTTAAATTCAATTCTTTCAAAATCTTTAAAATTGTACATTCTAATTTTGAATTTTCTGATGGTGCTTTTGAAGTGGATAAAGCATCTGGTTCAATATTTATTTCTTTGTTGAAAATGCATTAAATTGTCATCAAGTAATTTTTATAGATGTAACATTAGCTCAATAGTGTGAATTAAAAAGTTTCTTGGTATGATTAATGTGATGTTTATCTGATACTTGCTATAGATTGTATAATATTATCAGGCTTAAATAATGAAAGTCAATATACTATGTTGATTTAAATAAATCTAATAAGCTATCCACTCCAATCATCATGTACAATATATTTTTTTTACTATGGTTGGCATATTAGATTAAAAAATTGGCAAATTACTTTGTTGTATCAGTAGTAACTTCTTTCATTAGATGCCTTGAAGCACTGTCAAAAATCCATACAAATATAGCTGATTAAAAAAGTTATTCCAGAAATGCATGTAAACTGCAGAATAATTTGTCAGTTTTTTTTATGTAGTATGGTGGCCATAGTAAAAAAGATGTATTATGTGTAATGATTGGAGCTGACATCTTTTCAAATTTATTTACATCTAATTGAAGGAATATTAGCTATTTACTACATATTGTTGATTTCATGAAAATAAAATTTTGTTATGATATTTGTAAATTTTCAGATTAATTTTCAACAAGCAATAAGATATTAATTATAAATTAATATTAGAATTATCAATTTAAATTGAGACAAAATTAATATTAAAAAAATCTAATAGCACTCAAATATCTATTTGTGGTACCAACAGAGTTCTAGTTAAAATGAAGCCAAGTTTGTTATTATTTTTCAATGGTAATTTAAAATCACCATTACAAAAGTTTAATTACTAGAAAACAACTACTTTTTTGTAATTATATTGAAACAGTATATTCCTATCCTCATATACATTTAAACTATTTCCCCTACAGCTCTCTCTGTGCCAGTTTTAAACCCTTTATGAGTACATATATAAAGATGCTAACACGGTTTTATATATATATGGATAAATGTCTGTAATATCTTAGGTATAGCTATATTACAGCAGGTATTTTATTTTAAAATATTTTAATTGTAAATTTTATTTCATTAAAAGTTAAATTATCATTTTATACATTAAAATCGCATGTATATATGTGTAGTTTACATACTGCAATGATACATATATAGCACAATATTATTTGATCATTTCTTATAATTCCTAATGTTCACTTAAAATTATTGGAAACAAGAATCATGCCATATGCACCTGTGTTGGTATAGCATGAGATAGACGTCTAAAATTTTAATTTTGGCAATAATATTTTTCCAAAATATATTTTCTTGAAAACAAGATCTACTCGACTGGAATTATTACTAGGTCTTGAAGGATTAGCAGTGATCAAAATTAGTTAAAACCATTCTGGTGGGAAACTGAAATGAAGGTTTGAGTGATTTTAGCAAATTAAAATATAAACTCTTTAAAAGATGCAAATGGGTTCACTCACCGAAAAGAATTTTGTTGTCAAAATTCTAGTCTGATTTCCGGATCATATAAATAAGCTATATTTTATTAGATATCATATACTGTATAATTAGAGAAGTGTTGCCACTAGACTCCATGCCAGTTGTAATTTTAATATGACGGAGTAGGAGGGCTAGAATTGTTATTTCCCCTGCTAGGAAAATGGTGATCTGTAGTCCCATCCTACATGCCACAATGGCATATCATTATCATCATGGAGATGGGAGACATTCCTGAAAAGGGCCTACTGCAAAGATATTACCAACTGAAACCATGCTATCTATCCAGAGATCAAGACTGTTACTACACCTGCTGTCTAATGAGTCCCAAGAATAAGGTGTGAGAAGTTAGGAAACATCCTCCAGAACACTGCAGAAAGCTAAAATGAACTTTAAAATTTTAAATCTATTTAAAGCTAATTTATAAAGTAAAAATGAATGTTCAAAATCTACTGTTTAAACTCTCTCTTAAAGTAATATATATAACTTATATAAATCTTATTCCGACTACATTGTAAACTTTAATTTTCCATATCCTAAAATCTAAACTACTGTAGCCAATAGTTTATTTAAATCTATTTATTATTGCAGTTAAGCCTATATATTATTCTATTTTATTTCCTTAAAAATTATCTTATTATATGTTATGATATGCTAAATGTTTCGAAACAGCAAGCACTTTTAATTTTGATAAACTTTCAGTGAAGATATGATAATTTATATCTTCATTTTAATATATTTTAATAATGCTTATTTAGCTTGTTAGCATACTGTTTTGAAATCCTATTATGTTGTAATAATAACTGAATGCTCTGTACTCATTATTATAAACTTGATTTTGTTTTATATTATTTAATATCTAGTATGGTTTGCATAATTAGAGATCCATTTAACAAAGTGATAAACTAGCCATGGGGATAGTATTAAGGTATATTTATTAATGTATTTTAATTGCTTGTTAAATATAGTGTCTCCTCTCTAGTAAAATCCGAATTGAGATGCAAATTGAGTATTTATTAAACTAGATTAATAATTTAATTTTAGTTAAGAACTGGGTTCTATTGGTTATACAGACAGAAGTTCTATTAGTTATATAGATGGAAGCTGTCAGTTTTTAGGCACATTTAATTTAAATATACATATTTGTATTTTATGCATTGTGGGTGTGTTCTTACAAAGTACATTTTGTACATAACATCTTGCTATATCTTTTAATGGCTCATGGTGGAGGCCATCCCCATAATACTTAGTTTGGATAAGGCTATTTTTCTAGAACTGGAGCACGAAGGTCCAGCCCCCATTTATAAAGCCTATTGAATTCCTAAACTTCGCATGTTCATATTTTTTAGTAGCAAGCCGTTCAGTCTTAGGGTACCGCATATTTTGATAAGAAATCCCATGAATAACTACCCAACCACACCGCAAACATGTTCTTAATATTTAGATCTGTGCCATAGCAATATGTGTTGATCTACAGTAACCGGTTCTTCCCCCTTGTTAAATAGTTATTCAGCATTAGTCTGAAGTTAACAAATAAACTAAACATGCATCATTCTTGAGTATAATTATATGCTCATATCTTAACTTATATATGTAAACAGCAGCCATATTCACGCTGTAATTATTAATAAGACTTTGGGCTAGCATATCCGCATATAAAATTAGCAAACCAGGATAGAATAGGATTTTATGATATTAATTGATATAGGCATGATTTCTTTACTGTGCGTACATATCTATTTAATACATTATGATGAGATATGCAATAATTCAATGTAGTCTCATCTCACTGTGTAATGCCTGCATGTATTTGATCCCACATATTTAATATTGTATGTATAATTATTGTTTTCATTAAATGTTGATTCTGCTTTATTAATAAATATATTTAAATTTATCTCGTTTCCTTTCCTTACTCATGATCTAATTCCAATCCCAATTCATTATTTTAATATTTTATATGCATTATGATTTTAAGTGTTAATTTTATCCTTAAGTGAGTGTGCTATTAGTCCCTTTTAATCCTTTAGTTAATCATTGTTTAGTTAATTTTTGGATTCCTTGTTCAGAACTGGCTCACAGATTAAATTAAGAGCCATGTGTAACCTCAGAAATGTCATCCATAGGGTTTTAAGCCATAGAGAATTGATAAATAGATTGAAGCTTGGTTGAACCTGGGATCTCACCATACCGTTCTGATTAGCTTTAAGGTATTTTGCCTGGACTCTATGTTTTGTTACATGAAGGTACAGATCTGACCGTTACAATATATAGATTTTTTTCTAAAAACCCTCATTAATAATAATGTTTATAATTGAAGAAAAAACAATGAAGATGATAATTAAAACTAAACATATTTTTGTAGTATTACATTGACAGCTTTAGTGATTACACACATTCACACTGAGCTTATGATTCTAAACTTAATTTTAGATGGATATTTGTAAATATTTAATTCTGAGATTTTTCTAGTGAAATTTTCAAATGGCAATTTACTAATTCTTGTACTCATGTAACTTAAAGAAGCAGTGAAAATTATTAAATTAAACCACTCTTGTAAATGTGATTACTTGCTTATTGTCATAATAAATGTGGTTTTAATTTCTCCTTATTTGTAAAAATGAAAATACTTAATTGTAAATTATTAGAGAAAAAATATAGTTAGTAATAAATTTGGCTGAACGTTTTCGAGGAACCGTGCCTCATACTCATAGCCTTCGTGAAAATGTACTTGATATATGTAAATGAGAATATTCAAATGAGTTACTGTTAAGTAGCCCATTTTTTCGAAATGTCGAAGCACGTGTCTCTTCTGTTGATTGCATGGATGTCTCTGTTAATGTAGAATGCCTCTTTTATCTTTCTCCTGTAGTCGTTTGGTTCTGAGCATAAAATAACGGGGTTAGCGGGTATGAAATTGTGCCCTGATTGTTTAGTATGTTCAAAAAATGCAGAAGATGTACTGCTGTTCGTTTGGGCTCTATTGAAGGTGTACCGATGTTGAGCTCAACCTGGTGTTAATTGTGGCTTTCGTTTCCCCATAATATGTGGCGTGGCATCCGGCCTGGGGGCAGGAAATGGAGTACACCACATGTGGGGTGAGCGCTGGATCAATGTAATCTTTGGAGTTATTGATCAACCTATTAGTGTTGGGTGGAGTTCTGAATATTATGCTGAATTTGTTGCTTAAGGTTTTCGTTAGTTTATTGGATATTTTAGGGATGTAGGGGACAGTTATTCTCGGTAGATTGGTGCGAGGCAATTTATCATCTATTGTGCTGTTAAATTTCATGACTTTCCTCCTAATAGTTTTGTATTTGAATCCTGCTGCTAGTAGGTCTTTAATGTAATTGTTTACATTTTCCTTCCTATGTGCTTCATATTTACACAAATGATGGTTTCTAAACAGAAATGCTTTGAGACCTGCGAATTTGTGCGATGCGGGTGATTTAGAATTAGGATGGATGCAGCTTCGGATTTCAAATGGTTTAACAAGCATTTTGTAATCTATTACGTAGTGGTCTCTTGACAAGGAAAGATCAAGATATTTGAGTTCGTTATTGTTTTCATATATGATAGAGAAAAATAGTTTAGTTGTGCTTTGTAATTCGCGTTGTATATTTAAAATATTATTTTTAGATGCTATAATGAAAATATCATCTACATATCGTATATATATGAAGTCTGGGTTAGTGTTGAAATATTTTGGAATAATGGATTGTTCATATTTATTTAAGTATATACTGGATAAGACGCCACTGATAGGGAGGCCCATGGGCCAACCATCTTGCATTGTGTACCATTTATCTTCGAAAAGAGTAAAAATATGGGAGTCAAGCCATGTCAAGAAAGCCATAATGAATTTAATTCTCTCGTTAGGACAAGATATTCGCAGCAACTCTTCATGTATAATTTGGATGGATGCTTTTCTATTGATTGATCCATATAATTCTTTCACATCCATCGTGGCCATAACAGAGTTGTGAGAGATTTGAACGTTTTTAATTCTGGAAATGAATTGAAAAGATGAATTTATTGTGTATGAGCCAAAATTAAGTATATAGTAAAAAACAATTCCCACTTCTATCCTAAAACAAAACCTTATGTTAGAATGTTTATAAAACATTATTTAAATTTTGCATTGGATCAATAAAATTTAAATGTAAAAATGGTGGAATGTCTAGAAATTAATGAATTATACCCTGTGTGATTTAGTGCAATAAAGTGGCAGATTCTGGAGTTCAAAGTCCATGGGCCATAGCTCTGCTCGATCATTTCCACAACTTTCAAACAATAAATCATTAGATTACTTATTTAATGAATTTATAATTAGTATATTGTTTATTAATATATAAAAAAGAAAGTGTCTCCTTTCATTTGTTTTTATTCATATATTACAGTTCAAAGAATAATTGAACAATGAGAAGTAAATTATTATAGCCTTTTCTCAATTTTAAAATAAAATGAGAATGTAATAATTTTTTAACAAATCTTTATAGGTGTTTTATTTTCAAGCATTTTAACATTGATCTAATTGATATCACATTTTTTCTTCAATATTTATATGTAATAGCATGGAACATTAAACCAAACAGAATAATTGATGCTAAATGCTATAAATAAAAGTTTTTAAAAAATACAATCGGGTTAAAATAAACAAAAAAATCTTTATGCAGGATTCCAATTTCAACTTTAATAATGTAACTAGTTAAAAATAGATTTACAATCTCAGTTTTTACCTTGGACAACAAAAATGTTTAAAGAATACTGCAATTCATTGCCTTTTAGGCACCTACAATCTTTATATTCTGCAACAAACATTAATGATTGTAGATCTATAAAAGATTTTGATTGTAGGTAACAGATTGGAAATGATGGAGATAATGAGAAATGCTCAGGTAGATATTTAAATAGTTTGTGAAGAATTTATTTTCAGTCTAATTTTATATTCAAAAAGTGTTTATTAATGGATAGTATTTAACTGCTCTATTTATTTGCTGTATCTTCACAATTATATAATATCTTTTTAGATATATTTAAAACGACCACACAGTCTTGAAGCATGAATAAAAATATATGAAAAAGATAAATGATCCCCAAGATGGAGTTCCTGCTCAACAAGCACTTCTCAAAGTTGTAATTACAGATAATTAGATAACCATAAATCAAATTTTCATAATTATACATTACATATTATAATTTAGATATATAAAGAAAATGAATGATTTTTAAAATTCTTTTAGGGTTTTTACACTGGGATACTAACAAGTATTATATTATTCTCAATAATTATTAATTTTCTACTGATTAAACAAATGAGACATTAAAAAAAAAAAAAGCAACATTAAAAAAATATTCTAAAGATCTTTTATTCTTATGATATATTAAGAAAATAAAAATAATAAAAATGCCTTTGGGAAACTATAAAAGAAGTAAGAAATGAAACATTTTAAGAGTACAATGCTGAATCAAAAATTGATCTTATATATGTTTATCTTTCCCCTCGCCTTCTCTTTAGATTTTAAGTGTATTTTAGAGAGAGAGAGGAAAAAACTATATTCGCAGAGATGCAAACCTTTGCATTATGGAACAAAATAAAAAATAGCATATTCCCCCCCCCCCCAGCTAAATTCTTATGATAAGTATGTGTGTGTGTGTGTGCATATATATATATATTGCATTTTATGATATAGCTTCTTTATTTTATGATATCACTTTACTAGTACAAAAGTGATAGGCTATAATGAATCACTGTCAAAAAATGTCAAATACTATTATTTATAATAATACCCAAACTGAATTGAAATATTATACAATGTATAAATAAAACATAGCCAATTCTTGAAGAGATCTTTGTATTATAATCGGCTATTTAAAAGATGTCCTTTCTTATCTTTATTTTATATAAATCAAGAAGTAAACTATAGTAAATTACCACATGCGCACACAAAATAATAAAATAATTTATTGCATGGAAGTTCGAATAAAAATTCACAAATAAACTGGTATTTATGGTGTCTTGAGCTCAACAGTCTCCATTTTATTACCATTTAAAACAATGACCAATAATAATAATCACATGTTATTGCTATTCCATAACATTAGAATACCTAGCAACACAACCTGCAGAGAATTTTAAGGTACAAATAATATTTGAATGATTAACTGACATAAATAAAATATTAGTTAAAAAATTAAAACGTTGAGTAACATAAAAATGGTGATTAGTAAAAAAAAAAAAAAGCATACTGAATGGAATTTCAACATAAATTTGAAATCACTATTGGTAATGCTCTTGGAGGAGATTTTGGAATATAGAATAACTTCAACCAAGCAAAAGTTGAACATTTTTTCCAAGTAGCTAAATAAATGTAAATAAATATAGAAATTTTTTCTGGGCAGACATATCAACCCTCAAATTATTGTTTAGAAAATGGACAACAAAAAAATTCTTAATTGGAAAGTAAACATTTCAGAAGAATCTGGATTGGTCAGATGAATGTTAATGAGCATGTCATATGCAGCCTACAATGCTTATGAAAGGCATTGAGCCAATGGTTTATCTATTTTTTTGTTTCATCATCATTTTAAATCTAGTTTCTCTCGTCCATAACTCTTTTTCTCCATATCATGCCAAAAAATTTCATCTATCTCATATATGTTCTTTTTCTGTTCTTTTACAATCTCTTGGGGTTCTATTTTTAATCTACTATCAATCATATCTTCTAGCAATATAACTAGCGCAGATACATTTCAGTATTTTAATTTATTCAATGATATAAATGATGCCTGTGTTATTTTGCTTTCATTTTCTTCAAGTTACTCCCAATATATTTACATATTTTTGCTGATTGGCGTGCAGTCTTTGTAATAAAATTAAAATACTTGTAATATTTATTTAATATATATAATTATTCAAATATTATATTTCATTAAAGATTTGCATTTTGATCAATTAAAATTTGATAAATGAAATAAATGATAATTTTAATATCTAATCAGCTAAAAGTCAGGTTTCAGACACTAAACCAGATGTATTCTCTGCAAAACATTTCTACGCCTTCCTTTATTTCTTAAAAATTTATACTTATTACCTTCTTTAAATTCATTTATAAACTTTATCTTTCTTCAACCTTTTTTTGATAATTGGTAGGTAGTACTTAATCCAATTCCTCTGTTGCCTCATAATTTCCTTAAATACACCCCCCCCCCCCGTTATTCTTTTCAATATTTGCACAATGCTAATTTTTGCAATTCATTCCTTTCATTCTCTTTTTAAGTCCACACTACTAAAGGCATCAACTTATTTTTATTTGTTCACATCTTTTCTTTGTATAAAATGATATCTCAAAGAAACATTAAAAAGTAATAATTATATTTACTATATATTTAAATAAATCATGAAATCTAATATAAAATATCTTTATATAACAATGACTGTATATATAATAGCAATAATACTACTACTAGCTCTTTTCAGCTAATATTGATTTTTTTTGCCTTTTTAACATGTTGGAACTATTTTCCAACTTTTTTTTGTGATGTGTGATGCACTGTGACTTCTCCCTACATGGAGTCAAGAATCTCTCAGCAACTATGTCCAGAGAAACCTGTTAGCCACTTTACTTTCCCTTTCCATTCCCCACCCTAAGTTTCAACATATCCTCCTCCATCCCATTTCCACAACATAATCTTTGTCAACTCCATGGCCTTCATATCTAAATCCCCCTTATCTACAATTCATACGTAGTGACATCCCTTTTATGTAAAATTAATTAGAAATATCATAACAATGATACAATATGTATAAAAAAGAGGAGCAAAAAACTTGTATAAATTTATACCATATAATTTTCCATTCATTTATCATAAACCAATTAGTAATCAAATTAATTGATGTTTTATATATATTCGTACAATTATGTTTGTTGCAATTAAGAATCTTTAATACAGTTTAAAGCTTTACATATTATATTATTGTTATAATCGGTTCTAATTAATTTTATATAAAAGAGTTAAATGTCGCTATGTAGATTAAAATTGTAAAATTAAAACTTTGACTGCCCTGCTGTTGCTGATTTGTTCCCAAGATAAGTTAAGGTTTATATTTTTTAATATCATCTGGAAAAAATGTTATTGCTGGAGAATATTTGCTTAGTGTGTAGGTGTGAAAAGAAATTTGGGGTGCAGGGAGATAGATTTAACTGTATTTGGGAAGATGGGGAAAATATTAACATGTGGAAAGTGACTCAATATGCCATTTGTGTATGTGTGTTTACTGCAAGGAGGCTTTAAAAGTAAATACATAAGATTAGTTGGTTTTTAGTAGGTTTGCTATTAAAGAATTTTTCAATTTAAGAAAGAGGATAATGTTTGAGGTGTAAGGTTAGGAAGCACACGTTTATTGATCACCATTTAAAAAAATTATATATTTTTTCCTTTTGTATAAAAAGGTTTGAAGAGTAGTAGAAAAATCATAAAATTTAATATGAATAGAGGAATTGAAAAATAAGAAAATATGGATTGTATTTGTATCCACAATTTATATATAATGGTCAGAAGAAAATTAGACATGCTTTGGTAGAGTGTAATATATGTGATAAGGTTCATCATTTGAAATGCTTAAATAAGACTAGGAAGAATATAGCAGATATATAGTTACGTAGATCATGTATAAATGCGATAAAAAAGGTGAAAAATGGTTTCTAAGTGTAGATAGTTTAAAAAAAAGGAGAAATGAGGTAAAATGTAATCAAGGAAGATAGAATAGTTTGTATTTGGTGGAGTGACAAGAAATATGGATAATAAAATAAGTAGTGCAATAGAGATAGTTAGCCAAAGAATAAGATAGAGGAAGAGATAAAGGATGTAAAAGTAAAATTGTTAGAGATGAAGGTTGAGCAGATCAAGGTAAAAACCATAAAGAAGAATTAGATAAAGAAGTCCAGGAGGTGGAAGAGAATGTTACGGAAAAAGGAGGGAAAGTAAACTATGAGACAATATTGATAGGAGACTCACTAATTAGAGGATTTGGAGATATAATTGCAAGAGAAAATAGAAATAGGAATGTGAAAGTATGTTTGCCTGGAGCAAGAATTCAGGATGTTATAGATAAGGTAAAAAACCCAAGGGAGCAGAAATGTTTATGTCCATGTAGGGATAAATAATTTGTTAGAGCCACCGGAGAGAGTAATGGATGAGTACAAAAAATTGATTAGTAATTTGAATAAGATTAAAGGAATATTAGGAATAGGTGGATTGGTTTAAATTATAGTACTATTAAAAAGAAGAAGAATGGACAGAATGTAAGAAATAAACAAGGGGTAGCTGATTTAGATATAAATGTAGATGTGGAAAGGGAATGGGTCTAAAATTAATAATAAACAAGCTAATTATGAACGTAAAAGAAAGAGTCAAAAGAATTTATAAAAGGATAGTAAGATAAAAAGAAAATGTTAAAATTGAATATGTAAGATTCTAGGAGACCAGAAAAATGGCTGGAATTAAACAAATCAATTAAAAATGAAGAGCCTGAGGTATTAGCAGCAATGGAAACACATCTAAGAGAAGAACATACTCTGAAAGACTTGGTATGGCAGGGTATAATAGAAAAGAAAAAGAAATAAGGGGTGGTGGTATAGTAGTTATGTCAAAAAAATATTTAAATACTGTTAAATGTCAAGAACAGTTGTGGTTTAAAATAAGATTAAGAAGACAAGATTGAATGGTGGCTATAAATAATCAAACTACAATGGAGTGAAACAGTAGCATATATGAATGCCTAGTCAGGTATATACAGAGTTTCAAAAAAAAAGGTGAAAGAAAATAAAGATTATAGGGGATATAAATGGGCACATTGAAAAAACTGATGATGTGGATAACAAGAATGGGCAGCTTTTGAAATTTTTTTGTCAGAAAGTGAATTTGAGCATTGGAAATTTATCAAATATTTATGAGGGACAATACACATGGTCTAGAAATAATATATTTCATATAATAGATTATGTATTAGTAGAGAAGGAGGGAATGAATAAAGTTTAGAAAATTAAAGTGTTTGATAATGAAGAGAGAGTATGTAATAGTGATCATAATTTCTTTATAATAGAAATAGTTTGTAATGTGATGGAAAATAATAATGAAAGTAGAAAGAATAGAGAAATTATGTGGATGAAGAATGAATAATAATAAGTTAGAAGAATATAAAATAAAAGTAGAAGAAATCATGAAAGATTTTGTTGGGGATGAATATAAGAATTGGTGTGGTGAATTAGAAAAAGTGATAAATAGTTTTAGGTGAGAATATTCAGAGGAATGAAAGTAATAGTAAAAGTATAAAAGAGAAAAAAAAAGCAAGCAGAGAATATAAATGTGCTATTAAAAACAAATAAAGTGAAAAAGATGTTAATACTAAATGGGAAAAGTATTTTAAAAAAAAAAGTTGGTTAAAATAGATAATTATAGAGAATGAAATTAAATAGTAAACTACGGGAGAATATTAATAAAAGTGAAGGAAATGGGAGTAAAAAAATTTTGAAATATATTAAAAGAAGGAATGTAGGGGGAAAGAGAAATAGTAATACTAAATGAAGAAAAAAAAGACTAAATGATGAGAAAAAAGAATGTGGTTCTAGAGAAGAATTAGAGAATAACTTTAAATAAGTATGTAAAAAATATAGAAAGGATGTTAGATGTGAAGAATAGGGTGAGCTGATATTTTAAGTCAGCTCATATATATATAAGCTCACATATTTATAATTTGGCATAAATATTTTTGAAGTTAAATAGTTTGTAAAATGAAAAAAAGAATTAATTAACAAATGGTTTTGATTTAATGGAAAGGGTAAAAATTTTGAACTTTTATTTTGAGATAAACAAATAAAATTGAATATAATTTATAAAAGAAAAAAAAAATGTTAAAAGTGTTTAATTAAAAGGGAGAAAAATTCGAGAGATAAAAGGGTGGGGAAAATAAAACAAAATTAGATTCTTGGTAGTAATTATACTCTATTGTTGAAACTTTCACAAAGTAAAAATATTTGGTTAGTAATTGCTATTACGCTAATTAAAAAAAAAAAAAAGATAAGAAAGAGTGGAGATAAGATCGCTTTTAGAGTTAGAGGAGTTGACTTGACTTTAGAGACCAGCAAGGACAATAAAGAAAGCAGCTGTGTTTCGAACAATAAAAATTATTACTATTGAAATTTAATTTTGCGGACTCTTGTCAAATATATAGCGGCTAAAGTTATCACAACCTTCCCCTTTGGGGAATTGACCGCCACTCCATCTGAATGAAGCTATCCAGAGAGTTATGGAATGGAAGAAACGGATATTGCTAGCCGGACAACCAAAGGAACACTCATGGAATTTGCATATACAAGGACAAAGGCACGACCAATGGAATGTAAAACCTATGAAAATCAGGCCACTCCATTCTGATCGATCAGGGTAATTATAAACTTTTCCATTAATGAGAACTCTAGTTAAAAGCGTAATAGAACTTTATCTTTAATTTAATTTTCATTTATTATGGTTATTACGAATGTTTCAACAATAGAGGGGAGAAATAAATTTGTTTAATATTGTAATCTATTAATGTTAATTTTCGTTCAATATTTTTTTTATGAAATATTGGAATAACTGTATTTTAAATTATTTAATATCTATTCGATCTAGAGAGTAACAACAGGGTGGGGGTATAAAAGTGCGTCGCCAAGTAACAGAGAACCTTGGGGCGTTACTCGTTTGTTAGTAGAAAATAAGGAAAGAATTGAAAGTATAAGAAAATGAAAGACACTTATACGTTCATTGTAAGATTTTTTTGCAATTTATTTATTTACCAAAGAAAGTGGAGTTTAAAAATAAACTTCGGGAAAGATTAAAAATACTATAAGTCGTCTTATATACACGTCTGCTAGAATTCGCAGTATTAGTGTAGGCGCGAGTAAATCTATGGTAAATATTTGGGAAGCATAATTAGAAAGTAAACAGAAGGAAAATCAGAAATTGTAAGTCAGTTCTTTCTGGATCGGATAGAATTATAAGGTTATTAATAATAAATAGTAGTAAAAGAAATTAAAAGTTTTTTTTTGTCCAACGTATTCTTGAATTATTTATAATAATTAGTTAGTGTTCTTAAAGGAAAACCCTTGTGAGATTATAATCAAAGTTTATAATCAGTGAATCATCGTTCAAAAATAAATAAAGACCAGGTTTATGTAAAGTTACGTGACCAGGTTCCAAGAGAGAAATCCTTGGTGGCGCCCTCGACGACGATTCTAATAACTAAAATTCAGTTAATAGGGGAAGAAAGAAAGTTGTCGTGTCACAAGGGTGATGTTAAAAGAAAGGTTAAGGAGGCATGTTTTATTGCCATGGACGATAAAGCTATAAATAGGAAAGATGCATATTATAAAATTTCTAAAAAATGGCTTCATTAGATTTACATATATAGTTCAATTAATTTACATGTATCTGCATATATTTGCATATAGCAACCTGGTTATACTTTTTCTTTATTGTCCATAATTATGATAGCTAAGTTCTCTCGAAAGTGCTCTCGCTAATTATTATGCATTTATAATTTACATTAATTTTATAGTAAATTGCGATTTAATTTGAAGAAGCTCTGCTGTTATGCGTTGATTTGTGCATTAAAATTATATATATATATAGTAGGCAGCTGAGTGTGAAATAATTTCTATTTATAAAAGCATATAGTAATGAAAATATTAGGTTTACAGCAAATGAAAGGCAAGAGGTTTAGATAGATGGGCAGCAGAGATGGTGAGAATTTAGGAAATAGGACAAAATTAAATCTATTATAATGTTTTTATTAGATGGCACAGAAGATAGAATTTCCAGATAGCTGGAATAATAACAGAGTAAAGCTATTATTTAAAGGAAAGGGTAAGAATCATATAATGTTAAATAATTATAGACTGATAGCAGTAACCTCAGTATCATATAGTTTTTGCATATATGGTGACTGGAAGGGCGGCAAAATGGATGGAAGAAAATAATATAATGGGAGAAATGCAAAAGAGGTTTTTGATCAGATAGGTGTATAGGAGATAGTTTATTTGTAGTCACATAACTTATAGATATGAGTAGGAATACAGGTAAACAGTTATATATGGTTTTTATAGATATAAAATAGGCACATGATTATGTAAATAGAAATAGATTATAGGTACGTTTGGTAAATTTAGGAATGAATGGAGCTTTAGTGGATCTTCTTAAGAGATTAAATGAAAATAATTACTACATGTATCAATTAAGAAATATAAAATCAATTAAAGTTAAAACTGGGATGGGACTATATCAGCTATTTTGTTACATTTGAGAGAAATGGAGAGAACAATAAGAAGACTAAAAAGAGAGATACTATAAATACAGGTAAACAATTATATATGGTGTTTTCCTGAAAGTTTGTGATGATGGCATTCTAGTTGTATTTTTATATTGGACTATTTCTATCATCTAATATATGTATTGAATGTCTTTAGAAAAATTTAACTTTATTTAAATATTCCGAATACATTCAGTTGTTAGTAATAGCACATCAAACAAGTTAGTATATGCACAATGTTTTGGGAGGTATTAGTCTCCCCTCTTCCTCAGGTATTGCTGGCCTGACCAGTGACAGTACTAGTATGGGATTCAAACCTGAGTTTTGAATTTTAAGGTAATGCTCTAACAGAGCCATCCTGCCAAAGGCAACAGTATATAGTAATTTCATAAGTTTGGTAAATTTGAGAATGAATGGAGCTTTAGCGGGTCTTATTAAGAGATTATATGAAAATAATTATTAATTGTATCAATTAAGAAATATAAAATCAATTAAAGTTAAAACTGGAATGGAACTATGTCATCTATTTTGTTATATATGAAAGAAATGGAGAGAGCAATAGAAAGACTAGAAAGAGCGATAAAAGATACCATTAATAGATGGCAAGAAAGTGTATATATTATCAGGTCTTTTATTTCTGATGATATGTTCTTGTCCACAGAAAGTAGGGAAGATATGGAAATTATAAGTGAGTAAAGAGATGGGGATTAAATTTGGAGAAGTAAAATCAAAAGTCATGATTATAAATTCTGGGGAAAGAGAAGAGAAATAATTTTTATTGGGTGATATAAAGTTAAATGTAGTGAATAGGTAAAACTATTTGGGAATTGTCTTAAGTTATCAGAGAAATTGCTTGGAGGACTGGGAGAAAAAATTGATAAATGAAGCAAAGAAAAGAAGCTAGAATTATATGGAAGAGAGTGGCAGTAGCAAGGTTAACTTATGGTAATGATGTGATATGTATTAGTAAAGGGGTGTTAGATTATTTATAAAAAAAAGTACAAAGAGAAGTAGGAAGATATACATTAGATGCAGTTGTGTAGCTGGCAAAAAAGACAATTTAAGGAGAAATGGGATGGTCAAGTTTTTATTTGAGAGATGCAAAAAAGCAAAATGAAACTGTTTGGTAGATTGCGATTTATGGATAATAAGAGAATAGCCAAAATAGTATTTAATTGGGTTATGATTAAAGAGTAGGCAAGAAGATGGATGAGAAAGATAGTATGATATGCAGAAGATTTGGATAAAGACTTTATGTCAATATATTTATACAAAAGATAGGACAATTGTGTTAGGAGAATTGTTGAGTGTCACAGTGGCAAGGAATGGAATATAAGAAAGATGCATTAATAAAGAATAGGAAGTTGGAAAACTAGTATGGAGAGTAAAAAGAGTTTAAATATATATAGAAGTAAACAGAATATTGCTTGAGGGTTAATTTATGATAACAGCAATGAAGGTAGTTTACTATTTAAGGTTTGACCAGATCTTTAGTAACAAGACAATATACACATAAATGGAGAAAGGTGGGTGATTTAGTCTGCAAATTATGTAAGGAAGGCATAGAAAATATTAGGCATCTATTAATTGAATGTAAATGCTTACAAGCAGAAAGGATACAAATAATGAAGTTGTAGGAGAATAAATATAAACAAAGTGATTATACTGAAATGCTGGGTTTGAAAAAAGATAAGGGGAATTTAGATATAAAGGCCATAGAATGGACAAAGATAACATTATGGAAATGGGATGGAGCAGAATAGAGAAGAATATGGGGAAAACAGGGTTGAGAATGGAGAGGGAAGATAAGGTGGCTAACAGATTTCTTTGGGCATAGTCGCAGAGATTCCTGACTCTGAGAAAGGATTAGCCATAGTGCATCACATTGCATCAAAATAGTTCCAACACATTTAGAAAGACAAAAAAAAAAAAAATCAATATTTGCTGGGAAAAAAACTTTTATGTAGTATTATTATTTGTATTATATATATATACAATTATTGGTGTAAAAAGTAATTTCAATATGGCTGAAAAGAAATATCAAAATACAGCAGTTAATAACGAACCCAAAATAAGAAAATCCTCAAGTAATCCTGAATTAACATGTTTAATTAATCAAAATAAAAATATTAGTGTTGGATTGGGTAAAAAAAACACCCCTAAATCGGGGAATGATAGTGTTGATTGGGAAACTTCTTCTAAATGGAAAAAAAGAAAAACTGACCATCAAAAAAATCATAATGAGTCTGCTATTACACTTCCTTTTGAATGTGATAATAGTTTCGACAAGATGAAAAATGGGGTTAAAAAAAATCAGTTTATCAATCAGGAGAACTCAAAATCTGATAATGATACTTCAGTAGTTTACTCTAATTTAAATGATAAAATAGATTGCCCTCAGCAAATACATAAACCTATTATAAAAACCTTTACTAAATTAAATGCGTACTGGAGAAAAATATTTAATAATTGCATGACTTCTAATACGTCGATTTTTAGTTTGATAATTCAGAGTAATGAAGAAAATGAGGATCATATACTGGATAAGCCTGATATTAGTGAATATCTTAGATTATTAAATATTCACAAATTGCTGGGTGCAATTAAACATACTGCCTTCTTCCCTGCTAGGGGTTTTATATCTATAGAATATAATAATAAGGATCAAAAACAATTGGCTGAAAGCTTAATTAGAGAAATGCAAAGTCATAAAATATATTATGTCTCTAAAGAGCCTAACCCCTTTGTTCATGGTAGAATTCTACATACGCCACCCACTTTTGATGAAGAGTTTTTTAAAACTCAAATACATAGACTAGCTGAAACAGTTTCAATAGAATGGGAAATGACACCAGATATTCCATTCAAAATACCCTCTAATTCATGGAAAGAGCTTTTGAAGTTAAAGAAAGGTGTTCTTAAAGAACAACTGCCACACAGGCTGTATAAAGATCACATGCCAATATCTGTAATATTGAAAGACAGACCCCCACTTTGTTTCAGGTGTAATAGGGTTGGACATATAGCAGCAATGTGTGAAGCTGGTATCTGTCCTAATTGTAACAAATTTAATAGAAATGAACACCTATGTAATAAAGATGAGAAAAGAACATGGGCTCATATTGTAGCAAATCAATTTAACAAAAGCGATGTTGAAAGTGAAATTGAGCAACAATTAATAGATGCATGCAATATGCAAGAAAACGTCATTGAGGAAAAAAGAGTAGTGAATGATGCAGATGATAAGGAAGAAGACCAAATGGACCACCAAAAAATAGTAATAAACAAGGTGGTTAATGAAGATAAAGAGATTAATCCAACCGGAAAAAATGAAGCTAAAAGCAGTAAAGAACTTGAGAATAGCACAGTAATAGAAATTGTAAATAATAGTAAAGTGTTTAAGTATACAAATGAAGGTTTTGCAGTGATAAATCATGTGGGAGATGATATAAAAGATTGTGAAGCCAACATAAATAGACTGCTAGATAATGTGTAAAAGTCTAAGTATAATAACACTGAGTGTGAGGGGTATAAATGGCCAAAATAAAATGGAAAAAGTTATTGATTATATGACTCAACAAAAGTATGAAATATTAATACTAACCGAAACGAAGATAAATATTAATACACCAAAGTATATAATAGACAAGCTGTCACAGCACAACAATGTTTTATATAAAGCCAATACTAGACCAACACAAGGAGTAGCTGTCCTAATTAATATTGATTCATCTATAGAGAATATACAAATATTATATTTTCAGGTGAATTATATAGTAATGTCCTTTATATATCAAAGAGAATTGCATTATTTAATTGCTATATATTCTGTTGCAAAGGGTTGTGATATTGTTAAAGTTATACATGCAGTTCAGGGCAAGATGTTACAAAAGCCAGGTATAATCATTATGGGAGGTGACTTAAATAGCACTTATAAAGATTTTCCAAGAACACTAGAGAATAAGATCAGGGAGATATCACTATACTCTCTGTTTAATAAATATCCTAATGACGCTTTTTCCTTCTTTAGTAGTAGATATAGGTCTCTGATTGATCTCTTTTTTATATCTGGGAACAAAATTAAGAATTCTCAAATAAATACCTCATTGGTGGGGTTTTCGGATCATCTGCATGTTCAGCTGATAGTCAATGATTATATTAAGGAACAAAATAAATATACCTTTACCATTAGGAAAAATATTGGATGTGGACTGCAATTTACCACTGATCACATCTCAAATATATTAATTATTCTGAATTATTATACAAGAAATACCAACCTACCCCCATGCATAGCATGGTATAAAATAAAAAAGATTATTTCTCAAATATGTAGGAAGATAAATAAACATAACCTATCCCTAAATCAGATGAAAAATAGAATTGCAGAGATTCAAAAAACATTAAAATGTCTATCAAAATACAAGCCTAACTACTTACTAATTGTCAAACTACAAGATGAATACAATGATATATATTCCCATATGCAACAAGAATCCCAAACTAAATGGATTAGAAAGTTAATACCAAGATTAGGCAATTTATCTAGACCAATGATTAATTATGGTAAAGTTTATATACAACACACAAAAGGAATAGATTCCATTAAAAATAATGATGATGATATTGTATCAGGGATTAGAGTTGATGAATATATCTATAATAATATAAAAAGAAAATTTGGCGAAGTCAAAGGGTCTATACACGATTATGAAAGTGAAGTGTTGGAAGCTACAAAAGATTACATCACGAGGCAAGAAATAAAAGAAGAAATATTAAAGTTAAAAAAAAAAATTACTAATGCTAATGATTTAATTCCAGCTAATATTTATAAACTAATAGATTATGCTCTAATAGAGTCAATGTGGAAGTTTTTCAATCAAATGTGCTGTCAAAAGATAAAATGGCCATACATTAATGATAGGGTTTTGTTTAGTATTAAGAAGGCTAAAGAAAAACAGACACCAACATTAGAAGAGCTAAGACATATATCAATAGAAGACATAGACTCAAAGATACTAGCAAGGATACTATTGAAGAGACTTCATTCTGTGGTTTTCTCTAAGATTTCGAAGGCACATCATGCAGTCAAGGATAGACGTGCTATCAATGCAGCAATGAAAATTCAAGAAGCTGTGAAATATGCCAAAGAGCTGGGATTGACTCAGTATTATGCTGTGAAGATTGACTTTAGATCAGCTTTTGATTTGGTGAATTGGTCCTATTTGATAAATAATTTATTGGAATTAATACCTGAACATGGTATGTTGATAAACGCAATTGAAAACTACATTAGTAATAACAGGATTTCAATTAAAAATTATATGAGGTAATCTGATTTCTTTATACCAAACAAAGGGATTCCCCAGGGTTCACCATTGGCTGCATTGCTTTTTGCAATATATATATAGATCCTCTAGTAAAAGATATAGAAGGTAAGGTTACAGGTATATATTTACCGCATCTTGGGGTGAAGATAGGAGTTGTTGCCTTTATTGATGATCTAATTATAATTTTTCAAAATGCCTACAACATCCAAGTTGTGATGAGCATACTCAATAAATTTCAAGAACAAACTGGATCTTCTGTTCAACTGGCAAAATCTCGGCGTGGCAATTGGCCACAGGAAGAAAAATGCCCTGTGAATTCCTTGCCACACCAACAGATTTTCTAGGAATACCATTATATAACTCAAAGACCTCAATTAACAGATATTTAAATAAGCTAATTATAGAAAAGATAGCCATGAGGATAAACAATTTCTCGTCATTAAAACTTTATGAAGTTACAAGGGCTAGAGTATTTAATGCCATAACAATGGGTATATTAAACTATTACGCCTCATGGATTGATCTCTATAACACAACAACAAGTAAGATCTATAGAATGGCAAAGAAATATATATGGGGAAGGGCAAAAAGTCTAGTTTTGATCTCAACATTACAGCTACCTATTAATAAAGGAGGTCTCAACTTAATTGATCTAAAAGAATATATTATGTTTATCAAAGCTAAGACATATATAAATGTCATTAAAGATAAATGCTTTGACCCTCCACTGATTGAAGTTAATGTCTACCATGAAATAGGGAAAGAAAGGAGATCCTTTTTTGCCGATCTGCGGATAGCATACAAGGATTTACAGGACAATCTAGACTTGATTAGTTTGGAAGGGGTTAAATATAGAGAGATAAAAAACCAGGGAAGTAATGCATGAAGTATAGAAGGATTAAATATAAATAATATATTGAAGAAATTACAACAGATATATGCACCACAATCGTACATTAGGTTTACGTTTAGGTTACTAAATGGGCTCCTTCCTACTAAGGCCCTGCTGAATAGTAGGCTCCATATGAACTTGGAACCAATATGTGTATTATGTAAAATAAAGGAAGATAGCTTGTTGCACTTATTTGAGGAGTGTAAAGCCCCCTGGCACATTAGAAATAAAGTGTTTCATAAACCAGTAATAAACTTAAATAAAATAGTAAAAAGAAACTTTGTGAACTTTAACCCGCATAACACATTGGCAATAATACATACATTGAAAACAATATGGTCCATAAGATGTAATGCGACCTATGATAATAAAAAGTATAACTGGTTAAAAAAACTAGATAAAGATTGGAGCAAATACTTTAATCAATGCCTAAGATACCTACCGAAAAAAATTATGGTCAAAATATGGTGTGGATGTATGTCGACACTATGTGAAGTGTGGGATTGATAATCTAAATCAAAAATATTTATAGAAGACCTGGATATATAGTGATGCATTTCTATAGGGTAGTGTTTTTAAAGTAGAGTAAAATAATTATTATGTATATCTGATAGTTAAACCATGTGGTTTATTTGTAAAAAGTGTATATAAAATTTGTGTTATTAATAAAGAATATACTTTAAATAAAAAAAAAATGATTTATTTAAATATATGAAAAAGCAGCATAATGGATAAAACTTTTTTCCATTTTTACAATCATCTAATAACGTTTACTGTGTATACATATTTATAGTATCATCATAACAAAAAAAATAAAATGGATAAAACCATCTATTTTCTTATAGTGACACTAGCACCAGTAATTAATAGAAAATGTTTAATAACTAATTTTATTTTCGAATTCAGTAATTAAATTTTGTCATCTGTTTTTTTTTTTCAAATTTTTAATTTAAGGATCAGTTTTTTCTCTCTTTTTGGTTTTCAGGAGAAATAGATAAAAAAAATAAATAAATCTTGATTTATTATATTACTCTAAAGTGGTGGCTAAAAGTGACAAATTAACAAAGATAGCATTAAAATATATTCATATAAAGCAGATACAATACTGCATTGACAAGTCATTGGTGAAATTACAAATAAGTATACCATTCCAACTCCAAGCGTTTAAGAAGTCATTTCAAAATTTAATTTTTATTTCCAATCAAAGTAGTTAAAAATGAGATTCTATTTCTCATCTGCTATAGAATGGAAAAAATTATATAATTCATTTGTCAAGTTATATATCAGGCACACAATAGGTTAGAGCCCTGATTTTAACATGGTGAACAAAGGTTGGCTTATATAATAAGCTCTAAACATAAGTGGTCCATTTATGCTGTTTAAACCTATGCTTACGGTTGAGTGCACGTAGGGAGTCAAATGCTATATAAATAAACTATTAATAACACTTATATTACACTACAGATGAGCTTTACAATGAGTATATAAACGAATCTCTTAAACACAAACATGACAACATTTTTCTGTTAATTCAATATTTTATATGATTCCGTTTTTTAACTTCTGCATAAAACTTTTCTTTCTGAAATACTTCAATATCATATCTAATTGCAGCTATCCTATTGCTTGATTTTAAGGAGCCCCCCCCAAATCAAGTTTTAAAAATAAAGAGGACAGATTAGAGCAAGAATTTTATTGAAATATTTAAAATATTGAAAAGTAAAATGATATATATACGCTATCCTATTGCTTGATTTTAAGGAGGCTCCCCCCCCCCCCAAAATCAAGTTTTAAAAAGAAAGAGGACAGATTAGAGCAAGAATTTTATTGAAATATTTAAAATATTGAAAAGTAAAATAATATATATACGCATTAATTATATTTTGAAAATCAGAAAATTATTGTGAAGATGATTATGACATTTGGTAAAAAAAACAACAGCTCATTATCAATAGTTACTGTCAAAAATAGGACCTCAGTATTCATTAATAGTTATGTTTTACTTTTCAAACACTTTTAATTTATATTCTTTTTTTTTATACCCCCCCCCCCCCAGATCCTCACCACCTCTAAGTATATGCCTAATATAATTCCTCCTAATTTTCTTATATATATATTATTTATTTTTTTCAATATGGGTAACCCTTTTCTCTAAACTCACATAGCAAAAAATAAAACAATTCATCTTCCCTTCCCATGCAGCTTTTTACCATCTGTCCAAATTTATGCTTGTCACATTTCAACAGAAAATTTATAAAGTTTCTTTTCTTAAAATGTATCTTACATGAACCATAAAACAAATTTTCCTGCCTGTAAGAAATGCGTTTATTCATTACAATTATTCACCATTTGATAACCAGTTAAAAAAACCTGCCCAACTACCATTCTTTATTTCTTATCATCTCAATTTACAATAATTTTAGACTTAGGACTATTTATTTGTAAATCAAACTTTTAAAAAATGTAAATAATCTATAAGTACTTTTGTTGAAATAATAATAATGATCAGGTGATTTATTACTTGGGACAACATAAGGATTTTGAACACCAGAAGTGACAAAGCTGGGCTGTGATCCATGAGCCATGAACTCCAAAGTCTGCCACTCTAGTACTGTATCAAAACATAAAAGGAATTATGTTGTGCATTCTTAATAACTATAAGTCCTGACTTATCATCTGATAGTAAAACAATAAACTTTTCTACATACTAACTCCATCCTCATCAAAATTAATGTAAATAAATATTACACTTATCTATATGTTTTTCTTGCTACAAATATTTTCAGTTTTATATACAAATTTCTTAGTCTTTATTTTCCATGTACACATTTCTTCAACAAAACATACAACAAAATAATTCAATTCATTCTATTAAGTATCTTTTCTGCTTTTAATCTATACTTTTGTTTCTCAAAACATTCATTAAGATAATAAAACAAATAATTACTTTTCTTTCCTATTTTTAATATTTGAATGAATATAAATATAATTTATATATTTGGGGTTTTAAATCTAAATTATAAGGGATTTGAATACTGACTTTCAAGTTCTTTCAGCTATTTGCTCCATCTCATACAACCAATATACATAACCACACACATGTGAAAAAGATAAATGGATCTCCAATATTCATATTTTGTGCTGAATCAGCACTCATCAGTTTGGTCCAGATCATCATTCCCATGCTTATATATAATCAGTGCAATTCTTCAAACTGTGATGGACAGACTTCAATCTATTCCACTCTCCAACTCTTCAGCCATTCATCCATTGAAAATCTGATGATGGAATGTCCAAATCCCTTATTGACCTTAAGTCACTCTGACTCCTCAGGTGTAGGGGCCTTATCCTTTCAAATACATAGAAGAGAGATGGGCATTATACAGGCTGAATTTGTAATATTTTCAATGATATGGATGGCTGAGGAGTTGGAGTAGATTGAAGCCTGTCTATTAAAGTTTGAATATTTGCTATCTTAATATAAACTGAGCACATATTATATATGTGTGTGTGGAAATGATGACCTGAACTAATTGATGAGTGCTGGTTAACACAAAATAGGTATAATGGAGATCAGTTATATTTTTCATATGTGTGTGGTCATGTGTATTTTTGTATATGATGGAGCAGATTGTTGAAGGGAGTTTGAAAATCTGTGTTCAAATCTCTTACAATTTCCCTAAATTTATATATTTTGCAACAATAATCATCCTCACCATTTCAACTGCACTTCTAGTTCTACATTTAAACTGCTTCTGAGTCATCAAATCACCTAGTGCAGAATATATCAATTTTTTAATGTATAAGTTCACATCATATAATTTTTGTGCTAATATGCAATTTTTGTTTAAAATGCAGTATATTATAGATAAATAATATATATATTTCATAGATGAAAGCAGTAGAACATTTGTCAGATTTGAATTAGTCATTTATTACCTCATTTTGTTTTTATTAATTTCATGATAAAATACTTTTCATAAAAACAAAACTACAAGATTTACTAAATGAACAATTACAAAATAAGTTAGGGTCTTGCCCTGCATTAGACAAATGACAACTAACTGTGTACTTACAATGTGAACTCTGTAATAAAAATATTTTTTTCTTATTTTTAATTTCAGTCACAGAATTTAAACTTTTGTTACATTTTTTTTTCTGAGTATTAATCATAATTTTTTTTTTTTTTTAATTACAGTATTATAGGATTGCATTTAATTTTTAAATTTTTATCATAAAAGCCACAATGAGCCAGGTTTGGCATATCTGTAACAGATTAGTCATTTTCAACACAAGTCTTCCAGCAATATCTTAGCTATAAATAATGTTAAATTTATTGCCTTAAAAATCTACACACTTTATTGCATTAAATCATTTCTAAATAAATTATTGAATTGATACAAAATATATTAACTTTTCTTCTGAATATTGTAAACAGTAACTAATTCTCTAAAAAATTTCCCTTTAATAATTCAATTGGATTGCCATCAATTTCTCATGCTTTATCAATTCTTTTAATGCACAACTTATTTGAAACATTATTAAAATATTATAAGATAACTTATTTCATAGAGATAATTTTCAATTACTGTCATATATTCTTACCTCTTTTTTTTTTTTAACACATCTATTTCTGGGCTAATATCTTACAATTCATTATTTCTATTGTAAATTAACTTACCCTTTTTTGTAATTCTATTTCATTACATTCCTTTGTTATTCACATTTGTCTAGTTACAAATATCAAGTCACATTTTGAACAAACTTCTATTTACTTCAGGATTATAATTTTTCACTTCCTTCTTTTTATTTACTATTCCATTAATCATTTCATTATTTTGCTTGTTTATCGTTCTCTAAAAATTTTTTGTTTTTTTATTTAAAGTAACCATTGGAATGTATTTTGATATTGTTTACAATTGTTTTCTTATTCAATAAGCTTCAATTCAGCTGCTATCAAATTGTAAACAAAATGTATGTCAATTCCAGAAGATGCAATTTGAATGAAATCTGTCTCTATAATCTGGTGCTTACAATTTTATTTCCTCCATAAAAATTTATTAACTTGTTATTTCTTTCATTTTGTAAATCTAATCCATAATCATCTTTTCTCTGACCAAATATAGTATGTTTTAAAATTACAATTGCTATTCACACCATTATTTTTTTATATTCATACCACCTTAGAATGACTAAATTCATTAGAACATTATCTTAATTTCAGTATTCATGATTCTAAAAGACACCAGTTCAATTTCCAATCCAGATGTCACACGCCAAGAACAAATGAAAAAAAAAGGAGAATAATACCAATTGAAACAGGGTGTTTTATACTAACCTATATGCTATTATTAACAGTTGAGTGTATTTAGAAAGGCATAAATAAAGTTTATATTTTTTAAAAACATTTAACAATTCACCACATCAATGAATCCAATATACAATGTTCATGTAAATGCTATCATCACAAATCTTTACTATTTTCCACTCTACAATCCATCCATTTCACTCAGAAGACTCTTACAATATCTTTCATGCTGATTTCTAATATCAGATTAATTTTTTCTATCATTCCTTATGCTAAATCTAATATTAGTTTTTAAATTAAAAAGTTTTGTAATTAATCTATAAACTGATTTGATAAGCTTTATCTTGATAAACAAAATTCCAGCCAGAGTAATAATTTCTCTGTCCTCTCTGATAACTAAAACTGCACTTTGACTGAAACATCATATAAAATATTTTTCAATTTTTACCATACAATAATAAATAACCTGCACATCAGTTGGTGGTTTAATTAGCAAGCTATAATAGTAGTTAGAGTTTTCATATCAAAGTAGTATATAGATCAGACTTAAATATAAAACAAATTTTATTGTGCCCATAACATATTTAGATGGTACTAAACTGTTAGTAGGCAATAATATTTCTAAGCAAAGAAAAGTTTTAAATTTTATTATAATTAAAAATATAATGACACATTCTAGAGATCCCATGAGTTGCATTTTGATGAGGATAGCTTGATATTAGATATCTGGTACTGGAGTTCCAAGAAAAAGCAGCACTGCACTAAATTATTCCACTTTTTTTTAATGAAAACATTCTATAGAAATCTGAAAGTATTTTTTTTTTTTTAACAAATGACTTATTTCTTGCTATTGTTATCATATAGAATTTGCAAATTTTTTGGTGATGCTGTAAAATTTCATTTTACAGTATATTAAAATATATCATAAATCCTAATTGTGAAACAATTTATTTTTATTTTGAATCTTGTCAGTAGAATAATCAAAATATTTGAATATTATGTAAAGCTGTATAAAATCATTTTATCTCATTTTCATTTTGTGCTAGCTTGCACACACTTTAAATATTATGCATCTGTGTTTAAAACAAAATATAAATATATGCTTGCTTGAAATAGCAAAATATTGATGGGATAAAGATATTATTGACTGAATACATAATGTACCTGCTTGTAATATGCAAAGAGTTGTAAATTTTTCAGAGTAAAATTAAAAAATACTTGCTTACAAAACCCCTACTTACAGTTTTGTTGGAAATTTTAAAAAAACATTTTTTTTAATATATCAATCAATGACAACTGTTCTATATTTCATGTGTATTCAGTTTATAACACTTTTTAACTAATACAACTAGTGCATCTTTATTTTTTTATATAATTACAATTGCAATAAACAACAGAAGAAATTTATATAATACTTGTGGTATCCTGTTCTGGAATCTTTGTGGCATTCATGGCTATTAAAAAATACTGTTACCATATCATACTAATTCATATTCTAAGCAGTATAAAAAACTTATAAAAATCAAAAACAACAACAAAAAATCTTATTAATATCTGCATTTTGTTTCAATCACTTTCATCTAAATACATACTCACACACAGAAAAAAAAATGTTGAAAAAGTATTTTCTACAATGACATTTCAAAAGTATGTAAGCATTATATAGATCTATATGAAGAAAATATACCTGTTATATTATTTTTTTGAATCTTGATGCAAGACCATTAATCTGACATTTTGTTTTCTTTTCTTATCTATTCATAAATTTATAGAATTAAGTGATGTGTAATTATTCAACAATATACTTCTTACACTATCCCCATTATTTAGTCTCACATATGTTTACTTATACCTAGCTAGAAATTTAAATAAAAATTTTAATATATTTTGGCTATATATATTTATTTTATCTTTCTTTTTTTTTAAAGTTATTAATATATGTCATAGTTTGTTAACTTACTTTTCTTTATTAATGTTCCGAGGGCAATCTTTGGGATCTTCACCAGGAAATTCGTGAGGATGAAGTTGTATTGAATGAGGGTAAAAAATCTGCATTACCTGAACAAACAAATAAACAAAAACAAAATAACTTTTAACGTAATAAAAGATTGATATAATAATATATTCTTAAACATATCTATATGTCATGCACACAATAATGTCACAAACATAATATTTCCCAATTATAAAAATATATAAATTTATACACTCATAATTAGTTCTATTTATGAAACTATTGATTTTAAAGTAATAATGGTCATATATATGAAAATATAGTCAAATGCCTCATTATTTGGGAGATAAAGCTAGGCTTGATTCATAAACCTTGAGCTCTAGGGTCTGCCACTACACCATTATACTATAGCATGCAGGTCTGTTGCATAAAGGACACAATACATTAAACAATTATATAAAGTAAAAATAAAGTTTATAAAAATTTATAATCAAATTATAGTATTAAAATGTCTTAATAATACTAAATTTTAAAAATTACAATGAAGCTCAGTCATTAAACATTAATCATAAATGATCCACAAAAATATTTTGTAATCTTTCAATTTTATTTGTACTTAAATACATTATAATATTTAGTAGCAATTGTTTCTCATCAACAATTTGAAATTATACCCATACATTATTTTAGCAATTATTCTGAGCATCATTTTCTTGAGAGCTTTTTATTGTTTTGATGTTTGTATATGGTATTGATGATTTTCCAAACTCTATATTATTATTTATTCTTTACTATATACATAATGATTTATGTAAACCAACTAAGTGGCATCTATATTTAATCCTTATGAAAAAAGTCACAAATGTTTAATTTTTTTAAAAATTTAATTCTCTGTAATAATATATTTTTCATTAACTTTTCCAATTTACAGTTTTTAATATATACAAAACTTTGCATAACATTCTATAAACTCTAATTAAGGGGAAACCTGTCATTTATTTAAAGAAAAGTAATTTGAATAATAATTTAGTTCAGTATTACGATTTAAATCTCTCTTAATTTTAATTTCTGGTATTTTATTTTTTAAAAAATAATGTAATATTCTCTTCATATAAATCCAACTAAATATATTGTCTTTTTTTTCTTTTAAAAAACGTTATTTCTTTCTCATTAAACCATATATATATATATCTTTAATACACTATCAATTTTCCAGCATATTAAAGATATATATATATATATGGTTTAATGAGCAAGAAATAAAGTTGTTGTTTTTTTTTAAAAAAAAGAATATATTTTATTGAATTTATATGAAAAGATTATTATATATTTTTAGAACAATTATATTTTTGAAGAAAAAAAGGAGGACTTACTGTTGTTGTTAAATCTTTTTTTTAATAATGAGGGTAATAATTTAAATATATATTTTTAAAAAATAACTTTACTATAAAATTATTAAATGCAAAATACCCAATAGTTTACATACTATTAGAAATATAATGATAAAATAATATGCTATTATTATTTAATAAATAATATAAAACATGTTCAGTATGATATTCTTCTATAACAATCAATAGCTCAATTGGAAGAGTGGTGGATTGTAGTTTAGTAATATTTACTATTCATATATCAATGGTTCAAATCTGCTTTGATGTAATGATTTTGTGGAAGAAAATTATTCACTGAACCAAGCTTATTTACTGGAATATGTATATCTTTATTTAATAATGAAGATGATTATCTATCTATAAACATGATCATTAATATACAACATAACATATTAAACAATAAAAGTTCATTTTTTCTCATAATTTGGATTATATAAAAAACTGTTGAACTGCAAGTAATTATCATTGTTCTTTAAATTTCTTTTTAATTTTACTTATAAGTGTTAAATTATTTAATTTTAAATAATAAAATGTGAACAATTAAAAAATTAAAGTGGGATAATTTATTCTATATTTATAAAATGAAAAGTGAAATGAAAGTAGTATCAAATGATGTAGTCTGCTAAAACCCCTGGATGTAAACTGTTAAGAAACAAGCGAAGTGATACTCTTATTTTTTTATTTAAAAAACCTGTTATTAAAAATCTGTCAGAAAAAAGTATTTGTAGTAGTATTCTGAAAAAGTATTAACATTTATTTATTTAACAACAAACTTGCTCTGGAGCAATTAAATATATGTTAAAGAAAAAAATTGTATTTTATGAAATAGATATGGGACCTATTTAATGTGGGAAAAATAGAACTTTAATTTCTCCCCAAAGACAAACAGTATTTTATTATGAGCATTTTTGACAATTCTTTTTTAAGATTCTAATATATGTGATTTCAGAATTAAGTGTGAGCAAAATATAACTTGTAAACAGAAATACAATGTTGTAAAAAAACTATTAATAATTATTTATTTAACAATAAATTTGTTATGTCTCAATTAATAAAAAAATAAAATGTAGTATGAGCTTGTTAAATTTATGTTAAACAAAAAAAAGAAAAATGACAGAATCTAGTCAGTGCCAAAGACATGGGATATAGAGCTCCTAATAAAATAATGTTAAAGTAATATTTAGTTCACTATATTTACCACTATATTCATTTTTGAATTTTTTTTTAAAAAAGGGTTAATTCACTTAATAATAAATTATAATCAATGATAGAGTCCAGTCCTATTTCTTTATTATTATGAAATGCTGCTGTAATTTTATTATTTTTCTATTAGTGAAAGAGCTTTTTTTTTTTTACATATACATACTACAAATATTTAAGATTTCTTAAAAAACTTCTAACTAAAACAAAACAAATTTGTAATCATTTGTAATTCAAATAATTCTAATTTTCTTTTTTTTCTGAGCCAATATAATATTTGGTGATTAATGATATTCATAGAAAAGGCAGTTTTTTTTTAATATTCAGCTTTATTACTGTCTTATGTGCAATTTTAAAAATATAAGGTAGGTTTATCCATTTTTTAGATTCCTCTTGTTGAGTGGGATGAGGGTTTCTTATTTTGATATAGAATCTATATTTGGTGTTTCTGATTTTATAGTAATTATATCCCATTTTTTGAAGGTCATTTGTATACTTCTCAATGTTCTTCTTATCATATTGAAATTTGCATAGTGTATGATTTCTGTGTTAAAAACCTTTCAATACCGCATATTTATGTGACATCAGGATTGAATAATCTCACTACTTTCTAATAAATAATTTATTATAAAATATTAAAATAGAAATTCATATAACATTATAACACTAGCCAAAAAACAAAATTTTACTAAAATTCTTCCACAATCATGGTTTTATCTATTTTGTTTTTTGGCTAGTATTGTAACATTACACAAATTTCTATTTTATTTATAATTACTATTATAGTATTAGGTAGTATTTAACTTTTTTTATAAAATATTGTATTTATTATTAGAATCCTTAACTAATTATCAAAATTATGAACAATTTTCATTTATCAATAAAATTTATATATGTGACTTCAGTTTTTTTTAATCAACAAATATTCTTTGGTATAAAAATAAAATAATTTTCAATAAAAAAATTGAATGATATAATAATATAATATTAATTTTGTTACCTAAAATAATGTAAGCTAGACCTATTTAGGTAAACTTGTGGTTAAGACCTGTAGAGGTCCCTATTTTTACACGCACATTCTTGAGGTTACAGCCTTAGTAAATATTACTTACTTTACATATGAAAATTTGTGACGTATTTTGTAATATAAACCTCATATATAAAAACTTAATAATAATTATTACTATTTTTCTCATTACCATCAAAATTATCTATTAATCATTATATGAAATAATTAAACAATGCATTAGGGAAATAAAAAAAATTAAAGAATTAATCATTAAATAAATGTAATTCTGTAAAAGTAATAATTTAATCACTGATAGTTCATAAAAATACATCAATTAACCCTTCATATTGTGTCAAAAAGAACTTCATGATAGCAATGCAGTTATTATGAAGTGTTATAATACATCAATTAGCCTCCCATATTATGTCAAAAAGAACTTCAAGATAGCAATGCATTTCACGAGGCCTGAAGTATTTTCAGACTGCCCTATTTTCACTATAGATAGTTGAAGTTCACAAATTTACTTATGTAAAACCTATATTTTAGATATAATTTAGACAATCAATGGAACTTTTTTTTTTTTTAAACTAGCCGTGTTTAAAGATAGTTTGTTTCTTCAAGGGATGCCCTTTAATGGATCTAAACCAGAAAATACCCCCCCCCCAGTAAAAAACTTTAATTTATTTTTATTTAAAATGTTATAAAAATATATATTTAAGTCAATACCAATGATTGTTTTATATATCTTTTGGCTAATTGTAATATTCACATAAATGTTCTGGACATTGACACAGAAAAGGTAGTCTATATAATTTAAATTTAGCTTTTATTACTGTTTAGCATGCTTTCGATATTTAACATATCATAACCATACCTAAGCAGTAATAAAAGCTAAATTTAAATTATATAGACTACTTTTTCTGTATGAATGCCCAGAACATTTATGTGGACCTTAAATACCTATTTAATAAATAAATATTACTTATTATCAAACACATACCATATATATGTATGATAAATCCTGAAAAATTAATAAATTATTATATAGCAATAAATATTATTTCATTTATTATTAAAATTAGAATGTTCATCTACAACTAATTTTCAAATAGTTAAGTTTGTTATAAAAAGTTCAAAACAATAATCAATTATTGCTTATAAACTTTCGTATTCATATATCATTTAACCTTTTGATTATTAAAAAAAACTCTGCTTCCTAAATATTAGATTCCAACCATCTACAATTAATATTCAACTAAAAAAATGTTGAAATAAATTATGCATAGATTAGATTACATTAAATTAATCAAACAGTTTATTTCTTAGAAGTTCATAAAAAAGTTCAAGCATATGAAGATTGGCCAAATCCATTGACTATGAACTCCAGAGTCCACCATTGTATCATTGGATTAAACCATGTGAAAGACCATATCAATCACATGAAAATGCAAGAAAAAAATTCTTTAACTCTAAAGACTATTTTCCAATGTAATATGGGTCACTTTTTACTCCTTCTTATCAAAATTATTATAGTATCTCATATTCAAGGAATTATTATTATTCAATGGTTTGATATTACAAAATTTTTAGATTACATATTATGAATAATAATAATACACAGCAGACAAATCATCTAGGAAGTTAAGAGAAAGAATGCCTTTAATTTGTTTACAAGAACTACTCATGTCCTACTATTATAAAGTATTCTGATGGCAGTAACAAAAGAATTCATTTTCGACATACGTATTTATATGTATATCCCCCTCCCCACTCCCCAGGCAGAATACCGATTATCAGGGGATAGAATATTATATTATGGCCAATGTTTACACTTGGTCATGCTCACTAATTTCTTAACACAATTTACTTTAGCATTTCGATATTTAAAATAACACCATGATTATTAATTTCCCAAACATCGTTAATATATTGTATGTAGGTAGGAAAATAAATTATATTTTTGAATTTTTGTATACAATTAAAAATGTATAACTTTTATTCCGATTTTTAAAGAATGTTTATAACACACGATTTATTAATACAGTATATAATATGTGCACACATAAATCAGTTGAAAAATATTTATTTGTGCAAATCCTCCAATAATCTTGAAAATTCATCAATATTCATAAATTTGAATAAAATTAATCAAACCAAAATATTTATAAAAAACAAGTTAAAGATGACGTCCAATTTGCATTAGATTTTCATTTTAGATTACCGCCCCCCCCCGCCCCCCACTTAATAAACGTGCCTTATTTTTAATGAATTACGACAACTTGAAATAATCAAGAGCTATTTCCAAACGATGAATTTTATTTAGTCACAGATTATAAAGCAAAATCATTAACAGATAAATTACCCAATTGAAATAGATTGCGGCAATCTAAAAATGAAATTTGATCGTAAAGCTACTAATTAGGCATTTTATTTTTTTAAAAAAGATAAGCATTATAAAACAATGAAAATATCTGGATTAATAAAAGCTTTATTAGTATTAAAATTATGGGTTCTATTAAAAAAATAATAACAATTCTTGTGCTTTTTTCATGAATATATTTATATGCAAAAACTAATTCCTTATTAACAAAATAAAAATAATTTTTCAAGTGCGCATGATTTAGCTAATAAAAATATCTGAAATAAACAAAACGAATTATACTTTTGATATGGAGTTGCCAGTAGGAAAAACAATAAAAAATGATTTGCGCACTACACAGTTCAGTGGATATATATAAAAGACTAATTAAATGATGAAATCACAAGATTGTAATGATAAAGAAAAATATCAATGATGTTAAGTAAAAAAAAAAAGGTCAGTTTCAAGATTTGACTTATAAGCTGTAAGTATGGGAAAGATATGCTAACCACTACATTACGATGACTTTCTATATGTATGTAGAAATCAAATGACAATTTCTAAATACTATTAGCATAAATAAATAAACTTTAATTGCTACCCATGATTTTATATGGAAAGTTACCTTGAACTGTAACTCTCCCAGATCAACATATTTGAGCACATTACAGTATAAAACTTGTGGAAATTTTCATTTGGGGGCGAATTAATAAAAAAAAACGAAGTAATTCGTATGAAAACTAAAGTAAGTCAAATCAGCTAAAAACATCTAATGCAAATCGATTTGAAATAACTGACATCCAAATTTGCAAAACTGTGTTATTTCGACTCATTATTAAACTCTGTTAATCAAACATCAAATACATGAAGATAAATAACAATTATACTGACTACATGTAAATATCAAATGACAGATTTCCAAATATTATTAATAAATATTGACTATTCAATGCCTTTTAAAGTTTAAGATAACTTTCCATATAAAATCATGGACTGCAGTAAGAATTAGTAATTTCATTATAATGAAAATTACTGAACATGAATTATAGAGGGTAGTTTTCAATTATTTATTAAATACTACTTGAAGATTGTCATTGATTTACCACACATTTAGTAAAGATATTTATTTATATACAGTATGTACATTAAATGGAAAGAATTTCCATCTTTAATATATGCACTACACTGATCTTATGATAGATAGCTTAACAATGTCATGTTGAGAACTGAAGATGCTCTCAAACTCAAACACAAGATAGACTTTTGAAAAGATAAGGGTGGCGTCTTATCTTTAAACCCACATTCTAATTATGTAGGCCAATTTGAAGTATCTTAGTTTTGAGAGCATGAAGACGTTTCTCTATTCACATTTATATCCATTAGTTCATTTCTCATACTATATGTTCATGAAATTTTTCAATTTACTATATGTTAATATTACAAATTCTTAGAAATGATGTAATATTCAAATCTATTTGCTAAGAACAGAGATCATATGTAATTAAAGAGAAAATATTTCTAACTTTAATATATGTGCTGTGCTGAGGATACTCTCAAACTCAAACACAAGATAGAGGCTTTTGAAAAGATAAGAATGGCTCTCTTATCTTTAAGCCTATATTCTAATTATATAGGTCACACTGAAGAGTCTTAGTTTGAGAGTGTGAAGATGTTTCTCTATTCACTTTTATATCCATTATTTTCTTTCACATATTAACATTCGCAAAAATTTTCAGTTTATTACGTGTTATTAATATTACAAATTCTTAGAAACTATGTAATATTCAAATCTATTTGCTAAGTGCAGAGATCATATGTAATTAAAGCAAAAGGATTTCTATCATTAATATATATCTTTTCTCTTTAATAACATATGATTTCTGTTCTTAGCAAATAGACTTGAATATTACATAGTTTCTAAAAATTTGTAATATTAACACGTAGTAAATTGAAAAATTTCGCAAACATTAATATGTGAAAGAAAATAGATGTAAAAGTGAATGCTCTCAAACTAAGATGCTTCAGATTGGCCTATATAATTAAAATGTAGGTTAAGATAAGACAGCAATTCTTATCTTTTCAAAAGTCTTTTACTTACATTTGAGAATATCTTCAGTTCTCAACATGATATTGTTGAGCTATTATAAAATCAGTACAGTGCATATACTAAAGGTGGAAATCCTTTCTCTTTAATTACATCTCTGCACTTAGCAAATTAGATTTGAATATTACATAGTTTCTAAGAATCCATAATATTAATAAACAGTAAATTAAAAAAATCCATGAACATTAATATGTGAAAGAAAATAATGGATGTAAAAGTGAATAGACAAACATCTTCACTAAGATGCTTCGAATGGCATATATAATTAGAATATAGGTTTAAGCTAAACTAATATGAGCACCATGTTTATATATATGTATTTATTCTCAAATTTATATATATTTAATTTATACTTATAATGTTTCTAACCAGAACAATTTAAGTTCAGATTACATATATTAATCCCGAATCTATATAATAATGACTATTTCTTTCCTCCAGCCTCCAATCCTTCTAAATAAATTATTTATCTAATTTTGATTCACTATCCAATATTATTTGGAGGAACATTAGAAAGAAATTAGTATTTCGTTTTGATCAAGTTTAAAGCAAGTGTTAAATGTACTGCTATCTATATAAGTAATATATACATTATTTAACCTTTCACCATTGTCCTATTGCAAACTTTTTTATGTTATTGAATAAATACTTGATTCAAACGTAGATGTGCCTTATTTTAATTTTTTATAAAATAGTCATGAGATGTAATTTGTCTTAATATAAATTTAGAATGTCATCTAACATTGATATATATATATATGTGTGTGTGTGTAAAATAATATTATAATTCGACGTCTGTATTTTTTCAAATCAATATATGTAATCTTATAATTGAATATTTATAAATACAGTAATTAGATATATGTAAGTATAACTTTAAAAATTTTATCCACTTAGTAGTGCTTTCGACTATCCTCATAGTCTTTGTCAACTAACACTTTGAAAGGCTAACCTTCCCACAATTCTGTGATCTTAACCTTTGCTGCCTGTCTGTTAATTAGTCATTTGTATTTGTATATTAGCATAGCTTCCTTTATTTCCCTTTTGTTGTTATTTTTTCAATTTGTCATATTTTACATTATTATAATTGAAGTTAAAACCATAAATACATGACTTATTATGCTCGTAAAAAATGGATGCTGAAACATTATTTATTTTGCAATTTTGTTTCATTTTCTGAAGTGATCTTTAGTTTTTCCAATGTGCATCTCGATTCCCTTATATATCTGCTATCACACCTACATATCCATTTATAACTGATGCAATTTTTATTTATAAATGAGGTTTTATCTTTAGTGCTATTTATTATTTTATTTAATGGAGATGTGACATTGCATTTTATGTATCTTCTATATTAAAAAAAATAATAAATAACTCTAAAGATAAAACCTCATTTATAAATAAAAATTGCATCATTTATAAATGGATATGTAAATGTGGTAGTGAATATATGGTGGAATCGAGATGCATGTTGAAAAAAAGAACTAAAGAGCACTTGCAGTTATTAAAAAGGGTTCAGAAAACAAAACAAAATTGAAAAGTAAATAATGTTTCAGCATTAGGTTTTTACAACCATAATAAGTCATGTATTTATGTTTTTAACTTCAATTATAATAATGTAAAAATATTGCAAATTGAAAAAAATAACAACAAAAGGAAAATAAAGGAAGCTACACTAATATACAAATACAAACAAGATTTGATGAACAGACAGACAACAACATTAAGATACAGAATTGTGGGAAGGTTAGCTTTTCAAAGTGTTAGTTGACAAAGACTACGAGGATAGTCGAAAGCGCTCCTATGTGGATAAAAATTTTAAAGTTATACTTTACATATATCTAATTACTGTATTTATAAATATTCAATTGTAAGATTATATATATATATAATAAAATATTATCCACTCTGACCTAATAATAACTGGGCAGCTAGTTGATGCATAAAGTAATATAATAAAATTCTTTCAGAATATTGAATGCCAATGTACTCTATGCAATGGAAGAGTGATGGATTTAAGAGTTCTTGAAGTGATTTTCAGTTAAAGAAATAAAAAAAAAATCTTAGTTTGGTCAATTGAATGTAAGTGTTTATTGAGCTCACCTATCATTGTAGTTTATTGATTGCTACATAATTTCTTGAAACAACCTCCATAAATTTTTTTTTTGTGAGGTGTATTTATGTAAACTCTGATTAAGGATTATGTTAAATTTAAAATTCTACTTTTAATATGTATTTGTAATTTAAATTCATTCATTATAAAAACTTATTTCATTTTAAACAGCAACAGCTACAACATGATTTTATAATGTAAATAAATGTTGTTTTATATAACTATTGTTCCAAATTTGATTTTTTTTTCATTATAAGAATTATTTATAATAAGTATTATAATATTTATTTAGAAAATTAAACAAGTATAATTATAATATTACAAAAATGAAGGAATAAAATTACTTTTATTTAATATAGCTTCAAATTAGTATCAGTTATCGATTTTTTACAATCATTATTATATTGAAATAAAATTGATTTTTATTATTGTAAGCATTATTTACAATAAATATAATATTTGTCTAAAAAAAATCATAGATTGCAAAACTTGAAGACTTCCACTATGCAAGCAAAATTTAAACTAATTTGATTTTTACAAAATACAGACATAACTAGGAAAATACTGTTCAATTAAAAATATTCTATGCGATTAAGGAATATGAATATTTCTTGCAATATCATATACTGGATGCAGCCATTTAAAAAAAACCCCGGATATAAACTTTTTATATTTGACAATCAGAAAAAGGAAATTCTTAAAGAAAAGAAATATCAAGAATGATCATTAAAATTTATATATGATAAACTACAAAATTTTGTCGCCTAGACTGAATTGTCATTTTTATTTTATTTACTACTGTTTTGTGTTTCTTTCTTTCTTTTTTTTTTTTAAAAAATTGGCTTGATAATAAAAACTAATAAGAGAAATCAATTGCATTATTTATGAAAATAAATAAATAATTTTTATGTATGAGCCAGTAAAAAAAAATATTGATTTCAAAATGCACATTTTTTCTAAGAATGTAATAGAATGCTAATAAATAAAACATTGATTATTAATTTATAAAAGTAAACTATTTTTCCACATGAAGGAATAAATTATAAACACGAATTGGTTACATTTCAATAAAGATATTAAAACAGGCAAAA
The DNA here is from genome assembly GCA_028023455.1 of Epiperipatus broadwayi. NCBI lineage: Eukaryota > Metazoa > Onychophora > Udeonychophora > Euonychophora > Peripatidae > Epiperipatus > Epiperipatus broadwayi. Next base: position 2,060,787 of record JAQFVV010012497.1, read on the forward strand.
CTCTCCTCTATACATATTGCCACTCAGTGCAAGCCAGAGTAATCAATGGATGCCAGAAGGCTTGTGTAAAAAATCCCCATCTAGTGCCTACTCATCTAATATCCCTAGACTAATTTCTGGCTTGTGGCCTTTGTCAGTGAGGAGCCTTGGATCTGAGAGCACTGCATCTAGATCTTAGGATCTAATGCAACCCTCCAGCAACCACCTTTTATCACTCCTTAACTATAAAACTATGAGAATGAAATTGAAAACAAAAATATTTTCAATCTAAGCTCAATAGCTTATATAGTTATATAGGTCTGAACTCAGTTCAGTACCTATACATTTTGATGTCTTTGGTTCTTTAACAACCATAGGCACCGCAAGCCAGAGTAATCAATGGATGCCAGAAGGCTTGTGCATAAAATTCCCAAGCCTTCTGGCATCCATTGATTACTCTGACTTGCACTTGGTGGCAATATGTATAGAGTTTTGCCTGTTTTAATAACAGTTATGAGCAAGCATAGGAAATGATGATCATGTGATGTTTATTAGCTTTCAATAAAGGTGAAAATAAAATAATGTTTTATTATTTATCCTAGTAAAATTATAAAATAAAAATGTATAGAAAAGAATCTGGGCTAACTAATGGTTGTAGATTTTATTAGAAATACAACATAGATATCACTTGCTTTTCATCTATATTTTTATTCATATGTTTTAAAAATGTATGAGGTTTAGAAGTTTTATTGTATATTGAATATACTATGCATGAGTAAAAAAAAGGAGGGGTAATAGTAATTAATAATAGTCATGTTGAGATTTAATACTTTGTATACTAACCTTTAAATGACTTTGTCTATGATAAAAAATTAAATAATAATATATAGTGTAATATAAATAATGTAAAATTTATCTTCAGACTACATCGTCAAAAAGAATGTATTCAATTAATGTCACACTTGAAAATTAAATAGTAAGTAATATACTGCTCAGTCCATTTTTTTTTTTATTTAATAAAAATAAGGATGAAATAGATTTATTAAGGCAAAAAAGCCATGAGATCAAAATAACTTAAAAAAATTAATTAATTCATTGGATTAAAAGCAATGGCAAATGTTGAAGACAATTAACTATGTAGAACAAACAATCTTGAATATAATTCAACTACACAAAATTATTTTAATCAAAGCTAATTAAAATTAAGATACTAAAATTTAAAAGCCATTTATTTAGGCAACTTCATGGATAGTAGAAGAAATAAAACACTAAATTTATAATCTAATTATCAAAAATATTTTAATCTTCATAATAAGCATATTTTCTTAAACTATGTTTCAATAAATAGTCTATATTAAACAATATAAATTATTCAATAATTTATTATTTAAATTTCTTATCAATCTAAAATTAAATACCATAAGCTTCTTTATATTAGCAGAAAAGTGATTAATAAAATTTCTACAATACAATTAAAATAAAAAAATATAAACTGATTGATATTTAATTTGAAGTTGACTGTATGATTCTACTATTTACCTAACAGACTTGGGCTAAGTGTTTTTGAGATGATCTAGACACTCTTATATCATCATATTAAAATAAAATGACCTACAAATTCTGAATTCTTGCCTATATTCTAATCAACCACACTTACTATCAAACTTCTGTACCTTTTTTCCTATTTATCTCAATTACTATCACGTTTTTCAAAACTTGTCTTTTGTTCAATTTTTTCAAATTAAATGTAAACCTCATTGTTTCTATAAGAATTGTTGGAAAGCCTTTGATTCTCAAGTGAACCATTTTACCTTATTACATAGGAAAAGGGGCAATTGCATCAACTGAGCCATTGTTTTCCTATCATATAATATAATATTTCCACAATTACAAAAAATATAAATAATATGGAAAAACAAAAATGTTCTATAATTTATTTATCCAAGTAAGACTTTAATAACAAAAATCGAAATTTGTTTTCTTTTTAAGTAATAAAAACCAAATTATTATTTATCAAATCAATAGGTCCTACATATGAGAAGTCAGAATGACTTATGGTCAACAAGGGTATTATAACAAAATTGCAAACAAGAGCTTTGATCATGTGGATGACTAAAGATTTGGAGAGTGATGAAGTCTGAAGCCTGATCATTAAAGTTTGAAGATTTTCTATCTTGATATAAACCAAGCACTGATGTATCATCATCATCATCATTATCAACCATTATCAATCCACTGCAGGATGAAGGTCTCTCCAAGTTTAATCCATCTTCTCCGATCTTTAGCTTCTCTTCTCCACATCACCCCTACACATTTTCTTATTTCATCCATCCATCTTACATGTGGTCTCCTTCTGGGTCTTTTACAATCTCTTGGAATCCAGTTTAAAATTTCAATTGTCCATCTATTATCATCTCTTCTAGCAATATGTCCAGCCCAACTCCACTTCAATCTTTTAATTTTTTCAATGAGGTCAGTAACACCTGTTTGTTCTCTTACCCATACATTGCGTTTTCGATCTCTTCTTGTTACTCCCAACATACATCTCTCCATACTTCTTTGAGTGGTCTGAAGTCTCTGTATTGATCTTCTATTAAGTGTCCAAGTCTCAGATCCATAAGTAAGAACTGGTAAAACACATTTGTTAAAAACCTTTCTTTTCAAACACATAGGCATATTTCCTTTTAATATCAAGTTATTTCTACCAAAAGCACTCCAACCAAGTTTAATTCTATGATTAATTTCCTCTATTATGTTTCCATCTGTATTAATAATCTGACCAAGGTATTTGTAACTCTTAACTTCTTCTAATTCATCATAATCAATCTTTATTTTCATATTTTGAGCAAAGCGATTAAACATTACTTTAGTCTTTTTAACATTTATCTTTAGTCCTACTTTCCTACTTTCATCTGATAACTCCTGCAACATTTCCTGCAGCTCGGAAGCATTATTTGCAAAAACAACTACATCATCTGCAAAATCTAAATGACTTAAATAATCCCCATTTACTTTCACTCCTTTAGTTTCCCATTTTAATCCACAAAATACTTCTTGCAGCACTGCTGTAAAAAGTTTTGGAGATATGGAGTCACCTTGTCTTACACCTTTCTCAATGTTGACTTTCCCAGTATCATTATGTAATCTAATTGTTGCTGTTGCATTTTTATAAATATTCTTTAAAATATGACAATATCCTGGATCTATACCTTGATGATCCAATGCTTTAATCACTGAAGAAATGTTTATAGAATCAAATGCCTTTTCATAATCTACAAATCCAAAACATAATGACAACTCATATTCATTTGTCCTTTCTATAACTTCTCTCAATACTTGAATATGATCTACTGTACTAAAACCACTTTTAAATCCAGCTTGTTCTCTTGGTTGGTGAAAATCCAAGGTTCTCTGTAGACGAGTTGTAATTATCTTGGTAAAAATTTTATATAAAACTGATAAAAGGCTGATAGGTCTGTAATTTCTAATATCTTCTTTATCACCTTTTTTAAATATTAATATTATTACTGCATTCTTCCAATCATCCGGTACATCTTTATCATTTAGACATTTGGTATATAACTTTGCTAATATTTTTTCTGTTTCTTCACCTGCTTCTTTTAATATATCAATTATAATTCCATCATTACCTGGAGCCTTTCCTTTTTTCATACATTTAATTGCATTTCTCACTTCTTCATTTAAAATTCTGGGCAATTCGGAAGATGTAATAGATATAGGAGGTACTTGTTCTTTATTACTATATAATTCTTGATAAAAATCTTCTACCAATTTCATAATGTCATCCCTCTTTTTAGTAATAATTCCATCTTTTTTCCTTATTGCAGATATAAATTTCCTACCAATACCAAAATGTTGTTTTACATTCTTAAGACTTTTATTTTCTTCTACAGCTTTTCTTGCTAGTTCACAGTTATATTTTCTTATATCATTTTCAACTCTTTTCCGCACCATTTTACAAAATTCGAGATATTCAATTCTTTTTAATGCATCATTCTTGCATATCTTCATATTCCTTCTTTTCTTCATAAGTTCTCTAGTCTCAGTAGAAATTTTATTAGTCAATTGCTGCTTTTTTCTACCAGCTATCTTTGTTGCAGTTTTTAAAAGTGTATCAGTTATTTTCATATTAATTTCATTCAAATCTGAATCATGTTCAAAATCTACTAATACTTGAAACCGATTTGTAAGTTCTAATTTAAATTCATTAGAATGTTTCTGAAGATTAGGAATATCAACTGTAAATATAGTTTTCCTTAATAATTTTTGTCTCTCTAGTTTTACATTAACATGTATCTTACCCCTTACTAATCGATGATCACTTCCTGTATTAAATTTATTAAGAACATTACAATCTTGAAATATGTATTTCCTGTTAGTCAAAATATAATCCAATTCTGCTGTACCTTCATTTGGATGCTTCCATGTCCATTTCCTTCTAACATTTTTCTCAAAAAAGAATTCATAATATAAAGTTTTTCCTTCTCTGCAAACTCCACAAGTCTATGTCCTCTCTCATTTCTATTACCATAACCAAAATTACCTACAACACTTTCATCTTTCATTTGTTTACCAATTCTAGCATTAAAATCTCCCATAACAATTTTAAAATGTTGTTTACTCTGATCAAAAGCCTTTTGTACATCCATATAAAAATCTTCTACTACTTCATCACTGTGAGAACTTGTTGGGGCATAAACCTGAATTATCTGCATTTGATATCTGCTATTAAGTTGTATAACTAATCTTGCCACTCTGTCTGATACACCATCAATCTCCACAATATTGTTCTTCCACTTTTTATTTATAATGAATCCTACTCCACTTGTATTTCCAATATTTGTGCCTTTATAATAGAGCATATGTCCACTTTTTAAATCAATTGTCTCTTCACCTTTTCTTCTAACTTCACAAAGTCCAATAATATCCCATTTAATATAAGAGAGTTCTTCTTCTAATTCTTGCAATCTTCCTTCACTTGAAAGTGATCTGCAGTTGTAAGTACCTAAATAAAAGTCATCATCAAATGGCAGCCTGGGTCCGCCTCCAGGATATTCTTAGCACCCTCCGCCTTCGGCCACCAACCGCTGCCTTGGTTGGTGACTTTACAGCCTCCTGGGATTAAGGGCCATGCTTTATTTTTGTCTGTCATAATTGTATAATTGGGAAAAATCTTTATCATTTACACAAACATTCATTCTGCCTTATCAGGCACTGAGAAGAAAGACCATGGTGTTTCTTGATCTTAAACTCAGAGGTAAAAAGCCAATAAACTCACCATGCTGGCTAATGCGTGTTGGTGAGCAGCCCATCCATGTTCGTATACTATAAGAATAAACATATAGTAATAACAGCTGCAACGACAAGAACGTATGGAGTGGACATTAGGAATTTGCCCTGCTCGGTTCCTTTAAGGCCTCCAAGAGGAATCAAAGGGTCTCCTTTCAGTTAATAGCAAACTCCTTTCTGCAGCCACTGATGTATATATATATGGAAATGATGATCCGAACTAACTAATGATTGCTAGTTCAGCACAAAATACATATTGCATAAGATGAAGTGGATGACTGAAGGGAGCTTGAAAGTGTGGGTTCATATCCCTTCTAATTACATCTAGCTAAGTATAAATATTATACTTGTATTTAAAATAAAAAGAAATATATTAAAATATATTCTTTTCAAGTAAATAAATTAATATTATCCTTTGCAAAAATTGCTAGCATTTCATTTTTTTTTTAACAATGGATAAAAAAAAAAAAAAAAGTTACACTTTAATACAATACATAGCAGAAAATATATTAAAATAATTTATTTGTAATGTCAAATTTGATTTAATTTTGAACTATAAATTAAATAATTATTTCTTAAGCAAACAATTGTTTTGTTTTAATTTTGAACTATAAATTAAATCAAACAGAACATATTAATCAATAATTATGCCACTATTGAAAAGCCAGACAAATGACAATTAAAAACAATGGACATATTTATTTGCAGTATTGATATCAAATCTATATAACAGGCATTTAATAAGCACATTAATAACTACCACTATTAATATTAATGCAAATTAGAAAACAAAAAGTGAGATTGGTTTTATTATAAACTTGGATCTTAAACTAAAGACTGACTATTAACTTTTTTAAAAAAAACAGTATTAATTTTTTTTAGTAATAATCATTAGTGTATTTATCTGAAATGGATGGCATCAAAGTTGTGAGTGGAGGAAGTTTGACAATGGTAAATAAAAACGTAACACTTTACTCTAGATAAATATTTTGCATATAATAAAGATATATATGAGAGATAGTGACCTGGGCCAACTGATGAGTGCTGGTTGAGCTCGAAATGCATCTTGGGGGTCATTTGTCTTTTATTATATCTTTATTTATATGAATTTAAAAAGAATGGGGAAGTATGGATGTGTTTATTATATCTATAAAGATATTACATACGGGACAGAGAAAGGTGAATAACTCTGTGTGTGTAAATTTAAAAAATCAGATATATTACTCTTTAACTGAGGTTTAAAGTTTATATCTGTGCTAGAGATAATCTCTAATTTCAAAAATGATTAGTAATAATCATTAGTGTATTTATCTGAAATGGATGGCATCAATGTTGTGAGTGGAGGCAGTTTGACAATGGTAAATAAAAACATAACAATTTACTCTAGATAAATATTTTGCATATAATAAAGATATATATGAGAGATAGTGACCTGGGCCAACTGATGAGTGCTGGTTGAGCTAGAAATGCATCTTGGGGGGCATTTGTCTTTTATCATATCTTTATTTATATGAATTTAAAAAGAATGGGGAAGTATGGATGTGTTTATTATATCTATAAAGATATTACATACGGGACAGAGAAAGGTGAATAACTCTGTGTGTGTAAATTTAAAAAATCAGATATATTAATCTTTAACTGAGGTTTAAAGTTTATATCTGTACTAGAGATAATCTCTAATTTCGAAAATGATTAGTAATAATCATTAGTGTATTTATCTGAAATGGATGGCATCAATGTTGTGAGTGGAGGAAGTTTGACAATGGTAAATAAAAACATAACAATTTACTCTAGATAAATATTTTGCATATAATAAAGATATATATGAGAGATAGTGACCTGGTCCAACTGATGAGTGCTGGTTCAGCACGAAATGCATCTTGGGGGTCATTTGTCTTTTATTATATCATTATTTATATGAATTTAAAAAGAATGGGCAAGTGTGGAGGTGTTTATTATATCTATTAAAATTTTCTTTAATATTTGTATAAGCTGTGGCCAATTTGTGAATCTGGAATTGCACAGAAGACATTATTAAGTAAAATTTATATGAAACCTATTGATTGGTTCATCAAAGAAATGCAGCTGCATAATTATGCAAAATAAGATAAGCATAATTATCATCAAGTAATACATTGTGTAGTAGATTTTTGTAAATTTAGATTATTAGAAATTGTATTAATACTATTAAAGACATATATAAAAAAAATGGTAAAAAATCTGTCTCTAATGAATTCATAGTTGCATAATATATCATAAAATTATTGTACATCAAAACTTTAACTGGTAAAAACTTGGATATTATAAAATTAATTTAGTATGAATTATAAAAGAATTCCAGATATTAACTAATATGAATGGTAAAGTTTTATTCCAAATTGAGGGTGTGCATGTTAAAGTTAATGTCTATTTCTTACACTGCATTTAACAATATAACAATTGCCAAAAGTGCTCTGCACCAATAATGTATTATGGCTATATATTTAATATCGTTTGTGTTTCTCCATTCAAGTAGCATTTTTATAACTGCTTATAGTTTATTATATTTTATTTATAGAGTTTTTATGATTAAAATAATTGTTAATTAACAAAAATATTTATTTGATAATATAAACATGATTTAAAAACTTGTGCTTAAAAGTTTTTAATAAAATATATAGTATATAATAAATTTGAAATATTTATTTTTTAAAAAAAAAATATATATATATATTCTTTTATAATATTCTAATCTATGTATAACTTGTTAAATGGATAAATGACATGCTTAAAAATTTTTACTGTACATTTTCATTAAAATGAGACTATATTTTATGTTATAACGGCTTAAATCCAATCTTCAAAAATAAGCAAATGTGAAATATTTACTTCTTCCTTAACAATGGACAAACATATTAATAAATAAATTTGTTCATAATGTTGCTTTCAAATAATAAAATGATTCCAATACAATTGAAATTTAACAACTATATAAAAATAAATATTTTTATTGAATGGTTTTTCCATTATATTAGGATCTTTTTAAATATATTTTTCTAATACAATCACATGACCCTTTCCCCATTATATTAGGACCTTTTTAAAATATATTTTTCTAATACAATCACATGACCCCTCTGGCATTCTTTTTACACAATCATTTTATATAATCATACAACCTGTTTATATATACACTCCCTTTCCGCCCTCCCATTATTTTTAGTTTATATACATATATTATTTTTATGCAATAAATAAATCCACATTAACTATAATTAAATAATTATAGATATATATTATATACCATAAATTATAAACTACTTTACATAATTTCCATTAAATTAATTATATACATATACTTTATACGTTAAATTGTATTATATATCATTTTTCATACATTTCTAATAACCATAATTAACTAATTATTTACATTTATCATGTATATTAACTTAACAATAATATATATATATTAAATTTTCCAATTGTCTTTTAATGCCCATTTATTACTCAACTTTGCAATTCCTTTATAACTAAATTTACACATTTATTCATATTCTCCTGAATATATATTGTCTCATACTATTTCCTTCTATTTTAATTCTTAACACATTTTAAAACTTCTCTATCTTCAATACATCACATTCTATAATCAGTATTTAAATAATGAACATATGGTCCTGAATTCATATCCTTCCTATCAATAACCCTAGTTTGCTCCTTTTTCTATTTTATTACTGTTTTCCTCATCTGATCTATATATCTTATTATAGTTTACACAAATAATCTTGTATATCATTCATATTTTACTTTCTTTAATATTCTCTCTCTTCACATTTGATACCCATTTTCCCAACAATTTAATATTCTTCCAAGCAATTCTTATATTCTCATTCAACTTCTCTTTTTTTAAAATCTTATATATATATCTTTATAATAAGGTATTGATATCCATTTATTAATCTTTATTTCTATTTTTCTTTCCCCATAATTTATTTTATCCTTACTTTTACTATTAAAAACTCTTCTAATATTTTTTTAATTATATTCCATTTTTACATAATCCTTTTCTATATTCATTTTTTTGTTCAATAGTTTCCTTTTTATCTATTGTAAGTCTATCATTCTTTATATTAAATCCCTTTGAAACCACCATATTCTGCGACAAAGATTGATAAGAATTAGAATCAAATATTCCTCTAATTTCTACAATTTTAATAAAATGTTTCATCTCTATTTTATTTTCCTTATTTCTATTTAAATAAATAGCTAAACATTTTAAACTTTAATTTTATACACATTATCATTCAAATCACTAAATATTTTTAGTACATTCCTACTTTTTCCAATAACAATTACATTATCAACATATGTAAAATATTTGATTATTTCTTTATTTTTTATATATTTTCCTATTATCTTTTCTTCCAAATTATTTATAAACACTGACGATAATAAGCCACTTATCGAACATCTTGTAACCCATCCTTTTGTTATATTCCAAAACATATAATATTTAAAGTACAAACTATCACTTATCATAATCAATTCCTCCTTAAAAGTATATACCCATTTTTTAGATATCCTTCCACTTTTGTCTAACTTACTTATAAACTTTATACTTTCCACTTTGATACATCTTTTCTGCATCTAATGAAGCAATCAAACTATTCCTACTTTAATTTAATATTATTTAATTCCATAACAATTTCTTCTGAATTTTTAATATTATACATACCATATCCAATTATATCTAACATTTTTTTATTTACTTGAGAGAATAAGTAGAAACTTTTTTATTATAACTTCTTTCTAAGAAGGAATAAAAAATTGTTTTCTTGATTACAATATTATTTTACAAGATCTAATCTTGCTTTTTATTTTTATATAATCAGAGGTTTAATAAGCCAAGTTTAAAACATGTGCCATAGACTAGCCAGGCTTGCTCTATTGTATAAAACTTAACAGACAATGATGAGAAGGACATAAATTCTTAGTGAATAATTTCATCCAAAAAATACAAATCATCATGCATTATATGTTGGAATAGATGTGAGTAGTACAAACTGAATTAATACAATAATAGTTTATTAAAATTTATTATTTGCATTAATAGAGGTTATTTCTATTATAAAAGTGAAATATACAATATTTTAAAATTGACAGCAGTAAATAAAACTTTAGCAAAATAATGTTAAGACATCCTGATAATATAATCATAAATTAAAAATGATGAATTAACTTCAATGGTAATTGACTTTTGTAATTTTAGTAATAATAAATCTTGTTAAGTTATCAATTTAAAAGTATATTCTTATCTTTAATCTCACAGGTAATATTTCTAAATAAAATATATATCATTTGAAAGCAGAGATTTTATTATTATTATATTTAATTTAAAGTTTTGATTTATATATATTTTGCTTTTGAATTATAGTGTGTGCATGTTTAATATCAACACATATTAAAGTTTTACATATAGTATCTAACACACATTTAAACTTTATATATATTATTATTATATTGTTAATCTCTTAAAAATTAAGGCAGTAATTAGTAATAAATCTTTTTGGATTTATAAAAAAGCTGGAACATAAAATCAATTATTTTTCATAACACTGATATATATGTGCAAAAACATCTTCCACCCATATGTCAAAATCCAGTAGAATCACAACAACATTTTTATAATTATAGCAATGAACAAGAAAAGATGATCATTGCAAAGCAATTTTAAATAAGTGTTGTAATTGTTCTGGATTGTTTTATTGATATCAGATTAAGATAGATCATTGTATATTTTCTCCAGTTATTGTTATGCAGTGTATATTTATATATATAAAACTATTAAATACTAATTGTAAATATTAATAATAACAATTATAAAAAAATCAAAAATACTTTCAGTTACTTTTGTAACCATTATCAACTACTAAACATTTTAAATTTATCATTGAGAATTGATACAAAAATAACTGAAAAGACTTGTGAAATTTTGTAATTGTTATTATTAATATTTACCATCAATATGTAATAATTTATTATTATTAAATGAGTATTTTTACTTGGTTTATATATATAATACAAATAAAATGCCCATTAATTAAAAACTATTGTAATAACCATAAAAATAATAAATCTAACAGTAATTAACTATTATATACAGTCTTCCAATTTGCAGAAGTCCTTTAGGTTAATTTCTTAGTCCTCCTCAACGGCTGTTAAATTCAAAAAACATAACGGAAACAAATGTCATCAACTCAAATCCCATGAATCCCAAATTTTAACATTAGCAGATGTCTATTAATTGTATTCATTTTATTTCCATTTATTAAAATTATCTTCTTAATTTTTCTTTTATTATAATTTCTCTCTTCATGAAGAATCTTAACACTTTCAAAATCAAACTTGAATTTATATTTACATGTCCTTTGAAGCAGTCATTAAATCATTATTATTTTTACTTTTCACATGCTTGTATAACAATTCATGCTCCTTTAATTTTTTCTCAATACTGTACCTCGATTCACCTAACATACATACATCCACAAAAAATTTGATACATATCATAAATTTTTTGCTTGACAGATATGATACTTTTAAAATTATTCCCTAACTTATTAACATTATTTGTAACACAAAATGACACATTAAACACATCCTTATGTATAGAATTTCACTTGAGCATTTGAAATATATGGAATAGATATTCATTTTTTATTATAAATTTTCAACTCCTTTAAATTATTATAACTCTTTTACTAAAAATTTTAATGAAAACTGATAATAAAATATGGATATTTATTTCATATATTTCAAATGCTCAAATGAAATTTTTTAAGAATATATATAAGGATGTGTTTAATGTTTCATTTTGTATTACAAATAATATTAATAAGTTAGTAAATAATTTTAAAAGTATCATACCTGTCAAGCAAAAAATTAATGTTGTGTTTCAAACTTTTTATGGATGTATGTTATCATATATAGATGAATCATGATGCAGCATTGAGAAAAGATTAAAAAAGCATATACATATATATATGTATGCACATATATACGTATTTTAATTTTGGATTTTTTATTTCAATTTAAATTGAATTTAAGCTTGATTATGAGGAAATGTAGTTTTTTTGTTTGTTTTAAGTATGTATTGGGGTAATTTTGTCATTGGTTGGGTAGATATTCTGTGTTAGATTTTTGACCAATCAGGGTTTTTTTTGTTAAATTTATAGTCTTTTATCAAAACTGGAATTTTTGAATATCGCCATGTTACTGTGTATTTATTTTCTTTCTGATGAAAACCAGTCCTCTGGTTAAAATATTATATTATTTCTTGTAATTATAAGTCTTCTTTTTTGTTTTTATATGTATTTCCTTTGGTAAGTTTTTTATATATTAATATTTATATATATGATTAATGAAACTCATTAGTGTGAATCTGTAATATGTTAAATGAGAGTTAAGCTACCATGTATTATTGATTACCTAATTAATTAATTTTATCCTTGGTATATTAACCGCACCACCATATATAAGCAACTGCACAAACCACTCGTTTTATATATGTAGTTAGTGCACTAACCAATTTTATGTAATAAGCCAAAGATTTTATATACTTTTGTAAATTCAGTGATTTATTGAATTAATCCATAGAAGTGCATGATTGCAAATTAAACCATAATCGAATTTGAAACTACCATTGTACAGACAATCTATACACCTATTTTGTTTATTATCGTATTTAATTATTTAATAAATTTATATTATATCATTTCTCTGTATTCTTGCATTTGTCATTCATTGCTAACTATTTGATTAAGTTAAATTATTTCAAATTGAATGAAAGATTTATTAGTATTATTAATTAAACTCTCTTTGTTTAATGTTGCCTTGAACAACATTATGAATCTGATTATTAGCTAATATATTATTGATTCCCAAGTCTCTTTGCTCACCCTGTTCTCATTGCCAGGTTTGGAGTAAATGAATGCTTGCTAATAGCCTCAAAAGCTTTGTCCATATAGTCAGAGACCCTGGAGCACAGGCAAATAGGTTAGTGTTTAGTATTGTTCCAGATCTGTGTATCTGGCACATGCTAGATTGCTATAGTTTGCTTGGATTCTAGGTCTTGTTGAATGAACACACAATTTTGAGCAGTACACTACATATCTGCATGTTACAATTAGATATACTTATTCATTAATTTTCAAATTTTCTGGAGTGAATTAACAACATTTCTTTTTTAATTCTCTGGAATAGAAGGTTTTTTTTATAATCTTTCTGAATATGTCTTTTGAAACATCACATGATTTCAATATTTTTCTACATTCCAGAATTTAGGGCAAAGATACCTAGTTGACAAATAATCAGTACTCAAGTTATTTTCATACTCAGTGTAAATGCTTCACCTAAAATACAACTAGGATTTTTGTTACCAAGATAATACACAATATTACTATACTAAAAACGTCAAATATTGTAAAATTAATAATAATACAGAAAAAAATTTTTTTTAAAAAAAAGTTCATTAGTTTAAAAAAAGTCTATACATATAGTAATGATAATTCATTAATAATATATATATATATTAAAGATTAACTTTCAGGAATAAAATTTAATCAATTATTATAATTATTACTATACTCTCTTTAGTGTCTCAAATCAAATCCAATAACTTTATATTATTAGAAAGTATTATATAATCATTTAAAATTCTACAAAATTTTTATTCTATATGTTTAAAAAAATCAAAGCAATAATAGTAAATATAAATTGTAATATAATAATTAATTGCCCAATTAAATTTTCAGACTTAATGGAGGTCATGGAATAATCAATTTAAAAGTTATAGACTAAACCTGCTTTGAATGTTGCACATCTTTATCAAAGCTAATAACATTTGAATGGATTATTTCATAAAAGCAATTACGTCTGAAAATTCAATTGGGCAATTAACTATGTTCACTACTGATATTTTCACTTAAAAAAAATAAAGCAACATTCATTATGAATATTAGTTTGAATGATAATTGTATTAAATGAAATATTTTTAAAACTAAATGATTCATAATTTTTGATATATATATATATATAAAATGATATAAAGTTAATGCATTAATACACAAAGTATTTATATTTTACAAATAAAACAATAGGTTCCCACAATAAATCAATCAATGAACTTGTTTATTATTAATGGTAAGTTTTCCATTAACATAATTATATTAGTGAAGGGTGCAAATTATTTCAATTGGCATTGAATGTCAGATTGTAACTTCACAAAATAATAAAAACCTTGGTAGAACAACAAAAACCTTAAAATAAAAGCAAAAAACAAAAGAATGATTTAAAAAACATATATGTAATTCATATATATGCATGCATGTAAACTATTAATATAATATTATAATGCAAATTTAAATATTAATATCTCCATATAAGGCTCACATCAAAAGACCAGCCATCTTTTATCAAACTAACGATACATTCAAATTATATTTTACATATATTCTCTCCTCTCTTACAAGAACACCAGTTTGATACTTAATGTTAATTTAGATTGAATTTCATATATACTATAACAGTAAAATTTGTATATAAAATTAAAGTTGCTAGAATAAAAGTAACCTAGTCACTTTGCTAAAAATCAAGATTAGAACTTTCAAAAATTGAAGATTCATTAATTAAAATACATGAAATGGGAAGATGATTTATAATGAGGATGAAGAGTGTGCTGAAATATTTTTTTATATAAACTATGGTCATTAATTTCATCAAATACCATTTATGAGGCAAAACAATATTCAAGTTATTTAAAAGTGATAACTCACTAATTTTGATAATTATATTTATTAACTAAAATCAAAGTATATAAACTAATACTAAAATAACAAAATAGGTAATTGATACTGTTTTAAAATATAACTGCTATGCTTAATGCAATTTGCTTCAAATTTAATTCTGCATGCTTACACAATAGTGAAAATAAATTTGCTTAATTAAAAGGTTAATAATTATTATTTAATAAATTAGATTAGAGAAATGATTTAAGGGATATGCCTTCTTCTATTGATCTTTCATTCTATTACACATATAATTTTACAATTATAACTATATATTATTACCTGTACATACAGATGTTGCACAGCACAGAGGTATCCCCCAAAAATTCAAAATAACAAAACATTAATATCTCAGGAAACACTAACAAATCATAGTAATATTAATCAATGTTCTATCCAAATTTAATTCTTTTCCATTTCATATAATCTTATCTTTAATATTAAAAACTTATTGAGTCATTTAATACCATATTTATTTTCCTCATGCACATCATAGATCATGCTGTAATATCTGCCTAATTACATAATCTTATACTACTAACTCTGAATATTTTTTTTTTGCAAAAATAAAAATGCATATCATCATCAATAGTATTCTGGCCCATGGACAAGTTCAGAGAAAAGTCAGAACATCAATTCAACCATTTTCCCACTCCATTCTCTTCATTGCCCAGTTCTTCAATTCCATATAACTCTTCCTATATCATCCAACAATGTCAATCTTTTCCATGCTTTCTTCTCATTTCTATTTGTCATTTCCTCCAAAATATCTTTCATTAAACTATATTTTCTTCTTAATATCAATCCAGTTTATCTTTCTAATTTCCTCTTTTCAAAACTTCTTCATTATTTATTTTATTCATCCAACTGATTTTTTCCATTTTTCTCCATGTCCACACCTCAAAGGATTCCAATCTGTTCCTAATTTTATTACTTTATTCACATTTCACAGCCATACAATAGTACATTCCACACAGCACATTTGATTAATTCTCTTTGAAAATCCACAAAATATTTTCTCTCTCTTAATAAATGCCTCCTTTGCCAATGCTATTCTTCTTTTAACTTCATCTTCACCTCTTCCATCCTCACTCAACCAATTACTCAAATATTTAAATCCCATTACCTATTGAACTATGTTATCACAGGTTTCAATTTGAGTCTTTTTGCATTCTTCCTTACCCATAAACACTTAATCTTCCCAACATTAATCTTCATTCCATACATCCTTCCTCCAATTTATTTAACATATTCTGAAGACACTTTTCACCCTCAGCTATAAAAGCCATATCATCTGCAAATCTTATACATTTTATTATTCATCTCTTACATTTGCTCCTCCACAGATCACACTTCTAGTAATTAAATATGTACATGAAACTTTAAATAGAATAAATATTTTTATATATAAAAAAACTGTAATTAACATAGTTTTCAAAAAATATCAAATGGTCTTTCAATGTGAACTATAAAATAAAAAATAAAATCTATAGATAAGTTTTAAATAATGTGTTTCAAATGTGTTGGAATTAATAACAGCATAATGCAAGAAGTAAGTAATTTGTAACAAAAACGGTTTTTATTTTTTTTAAATAAATTATTAACTTCCATTTTTAATTATGGGATAGTCATTTATTCTGCATAGTTTTTCCTTTATCTATTTGATGCTGAAAGTTATCCTAAGTTGTATTTCTTTTTTAATATTTTTATGTTTGAAGATGAGTACTGTATTAAAATTGGATTTTTAACATTATAGATTGCAGAAAAATGTAACTATATAGTAAATACGTTTAATTAAATTGAGCAATTTAAATATAGGATTGAAGATTTTTTTCTTCTCTTATTTACAATTTTCAGTCCCCGTCCCCCCCCCCCCAAAAAAAAAAAAACAACAACAAACAAACAACAACAACAAATAATCGAAATAACTGATATCCTTATCAACTTTTATTATAAAACTATATATTTAAAACAACTATTTAAATTTTTTTTTTTTAACAGTAGACCCTATATTTAAAATATAAAATCTTATGCACACACATTTATTACTTTCATATATATGCACTACGTAGGGAAAACTTATAAATGGTTAGAAATAATTTATTAATATCCTCTTGTACTACAAAAATATTTTGTTTCAATCACAATAACAGATGTGTTGGTTTTAATATTTTTAAACTTAACAAAATAATTCAACAAAATAATCAATAGCATTACTAAAGAATAAAAGAGAAAGGAAAATGATTTTACATGCTTTCCACTCTTTCATAAATTTGAAGAAAAAAATGGAATATTGAAATAAAAAAATAAAAATTCAAATCAACACTCTAATAGAACATTTGCATGATATTACTAAAATTGTCTTTAATCTGTTCTTTATAAATAAAAAAATATTTAAACAGCTAATAATTATCCTTGTATATATATATTTCAAACTGGCTTCATAAATAAAAGCAAAAATGAAAAGCAAAAGAATTATATATATATGAATTAATTTCTAGTCTTATAATGATTGGTAACAAACATGAATGTATTATTATTATTACATCAAAGTGTAGGTTTACAAATTTTACTAACCATTATCATTACTGATATTGTAATTATTTCTATTGTTTAAATAAGTGAGTCAGTCATAGATACAACAACTTAGCCAGATTTTGAGAATCATTTTAAACTATAATTTCAAGACCGTTCCATGAATGTGGTGAGCAAGAGGATTCTAAATAGGCTTAAACAATCATCATTCATAAAAGTGAAAGCCAAATCTAAACTGAGACCTTATTGGATCATTTATTGCAAGATCTCCCCATCATTAATAATAATCAAACAATCTATTGCTTAGGAGTTTAAGTTCAAGAACCTGAAATGATGACTTGCCTGCAATCCATGAACTTTGAATTCCAGAGTTTGCTATTCTATTAATGCACCAAACTATACAGCAAAAATAATCTAAAAGTTTATTACTGTACTTGAAAATTTATAACAAGTTACTTGAAGTATCAAATCTGCCATTATAACATTGCACCTAATAAAAAGAATCAAATGATTTATTGCTCAGAAATTCATGAGTTCAAATGCTAGAAGAGATAGCTGAATTGATCTTCAAGCTTAAAAGTCTGTCACTTTATTCCTTTGGCAAATCACACAAAGGCATCCCATCATAATTGATTCCTTGAAATTAAGAATTTTTTATATTTACAAACTAATTCAAACATGCTTAAAAAAATTGGAATCAAAATTACTATTCACATAAATAAAAAATGAAAATGTGTACATAGATACACAATTCCATTGTACTAACAATCAAACAATACTAACATACTCTTCTACATACTTTAGACAATGCAAATACAATATTTTATTATTGTGAACTACCAAAAATAGCTGATAATTTTGATTGTCAATCAGACTTCTTCAAAGCTATAACATACATAATGTGTGTGTATATATATAAGTATCTCTCATAAGAAAATTGCTAATCAATGCAGATATTTGATTAAATGATTGAGAAGATCATACAATTATCACAAGTAACTGATGGCAGTAGGGTAAAAAGGGGGTAAAAAAGAATAATAATAAAAAATACACAGTGAAAATATCTAGTCTTGAAAGTAGAGGATACTCTTAGGTGGATAAGGCTTATTGGTTATTCTTGGGTAACCTCCCTCTTTTTTCTATTTTCCATTTGTGGAGTGCATTGATGATTTGGATTCAACTCCATCCTAAATTCTAATGTTATTACAAAAATAAAAATAAAATGCAAACAATCTAGATTTAAAAAACAAAAACAAATAGTATGAAGAAAATTCACATTGAAGTTACTGGACTTATAGGATGCTTTCATAATTTTTTTTAAAAAAAATTACAATTGTCCATTTAATATTTTTATTAATATTTTTAACTTTGTTATTCTTATTTCTTTAATTTTAACATTTGTGCATTATTTAATATGCATAATTTCAATAGAAGAAATATTGATTTTATATGACAAACTTAATTCTCAAATTATACATAAAAACTTGTTAACAATACTTTATTCATAAATAATTCCTGATAACAAATATAAATTTTTGGTATAGATAATACAAAACTCACGATTATTATTTTATCATTGAAGTTACCAAGCAATTGGCTGGAGCTCGAAACTTTAGAATTGTTTGTACTTCACATATTAACTAGATAGTAAAAAAGGAATTAAAGGAACTGAGAGATGTGCAACTATATTGGTTCCATCTTTGAATCGCAAGTTCTCAATGATATATGCAAATATCAAAAATTAGTATGGGAATTAAGTTGCATTACTATATAAAAACCAATAATTATTTAAGATTACAATAGTTGGTACTACAGTATACACAAATAATGTTTTCCTCAGATTAGTAAAAATAATATTTAATTAGATTAAATGGGAAAGACAACAAATATAATGGGTTTTACAATATGCAAAATTGATAATTTATTTCCATGTTTTTATAAAAAAAAATGGAATAATGTAGAGAGAATTTATTACAGGTACAAAATTATGAGGAATGGGAGAAAATGATAAATTGATTTAAAAACAACAACAACAGAGAAGTGAAAAATAAATATGGCTTAAAGAAATAGTATATAAGATTAAAAATTACATAAAATATGAAAGAATATATAATAAAAAAAGGAGCTTATTTTTTAATTGATACAAAGGCAAGCTTTAGATACTAGGGGGGAAAGCAAAAATGGAATGATAGAGTATAGGATATTTATTTTTGAGTGTAGGATTGGTATCAATAGTAGAGTGTTGGGAAATTTAAAGATAAAGAGTGAAGTTGTAGAGAGTTTATTATTTTTTTCTTGTTTAATAAGCCACTATAATAGGATAATATGAGTAATGGAAATATCAAAGCAGTTTTTATTGCACGAGATAGAATGAAAAAAAAAAGAAGAAATAAATCATGGCTAGAGAAATAATTGGCTAATAAGAAGTAATTAAGTAGCTAGATTTATTGTAGTATGTAAGGGTTCTCGGCATATAACCTGTGCACACAAACTTCTAATTTTATTTATGAAGTTATTTTAATAACAACCCATTTTAATCACAACCCAAATTTATCTTGAAATTCTATCATAAGTATTTTATCTGTTCAGCTTGTAAAGAAAATATTATTTTGTTTTAAAGTTTCACTATATAGCTAAGGATGCTTTTGAACTAGTCGATTGAAGTTATAGCACAGTAATAAACTGAAAGAATCTAGTAATTTTTAATTGATATTAATATTCTAGAAAAAAAAAAGTTGCTTACAATTAGATTAGAAATAAGATTATTGATCTGAAGCAATAATTGTGAAATATGGCAATACTTTATACTTATATATATAATGTGACATATAAAATCATCTTGAAATACTCATTTGAAGTCATAAAGAACTCAGTAGAGTTTAAAATAATAAAAGCTTAAATAGTTATATTATTATTATTAATAATAATAATAAGAAGAAGAAGAAAGAAGAAGAGGAGGAGGAGAAGGAGGAGGAAGAAGAAGAAAGGAAAAGAAGAAGAAGAGGAGGAGAAGGAGGAGGAGGAAGAAGAAGAAGAAGAAGAAGAAGAAGAAGAAGAAGAAGAAGAAGAAGAAGAAGAAGAAGAAGAAGAAGAAGAAGAAGAAGAAGAAGAAGAAGAAGAAGAAGAAGAAGAAGAAGAAGAAGAAGAAGAAGAAGAAGAAGAAGAAGAAGAAGAAGAAGAAGAAGAAGAAGAAGAAGAAGAAGAAGAAGAAGAAGAAGAAGAAGAAGAAGAAGAAGAAGAAGAAGAAGAAGAAGAAGAAGAAGAAGAAGAAGAAGAAGAAGAAGAAGAAGAAGAAGAAGAAGAAGAAGAAGAAGAAGAAGAAGAAGAAGAAGAAGAAGAAGAAGAAGAAGAAGAAGAAGAAGAAGAAGAAGAAGAAGAAGAAGAAGAAGAAGAAGAAGAAGAAGAAGAAGAAGAAGAAGAAGAAGAAGAAGAAGAAGAAGAAGAAGAAGAAGAAGAAGAAGAAGAAGAAGAAGAAGAAGAAGAAGAAGAAGAAGAAGAAGAAGAAGAAGAAGAAGAAGAAGAAGAAGAAGAAGAAGAAGAAGAAGAAGAAGAAGAAGAAGAAGAAGAAGAAGAAGAAGAAGAAGAAGAAGAAGAAGAAGAAGAAGAAGAAGAAGAAGAAGAAGAAGAATAATAATAATAATAATAATAATAATAATAATAATAATAATAATAATAATAATAATAATAATAATAATAATAATAATAATAATAATAATAATAATAATAATAATAATAATAATAATAATAATAATAATAATAATAATAATAATAATAATAATAATAATAATAATATATTGATTTAAAAAAAATAAAATGTTTGGAAAGATAACAATTTTGCAAATTAATAAGTACAAATATTGTTTTATCTAAAAGAATATATTTATTGATACAGTTGTTGAATTTCAGATTGGTATACATTTATTTTCTTAATCTATGGATATGTTAGAAGTGGAAAAGATAAATTCAAATGTAAGAAAACTAAATATAAAGTTAAACAAATATAAAAATTTCAGCAACCATTCCTGTTAAAAAATTGAAAAATATATTCAGAATATCATTTTATATATAATGAATTATACTTAAGTAAGATTATTTAATTATCCATTTCATAAGCAAAAGGAAGGGCTCGAGAGACAGAAATTGATTCTTCCATAGACCTAGAGAGAACATGAAATAATCCAAATGTTATCATAGTATTATAATTATTTTTCTTATTGCAGTACCAAATCCATATAATATTAACATCATTTATGTTCTTTATTACTTTTTACTATGCTTTCTACAACCCACTAATTGATAGTTAAAATTTGAAAATATAAGTAGAAGTTCTGAAGAAGATTGCTGGGGCAATCAAAACCATCAATAGTGGATTGTAAAAAGCATTGTAAAAAATAATAAAGAACATCAATGATATTAATATTATATGTTATCATAGTGCTAGACAAAGCTAGAATGAGAGAAGAAAAATGGGTATACGTTCTGCAAGTCACTGCAATTTGGTGATAACTACTTATATAAAGAAGTCATATAGCTTTAAAGTAATTTTCTGTATTAATGTTTTTATAGTCATGATAGAATTTTTTTTTATGAAGATAACTTATGACTGTATGTGCTGAGTATATTCAGAAGTTACTATACATGAAGAAAAGTATTATCCATCCCAAGTCTCATAGTTATAAACCTGAAGATGATATGAAAACCAGCTTGTTCTAAAGTTTCTGTTACTCAAGAAAATTTCTTCACCTTTCTGAAGTGAGGCAGTACACTATTCAAAAAATTCAAAGACCCAAAATAGGAGATTAATCCCAAGTGTCACAGATAAAGAAACTAAAGAGCAACTTAAAGAAATATTGAAAGACTATTATACTGAAGACAAATTTATAGTTTTAGAAAAGTACCCAAACAAAATGCTTACTAATTATTAAATCAGTAGTAAGGTAATTGTAGATGTACTTGGGCTTAAACTAACTTTTTATTATAGATATATATTTAATTTATTTACATTTTTATGTAATAATTTTATTTATAAAAACTTGAATTTTAAGTTTTTATTATTATTATTTTGATTCAAAAGCTATAGTTATTTTCTAGGTGAATGCTAAATTGAATTATGGAAAACACACATATATATTTGATAGTAATGTTAATAAGTAAAGAATTTAAAGTGTTAGCAAAATATATCAGATTAGATAGATTAATGAAGGCTGCATATTGCAATCTCTTATAACTTAATTTTTTTTTTCACTCTTCAGTTGAAAAGAGTATGCTAATATATTTGACACATATCAGTTCAGGATTGTATTATATCTATATGTTCATCTGGTAATTTTTAATTAATCTAACTGTCATTCCTATTTAAATGTTGTTTCATTTCCAGTGCATACTTAATTAGTTTGTTTACAATCCTGAGTGTCAATGCTTTAAGCTTAGAATATGTTAGAATGATACAGGAAATATCACCTCATCATATATGTAGTTTTCCACAGTGGAAGTAGCATTTCAGAGATATAACTGATATATCCTGATTATAAACGAAGTGACTAGATGATGTTACTTTTACTCTGGCTTTCACATAAATGGTTATAAATTCCATGATGATCATAGTGTATAACACGTTTTAGATTTTTTTTATATAATCTGTACAAAATGGGAATATGTGGTTTGATAATTAAGTTCGGGATCTTTAAGTTACATAAAATATATAATAATTTTTTTCTAACCATAAAAGGTACATCTCCATAAATCCACACATCTATCCATTTTTCATACCATTAAATAAATGATTATCAACAGTAACATATATATATATTCCTCATACTTCCATCCATAACTATGTACATATATTAAAATTTAAAAATGTCAATATAAAAAGCATAAACTTCCTTTAATATTCTAAGATATGGAATGACATCTAAATTGTTTCTGTTCAAAAACTCTTTTAAATTCGAAAGTAGAAGAGTTCTATAACCAAGTAGTTTGCTATTTCTTTGCTAACATAGTAAAACACTATAGTAAAACACTATTTTTTTCTTTAGTTGCTTGGGTTTCATGTGTCATTTGAACACAAAAATCAAAAGATGAGTTCAGATTGTAAAATTATTCAGGGTTGCCTGCAATACTACCAACATTTAAATAAGACCTTGAAGAATAAAAAAGTGGAGTCTGCTATTTCAAAAGAAACATTTTTCCCCCTATATTTTTTTTCACAAAAGATTTTCTTTCCACTGTAAAACCATGAAAGAGTTACAACAAAATTATACTTTAAACATTTAATTAAAAGTAGTTGTTTTTAAAAAAAATTTTTTTTGTTTATAATAATTATCAATTACATAATGAAAATATATAATTTATAATGGCGTACAATCTCTCTCATATCTAGAACTAGTGTACATGTACCATGAGAAGTTCTGCTAATGTTATTAGTTACCCAATCTGGTTTCAAAATTCAGAATTATACAATACAATATTTATCATAACATTCTAAATGACAAATCTGTAACAGATGTATTCATTTAAGTGAATAATCTAATGAATAATTTTCACAATCTCCTATGTATACACACTTATACATATTCATATAGTTTGTAATTATATATTAGACTATTTCTAGATGTTTTAATTAGTAAATGTTTTTAGAAAAAAATCCAATTTTTTTTTTAAAAACTTGTCAGATACATACAGTCTTAATAATAACACAAAAGTTAGTACTTGCCTTTCTTCTTCAGGCATTAAGACAATACTACATGACATCTCTGAAGAAAAGAGAATAGGTGTTAATTAATACATATATACTAATTCATGCGTTTAGTATTAACAGTTGAATGCATATTAAAAGTTTAAATATAATTTAATTTTTTTTAAAGACATTTAATAAAATTAAATAATAGAAATAGTGGAGCATATAATTACAAGTAAAATGACATAATCACAAACTTTCAAACAAACATATAGCATGTCCCAAAATTACATAGTGGATAATATTTGTTAAGATATGAATGTTACAGATAAGCTGATATTTGATGACTATTATAGAAGTTGTTAACAATGAGATTAAATCTCTATCCTCTATTTAAACAATTAAGATTTCAAAATAATTAATGCTGTTACTCCAATCAGGATAATATATGATATTCAGTATTAATTTCCAGTAAGGTCAGTAAAGAATAGATAAATTCATTCTACTATTTATCATTTGCTGATAATGTTATTTATTCATAGGTTATGATGGAGCTGGTTTTCTTGCAATTCAATCAATTATAGGTAAATTATTGTATAACCACAACTCCAAAGCACCGTAATCATTTAAATTAAAATTTTTAATTAAAATGAAAAGCTCTACATACTAATTTATGATTACATCTCTATATTGCATACTGATGGCATTATTTTATATGTTTGAGGTAAAATCAATCAAGTTATTAAACAATTATAAAACACTTTTCTTCAAAAAATAATTTTATAAAATATGAATGACTTAACTGGCTTTAACAATATTTTTGAAATGATACCAAATATTCTATGATCCATATGTTATTTTAAATATGACTATTACCAGTAAAATTCTTTAGTCAAGGTTGCAGTCCAGCAGAATTAATCTACATTGGAATGCATTTGTAGAATAGTTGTTTTTGAATCAATTCTCAAACTAGAAAACAAAACAAAAAATATGTTTGATCAAATGAATGAAACTGTTATACTTGACTAATTCCTTTAATGTTCAAAAATCACAGACTTCCTAAATAAAAAAAACAAAACATTTAATTATTTACTTTATCCATATCATTCACATTTTTTCAAAGTAAATGAACTTCATAATCTAGAAAACAACTTATAGCAGTTACACCATGTGTGTGTGGGTTATAAATTTAAGAATGCAATTTCAATCAATCAAAATGTTGCCTTAGTTTTGAATTTAAAAATAACTAATTAACCATGTTCATATCACATATTTGAAGTGATAACATGTTAAAATATTATTAAATCATATGATTTCTTCAGTTCACAATTGGTCTATAGTAGGTAATTGTGATGTTTATTCATTCTAGAACCAAACTCCATAATACTAAGTAATTAACCACACTGTACAGTAGTGTAACCAGATTTTTCTGACTGATAATTTTATTATCTAGAGTCCAATGATATAGCTTTATTCTAGAATAGATGTATAAAACTCTAAACCAAACATTTATTAGTTTTGACAGTCATGTGCTCTTCTGTTTACTGATATACTCATTAAATAATCATAGCTGCTTACCGCCTTTCTTTACTTAATAAATTTTATTTTAAATTGCTCAGAAATGCAATAGACTTTCTGAATAATGAAGCTCTGAGAAATCAATTGCCATTATTTATTTTATTAAATATACCAAAAAAAGGGCCAGCATCTTGTTTTTAGTAAATTTAAACTCTGAATGTTCAATACTATTATGATTGACAACCCAATAATCAATCATTAAAACATTCTATTTTTAACAGGGATGTTCTCTTATTATCTGTACATTTATTTTCTTTGTAATACTAACATCTGAAATCACTGTTTACAATAGTCATTTGAAATTAAATCTCTCACGATGACTTTTTAAAAAGAAAAATAAACAAAAAATAATATTAGCCATAGTTTACAGTAGTTATTTTAAATTTAAAATCTCTCATGATGACTTCTTATGTTAATCTATATATATAAAAAAAAGGCAGAGAAATAAGCAAAAAAAAAAAACAATATTGTTTGCAATAGTGCCCAGTGTGATTTGATATAATGATAAAGTGTTAGACTCTGTAGCTCAAAATCCATGGATTGTGTAATACTTTTGCTATTTTTGATGCCAAATTTTTTATAAGCTCCTGATCAATGAATTATTAAGATATTATTTCTTTTATAAATAGTAATATTTACCAAGGCTGTAAACCTCAGGAATATGCGCATGAAAATGCAAAAGTAAGGACCTCTACAGGTCTTAACCACAAGCTTATGAATCATCACATGATTTCTCATATACTTCCAAAAGCAATTATTATCAACTTACTCTAGAAACATTTACTGTAAGTTTCAAGCAAAAACCAAAAACAGGTTATTCTGGAAATGGATATTTTATACCTATGTGATATCCATTATTTATTCAAGCATAAAATAGATGGCCCTAGAGTAGAGTGAAGATAACTATTTTTACAGATATATGATTACATATGGGAGGTTTGGGATAATGTTGCATTGAGCTTTTTAGACAGAGATTAGAGAGGCCTATAGTTGTTGTAGAATGAGCTTTTAAAATATATATAACTGATATGGGGTCAAATGCAAAATAATGTTGATGCCTGAGGTATGCCGTAAATAAAATTGCACATTTTAAAATTATTGAAAAGTCTTGCATAAAGACTACTGAGAAAAGCAATGAATGTAATAAAGAAAACATATATATATATATTCCTGAAATGAATATGAAACATAATCAATAAACAAAAGTGAATTACATGGAAATAAATTTATGATTTAAATATATAGTTGTCTATTAAATTGATTATGTTTCATGTTCAATTTAGAAAAAAAGTATATAAGAAAGATAACATAATGGTTTTAAAGAAATACCATCAAGTGAAATATACATATATATAATGATATTCTTATTTGATGTTTATATTTCTTCAAAGTTATATCCGCAATCTTGTAACTGAATATTAACAAATACAGTAATCACATATATGTAAAATGTTTTTTAAAGTTGTATTTTAGATATATTTGGTTACTGTATTTATTAATATTAAATTACAAGATTATATATATACAGTAAATTATATTTAAATATAATGTTTCATTTTAGTGCCTAATTTAATTCAGCATTGGAAATAGTTACCTCACCACTGATATAAGTTAACTATTCTTAAAAACACATGAATAAGCATGAAAGATCATGAGATGTTATTGCCAGTAGTATTATTCAAAGCTAAACAGTAGAAGGGATTTACAATTGATATATAAATGAGGTCTCAAAATAATCAGAAACTGATCTCATCCTCAAATATATATGCATATAGTTATGCAAATGAATTAGCCTACATTTGAAACCTTGTGAATTTTTCTAAATTTATTAGCTCGAATAGTATAAATGAGGTAAAAAGTGGCTAATAGACGCATAAGTTCATTAGTTTTCAGACTTGAATCTAGTATTCACTGAGGAAGGCAAAAGACAAAAACTGGTTAGTCTGGATATAAGGATTTTATAATAATACATCACCAAGTAGCTATTGATTATTCAAACTTACATTAGATGATTCTAGGGTAAGGTAAAAATAATTATTTTTTCTACTATTACAATCCATAATGGTGGTCAAAAAAAAAAAACATTTTTACAAGGATAAAAAATATTATGCTGTGATATATCATTAAGTCAAGAATAGTCAATGTTTGAGATACTATTATTTTGGCATTATAATTAGCAAAAATGAGAAGCATAAAGAGTTAATATATGCATAAAAATGACTAGCTCCAAATTCTAAATTCACATGACTGTCTTTCATAAAATTATTATTAATATGTGAATGATAAAGCTTGATTATTCCTAATGTTAGTTTGTGAATGCACAACACACATTCAACAGAAGCCATCTTAATTCACAATTAATTTGTGATAGTTAAATGTTTAAAAATTATACTACTTTTATTAACTGCTTATTTAATTAAAAAAAAATAATACAGAGTTACAGATCGTAAAAACAGATTTAAACTTACATATCAAATGTTTAAATATATGCAAACATGATTTACTAATAAGTGAATTGAGTTACATTAAAATTTTCCAGTTTCTTATCAAAATATTTTTTTTCTTTCATATATTAAATAAAACATTAAAATATTCTGACTACGCCAGTTCTAATAATGTAGGTAAATTGCTTTGGCTATAAAAGCCATTTATAAAATGCAATGTGTAGCATTTTACTTACTGTTCCACCCAGGTTAATAAAAACGCTTTTATCAATTCCTTCTCTTCTTCACCAGAGAGCAATAACTTCACATAAAAAGGCAAAACCTTTAACAGTAGCATTTCTTTTAACATAATACGATTTATATTTTTATTAAAACGGATACTTTTATAAATATACACTATATATATGATAAGAATTGGTAAAAAAAAAAAAAAACAACTTCCCTATTTTTGAAGAAATAATATAAATTCAAAATAGTGAAAAATTAATAAAAATTGAGTGGCTTTTGCTTGGGAATTCATAAACAGTTTAAATACTGGAAGTGACCATAGCTAAACCATGGATGCTCCTGAGTCTGTCATGCTAGTTTTATTAAGCAAAACACACAGGACAATATATTAGATTTACTACTTGGGGGGTGGGGGTGTCAAAAGAAGTTTGAGCCCTAGAAGTGATAGTTTTGGGTTGCAATTCATGGACATTTGAATTTCAGTCCACCACTCCACCAATTAGTCAGTAAAAAGAAAACATTTATGAATTTAAACATGCAGCCTACAATAATATTATTATTTGTATAATAATATTTATTTCAGAACTTAAAATATAATACCCTGTAAAAATAAACAGTTTATTACTTGGGATTGAAAATGACAAACTGGATTACAATTCATTAACTTTGAGCACTGGAGTCCTTTGCCTTACAATTGCACTAAACATGTAGGACATCCAATGTAATAATATCTACTTATCAACTTATTTTTCAATAGTACTTTTCCAAAAACAAAATCCTAAGTAGTACTTCATGAAACAGATCAGTCTCAAATGCAATTTATATAATTATGAAGGCTGACAACTCCTTTGTTTATTAATCATATTTAATCTTCTATTATCAAATGCAGACCTTACTTATACATATGATGTACAAACATCACATTACAGTAATATAATGCCAAAGTTTATATTAAATATTCAAAGAACTGATTCATATTTCTTTTGTTCACTCTTTCATCAGGTTAACTACCTAAAATTACTGCTGCTTCACACAAATGTCATGGTGAATACACCTATCATTTAGTGATATATATATATAAAAGTGATAAGAATCTGGGATTGAATCTGATCTGGATAAATTTAGAATTTTTTTTCAGATTTCATTCTGATCTAGGATTTTTTTCTAAAGATATAAAGTCCATAACCAACTTAAATAATCATTTAATACATAGTAAATGGATATTTGGATTCTTTGCAACTATATCTTTCCACCTAATTTAATATAAATCATTAAGCAGCATATTTTTAAGCACAAATTAAAAACAAAGTCCAACTGAGGGCAGTTTTTTTTTAATGAAATTAATATAATCGTCTTAAATTACAAATCAAAAAATAAACTCAATAATTATTAATATTATTCAATGCTCAAAAACTGTTCACATATACTGCAGCTAAATAAAAATGTAATAACTGAAATAAAATTTGGACTGTCATTAAATTCAATTTATTGAATAATCTGAGATCCACTTTATTTCAGAATCAGCTTTAAAGTAAAACCAATTGCATTTCCATTTCTCTACTAATTGTACTTAAATTAAAAAAAAAAAAGAGGGGGGGGGGGCAATTAATAAATTAGCTAAAATTTAAAAAAAATTATGATTAAGATACTGTTATTTAATTATAAACCATATCATATATAAATAAATCCAAGACATACTGCTTTATCAAAATATGTTTAAATATATATATACTAGATAAGTTATGTTTAAATACATAAAACATTGGTTAATACCACACACAAGTGAATAAACAGTTAGTCATTCATATCAATGCATATGAAAAAACCACCAAACTACTTTGTTACTATATGGTATTTTGTCCCAGAATAGGGATCTCATCAGATGAACTTGAAAATTAATTAAGATCGGTTCTCTCTATAAATCAACATGGTGGGTTTAGTCTTTAATGTCATCATGTCGAAGTATAGATAGAGAAGGTACTAGATAGAGAAGGTGCAATATAAATTTTCAAGACCACCAGATGATAATGGTGAAATATTAAAACCACCATAATGATGTATGGCTAGAGAGCTCTTGTTAATTTCCAAAATATTGATATGGGTGTCAACCTATTTATTTACAATCTTGTGCTTGATTTGAAATGAACAAAATTTTTTGAATTTGCATTAATAAAAATTAGTTATAAATATTCAGAATATCTTATTCAGTTATGAAGGTTTGTAATCTAGAAGTATCACATAAAGAATGAAAAAAACTGACAACCATGAAAATAAAAATGTTATAGTTATCTCATTTAAAAACTGATCAAGATTTTGAATTCATTATGCAGTATATTGACTCTTCAATTACTGCTCACAAATGTTAATTTGCGAACTAGTTGGTTTAATTCTCAAAACAGATCGATACTAACTGATTTACAGTTTATACAAAGTTCTGATTCCCGCCAAGCTGTGTTAGAAAAATACACTATGAACACACGATAACGAATACTCGCACGATAATTCTGAACGTATAGTTTCTATGTCTAACTTCTCTTCTTTCCCCACGAGGGTAATACGCAATTCTCATGCTATTCTTTGCAACTAATGCTTTGCTCTGATTCACTTAAAACGCTCTGTATTCACACTGTTGATCTTTTCAAAAATGGCCTCCCTTTTATATGTTTTCTGGAGTAACTTATAAATTAAGGTGGGATTTAATTAGATTGGGTTTTGCTAATTAAATTCCTTCGTTATCTGTTTAATTAGTTTGTTACAATTGATTGCATTTCAAGCTAATGTCTATGATTAGAATATCAGTAGCAAAATTTAAAGATTTAACAATAAAATATTATTTTAGAATAAAGATACTTTCGTATGTACGTTTAATTTAAACTGCATATATTACAATACCTCCCCTTACTCCAGAAAACCCCATGATGCGACTCCTCGGTGCTTTATTTTTTCTATTTCCAAACTGGAGAAAACTTTATTTTTACAATTAACCGATGTAACCTTGAAATTTGTGCAAATTCTTTTTCCTTGCCGCCCTGAGTGCTTTTTTCCCCCGCTTGGAGAGAGTCTGATTTTTTCCTTGCTCTACAGTTTTTGTATGTGGCAGCTCACTAGTTAAAGATTGCCGCTCTCCTAAAAAATCTTCAGAAGTATCTTCTTCCTTTTCACTTTCGGCCATTTTTTCTTGTGGTTCCATTTCATACAGCTGCCAACTCTCTACCTGTTCAGATAATTCTGACATTGCACATTTACTTTGCAATTTTTCACTAAGTTCTGAGTTTTGTTGTTCAAGTTCTATTACTCGTTGTCTAGAAGCCTTCAATCTTACTTGAAATTCTTCGAGTTCATTTGATTTCTGTTTTATGACCTGCTGATTTTGTGCTAGGGATGACTGCAGCTTTGTTTTTTCTGCGACCAACATATCTATCATCTGTATGTGAATCTGGAGTTGCTCTTTCATAGAATCTTGCTCTTTACACTGCTTCTGTTCAGAGTCTTTCCGATCATCTTCAAATTGATTTTGTAATTTAATGATCTCTGTTTGTGTTTGCGAAAAGGTCCTATCTCTTTCCCCCTTGGTAGATATATATTTAATACTATACGCTCTACCATTTGTGTCTGGACTATATTTCCTTTGTTGACCATCCCTTTCTGGCGATTGTCTGCATGTGCGTGCCAGGTGGCCTTTAGTTCGGCAATTGAAACACGTTTCTTGTTTCCATTTGCAGTCTTTAGCTATGTGGTCTGTTTTCCCGCAGCAGTAGCATTTAATTCCGTAATTTCTCTGGGGTTCCCGTTGAAACAATGTATTTCTGCTTTATCAGTTTTGAAAACTTGCTCGTAACTTTTCTCTTTTGATCTGAAGGCCTGTGCCTGTTCTAGAATTAGCTCAAACATTATTCTTTTCTTTATAGCACTTTCGTAGGTTAGGTCTGCCTCTGTTAACAGCTGTTGTCTGAGCCTGTCGTCAGACATTCCCCATAACAGTTGATCTAATAATATTTCTTCTACGAAATCACTGTACACACAATCTTTCGCTAGCTCCTTGAGAGCTAAATTATACTGTTTGATTGTTTCACTATTTAGTTGTTTTCTATTTCTTAATTGTAGGCATGCTATATGCCGGGATGGGCGAGGGCTAAAAAATTCGTTTAGCCGTTGGGATAATTCCTTGAATGGCACATTCTCATCTACGGGATTTTGGTATAATTTATTGGCAATTTCAATCATTTTTTTTCCCGAGAAACATAAGAAGGCAGCTACTTTCCGCTTGTTGTCTTCAATGCCATTTAATATGAAGAAATTTTCGATTTGTGACAGGTATAGTGACCAATCGGCCGCGTTTTCCACGTCGAACTCTCCAATAGAGTTTTGTCCGAAAACTGATATTTTCTTATTAATAGCTGGTTATTCACTGTGGTTTTTAGGTTCGACTGTGCCAGATTGCAGTATATTGACTCTTCAATTACTGCACACAAAAGTTAATTTGCGAACTAGTTGGTTTAATTCTCAAAACAGATCGATACTAACTGATTTAGTTTATACAAAGTTCTGATTCCCGCCGAGCTGTGTTAGAAAAATACACTATGAACACACGATAACGAATACTCGCACGATAATTCTGAACATATAGTTTCTATGTCTAACTTATCTTCTTTCCCCACGAGGGTAATACGCAATTCTCACACTGTTCTTTGCAACTAATGCTCTGCTCTGCAACTAATGCTCTGCTCTGATTCACTTAAAATGCTCTGTATTCACTCTGTTGATCTTTTCAAAAATGGCCTCCCTTTTATATGTTTTCTTTGTTTTCTGGAGTAACTTATAAATTAAGGTGGGATTTAATTAGATTGGGTTTTGCTAATTAAATTCCTTCCTTATCTGTTTAATTAGTTTGTTACAATTGATTGCATTTCAAGCTAACGTCTATGATTAGAATATCAGTAGCAAAATTTAAGGATTTAACAATAAAATAATATTTTAGAATAAAGATACTTTCGTATGTACATTTAATTTAAAATGCATATATTACACATTATATGACATTTTATTTCAGCAATATTGTGAGTGCTGAATGTGTATCAATTATATCATTTTTAATTCAAACATATAAATTAATTATAAATGTTATATATAAAACATTTATAAGCACAAGCTTATTAAATTAGGACATGTAACATCTGACTTTATTTTTTTTGAAAATTAATTATAAGAATATAAAGAAGAACAAAAGTGTAATATTTATCTGATAGCCAAGAATTAAAAAAATAATAATTTCAATAACAAATATAAAAAATTTCCAAAAGCTAAACATTTTGCTAAGAATTTATATATTATTATATATTATTTATGAATTACAACATTATAACCATTATTCACTTTACAACATTATTAAAAAATTTTCACCACTAAATCTTATTTCCCTCTAACTTTCCACTTGTCTCCTATATTGAAATAAAAGTCTTGTTTATACTTCACCTTCCAGTAGTAAGGTACAAATTGCACGTTATGCAAACAAGTAAAGATCAATTTCAAGGATTAAGATGGAAAAAATTAGTTTGTTGCACTTAAGATTATTAATTTATAAGTATTTGCTGAACTTATTTTAATTGTTTTAATGATACTTTTTAAAATGTCACTAAATTCATATCTTTGTTGTAAAGTGTTAAAGATTTCTTTTAAAGTTTTGGATAATAGATGTTTTTGAATAATAGATATTGGATTAATGACACTATTATTAAAATTAGCCATAGTTAATTTATTTGTTAAAAAATATATATAATTTAATATTGGTTGAACAGATTATCATTTGTGGATCTATGTGAAAATTCTACTATATCAATTGTTTTTGTGTTGCTGTTATTGATAAACATGTCATTTTAAATACAGAAAAATTGAACAAAATATTTAAAGCATTTAAAATAATATTTATCATTTTACTGACAAAATAATTCTCTACAGTCAAAAATTTCTAATATTGCTTTTCCCTCCTCTCTCCTTTTTCTACATTTCACACTTTTTTATTGCTTATTATTTTCAAAATATTAATCAAAGCAGTGCATGTTTTTGTGCACTGGTAAAGAAGTAGACCCATGAGATAAAGATGCATGAATATCACAGCTCAAATCTGTCATTTCTATTGTTTAAACATCATATGATCTCCTGAGTGATATTTTTTTTATTATCACAAATTTTATGAACATCATTCAGATTATCTTTTTCAAATAATTGTATCAAATGTTGCATTTACAGTATTTTTTTATCTGTATATGAATGTAAAACGTAAAATCTATGGCAAGAAAGAAAGTGAAAAATGACATTTGAAAAAGGAAGTGACTAGAAGTTGCATTATAATGTCATAGAACCAGAGAAGAACATTATGGATTAATGTGATATAAAAATAAGAGCAATTGGTCTAGATATATGCAAAGAATGAATAGCATTACTTTCCAAAATAGTCATTTGAATGAATATCAACTAGAAATAGAAATGGTGAAAATCCTGGAAAAAATTTACATAGAGTATGAATTTCAACTATAGGAAAGCAAGTTACAAATTGCGCATTATACAAACAAGTGAAGCTCAATTTCAAGAGAATTATACGACTGAGTGCTTTCAGGAACCTTTAGATCCCATATTCATAGCCCATTTTAGGAGTGTTGTTTTGAGTTGTGATTTTTAAAAGAATAGTTATTTTTTGTTTTGATCCTTCTTATATATATATTACTGATTTTCCACATTCAACCATACTCAAACATTATGTTGACTATAGCTAATTTTTTGAATTTAATTTTTACAATTTTCTTTGGCTACTGCCATGATATCACTTTATATGAGCATGTGTATATTAATAAATATCAACTACTTTGCTTATTATGTAAAACATTAAAAATTTTCTTATTTAGGTTTGTCAATCAAGATGAGAATACAGACCACATGATAGATTCTCTTCCATTGTGCTGTATCAATTGAATAGATTTGTTGAAAATCATTTGTTCTGATTTGATTTTTTTTTTTTTTAAAAAAAAAAAGCATTTGGAATTATAAAAACTGATATAAATCTATAGAAGTTTTCAATTGTTTAAAGTCTGGAGTAGATTTGTTGCCCCCAAAGATTGTTTTGATAATAGTCAGTATAATAAAATAAATTATTTTATCAGAGAATATGTCTTTTATTTAATTTCTAACAGAAATCAGGGGATATCATTATTCATTATAAAACAATGATCCTGATATTACAATACATATAAACTTATATAGAGAGAAAAATACACACACATAAACACAAACCTGTAGGCATCTAATGAAATTCATAAAGGCTAAGGATACTATAGTTAGACTTGCATTAATTCAAAATATTGGTTCAAGGGTTTTGGATTTATGAATTTCAGAATTCCAACAATATCTCACTATCTCACACTCCCTCATTATAAAATGAAACCTGTAATAGTTTAATATTTTATATATAGAGAGAACTTTTTGCATACCATATAAATGTATTTTATTAAAAACAACATAACATTTTAAAATACAGAATTTGCTTATACTCAACATCAACTCAATATTTTTATAAAGCAGTAATTATAACAATACTTTAAACAATATTTTGTAGTTTTCTCTAAATAGCAGTAGTGATATTTGGGTTAATGGTAGCCTATCTTTATTAAAAAAATCATTAAATAATACACATCATAATACAAACTATACTTTAAAGTAAAATTTTTTATCAAATAGGCTGCAATCACTATCTCTATATACATACAATTAAGTTATTATAAAACAATGTGTTCTTCATCTATCTAGAATGACAAATGGAGATTAGGTGCTCAGATAGACTAATAGGTGTGAGTAAAATGAGTAAAACTTTATGTATTTGTATGAAATAGAATATAGTAATACATAATTAAGAGGAGTGGGAAAAAGAATAAATTGATTAGAGAAAAATAATTATCAATAGAATAAATATAACTCTAAATTTATATGAAATAGTATAAGTAAAGACTGTATTAAGAATACATAATTAACAGAGGTGGGAAAAGAAAACTAAATTGGTTAGAGAAAAAGAATTGGGTTTCTAGAACATGAATAAAAATAATAATTTTGACTTATATAAAACTAAAGATTATATAAAATAAAAAAAAAGTAAATAATAACATTAAAGGGAGACAGTTGTTATTTTCTATAAGAACAGGAGCTTTAGTTACTAGAGAATGGAATAAGTAATTTGATTATAGATATTGCTTAAGTAAAGATGGAAGAGATAGTACTGAAAATTTAATGGAATATTTAGAAAGAGACAGGCTAAATTGTATAGAAAGTGAAAAAAAAGAAGATAAAGAGAACAAAAGCTACAGAGATTTTATGAGTTTTTATTTATGTCTTTACAATAAAATTGGGAAATATGAGAATAGAATGATGAAACTATCAAAACTGCTTTTATTAAAATAAATAGCAGAAAAAAAATGAAATAGATTAATAAAAAGTAAGAGATACATGAGCTTATTGCAATATATAGAAAGTTTAAGGGGAATAACATTTTAAATTGGTTAATAAAGTTTCTTGACATAAAACCTAAACATATGATTTTATTTAAGAAGTCATTTTATATCACATTATATCAACATTTAATTTATCAACAGTATATCCCCACCCTCCAAAAAAAAAAAAAACTAGCTAGATTGCAAAAAAAAATTTAAAATAACGAAATGAGAATAATAACTATCATCATAAAAAATATGGGTGTCTCTATACTTATAAATATAGTGGATTTTCTTTATCAACTCTCATTTTCAAATATAACTTGAAAAAAAGGCTCAGTAAATCAAAGTTGCCTCGATGCCCAAACTTTTTCTTCAATGATTCTCCTCCAAATATCACACAATGTAATAATTTTATAAAATTATTATCTGTAGTTATTGAAAATTACACATTTTTATATGTATAAAAATATCCAAATGTGATAAAAAATTATTCAATAAAATTTTATCATTTCATTGGACCACATATAACTGAACTGACCAGTTTGACCCATTAAATATATTAGAGCACTTGTAGTATCAGAAAACTTTATATTCTTTTTACTACAACTCTCTATGAGTATCAAAAAAAAAAAAAAAAGACAGTAAAAATAGAAATTAACATAGAATAGTTTCATGTTAAAAACAATTTTTTAAAGTTATATTCTCCAATCATATTTATTTAATCTATATAATAAACATTTCCAATATACAAATCTGTAAGACTTATATCCTGACTTTGGAAATAGAAAGAATCAAATTACAATATCCAGAAAACTCTCCATTAATAGCTGAAATTAAAACAGAATTGAAATATCTTATTCTCAGAGTGAAAAAAAAGATACATGATTAGGCTGTTCAAAAACAAACAAAAAAAAAGAACTTAATAGATAACAAAAAGATAAAAACTGATAGTTTCATTTCTTTGGGAACTAAAATTTACAACAACAGAGACTACACTAAAAAGATAAAAATGTTTCAATAAGCCAAGTGAGAAATATTCAGATCCTAGCCTTCCTAATATTAATGTGGTTATGAAACTTGATGATCATGTAATGCTTTAAAACTATGATGCTAGAAAAAAGCTGT
The DNA here is from genome assembly GCA_028023455.1 of Epiperipatus broadwayi. NCBI lineage: Eukaryota > Metazoa > Onychophora > Udeonychophora > Euonychophora > Peripatidae > Epiperipatus > Epiperipatus broadwayi. The sequence continues at coordinate 2,098,957 of JAQFVV010012497.1, forward strand.
TTAGAATTCAGCAGAAAGCATTATTAAACAGTACAAAAGTTTCATGTGATTGAAAAAAGAAAATCAGTTATTATTTAAAAAAAAAAAAAACATAAATAAAAATTACATAAAGAAAAAAAATCAATGTTAGATGCTGTAAAAATATCCATACTTATCAGGAGTAGCAGATTAACTAAAAAATCTGTAATCCGTATATCAGAACAACATTCCAAAATCAAATCATAGTATAAAGAATCCTAATTTCACAAAATCTAAACCTGAAGCTAAAAAAAAAAAAAAACAGCATCTATGAAATATCATGTTAATGTGGAAGAACATATATCAACGAATCTATTAAAAAATTATTAAAAAAAAACATAAAATAATGATTAGAGGTAAGAGGAGAGCAAATAAATCATGTACCAATGAATGGGAAAACACAACAATTTTGGATAAAGTGGGGAAAAGAACTAAAAAAGCTGCTTACATGTAATCCCGTAAGTCAGACTACAGTGATAATCTATAATATTTGCAAACCATCCATTAAAAGGAAAAAATTAGAGGACTCTCGTAAATAAGTATATAATATTTTTACTGATTATTGCTTTATATAAAATAGTATAATCATTTAGTGCATCTCCTTAAATTCAATATTCACAAATCTAAAGATTATTGGTTCAATTACTTTACTAGATTGTCATTCAAAATATGTGCTACTCTAACCACTATGTTATAATTAGCTATAATTCAAATAGTATAAATTCTTTTAAAAATATTAAACAATGCAAATTAGATAAAAACAGTTCAAAATATAGCTAAAACTACTGGATTGTATATAAAAATAAAATAAAAAAAACATTCAGAATTTTAATAGTGATTAAAAACTATTTTTTTTAAAATTATAAATCATAAGTAATACAAGAAAGTTCTAATTTGCTTTTATCAAAGAATGAAATCATCATCACTTCCAAATGAAAACACTAAAAAAGAGAATAGTGAGAATGTCATCCTCTATAGTAAGAATAGTAAATCACTTTGTTTTATGCAAGAATTATTGATTTTCAAGAGCAAACTTTACATGCTGTTTTTTGCAGAGAAGTATATCTATTTAAGTTTGAAATAATCATTGGAATTTAATTAACAGCAGCACATCTATAATCCCAGACTATTTCCATATTAGTCTTTGTCAATGAGGAGCCCTAGATTTGCACACACACATTCAGCAAATACTTTCTTTTGTACTATATAACAATAATTCAAGGTTTAAACATCTTAAGATTTTGAATCCAAGATAAGACTTGTATATTTTATATTGGACTATTTCCATTATCTAATATGTGTATTGAATGTCTTTAGAAAAATTTAACTTTATTTAAATGTTCCAAATACATTCAACTGTTAGTAATAGCACATCAAACAGGTTAGTATATGCTATTACTAACAGTTGAATGTATTTGGAATATTTAAATAAAGTTAAATTTTTCTAAAGACATTCAATACATATATTAGATGATGGAAATAGTCCAATATAAAAATACAACTAGTACACCCTCATCACAAATCTTCAGAAAAACACAAGATCAGACTTGGCTTCTATAGTTTTAGATTGACTATTAAGGAATTAGATTTTTTAATGATTTCAGTTTGATGTCGGTCATAAATATTGATAATATGGATTTTTTCCCCAGTGATTTTTAATATTAAAAAGATTTAATATAATATTAAATAATTTCATTGTAAACTATTTTTTCCTCTCACTGAAAACAAAAAGTGAAAAAGATAAAATTGAGTTTAATTTTTATCATGTAACAAAGTGTTTATTTTTATTAGTATTTTCTAAAAATGGATTTTTTTTTTTTTTTTAAAAATCTTAATTAAAATATATCACTAGAAGCAAATTTTTTTAATACTTTTTTAAAAAAATATATGTTTTAATTAAAGAGTTTTCATAGATTTATAATTTAAATGCTGAAAATTTAATGGGAATATTCTATATATAATTTTTCAGTGATAATAAACAAATTATCAATTAAAAACAGGCAGTAAGTAATCCAGAAGTTTTCCAGGTTTTTTTTTTTAATTATCAAGGGACCTCCGATATGGCTGACTAGAAGCTGTCATATTGAATGTTTCCTTTTATTTTTTTTATTAATATTATTTTAAAAATACAAAAAATTACACCAAAGCATGAGAACTGATTGTAATTAAAATAAATTTAATATAATTTAAAGCAATAACCAAAATAAAAAACATTGAAAAATAAAACAACAAATGTGATTTATTCATGTCAGTGGACAGAAATCTCTAATAGCTTGACACATTACCACAAATATATCTTTGTGAGGTTGTCGACACATAAATTCCACCAAATAGAAATCCATATGTTGCCATGCATTTCTCTGATAATAGGTTCTTCTGTCAATGGAAGATCCAAAATTTTAATCATTTTGGCAAAATGTTAAAAAAAATCAAGACATGCTCACAGATAATCTTACACTAAATGTATAAAAATTATGACAATGTTCGCAACATGTTAAAGTTTCTACATTATAATATATATATATAATTAATTAAAGCTTGTGAATGGAATTTATAAAATACTTATTAATATTTTTTTAACTTAACAGGAATTTATAATGGATTTCTTAATATTTTTTAAGCTTAACAAGTAACGCATGTTTGGTAAAATAATTTTGAGAAAAAACCATAAACGAAAACTTTGACGCCCCTGAAAAGTGATAATTAAAAAAAAAACCTTGGCAAGCTTAGAAGTTACATGATTATCCGTAAATACCAAACAAAAATACAGTTAATTGAAACTTTGCTTTATTATATCAAAGCTAAAAAATTATTTATAAAAATATCTAAAGTATCCCCATTAAATTTCCCACATTTAAAATTATGCTTTAATAAATATGCTATACATGATTGTTAATGAAAACAACCCTGGAAAAAATAGTTTTTAAAATATTCAGCTTTGTTACTGCCTAGCATACTCTCTATGAGCCATGAATATTTTAAAAATTGCCTTTACTGTGAATGTTTCATTAACAATCATGTATTACATTAACTTAGAAAAGAAGGAAATGATTAATAGTTGAATTAATAAATATGTTTTAAATAAAATAATAACAATAACAAAAATTATGTAGTTGTATACAAAAAAATACAATTATGTTTTTTCCCCTTACTTTATTAAATGTATTAAAAAATAACAGTACCATATGATAACTATAATCTTAAGTTCATACTAATTATGTTTATATCCCAGCAATCAACAGATAACCATAATTTCTTCCCTCTCCCTCTGTGATTATTTGTTCACAATACAGGTCAGATTATCTAGAGATCCATCCTCCACACTCCATCTTCAAATTAGAAATTATATTTAATCTTTTTTTAAAAAATAACTATAATATGATTTTTTAAAAAAATCAGCAATGACTGTTATTTTTTAATGCAAGTCTGCTTATTTAACCATTGTCTTTTTTTTTCCTACTTACCCAATTATGTTTAATCTTTTTTGAAAATTAACGACATTGAGTCTTTGTTAATATTATCCAATTTCTTCTTTTTTTAGGTAAAAGAAATAAAAATTAAACTATCAACAGCTTTCTCTACTGTGTATATATATATTAATATTACATATTTAGGATTAAATAAAATATTTAAATAATTTATTTTAAGATAATGAACTCTATTGGTGTGAATGGTGGCTGTAATTTTATCTGGCTATTAGAAGTTGCCAAAATATAGAAATGAGTTAACAATATTCTATCTATATTAATATAACACAACCTTATGACTTTTTTTTTCAAGATAAAGTTAAGGACAATATATTTTTCTTTAAAAACTTTTGCATGTTAAACTATTTTTAAAAAGCTTCTTTTAATTAATTCAAAAGATAACAGAATTTGCTATAATTATTTTTCAAATCAGATTTTTTTTTTTTTTTTAAAAAAATTATTTCCCATTATTATTCTAGCAATATATTTTACTTATAGCAACATTAAAAATACTTAATATAGTATAAAAGATTCTAAATGCATTTCCCTTGTTATTTCACTTACTATAATTATTTATAATTATACATTATAAAAAGACCTACTTACTACAGCATTTTTCTTGCTAAAATCATAATTCATACTTAAATATTTCACTGACTTTTAGCAAGTAAGTAAAATTAGTTTCGGCTGATAGAATAAAAAAAAAAAAACTAAATTTATGAAATAACTAATATTGCAAATTATAATTATTTCACTTGACAAAGAATTTTATTAAATAAAATATGAAAAAATGTGGGAAATGTTCAATCTTCACTTTTAAAACACACACATACAAAAAAAAAAAAAGCAACAACTTAATGCAGTAACTATAATTTATATTTTTTAATTGTACATTCTCATTAGATTGATCTAATATTTAAGATAAATTACAGATAAAAACTATATGAAAATAAAACCCTATATTGAGAAAAATTGAAAAATAATATTCAAAGTATATTGGTGTCTATTCATAAATGAATATTGCTTATGAGAATTGATGTAAGGAATAGATGGAGTTTGTTCAAACACAGAATCCCAATGTCATAGTTAGCAATAGAGAAATGATTGACAACACTGTCATGTGTGGCGCTATGGTAGAGTGGTAAATTCTGCAAAGCTAACATCCATGGATCGCAGCTCTGTCACTTCTGGAGCTTAAATTTCTTATGAATTCTTAGGCAATAAAGCATTCAATTATTTACTTTTGATATATAAAAGTTCATGATGACCTGACCTTATACTAATCTAAATAATTAAATAAAGCAGGATTAAAAAAATGGGATGACAGAATGAGGACAAGATAAAAAAATAGCATCTAGTTTTTAATGAATCAACATTCAAATCCACAACCAATAAGTGACATTGAGCATCAAGTATTGCTTATACTACCCATCACTTATGGATTGATCACAAATCTATATGTATGATAAATAAGTTCATGTAAATATATGTATATACAGATTGCTATAAGACAGACAAATAATCCTGTTATTCATTTTATCAATAACAGCTTTTACAAAATATATCTAAGTATTAAAAAACTTTCTAATTATCGATATGGTTTATATTATGCTTATATTTATTAAATTTAATTTTCTGATTAATCATCATCATCATTATTAGCAGTGATTAATAAAGATTGAAAGAATAAAAATAAAATAGTTTTAAGATGAACCACAAATATATTCATTCACATATATGCCATTTTACAAAAGTTTTAAAAGTTAAAAAGTTCTTCAGGAAAAAAAAATTTACAGCAGAAATTAAAAAAAAAAAAAGGAATAATTAAACAAGTTACATTATATCATTATTGAAATAAAAAGTCTTACAGGATGATAGCAAATAATAAAAACACATTTTTTTACACCATGAATAAGATTAAATATGTATAAAATTAAGATTGTAAAATATAATTTTAAAAAAGAAAAAATACCCCGCAAAATCTAAATTATAATCTATATATCACAGAAGTGCTGGAAAAGAGGTCAGACTCCAAGTGGCTACTACAATATCAATATGATCCAGGGCCTAATCTCTGGTTTTAATTTTTAACAATTTATTGATAAAAAGGGATTTAAGTTTTGGAGATGTTGAATTAAAAATAAAATAACTTCTCAGAAACCAAAGGGTAAATACATACTGTCAATCTTATATTAGGAAATAGTATTCTTTCAACATTTTCAATAAGGATTGCTTATATGAAAATTGGTTTCGTGTAATAACTGTTATATGCTGTCAATATGAACATAAGGAAATGCATTCAAAAACTACATGTTCAAGTGTCTCTTCCCTCATATATAGAGACCACTACATTAATATTTATATGTACACTGATTAACTTTTCTTAGACAAATTGTAATTAAATTATATATGCTAGGAATATGATATCAATCAAGATATCTAAAACAGCTCAGTATAAGATTACAATAAACGTTTGTATTTAAACATTTCTTATTTTAGCATTCCAAGTGCTTATAATTTAATTACATCAATATTTGTGGGTATCATCCTTCCAGATTGATTTTTATTAGGAAATCCAAGAATTCTGCATAATAGCTTTATTTGAACTAGTAGGGAAAGAAAAAAAACTTCCTTAGGGTTGGTGTTAATAGTTGAGTTTCCTAATACCCAACGTTTGGGGACATATGTATTTGGATATGAAAGTAAATAAGATTTACAAATTTGTTTCTGACAGAGGGAGGTATGCCTGCAGGAGTTACAGGAATATATAACTTTATATTAGGAAAGAAGACAATGAGATTTGGTTAATATATCTTCATAATAAAGATATTTAGTATTGCACTTTTTTAGAATGCCTTGGGATAATCTTTATAAAATATGAATAAAAAGACAGCTAATTTCTTAAATACTAAAAATTATATTTAGAGAAGAAAAAAATTATATTTTATAAAAATATTTTTTTTAAAAAAAGTTAGTAAATAAGCCACTATAACAACTTAAATATGGAAAAACATATTGTAACATTTTGTAAAACGGATCTACTTTTAGAGTAAAGAAAAACTGTTAGTATTTTAGAATTAAACTATTTCCAAACAATTGTTTATTGCATCAAAATCATCAATGATGTACCTAAATCATGGCCAAATCAGCTAGATCAATCAGTAAATAGAATATTTAGCTAATAATTGTTACAAGGTAAGCTAAGAAAATGATAAAGCAAAAATACCTTATAACCTAGCAATTGGTTACACTGATGAATATTGCAATCTGCTTTTAAAAGTCTATTTAAGGCCATTCTATTTTTTTTTTTATCTGTCCTATTGTACACTCTGGTATAAAACATGTTTTATTGATTATGGAACTTACAATAAATGGATTAATTATATATTTAACTTCTAGCTATACTAAAGATTTCCCATTATTATATTCTCAGATTGCACCTACAATCTATCACAACAAAATAAAAAGTAAGCAGAAATATTACTAATTTAACCAGATTAGTAATGATATTATTATTATTTGTAATTTAGTTATCATAAGACAAGTTGCCTTAAAAGTCGAACAGAGTTTAAAAAATTGAAGCTTTTCATGTCTTTTTTTCTTTTCATTTTCCTATGTAAAAAGAATGTTTTTTTTTTTTTCAGATAATTACTCTTATCGTTAAGTTTAACTATTTGGAACTGAAGGAATTTATAGATCATAAACAATAAATTATATAGCAAATGTATTTAGATTACTTTCAGTTCAAACATCTAGTATAACTTGAATAATCAATAGATGCTAGATGATATAGTGTTTAATAAATCTGCTGTCTTAATCATAATGTCAGACTAATTTCTAGCTTACAGCTTTCATCAGTAAGGAAATTTTGGATCTGGATCTAGTCCTAGATTTTTTGCACACAAAGCATCTTTTCTCATGACATAACTGAAGTAGAAAAAGAGATTTGTTGTATAAAAGTATTGTATAAGATGGGCCATGTGGTGTTTGCTAGTTTTAAAAAGTAAATTAATAGGTTATTAATATTAAGCGAATAATATAAGAATTGTAAATTAATATAATTATATTACAAACTTTAGTATGGAAATATATTTGGAAATTAAAAACCAATCTTTTAATATATCTAAATATATGCATATATAAATAAATCATTATAATTTTATGCATTTGCTGCATTAATTCTAATAATAGATCTAATAAATGTACACCTTTAAAACAACAATAGCAAAAAACCTTTCACAGACAACATTAGCATTTTACTAGAACATCTTTCGACACTTTCCAAATTAAGAAAAATCTGTAATTAGTAAACCATTAGAACAGCTTTCAATGCCATACCACACTATGAAGAATTCTAACATCTACGAAGCCTAAACTTGAAATGCTAAAAAGAAAAAAACTGCATATGGAACAACATATATTGGTAAGACTAGCCATCCCATTGAAAAGCATTTGCAAGAACACAAACTGATGATAAGAAGATAGAAAACAGATGTGTCTAAAGTAGCAGACCATATATGTACCAATGAACATATATGTTCAATAGAGAAAATACAAAAATAATGGATAGAGAAGAAAAAGTACAAAGAAGAAAATTTAAAGAAGCTGCTCACATGATAATGGCAAACAATTTCATAAGCCAACCAAGTGTAATTATGTATAATGTATGAAAACCACTAATCAACTTTGTTTTTAGGAAAAAGGTGAAGAAATCAGTAAGAACCTCATAGATAATTATATGAATTTTCTAGTGACTGTTGCCTTTGTCAGGATGGCTAATTCTCATTCTAATACTGTCATTAGTCAGCCCAGCAACATCTGACAGAGGAATAATACCTCTCGAAACTTTGTGTATATACTAACCTATATGCCATTATTAACAGTTGAATGTATTTGGAATATTTAAATAAAGTTAAATTTTTCCAAAGACATTCAATACTTATATTAGATGATGGAAATAATCCAATATATAAATACAACTTTCCAAATGACTATTTGCCACTCTTATTTAATTCTATTAACATTCTAAATCTGTAACTTTTTTTTTTTACTATTTCTCAGTAGGCAATTATAGTATTGCCCTTTTGTAAAACTGTTACATCCATGGTTTGTAGATAGCCATATTGGGTTGTTTTCTTTCATCTTCATTTACTACTTTTAAAAATAAAAAAAAATTATTTAAAAATGATTAAAAAATAGCTGTGAAGATGATGATTAGTGAAGTTATAGGAGTGATCGTTGATATGTGATACATTATCCAGCCATCTTTCGTTTAAGAACACATCAGAATTGTAAATTTCACAACAGTGAATTAAAATCATAAATTATTACAAGGACTTTATTAATTAATATTATTATCACACTTACTTTATAATACTTTTTTAAACCTGAAAGCATTGTAATGATGGATTATTGACTGCAAATGCCCTGCATAGTTTGGTACAGGGGTAGAGTGGCAGACTCTGGAACTTAAGGTTCACACATCATGGTCCAGCTGTCACTTTCAGTGCTTGTCAATCTTACGAACTTCCAGTAATAAAATCAATTCATTTTTTATATTTTATTGACTGCAAAGGTTTTATGGTTTAAATTTAATGTGAGAAAGAAAAATAATAATTATTATTTAAATTATATTCTTGAAAAGTTTATATAAACTGTTATTTTTTCAGCTTAAATTGAATTATATTTTCTTTTTTCTGTTGTTGAATTATTGATTGCTAATATTATTGTTTATAACTGAATTTATTCAACTAAAGATATTAAGTATTATTATGAATATAGGGGATTTGTACTCAGACTTTCAAGCAACCTTCAACTATTCACACTGTCTCATACTACCGATACACATGATCACACACATGTAGAAAAGATAAATAATCACCAATATACATATTTCGTGCTGAAACAGCATTAATCAATTGATCCAGATTATCATCTCCCACACACACATATATAATCAATGCTCAGTTTATATTAAGATAGCAAATCTTTATCCTTTAATGGACAGGCTTCAATCTACTCCAATCTCCAACTCTTCAGCCATCCATACCATTGAAAATCTGATTACAGAATGCCCAAATCCCATGCTGATGCCAATATTGTTGTTATGCCTATGATGACCTCAAGTCACCCTGACCCCTCATATATAATAATTGTTTGACAAAAAAGAAAAAAAAAATAAGAAAAATAGTTTAATTATATAAGAATACAAATTTTAATACAAAAAAATATATAATACTAATAAAAGCTTACAATCATTTGAAGCAAGAACAAATGCTATAGATCCCACAGAACAAAGTAAAAATGGGATTAAAAAATTGTATTTTAAAAAAAAATAATTAATGGATTTATTCTTGAGAGTTCATAAGAAGTTTGAGAGCTGAAAGTGACAAAGTCAGCCCAGGCTGTGGATCTTAAGTTCCAGAGTCTGTTATTCTATCATTGCACTAAGCCAAATTAAAATGAAAGAAAAAATTAAAATATAGGATGTGGAAAGAGATTCAGGATAAGTTATATGGGAAGAAAAAAAACCAAGAATGAAAAGTATAAAAGATGTTTTAGTTTTTAGTTTGGAATTTTAAGATGACAACTAAAAATAAATAAATGCAGGATAATTAAAACTGATAAAACTATTATTAAATTCAGATAAAAAGAATAAAAGATGTATAAAACTAGAATGATTTTATAATAGATTGAAAAAAGAATAATGGCTGAATAGAAATAAATGAGCTTTAACAATAGTATAAAAAATTGCAGGATATATTTAATTTGGTTAACAATGTTGCTAGATATGAAGCTTTCTATGCACACAAATGCCTGGTTTTACCCAAAAACTTATTATGGGTCCCCAACCTTTTTATTTTTTCAACCAGGGGGCGGGCACTATTTATTTTTTCAATGTAAATTTGTAGCTGGATATTGTTAATAATACACATAATATACAAACAAATATTTATTTCAAAAATAAAATTTTAACGTTTATATTTTAACGCTGTACAATTTGATTACAATATAATACAATAATTTATAAGAAATTTTAAAAATTAAATTTATTTGTATCAGATAAATAATTTTTTATCGTGTTCGGATAGCGGCGGGCACACGTAAAATGGGTTGGGGACCCCTGATCTAATCTATATAATATATGAGAAATTATTCAAATGAGCAAAATGTATTGTTTACTGTTCTGTCTTATAAATATATAATACCTTTCAAAGTACACACAAATACCCAAAAAACAGATGCTTTTTAACACACACATATATATGGTTATATGATCAATTTAATTTAAAAATTACAATATGTACACAAATTAAGATTAAAATAAATATTTTCTTAAAAAATGAATGCAGTTATGAAAGTAACTAGAATAACATATTTACATATATAAATAAAACTGAAGGTAGGGGTTCACTTGAAAACTTCTTCAAATAATAAAGAAATAAAACTTACATCTTTCTTATGAAAATAAAGAATAATATTGATATAAAAAATGGAGCACTTTTTATTAATTTCTAAATTTCTGAAGCTGGATTAAGTTTTAAAAAAAAAAACAACTCTCAAAATCTCGATTTGCAGAACTACTGATCTTCTGATGCTATCAATGTGGCAGAAGACTTATCTGCTTAAACAAGTTTTAAATTTTACCAAAAATATAGTAGTAACTGTCTGATGTATTATGAGATCATGTAGCAGAATATTCTTTTGATTCAAATCTTTAACCCACAAATTGAAAACAATTTCCGTATAAAAAAAAAGTATTTTGCACTGCAATTGAAACTTTATCTATTTTATGATCCCAAACACTAATGGGATAATATGTTTTCATTATTTAACAAATAGATATTTTTTTCTAATCATTAACAGACTTTACAATGTTTTTTTTTTTTTTTACAATTAACCATTTTCATTTAATTATTAAACAGAGTATTCCATAAATTTTCTTAAACTTCATAAAAATGTTCTGATCACTAATTTTAAACTTTGAAATTATTTCAAGTAAAAAGTTACATTTTTTAAAGAAAAAAACGGGGAAGGGGGAGGTTGTCATGCAAGTGATAAAATTCAAAATCTGTGCTGACTCAGCAGACTTGAACAAAATAAAAATGACCTAAGGAAATAATTTCTATGTGCAAAAGTTACATCTTTTGAATTAATTTACAAATTTTAATGTTTTTTTGACTTTTTTTTTTTGGATATGTAATTGGAATATACTGAGACAGCAGTTTCATTGTATATATGTAACAAATTAATTAAAAAAACAACAACATAATAACTTAGATATTTTTTCTTTTAACTTACAATTAGACACATATATTGATTTTATTTATTTACAGAATTTTTCCTCTAAAAATGAAACTACATCTTAATGTTATATTCATTAAAGTTAATGATGTTCTAAAACTAAGGCACTATATTAAACTGCATTAAGATAGTGACAAGCAATTAGAAAACAGTTGAAGAGTTGGAGTGTGGAGTAGATTGAAGCCTGTCCATTAAAGTAGGAGGATTTGCTATCTTAATATATATCTGAGCACTTGTAGCATATATGTGTAGAGATGGTAATCTGGACCAACTGATGATTGCTGGTTTAGCATGAAATATGTATATTGGTGATTATTTGTCTTTTCGATATATGTGTGTTCAGGTGTATCAGTGTTATGGGATAGTGTGGAGAGTGGTGGGTCATGTGAAAGTCTGTGCTCATACCCCGTCTATTACATATATAGACACGGGTATATATTAGCCTGTGTATTTCAGCTATTACATAGATAATGATTGTATTATTATTATTATTATTGTATGATAATACTCTATTCACTAATTATTCTCATTAATTGTGGGTGGAGAATTTAACAAATATAAAGATTTTTATAGCATTTTTGTTTTTAATGATAAAAATAATTAGAGAATTTTAGTTATATATCATCTTTTATTTCAAATTAAAATTTAAAGAATTAAATATATATATTAAAATTATCATTTATTTAATTAAAATATTGTAATTACTCTAATTGTTGAACATTTTATCACTATAATACAAATAAATATTGTACCTGGATTATTTTAAAGGCAATCTAAAAAAATAAAAATAGGCACATTTATTTTTAGAAGCAAAAATCAGACAAAAATAAATTAAAGAGAAATTAGAAGTAAAAGGAGATACAATTTGTCAAAGAGAAATGATTTCATCTTTTTAACATATGCGCCTTACTGTGATTTTATAAAAGCCTCAACAATGCTGTTTTGAGTGCAGAGGAAACTCTCAAACCCAAACACAAGATATATTTTATAAAGATAAGAGCTGCCACTTTATTTTTAACTTAAACTCTGATTTGCATAGGCCAATGTGAAGCGTATTGGTTTGAGAAAGTGAAGATGTTATTCTGTTCACTTTTACATCCATTACTTTGTTGCATACATTAACATTTACAAAATCTTTTGATTTACTATGTGTTAATATTACGAATTAATAGAAATTATGTAATGCTCAAATTTTAAGCTGTACTCAACACAACAATGTTGAGTTATTATAATCATTAAGGCTCATATGTTTTTTTTTTAAAAAAGAAAAATCCTTTCTCTTTAATTTTGTACAATTGAATCTATGCACTTAATAAATACAGTTGAATGTTACATAATTTGTCAATTAATAAGTTGAAGAGAAAAAACAATCTGATCCTTAATATCATTAAAATTTGCTTTCTTCCAAACTTTATATACATATTTCATTGTCTAAATTGAAAAGAAAAATGGTTTTTACTAAATATTTTAAGTGTTCTATCTTGAAATAGATATATGAAATTTCTTCTTGGAATGTAAGGCCTAGAGAATATATTATTAAGCTCTATCAAAGGTATTTCACCTCTTTTGCTTAATTAAAATATCTGCAATTTTACACAAAGTCAGTTTGAATTATTATATAGGTACTATGTCTTGTTCAACATATATATGACAGTTGTAATGATTTTATAAACTATAATTTAATATTTTATCAAGAATATTCTGTTACGTACAAGCAACTAGATATTTTATCAATGTTTCGCTTGTGTATTAAATATGATAATGGAATATTAATTTAGTATCTTCACAGCATTTTATAAAATACATTTTTTAAGATATTATTTAATGGTTTTTGGTTTTTATTAGTATGCCTTTCATCAACTATACCATACTGAAATAACCCACCAAGGCTAAAAACTCAAACTACTCCCTTTGATTGGGCATTTATTTCCTGAACAATCTTGAAAACATATTATACCTGGGTCTTGTTTTATGCGGATTTTTTTAATGCAATTTTGAAGTTATGCGATTCATGTTTCTTCTTAATATATTTTTATGGGATAAAGAAGTTCATATTTCATTTAAAATCGAGATTTCCCTGTTTTATATACAAGCATTAAATTTTACATACTTGAAATGCCTGTTGGAAAAAGATTTGGCAATAAATTTAGATATCATAAAAAATTTAGAAAAAGATATAAAACAGAAGTGTAACCTGTTCGTTTCACAGCAAAAATGATTTGAGAAAGTCTTCAACTTTCTAATCAATTGGAAAATCATTTTCTTGCTAATGACACAACTTACGAACTAAATTCCAGCTAGAGCTAAATAATTATATGTTTGTGTTATGTATGTGTAAGTTTATATTTTCTTTTATACACATATATACATGGAGAAACTTTTAGACAGAAAAAATTACGAGTAAAAATAGTTAAGAACTTTTAATTTTTACTTATTTTTAAATATTTTTACTTGTAACTTTTTTCTGTCTAAAAGTTTCTTCATGTATATATGTATATAAAAAAAATTTAACCATTAGTCATTATTAACACACTCATGGAAGCATGTTATATATATAGTTGCACTCATGGAAGTGCATTCACTAACAGCTAGACATAGCACTCTGGATATCGTGAGCTTCATAAACAATTAGTACAATCATTATCTAAAGTTTAATTACGGATTACATTGTCGACAGAAAACCATTAACACAGCATAAGAGTGAAGTTGGCGCTAATTGTATTTTCTCTTGTGATGAATCTGATGACTTACCAGTTCACAAACAAATTGCATATTGTCAAATAGCAATAATGATTAAAATATGTATGAAAAAATGTAAAATAAATTACATATAAAGACATATTGTTTTGAATAAAATTAAATAGTTAATAAAAAAAGTAAAAGAAGTTTGTCTTGTATCAATTTTTTTCAAATATTTGAAATTTTTTATTAGTCATACTTTATTTCCTATTTTTTAATACAAATTTTAAAGTAATTTTACATTGTTGCTATATGCTTTTATGCGATTTTTGAAAATTTTGAAACCTATCCCACATTTTTCAAGATAAGTTAAGTCTATTTTTGTGTGATTTTTTTAATGGGGGTTTTCTGTGGAACCTATCTACTGCATAAAATGAGACCCAAGTGTATTTTAAAATTATTTTTAAAATTGATGCCAATTAATTCTTAAGGTTAAAAAAAATTAAATTTTGGGATAGAATATAATTTGCAATAATTTGAATTATATGTGAAATGTAATTCATCAATCATTAAGGATAATTTTAATATTA
This sequence comes from Epiperipatus broadwayi, assembly GCA_028023455.1. Taxonomy (NCBI): domain Eukaryota; kingdom Metazoa; phylum Onychophora; class Udeonychophora; order Euonychophora; family Peripatidae; genus Epiperipatus; species Epiperipatus broadwayi. Next base: position 2,114,015 of record JAQFVV010012497.1, read on the forward strand.
GATTCTTGTTTTTTATTAAAATAAAATATATTACAAAAGAAATTATTATGCATTAAATTTTTAGATGATGCTAAAAACTATTTTAACATATGGAATAAAAGAAGGTTTTAATACTAGTCTATTTATTAAATTCCACCTCTCCCCTATTCCAGAAAAAAATACAATATGTTATCATTTTTCTTTCATCTCACTGCTCTTTAAAATTTATTAACTGCTTTATTCTAGATTTCTAGTTTATTTTTAACTGAAAATATTTATTGCATTAAAGGTTTGTTGACCATAAGAAAATAAAATAAATTTTATTATTTATTGATAGAAATATGTCAAAAACTAGTAGAAAAAGGGATAAAAGTAAATCAGTGCTCAACATTATTTAATGTATTAGTTTGCATAATTTTAAATTCAGTATTTTTCTTTTATATCAATGTAAACATGTTTCTTAGTACTTAATGTAAAATCATTGTTATGTGTAAATTTTATATCCAAATATACTTGTATATAATATATTTGTATTAAGAAAATAATTATAGATATAGGTATTTCTTATGATTATCAAAAGTGTTTTCAGTATTACATTAAAATATTTAAAAATTTGTGTAGATGAGTGGTGATAATGGTAGTATTTAATGTTCAATAAATGGCATAAAACCATAACCTTTATAAGAAAAAAGATATTTAAAAATGTATGTTAGATATCATTAATAAAAAGCAGATATTACATGATTTATCAGAAAGACGATATTTAACAAAAAAGAAATATTGCAAGATTATTAATAAATGGTATCAAATACAACCTTTCAAGATTCAAAACAAGGTTATTATTTTAAGAATATAGTTTGTTAATTAAATATTAAGACATTTATGGATGTAGTATCTCCCTTTCATAAAGAATTTTGAAGATATGAGATTATTATGTAATGGGCAACAACAATGGCTATGCTTTAATAGAGCTCCTTTTAACTTCTTCACCATACTTACTACAAGAAGTTGTCAATTTCCATCATGAACTAGTTGCACATACATAGAATTTAATGTTAGCCATTATGTCACACCTAACTGTTAGTCTTGACATCCCACAAATATGTAATATATTTAGTTTACTAATATAAGTTTATGATAATTATAATTAAAATCATTATTAGGATTTAGATTGTAAATAAATTATTAAAATATATGACATTCTTATTTAACAGATGAAAACATAATTTGTTAATACAATTTGGAGTTAAATATTTAGATGTATTTATCATTCAAGATTTAATACTTATAGTAAAAGATGGAAAAAATTTATTTTGTTTTGTGTACATAAATTATTTTTTCATTGTAACATTTATTAATAAAAGTATAATTTTAATTATTGATAGTCTTTTTGTGTGATAGAGGAAACAAATGAGAAAATGTGAGTTTGTGCTTTAACTAATGACTCAACAAAGTTCAGCAAAAGGAAAATTGGTCGTGGTATATTAAAAAGGTTGAGGTTAGGCAATGAAGAAAAAAATCTATACAAACAAATAATTATTTAATTTTCACTTTCCTTTTTTAGATAAATAAATGTTCATTAACTAATATTGCTTATGAGTATTAAGATGGATTATGGTTTGGTGTGTCATTCTGGGATTGGTGCTCAATGTAAAATATTGAAACTTCATTGATAATTACTTTAATTACATTCTATCTAAAACTCATTCAATGATAGCTTGCTTAATCATATGCTCATCAAGAAAACAATGTCAGGTTAATAATAAAAGCACTAGATAAGTGAAATAAATATCTATGGTTACTTTTTCTATCTTCTCCCATCTTTTTCATATATCTTTTTATTCCCCAACAAATAAATTGATCCAGATTTTAGAAAAGATAAATAATATACACCACGAAGTACTGCAATACAGGTTGGATAAAATTAAAAGGAAAATACCATAAATAAATCTTAAATATGTCAACAAAAATATCATGGTGAAAATTTAAAGTGGATTATCAAAAGCCAACTCAATAGAAGATAAATAATCAGAGTAAATTACAAAAAAATGAAAATTAAAAGCCAGGAATGGCACACAGAGCAGAAAATAGAAGTAACAAAAAAATGAAATGCATATATGGAAGACATAAAACAAGATTAATGTAAAAATCTTGAAACAATTAAGGAAATAAAATAATAATACTGAAATTGCTAAAAATAAAAATTTGGCAGGAAAATGAAAGTCTAAAAATGACAAGGAACATTATAGAGAAATTTAAAGTTGATAAGAAGTAGTAGATACAAAAAGTGATACAGAAAGTGATATCAAAGAATATATGATAATATATGTATAACTTGGTTTAAAATATGAACATTAAATATAAAGCAATAAAATCACATAATTCTAAAAGGCATAAAATTTTTTGAGTGATCATGCCAAATTTTATGATGAATGACTATGCAAAGATTAAACATTTTATTTGTCATTTTTCATAAGCAAGATTAATATCAAATTGAAAGAAGCCAACTAAGATATAAATCCTTTGGAATCACATGCAAAATTATTTTGTTGAAACACAACAACTGTAATAATCTTAGAGAATTTGATCTTAAGAGTCACTCAAAATATTGATATCTAAATAAACAACATTTATAATGAAAGTCTTAAATAACAATGATAAATTAATACTTCTAAGTGATTCTTAAATGAAATACTAAAGTTTATTGTTGTCAGGGCCACAAATGATATATGGATTGTCATCATTATGTTTTTTCCCTTGATATTCATTATTGAAGATAAGATATATATCTATAGAAACTTAATTATCATCAAAAATAGATTCTGAGGAATCAATAATTATTTATATGCACAGGAGAATTCATGCAATTTATACAAGATATCTCGTATCTATCTGATTATTAATTTTTCTTAAGAAAGTTCTTTATCAAATGTTTAGTTACCAATCATTTTTTGGTATTTTATCAGCTGTAAAATTCTGTTTATCTTTGATGTTTTACCAGATTTTTAATTACTGGTCTCTTAAATACTGATATTTGTTACATTTTTATAGATACTTAGTTACTTGATTTGGGGGGGGGGGGGATTATTTTGTTGAAAGCAATCCTGTAAAAATGAAATATTAATAAATGGCACTAAAAAGCATACGTCAGCAAATATTGATCAAAGGTCACAACTTTTTAAAGAGAAGATGCTATCAGTGGTAACTCAATACATTCAGGGATGGTATTGCCAATGATGAAGAGGATGCAGAAATTATATAGTACAATCAGAAAGGATATTTTAATAATCCAGAAAGCAAGTCACCTTTCAGTAATTCTTATCAAAACCTTGTTTATATTTTTCTTTCTAACAAAATAAAAAAGTATTCTAATACAGTTTGTAATTTCTATAATCTGCAGAATGTTGGCAGGAAAAAAAAAAGAAAGACAAAAGGTTATTTGTATATATAAACAACTAGAAAAGTTGTGAACCTCATACTAAGACCCTGTCAGTCTGATGTTTAGATAAAACCACAAATACATGAATAATGAAATTAAAAAAATATAGAACAAGTATATCTACCAAAGAAAATAAAAAAACAAAAATGAAAGCATATCAAAATTTATCTGCTGAGTATGAAACAAAATCTAATGAATATAGATCAAATATATGTCTCCACAAATCAAAACCTAAGGAATGCAGATCAAATATATTTTTCCATATAAAGTTAAAATTTTACAAATGCAAATCAATTATATCTGTAAGTAATTATGTTAAAACATGATGAAAGTATACTGTTAATGAAATAATTGCATTCTAATACTTTTAATAAATCAGTAAATAAAATCACGATAATAAATATGTAAATATATAATCTTATTCACAGACCACATAGTCCAGATACATGACTATAAGTCAGATATATTCTAAAGAATCACTTAAATAAACTTACATATGATGCTCATTCTCTTGTATTATTAATTCATTGACCAAAATAAAGTGATCATTTTTATTGGATCAATGAATTGATATTAATGCAAAAAAATGAACTTTATTTAGAAGTTATTGTTAGGAATTTGGCTTGTAAATTGTAACAATGTATTCAAATTTACTTGGTCTGTGAATAAGATTACATATTCTAAATGTTATATACTTAATCTTAATTTATTTGCAGACACATTAAAATTTCAATTGTTTTGTATTTGAAACTGTAGTTTGATTAATTTTTTTTTTCATATGTCATAGCATCAGCCGGGACGTGAACCCACAACCGTCTGCAACCAACTACTTGCTTGCAAGGCAGCTGCAATGACCTTAAAAAAATTACCATTAATAGAAAAAATTCACACTTGTGTAGTATTGTTCTTTAATTCATTTACTACTTAAAATTTTCAGCATCAGATAAAAATGGTACATTTTTTATGACTTATTTGATCTCTAAATAAGCTTAATAATTGCATTTCATGAGAAAATAAATATTTCTGATTATGAAAAATTCTGATTAGACAATCTTTAAAATATAAAATTGCTTATTTATCTCAACTAAAAACTAAATTCAAAATTCTTGAAGTATTATAAATAAATAATACTTTAATTACAAATAGTATGAATTCCATGCTAATTTAGGCTTAGTTCTCAATAATTTTCCACATAAAACAGATGCAACAATCAATGCTAACATAAAAATATATCATTCAATATAATACTTGATGTAAGAAGATGAAATTAAATAATAGACTAATTCAATATCTAAATTGAATATCCTACATAGACACTTATGAGGTTGTCACTGAGTTTAAACAATAGTTATAGAAATGTATAAGTAAAAAATAAATACATTCGGGAATAAAAATGAAAATTTTTATCCCTATCTTTTAGTTGTATTTTATTATCTTTAGTGACTTTTTAAATTTTTTGATAAATAAAATCAACAAGACAACTATTAAAAATCAACATGATAACTAAATATTCATTTGGAGTGGATCATTCCATCTCTTATTATTAATACTTTAGATCTTCTAATTAGTTGTGATATGAAGTTCATCCATACCAAACTATTAAGAATCTACAATGTAGCAAAAACAATCATATCTTTCTTTAAAAATCCTGAAAAAAAAAAACATTACTTTCACAGGCAATCTGCTATTCCGTCTTTCTTTGTAGGAAATTTATTAGTATATAGAGATTTAACAAATATGTTTAGTGTGAATCCAATGAGTAATGTTTTCTTTGGATGATTATTATTATTATTGATGATGATGAGGATGATGATAATAATAATAAAGACCAATTTTTTAGTTAAGATATTATAATAATGAAAATCTCTATATCATTTCATCATACAAACCTAAATTTTTTATTTAACCTCTGCCATTAAATCAACTCACTAAAGTTTTTCTAATAAACCATTTTAAATAATACAACTATCCAGTACTCTGGCAGAAAAAAATAAAAACCTATATTATCTACTTGAAAAGTGGAGTTGCTTTAGGTATGTTAAACAATATAACTTTATAAACTAACCACTAACCTTTTCAGCAAGTAATCTACTTAGTTGCAGTTAATATTCACATCTGATTTCCAGTTTATATATTCATTTTTTAAAAACTTTAAAAATTTTACTTACATTTTTGATCAAGAGAGGAAGTCAAAACAAAAAAAAATATACATGTTGTGACTTTAAATTTATTTTTAATGAGAATTTTTTTTTTTCCTTTTCAAACTTGTTTAATTCACTTCATTGCCCCCCACCCACCCCACACACACACAATATGACAAAATATAAGTAAACATTTTTTTACTTTAATTATGCAATTAGTGTTTATTAATAATTTATTACATATATGTATTACTTTGTTTTAATTTTTAACCAATATAAAAAAAAAAAAACAGCAAGCATCCTAATCACTCTATTTTTTAATGCTTTAAAACATTTTTTTAAAAATGACTATCTTATTTCTGAATATATAATTAAATACATACATTTTCTTTATTTAACAAGTACATTAAAAAATTAGGTTTGAAAATTTACTTTTAAACCCATTCAAAAAATGCTTTTTTCCACAAGAGATTTATTATTTGACTAAATTCCCCAATTAAAATATTAGCTTAAAATATCCCTTGCACAATATATTGTGAAGAACTTAAATATCTATCAGCAAAACTTAAAACCAGTATTGCACTTCACATTTTGAAAATAAATTAGCACTCTATAGTTTTCTTAACCCCCACATATAAAATATTTAAAAATCACAATCATGAGTACAAGAGTCAAAGGTTTAAAAAACTTCAGAATACTCTTTTCATGATTTTGGAACTTATTTATTGGATAAGAAATCTCATTAATTTATATTATTAATGTTATTTATAAAGAAATCATGGTCACCTTATTAATGCCAATATTTATTGTTTATCATAACTATAGACTGAATTGAATTCCAGATTTGCAGCTTGAATAGAAGTGATTACAGAATACTTATATTGCTTCCAACTTTGAATCCCAAAGTTTCATTGATAAAAGCAAAATATATAAACTGGTTTAAAAATGAGTATTAAAATGGCAACAAGTGTCTGGTAAACACTAATTACTCAAACTTACAGAAGAAAACAGTAGAATAGGGCAATACTCTTTTTGCATATGGAAAATTTTATAGAATGAATTTTGATTTTCATCTTGGAAGTTGACTGAAATTATTACCAATTAGTTTAACTATATATATATATAAATGATGTTACTCAGAGGTCTATGTGATATTTGAAGTCCAGAAGTTATGAATTGAGCCTATTTGCACTAAACCACATTAGGTTCATTCTATTTATATATATTTCCAATCAAAAAGAATTCAGTAGACAAAAGTTCCATGAACTATCAATAAATTACAACTTTTCATTTCTTTTTTTCTTCTATTCAATGCACTTTAGCTAAAACTACTGTATACTACTTAATAGTTTCCAGTCTATCGCAAACTCTTGAAAGTTTGCCATAGTTCAAATAGTGTTATGATGAACAATTATCACATTAAAAAAAATGGTACTAAAAAGAGTTAAAGTTCATGATGAATATAAATGTCATTTTAATCATGATAATCAAAATTATCATTAATAATATGTTTTGTTAACACATCTTTTTCTATAAATCATAATTTATAACAAAAAAAATTAAATACAAATCTTTTATTATAAAAAAAACAACAACTATAAATAAAAATTTCAAACTCTACAGAATATAAATAAACATACATAATTAATGAAATTGGAAAATAAATAAATAAATCAAGAATTAATTTAAAGTGCAATATTGTACAGACAAAATATATGAAATCTAAAAACTCATATATTTATCAAAATATATTAATCTCACTAACAAAAAATAAGAATGCATTTATTTATGTAAAACATAAAAAATTTATATAAAAATATGAATTCATTTATTTATATAAAAATTTAGATTAATAAAAATATTAATATTTAATAGATATTTTGTATTAAATTTTCATGAGTTAAGTATAAAATTCTAATTTCATATGTTAAATATATATAAGATTCTGAAATATATATATAATATTAATTGCATATATTAAGCCAGATAAAAATATTATTATATATACAAACAATAATATGTAACTTATATAGAAGTATTTTTTTTATTATTAAAATTATAATCATTATCAACTAAATGATTAAAGGTATGTTTTTATTTAATATAGTCTATATTTTTAAAACTCCAAAGCAGAAATGATCTTACATAATGAGTCATACAAAAACTAGATATATTTATACATACATATAGTAAATTATAATATATAACGTGTGTTAGAATATATTTGTAAAAACTTTAATATTTGTGTTAATATTAAGTAAATTATAGCATGGTTTAAATAAAAACTTTAAAAACAATGTTTATTTTTAAAAATATGATAAACTAAATATGTAATGTTTGGAAAAATTTTAAAAATTAAAAAAAACAAAACAAACAACATATTACTAAATTTATGTACAGATTTTGAAAAATATAATAAAAAAATAATAAAGATATAATTGGAATAAAAAAAGTAAGTAATAATGAATGATTTTTACAAAAAATATATAACAAAAATATCAATATAAAGAAAATGATTATATATAATAATAAAACATCTACATTTTTTTAAAAGTGTATTCTTGCTATCAACAAAATCAGATTAAAAAATCCAATATTTATGTATATATGGTAATAAATGTAATGTTAATAGCATTATCTGTCGAGTGAATTGCTTAATTTTAAATCTTTAAAAGAAACCTACAACAAAGGTACAATGGGAAATTCCATTTCATCAGAATACTAAACCTGACCACTATGAATCACACTAAAATAATAATTAGATGTCTTACACATATGAAGGTATTTCTATTGCTTATTTCAAACATGTAATAATGTATGTGTTGTGTTTGGTCTGGATTACAGACCCAACCAACAGTAAATAATGTAAAATAATACTGAAACAACTATTACAATTAATATATTTATTATTATGTAAAAATATATACAATACAATATATATAACACAATATATACAAGTGAATATTTACAAGTTGAATATTGGAGTTAACGTAAACTCTGATGGCTTGGAGTTATGGGTAGAGGTGTATGGCTCTTCCAGCTGTACAAGACAGCTTGCCTTGAGCCGAGAGTGGTCTTAGCAGCATCCGGTCTCTGTGGGACTTGCCTAGCTGCGTAGACTAAATAGCATAGTGCTATCAAAGAGAATACTTGCTGCTGTTTAGGTTAGCAGAGCTTCCCTGGGAGAATGCAAAGAGTCTTTTCAGGTTAGACACATTCTTCCTTGATCCTCACAAAAGGTTGACTATTTATACCCAGATCCCTGACCTTATTGAAAACCTTTGGATCCAGCAAGCATCGTTGCTTATTGGCCTGTAATATTCATTGGCTATGTTGTTATCTATACATCAGCCTATTGGCCTGTGGCAAACAATGCTTAATCCGATCAGATAAGGAGGCATCTGGAATAGTCCACTTCTGAGAGAAGGGAGGACTATAACAGTATGCAAACAACATAACAAAATGAGACTGTAATAGTAATTCCATTTTTAAACTAACTTTATAAATGACTAATAAATTCTAATATATCAAATCTTAAAGGAAATATTAAAGCAAAATTATAACAGTAATAATAAACATATTTAAGAGAATATGTTACACATTACAATTTATGTAATTATTAATAAAATTTATTTAAAAATGGAATCATGATTTATATCTTACTGTACTATTTTTATTTATGCTTTAGAAATCACATGATTAATGTCTTTTATGCTAAAATACTTTCATAGATACATATATAAAATCTAGTTATTACCAAAGAATGGCTAATGATTATTATAGTTAACACGGCTGGCATGATAAAGTTTCATGTTAAAACCATTAATACTGTCAATCATTGCCATACTATTTCAAATCATTAGACAATTTATTTTAGAATTCTAATACCAAGGACATTATCATACCTCATATTATAATTATGCAAATGCAAAAAAGTTTTTGGATAAAGATTGTATAATAAAACTAACAACTTGTAGACATCATATTTATAGCTCTGCTATAAATGACCCCAACTCCCAGGATAATATACAAAAATAAAAGACAGGATTTGGAAACAATAGAATTCATAAATTATAAAGTGAACTATTTTAAATGAAATATAAAATTATGCCCATTTCCCATTGAATAATATTGGAAATACCAAAACTAAATTTGTGTTATATTTCACTTGTGAAAACCAGTTTAGAAGAAATATATATGGACATTGGAGAAAAAATATTATGAACAATTAAACTAGCTGAAAAATAAAGACACAATACATCAATTTAGATGATAATGATATTGCTGCTCTTGAAAACAGTTTTTTAAAAAAAACTAGATGAAAACAATGTAAAAAAAAAAAAGGTAAATTAAAATAAAGAGTTTTATATATTCATGTAATTGCATAGTTGATCTTGAAAAAAGCAAAATATGTATATAAAACAGGTGGTTTCAAGTGAAATACTCTCCAACCCATGACTTCATTTCTCCTTATCATTTCAGAAAACTTTCTTATCTTGTAAAGTCACTTAAGATCTTTGCCCTCTCTCCTGAGAATCAGTTTAAGATTTCAATTGTCCACATATTGTCATGTTTCTAGCAACACATTCAAATAAACACCAATTCAGTTTTAAGACAAAGAATGCTAAAATGGACACAGAGATGAGAAATCTCTGAAAGTAGTTTGGAAAATTTAGAAAAAGAAAGGAAAAAATAGAACAGAAAAAATGGCCCGAAGATGGTCCATATATGGTCACATTTAAAGCAAAAAAATCAATCAGGATCATTTTATTTTAATATAGATAATTATAATTTATTTTATTATTTTGAGAGTTGAAAACAGTGAATCATCCAAAAAGTTTGTATAATGTTGAATTAAGCACAAAATGTGAAGAAAATCAGTATACAGATTACAAAAAGCATAGTTGTAATTTTTTTTTTTTTTATGTACTGATAGATGGCAACATAATCTAAATAAGTCATATATATTTTCAATGATAAGTTTTAAGATTTGGTTTGTCATGAAATATACTACAAACAGGAGCATAAATCACACTTTTTGTGAACAAAAACAAGTACTGTATATTCATAGAAAAGTCTGTCACATACCCTATTCATAATGAATAAGTCAAGTAAGAGGTACACAAATGAAAGAAACAATGGATCAAGCATATTAATAACAGTGAAAATTATGGGATTTAAAAAAAAAAAAATGTTTGTTTTAAGCTCACATTTTTTTTATAACATACATTGATTTTTCATCTTATTATAATTACACATATATTATAAATAAAAACATTAGATATATATTAAATCAATTTACAAACTATTATAAGGATTTTACAATGTAGAAATATACTAATATTTTAAAACCATGTTTATTTGACTATAGAGTATTAATAAATTTTTGGGAAAATTTTTTTTTTTACTTACCCTAGTGAACTTGACCGATCGAACTAACGTATTAATATCACTGGACCACACATCATGACTAAAAATGATTAAAGAGTCAGAAATATTTTTTGCTTCCTCAAATGATTTTATCAAGTGTTTTAAGTAATGAGTCCTATTGTGAACTTGTACCACAATTACCAATCCATTACTAGGCAATGCCCCAAATTTATCCTCATTTAAAATTTCTTGTTTATAATTTGCTTCTTTGATAGCAGCTTTGATTTGTGCGATCCTTTGTGAAGCATTTTGTGCTAGTCCAAGAAAACCATCTATATCGAAATTAAGTGTTTTGTTGAGGAGATCAGCGGCGCGTTGGCTGGCCAGTTCTGCACTAACTTGCCACTGAGTGTTACCTCTTCCTGTGGAAGAATGCCGCTCCCCCATGAGTTGCTGGTGTAGCCAGAGGAACATGAGTAGGAAGCAAAGCAAAGTGGCTTGAATCAGACGCACCAGCAGCCGGCGCTGCATGTCCCCTTCATCAGTATACACTAATCCTCTGCACAGCCGTCTAAAATAAATAAATATACAAATAACTAAAAATTATACATAAATACATTTTAAAAATATAATTGTACTTTTATACAGAATTAAGCAAATAACAGTTTCTAATTTATATTAAAAAGTAATTTGTAATTCTCTTTTATACGTGTGCGCTATTCTATTTTATAAATAAAAAACAAACAAAAATAATAATCTAGTTATTTTTAAAAAGAACACAAATAAAATGTACTTCCTGGTAAAATTCCAGAATTTTCAAAATAATAACATTAATGCAGTATAAAATAATAATAAAAAAAGATCTCAGAGAAGATTCATATCTAGATTTAAAATCAATCATTGAAAAAAAAAACAAAAAACATTTAAAACTACTTAAATAAATGGAAATTTTTCATATATTAAAAAATGGACAGGATATATATATATATGTCTTCACAATATACTTTCAAAAAATAATAAAAAAAAATGTTAAAAACCTTTTGATTAAAGCAATATTTTTGATTCAAAATAAAAACAAACTTTATTACAACTAAAATTCCATTTATATTTAATTAAATCATCTAGGGTAAGTCATTGAATGGTTTATTGTTGGGAAAAGGATGAAGTTCAAACACCGAAAGTAACAGTAGGACTGGAATCCATGAATCTTGAGATCCAATCTGCCATTTCACTGCTGTTTTGAACAGCGCAGAGTTAAAAAAAATAAACGAATGATTATTATTTGAAGTTCATAAGAAGTTTGAGCACTGGAAGTAACAATGTATGGTTGAGATCCATGAACTTTGGGTTCCAGTTACCATTTTATCAGTGCATTAATCACACAAGATTGTAATATAATAATTTTTATACTAATAAATAATTTTTAATAATCATTAACATATTTATCTAAAGACAATGTTTTGGTATTGCGAATGCACAAAAAAATGAAGCACTTATAAATTAAATTATGGCAATATTCTTAATATGTCAGGATGAGAAAATTTTTCATGCAATCATTGACAATAATACTCATAACTATCACATAAAACTTGCCTAAGTTATGATTTTGAATTGTCATTTTTGTTCAAAAGCTATCTTTATTATTCTATTTCTAATAAATATAACAATATAAAGTCTAACAAATACAATAAATAAGTTAGATTAAAATTAGATGGAAGTTATATTAAAATACTAGCAAACTACATTATCCAAAATGATTTGATTTTGTCTCTATATAACTGAATCAATAAACAAATTATCTTATTTTGATATGCATAACATTATGAGTTTCTAAAAAAAAAAAAAACTATGGATAAAAGTATATGACATATTCATGATGAAAATTAGCAAGAAAAATATTTTGTAAAAAATAATTATTTTACAAAGAACAAAATTAATGAAGAAACTAATTTTTCAAAAATTTTAACATGTGTAATTAAAAAATATTAAATTTGATAAAGATATTTCAAACATAAAAGAAGAATTAAAGATTATAATTTTGAAATGTTTGAAATTTATAGCTTCAATTAAGAATTTTCTTACTACACAGATTAAGAAAAATCATTAAATGGGTTAAAAAAAAAAACTCTCCTATAAAAATTTATATAATAGGTTCTCCATATTGGCACTCTTGAAATCAAAGGATTTAAAAACTCTCAGTAAAAATATTATTAATTTGCAAAATAAAAAAAAAAAGAGAGAATCAAATTTGTAAAGAAATATGAGTATTCCTAAAACTGCCAATTTTACATTTCCAAATTCTAGAAGGATTATCACTGATAACCTTAAAGTGAATTTTTACCTTGTTCTCTCTTAAGGACAGTATTAAGACAAGACTCATCCCTACTATTAGGCTGTCATTATTTATCAACTATGCATTCTGGTCTACTTGTTGTAAAATGGTTTTCAATCCCAGTGCAATTCATGCGGGAAAATTCTTTCTGAATAAACTTATAAAATTTAAAAACCGTGACATGCTCCTAGCTCCAAAAGTATTATTTGAGGAAACATGGATTCTGATTGCATTGAAAGAATGATTGCTGGTAAAATCCTTTGTTTCTTCTGTCTAAGATATTGCTGAAAGTGGTTTTGTTAATAATCAGAAGTTCAGATCCTTATGTTATCAAAATGGATATTTAACTAAACACATCAGATTTAGCATAAATACCTAAGCCTTCATAGTTGTAGTGATTTTTCCAATGGTGATATGACCAAACTCTAGATTGACTAAGTGATTCTTGGTAGTGTGAAGCAATTTGTCTAGGTGAGTTGGGTGAGCTTAATTGGCCTACTTGTGTGTTAACAGTAGACCAGGTATTCATGTTTACCTCTGGCCCAGAATAATATTATCTTATATTTATTTATAATCATGTAATTCTTCTTTATGTTTGTAATTCTAGCCTTCCTTTTAATTTACCATGTATACATAATTGTCACTGTAAACATTGTACTTGTTTAATAAATATTTGAAAAAAAAAATTGCATATTAAGTATTTATTGAAGACTTGACAAAAGCATTTTAAATATTGCATTACAAAGTGTTGAGTCTGTGTAAACTTACTGAAAGATCCAATGAAATGAGAAACATTGAACATTTGCTACAAATAAAAGATAGGTGTTGAGATTTAAAAATTAGTGTGAACTTAAAACCAAAAGAGAGGGGCTTATCTCATTATCATCATTCAATGTTCCATAATCATCTGAAGCAAGTGAACATTTTGATCCACTGTCAAAAGCTCAATAGCTGAACACTACATCATAATGCCTATGACATTTATTTCATATCTCATTATGTAGAAAATGTACATATTTTCTGAACATTTCCACATAAAAAATTAAAGGATATTTTGTGTGGGGATAAAATACTTGATCGAGGAACACATTTACGAGTGCACTTGACTAGATTGAATACAATATTATATATGCATATGTGAAAGTTCTCTCACAGTTTATTGCTGCATTGATTTTTTTTCATAATTGAATTATCATATTCTTTGATAATTATTTTGGTTGATATTCTTGTGTATAATTTGTAAATTAAATTGTATCATATATATGTGGAAAATGATTATACATATATAATAAAAGAATAATGTAAGAGTTTGCCACTATTGAAAGATTTTGCTATCTGTAGATAAGGATTTGCTCATAAGTTATATGAAATTGCAGATAGCTAAATAAAAGATTATCATTAAATAGCAATACGGATCTGCAATCAGATTCCTAATACGCCTTGCCTTTAGCGCCAACTTCTGCTTCAGCTGATAATTTTATAGCCATCTGGGATTAAAGACCATAATTTAATTTTGCTTATCATGATTGTAAATATTTATAAAAATAAAATAAAATCATTCATACATATACTTATCCTGCCTTCAAAAAAACTCAATTATTGTATAAGATAATTGAGAAGAAAAACCATGTTGTTTTTTGATATAAAAGACCAATAAACTCCCCATGCTGATTAATACATGTTGATGGATTGCTCATCTGTTTAACTTATGAATAAAAGCATAGTAATAAGACCTGCTATAATAAAAACATATGAAGTGCCTCCCTACTTGGACCTTTTAAGGCTTCAAAGAAGAATCAAAGATTCTCTTCCACTTAACAGTAAAGTTCTTTCTGCAGTCATTTATTTGTAGCATATTATAAAAATTGAATAGTAGTGCAAAACTTATATGATATATGTGAAATCATGCACAAAATGTTGCAAAATTTTGACAATCCCTGTGACATGGTGTCATAACTAGGTAAAACATCAGTTGGTGGTAATTTTTAATGACTAGTATTCCTCTTAGCAGCATAATTATATATTATATCCAAATAGTTATAATTATAAGTTTAGGTTTAGTCTTAGAGCCTTTTCTGCATATTTTCTTTGAGATTCATATTGTTTTAATCATTAAATAGTCTATCCATATATTGATTCCTTTTTTAGGGACTGCTACGAACATTCTACTTAAAAAAAATTTCCAACATGGATTTAATCAACAGAATATAATTACTGTTATCTTTTTGCGAAAAAGCTTTTATCCTCAAACGAATTAAAAACAGCTGTAAATGTATAATTATTTCTGATATTTGCAATAATTTAAAGTCAATTGATTTTTTTTTTATATAAATCCAGTAATTTTTTTCTTTAAAAGATATTACAAACTCTAACATCTTTGGGTCATTAAAAAGCTTATTGATTTTGCTTTAATATTAAAAATGAAAAAAGTTTGCTAAATGTCAAAGAGAGATCATTTTCACTTGTCTGGGGAACAATGCTAACCAAAAATCTAGAAATTAACTATCGATTCCCCTTAATTTTAATATTTTAAAGATTTAAAATGTAAATGAGAGCACTTAATACATTTCAGGAAATAAACAAATAGATAAAAAAAATAATTTATGAAAACAATTATAGACCATCACTTGAGAATAATTATAGACTTTTAAATATAAACATAGCAGTAATTTTAGATTCTGAAGAAGCCTTTAATTAAAATTTTAAACAATAAAATTATAAAAATGATCATTAAATTAAGAATCAAATTCAGAAGAAGGGAGGGGGTAAGATAAATTTTTGATTTTAAAATAATTGAAACTCAGTTTATGAAAATAATTTTTACTGCTCAAATCATACAGTGGAGAAGAAAGGCAAAACAATTATTTAATAATTTCATTTCAAGTAATAAATACACATGGCTTAAAATAAAATAAACCCCCAACATCTTGTCACTCACTACATTCTCCCTCAAAGATAAATATTGCCGATACCATTTTTCTATATAAATAAAATTATTTTCAATAATGATAAGTAAATGGTTACCTAGCTATTCTTGTAAATAAAACAAAAATATATAACTCTAAATCCTCATCACTTGCAAATAGTAAACTAGATGAGTTGTACTTTTTTAAGTTTTGAAGAAGGCTGTAGAAGTCTTTTCTTTGCACTAGGCTATTAATTAAGATTTTTAAATTTTTTATCAATATATCTAGCTATTCTTAGCAAAAAGGTAACACTAAAAAAAAAAAAAAAAGCTAACAATATATGGTTTCCAACCTCTCCCTCTCTGATACCTGACTAACTTAATGAATATTGCTTTTTTTATTCAATGCCCTGCAATGGGCTATTTAAAGGCTATTATTATTTTTTTTTTCATATAATGCTAAAATTAATTGACAATTATGTTTAAGTTTACAATAATACAGGGAAGATAAATCATTTATATTCTATAATAACAAAACCACATGTTCATTGATTTTCACAGTAAAGCATCATACATTACTTAACATCAATAAAGCAGCTTAAGAACTTAAATAAAATGAAGCTTGGGAATTTATTTCATCCAATATTACTTTTTCCAATAAAACAAAAAGATAATTATAGTAAGTAGATAACAAAGAAAAAATGTTACTGATACTTTAAACTATTAATTGGAGACCAACAAAAAAGAAATAATAACAATGGCAGAAAAAGAAAAATATTAATGTAATAAACTCTTAGTTAAATGTTACAGATGCAGGTTTCATCTTTAGACAATATTTTCTAAAACAAAATAGTTTGTATTAATAAAAATAAGATTTTGTTATAAATTATTAATAATATAAATGGATTGTGTGAATAGGCAAAAAAGAAGAATGTTTATAACTAATCTCCAAAAAACATTTAACAATAAGTAATTTTAATAAAGATGAGAGAAAAATATTTTTAAAATGTTTAAAATAAAAGATTTTTTAAAATCTTTTAAACAGATTTTAAAAAGCCTATATTAATCTTCTAAAAAATTAATTTTCATCTGGCACACACAAAATGCATATATGATCCAATTTTATCTTTAAAGTACATTTTAGGTGAAAATCATACTAAGAAGAAATTTGATTATTAAGTTAAGAGACTTCAGATGCAAAGAAAGATCTATGCAAAAACTAAATATAGGTGTAATTAATAGTTTTAAACAAATTTATGAATTTCATAATAAAACATAATGAAATGGTTTGTCACTTGGAAGGTCATATGCCATTTGAGCATAGCTGGGCTATAATCCATGGACTATCAGATCTGGAGTCCACTGAACTAAACCAAGCAGAATGATCAATACATATCTGTAGATTGAAATGATTAGCCAGCTAATTAGTTAATAGAAAATACAGTATCAATACTGAAGCAGTCGGATCTAAGTTCGATCCTAGCTTCATGATCTTTCACATGTAGCCAACTTCAAACCCTTGTACTAACCTTGAATTTCCGATGCAATGGGGCTTTATACGTTCAGTCCACGCTAGTTTCCTTAAAGAAAAACTATTATAAATGTGTGTTAAAATTAACTCGTTTGAGATTTAAACTAATCATTTCTATTAATAAATTCATGATAGAATTATTCATGAATTTATATATATTATAACTGTGTGGATTGTGCATATATATTTATAAATATTTAAATGTACATATTCGTTCTAAAGTTTCATTGCATCAGGAATGTTTTGTTTTACTTTAAATAGTTTGTTCAAATTTTTAGTGATTAAAAGCTACATTCTTTCGATAAGCTTTCAGATTGTCCCTTTCTAAAAACAATGGGTAAAGTTTTTATTAATTAGAAAAAAAGATAAGTATTTAAAATGTAAGGATGGTCCTAATTAAAATTATTTTCTGATTTTAAAAAATTCATTTTCTAATTAGAAAATGAATTCAAGTTAATGAGTTTGAAAGCCTTATCGAAGGAATGTATCTAAAAACAACTAGTAAATTTTTGTAAGATTGTTTAGGAAAGAAGCGCTAGCCTGAAGGCATCAGATACAGTATAAAGAGCCCACGAAAAGTTTCCAAGCAGCTATTATTCCTCATTAAGAGAAGCCATATATATTTCATTAAAGAAGCCACCCAGTTAAATTATGAAGTAAAATAGTGTTTCTACCATGGTGGGGGGGGCTTAACTTCAGGAGTCTGACTATGGTTCCTGAAGTCCCCTGAAAATCTTCAATGTGGCTGCAATATAAAAATTCATATACCAATCGTAAGCTGCCGAAACCTTAGAGAAATCCTTCAAAATGTCATTCAAATAATTTTCCAAAATGCACATCTACGTTTCATCCAACTGGACTCTGGCATGTGTAATCTAAGAAGCCAACCATGAAGAAATGGTAATATCTTTCTTATATGAACTGCTACTTTATGGCCGGTCTTCGAACTTTATTTTACACTATCTTTAAATTAAGTACTGTTAAAAGCTCTTCTCTTTCCTTAATGTATTAATGCTATTTTAAATTATGTAGTAATTCTCTATCTTAATCTCTAGTCTTTAAATTTAATATTTGTTAACTTTCTCTTTTCTTATGATGGCAGTTCATTTTATTTAACCTTATTATATATTTTAGATGATTATTAATGTCTTTTATTTTTATTATATGCCAGTAAAACTTCAACTCGATAATAATTTCCTTCATTGCGTTTGCCTTGTTAAATAATATTACATTAATTTTTATAGTAATTCTTACCCACTAGAACTCATTTGATACAGTTCTATTAATTATCGAGTTGAAGGATTTATACAATTTTTGCTATTTTTATTAATGGCTAATAATAATAAATTGTTAGCTCAATTTCTAACCTATGCTCCCAACCACTTTACCGAGTTTATAATATCTATTTATTCACATTAATATATTGTTTCGCAAAAAGGTCGATAAAGGAATTAAATGAATATATTCTAATTCAAATTTTATACTTTCTATTAATATTCAGGAAGGGCAGGAGATTTAGGGCATAATTAATATAATTTCTAATTGCATTAAATACTTTTTGATTAAAGCACATTTGACTTTAATTTAACTTGATCAGGTCATCACGTAGAGCATTCTTTATATAAAATGGGTTTTATTATTTAAATACGATGATTACCAAGTCATCATTTTCCCAACATTGCTGATGTGAGCCATCTCCTGCTTCATAGGCTTGTCCTCAGTGATATTTCTATTAGTTTAATTATCTAGGAAGAAAGCACTTCCTCCACTTGCTCGTTTTTTTTATTATATTGGAACACCAAAGGCTCGTGGCTATGACCCGACCTGGTTTTCCCTGTGTTCTATGGATCCTTCATATAGGGCATCAAAGACTTGTCAAATACAAGCTGCCCTGCTATTTTCTCAAATCACAGACAAGCCATTATTTTTCATATTTATTCTTATAGCTCATAAGTCGTCAGTACCGTTTATTTTTCAGTTCCAGTAAAGCCCGCTCTCATGCTCATAAATCGTGATGAATTGATTTTATTAAAGTCGAACAAATTCATATTTATTTATAATTAAGTAAGTTTTCTATTAAATATTAAAGTTATGCCCTAAATACGTATCTTGCTCTTTGTGAATTGATTTGCGAATGTGAAAATAAATCTCACATTTTTTCTTTTAGAATTTGAATCATAATTTCTGTCACAGCCAAATACCTTTATCTACCTTTACTTCCTCATCGGGGCATAGATATATATATATAATTCTCCTAGAATATTGCGTAATAGTATTGGCATATAATAAGGACTGCCATTCTTATTGTAAATATAAATTCCGTTTAAAGACTAGAGGTAATCTATATAATCATAATCTAAAAGTTGAACAAAATTGTTATTATTATTAAACACTTTATTAACACATTTGGTTTTTAACTTTCTTTCTTATTCAATAAGTATTTTAATATTAATGCTCACTGTCTGTATTGGCAACCCGAACATACATATATGAGTTGAGTTATAAATATTCTTAGTTATTTTATTATACTTTATTAGAGTTAGGTCAGGGGTCTCATTAATCATCATCATCCATTGAGCTAGTTCCTTGGTGCATAGTCATGTACCGTCGATATATGTCATTCATTGATTTGATCTGAGCTCGTGAGTTGGGTTTGAATTCAGTTTGAACTGCCTGAGTTTGAATCCGACTTTGAGTTTGGGTTTGTTGATGTGGTGGTTTCTCTTTGACCAGTACAATACATTAAAGATAAAAATCAGTAAATACAATGATAAATCTTTGATAAACAATACAAACAATTTAGAATTAATTAAAATTAAGTTTTCTTTAAAAGATGATAGGAAGAAACTATTTAGAAATCTACTATTGCTTCCTATAAATATTTCTGAACTATTCTGAATCAGTTTGTGTGGAATGTTCTTTAGCTATAAAACTAGGTACCAATAAAAAAATGTATTAACAATTTACAGGAACCCTGTGCAATGTGTCTTAATTCAACATGATTTCACAGGATCAAGATTGAATAATTCTAGAACTTTGTGGGGAAAAAAATCCCGTTTCATGAAATAGAAGTCATAAAATAAAACTGTTTCATAATAAAGAAGCTCCCAAGAAATGGAGGGAAAAAGTATTTGATTTATAGTTATCCTCTATTAATGAAATAGCAATAATACAAAGATCTAGTATTAGTATATAATAAAGTACAGTAGTCACAATATTGATGATACTAATATATGTATATGAAAATAATAAAATCACACAGGAAAACAGTTTCACAATATACAAACATATCATTTTAAGTGTTCTATTTGTGCATTTTATTAATTATAATTATATACTTTTTCTTTTTTACTTTTAAGTATGTGATATATAGACAATGTATATTAATAATTAAGTGTTCATAAATAATATCTATATACATATAAAAATACATAAGACAGCTATTATTGCATTATTAAATCACCCACATTTTTTTTTAATGGGAGCTTTCATATAATGAAATAATTTTAACTTATTTTTTTTTTTAATTTTATTTGTGAGCTTCTGTTTCAGGAAACTGAATAATTTTTTCACAAAGTTCTATAATTATTTAACCATGTTTCTATGAAATCTTGTTCAATGAAGATTTGCTGCAATCCCTATACAAATCAACATCCAGTTAAATAAAATCACATCATTTTTTTTTCTTACTAAATATTATTTCTAGTGAAATCAGTCACATCTGGTGGGTTATACATTTGAATATCAAAAAAAATAAAAAATTGAAGTCAAAAAGAAGCCGAAACAAAATCTATATAAAATATCATACAACAATTTTTTTCAATCAATTAATACTATTAATGTTATTTTTATTCACTGAGCAAAATATATAAATGATACTGTTTTGTCTTTTTTTAAAATTGTTACTATAATATGGAATTTATTTTTTTTTTTTTTCGCACACCCCACCCCCCCCCAGCAAGAGGTGGTTGGGGGGGGGGGGGGGGGGGCCCCCGCCGGGGCGGACAAGGAAAAAAATTTGGAATTTTGGAAATTATATATATAGGATAGTAGACAAAAATGTTTTAAAATAATCCACTGCACACTAAAGACTTCTTCAAAAATCTTCAGTTTAAAAAACTAAGAAATATATAGATAATTAAAGTTTGATATAATCATTTAAATGTAGAACACTTCTAAAGAATCACAATTATCCTAAAGAATTCCAAATGAAAACTATCATTGAGAATTCTCTACGATAAGTGAGATTCTTTAGGAGTGTTCTATATTTAAATGATTATGTCAAACTTTAATTATCAACATAATTATTATTTTAGTCAAAATATATAATACATCACTACTATTGAAACATTTTTACAATTGCTGAAGTTTTAGTTAATAGATTATATTATTCAGCTACAAAATTATATATAAAAAAAGAATAGTAGATCTAAGATCATGAACATAATAAATATAAAAAATTAATATGCATATACAAGAGTTATATTATTAACCCAGCATCTAGTATTCTAACATCTCTTTTAATCAAGATAAAATTGCAATAAGGTTATTTCAAATTTTAATGACTGCCATAGTACTGTAAATAAATTAATATGCAGAAGGTCCTAATTGATAATGAATGGTTTCAGATAATAATTTAACAAATAACTTAAAAAAGAATGAAGGATAAATTAATACAGAAATAAGATTACTAATGTTTAACTGGGATTGCAATAAATTAAAATGATTATTTCAAAATAGGCTACTATCTGGGTAATAATATTCAAACAAATTGTAGCAGATGTAGTTTGTATTGTAAATAAGTTGCAATTCACATTATCGAGTGAACTTATTTACTAAACTTTCTATTTATATCATTGTTATTGACTGAGTTTTAACAAAGACTGTTTATGCAGTTTGAATATATATATATTTGATCTACATATTATGTATAAGTGCAATAATTAAATTCTAATAATTTTAACTCTCTGACTAAAATCAGGCAATATACACCTGGGTCTCTTTTTACACGGACTTATTTAACACGATTTTGAAGTTACGCGATTCGTGTTTCACCGGAAGTCGACCCCCGATAATGCGCTATTACTTTAAATAATAAATTTCGCGCACTTACGTTATATTGAAAGTAATAGCACATTATTGGAATTCTACTTTCATCTTAGTAATTTCAATATTTTTAGTGCTTTATAATAGTAAGATTTTATGCAAGAATGAAATTAAAATCATGATTTCCACATTTTATGTATACACACATTAAATTTTACAAGATTATAATGCAAATTTGTTCAAACATTGTGCGTGTTAATTTTGCATTTTAAATCACATTCTGTTTTTGATTTTTATCATTTAGTGTCTACAAGTTTATTTTTAAAACGTCAATAATAGCAGTGGGCACAATTAAAATCTGATTTTTAATTGTAATTAACAATTTAAAAATTACTTACGGGCGACTTGAAATTAATGTGATGTAAAACGAAATTTGATTTTTAAACGGAATTGAAAATTAAAGACAAAAATAAGAATTTAATTTTTAGTTGTTAGTTTTAATTAAATTTTTCCCAGCAGTGGTGAATAAATGTCTTTTTATTATCATAAGTCTAAGTTCATAAACAATTATTAAAATCATGGTCGTTGTCAACAGAAAACCATTAACACAACAAGAGAGTGAACTTGGCGCTAGCTGTATTTCCTCTTGTGAGAATAATTGCTGAGATATTCTTGACTTCGTTTAAGGAGAAGCCAAATACATCACATCACATGAGAATCTGATTTTTTACTAGTTTGCAAATGAATGTGTTTTTGGGCAAATAGCGATAATAATTAAAACATGTATAAAAAAATGTAAATTACTGTACTGTAAATTATGTATAAAAATATATTATTTTGAATAAAATTAAATATTATAGTTAAAAAAAGTTTGTCTTGTATCAATTTTTTTCAAATTTGAAATTTTTTATTAGTCATATTTTATTTCCTTATTTTTTTTTTTTTGCGCGAATTTTAAAGTAATTTTACGTTGGTGCTTTGCTTTTACGCGAATTTTGTAAAATCACAGACCGCACCCCCCCTTTTTCAATGTAAGTTACATCTATTTTTGCGCGATTTCATTTGCGCGTGTTTTCTGAGGAAACTATCTATTGCGTAAAATGAGACCCAGGTATAGATATATTAACAAATACGTTTAATAATTATTTTAAATTTTTATTTGTTTCTGATATACAAAAATGAATATATTTATTAAAATGGTTTTGAAAAAAATATTTAGAATGGAATTACTGTTAAAATATGAAAAAAACATTAAGTTCAAATATAAATTTTTACAATTAGTATATGAAACTACAAGTTTTAATAAAGGTATGTTCATCCATATTTTTATTCTTAATATTGAAACTAAACTGCCTTAAAATATGTGTTACTAATTTTAAGGTTTCCACAAAGGAAAAAAAAAATGTAATCAGAAATGTTCTATATCAAAAATATTTAAAGTTATTGGTTTGAAATAAGATTTCTCTCTAATAAAAACAAATTAAGGCTTGTTGGCTTGATATGCAATCCTTGATTTGAAAAGTTTTTTAGATTAAAATTTTTTAAGTCACTAATTTTTATGACTAAACCCAACAATTCCATGTTTTAAAACAACCAGAATTATGTGGAATCAAAATCAAGTTAAAAGTACATATTATTAATTCAATACTAAGAATAACTAATAATAATTTATGCATCAACATATTTATGAATGCAGTGATAAAACAAAATAAATTAAAATGTTCAATTGCATAATTACTTATCAAAAATTAAATTATAAATGGAAGAATATTCTTTCCTCAATATTATTTTTACTTTAAATATAGAGCATAACTCATTATAAAAAATAATATAAACTATTTTAATTCTATTTAATCATAGTTTAATATATAACAAAATAGTATAACATTTTTAAAAAAATATTTAAGTATATACTATATTCTCTATTTGATAAGTCCTATTTTCAACTAATATAATTTGAGATTTTTCTTCTTCTTGAAAATAGATTTTAGGAAATTAAATACACAAGAAGCTTTTAAATAATACAAATATTTCTTTTCACTTTAATTTTCATTCCCAGTTCACTCCAGATATTTATTTTAGTATTATATTTCACATCATCTTTCTCTGCTTATAATTTTCTAAGAAATATTATTACTCACCAAAGAGTACCCCAGAGACCAATACTGTTCAGGCATAAAGAACTATGAGCTGCAAAGTAAATCTAAAATGAAGTTTACATCTGACCATTTTAATTTACTAAAAGGCATTTTATATTACAATAATAATAAATCCTTAGTAATTACTTATTTGATCAGAAGTTATTGCAATATATCACACCATTGTATACATTTTTTGAAGTCTATTTCTTACCATTATTTTTTCTTCTCTCTCTCTCTATATATATATTATAATGCTAGAATGGAGCTCTCAATCTAAAGACATTCAGCATTATAATATCTACATTTTTTTTTATTTTTTTAAAAAAAATAGCAGTACAATAAGATTAAGGAATATTTTATTTAAAATTTCTTAAATACATCAGTTATATTGATCTGATAAAAGGGTGTGAATGTTTATTATTATCACAAGCATAAAATATTTTATTTTAATTGGATTAATTAGTATTTTCATTGCTAAAAGTAAGAAAAAGGAATTTCTGTTAATAGAATCATATAAATTCCAACACTAATCTGTAAATTGAAGAATGTCTATTTATAAAATAATATGTTAATATTTATAAAATAATGTGAATATTTATTTTAATTAGATTAATATTTTCATTGCTAAAAAATCTGTTGTTATAATTAGATAAGAGAAAGGATTGTATGTTAATAGAAACGTATAAATTCCAATGCTAATCTGTAAATTGAGGATTTTCTATTTATAAAATAATATGCAAATGTTAATTACTTTTATATATATATAGTAAAACTTTGGAATGAATAGAGGTAATTATAGAGAAGGGGATAAAATGGATTTAGATTACATGGTGACAATTTAATAATAAAAAAAAAGAGAAAGAGGGTCAGATTAGGAGTTGTCTTGGAAGAAAAAAGACTGAAGGACAATTTTTTTTGTTTAAATATCAGATGAGAATTTCACCCATAATATCTGATGGGAAATAATTAATTCCCAAGTAAGCTATCAAGGAATAGAATATACACAGTGGTAATTTTGATCAAGAATGTTCATTAAATTGAACTGCAATTGTTCTGCAAAAGTGAAATAATGGAAAATAAAATTATGGTGGGCTAAATTTAACATATGCCCATGTAAAACCTGGAGTCATGTGGAACTGTCTATGGTCTAACCATTATATGTAATGTCCTACAAAAGTTTAAAAATGAAATAAGATGAAAGAAGCTGCCTTAAAACTGTTATTTAACTGGTTAAATCTGTTTCCACCCTCTCAATTGAATATTGATTTATGAAAACTAATTTAGTCATTGACCTCATTACGAATATTTTTGCAATAATTCATTTCTTTTGCAAATTTTATTCAAAAGACAGAATCTATCTGCAACATTGATACTTTAATACAAACATACTAGAAGTCAACACTATACAGATGAGAGATGTGTATATTTTGTTCAGTTTAAAAATAAAAGAAAAGGAAAAACTCTTTGTAGTGAGACATTAAGCACTGCTTATCTATAGAATTATGAATATAAAAAAAAATGCATTAGAATACCTGAACGGTTACAAGAATAAATAGCACTGGTATAATGGAAATTATCCCATTTAAAAATAAGTTTTATTATTTTATTTTTTAAGTGTTATATACATTACACTATAAAAAAAAATACGGCTAAAGTAAGAGCAATAATTTATTATTCTGAAAATGGCCTAATACAAGTAAGATATATTTTGTATGCTATAAACTTTAAATGTATATACATATGTCATAGTCATATGTTATAATTTATTACTATAAAATATTTGTAAATATATGTGTGTATGGTGTGTCAATTATCATCATTATTTTTTTATCTAATTTTTTGTATGTTATGTGTTTTCTTTTATTAAATGATTAATGAATAAAATTATATAAATTTATTTACCACTTGTCAGTTTCTTATTGGACAATTCATTTCTATCTTAAGAAAATTAGGTTCTCCAACTGAGTATATAGAGGGAATGTAACTGGGTATTTTTGAATTACTGCTCCTATATTCTAGTCTCTCCTTGCAGAAAGTGACGATGTCCTTATCCATAACTGACATGTATAATTACAATGTTTGTCCCAAATGGGTAAAATGAAATAAAATCTTGTGTATATGAAGTCAATTCAAGAACTTTTATGAATTAAAACTTGTTTTATTATTAAAATTAATTTACTATTTCTTAAAATGGTTCCCAACATGGGGCCATTTCATGTAATGGAAAAGTGAATGAAATTTGAGGAGTTGCAGCAAAAAATAGATGAAAAGTTCAGTGAAATGCAACAAAAAAAGTGAAAGATTCCATGACATGAAATGCGAATATGAAGAAAGATTTAAAGAAACCCAGCAAACTATGAGAGAAATATGTGAGATGAGAGCAGAAATTATAGGTAAAATTGAGAGCCTGATGAAGGAATGTAATAAGGCATATAAAGAAATAAAAAAATGGAGCATGAAGAAAAGGTTAAATATTTAACTTTACGAGTTATAGGAAATAAAAATAAAAGTGACCAATCAAGGATGAAGTTACAAAAATGTGGATAATATGAAAATAAAAAAATAGATTTAAAAGTTGTAGACAATCTATATAATAAACGAGACAGAGTTAGTGTCAGCAAGATATGAACCAACAGGATAGAATGATTCGAAGTGTAGGGATAGTTGTAATATAGGAAAAAGGAAAACTTAAACTTTAAGACCTAATACCATTAGCTTGGTTAGACAGGCTGGTTAAATCAGTTTTTAAAAATTAGAATATTCTGAGATCAAGATGGTGAACCATCCACTGAATATCTGAATGGCTTGAAATGGTATTTTAATCTTAATATGACAGAAGAATTTATGCTGGCAATTGCCTATAGCAACTTATAAATAAAAAACTCAAGCTTGGTGGGAATCACTGTTTCACCAACCTATGATATTTAATAATTATAGAGATGCCCTGGTGAATAATTTTTGGTCAGAAGAATTTCAAGAGGCTATTAAGTATCAAATAATGCAGGAGAGACTCTACAGGGAGTGCAGAAGGCTATTTTCAATTCTTTAGAAGACTGAGGGGCATATTATACGAATAATTTGACATAATTTGTCTTTTAGAAATGAACAAATGTGGCAGATTTTCTAAATGCAAAGATATGAGCCAACATAACCAACCAAATAAACATGAGGAGAAGCCTCAAAACTCTAACCACATCAATGCATTAGAAGTACAGAGAGAGAATGCTAACAGATCAATTGGCAGTCTTGAAAAACAAGGGTGATCCATAAGAACTACAAGTGGTTCCAATATGATGAGTCATAGAAATTATCAGTGCTCACCATCATGTTCAGCCTTACAAATAGAGGCAGATCTCCAGAAAAAAATAAATCAAGGGTTTGGAATAGCCAACAAACAGGCTGTTTAATCTCACCATCCCCAAAACCATCAACTAACTATCAAAAGAGATAGGTTTGGCAATGGTTATTTGATAGTTTTAATAGGGTATGATTTAGGATTTTCCCTTTGGATTGGTAGAATAATATCATTAAAAAAAGATAAAACAAATATGTTTCAAATAATGTAATACCTAGCTTGTAAGACCATCAAACATGTCAAGTATGACAATAAAATATGATAATAAAGTAGTGGTATTAAACTCAAAGCCCTATAAATGGGATATGATGGTTAAGGTCATATTGTGTATTGGTACATAAAGGTCTGTTTAAAGTTATAAAATGGTATAATAAATTGTACAATTTATTTAAAATAGGAATAAGATTATGGAGAATGAATGAAGATTTTAACTGTAAGAGTTTGTCTAGTTCTATTTTCAGTATTGGTGGTGGATGGAGAGTTTTATCATTGGCATGTAACATGTTCATGTAATTTCCTGGAGTTTTTCTATCTCAACACAGTACTAACTCATTTTCAAGTTGTGATATTTTCTATTGCTTATTATGGTCAGTTAATGTAGTCCTGCCATGAACCTTAGCTTCTAAGTCTCAAAAAGAAAAGCAAGGAATAACTTGTGAGTTGATATGAATTTGTAGTTTTCTTTTATGTATAGTTAATGCAGCTTTGTACCACCATCATTTAACATGAAAACTGCATGTGTCCTAATGAGTAAGGCTGTGTATTTATCTTTTGGGTTTTTCTTTTTGTACCTAATGTATATTGAGATAGCTAACCTGATATTCATAATACACTGTATAGTTAGTTCTCGCCCAATAGTGGGATTCTTTATTTGTCTCAGTGCTGCAAGCTGATGGTCATTCTCTTGACAGTTAAATGCTAGTCCAGTCTCCAGAAAATAGGTACACAACTTAACTTCATTTATTGCTTAGGAAGAACAAATTTTTTTAGTGGTAGATAAGTTAGCAGGAAGTAACCTGAAATCACCTTATTATTCCAATGACTTCATAAATGACATAGATGTTAGATAATAATAGGGTAGCATTTATGGTTTATAATATCCACATAGATCAACTTGGCATGGTAAAATATTAGAATTCAATAGATGTTGAAAAGAAAAAGTAGAAATAGATATTTTGTTTTCTTCTTGGGGAGGGGGAGGTATAGAATGAATCTCTCAATTTATATGTCTTGCATTGTAATATCTACAGTTTTTTTTTTTAAAAAATAATAATACAATAAGATTAATAAATATTTTATTTAAAATCCTTAAATATTTCAGTTATATTGATCTAATAAAAGTGTGTGAATATTTATTATTATCACAAGCATAAAATATTTTATTTTAATTGAATCAATTAGTATTTTCATTGCTAAAAATTTTGTTGTTATAATTAGATAAGAGAAAGGAATGTATGTAATTAGAATCATATGAATTTCAAAGTTAATCTGTAAATTGAAGAATGTCTATTTATAAAATAATATGTAAATGTATATAGTAAAATTTTGGAGTGAATAGTAGTAATTATAGAGGAGATAAAGCAGATTTAGACCACATGTAACAATTTATAAAAAAAAAGAAAAAAAGAGAGAGAGAGAGAGAAAGGAGGTCAATTTAGCAGTTGTCTTGGGAGAAGAAAGACTGGAGACATTTTTTGTTTAAATATCAGATGAGAATTTTAGCTGTAACATTTGACTGGAGATAATTAATTCCAGGTGAGTTATCAAGGAGGAGAATATAAATAGTGGCAATTTCGATAGATTATTCATTAAGTTGAACTGTGATTGTTTTGCAAAACTGAAGTAATGGAAAATAAAAATTATGGTGGGCTAAATTTAACATATGCCCACGTAAAACTTAAAGCAATATGGAGTTGTCTATGATCAATCCATTGGAAATAATGTCTTACAAAAGTTTAAAAATGAAGTAAGATAAAAGCTGCTGCCTTAAAATTGTTACTTATCTGGGCTAAATCTGTTTCCACCGCTCAACTGAATATTGATTTATAAGAATTGTAATTTAATCATTGATTTTATTACAATTTTTTATTTATTTATTTCTTTTGCAAATTTTATTCAAAAGATGGGATCTATCTGCAATATTGTTACTTTATACAAACATATTGGAAGTCCGTATTATACCAAGAGGAGATGTGTGCATTTTGTTCAGGTTAAAAACAAAATAAAAAAAAGGAAAAACTCTTTATCGATGAGATATTAAACACTGCTATCACTAGGATTGTGAATATAAAGAAAAAGGAAAATAAATGTGTTACACCTGAACAGTATGAGGATAAATGACATTGGGGTAATAATACAAGTAAGCAAGTTGTTTTAGTTATTTTGTATGATATTAACTTTAAATTTATATATATGTCATAATCATACATTACTATAAAATATTTGTAAATATATGTGTGTGTATGGTGTGTCAATTATCATCATTATTTTTTTTTTGTTTAATTTTTTTTTATGAAGTGTATTTTCTTTTATTAAATGATTAATGAATAAAATTATATACATTTATTTATCATTTGCCAGTTTGATCTTATTGGACAATTCATTTCTATCTTAAAAGAAAATGTTTCTCAGCTGAGTATATAGAGGGAATGTAACCGAGTTATTTTTGAATTACTGCTCATATATTCCAATCTTTCCCTTTAAAAAGTGGTGCCCTTATCTATAACAGACATGTATAATTATATATTTGTCCCAAATGGTTAAAATAAAATAAAATGTTGTGTATATGAATAGTCAATTCAAGAGCTTTTATGAATTAAAACTGGTTGCATTATTAAAATTAATTTTCTGGTATAATATATATATATTTAATCCCATAATTAAAATCACTCGTATCAAGATGAAAAGAGAAAATGCATCATTTCATTGAGTACTGTTTAGAGCAGGGGTCCCCAACCTTTTTACACTTAAGAGCAAATTCTATAATACTGGCCAAGTGGCGGGCATCATTTATTTTTTCAACCAGGTGGTGGACACAATTTATTGTTTCAATGTAAATTTATAGTTGGATATTGTTATTAATACACATAATTTACAAAAAAATATTTATTTCAAAAATAAAATTTTAACATATAATTAACGTTTATATTTTTACACTGTAAAAGTATAGTATGCCCTACAATTTGATTACAATATAATACAATAATTTATAAGAAATTTTAAAAATTAAATTTATTTGTATCAGATAATTTTTTATTGTGTTCGGATAGCGGCGGGCATAAGTAAAATTGTCTGCAGGCGCCATGGTGCCTGCGGGTATAGAGTTGGGGACCCCTGGCCAAGGATATCTAAACAAGATCAAATTTTTCAGGTAATCAGATTACAGCCAATCTGGATATTTATTCAATACTAATTGTAAAGGGGTATCTAGTTATTCTTAACTGAAAAGTAAAATTGAGTGTGGTGCATTAACCATTTCATTAAAGGGGGGGGGGAAGACTATTAAAATACAATGCAATTAATAGGTGGCTGAGCTCATTATTTACTCTATCTCACTCAACAAATCAGCTCAGCCCACTTAAATTACATCTTAGATTATTTGTAGTAAAATCATTTTTACATATTAATAGAAATCCTAAAATTAAAATTTGTTATATGATAATTTAATATACACTCTTGCACAAATGCAAAATTAAAAGTAATTTATTCACAATTACAGTTTAAAATACTTTAATTAAATAAAAAATATAAATTTAATTTTAAATTACATTTGCTCAAAAAAATTTCATTATGTTAATTAAAATTGAAGCATTTTTTTAATATGCTGTTTCTTATATCGTTATGTAATGTAAAATTAACAGGATACTAGAACCAGTTATTATTTTTATGTTAACATTTTGAAAATAAATGCTTTGAGTAAAACTTTGTTTTATATATTGTACATAGCTGTGAATCAGTAATGATTAAACTCACTGGATAAACTATTTCATTAACAATTTCGTTATTGCTAGCGCTTAAAGTGTGCAAGAATTTTTAAATTATAAACATCTGCTTTAACTTTAATATTAATGAAAATCTACCCAGTCTATGCATGTGCTTTTTACACTTTCATTTTCATCTTTTTTTCTACTTTCCGAAAAGGTAAGTTTTATTTTTCTACAATAAAAAATAAAAATTTTATGATAATTTTTGTAATCAAGTAAGTTGAATTTTTTTGTCTTTCTCTCATTTTTTTGATAATTAAATGGAAAAGTATTCGCTGTGAAAAATACATTAGAAAAAATAAAAGTTTTACTGATGTATTTAGAAGACAACGTTATGGGAGCCTGATGATAAGTATTTATTTTTTATATATTTTTAAATTATTATTTTATTTTTATATATTTTTAAATTATTATTTGAATTTATATTTGATAAAAAATATACGAAAAAATTATTATTGAAACTAACATAAAAAAAAAGAAGCTTGTGATTGTGTACATTTATATCATGAATTATTTGCATTTTTTGCTATGATGTGGGCTTGGATCCAGTATTTGAATTAGTGATATGAGACAAAGATAAACATATTTTGCAAATATTATGACCTGATTTAGATTTTTCTATAATGTCTTGTCTGCATTTTAACAATAATAAAAATACGCAAATGCTAAAAATAAAGACTGTGACAGAATATAAACTTAGGTTGATTATACACTACTGCAATGTAAATTTCAAAGCTGCATATCAAATGCAAAGAGAAGTGGCAGTTTATGAAACTATTACTAAATTTATTGTCATAATAGTATGAAGCCTATGAAGATAGGATAAATAATACTACATCACACTGACTCTAAACTACTAATTTATGTACCTCAAGCTTAACTCTATAATGAATTTAGTATTTCATTCAATTTTTATTTTATTTTATTATTTTGTATAGTGACTATTGAAGTTCTTTATTATAATATTCAAATTATACTAATTATTGATCAATATTAACTACTTGCTATAAGGCATGTTATTAAGGATGACATATTCATTGCAAACCTCTGTATGGAAATACATTTTGAAGAGCTACTAGGATAAATGAATGTACTAGTATCTTTATTCGAAGAAGTTTTCAAGTAATGGATTACCTTAGGTAAGTGTTATTATAAATCTTTTTTTTTTAATTTTATGATGAATCCAACTAACCTAATAACACAAATATAATTTTAAGTTGTATGCATGATAATTTTGAATTTATGAAATTATTAGAAATATTAACTTTTACTCTTTTTTTTATTACTTTGAATATCAATGACTATTTTTTTCAGCTTAATTACATTCTTTGATGTTTCAAACAATATATATTATGTCATTTTTGAGTAATACAAACTTAAGTTATGATAAAATTTGTGGCTTAACATAATTTTTTAAATATTCAATAAGGCTGCTTTGTCAGCGGAAAAATTAAAAATGAAATATATTTCTTTGCATACATGTTTTTGCTAGGCCATGATGTCTGATGAAATAGGGCTAAGATATTAAAAACTTTCTTGAAAATAAACTTTTAGCAGAATCACAATGCATTCTTTTTAAACTTTTATATTTGTAAAGCATTTTTATAGTAGGTAAAGTCTATAAACATTTAGCAACTCATCTTATCTCCCATTATCTTAGGTACCCTTTTGTTTAGCTAGTAGCATCTTTTACGGTAAATGTTGCTAAAAGTTAATAATAAAGTTTTCTGTTACTGTTTTCTCAAAATAAAAATTATAATTTAAATAAAGCTTTTAGTCGCAGAATGTATGGTTTTACTAATTTAGTTTTTCATGTATAGAAGGAATCTTAATGGTGGGGCTATTTTATTTTGTTTTAAGTTGTCTGTTCTATACACACATATGTGTGTATCAAGATTCTTTTTGTTCAGATCCAAATAGATTAGTTTAAATGTAAGGATAAAATATATAGATTATCCCTTTTTTTGATTGCATCTTTTTTGTAGATATAAGACTGAGATTGTTCTGGTTTTAAGTAATTTTTGCATCAATATTTTTTTCCCAATGTGACTGCATTTTAAGCATGATACGAAGTTTTATTTTTGTCATTGGAGTACCCTCATAATGAAATTAAAAAGTTAGATGATGTAAAAACAGTGTCTTACAATGCTTTATGTTTTGGACTATCATTTGTGTTTGATGTATTAAAAAAATTCAGTTTAATAAACTCTGTCATTATCTGAAATATAAAGAAAAAATGTCTACTGTGCATATGTATGACATGTCATCTCAAAAGAAAATTTGATTCCAGGCAATATAGAGGAAATTATGTAACTGTAAGTCTTATAGGGTTTGTGTGTGTGTGTGGTTTTTTTTTTTGTAAAAACTAATATCTAAAAATATATTGAATCAGGTGGGAGATGATCACTCTTATTATATAAATTTAAAAATTACTATTATTAGATCTCGATCTTTCCAGCTGCATTTTTATTATCACAGCACACCGGCTCTCCAAGCAGAGAAGTCAAATACAGAAGGTTGATAAGACCAACAACACCTATAACCAGACCAAGGCTATACAAAGTATAATCTGTGGCCACATTTCCAGGCTATAGAACTTCTCGGCTGCTAAACTCAAACCCTTGCCATCCAAAGCACTTTTATTTGTTTTGAGGTAAAACCTCAGGTGCTGGCTAATCACAAATTATAATTAGCATCCTTAGATGACAGATAAACAATTTAGCACTTGATTAATCCCTAGCTAGCTCTTTTCTTTATTGTTATAAGATGGCAAACTATACTAGACTGCTTAATGATTGTATTTGACTAAAATGATTTTGTAGGTGATATACTTATTAAAAGAAATGATCAAACTATAACTAGCAAACAAGTACTTTATTTAAAACACTCTTAATTAAACAACATTAGGGAATACTATAATAAAGAAAGTTAGAAATCATTAAACACGCTTTTACTAAAATATATGACAATAAAGAGTAATACAGTTAAAATACTATAGATATACTTATGCAAACATGCCATGACATGTAAATTTAATACTCGGGGAGAGCTTTATACGTATTAATTAAAATATATACTGAAAAGATTATGTATACATGCACACACTATGATTCATTTATATGATAAATATGGAAAGCACTCAAAGATTGCTATGGCTATTAACAAAGTCATAATCAGTTCATGCATGGGAATAAAAGTTCATAATTATCTAGGATTATACTTTATGCTTCTAAAGATATGGCTCCTTGTTTCTCGAATGTCTATGATCACCAACCAGCTGGATTTTCTTCTTTCAGTATATTTGCAATTTGGATTCAGGTGGTCTTCCTCCATTTACTGAAGTAGATATTTGTTGATTGTTCAGGTTATTCAATGGGCATGATTTTTAGGCAGAGGAATTCTAATGTTCAGGAGGACCGGAACTGAAAGTTATCTGCATACTTCGGGGGCTTTCTAGCACTATATATTAGATGGCTCTTCAGTAACTATGGAAGACATCTAATCACATTCTAAGGATGCTCATGACCATGACCATCTTTCTTCTCTGGAACTCTTCCTCAGTATTGATACTAGCACAGTTTTAATATTGTCAGTTACTATGATGCTGCATACTCATCGCAAATCAAGAATCATGGATCAAAAGAGAAATTAGACTCAGAATGATGATGAATAAGTCTTTTTATA
Source organism: Epiperipatus broadwayi (assembly GCA_028023455.1). NCBI lineage: Eukaryota > Metazoa > Onychophora > Udeonychophora > Euonychophora > Peripatidae > Epiperipatus > Epiperipatus broadwayi. The sequence goes on from JAQFVV010012497.1 coordinate 2,149,921, forward strand.
TGATTCCCTTCCATGGTCTCTCTATTTATCATGCCCATCAAATTTAATTAATTTGTAAATTTTATTAATTATTTTCCTGTTGTTTTTTAATCTGCATACCTGTGTAGATTAATCTGACCTTGGATAAGATATTGTTTCAAATTAATTTCCATTGTGCTTTTCTTTATATTTATTATTCCCTTTCTTCAATTTATCAACCGATCAATTTTTAAGTAGATTTAAATTTGTACACTTTCCTTTACATTATAACTCAATTTTCAGTTTTACTACACACATTTGCTTTCTCTTTTTTTTTAATTCATGAAAAGAGGAAACTCTAACTTTAACCTTTTATTTAGTTAAATTTCTTTCCCCTCTATCGTTTTTTAGCTATTAAAACTTTATGTTAATAAGATGCTGCACTACTTTGTCTTTTGGCAAACTGCATTCCTTTTTTTTTTTTTTAAAGAAAAAAAACTTTTTAAACTTTCTAATCAAACTTCTCTTTCTTAAACTCTACTAAATTATATTTTTATTTCTTAAACTCTTAATTATTTCTTTCAACAAGGTTTTTACTTCAATCATTTTTTGATAAATAATTCCACAGTATTTTTGTTTAAAACTCTTTAACTACTTACAATTTTTTTTTGTATTAAAATTTTACCTTTATAAAATTTACAAACATGTAACGCTGTTCACTAGTGGTACAATATATATAGAAAAAGAAGTTGTAAAAAAAATATGTGAACCAAACATTTTAGAAGAAATTAATAGGGACTTTATGGGTAAGTATAGATATTATTATAAATTTTTTACTATTACTTGATATTATAAGAAAATGTCTTGCTAAATTAATTCAAATTTATTTTTCAAAAAATAAAATTTGTTATTATTTATATAAAAAAATTAAATTAAAAAATAGTAAACTTTTAAATATGTTTGTATATATTATGTTTACATGATATGTTTTCCGGTTTCATCCATTTATGAATTTTATTATAAATATACCGATGTTTCAGTCTGATCACACAACCATCAACTGGGTAATGAATAGAATATTATAAAAATGATTCTAGAGTTTCTATAAGCATTGATTTATAACAATGTTAAAGTTCCATCAATAGAAAAAATAAGTTACATAAAATTGAAAAATAAAATAAAAATGTTTGTGTACATTTTGTGTACAATTTGTGCATGTGTATAAATTGTCCAAGTACAATTGCTGATATATATTTGCACTTCTAAATTATAATTTATCAGTATTGTTATTAAATAAACATTTGAAATGAAATTTTTGCATTATCTAATATTTACTTTATTAGAAAAGACAGATTTTGTAATCTTAAATATATTGGTCTTAGCTTAAATATGAAGTCAGACAATTTTGTTTTATCATAAAAAGTCTGGTATGAAATATTGATGAGTCCTATTACGTATCACTTTAATTATAATTTTCCCAAAGTTTTATTAAATTTACTAACAAAATTCCTATTTTAAAATTTGTATATCATAATTCACAATTTCTGATTAAATTCAAATAGCTTTAAAAATATTTAAATTTAATATTGGTTTTTAAAGGATATTAACTCTATGAAAGATATATTTTATTTTTAACTTCATGTAAATCTGAATTTATTGTGATAATTATATCTTCAACCAAATGCATAAATAGTCAATATAGTACATTTGTAAACAACATATATAAAAATAGCTTTATAAAAAAACTTTATTTAGTTGTTATAATAAATTACTAAAGTTAAGAAATCAATGATTGATAGATATCATTTTTAAATATTTTATTGATGTTATTTCAAATCTTTCATGTTTATCATGATGTAGCATTTATATTTTGTAAAAAAGAATGAAGTGGTATATATATATATAGACACTTTATGAGAGCCTAACTATTTGTCTTAATCAGTTTATATGATTGATTCTATTTTTGTTTGCAATATGGCTAATCCGCTGTCAGGCTTTAGTTAGTTCTACAAAAGTAGTATATGAGATATGTTTATGCACCCAAATGTGTTCCATAAATAATATTCAGAATGATAACTATATATACAAATTTTTTCAAAAAGTAAACGTTATGCAGCAGCACAAAAATGAATTGTGATTTACATTATTAACAACAATAAAAATGAATGGGGGGGGGGGAGTCAAGCAAAAGTGAAATTAAATAATTTGTCATTAAATAATATGTATAAAATTTTATTCACAATTATGATTTTGCTTATTCAAAAATATACTTTCTCAAGAGAAAATTATTAATTAAAAACAGGCATGTAAATATGCACACATAACTATCCACAATTCAATATAAACATCAATCATCTTAAAATTTAAAAAAAGGCTTCATAAGATTGATGGTTTATGATTTGAATAATTAATCAAAAATATTTCTTTGATTTTTTTCTTTTTCTTTTACTACTTAATAAAAAAAGGTTGTTTTAAAAATGATTAGCATTTGTTTTAAATTGTGGATGTTTCTGTTGTTTTCAGTTGATGAGATCTATTTGTTTAATATGAGAAACCATGGTTATAAAGCAAATTGTATTAAAAAAATCGTAATTTTACTAACATATTTATTGACTGATTTTTATTAACATATTTATTGTTATATACTTTTTTTAAATTTTGATTATAATAATTAGTATAGTGTTACTCAGTATTATATTTATGCATAATAGCAAATAATTATAGGAGCTGGTGAAAATCGTCTGGTACCAGCTTTATTAAATTCATCTTGCATTATATTATCATACAACTTATTTCAGCAAATGAATTCATCAGCTAAAATAGTTGGATAATGATATACTGTGATTTGAATAATAATGTATTGCAAAATGTTAATTAAATTAAATAGACATTCTAGAAGAATTTTAACAGCTACTAAAATTACTATATATATTTATCAATAAACAGGTCAAGATATTTTCAGTTAAGCAACTAATTAGAAGTAAGACTTTGATGCATATTATGTGACATCAAAGCTAGATAATTATTTTTTTGTTGCTAGCTTCATATGAATGTGGGTTTACCAACACAAGTGACAAAGTCAAGCATGAGCTATTTAAAAAGGTGATCCTAAATTAATTAAACTATAGTGCTGACTTATGAGTAAGGTTGTTATAACACGGACAAAGAAGTAGGCTATGAATGCTTTAAAAAAGCTAGAGAAGGATGGAAGAATGCAGTCTAAAATGTTGTAAGTATCAATTAGGAAAGAAATTTGAAGTGAATTGATTGTAGCAAAAATTAAGGTGTGTGTGTAAAGGACTTGGGAAAGGTGGGAGTACTGGATTTTATTGACACAAATTTATTGAATTTAAACTCTGTATTCGAGTACATTTTATTTAGCTAATTAATAAATTTTTAAATAATACTGAATTATTTTTGTAAAAAAAGTTCGCATAATCTTGAATAGCATAAAAACAGCAACTTAAGAAGAGTTAACGAAGGATAAAAATAAATATTTTTTTTTTCTTTTTAAAAAAAAAAAATTAAGAACTCTTTCTAACAGTAAAAGCTTGACAGTGTTAAAGAAAGTGATTTTGATTAAGCTTTTCTGAAAAATGAACCAGCTGTTTTGGACATCTTTAAAAATGTATTGCTCCCTGCTTAAATTTTAATTCTTTTTTGGCTGTTGCAAACTTATTATTTTTAAACCACAGGAGAATTAGTTAAAAAAAAAATTCCATCCACTACTGATCTTTTGAATAAACATTTGTTGTTTTGAGAAATAGTGTTTACTTTTATTGCTATAAAATCTCTCGGTTACTGTTTTATTTTCAAAAATGTAGATTCTATATTTCTTTTAAAAATTTTCGAATTGCTATTAGCAATTTAGAATTATTTGATGATTTTTAGGAAAAATAGTCCAACAGTATCAAAAGTACACGTAATACACTTTTTAAAAATTTCATGCAAATTTATTCATTTTCATTTAATTATTTTTTAAAGTATTGTAATTTTTTAATATAATAGATATATCTCTGTATATATAATATCAACAAAATATCACAGGATCTTCGGTCATTTGAATACTTTTAATCAAATCTGTTTCTCCTACTTCAATTATACTATCTTGTGAAAACTTGAAGAATTAATGGATACCGGGTGGAGTGTTTAATCTGTCCTATCCATATTTCCAGACTAGTTTTTAGGTTATGATCTTCATAATTGAGCAATTTTGGAACTGGATCTAGTTCACCTGACTAGCAATCAAGTTGAATTAGATTCAGGACATTGTTTTTGAAATTTATGTTTGACAATGGCTAAATGATAGCTGTTGAGATAAAGATAAATTAAATCCAAAAAATCTAGAAGCACTAGATAAAAGACCTTACTGGTAAAGGCTGTAAATTAGAAACTAATCTGGATTGCAGATAGGACAGCACTTAGTAGGGGGTTATTATGAACTACCATTTAGCATTTATTGACTTCTTAAGCTTAAACTACATGACATAACTGGAATAAGAGAAGTAAATTTTGTGTGTTTATGTAGGTGTATACATTTATGTATATAATAGTATCACTATAAAAAAATCCTAAGTGCATTATAAAATCCTTTTAAAAAATAATAATACAAAAATGATTTTTTATCATATAGTTGAAAATAAATATGATTTTACATGAAGTATATCATGTAAATAAGCATTTATTTTATATAGCGTATGTAAACAATTGTATTACATTCAAATATCAGCCTTTCACGCTAATTGTGCATATGCTTTGCGAGTGTTAATAATAAATGAATACTCGCAAAGCGTATGCACAATTAGCGTGAAAGGCTGATATTTGAATGTGATACAATTGTTTACATATGCTATATAAAATAAATGCTTATTTACATATTATTAAGTTTCAGTTGGAATGACATTTAGTAAATTCTAGATAATTTCACCGACGATGTCATTCATTCAGACATCGTATATAGTAATTTAAAGTGACTGTTCCATCCTCACGCTTTTTTTGCCAGTACTTCAGATTTGCTCATATATAAGCATTTGAGTCGGAGGAATAAGAGGATTCCTTTTATTCCTGCATAAATACTATATCTTGTATTGGTGAGAAAGTATTCATTTATTATTAACACTCGCAAAGCGTATGCACAATTAGCGTGAAAGGCTGATATTTGAATGTAATATTTAAAGTATATCATATAACTTATATGTATGAAATATAAGCAGGTAATTTTTTAAATATAATTTCCTGTTATACACAATGCAAACAGGCATCTAACAGTGTTCTGTACAGAATGCTAATTCCCTCTTATTAATACAGCAATCATTTAATAACAACATTTAGATATATATTAAATTAATTAGAAAATATTACTTCCTCTATTTCATATGTTTTTCTATATACAAGAAAGTCAGAAAATATTTTCTGATTCTTATATAAATTTCCTAATAAACATCTCTTTCCAAGTGCCTTTCTTTTTTAATTTACATATGAATGTAACCCTAGTTTACTCTGTTAAATGACCCTTTAAGATCAGCATTAAATGTTAGAAGTTTGATTTTATTAAATTTATTGATGATATGGCAGTACAGCAAAATCTTTATCAATTATTTTTCAATGTCCTAGTGGAAATAAATCTTAGAAATGGGGAATTTCTATTCTTTTGGATTGAAAATAATACTTGCAAGTAGTCAGAATAAACATTGAAAAATATTCAAGATCGAAAACTGAAATGAAAATAATTTTCAAAGTTCATTCTGACTGCTTTCTATTATGAAGATGAATAGATAATGAGAAAAAAATTGAGAGTTAAGCAGTATTGGTAGACATCATAGAGAAGATTAATGTTTTTAAATATTGGCATCTTGATTAACTGACTACGGAAGGAACAGGGAGGACTTGGTGAACATGGACATGTAAACTTTGGATAGAGAGGATGTGATTCTCTGTGTGGATTGAAGTAGCTTTCCTTGGATAGATCTCCTCATGGTGGAAGCAGATTCAAATATAGGAGAGCCCAAGAAGTTTTGCAGCTTCACTGCAAATGGTTCTGGAATGGTCTTACCCGAGGATATATACCAGGCAGATGACTTGGTCATATTAAACTGGAGGCCAGATTGATCAGAGAATTCTTTAAGTATTGAATGCTATTTTATTCTTTTCCATCTTTTTATATAAACATTAATATTGATACTGAAACAAAATAAAAAACTTTTGACATTCTGAATTGGAGATCATTATCATTAAATCCCTTATAATCAATTGTAATCTGCTAATACGCTTACAATTGTAATAATACATTGGATTATTGCTGTCAATTAGTTTTAATTGTTAAAAGCTCTTTAAAAAATGCAAATTTTCAAATATATTTAATTATTATTAATAATACATAGGTTAGTATATAACATAATGTTATGAAAGGTATTATTGTTCACTTTTTTCTTTTTACAGATGTTGCACCAGTGATCTTTAAATTTGAAATATTGAATTTTAAAGTAATGCACTAATCAAATAAACCATCATATTAATATGTTAGACTATTTTCACCATTTAGAAAAAGTTTATAACACATTTCAAGTGGTATTCTTTTCTCCAGGTGTTGATGATATGGAAAATGACAGTATTAGCATGAAAAGATGATTTCTAAACAATTAATCTGTTTCATCAAATATTCATATACTTTTTTTAACATGAAACACAATTTGATTATTATGTTTGTGAAAAAAGTTACTTGGTGCAATTTTTTTTCCTTTAGTAAATCTAAAACTATTATACTATTTAACAAGTTACTATAAGGTCTCATAACAGTCTGTAATGCAATCCTGATACTGAGATATTAAGAACTGGCAAATAATGATAAAGAATGACTGATTATAACACTATTCTAGTGCCTAGTAATTAAACCTATCTGCTTTCAGGCAATATTTTTTAAAAAATGAAGAAAAATGTGAGAACTACAACTAGTCATATATATGTAATATGAGATCATTTTCTCAACAAAATTTTATTTTCCAAGATATATCTAAACCAGATTAAAACTCCTGGTCCTAGGTATGGCAGAAGAATACAAATCATACGGCATTTTTTTGATAATATCAATCAATTAACTATTACTTGCTATAATTTCATATGATTCAATACTTAAAACAAAAAGAAAAATTATAGCATATCAATTCATTAATATACTAATATTAATTATCTAAAACAACTTTTAGGAATCATCTCCATGCTAAAATGTCTAGCATTACTTAAGGTTGTGAAGCAAGTACTTTACAGACTGTTTCTGAACATATTTTACTGATGAATACCATGCCCCTATTGAAAAAAACCCTCAATCATGCTATATTTGTCCATAGTCAATTAAATTTACCCTTAAAAATATTACTGGTATAATTAGACCCTTTGCAGTAACTTCCTATTCATTCACACAGTTGTCCACCAGATGTCAAAAAATAAGTTGCATCACAAAAAATGTTTAAAAGATGTGAAGTAGATTGGATTTGATAATGACTCATGATAGTTTGACACCCTAAGACTTATCCCAAATTAAAATCCTCTTCTAGAATCTACAGTTGAAGAATTATGCCATTAAATGGACTTCTAAAGTTCCAAACACCTTTCCTTTTTTCAAATCCACCAGTAAAGTCAACTGGATTTGATTTTTCTATTCACATTGCACTTATCTATTTCATAAAAAAAATGTAACAGTCTGAATTTATAAAAATGTGAACAAACAAAGATATATTATAAATCACTAAAATATCACATAATTACTATTTCCTATACTTACACAAGCTGTGAATGTAGTAGCAAACTCTCTATACAATAGTCCCACCCAGGGCAAGCCTTAGCAATCAATGAATGCAAGAAGGTTTGTGCATAAAATCAGTATCTAGTGCATACTCATCCAATATTGCCAAACTAGTTTCTAGCTTGTGGCTTTTTATATTGGTTGAATAGGCACTAGATAAGGATTTTATGCATAAAGCTTCTTGCATCCATTAATTACTAAGGCTTGCACTGGATGGCACTACTGTATGGAGAATGTGCTACTGTATTAACAGTTTGTGTAAGCACAGGAAATGATGATCATGTAAGGTTTTAATAATTTTATACCAATCTTGCCCATAGAATAATGGTGACTATGATTTTTAAAAAACCAAAGCACCAAAATGTAGATATTTGTATGACTATACAAGTCAATGAGCTTGGATTGAAAACACTGTCGTGTTTTCATCTTGGACTCTTAGATTTATAGTTAACTAAATAGGTAAAAAGTGGCTGCTGGAGAGTTGCATTAGATCCTGTGATCTAAATAGTGCTCTCAGATACGAGACTCTTCACTGATGAAAGCCACAACCTAGACACTAGTCTCAGAATATAGATAGGAATTTTATGCACAAACCTTGCATTCATTGATCTACTAAGGATTGCATTGGGTGACACTATTGTATAAAGAGTGCTGCTGTATATATTACAAATCACATAAAGACTATCAAATCTATGGATACCATGGAAGAATTGAAAAATATAAAGCCACTTGTAATTTCTTCATGATATTTTGTTAGTATAAAACAACAACAACCACAGCTAAATAAATAAATAAAAATTCATTATTAAATGCAAATAAAAAAAAAATTAACAAAAAAAAGTCAGTTAAATATATAGATATATTTAAAAATAAAGGTTAAAAGTTTTTTTAAAAAAAATGTATAGCTTAATTAAGTAACTTTCAAAGTTACAAAATTTTATTTAGATTTTTAAAAATTTCATTGAATCCAAAATTAATATCAACCCATGGGATTATCACTTTTAGTAATGTATATAACTTTTTCATTAGTCATGAAGGTTTTATTTTGTTTATATATCTATTTATTGAATAATAACTAGATGGTTGCCTGAAAAAAATTCTAAGCTATCATAAAATCCATATATATATATATAATGGTCTGACAAAACCTCACAACCCTATCTGCCATGCCATTGTGCCACTAAGCTATTGGAATGCAGAAAAATAAAGGTGGCAGATACATAAGGGTGAGATTACTCTTTTATCAAACTGAAAGCCCCAGTCGCTAATTCTCAAAGGAACTGCAAATGCCAAAAATTCTAATTCTTGATTTTAAAAATATTATTAATAAAAATAAGTTACTGCTAAACATTAATTGAACAAAATATTTTTTATTATGCACACACACACATTACACAAAAATTTCGAGAACTGAATTAATTATTGAATAAATTTAATTTAAGTTATATGCACAGATGGATGCATTCAACAGATTGAACAAAATTTTAATATTTTGCTAAGTGTAAATACACTACATAGAATATGCATTTAAACAACCCAACTCTTTAAACTTCAGATTAAAAGTTCGCATCTAAACCAACGCTAATTTAATGATATTCCGATGTGATCAATGCAAAATGAAAATGTTAGCATAAAACAATCATGCTGACAGGAATTTACACCTGTAGCAGAATATTATTAGAGAAATAATGATTCTCGTCTAGTACAGAAGGCTGGCTTACTGTCCCAATCAGAGTATAAGGGAATCAATGACATAGGAAATATGTCTATGACCATTGGCAATGTGATGGCTACCATTTTTGGGCCATGCATTCAGATGGGTAATATACCCTGTAAGCTAATGCAGCCAAGGGAATAAGAGTCTAATGCGCCTCCCCAGATTGCATTGATATAAAACACCTGTACTTCTCTCCACCAGCACTTATTCAACTATGAAACAATTAGCCCAAAATCAACCAACTTAAACTAAAATAACTTTATGAATCTATGCAGCCATTTACACCTATAATTAAATTTATTAAATTAATGAGAATGAAAATGATAGTAATAACATATTATAAAAAAAAAAATTAAATTTTTACTTAGTCCGATAAGAGACTTTCTTTAGGAGTTAGGTAACATTTAGATTTAGTATTTGAAAAGTTATTTTAGATAATTAAAGTTCATATCTCATTTAAAACAAGAGTTCATATTTTCCATAGCATTAGACTATTGGAGTCCATCTCTGCAGTCCTTGATGTGTTGCACAACTCAATTCAAAGTTCCTTCCACTCCATATCAATATTGTTGTCAGGGAAGACGGGTCTGTCATTTGCAGTTTTCCGGGAACCATTACTCTGGGGGCTGCCTCAGCTGGTGCAAATATGGGAAACAAAATTTATTGTGTGACCTCTACATTATGAAGTCCACAATACATGTATAAATATGTTTAAATAATCATGTAATGAGCAAGAGAAATCCAAAAAACTAGCAAAAGTTTTCTCATTTCAAATTGCTTATCATCAAATTCCAGGATCAATCTTTCCTGGCTTGGTGCTATTTTTATTGGTGATAATGATTTTTTCTCTGTGGACCATGTATTCATTCACATCATTATTGGTCAGTTCACTTTAGATGGGAAAATCAAATTTTATTATTAGTAATTTTTAATTGATCTCTTATCTGAATTACAATAGGTTAAATGCCCAATGGCCTGTTTGCTATTACATCATTACATTTAAATAGAAAATCATTTCCATTCTACTAAGATTTAAAAATAACTTTTAACAGAAAATAATTAACAGTTTTTATTATTTTGTTTTATATTCCTTCAAAATAATCTTTTATTTTTAGATTTTTTAAAGCGTACTTTTAAATAATTATTTAATCAATTTACCATCTGTGCATATCATACATATTGATTTAAATAAAATTTTTAATATTTTTTTATATTTCTATTTGAGGATGATTTTATTGAGTAATCTTTCTCTCTTTTATTTGTATAAGTGATGTAATGGCATATGTGTATACCATTACAATACACACACACACACTGTCTCCAGCTTTCACAATAAAACATAGGGCAATCAAATTTAAAAATTCACAAGTCAGATTTCTTGAATCATACCCATTTTCTTATGTCAATTCCAATCTACTCAAAGAGGCATTAGTTACAACTTTATGCAAACAATTATTTGGGAATCTGATTTGTGAATTTTTAAATATGTTCACCTCATGCTTTTATTTGTGAAAAAGAAAATTTGTTTTTTAATTTTTAATAAACTTTCTTTTTTTAGCATATTTATATGAATAAAAGTATTTCATAATTTCTTTTATTTTTGACTTGTTAGTTTTATATAGTTCCAGAAACTAGAAATAAAAAAAGTTTAGATATAATTTAATATCTCTATACACCTGGGTCTGTTTTTACGCGGATTTATTTAACGCGATTTTGAAGTTACACGATTCACGTTTCTCCGGAAGTCGAACTCCGATAATGCGCTATTACTTTAAATAATAAATTTTGCGCACTTACGTCATATTGAAAGTAATAGCACATTATTGGAATTTGACTTTCATCTTAGTAATTTCAATATTTTCAATACTTTATAATAGTAAGATTTTATGCAATAATGAAATTAAAATCATGATTTCCACATTTTATGTATACACACATTAAATTTTACAAGATTATAATGTAAACTTGTTCAAACATTGTGTGTGTTAATTTTACATTTTAAATCACATTCTGTTTTTGCTTTTTAAAAAAGAACGTAATCAATTATTAATCATTTAGTGTCTGCAAGTTTATTTTTAAAAGGTGAGCAATAGCAGTGGGCACAATTAAAATTGAAAATTAAAAAATTAAAGACAAAAATAAGAATTTAATTTTTAGTTGTTAGATTAATTACTAATTACGTTGTCACCAGAAAACCATTAACACAACATGAGAGTGATGTTGGCGCTAGTTGTATTTCCTCTTGTGAAGAATCTGATTTTTTACCAGTTTGCAAATGAACCTGTTTAATGGCAAATAGCGATAATAATTAAAACGTGTATAAAAAATGTAAATTATGCATAAAAATATATTGTTTTGAATAAAATTAAATATTATAGCTAAAAAAAGTTTGTCTTGTATCAATTTTTTTCAAATTTGAAATTTTTTATTAGTCATATTTTATTTCCTTACTTTTTTTTTTGCGCGAATTTTAAAGTAATTTTATGTTGTTGCTTTGCTTTTACGCGATCTTTGAAAAATCACAGTCCGTATCGCCCCTTTTTCAAGGTAAGTTACGTCTATTTTTGCGCAATTTCATTTGCGCGTGTTTTCTGAGGAACCTATCTATCGCATAAAACGAGACCCAGGTGTATAGGTAAACCATAAAAAAATACTGAATCCTAAATAAAATTAACAAGTTTAAATTTCTCAATACCCCCTCCCTCCAAATAGTTTGCAAACTTGAATTTGAAAAATGTTTCAACATCAGAAATACTTATGAATGTATATTTTTAATTAGATCAAAAATTGAAATGGGAATGAAAACTGATTTTAAAAATTTTAGACAGAAAAAAAAAACAGAGTAAGTTTAATAAAAACAAATAAAAATTGGTCTGGGAAAAACTCAAACCTGAGGTTATGGGCATTCCAAATCTGAGTTATAGAAATAAAATAGTATTTATAAAAGCAACAATGCAACAAATAATATATATTAAAAATATTCTAGTGGAAACTTAAAACGCAATTTTTTATTTATTATACAGTATTTAGAAACAACATATTAAGCTAAATATTTATAAGCAGTATACAAATAAAGTTTTCCATTTGAAGGCAACTGTTAGCAAGAATGAAAAAAAAAGGTATCATTTAAAATTAATGGAGTACTCTATATAGTAAATAGTGTGTATATATATAAAGACTGCGTTAAAGATTTTGCCAATTAAAATTATAAATTATTCAAGATAATCCCGAATCTAATAAATAACTGTTTTACTTACCTAAGGTGCTATGCTATTCTCAAAAGAATCAATTTTGTTTATATGTTTGATCAAATGGCAAAAAAAAATTATGCAGACGAAAATAACACTTGTCTTGTTACAGAAGAAATTATGATAATAATGATTAAATTAGATATTCTGCTATCTCACCAAAACGAATTAATTTTGAACAAAGCAAATTTTATATTTAAAATTATATAGCCTGAGTACTTACTTATAAATTATAACAAAAAACAAAAGAAAATAAATCACCTTTGCAAAAATTTCATCCAATAATTTTCTGCTGTTCCGCCTCCATTTATAAGACAAAATCTCTCTTTTTTTTTTAAAAAAAAAAACATTTATTAATTATTATAAAAAAAACTTATGTATGTCCAGAATACAACATCTTAGTGACAAGATAAAAGTTAAATGTTTTTTTTTGTTCGATTAACGATTGTTATTCCTCAACATGATCATAATGCCAAAAATCTCATATTATCTTCCATTCATAAAAATGTCTAAACAGTTTCAAAATAAAATTAACCGATTATGCACCAAACTTCTCTGGAGAGGAAGGAAGTTGCTATTAGCTTGCGAGGTATCCAACGACCACACAGGTTCAATGTCAGACTGTCATTCCACTCAATACAAACAATCATTTTACAAAAAACCCACAACACTATATAATCTGATCCTCTCCTGTGGATACTCCAACATTATTAAAAAAATTACACTGACTGATCATCCTCCGCCCTTTTCCAGTTCATGGATAGCATTCCTAATAGACCACCTACAACTTTATAACCCGATGATGCCCTCTAACCTTAACCAAAAAATCACCTTATGGGAAGCATACAATATAATCAACTATAATCTTCAACCCATTAAAACCAGCCTAAAAGTAACCAACCAAAGACTCATTACACACTTCAAAAGATGGAGTCTGGAACCCAAATTCCTTGACTTCATCATTAAAATTAATCTTAATGTGCTTCCCATGAATTGGTTTCTTTATCACCAAAGAGGTTTTACCAGCATTGACCCTATATATGGTCTGTGTGCTCTTGAAGATGAAACCATAGACCATATTATACACCGGTGCCCAAGACTTAAAACTCTGAAAGATATAATCATAATCAATTCCAACATAAGATCTGATATGATTTTCTCACTTGAAAACGCCATTCTTAATGGAACTTTTTCAATAATAAGGCTTTCCACCTTTGTCCTTTATTCCATATGGTTAGTGAGATGCAAAACTCCCATGGAATTACCCCTGCCACAAATCATACCATTGTTTTATCAAACGCTCAAAAAAATCAAGAAACGTTACCAGCTCCTTGTCTCCAGTAAAGTCTTTGATGACACCTGGTCTTTAACTGCTCTATCCTTTTCCAGATTATCAACTCCCACCTACCCAGCATTATAGAATAGGCAATTTTAAAAGAAATAATTCATGTTTATATTAAAAATGCTAATACTATTAAACAAGTTCTTAGTTTCTCATATTCTACACAATCTCTTCATTATACCTAACCGCACAAGAGTATAACAAGGGTGCTCTCATAACATAATCTAGCCAGATGGCAATTAGAACATTATATAATCATATTATTGTACAATTTATTCATTTATGTATCCTTTATCAGGATGTAATCACTATTTATTGTTAATAAAATTTTTATTGAAATGACATTAAATTATTTGTGAAAGATTTTCCCACTAAAATACAATAGTTAAACAATATAAGCAATTTTTAAAGATTAGCATATATATTAAGTCATGGCCACGTTCAAATGGTCTAGATTCTGCAGATATGATCCTTAAAATATATGTAAATTCTATACTAAAAATTAATACTTTAAAAAAGAAGAGTGGCATACATTATTTATAAATCCAGCTATATATGATATTGTAACCGCCCCATCGCCGGCTTCCTTACCGAAAGCCCAGTAAAGTCACTTCCTTTATATCTGGACGCTTTTTTTTGCCGTATTCATACGGTAACATTCTCGTGTTTTGGTTGATGGTTCACTTCTATGAACCTGCTGTGTTCTTGCATCTGGGGAATTACCTAATGTTCTGTGAAGATAATTTCAAACACATATACACGTACGCTTTTATTTATTTTATACGTAAATTCGGATTGAATCCAAGTAGTAGGCCCAGGAGAACTTTTATAAGAGTCCGCCACGTATGTGCATAAGCTCACTCAACTATATCACAAAACATGCCCGTGCATCACTCCAGTCGGAAGCAAGAAACGAACACAGCCAATATCACCTTTCAAATTACATCGTATATGTGATCTTTCAATCACGATCAATCGGACTTATCATATGAGGGCCTGCGCTATATCCCACAGAATAAATTAATCAAAACTTAATATTTATCTAAGAAAGCATAATAAACATAAACATAAATATAATCGAATCCCAACACCAAAAATATCAAATGCATTCATTCATATACAAACAAATTTGATCGCTCCAGCACTCATTCCCTATTATATAAATTTATGTCGAAATTCCAAGCAATTAATAACAAAAAATACTAGTTAAATAAATGTTTTATTTTAATCTGTTTAATAACAATTCATGCAGGTATATGACCGGCAAGCCGAGATAATTTAAATATAGATTTCAAGGTGACTTCGCACATATTTTAAAGAATGTTACAGGTCGTCTGTAGACAAACTTATTTGGTTAGGTTCTCTAATCGTTCATTAATGGTCATGAGTAACTTTATCATTTTAGCTTAATGTTTTTAATAGTTCTTGTTTTTAAAGTTATTTTACTTTGGTGCATAAATGAGTACGATAATTTAAAGATAGCTACCTGTGGAACGTAGAAAGACTGTAAGAGGGATCCTGAGCGATGATTTCTTCTTTAACGAAGCATTCTGGCAATTTGCAAGGTCTCAAAAGCGTGTGTGGTCCTTATGTGAAGTTTCTCCGGTGTTATGAGCATCCTAGGGGCAATCAGCTGAGCTGGACGCGGAGGTCCGGCGGTCAAGCCGCGAATTTTAGGTTCAGCAACGCATCTCCGTTATATTTCTACACGAAAGTTAGATTTTATTTCTTCTCTAGTTCTAATTTTAATAATCCTTAAAAGCGCTGTCCGGCCTTTTTGATCTCTTCCTTCCTGCCCTTACACCTTGAATCTTTTTCACCCAATCACTCCCATGCACCTGTGAGTCCCTTCATCTTATAGGTCCATCGAGGATTAACTCAATTCAGTGATTTCTGGGATCGTTTGCACCACTTTGGAATTTAATTCAATTTGACCATTTTTTCAGGTATTGTTTCGCTGGAGACAGAAGTCTGAGTTGTACAATAGCAGTGTACACTTTTTCTCACCTCTGTTTCTAAATTCGGCTTATTTTATCTAGGCGTACCAGCACATATCCTGCCTATTGTTTCAATTTCTTTAATTTTACATTACTAATTTCCCCCATTTAAAATAATTTTAGATCGCTTGGAATTTCAGAACATATTGCAAATTAATTAATTCATTTTCCCCTTTTGTTCAAAATGACTCAAATGATTTAATAAAAATGTCAAACTTGCGTTCAATCATTCATCTTTCTTTATTTAACTAAAAAAATGCAAAAAAAAACTTACAACTAATGATTACAGATTTATTCTTTAAAAAAAAACAAAATAATAAAAAAAACTCTTTTACTTTTTTATTTCAATAAATTTGACAGGTACTCTTATATAGCTGCGATCATGCTTTAGAAATGGCTGTTTCTCGTTTATTATTAAAGCAAGACCGCTTTTTTAAAAGTTTTGTTCCTGTCATTCATTTCATCAATTGAATATATGTTTAATATAACCTCATATGCCTGGGTTCAAATCCCATGTAACACTATTCCGTTACAATATATAATTATTCAGTTTTAAAAAAATCAATAACATTTAATTCATCATCATCACTTTAAATCAGTATCGATCCACTACAGGGTGAATATTCCTCCAAATTTAATCCAGTTTCTCCAATCCATAAACTATCTTCTCTACATCATGACTGCAAATTTGCATATTTCATCCATTCACCTTACATGGAATCTCTCTTTCTAGACCTTTTATAATCTCATGAAATCCTGCTTAAAAATTGTACTGTCCATCTAATTATCATTTCTTCTAGCAATATGTCACAACTATGTCCATTTTGTTCTCATAATTCTTTCAACAATATCAGATATTATTTGTTCTCTTATCTATGTATTTTGCTTTTATTGTTTTCTTGTTATTACAAATAAACATGTCAATACTTTGCCAATTAGTCTCAAGTCTATGTATTGCTCTTTGGTTAAGTATTTAAGTCTCAGACATATTTAAGAATTGACAAAATACATCTCTTAAAGTACTTGCTTTTCAAAAATATAATCATATTTCTTTTTAATACTAAATTATTTCTAATGAAAGCAATCCATCAAAGTTTTATTTTGTGAATAATTTCATCTGTCATACTTCCATGGGTATTAAGGATCTAAACTAGATATTTGCAGTTGTTAATTTCTAATAACTGATTATATCTTATTTTTCTTCTATAGTGAAAATTCATTAAATATTACTTGAGACTTTTTACAAATTACATCTATATGATAACTCTTGCATCATTTTCTGAAGCTGTGAAATATTATTTGCAAAAACAACCATACTATCTGCAAAACTTAAATGATTTAAATAAATTGAATATATTTTAATTCTCTTAGTTTCCTCATTTTAACCCAGAAAATAGTTCTTGTAAAACTGCTGTAAAATTACAGTTGTGGAGATATGGAATCACTTTGTTGAAAATTCTTACATTATTAATTTGTTTAGTATCACTATGTGTAAGCTAATCATTGCAATTGCATTTTGATATTCTTTAGAATATGACAACATACCAGGTCTATATTTTGATGATCCAAAACTTTAATCAGTATAGAAATTTTATTAGAATCATGGTGCTTTTTAATAATTTAAAAATCCAAAACAAAATGGCAACTTAAAACTCATTAGTCTTTTCTACAACTCAATGCAGTAAGAAGTTGTGAACTATGCCGTATCAAAGTACACAATTATAAGCTATCTAATAAAAAATGTAAACAAACAAACAAAAATGTGATTAAACAAACAAAAAACATTAAAATTAATAAATTTTACAATGCATAAGCAACAATTTTTCCATCTCTGAGTCCTGTACAATAACAGAGTTGGAAGAAAAAAAATTAAAATTTGTAAATATATTTTACATCTCGAAGCACTATACCTCATCATATTTATTAATATTCTATTTTGAAAGAACATACTCTTTATTTTCCTTTATCATACTTTCCAAATTTGATGTGCAAAAAAAATTCTAAGTGTAATCTCTAATTGCTTGATAGTTAAAACCACTATCATGTTTCTATAAGAGAAAAGTTATTGTAAAAAAAGAATATCACCCAAAGTCTATTTAATAGCAATCAAAGTCAGACATTCCATTACTTTACTTTATTTAGAAAACAAAAATGCAGTACATTTAGTTTTTTTCTACTTTTATTGTTTCAATGAATGAATGAGTGATCACACAGTAAAATATAGGTAAAAGTGCCCACTCAACATATCATACATGTAAAAAAGCTTCTGAATTATATATATGTGTGTGTGTGTTGAAAAGTTATTGTACATTTGCAGTTCAGTAAACAATATGAATTCTATTTTAATCAAATATTTGTACATGAGGGAGGCTTGGAACAAATTCTAGCATAGTTTGCAGCTACACAGTACTTAGATGTGATCCACTATATTAAAACTTTTTAAAAACAGCGTTTTCTTTTGGCTGACTCAAGTTCAAAGTTTTGCCTTAGATAAGTTAGTAATTATCTTGGTAAAATTTTTATAAGAAATAGAAACTAATAAATTTGTAACTTATATCTTCTTTATAATTTTCTTTAAAAAATCAATACCACACTACTGCATTCTTCCAATCATCTGGTATAGTTTTAGCATTTAGACATTTGGTATATGTTTTGCCAAACAATTTTTTCTTTTCCACCTACTTTTTGTTTTATATTATCAATTCTATTATTTCTTAAAACTTTTCCCTTCTACATATATTTAATACTGTAGCTGTTCATTTAAAATGCCTAGCAATTCAAATTATGTTAAAATTGCAAGAACATGATTTCATTTCTTTTTTTAAATAATAGTTTCATCACATCATTTTGTCAATACCAAGGTGTTGTTTATATTTCTAAGACTTTATTCTCTTCTATGGGTTTATGCAATTATATTTTCTTATACCATTATTAACTTTCAATTTTTCTTAATAAATTATTTTAAAATATTTTCATATTTGTCTCAGTTAAAAGTTTACTAGTAAAATATTGTACTTTTTTTTAAATACCAGATATCTTCTAAATAATCTCAGACACTTCTGAATCACCCTTAAAATCTGTTAATAATTTAAAATGATTTGCAAGTAGTAATTTAAATTAATTAGAAAATTTCTGAAGATTAAGCAAATTAACTGTTAACCTTTCTAAATAAATTCTTTGTTTACAATAGAATACATAATACTAACCAAATTTTGTGTGTACAATAATATTTTTCAGCTTGTACACTTTTGTGACATTTTTCTATGTATACAATATACATTGAAATGAACAATTCATTATTCATTTCAATAACTTCTAAGAAAAATTATATGCACATTTGACTTTAAAAAAGAAAAAAAAAAGAACTAAAATGATGTCCAAAAGAAAATTAAATTTTTGATATATAAAAAAATCTGTTTCCTTTTCTGTTAATCAGATTGGAATAATACTTCATACAAATCCCAGGATTTCACTATGCCTTGTGAATAAAAAGGAAAAATACTACTAGCAGTTGCTAAATCTAATCTTAAAAAAAAAAACACTTTTAAATCATATTTTGAATAACTAGCTGAAATGACTTAGCTCTTATTTTAACTACGGCTAGAAATTACAAGGCTATATTATCACCTTAAACGGACTTTAAATATTGTTCAGAAAGAAGTAAATGACAATTATTTTGTTTTGGGTGAGGCTTATATTTAAAGAGTGATTTGTATTTTATTTTAATCCAGGTATTATTTAAAAAGAAACTGTCAATTAAAAAAAAAAGAATTTGTAATAACTTCTCTTTACTTGTTAAAACTATTTTTAAAGAAAAAAATATATATATCATTTTGAATTTTATATAAGTTAGTAATAAGAGGAAAGGTAAAGAAATAATGATAATCATGTAATTGCCATGCCCACATATAAAATGTGTAAGTCTCAAATAACTGTAATTAATGATATAATTATTTCCATTGGTCTCATTTGTTTGTAAACTTATATTTGATTACTGAAAATTGGATTTTATGTAGATGGATTTATATAAGTACAGTTGTTTGTCCAAAGTGCAATAGTTTACATATGTTCACATTCATATGGGAAAATACATTCCTATTAGTATAATGAATTAGGGATCGATCTCAGAATGAGTCATCCCTGTATAAATTGTAGTATTAAATTAGATTTAGGATAAAAAAGCCACTCCTTATAATTATTGTATAGAAGGTTTAGTCAATTAGAATTAGGATCAAAAGGCCCATCCCTTTATAGTTATTATTGTATAAGTGGTAATGTTTAGGATTAAGATCTAAAAGATCATTCCTAATGACTATTGTGATAAAGATAGCATTGATATCTATCTCATATAGATCATATGTATGTGTAAGTGCTAGGAGTCATGTGAGTCAAAGAAATGTTTGTATTTATGGATTCATATACATGTGTAGAATTATATTTAAATTTATTGAAGTCAGGATTAAAGGTATGACAAATGTGTGATATTTTCTATGAATATATTGATACTATGATGTGTAAAGATGAAAGAACTTTGTTGAAGAAATAAATTGCATTTCAATTAATGCTTACACTTTGTAAATAAGTTATTGTTACATGATTTGTTTTGTTTATGTAAGATTGCGTGATCTACCATCATACAACAAGAGTAACTTATGTTTTCTGTCCCCTGGCATTACAAATGGTGCTGTGTGATGGTTACATTATTATATTGAATAAAATATTGTTTCCTGATGCTTAAAGCCAGGTGGTACCCATGTAATTTATGTGAATAAATAAATAAATACAGAAAATGTAAATAAACGATCTATGCTAAATCTGACCATTACAACATATACAAATTAAGATAATATAAACAAAGTTTAATAATAAGGCAGTTATTAATAATAAACTGAGAAACCACATTTACATACTAGTGTGTTCAATCACTCACATTTATTCAAAAAAATAAAAATAGTAGAGAAATGTCACTTTCATTGAGAAATAAATATACACTGCATGATATTTGTATTTTTATATTGGGTTATTTCCATCATCTAATATGCATATTGAATGTCTTTAGAAAAATTTAACTTTATTTAAATATTCAATATGCATATTAGATATGGAAATAGTCCAATATAAAAATACAATCAAAACACCATCATCACAAACCTTCAGGAAAACATTGCATGATATTCTTTGCGTCAATAATTTTTTTATCTTTTTCAATGAAAATCAAATAATAGTCTTGTTATCTGTAGACCATATCCTTTCTAGATATTTTGATGCTTTCATTATAAGCTGAAGAAACATTATTAATAAATCTAACTGAATGTGGTGTTCTAAAATGGAAACATAACTATCGCTGTATTGTAAAATTTACTAAATTTGCAAATTTTAATGTTTCCATTTTTGAGTTTATTTACATGTTTTTTTTGTATAGAATATTATAATTGAAATAATGTATATTAATATAGCATAATAAAATCATTGAAAATTCTAAATTTTTAATTTTTATATAAATCAATGCAGAATCATCATTGAAATGATCATATATGGTTAAGAAATAATGTAAATTCTTTGTTATCTCCATTTTTCTACCATGTGCTCTTATAAATTTTAAAAAAAAAATTTGTTTAATCAATTAATAAAATAATAAATGTAAATATTATTTTTATTTATAACAAAGTAATTTATTTATTGACATATTTCAGATGTAAAAGTTAACAATAAGTCAATTATTTTATATAGCGCAATGTTTTTTACAAACTGTAATATTTTAAACAGCATTAAACTGTTGCACATGCGCTTTGGATTTTAATTATAAAATGAATGAATACAATGTAAAATTTTATACTCTTTTGTATTGAAAGATTTTCAACTTTAGGCATTTGATTTTCTTATACATATTTTACAAATATATTTTAGTTTGTTGATCCTATATTATTTCATATATATAATTTATATTTTTTATTTTATTACATGTGTTGAAATATTTTCTTTTCAATACATATTTTTATTTCATAGAGTAAATAATTTCAAGAGTTTGGATGCTCCCATTCCCATTTAAATTCTATATTTCCATTTATTGGAAGATTTCAGAATATTACATGTAAATATTTTTTATAATTTTTTTTTATATATATCATACATATAATTTATGTCAGTATACTTATACAAAAAATGGGATGATTATATTAGGAGAATTGTTGAGTGTTATAGTGGCAAGGAATAAGATAGAAGAATAGATGCGTTAATAAAGAATAGGGAATTGGAAAGATAGAGAATTAATATGAAGATTAAAAAGAGTTTAAATATATATAGATGTTGTAACGATATATAAATGTCGTTACATTTATTTAAAATAAAAACTTAAAAGTTCGCAAATAAAAGGAAAAAACTAAACGCTAAAATTAAAATGTTTGTTAAACATATATATATTCGCACGGATGCTAAACTTTAAAAATATTTTTTTCATAAACAAGAAAAAAAAGTATTTGAACGTATTTTTTTAAATAAAAAAAATACAAGATTGAAATATAAAAATATTTTAATAAAAAAATAACGTAAGTTAAAATAAAAACAGGTATTAATTAATTCCTGTAATCTGTAAATGGAAATGATTGTTTATTAATTATCTAAAAGCTGTTTAATTAAAAAGTCAGATGAAAAGTTAGATAAGAGAAGAAAGAGATTTTAGCTTGACCAATGGAAGCAAATAAAGGCCTGGACCATAACGAAAAAACAGAACAGTGACGTTTTTGTTCATGGAATCCATAGGAGGACTATAAAAAGAAAAAATATTGAGTTCCAGTCAGTTTTTCCAACTTGATTTGATGACAACGGTAAGACGCACTTGCCGTTCTCTCTCATTTTTTTGTTTGTTTAAAAAAAAAATAAAATGAAAAGACTGTGATACCAGAATGGAACCAGCTAATGCTACCTCCAGAACATTTTCTTCCAATGGAGACGCCGTGGGAATTACCAACAGGAACCTGGACTCTTATACTGTAAGCTATATTGACATGAACTCTAAATTTAAAAAAAAAAACTAAGAACTTTCGTTCAAGCTTATGAACTTCTATCTGACTTTTAAGTTTTTTAAATCAAATTAATAATGTTTAATTTTATATGTTTCCCGATTGATAAACATCATTTCCAATTTTTTTTTCTTATTGTAAAGATTATTTAAATGTATGAAATTTAAGTTGTTTATAGACGCTTGCATGGATTCGTTTGCGGTTAATTATATTTTGGTTTTCATATTTGATCAAAATATATAGACATTCGATAAATAATGATACCTTACGGTGAGTATCTAAAATGTATTTATTCGGATGTCTTTTAAGTTATTGGTGACAACGCAAGTATCTTATGGTGAATACTATTGGGTTACTTATAAGTTTCCCTCTGCGATTGTCGGTATCAATAATTTTGTATTTTGATAGTTTATGTTTATTTTGAAATGTTTTTGACCGTGGAATCTATGTAATCGATCTATACCCAACATTTTTAAACAAATCTGTGCGAACGTATTTAAATGTTAAAATTAAGTCGGGCGTGAATGGCTATATAGTTTTGTAAAGTTGTATTAAGGGAGGGTAATCTTAGGTTATTCATTTCGTAGTTGAATTGGTTCAATGGATTGGATATATTTGTGTAATTAGTAGATGTAGTATGAGGTCCGCTAGATATACGCCACACACCCATTGTTTGCCTATGGATGGGTTTGTAAGTCGGCAGAAGACCGCAGTCCATTCCTATGGAGTTTTTTGTTTATTGATCTACTTGCCAACAGATGTCACATTCCTGTGGTGGAGAGTCAATGTCTTCTCTATTTCTACTTATTGTTCAGATGTACATTCCTGACAATATAATATTTTGTGTTGTCGTATCATGCTACATTGAATACATGAATGTATCAGATGGATTAGCGCCAGTTAATTGCGAAATTTGTTGCCTAAGGTTAAATCAGGGAAGAATATTTTCCTTTCAAATGCAGACCTATGTAGTCCATTCATACTCGACCCTCTAAATAAATAGTAAACTCATTATTTGCAATCTACTTAAATTTAGAATTAAAGATCAATATAAAATTATAAACGTTAAATTTATTCCTCAAAATTTAAATATTATTTTATATGTGCGTAAATAAATATTTTTATGTGTTAATTTCTGGCAGTGGCTTTTATTCTTTTATATTTAAGATATAAAATTTATAGATTTTTATCTCTGCGTCTCCGCTGAGCTAGTGACTTGGGCTAACGGTCGGAATATTTAAAGAAAGTGGAATCTTAACAGCGCGTATCTGCCTACTTTATAAATTTTTCTAGGCTCAAATGCCTAGATGGCGCCCTTGTAGTGCAGATATTGTTTTTGCGGTTAGATTCGATCTCCACTTTCATTTCGATCGTTATAATATAAAAATATTGGGTGCGAGTTAATTTATGGTAATAGCAAGGAAAGTAGTTTACTGTTTAAGGCTCAAACAAGATCTTTAGCAACAAGGAAATATACACAAAAATGAAAAATGTGGATGATTTAGTCTGCAAGTTGTATAAGGAAGGCATAGAAAATATTAGGCATCTGTTAATTGAATGTAAATGCCTGAAAGCAGAAAGGTGTACAAATAATGAAGCTGTAGAAGAATAAATACAAACACAGTGATTATATAGAAAGTGGTTATCAGTTTTTATGCTGGGTTTGGGAAAAGGTAATGGTGATTTTAGATATAAAGACCATGGAGTTGATGAAGATTATGCTGTGGAAATGGGATGGAGCATGATAGAGAAGAATATGGGGAAAACTTAGGTTAGGAATAGAAAGAGAAGATAAAGTGGCTAACAGGTTTCTCAGGGCACAGTAGCTGAGAGATTCCTGACTCCATATATGGAGAAGCCACAGTGCATTGCATCACATACTATTAACTTAGTATTGTAATCAAATTTCTGCCATCATGCAAAATTTCTTCACAAATGAATTTATAATTTATTTATTGTATTTTTTATTAAATTACTGGCAACTTTTAAAAATATTTGCAAATAAATTGCCTTTAAATTATGCTAATATATTATTATGTTTAATTTTTAAACATATCATAGGTTTATATTTGAATGACTATATTTTCAGAGTTTTCTGACTCTGAAATGATAGGCTAATTGTATATGGGTATAACATTAATAAATAAAAAAATAATCGTGAGAAATATCAACCATAAAAACTGAACAAATTAATTCAATTGCTAACATCACCCTTGACAAAAATAGTTAGTAACATAGCTAGAATTTTTGGATCCTTATGCAGAATTTCAAAAAAGACCTTTTCAGTATTTATAAAAATACATTAATAATTTTTAAATATACATATTATTCAAATGGAAGTCAATCTCTGATATGTGCTATTTCTTAAATATTATAAATCTCCACATACTCTCCCGTCAGTAAGACTTTAAAAAACTTAAGTGAATAACTTAAGTTTAAAACATACATTCTATATATACCAACACTTACAGACCATGCTTAAATCAGGGCTTGAGTCTATTATGTGCCTGATGTTATAATCAAATAATATAATATTTATAATATTTAAGAAATAGCTGATTTCCGTTTGAATAATTTCAAAGTTTTCAGTGCTTTATAATAATATGTTTACATTTATAAGTCATGTTTGTCTAATTGTAGGTGGTTAAAAATGAGATATTGTCTTTCTCCTGAGATGGGTTAAATACATTTGTACAATTGAATATTTGATTATAATATCAGGCACACAATAGACTCAAGCTCTGATTTAAGCATGGTCTGTAAGAGTTGGTGTATATAGAATGTACGCTCTAAACTTAAGTGATTCGTTTACGTTTTTTAAATTCTTACAGGCGGGAGAGTGCGCAGAGATTTATGATATTTAAGAAATAGTGCCGGTTAAATAATTTCAAAGTTTTTAGCGCTTTATAATAATAGGTTTAAATATATATATAATAAGAGTCTCTAAATCCCAGGGTGCCATATACATTACCTTAGTTTGCTGTATGACAGACACTTGCTCCTTTATACAGCACCATAGATGAAATAAAAAGTACTCTTATAAATAAATCATCAAAAATATGAAAGTAATTTAATAATGAGTCTCAAAACTTTTTTTAAAAATAAAAATTAATAACAATCTTTAGTTAAATGTAATCAATAATTTCATTTTAAATAAGTTTTCTAACAATAAAAGTTTGATATATATATAATCCAATTTGCATTAAAACAATAATAAAATATCTTTTTAATAGTAAGCCATTTAAGGGCAACTTATTAAGTCGACTGTAAATCGGACTATTCTATCAAGCCTCAAGAATCTATTGTGTTTTAGGCAATAGCGCTTGATTAATTCTACTATAATAGTTATTTAATACATTTTCAACATTTACTTTAACATTAAACCAATTGTTTTTACCCACAACAGTTTTTTATATAATTTCTCCAGCTCCAGTTATATTATTAAACAAAATGTTTCAGCATTAAGCTGTAGTTTAATAACGTAATTTACATTATACAGAAAATAAATTCTGCACCTGGTATGCCTATCAATCAAAAACAAAACAAACATTCAAGCATTTTTTTTTTTTTGTAAGTTTTCCATTAAAGAGTTTTATATTAAATACATTTATCTTGTGGGTATGTGTGTGTGTGTGTGTGTGTTTTGGGCAATGAAATAATTTCTCGTAAATAATTTACATATACACATTACTAATACAAAAATTGGAAATATATAAACTATTAAATAAATTTGTTGAAGCACATTATACATTCAATAACTTTTTTTTTTTTTAAAAAAAAATCAATTCAACTTAAATTTTGAATATTTTATTGTAGAAATATTTAATTTTGATCACTTGGATTGAATACATTGCTAAATGATAATAGATGAATAGTTGAAATCTGAAATAGAGATCCCAAGAAAGTGTATAAAATTTAGAAATATGAGAAGAGAAGCTATGGATCTGGGAAACTAAATTTAGAGAGTATCTTGCAATAAATCAATAATGATTGACAAAAGTGTTAATGATGCTAAAACTTTAAAAAAAAAAACTCTGCAGCTTGAAGCCTTATTAACCAAAGACCTCATAATAGTCAGTATGTATCCCTATTATATAATGACTATGATTTGAAAACAAATCCAGAGAATGAATTTTTGAATATTTTTTCAGATAGATGCCCTCCCCCCCCCCCTCAAGCAAATTGAATTAATCAAATATAATACATCAATAATCAGAAAGGCATCATTTATTCATGATTTAGTATTATTTTTTTAATTCCTAATAATTCTATTTAAAAGGCTACCAATATTCCATGTAAAAAATTGCTGACATTTTTTAAATATGTTTGCTAAATTTAAAATTATACATCACAAGCAATGAAAATATATTTGCAAAGTTAGAATAATTATAACCAGATGATTACATCACAGCAGTGCTAATCCCAAAGCACCTTGTTTTAGAATCTATAGCAATTTAAAAATATTTATATTAGAATATTATATGATTCAAATTGTAAGGATCTTTTTGAAATAGCAAAAGAAAAACCTAATGAAGAAGCAGATGAACTAAAATTTAAACCTATAACTAAAATTTATTGGAGGAAAAAAAGACACTGATTTCTGTACTAACATTATGATGAATCATTACAAACAAAGAAGACAGATTTAGAATCAAAATTTTTTATATGATAATGAATATCACTTGGTTATCAATAAAATAAATGTTTTGATCAACTGAAAATGTAGTAATCATTTTGGTTTCTAACATAATTTCTCAGAAACTGATAATAAATATTTAGGTAAAATTATCACTAAGTGGAAAATCTTTTTAAAATATAGTGACATGTAAATAATAGAAAATTTTATGATGAGATATTTACTTAAAGTCATATAAATTTAAATCTATTGTAGCTAATAATCAGTATCTTACTAGATAAACTTGCTTTAAAAATTATTGTTGATGTAGTAAGCATTTTACAGACTTGAAATCTTGGATTAATAACTAATGAAAATTATAATATAAATATGATCAAACATTTTTATTGCTGAAAGTTCATCAAAAATTTAAGGACCAGAAGTGACAGAGCTGGCATGATTCATGAATTTTAAACTCCATAGCAGGTTTCTCTATTCTACTGCTACATCAATCCATGCAGGACATGTAAAATGATGTCATTTTGTATATATAAAATCAAGAAAATAATATTTATTCTAAAATAAATATGCAATATATCTTTTCTTTTTTGTAAATGATGATCATAGCTATTTTTTAAAAAGCAATGAACAATTTAGAATTCACTTTGGTTACAAATGTAATTAAATTGTGAGTTTAATTCAAAAACAGTACTTAAAAGTTGTATGTATATTAGTAATCTGAAGTTCAGTGAATAACACATGTTAATTGCCCAGACAATTACAGGTCATAAAGGATAAATAAATCCTCCTTTTTTTTGGAGTTAATAAAATTCCATAGGAGCAGATATTAATTTTATACAGCATAATTTTTTTTTAAAAAAATTGCACAACTAAATAGATTTAAAACATTTGTCAATTAGTATTGAAAGAATTAAGGAAAAAATATCTTTTACAGCAACAAATTGAAAAAAAAAAAAAATTCCCAAAGATGTTTAACTTATTTTAATTTATGAGTGTAAAATCTTGTACAGGTTTCCACTAATACCAAAGATATCTTCTGATAAATGTTTTGACAGTAAATGTGCTTTAAAACAACATTCACTTATCAGTCTGAAACAGAAGATTTTTAAAAGATTTGATAATAGAGTCCTATATATAAAAATAAAGGCTGGAGTTCTAAGAAATGAAACACTATTTCCTCTTGATAGTTATTTGTAATTATGCTAAAATGTAATATTATTAAAAATATATACATTTTCCTATAATTAATATTTCTGTAGCTAATGAGTGACTAATAACAAATATTAATATATATTTTCCTATCTCAAGAACATAAAAGTCATTTAAAAATAATATTTAAAGTAAGTTCTAATTAATTTCTACTAATTACAAATACTAACACACATACACTCTTATATATAGGTAAGATGCCATTAATTTTAAATTTCTGATGCCTGGGCTTTTTTGGATTTATACATTTTTTTTTTTTCAGATTTCAAGAATAGATTTTTTATCACTTTATTGTAATGCCAAATTCTGCTAAAAACGCAAAGAAATATTAATTTTACTATCTACAGTTTTGTTTTACATCACATGGTTACACAAATCAATAGAATATCATCAATCTATTGCCAAGACAGTCCTGTAATTAAGGAGTAAAATAATTGTAATACTTGACATGACAACAATTTACAATATTCTATTGCAGGGTTGGATAACCTTTTTTCTGTCAAGGGCCATTTAAATATTTATAAGAGCATTCATGGGACCTACTAAATTATTGCCTAATTAGCCTGCTATTTTGGTCATCCCTAATGTGATGACTGAAACTGCTTTTCTTTGATAAGGCATGTGATATTAGCTGGTATTGTTATTCGTAACTGCTTTTTCAGAATTGTGTCAATCAATTTGGACCACAGTTGATTCTTTACAATGCTAAGTTTTGAAAAAAATTACTCACAGCAATAAGTTTTTCAAACACAGATCCATATTTCAATGCAAGTTTGCTCAATATGTCAAATTAATCATTGCTTATGTGACATTTATTGAACTCAAGCAGTGTTGCCAGTAACAAGATTATTTTGCTTTGCACTGTGTTTGTCAATGAAGAAATTATTTGTGTTTTATAACTGCTATTTATAGAATGTCGCACTCCTTAGAATTTAATAAAAATATTCAATATGTATTGACAAAGATGAGATTATTATACTTTGTAGTCAAGTCTTTGTAGAATATTAGATAATTTAAATTTTAATAGCTAACCAGTGCATGTAGCTAGTAACAAGATTATTTTGCTTTGTCTTTGTAGTTGTCAACAAAAAGATTAATTTGCTTTGTAGTCACCATTTGTAGAATATTTCATCACTTAAGATTTAATAACTGTCCAATGTGTAGTACCAGTAATGAGATTATTTTGCTTTATAGAATGATACATAACTTAAATTTTAATAACAATCCAGTGTGTATAGCCCACAACAAAAATGTTTATTTTGACTGCTGTCCTAATCTTGCATTCTGAATTTGGAATGTATTCCACATTTGTATCACTAACTCTTAATGTTTTTTCTACACCCTGCATCATGTAATAAAATTCTTTGTTGTTTTTTAAAAAAAAGCTACTAGACTTATTGAATTTCACATCCTGTCTGCTGTTGTCATAGCAGGCCAGACAAAATAACTTTGTGGGTTGTATAAGGCCTGGGGGCTGAATATTCCCCATCTTTATTCTATTGGCTTATGAGGGCAGCAGAAATGTGATTTATAGTTTTGGCTATATAAAAATACATTCTGTGTGTATACAAATTTCTTATAATATCAATATAAAACTTTAAAATACCATATAGTGTAATTTATTTATTATAAAAGATCAAAAGATTATTTTTGAAATTTTTCTTAGATAATAAAAATCATTTAAATAAGAGTTACTGATATTAATAGTATTCTGCCAGTATTTGCTATCTGTTAAACTTGACCAAAAGATAAAGTCCCCAGTTGACAAAATAGTGGAATTACCTTCACATATAAAGTTTAAAATGAATAATCAATAAGCAGTGGCTAATTAACAGTATGTCTTGCTGTCTTGTAAGATATGAATTGAATCATCAAAGGTAAATAATTATTTCCAATATAATTGAGTCTATTATTTTTACAGATTAATATTAGTTCCTCAAAATCTAAGCAATATTCTTGACCCAAGCAGTATTTTGTATCTCACTCAACTCTACTTTTTTGATACCATATTTTCTCTTTACTTTTTCATTAGAGGCACAGGTTCATACCTTTGTTGCTATTGGCTTCAATAATAATATTGGTTATCTTCATACTTTGTGAAAGTACAACTAAACACATTCGCATCAATTGTGACTTAAATATTTTTTTTTATGAAAATAATTTCAATGTGCAAAATATGCAAATCCCTCAATATTCAACAAAAGCAACATTTAAGAACTCAAAAGAGTAATAATATCTATATTGATAATGATGACAATGTAAGTGATTACATACATATATATATATGTAAATGGAATGGGTGATATTTTTTTGAAATGTATTCTTTAGAACTTGAATGTAGAACAGTGCTTGCAGTGAAAAAGTAGCAATGACTTAAGATTAATATAGCAGCGCTGGGTTCAAAACTTACTACCAACATTCTTTTATTAATAATGCTTAAGCATAGAATGGTTCTAAAAATTAAAAATTTTATTCAGTTCACTAATTTCATAAATGAATTTGAGACTTGAAAGTTGAAATCTATATTATTTATCAATTATTAGACTAAATATAATAATAGTGTAAAAATAATACATTGAGAATACTATCACTTTTTAAGATTTTTTTATGCTAACATATTAATAAAAAAATGTTTGTTAGTATGGTTTTTATTTGAAGTGAAACTTGCACAATTACATCAATCTTAAAAAGCTTTGAAAGTTCTAAACTACAAGTACTAATATATATTCAAATTCTAAAAAATTCACTTCAAGAAAAATTCACATCATTCCATTTAATGAGCTTTTATGTAATACTAGTACCAAATATTCAGAAAAAAAACCATTAAAAATATAAATTACAACCATAATGTATTAAAGTTGTATTTAATATTTTCTCCAAACAAATAATATTAGTATTTCCTTTTATTACATTTTAATAAGCAGTTATCATAATTATTTAATATATTTACTTAAAACTCATTTAAATCAATTCAGAAAAACACTTCAAACTATCATATTATCTAAAACTATCATCAACAACCTTGATTTTCCACAACTATCAATAATAAAAATAAAATGATAAGCCTAACTCTTACGGATATTCTTTAAAAAAAAATTGCTTCATTATTCTCTCCTAATGTTTTCAAATCTGATGTTCACATTCATATCATCATTCATTTATAATAAAAAAAAATTAAAAAAAATAACCAAATAAAATTTAGCAATAAAGCCTATATAGAAATTAAACACGCAAGTGATACTTTTCACTAGAAAAAATCCACATACTCAAGTTATTATTAATCAAAAATGAGGAGAGCTTATTAAAGTTTATGATACTATAATAAAATATATTATTAAAATGATGACAATCAATAACAAACATTTACTGATGACAAATCTTATCAATTGCCTGGAATATTCTTTGTCTAGCTAATCCAACTTACTTTTGGATACTTTGATTATGATTTATGATCATCTTCTACTACATTTGTTTTATTTTTCACAACTCTGACCATAATACATTCTTGAATGTCATCATAAAAATAATTTACTAAAATAGCTCACTATTATTATGATCAAAGTCAATAAAGGACTAAAATTCAAATTATAATATTGACTATTCATGATTAGATGGACTTCAGATTGGCAAAAAAATTTATAATGGTTGTATAGCGACATCATATTTATTCAAATCAAATAGTCATATATATTTTTTAATTATTATTCTAAAAGAGATTGCTAATAATACAGTATAATAGATTTATTGTAATAAAATATTTAATTAATAATTTTTAAAATACAAATGATTCCACATGAATAATCAAAAATAGAAAACAACTAAAAACATAATAATAACTGAATGATTTGTCATTTCGGAAGTCATATTATGTTTAAACACTGAAAATGACGAAGATGAGCCTCAATCCTGGAATTTTAACCCTTGAGTTCATCACTTTGCCACTGCACTAAAACATGCATGAAAAAAACATTTATTAGACAAGTTTTAAAAAGACAGGAAAAAACATGGCTATAATTAAAGAGAGGGAAAGCATAAATAATAAAAATGGAAGATGAAAAGTTTTTAAGGTAAGTCATTTCTTATGAGTTTATATACAATGATAAATCAGATGAACAAAAATCATTAATTATTTGTTACAGTGATTTTGGCAAAGACCTCCATAGCAACCAGAAAAGTGAATAAATAAAAAACTAATAGGATATCTTAATTTTCACTTAAATCATAAAGATTAGAGTGAAATTCTCTTATTCTAATTATAATATGAGCTACATTTAAGTTTGTGATCAAAAAATAATAATGATACAAAAAGGAAAATAAAACAAAAATATAATCAATAATAACAAGAAAGGACTCTATTTCCATAATAATAAACCCAAACAGATAATATAATTTTTGCAGAAAAATGCCATTTATTTGATCTACAAAAATTGCAAATTTTTATATGAAATCCTAATGCCAATAAAAATATTAATGTTTATGCAAAAAAATTGTATTTAAAAAGGACATTCAAGTTAGCATATCAAATTCCTGAAAAATATTTCTTATATGCTAACCTATTTCAAATACTTACAATTTACTCTGCATCATAAATCAAAAATATTACATAATATAAGGAATTATAATGAGTTTCTGTAGGGGTAGGGGAAGCTAATTTGTTATTTTAATTCAAAATATATAAAAATTCAATTAATAAAATAAAGCTTAGATTGAAAAAAGTATTAATTAATGAGTAAACATTTTTCTAAGCATATTTTTTTTTTTTTTTTGAAAAAATGCTAATCTGTGGATAAATACAAAAATATTTCTGTAATTACAATTTCAAAGAAAAAAAATTATAATTTTTTTAATAGTCTGTCATTAGTGAGAGAATATTTTCTGATTCATAATTTGTTAAATTAAAGCATGGGGGGGGGGGACGACAAACCACAAAACAATGTACATTTTAAAATTTATTTTTGATGCAGTTTATATCACCTATTATCAAAGTATTTGCACCATTATTAATTTTTTTTTAAAACAAAACTTTGCAAATTTATTGACTTTACATAAATGCAGTGAAATTAAATAAATATTTGATAAAGAAATACAATGTTCCTGTGCTTTCTGAAGTTTTAATAATGTAAATGAATAAAACTTTTTTTAGATGATATTCTAGTTCGCTTGCGTGTGTTGTAAAGATATATATATATATGTTTATGATAAATCCACAATTATCTTGAATATGAAAAACAAATTACAAAATTATTGATTTAAAATTAAGCAAATAAATAATAACCTATGATCATATAAAGTTGATTATTAATGCCATAAGGCATGAAATCATTTTATTCTTTTTTCTCAAAATAATTTATATTTAAGATTAATGTATTTTTTGCTGCATGCAAAATAATATTAATAAAAATTTTAATTCATAAAGTCGATTGAGTGAATATATTTTACCTAATGGAGACAATTTAAAATTTAATAATAATACACTTTTTTATTGTATGCGATTAAAATATGCTTTTGATTATTTCCTATAGTGAATAAAACTGGCATTTTTATGCTTTTGTAGTTGCAAAATGATGAAAATCTTTACTTTGAATATGTCATAAATAAAAGCATTAATTTTCTTGCAAGGACATCGAATGAAAACTAGAATAATTATATTGCTCATATTTTAATTCTATAATCAAAACATAACAGTGGATACAAATGAATAAACTCTGTACAAATCTTGAATATTTTTAGCATTAATACCACAAATTTATTTCCGATTAATGTAGCTTTAATGAAGTCTCTATCATTTGATATTATTAATCTTACATAATGGTGGTTGTTTAAAATAAATTGATTTTTTTTAAAAGATTGTTGTAGTGAGTAATCAATTGTAAATCAAAATATTAAATACAATTTGATAACGATTGCTATAGTGAATCCTTATATAAAGATTCATTACTTACATGATTAATGTTTTACATTCACTCTTCAATTTGTTGAAGATCTAGTATAACTTCTACCAGAAAAATAATTCTAGATGATGATTTCTTTTTTGTTTATCACTAATTTCACCTTATAAACAAATTTTTAGGGCATTTATCTACCAATACTTTAAAAAAAAACCTTTCCAGTGACATCATTATATTTCAATAGTAACACAAATATATTTTATACCATTCTTTGGATAATAAACTGATAATAACATAATACAATTATAATGTACTCAAATTCCAATCTGGCAAAATATATTAATCTATAAAATACCTTCATATGTAGAACTCATTATAATAATGATCATCCAATAATAATAAAAATAAAAGATTCTTAACAAATTGTATTCTTAATATTTGCAATGACAAACACAGCTTTCTAGCTACCAAGAGTTCTTTCAAATATCACAGTGGGTAGTAATCTGATGAACTATTGGTTTTAAATACCTTTTAAAAAAATCACTATAAAGTTTCAATACAAAAATAAAACATTTATTGTGTTTTAATATTAGTTCACTCAAATGAAAACTGGTTTCTTGATATAATTATACATACAGGGGAGTCATGATATGCACTATATTTCGTTCTGATCCCCCCTCCACGATGATTACAGTACACCACATCTCATTTTCTATTAATAAACTTTGGTTACAATAGAAGATAAATTATTTATTGAATTATAAGTATGTAGTACTTTTCAACACTCACATATATAAAACAGAAATGCATAAATAAATTGTAAACAAAATAAAACAATAATAACACAATTCATTAATAATAAATTGAAAGGGTAAATTTACATATATATTTCAAATGTGGGTACATGCTTATTCATTCATGTTCCCTCAAAAAATAAAAGTAAAAAAACAATGTATTTAATCTTTTCTTCTTTTATTTTAAAGGCAATGCATCATTGTGGAATTCCAATTTTCATCATCACAATTAATTACACCTAGAATGATTTTTTTTTCTTCAATGACTTTTTTCCCTATAGAAATATAATAAAAGTCTCATTATCAGATTCTATATTCTAATTGTTTTCATATATTTTTATAACCATATCATGTATGTTCTTATATTATGTACAAGTTTTAGGATTATACTTAGAAAATATTTTAGTATGCAAAGTACTGTAAATCAAAATCTGAAAGAATAATAAAATGAAGCTTTCAATAAAACTAAAAAAAGCATGATCATATATGGTATTCTGAGACAGAATATGGTAACACTACTGACATGGAAAAATGATGTGCTATATTATAAAATTGATTAAATTTACGCATTTAATGTTTTTATTTATTTACTTACATATGCTATCAATTATGAAACTGAATTATACTTAAATTTACAAACAAAACATGGTTAAGTAAATTCACGTTTGAGAATGTTATATTTAGTGGGGAAAAAAGGATGTTGCCATGCTAAGATTCATAAAATTTAATAAATTTATGAATTTCAATATTTTTCTTATTTGCTTGTTTATATATATTTGTTTATTTATTTATTTTGCATAGCATATAATTGAAGTTGTGTATATTGATACAGTATATTTGGTTTCATTGTATATACCAGATTAAAGATTTCCTTTTTGTTCCAGATGATCTAATTCCAATTATATCAATCTTT
Organism: Epiperipatus broadwayi; assembly: GCA_028023455.1. Lineage (NCBI taxonomy): Eukaryota > Metazoa > Onychophora > Udeonychophora > Euonychophora > Peripatidae > Epiperipatus > Epiperipatus broadwayi. The sequence continues at coordinate 2,186,440 of JAQFVV010012497.1, forward strand.
ACACTTGATTGCTATATCTAAATTCGATTAGTGTACTTCTCCATATTAATGATTGAAGTTTTTTTTTTTTTATAATATCTCAACCAATAATAAATTGGTACTAGTCATTTTTTCATTATTATATCTTAACTCCTCCCTTTTCATGAGATGCATATTTTTTGTAATAGGTCTGCTGCCTATTTACTGCTTTCCTCAAGTATATCCTGTGAAATATTTGTTTTGTTCTTTATAGATATAAAAGAAATATATTTTATCTACAACTTTGGTCAATAGATAGAATCTCTTGTATTTAAAAAAATCATTTGTACAGGTGCAAAGATGAATATATACAAGAAAACAACATCTTCAATGAATGCCATAATATATAATAAAAAAAGCTGAATAGATATATAATTTTCCAATTTTTATTATTTAAAATTGTAGTATAAATAATAATACATTGTGATTAATTCTTAACCGTTTTTTTATATATAATTTAGGATAAAAAGCATGTAATCATATTATTTTTGTTATTTTTAGCAGTAATATATATATTTAAAAGATAAAATTGTATTAATATTTAGCATTTTTAAACTATCATTAACATTTAAAAATTTTTATTATTTTTAAAGGTATACTTAAAAAATTGTGATAAAATATTTTCCACACACAGATTATTTAATTGAAATGATATCTATATACTTAAAAATATTCCTTTTTTAAATAAAGTTGAATAAAAGAAATTCACATTGGAAGAATTAAATAAATCTCTAATAAATGCACTTTCCCACTGCACTTTTCAGAATGCTTTTTACTAAAATATCTAACAGTTTTAACTGTCTAACAGACTTTTTCAGAGCAGGAGTAAACTTATTTTGTTGTTTTTATATTGACAAACAAAATATTATTTTCAATTTATTTTAAAAGGCTAAGGGTATGCATATACATATATTATATACATTAATAGTCTACATATGTCATAATTTTACTTGTGTAATTTTTATACATTTGTTCTATAAATATATTTAAAATATATTAAAAAAAATAATAAAATGTTGCATAAAAAATATAAAAAAAAATGTATTTATGTGCATATATAAAAGATCAAAATAACTTTGGGTAATTAGAATTTTGTGGATGGTTGTTAAGTAAAAAACAGATAAAAACAGAAAAAATTGAAAATTATCTCTATAAAGAAAGGCAATTCATCCTTCTGTAAGATATTAAAAGCTGACAGAAATCAATCTCTACATTATGCAGATGATATAATGAAAAAATACCAAGCTGGTCTAACATGGGCATGAATATTCAGATGCTTGTCATGCATAGTAAGAGAAAATGATCTGAGTTTTTGAGTTGGTGGATGATTATGATGTAATAAAGTTGAGATGAGGATGCAATGATACAAACAAAAAAAAATTGAAAATTTCTCTGCCTATTCATTCTTTCTCAAACTATTAAAAATGGATAGATATAAGACCCTGCGCCTTGCATGAGAGTGGTTTGATGGAAAATAATGAGTTGTCATCATGATCATCCCCCCCCCCCCAAAAAAAAACACTTCCTTGGTTAAAAGGTGGAGAATCTTTATATCTTATCTCATCTGATGAGGAAAAATTGAATTTTTCATGCCTGATGAGAGATAATCTAAATTTCTGCATTAATAAATGATCGCAATATGAAAAATTAAAATTAAGGATATAATCATAAAAATTTTAAAAACTTAAAAAAAAAAATAGTACAATTATAGTTTACAATTCTGATGAAAACTGCTAGAGAATCAAAACTATCAGATAATTTAATAAAACATTTATTGTGAAATACAATAGAAGTGCATTTCTTAGAAATTTATTTAAAATAAGCAATGCAAAAAAAATAAAATAAAAGGATATTTGACATCTTCATTACTTTTTTTCGAAAAAAAGATGAACTCTAAAATAAAATATTTAATATACTTATAAGTTTACTGCTTCAATATATATGACCAAAGATAACAAAAAAAAGGCAAATGATCTATAAAATCAGATCAATATAATATTATTTCAATTATTACTTTCTAAGATGATGTCAAACAAGATTGATCACTGACTATTGCATTAAAAAATCTGAGAACAAATCATTACACATAGGGACAAATCTTTATAAAGACTGATTACCAAATAATATTTTTGTGACTTTATATAAATGGTAAAAATACCTTGTATGTTTACTACCTTGGTATTCTGGACTCCAAAGTCAATGAATCATGACTCAACTCTGTTATTTCCAACACTCAAACATCTTCACATGATCACCATTTCTTATGCTTGCTTATAACTTATTAAAACAGGCAAAACTTTCCATACAGTATTGCCATTCAGTGCAAACCAGAGTAATCACTGACGAAGGCCGCAGGCCAGAAACTAGTCTGGGGATATTGGATGAGTAGGCACTAAATGGGAATTTTATGCACAAGCCTTCTGGCATCCATTGATTACTCTGGCTTGCACTGAGTGGCAATACTGTATGGAGAGTTTTGCCTGTTTTAACTCAAACATCTTATGAATTCCCAAGCAATAAATCATTTGAATATTTGTGTCTGCATAGTTTTGGTGCAATAATAGAATGACAGTCTGGCACTCAAAATCCATGGATTGCCATTCAGATCTGCTACTTCCAGTGTTCAATTTTCTGATGAACTCTCAAGCAATAAACAGATAATTTTTGTTCTGTGCAGCTTGATGAAGTGACAAAATTGTAAATTTTGGAGCTCAATATCCATGGATCATGGCCCAGGTTTAAAAATAAACTATTGATTATAAATATTAAATAATAGTTACAATGCTACCGAACTGTAGTGTACCAATAAACTATGTCACGCATAGTAAAAAAATAATAACAAAAAAAGATCATCTTAAGCTTGGACTTTCATTTTAAGTATTCCATATATTATTCTATCCATCTATTTCTTAGTAAAAAAAAAAAAAAAGCACTATTGCTATCAGGTTTCATAAAAATATTTCTAGTTATATATTGCATGTTTTCAATTAATCATTGAACTTATTATTCCATTTAATACAATTTTTAAAATAAAATAGTAAATGATTCCAGAAATTAATATTGCCACAAGGCTTAACAATTTTTTTTTTTTTCAATTTTTCTAATTTTAAATAAAATTAATCATCTTTTATATTCGATTTCTTGGGTACTGCAAATAATATAAATATCTCATAAAAAATTTGTAATCCCTATATACCTACTTAATATCTTTATTAAAATAAGTGTTGACAGGTTTATTTAATTCTTATTTTACTATTTTTGGACTTATCTTCCTTGTAAAAAATTTCCCTATTTGATCATGTTTACTATCTTGTATTTTTTGAATTGTATTCTTGAAATCAAAAACAATTATTTATACAAAAACATTTCAGTCACTGTCTAAAAGATATAAAAATAGCATTAATTGACATGCTAAACATGAAATACTTTAACATGAAATATCACTTAATATGAAAATCACTTGTAGACTCTTACAAAAGAGAGAATATTGTTAATACAAAATTAGCATCAGACATCAAAAAATCTGTCACATTTCTGAGAAAGAAGTCTAAGACTTTTTTTAAATGTTTTTAAACTAATGCAGCCAGCTTTTCCCCTGAAGTCACCTATCAATTATATTTATATTCTTTATTTCTCAAATAACTTTTTTAAATTTGTTTTTCATTGTAAAGATTTTTTTAAAAAAAAAAAGAAACAAAGATTTTTCCAAATTTTGAAAAAAATAGGCAATGCACACCAATGAATATAAATAATAGTTTTTTAAAATTTCATATTCTTTTTTCAAATTTTAATAGCTTAAGATTAAAATATTAATTTATAAATAAAATTTTATTTTAGTGAAGTATTAAAATTAAAATATTTTAAAAAATATTAAGCAACTCTCCATATTTATAAAAGACACTTGGCCAGCATATTAAGTCTTTCTAAAAGTGCAATGTTATAATTGTCAGTTAATATAATATTAACATGAAACAATAGTGAAAATACATATATAATGTAAAACTGAACTTTTATTCTCAAAAATTATGCAATTTAGATTATTTTATTTAAATAAATATACTTCTATGATTTCACTGTCATTTTTAATCACTACTCAAAATATATATGATAAATAACTATGATTTCAATTATATGTAAGAATCAGAGCAACACACTTTAATATAAACAAATAAACTAACTATGTTCTAGCTGTAGTAATTCAATCAATTTATTATATTAAAAAACAGCCACTTCTTATGACATGTCCAAGATTTTATATAAAAAATTTTTTTGAATCATAATCGTCCTGAGAAGCAACATTAAATTATCCTATTAATTTAAGGCAAGTGATTTAAATTTACAGAGCCAGTTATTTCTATTCATTTTAAAAACTTTAAAAATAATTGATCAGATGTCAAATATGTAATAATAGATTAATTACAGCAACAATACACTATCTTTGCAGTAAGAAAAAAAGATTGTTTTTTATTGCAAATTCAAGATTTTATATGGAAGTCTCTGATTATTATGATTCAAAACATATATGCAATTTTTATATAATAATTTTCTTATGTAATCAGTTATCTAAAAGAAAAGCCCAAATAATGTTTGAGCAGTTAAATAATAGGCTGAATACAGCATCCAATGGGCTAATTTTTTTTTATATTATTTCTTTTATATGGAAATTGATACAGAAATTTTAGCTCAAGTCACAATTGTTCTCAGTAAACTACACTGGATTGTGAGAGTTACTTTTTTTTAGTCTTAAGTTTCAATACTAATAATTACAAAATCTGTCTGTGGTTTTAAACACTATATTTTCAATAGTTTGTGTTACTGGAAAACAATGGTAAACAAATGACTAACAAATTCTGGACCACAAAATTAATTTTTAATTTTCAAAGTTAACAAACCTCTTTCCCAAAATTATTACAATATAAAAATATTCTTCACAAATAGTTTTTAAAATGAGTAGAAAATATCTCTACCATATGAGAATTGATACTTAGTTCTACGAAAAAGACTTGATTTACACAAAGCTTAATCTATTATCATGGATCAAACTTTCCAATTCTAACAGATCTGAAGTTAATATATGTAAACAATCATTTACATTGCACTGTTAGTTTGTTAAAGAGGAAGGCATTTTGTGATTTGCAGAGAGTGAAAATTTGCTCATCTTAATATTTACATTCAACTTGCTACAGTATGTTATATACTATGTGTATGTGTGCCTATTGCTTGTTGATTATAGAAGTTACATTTATGGCTGCATTTTACCAACAATTTTCCAAATATCATGGATAGTTTAGATTTATCTAGACGATAAGCCAAAATATCTGTGCTACAGTAATAAGCAATCACACACAGAAAAACACAAAACATTTTAATCATATTTTTCACCAATAAAAAAAAAAAACCTAAAATTTTCCAAAATTCAATAAAGAAATAAAAACAACAAATTACCAAACTTCCAGAATGACAATGATAAGAGAGCTCTCCATGCTAGAGCAAGATCTCTTAAGCTTGAGTAATCAGTGACTTCCAGATGTATATAAAATTCCTATTCTTAGTATTTAAATCCCTATAATTAGTCTAGCTTTTGACTTTTGCCTTATCAATAAGGTTTGAAACTCTATATATATTCGACAGCCACCTTTTATGCCATTTCACTTGGATTCAAAATCTTAAAAACTTCATATGAATTTAAGTTTTTAATTTTCCAAGTAATTATTATGAGTGCACTATATATATATTTGTACATTTTTATATAAAATATTTTTATAGCATGAACTCAATGAAAACATTATAAACAAAAATAACAATAAAATTTTTATTATAAAGAAAATTTTATTTCTATATAAAACACTTCCCACATCTTATTTTTGAAACTATTCAGTAAACAATAAAACTTACTGCATGAGAGAGAATATATTTAACATTATTATTATTTGCCACTAATTAGAAGTTTCACATTTTTCTTTTATTATAAGTAATCTAATAGATTATTCATAATAAATTTGTTATGCATTTTTAGAATTTAACAATCATTTTTAAAAGCATTTAAATTTAAAAAAAAAAATACTGTTATAAAAAGAAAACAGCCAAATTAAAATTTTTGTAAATAGGCAGAATGCCAATCTTATGATAATCAAAATTGCTTCAATCAATAAATATAAGTACAAAGAACATTTATTATTGTAATTATATTTTATCATAATGTTCAGAGAGAAGATAACATTATAAAAAAAATCAAATACTTTAATGGAAGAAATATTAAATGATTAATGCTGCATCCACATCACTAAACTAGTTTCTGGATACTGGATATTTTCAGTGAAAGGCCACAAATTTGCTTTATATATATTATCCAAGCTAATAATAATCTGAAATCAAAATTATTCTAAGTGGATACAGTACTACATTTAGTGTCTAGAGATTATTAAAGATTATAATGGATGGTTTTGAAGTACATTGTAGCTTTTAAAATAGATGTTGTATGTTAGATAAAGTTATGTAAATGCATTATTCCATATATAACTTTCTTACTTAAGTGTGAAAACTATCCACAGCTAACATCATATTGAGATTACTATGGTATATATAATTACTGGTCTACATGCATATAACTATATAATCCAAATGATTTGAATTAAAAAACCTTACGATATGTTTAAATTCATATTATTAGTCTGAATAGCATATGTAAGAGTGCAAATCCTAATATCTATCTTTTATTCAAATTTACAATCAACTGCTCTGGATTTGAACAAATAGAATGAATTATAGCTTCCATTGCAGACACTGAAAGCATGCGGTGAAAGTCATGTGATGTTTTCTAAAAGTCTCTTGTAGATTGTTACTCTTGTTATTAATTTATATAAAATCTAGCTTCAAGATTAAAAAGAGAAAGGTGATCACGGGTTTATAAAATAATATTTATAGTGTACATAAAGATAATTTGTAAGTAGCTATAATAACTATCACTGAAATATATAAATTAAAGAAAATACCAATATTATATAACTAGCAAAAACAATGAAGAAAATACAATTTTAATGCCTTTTCAATTGTTTTTTGTCAAGAATACTTAGCACCAAAAATGCATTAAGATTGTATTTAATATTTTCAATGTTTTTTTCCAAATATATGCTATTAGTATTGCCTTTAATTTATACATAGAGTTATATATAAAAAAAAAAAATCAATCAATTATCCAAAAATATTCAATCATTATATTATGCCATTAATTCAGTGAAGATATGATTTTGGTATTGGAAAAATAAACAAGTTGGATAAAACTTTGACAATTGTTTTTTTAAAATCCAAACACAGAATTCATCTTTCTATTCCACTGTGTAACATTATTATCTTTTTTCAATAATTTCTCTTCCTCTTTCCCTCTTTATTTTTGCTTTTCTAATATATAACATATAATAACCACATTCCACTTTTTTAACACTTTAAAGCAAAATTATTTATTAATATTACAGTTTTGACTGTTCCAGCAGTCTTATCAGATCTACAAAAATTTAAACATTATATCAATACAATCATATTTCATACATATATCTAGTAAAGTTTTACAATTTTATCAACCAATTATTAACATCATTTTATATATAAAAACCCACTATTATACAACTTTAAAATCTACTTTACCATTTATTTCTAATCTTAATTATTATCAGATTTATATTTATTCACCTTTTTCCTTTTCCATAATTTTATAAATTCAATGTAATATTTATGAAATCTTATATTACTATATTCATATATTTAACCTTATTTAACATATTATTATATTCATAAATTTAACCTTATTTTACATTTCATCTATTATCTTAATTTTTAATTATCTTACTCCATTCTTTAATTCCATTTTACCCATATTTTATTCGTTTCTTCCATTTACTTATTTTTTATAAAATTATTTTAATTCTTATATGTATTTTTATTTCTTACCTTATTATCTACTAAAACTCTCACTTTTCCACCATTTTCTTTCCCATCATACACTCTAATTTTTTTATCTATATACAGCTCCCTCTATTATCTATTATACAAACTACTTATTTATTTTATTTCTTATTAGTTTTCACTGTTTATTTTATACTAAGATAGTTTTTAAACCACTTTCTCTATTAATATTACTAGATAAATTCATGAAATATGATTGTATTGATATAATGTTTAAATTTTTGTAGATCTGACGAAGACTGTTGAAGACTGCTAGAAACAGTCAAAACTGTAATATTAATAAATAATTTTGCTTTAAAGTTTTAAAAGAGTGGAATGTGGTTATTATATATTATCTTTTTTAAAAAAAACATTCTTAAATACCCTTCATATCATGTTGCTTTAAAAATGTGGATATGTATATATAGAATACAACTGGTTTAAATAATTACATCAAAACAATACTCTCTTGAAGAGTTGAAAGTATTATAATATTGTTAAAATTTAAAATTAAAATAAGTACATTTTTTTATATAAAAATTTGTTAAATAATATCTGTTGTTATTTTGCAAAACATATTCAGTATGTGTGTGCTTGGACATGATTCATCTAGTGGAAAATTATAGATGAAGCAGGTGTGGAATTATAAACATTTGATAACATTTTGATCATAGAAAAAGAGTAATAATTTCTTTTGATTTGTGATACTAGATGACAATTATTTAAAAGATGGTATTTAGTACTTAATTAAAATAAGATATTTTGTAATCATCTGTTTAACAGATTACCATATTTTCCAAGATAGTCATTGTTGAATGTAGAACAAAAGAATTGATGAAAACATTTAAAAACTGATACATTTGAGTATTTAAAGGAAAGAATAACAGTACAATCAATCAGTGCAACTGAATATAGTAAACAATGCAGGAGTGAATGACAAAATCAATGAATCACATATGTCAAATAATATTAATAGGTAATCTAAGGCATCATATAATATTTAGTACAAAAATTAGAAAAAAATGACCTTCTAAGACATTGTATGAATTCCAATAAAATTTCCAAAATTCTGTTCTGTTTGAAATATCCCAAAAATACTCTAGGTAAAATAATCATATACATATATTTATTTCATTTAAGCTATCCAAGATTAAGTCTTATACATATATTTTGAATGTAGAAATTTTATTATTAATATTCTTTCCCGCCCATATAAAGACTATTGATAACGTTTGCCAATATCAAAAAGTATCATTTTTATTCAGAACAAGAGACTCTCTTAGAAGAAGAAAAAGACTTTATTTAATTACTTCAGTTGATTTTTCTCTTGAATTTCTAAAGAGAATAATGGATAATTTTTAAATTTTAATTTAATTTTTTTTTTTTTTAATATTACTATGATTAGAATTTATGTAATCCAGTATAACATATTACAAATGTCTATAATAATTCTGATATTATATTTTTATGTTACGATTAAGGTTTTATTTTGCTATACTAAAGTGGATGTGTGCACAGAAAAATGAAGGTCTTTTAGGTCCTGCATAGTCTGTTGCAATAATAATGTAACAGATGAAGCTAAAGATTTATGGATCATGGCCCAGTTCTGTCATTTCTAGTACTCAAATTTCTTATGAATTCCTTAGCAATAAAACAATCAATTATTTTGCCTTGGATGATTTAATATGGTGAAAGAATGAACGACTCTGCAGCACAAGGTCCATGGATTGTGGCCCAATTGCATCATTTTTAGTGTAAATCAAACCCTTTATAATTTCCTAGGAAATAAATCATTCGATGATTTATTGATTCATAGTAATGACATTTATTCATGAATATAATAAGTTAAATTTAAACAATGATTGATGTTCATAACATTTTGTAACTGTTCTTAAAAGGATATTATTAAACTAAAAAGCAAGTACATGTAGTTATAAAATATTACATGGAAGATTTGATAGATGAATAGATTTTTCACATGAAAATGAACTATTTATTAAGTAATATCAAAATTTGCAGTTACAGTTGATTTTATTTTTATTTTTTTTAATAAAAAGAGCAAATGATGCATGCACCTTGACTATTTATAAATAAAAAGATAATGGTGCAAAAATAAATCTACTTAAAAAAAAAAAAACTAATCTGATAAACAGCTAATAAAATATTATCTTTATCTTAAAAGTCGTTTCAGAATAACAACAAAAACAAAATATTGTTAAATTTGTTAATACACACGCACTCATATATATATATGTTCCTGTGTAGATAGGTGTAATAATGAAATATCAGACTAAAACACAAGTTCCATGAATCGCGTCTCAATTATATCACTACTTCGAACTTTTTATGAACTCTAGTGATAAAACTATTCGATTATTTACAAACTATACAATCTGAGCCATTGGGGAGGAGGGGTGGACTATTAATGTTTTGATTAACCACAAAGCTATTATGTCTTAGATAAAGTACATACTATATGGTTACGGGTTTTTTTTTTTTTTTGATTCTCAGGCAAGAAATATTTTTAGGTCCATATCTATGAACTAGGGTCCTAAGCTTTGGTTGGTTACATGGTACATGTAAAATACATTGTAATGAAATAACCAGTAAAAATTAAATGCGAACAAATATTTGATTTAATAAGCTATTTCACCCAGAGATTTTGAAATAGCTGGATCCAAGTTTTGAGCCAAAATTATATATATATATAAAGCGAGAGTAGAATGTAACATATTGTGTATATATATATAAACGAAATTATACCTATGAAAAACTATTGTGTAATATCACAATCCATTGCATTCTGATCTCTAACTTTCTTCTCTATAATACATCAACAAATCAACTTATTTCATTCCACAATTTAAAATTTCACCTCACCATCTATTTTAATCTCTTCCAGCACTAATGTCCAGCCATTCTGTTTCTTTAATCCCTTCAATAATATCAGTGATATCTTATCCATGTATTTCATTTTCAATTTCTTCTTATTCTTAACATACATTTCTGTCTTAAAAGGCATACTTTCTGGTTATCCAATGTTGCTATTTCTGAAAAAAAAAAAAAAAATCATAATAAAGGGATTTTTTCCCCTTGTTGCTATTTCTGAAAAAAAAAAAAAAATCATAATAAAGGGATTTTTTCCCCTTAACCTCTGCAAAAGTCTATGTCCTATCTTACTTTTTTTTTTTTTTTTATCATCATAATGAAATTTATTTATAACACTTTCGTCTTTAAATCATTTACTAATTGTTGCTTTAAAATCTCCCATGATAATTTTAAAATGTTATTTGGTCTGGTCAAAAACATTTTCTACAACAGTATAAAAATTCTCCTTTATCACATTTGTTGAGCCATAAAGCTGAAATATTTGTATTTGGTATCTTTCATTAAAGTGAATAATTAATATTGTCACTCTGTCTGATATATCATTAATCTGCACAATGTTGTTATTTCACTTTTTATTTATAATGAATCTCACTTTACTTGTATCTTTGTAATACGGAATATGCCCATTTTTAGAATCCATTCTCTTTTCACATTTTCTTCTAACTTCATAAGGTCCAATAATGCTCCATTAATATTAGATAGTTCTTCCAATTAGTGCAATCTTCCTTCATTTGGATAAGATTTGCAATTGTAAACAGCTCAATAAAAGATCACCATCAACTAGTAGCCTTGGCCTGCAATCTGGGATTTGTCTGTCAATCACTGCTTTAGTTGACTATTTTATAATCACTTGGGATTAAGGTTCCATTATTTAGTCTTGTATATTATGATTGTAATTATCAATTTTAAAAAAAGTTATCATTCATACATACATTCACCCTATTGATATTTCAGTTAAGAACTATCAGAAATTGAGAAAAAAAAGGACCGTGTTCCTTCATCTTAAACACAGAAGTAAAAAAACCAAGAAACTCACTATGTTGTTCCTGTGATATATATACATATATGAAGAGATATATGAATGTTATTAATAATGACAATATATATTATATTAAAGAAATACCCTTATTAAGACAATCAAGCCAGTTACTCAATGCTTTAATAGATTTAGGAATGTAGATGATAACAATCAACCCTTAAGCTATCAACAATCTCAATCTGGTAGTCAAGGCAACTTCCTTTAACAATAAATGAGATATCATCTTTATTATTAAAGATTGCCTTGACTACAGGTTGAGATTGTTGCTAGCTTAAGGATTGTTATCATATATACATTTAATAGAATAAGATCATATGTGAGAAAATTTAAATAATTGGATCCACATTTTGAGCTGAAATTGTTAAATATAAAAAAGGTCAGAGTAGAAATCCACATGTTGTATATATATTGTAATTGTTAGCTTTGCCAGTGAAGCTAAACTTACAGCTATCTAATTGATCTAAGTATGAAAAAAAAATTTTTTTCCAATAAATTAATTTTATTGCAAGTTAATTTCATCAGGGTTAAATGCTAAGTAATTTTGTTAAATCATTCTAATAACTTTTATAAGACTTAATTATTTTTAAAAACATTTTAAATATTTTTATTGCATTGGTTTGAACCCATCTGTAGTTACAAGTGACCTCCAATTATTTAAATTAGGGATATATTCCCCTCTATAATAAAAAGTTAATATTGAAAGCTATTAAAAGCCAAAGTTATTTTCATTTAGCTTTTAGTGTATTAAAATTCAATGTTTAACTTAAACTGTAATAATAGCAAAGTTTCCATCTTTAATATTAGGTATTATTGTTTAATTTGCTTGCTTATAGAAAAGCATTTCTATTTAAGTTATTTATTAATAAAAGTATGTTTTATTCATTCTCTATAATAAGTTAATGTTGAAAGCTCTTAAAAGCTAAAGTTATTTTCATATAACTTCTAGTATATTAAAATTCAATGTTTAAACTTAAACTGTAATAATAGCTTAAGTTTACATCTTTAATGTTATTATTATTTAATTTTCTTGCTTATAGGAAAACATTTCTATTGAAGTTATTTCTTAATAAATTATGCTTTATTCATGCTAATCAACTTAAAGATTAAGTCAGGAAAATAAAGTTAAGCTATGTTAATTTATTATTATTAAAAGTTATTAGTTTTCAATTAAAGGAAACTTTAGATAATAAATGTGACTGTGCTTGTATTTTAATTTGTTTTCACTTCCTTGTTCATAATTTTTAAATATTATACTTAAACATCTTTAATTAAAAACAATAAAAAATATTCTGGAGAACTTCTCATTTATTTAATAAGGTATAAAATTGTTATAAAGAAGAATGTAAATTAATTTTATTTAAAACAATATATTTGTTAGATATTTTATTTTATTTTAATAATTTTTGGTTTCATAAATAATCATCTTAATTAAAATATTTTAATTAGTCTAGACAGTATGCAAATGAGTTTCTATTTTTAGCTTTGTTTTGGATACTAAATCAAGTTTTAAACTTTAATATAGGAGATCAAGCGAAAGTGATTTAAAAATGTCAATTTCATTCAGTAAAATCAATCACATGATTGGGGATATAAAAGCACATGGCAAGGAGAGAAAAACTTGTTTCATTTCTTTTCTATTTTTTTTCCAGAGTTAATCATTTCTAATAATTATAAGTTTAATTATTTTGAATTAATTTTATTTTGTTAAAGCGATGTATCCTTAAATAAGTTCTAATTCAGGTTCTAAAACTTTAAGCTAAGTCTATTGAGAAGTCCAAAATCTACATTATTAAAAAAAAAGGAAAAACATGATGGAAAGTTTAAATAGTTATTTTTCTACAACTACTGAATTATTTTTATGCAGAATTATAATGTAATGGAAATTTTCTATGACTTTATCTCACTAATGTAAAAACTTGTATTGATTACCAATTTATCTATTTACAATAAACTTTATTATTGATCTACTATTCCTTGGCCCACAATATTAAAAATGTTAGAGACTTATGTTTTTCAATTCTTATAATGGTTCCTAATATTTTCAATGAATTTGCTTAAAAATTTTAAAAAATGCTGAAAGAGTAATAAATTGATCAAAAGACAGATATTTTATCTCCAACATCTCTTTGAAATATATTTATTTCAATATTATTATATTTTAAACAATAGCTTTTCTCCAGGCTAATTCATTTTATAGTAGAATCTATGTAATAGTTTTGAAATGACATTTTAATTACTTATCATAATTATTTATTTATTATCTTTGTTGCAGAGTGACACATTCACTCATGAACATTTAAACCTATGTTTAACACAGGTTAGAGATAGGAAAAATATCTCCCAGGTCTGTAAAAATGGAAATTATTAATTTATTCCTTCATTTGGAAGCTTATTGCTTAAGTACTTAAGTTTGAAAAGTAATATTATATCATTGTAATTGATTTATTACTTAAACATTCATTGTTATCATTATGTAACTATGTCTGAACAAAATAATTTAAATAGTCATACCTATATTATAAAAGAAATACAAAATGCTTTACTGAATTATTATTCAAGTTATTATACAATTAACTTTTAATTATAAACCCACTTTACATATGATTTGTTATTATTAATGCTATAGTTATAAATTTTAAACTTTACTCTCTAAGAAAACCTACTTTGTCTTTAAATAATATTTTCTACTAGACATCATTATTAAATTATATTTTCCTATGGAAGAATGTAAAGGTAACATAATGTTATACCAGAAATTGCCAATGCCATAAGGAAAAAATATTTTCATGAAACTGAATGTCCATTAATATGTCTATGTGCTTAAGTTCTCAGCAAATCTTTTGCTTATAGAAATATTTTTGAATGCTGTACATCGTTTTAAATTTGCTGTATTTTCAACAAATGGAGAAAATTTTATACATTTTCAGAACTCTATCCTGATGAATAGTGAACCTTCCAGGATGGACATTTAATTATTTAAATTTTGATAAACTAGGTATAATTTTAAATTCTAATTTTATGCTTTTGTAATTTACTATATATTTTATTTATTTATATTATGCACTTGTGTCTAATATATTTTTATGCATTATTTATCAACTATAATAGCCAAAAGTTCACAAAATATTTGCTACTTATAATACTCTATCATTTTAAAATATTGCTTTGTCCCCTATTGTGAGTAATTTATCTATTTAAATGAATATGTTTACGCTTAACCAATGAAGATATATATTCTTATTTTATTGTTTACTTTGGGCCATGTTTTATTAGGCCAAATAATTTCATCAGTTTTATACATCAGTCAATAATTATATTTGTTTAGATGTAGCATTAGTCTCTTTTTCTTGTTTTATTGTTTACATTTATCTTGCCATTATATTTTTTAAGAGATAATAGCTTTATCACTCTCTTGTGGGTATTTATTTTGCTAGCATATATTTTTATAGATTGTACTTGGTCGCTCTCTTGTTATAGTAATTTTCCATGAGTGATATTTATAATGCTTCATATTTAGCATAAATGTTTTATTTAAGACTACCCCTATTGTTCCTAATATTTTTAATGGTCCATTCTCATTTTCCCTATATGTTCAAAGACAAAAGTTCTAGCATATTTGTTTGCCCTCAAAATGTAGGTGCTCCCTTTGAATTCATAACATCATTAAGTTCATTGTCTTATATATATATATTTTTCTCTCAAATTTATTATATCATATACTTTGTATAGGGCCAAGTGTAATGCACCATCATGACTTTATTGTTTTGGCAATTGATATTATTTATGTTTGAAGATCTTTTCTTCAGTTGAACTCATGAATATTATGAGTATAGGTTAGGGATAGTTCTGATGTGTAGATCTGTCTTGCTGTCTTTGCCAGTATTGCAGAACATAAAACCGATAATTATTTATTTAAAAATTTTAAATTGTATTTATAGGCCTGTATTGGTAAGACATGCTTAGTATTTAAATGTATTTATTGTCGGGACAATATCATAGTATGATTATTATGCAAATATTTAGAATTTCTCATGATAATGCCCACATTTAATAAAAAACATTTATCAGTCAGACAAATTCACAATAGTCAATGAACATTTAATTTGTAAATTTATTTATTTACTATCATAAGCTGTAAACTTCTGGAATTTATTTCTCCTATGCAGTAAAGTTGTATGTCATAGTGATTGAATAGTTTAATTTGAAGATTGTAAATTTCCAAAATTGTTGCTTATTTGATTGTCCTAATTGTTTAAATAAATGTTATATTTGGTTGTTTTCTATTCCCTGGTGTTAGCCATTTGATGGCATTGATGCTAATCAAAAACACATACATATTACGATTCTGGGCCAGGCCTGGGATTCTATCTACATAAATATCGGCTTTTTTAGTTTTTGTAATAGGAAATTAGAGGAACTAACAGTAAATAATATTACTATTTTTAAATAAAATAATTTAGAAATTCACATTAAATTTAAAAATGATACCCGAATAATTGACGCTTTTTGGACAGTAATTAGTCATAAAATGGGTTGTTTTTGTTTGTGTGTATCAGTCAAAAGTTATGGGATTTTTTAAATTGAAAATAAGACGCAATTATACATTTTTTTTTCAATTTACACAAAATTGCTACATTCACGCTAAATTTACAAACGATACCCGACTAATTTGCTTTTTTTTTTGTTTTTGGTCAGTAATTAATCAGAAAGTGGGTTATTTTTGTTAGTGTGTATATATAAAGAGTACCGTTCTTGAAATACTACATTTCAAAATGATACCCAACTATGTTGCTTTTTTTTTTTTTTGGACAGTAATGAATCAGAAAGTGGATTGTTTTTATTAGTGTGTAGATTTTATCAAAAGCCGTAATATTATTGAAATACTAAATTTAAAAATGATACCTACAAATAACTTTTTTTGCGTATTGACAGTAATTAATCAGAAAGTGGGTTTTATTTTCTTTGTGTGTATATATAAAAAGTTACGATCTTTTTTTTCAATCGAAAATATTACGCAATTCTACATGATTCAATTTACCCACAACATTGAAAAAATTCACACTTTAATTTTAAAATGATACCCACCAACTAATTTGCTTTTTTTTTGGGGGGGGGGGGACAACAGTAATTAATCAGAAAGTGGTTTCTTTTTGTTAGTGTGTCTATATAAAAAGGTACTGTTATTTAAGTACTAAATTTAAAAATGATAACTGACTGGGTTGTTTTTGCTTGTGCATATTGAAATGGTAAATCTGATTCAGATTTGCCATTTCACAGTCTGACCCACCTAATTATTTATTTTACTAACATTTGCTTTTTTTTTATTATTCTAAAAAAACATTTTTTAATCATTTTTAACTATCTGCAATAAATCCTATAATTTATTTTGGATCATAATTGTACTAACACTTATTCTATTTTATTATTAAAAGAAAAAAATTCAAATAATTAACTTTGAATTTTTTATATATTTTAAATATACTGTATATGTTTAAAATGCTTTATTTTAGTTCAAGAATCCAAGATGGCCTTTTTGAAAAGATTTGTACCTCGATAAGAAGTTAAAAATAAATGTTTAAATTAAAAGCATTGATAAATTACCAAAATCCATTCACTGTGGAATCTCCATTAATTAGTAGAGATTCTACATTGTTATCTAAATTAAAACCTAACATAAAATTATATTGAAATATATTGATCCTTATCAAGGTACAAACTTTCTAAAATTAGAATAAAAACCAATTTCTATTGTTTTCTAAAGGACCACCTGAGGCAGCAAGAAGTAATAAATAGTGGCCCTTTTTGGACAGAGTGACTAGTGACCAGACAGAGATAAGAGTTGTAGAAAGCACGCTATGATGATCGAGGAGTAAAACAGGGTAAATCGCTGCCCTTTCCTTCCTGAGACCTGAAATCTTCCTATATGTTGCTGCCAGAACCTGCCTTCAAATGCCACCAGCCATCAAGGTTCGCCCATGAACTCGATCGATTGTACTGGGGAACTCCAGGTAAATGCCGAAGAGCTTAAATCCTGTCGTCAAGATTTAAAAAATTATTATCAGAATCTAAATGTAATTTCGTAAGGCTTAAAAAATGTCAAAAGTTAATGTTTATTAAGAATTTTTTTTTTAACTGTCTCTTTAACCTGTTCTTTTAAATTATTTATAATGTTTTTCCTTTTAATAACTCAAGCTCACAATAATTTTCTAATATTTTTAATTGTTAAATATGAAAATATTTATTTGTTTTGCTTATTAATTAAAGTATGAGATTTCATGCTTTGATTTTTTTTATTTTGACAAACTTCACTCGCAGGGGTCCAAAGAGCGTAGTTTGCTAAGAGAGCAAATTATGTTTTATTAGGGAAAGGGAATTTTTAACAAAGAACGATTTGATTTTAAAAGTAAAGTAAGTTGATCTATTTTCGCGAGTGAGGTTATGTCGAATATATATATTTCTAAACCAATCTACCGTAATTTCAAATAAATTTATTATAGATTTCCCAGAATGAGATTCTATTATTTTATATTTCTGTAATTCAAAATAGAATAAAATATGCTATAGATTTTTGACCTAGTAACAGCGCCGCTGGATAGCATCAGTTAATTATCATGCCTTTTTTTTTAAGTTAGGAAAGAGGGAAGGGGGGATTTTTTCGAGAATTAAATTCCCTTATTTCTACATGTATGTTTTTTTCTTGTAGGTTAAATATTTATATAAAGTAGTTGTTTACGCAGGTTGTTCTCTATGCAGTATTAGATCATTTTAGGGCTATTTAATTATAATTCGTTCCTATTTAATAATTATAATATCTCGGGTTAATAAAGAATGCTTGGAGTCTCATGAACAGACCTAAAACGGTCATAGATTTTGTGATTTGGAGTTAGCTTCCGTTCTTCGCATACACCTGTGAAACGGACAGCATGTTTGAGATAGAGTTGGTTTGTCAGCAGAATTCGTAGTGGCGAATATGAGGGCTCTCCGTAAGTCCTATCTCCTATCGATATATGGACATGACATGTGGACGTATCGATTTCCCTTTGTATTCTTCGTAGGAAAGGCATATGAGTGTCCGTATTCTGGCTCGTATTTTCTTATTTACGTTTCTTCTCTCCTGTGCATTCGTATATTTATTAACCCGACATTGTTTTGCTTTTATTTTGCCTATCTAATATGTAAGTCATAGGGAAATGATTCTACTGAAAGGATCTTTGACCTGAGTAATCGATTCTTTTGTTCGTTTGCGTAATTAGTTAAAATCATTTGGTTTTGGCTAATTCACGTTATATAATTTTTATAGGTTTGATTTTAGTTGTAAGTCCAATTAAAGTGGCTTGTTTGCTTGATAATTAATTGATAGATTTTTTTATTATAACCGCTTACAGTTTTAAAGTTATTTATAAGCTATGCCAGCAAGGTCCATTAATGTCATAAAACATTAGTTATTGAAAATCCAAATTATTAATTTTATAAAGGGAAATGAAATCAATTTTTTTTCTGTTAGTGGAGTAAGACGTCAAGTTAGTCTTATAATCGTGTGTTTAATTCATATCTTTTTCAATAAGAATGTCTTTTTTTAAAATCTTATATAAAGAATTCATTCAAATAGTCATTCTTATATATGCGCGTTAGGCAGATGTTTAAACCTACCGCTATATTACAAGATTGTAATAAATGTGCACAGGGAATTTTGAAATTCGTGGTCATTTAAGTATAAAATATTTTTTGCTATTTTAAAAGGGAGAATAAATGTAAACAAAAGTAAAGATGTATAAACTTCATAAAATAAATTGTACAAACTCAATAATGTCAATGCTGACCGCTAATATAAATAAATTCGTCATGAAATCATATAATTATGAAGTTAATTTAAAAATTGTATTTTTTTTTTTTTTTTTGAGCTTGAGTTTAAACTAATGTAAAATAATTAATGTAGAATGTCTAATGATTTTATATATATATATAACTAAAACAAACTTCCAGTGTTCTCGAATCATTTTATTTACTTTTATTTTAAGTAAATTTTGATTTTTAAATATACCTATCAACCAATCACCCAAGTTCTCATTTAAATATAATAAAATCGAATCTCATGCTTTAAGACCCAGCTGCCGGCACAGTGAAAATAAAGAAATTCGATTGTATTGTCGAGAAAGGCTATTGATTAGATCTTTGACCTGGGGATATAGGTAAATAGGGCAGAATTCATGATGTACCTGATTTATATATCTTGTACATGGTCGGACTCGAGGTACTTTACCTGTATTCAGGGTTTTGTTAGATCAATGTGTGTTTTTCGACCGGTACAATATATATATACATCAAAAATGACTTGTCACGGACAAATTCTCGTGAAAATGTTATTTTCACGTGATCCTTGAAATTTTTGCCATTCCACACCCTTAAAAGCAATTTTTGAGGGATACCCATTTGTAATGGAACCTTCAGGACATTATTAATAAAGTTACAACATAACAGTAGGTTAGAGCACTTGGAAAAAAATTACCTTTTCCATATGTCATAGCATCATCCGGAAGGCGAACCCACAACCATTTGCAACCAACTACTTGCTTGCAAGGTGGCTGTGATGACCTCTCGGCTAACAACCTTTGTAATGAAATTTTAAATAATTATGACAGGCTAGCACTCTCACACCAAATTATAGAGAAAATAGACATGCTAGTGTTACGGTAAAGTTAATAACACAACCAACTATGGCAGCCAGTAAAGGCATTTGTCTGTGCTTTTAGCATAGAAAAAAGCCAGACCGGCAGGGACTCTTTCTGTGTTTTATCGTAGAAAGAAGCATCTTAGGTTGGATGAGGCTGCTGCGAGCACTCTTTCTGCGTTTTATCGTAGAAAGAAGCTTCTTAGGTTGGGTGTAGGCCACTGAAACTGTATATTTCTAGGAATTGACCTAGAAATAGAGCTGTCATGCGGCTAACACCAGGGAATAGAAAACAACCTTATATTTTATTGTTGAATTTGTGTGTAGTTTTTATATCATCACTACCATATAAGACTTACCAGAAATCTTAACATTATATAAATAATTAATGATACAATTATATTTTATTTTAGTTATTAAGAGTACATGCACATAAAATATGAAGATGATAATGCGTCTAAGAAATAAAATATTCATTGATTTTCTTCATCTTAAATAATCACTTTAGTCCATGCGCAATTATTAAAAGAAGACTGCTTTTGTGATATTATTATTTATTTAATCATAAGATTGCAACTGATTATTCATCATAAATTAAATGCTTAAATTATTTATCTTAAATTTGTAAAGATTTGGCATGAGTTGTTAAGAGGATATCCTGAGTGTGGTCATAAAATCCTTTATTCCCTCATGGTATTTGAATGCTATCCTAATAGATTATTTTTATTCTAAATTAAGAGTTTCAATGCATTTTATTTTGATTAAAATATCTTCTTTTAAATTTGTTATTATTGTTGCTGTAAATAAGATAGATATTATCTTAGGAGTAAGAGTATGTCTCCTCATATTTCTACTAGGATGACATTCATTGTTTAATAATTCATAAATAAATAAAAGAGTGAAAATTTTAATATTAGAATTGTTTAATAAAGAATCCGAGATCTTACTATTATAATCAAAGATCAAAAGAAATTGTTTTTGGCAAAAGAAATTATTTTAAAAAGTGTTGCAAATAAAATCTAAAAATCATTGTTATCCTTTATCAAGAGTTTTGAATTGTGGATCAGATCATTGCAATGACATGTGGAGAATAGTGGTTGTGAGAGGTGTTATTATACTGGAGGGGTATAAAAATATGAGAAAGAATATATTATAACCTAACTACTCTTTGATATATGCTTTCAATATTAAGAGCATTTGTAGTTTCTGAGTTGAGAGTGCTCTTAAAATTTACTAAATGTTAATTATTAAATTTGCAATGCTTAATCTTAGCCCTATAGCTCTTTTTATTATAGCATTATATCATATATGAGAACTCTTAGCTTAGAGTACATTGTCATATTGTTTGACTCAAATCGTGTTGTTGGTATGATTGTGACTTTATTATTAGTTCTTCTTGGTAGAGTTATTTATTTCATTTTTTTAAGGGTTATAATATATAAACGAAATTATATATATGAAAAACTGCCATGCAATATATATAATGTACACAGACAAATATACGATATGTATGGCAACAAATACCTAGTACGCATGAATAATTCGAGAGCATTTCATCCAGATGTGTAGTAAATCTAATATATATATATTTCGGGTTCAAAAAGAAAGTCCATGAATAAAAGAGAAAAGTTAAATAATATTTTCAGATATGAATTTAAATAACTGTCATTTACTTTTCCGCTACAATAACCCACACCCCACCCCCAACTCACAATGGGTTTAATAATCTGTCATTAAAAAAAAGTTTTCTTTTCTGGGGAATTAGCAAGAGACAGCGTTTACCAAATTTATATGGCAGGAAGCTTTTCAAAACCATCTGGCTGAAAATACAAAAACTTTAATCAACAGTTCCGTCGAGATGTTACCACCTGCGTAAGATGACCTGATACCAAAACTAATAAATACTAAATCCAGGCAACATTTGTTATTTCTACATAATTCATAACTCGATTACCCAATACAGCTAAGTTGGAGAAATATATAATTGAAAACAACGGTGTCTTCCAAGTAATAATAAAAAATAAAAACAAATCCATGTAAAATAATTAAATTAATAATTTTTTAAAAAATAATTAATAAACAGCATGTCACAATTTTCACACAAACTGACAAATCACCGGTCGTATTTCTTCTTTTAATATTCTTATTAATTTATCTTGGAAGGGATATATACTTAGCCATCATCATTTTATTTTACTATTACACTAAAAACTGCTATGCAAAAAGATTGAAACACTTAAAAACCCACAATCAAAATAATTTTTCAAATCTAATGAACGCCATTGCATTCATATATGACAAATCAATGTTAGAATCCACACAGAAATTACATGTGTGTTTAGCGCAGAATTTGTAGTTCTGATGAAGTTTGCAGTTGGCTAATAGTAGAATGAAATTTCATATATGAATGTTAACTGAACAACAATAAGCACCGATCAATCAGAATCATTTCTTAGTATTTGAGGATATGCTGATGATTAATCAAAGTTTTAATTTCTAAGAGTCACATAAAATTGTGGGTTTGTTTAAGCAACTAAATTTTCATCATAAAATTTAATGAGTCACAATTCTCTCTCCAATCTTATATGCAAATATGTCGAATGCAAAGTAAGCAAATCCACTGGCATCAAGATAATAGAGATAAAATTGTGCAATAAACAATAAGAGACTTGGATTATTCTTCATAAAAGTAAAAAAAACAACAACATTAATCTAAAATTGATTTATCTGACAAATTCTATTAAGGCCGACATATTTGGTAAACAATAGCAGTAATGATAGTAATACAGGAGAAACTGATAATAAAGGTCTTTGATTTTTTTTGTAAATATAGTTATATGAAATGTGCTTGATATACTTTAAACTTAAATACAGTATAGGACAATTTTTGTAATTAAGAAAATGTTGATTTCTATGAATAAAATAGCAATAAATTATTATTTAACACTCGTAATAAGCGCACAATAGATTGAATGGCTGATTAAATTTATTACAATTAGAAACAGCACTAAAAAATAAATGTTTATAGCAATTATTAATGAAACTTGACTTGCAGAAGGAAGTTTACTTCCAAAAATTGATGTGTAATTTTTTTTATAAAAGTCTAACTACAACAATAAATTTCCTGTATTTACAATCTTGGTACTTATACTGCAATGATGGGTTCAGGTAGAAGCTTTCACTTCTTGTTGCTTAGTGTCACATATCAAAACTAATAAACAAACATTTTCATTCTACTGTATATGCTAATAATTTTTAATAAAATATAAATCAAAATTGTTAAAAATAAAAGTATTGGCTTTGTAAATATGTATGGTCTTTTTTATTGAACTTTATGCACCATACATGAACTTATATCACAATCACTTAGTTAAAAAAGTGTTACCATAAATAATTTTGGATACATTAACATTTAATACATTTGTAACTTATAGATTATGTTAATAATAAGAGTCAGATTGTAATCAAATTGAATATTCACATGGACATATATAGATAAAGTTGATATATTTCATATTAATATGCACAAAGTTTAAAATTATAAATAGTAGCAATAGAATATGGATCCTATCCTAAACATATTGAGAGAAAATTTCATGTTGTTCTTTAGAAGCAATTTAATATAAATGACAGTTATTTCTAAAGAGAAATAAAATTACCTGAAATTATATGTTGGACAATTTCCATCATTTAGTTCAATTGTTAAATGTTTTTTCTAAAAATTCAAACTTTACTTATACTTTTCCAAATACATTCAATTGTTAGTAATAACAGACAAGTTAGTAGATAATATGTTTTGGGTGGAAATATACTCTCTTCTTCAAGTAATGCTGACATGACCAATTATAGTACTAGCAAGGAAATCAAACCAATAACTTTTAGATTCATAAATACTAAAATTAAAGTGACACTCTACATAGCTAAGCTAGACAAAAGTTATAAAACTATGTATACTTTTCTATGAGTATCCATTAAGGGGAAGGTTAATGAATGGTTCCAACCATTATGGATGATCACACTTAAGTTGACTTATGGCTTATTTGCCATTGCCATATGAGCAACTTCTTAAATATTTTTTTCTTTTTGTCTTTTTCTTCTCAATATTTGTCTTTTCCCGACTCTGTTCCACTGGTTGACTACTTTGGACACATTTAGTTTTCTGATCATTAATTTGTGTTTTTTAAAATCATTTTTCAATAGGATAGTAGATTAAACAGGTAAGTATTTCTATATGCATATGATATTTCATAAACACACATTCACATGGTATTTCATGGATATATTGAAAATGCATTAAGGTTGTAATTATTATTATTATTATTATTTTTTTTTTTTATAGAATAAACAGTAAATAATACTGTCATTAATTTATTATATAATGAAGTTATCATATATTTTTACAAAATGTACTTCTTCTTTTTCAGTATTTCAAGTTAGGATTTTGTAAAAATTTGGTTGGCAAGCTAGTCTGATATATTAATTACAAATTTCTTTTTAATCTTTTTGGTTATCTCTATTATATATGAAGGCACTGTAATACCTATAACTGATTATTCTTTTGATATTTCTTTTTGTTGTCTATTAAAAATTTTCTTGATAATAGCTGATGAATTGTCATTTCTCATGGGAGTTTGTTCTATATTGGGCTTTTCTTGTTTCTTTTTAAATCACTAACTTGTTTTGCTAGCCGTAGAGTTTTTATCATGATTGAATGTACATACTGTGTATTTTTCTATGGTAAGGGTTTTCTTTAAATTGTAGTTCTGATTTTATCATAAGGGAGTTTTATCACAAAAATATTTAAGATTGACAAATTTTGTTCATGTTCTAATTCTCTTACAAATTTAAGTGAAGAAGATATGTTGTTGATAGATGTCCAAAATATTTCTAATAATGCTTCATCCATGGGTATACAACAAATTTATCATCAACATAGTGAATCAATATTTTGGTGGAAATGGAAAAGTAATTATGGTTGTAGTTTCAAATTCTTCCATGTAAGTATTGCTGATTACAGATGATAGTGGCAAACACAAAAGTATTCCTCATTTTTGGTTGGAAGAATTTTATATTTCATGGAAAGAATGTTGTCATAATGTAGAATTTTAAGAGTTCCAATATAAAACAAGCAAAACTCTCTATATGTATTGCCACTCAGTGCAAGCCAGAGTAACCAATGGATGCTGGCTTGTACTGAATGGCAATATATATAGAGAATTTTGCCTGTTTTAATAACAGTTAAGAGCAAGCATAAAAAAAAGTGATTATGGGAGTTCCAATATACATATTAATAGAAAGAGTACCCTTTAGCATAGTTGATAGAACTTCTGTCTTGAGATCAGAAGATCCCAGGGTCAATTCTCACGCCCAAACTTCATATGAACTCCCAAGCAATAAAGCCATTAGCATTTTTTTAAAAAATAGAAAGGTTGTTCTGGTTTGCAAGCTACTATCCTCATTTAATCTTTTCTTACAAGAGACATTGCTTTATCACAGCGTAGATTTGTGAAAAAATTATCTATTTCACCAATATATGTTTTTTTTCTATTTTCATGTTTATGACTAATTTCTCAAAGTTCTTAGAATCCCTAATAAAGGAGTGTGTCTTGTATGCCAAAGAACAAATGTTTTTTGACATATAAGACACAGACTTTTATTAAGAATTGATGTAATTTGTAATCTGTCCCAAAAAATATATGCACATTTGATGATTAATATCTTCTATGTTTATTTTTATTATTAATTAATTTTATAATGAAGAAAATATATATCAGATTAAAAAGAAGCATTAACAAATATTCAAAGTATCCTGGTTGAGATGTCAGGGACAAGTAATTTTTTTTTTTTTTTGGAAACATCCCGTATAGTTTTGTATTATCATGGGTTTTCATTGGATATACATTATATCTTAAATTTTTAAAAAAAAAAAAAAACGGAATTTGTTAACTTTTCAAAAGTTATTAAATTTTTTAAAATAAAAAATGTTCATATCACAATTCACTAAATTATTTGGGTTTTAGTCACTTTTATTTTACTTATACATTCCTTGAAATCATTTATCTTAATTTGTAAAAAGAAATAAAATCTAGATTAAAACAAAAGTGATTAGAGTAATGCTAAGACTTCAGGCCACTCACAAATTATATATATATATTAGGAGTAAAAACTAATGGAAAATGAAATACATGGAAGAGAGAACAAATAGATATTATTGACATCACTGGAAGAATTAAGAAACTGAAATGGAATTGGGATGAACATATTAGAAGAGATGATAATATATGGACAGTTGAAATCTTAAACTGGATCCTAAGAGATTGTAATAAAAGATCTAGAAAAAGACCACATTAGATGGATGGATGAAATAAGGAAGTTAGTTATTTGATGTAAACAGTGACTAGAGATCAGAGAAACTGGATTAAACATGGAGAGATCTTCATCCTGCAGTGAACTATAATGGTTGAAAATGATGATGCTAAATTAGAGATATTTCACACAGTACAATTCCAACCCCCAATGTGTTCTTCTTGAACGAATTAAATAATAGAATGAGCAATATATAATTTAAAACTTAATTATTTATGATCATTCTTCAAATATAAAAAAAAAATGTTTATTTTTATTATGTTTTTATTATTGTTGCTTTTGATTTATAATAATATATTTTAAAGTTGATTATTATTTCATCTCTACATACTTTAATATCTGAACATTTTAGTTTTAAAAAATAAATATTCTAAATTCATAAATCATTTATAAAATTATATATATATAAAACTCAAGTTGTTTTAATTTTACATATACTCACAAGACATGCATATATATATATGCACAAAAATATAGAACATAACCATAGTTTCTCTATTACACAAATTGACTTCTCAAGTGAAAATCAATTGTGTAGATAATATTTTGTGTAAATCCAATAAAATAATGGATCTTATTCTTCGCAATTGATGTTACTTTAATATTTTTGTTAAGATACATTTGTTTAAAACACTTATACTTCCTCTAATGGAATATGATTCAATAATATGGAATTCGGATAAGTTATCTCATATAAATAAATTACAATCATTAGATAGAAAATTCACTAATATAATTAATGCAAAAGATATTTGTATAAATTTGTTTCATGGAAGAGTGATTCGTGATATGAAATTTTTTTATTTAATCATTCATGGAAAAATTTTCTTACATAATTGTATTTCAAAATTATTAATAAGAGTTCCTCGTGTATATACAAGGTATAATTTATTTAGTATTGATAAATATGAATGTGAAACTTTATATTTGGCAGCATTATACAGACTACCCAATTTTTATAATATATTTTTTAATGACATTGATATATTTTTTTGTAGATATAAAGACATTTATTGAGAAAACAATAATTAGTTTATCAAATATTTTAGTTGCAATGTATTTCTTTAAATGGTTTTATTAACTGTTGAAATATTAATAAATTAATTGAATTGAATTAAATATAAAAACAGGGGTTAATCCCATAATTTATTTCAAAAACTATCTATTTTAATATCAAAAGAAGTTTTTATAATATTAATAGCATCAGATTTCAGAAAATTTATCATTAACATTGTTTCTGAAATGAATTATGAGACTAAATCCTGTTTTACATATACATGTGAGTTATGTTTAGTTGATTTTCATTTGAAAAAATCTAATGCTTGTGAGAGAATTTTACTATAAATTTTTTATTTTGTTACTATTGAATGTTATTAGAGGGGACTTGAACAAAAACTTTCAAGCTCCTGTCAGTTATCTACTCCATCTTGACCACATTCAAAATACATACATTGGAAATCATTTATCTTTTTTACATGTAGTGGTCAAGTGTATTGGTTATATAAGATGGAGTGGATAGCTGAAGGGAGCTTGAAAGTCTGAGTTCAACTCCCTAATTACACCTAAAGTTCAGTATATACATTATACTTGTAGTCAAATATTTAATGTTTATGATTTGGTATTTTATTTATTATGATTAGTATAGAGTTAGGCAGTATTTAATTATATATGCAGAATGTATAGCAAAATATTATATAAAGATAAAAAATAAAAAAAATTATTGAAAATTAAATTACCCCCTCCCTCCCCTCATTCATTGCAAATCTAGCAATAATCTGTGCACTATTTGACAAGTATCCTATGCACCTAAAACAAAGATGCAACATTATAAAATATAAACAAATTGAAAAATTTATTTAGCTTATTTATCACATGGTTATATATCTGGTAAATCATGATGTTTGAGCACTATAGTAATAAGCAAAGACAATAACTGCAAAAATCATTAGCTCTGTAGTTCATTATTAATACTGCTAGTATAAAGTGCTAGAGCAATACCTAAATTTTGGTCACCATTACAATGTTATTTCGTATAACACTGTCAAACAGGTATATAATTATGATTTAAAAAATGTTTATTCCCCCCCCCCTCTCTCTATATATATATATGTTATAAGAAAATATATATGCTTTTTTGAGTGAAATATTTGCATTCAAACTTTAATAACAAAATTTGGTGGTTGTGAAAAATTAATTCTATAAAAGTATATAAATTATTGTTGGAAAAAAAAATCACTGTTTGAATGCAAAAATCAAATTGTTAAATAATTTATCCACTAAAATTATATATTCCAAATAAATATTTAATTCTGTATTTAAAAAATAGGTTTATTGCTTGGGTGCATATCACATATAATATTTTTTTATTTTAAATAACAGAGATTTTATTTATTGCATTTTGATAATTAACTTCCATTTACTATTTAATTATCCTTAAATATTATTTTAACGTTTTTAGTAAATAATTAATCCAATCAATATTATTTTAATAAGATTACTATTTATATTTTTAAACAATATTTAAGCATAATAATGTGTGAGCCTTCATTGAAATATAAATCAATAAGTGACTACCTATAAATAGCACTGCTGTAATCTCATAAATGATTGCTATCATATAAATCTAGTAAAAAAATTAAGGAAATGTTTTATTCCTTGCAAGCACAAAAACTAATAACTTGAATCATGATCCAAGGACACTGGGCTTCATTCAACCACAACATCAAACATGTAGGGTTTTATTAATATACTATAAATATAAATAGAATTTAGATATTAAGATTATTGAAAATGTAACATTTGTAAATTGTTCATGAAGACATTTTATTTATTTATTTTTTAAAGGGGGGGGGGATAAAATGATTAATTTTAAATTTAATAAATTTCAAGTTTTATTATATTATTAAGTGTTACCATTCAAACATCTCTTTAAAATAATGGAACATCTAATTGGTTTGGGGAGCTTTTTAATGGCAGATTCATTAAATGATCATAGTATTCATATATTTCATTATTGGTCACTCTTTATTGTTAACAACCTTCCATAATAAAATATTCTTTTCTAATGAATTTGATAATCTAATACATTTGTTTTTTTTCTTTGTCTGAAGAGATAGTTATGTATTTATTTATCAATAAATTTTTCTGGAGAAAATTAAGAAACAACTTTAATTTGAAAATAATTATCTGAAAAAGTTATCTAGAAAAGAGAAAGAAGGCTTAAAAAAGTTTAGAATAAGATGATTAAAAAGCATTTTTTCAAATCAGTGAATTTTTAAATAACTCTTGTAATTCCTTTATTTCCATTAGCATAGTAAAAAATTCCAGGAAGCTTAAATAATTCCAGGAAATCATAAAAATAGACTTGCCTCCAGAAGTAAAAAGCAAAACTGTGGCTAGAAAAAGGATATATAACCCTTATACTGATATTTTGGAGGGATCATGCAGAAGTTTTTCCAAGACTTTGGCCTGAATGGCAAAGTGAAGATGTAAAAGAAAATAAACAAGTCACATTAACTATTATTATTTTACATAAGCCTTACACCTAATAACCTTAATGCAATCAATAATCTTTTCTAATATCAGACCTTTTCCATTGTAAAACTGTAATAAATACAATTTGAAAGGTGGATTCTGATTTTAGTTAGTTCATATTTAACTGTATTTAGTATTTTTCCAATCTGACTGTTTTATTTGCTTTCTATCTTTGTTTATCATCTTATTAAATGATCTAAGTATATGATATGATTTAAAAATAACATAAAATTGGAAATGATCTCAGAAATGCTTTAAAATTTATTTAAATAAAAAGTTTACGTAAATATTTAATAAGTGAATTCATTTTTTTTTTTTTAAATAATGGAATGGATATATATTTCTGTTATATTATTCCAATTAATATCAAGTTTTCAGTTAATGGAGTTCTAGTGCTTATCTGTTTTGTTAGAAGATATATATTATAAAGCACACATACCTCTATAGTACTAAATTAAAAATATATTTTAAACATTACCAAATACTACCATAACAGAGGTAAATGGTTCAAACTACCATAACTTATATATTTTGGCTAAGATAAACTGCCAGTATCAAAAGCTAGATTAGAAACCAGACACTTGTTCTCTATATTAACATAATGGTAGGATGATAGTAGTAATTTGCTTCAGTCAAAATGCACTTACTACATAGTTTTTCAATGTTTACTTTATTATGATAGCAATTGATAATATTTAAAATACACTATACTTCTAATTTAGCACTGTAGAGTCAGAAGGAATTAGTGCATTCATAAACATTATATACACACATATATATGCATACATAAACTTCTCAAGATGTAATCGTTTGTTGCAGTATTTAAACATGGATTTTATTAATAACAAAAAAAGTCATCCGATTTTCTTTTTTAGTTACATCATAATAATTTATGTGTTAAAAAAAATGCATTTAGGCCAGGTTTGTTTGCATTTAGCATGAAGTCGTATTTCTTAGAACGAACTAATTTTAAAATGACAGCAGTTTGCATGCCAAAAAAAAAACACAGGAATGGAAAAAAAAGCGCTCATTCCTTTTTTTTTCCATCTTGAAGAATTATATTATCAATAACAATGTTCAAATAAAAAACAAAGAGTCAATCATAAACTTTTGGGGATGAAATATCAACAGAAACATGTCACTAAATTGATTAAAAAGTGTTAAATTTACATGTTTTATTTTTATAATTAATTTCGGTATGGGTGGTGTCATTTCACTTACAAAGGTAAGAAAAATTGTACAAATGGTCAAGCACTTTAATTTTTTCCTTCTTTTTGTTATGATTTTATTTCATAATTGTATTGGAATTGCAAGTGATATATATGCAACTGGAAATTTTAAGTAGATATATATTTATAATACACTGTGCATATCAAACACTTATTTTTATTTTGATATAGCATCTTTAAACTGCAATTATAATAAATAGATAAAATTTCTAATTGTATAACAATACTTACAAACAATATACTTAATGAAGTAAAATATGTTTTTTTAAAAAAGAACTGATTATAAAGTTTGTGATTGTTACAAAGCCATGAATTAAAAAAACTAGACAAATTAAAAATAAAATAAAAACATTGTGTTCATATCAAGCAAGTTCTTTACAAGTATTTATTAAATTGCATGTTTTTTTAAAAATATATATATTTTAATTTGTTTGTGAATTGAAAATTAAATTTTGAAAAATGTTATCATTCATGTTAAAATAAGTATTTGATGATCATAAAAATATGAAGTCATTAGTTTAGTAATCTTGTATAAATTGAAAAAGGATAGCTGAATATCAGCAAATTAATGATATTGCAACTATATTATATCTATTATTTTTTTAAAAAATGTAAAAGATTAGATTAGATTTTTTTTAATAAACTGGCAACGCTTGCTTTTTTAAAAATCGCTTTTTTTAAACAACAAAAAAGAGAATATCTATATCACATACATTTACATATGTTAGATATGAATAATAGAAGCATAACTTTTTAGTAACTTTAATATTCTATTTTTTTTAATCTTCAGTAAATCATTAATATATAATTATTTTAAAATCAAGTTGTTATTCTTTTGTTTTATTTTTAAATTACCTTGATTTAGAGACTAACTTAAGTTTAGTGACCTTGGAGGATTTATATTCAGTAAGCTTTCCAGTGAACCTTTTTTTATTATTATTATGTAAAGATTTTATTAATGATAATAACAGATGAATAAAAATGAGCAATGAAAAAGTTAAGTTCGCACCACAAAATAAATATAATACATTGAAATAACAAATATTAGTCATTAATAAATTCCACTGATATCACTCTAAAAATTATTTAGATAGGAAGTCAAATTCTGATAATGTCTATTACTTTAAATGTTATAAATCTTGATGCACTCTCACACAGTAAGAGTTTAAAAAAACTTAGCATGGTCGGTGGAAGTTGGTGTATTTATAGAAATGCAATCTAAACCTAATCCAAAATTATATCATTACACAGACTTGTAACATATACATAAATAGTTTATTATTTTATAAAAAATTGAAGCATATATACATAATTAAATTTTTAAAAAAATTATCATTAAATATAAAAGATAAGGGATGCCGCATTGGTCATAAAGTATGAAATATAACAGATGCATTAGGGATTGACTTTTTTTTCTAATTGAGTTTCATAACATCAGAGTGTGAGATTACCTATTTGTGAAAAGCAGCCAGTCTTAGTGATGCTAAATATCAATTAGACTGGAATAAATATAATATTTCTGCAGGATACCTGCTGCAGACATTTATATAGGATTAAAATCTGAAAATAAAATATTGTTTAGAGCAACAGAACCTTAAAAAAGGCTTAAAAAATTTTCCAGCCAGTTACAGCACATATAGTGAAACTGCTCATGAAATTTCTCATTTAAAACAACATACCACACTTGTATCTAGTCAATATTCTACTAGTACTTATAAATCACTAGATTACATCTAGATAAAGTTTGGTAATAAATAGTAACATTTAGAGAACATATTGCTGAAAAAAATATTAAAGATGATCAAAACTTCAAAAGAGCAGCCAATATGAGAGTTTAACAAAATTACATCTCTTGACATTCTGTAAACAAGAATTCAGTAGTTGATGATCAAACATAAAAAGAGGAAGAAATATACAGAAGCATTATAATAATGATATAAAAATCAATTATGCTAAGGAACTGCCAATAAAGAAATATTCAATCAAATGAATTGGTAGCATTACATCAGAAATTTCATTAAATACTAAAAAAAAAAAAAACATTAAATGCAATCTAAATGATACCACATAATATTGATAAACTTTATAGAGTATTGAATGAGTCAATGTTTTAAAATTTCATATACTGAATAGTATATAAACAATATATACTAAAAATAAAATGTGAGCTATTCTGTACTAATTTATGTCATTCACTAGACACTTGGAACAAAAATATAGTAGATAAAACAGGCTCATTGCAGTATATAATACATTATTCGAAGTTATAGGCCCTTACAAGCATCATACGAAAACAGTTTGAAAGTTAAACAGTAAAGCAAATGGCTGACTAAATTTAATATTAAATCACAATTTATACATATTTGCAAATATTTTATGTCCTTTATATGAACTTTTATAAGTAATAAAAGTCAATTGGTATGATAATATTAACATATAATCATGTGATACATAAGCCTAACATTAGTCCCATAATCGACATTTCATCTGCAATAAATAATAGTGATTTTCCCATACTAGAATCAATAGTTGTAAATATCAAGTGCAATGGACATCAGATAGTACACGGTCACTGGAAAAAAAAAAGCAGGAACCAATCATAGTGAGAATGCTGTACTGCTATCAAATATGAATTCATTTTGTAATTAACTTATTTTTGCTTTATTCTAAAAGTGTCTCTACAGGAGTATAAATTTTCCATTGTTCATTCAATCCTAAAAGAGAGAAATAACATCTGCCTAACAAATACCTACACTGAACAATTCTGAAGTGAAAATAGAAAAATCAACATTAATTAATATCTTGATTTAAAAAAAGTTCTTGCACAAGATCAGTCTGAAAGATGAAATAAAAAGACAGCTGCGTCAGACACTAAATTACAATATGTACTAAAATGAGGTATAATATTTTAACAGTGTTAGTAGCACAAAAATATTTAAATAAAATTTAAAGACAGTTTTGAAGGTGTAATTAATGGAAAAAATAATCTCTCTTCTCTTTAATCAATAATCCTTCAAATCTCTTAATAAATTTTTCATTCACTTTTATATTTTTCTTAAATAATGTTTTATAGAAAGCAAAATTTAATAGTGTCATCAATTTGAATCTCAATTTATTTTTATGCAAAATAGAATACTATGCAGCTTTTGGATAATTAATTTACTTTTCCTACAAGCTCCATAAAGCAACACTTTTCTTACCATATTTATTTATTAAAACTTAATTAAAAGAGAAGGCTTAATTCCCACCCACCTCTCTCTTGCTAACTGAATACAAAAATATGCAAGAACAGATATCAAGAAAAATCAATGGTTGAAAACAGATAAATGTACTTATTGTAAATGTAAAATCTAACGTTTACAAACAATATCAAAGATCACTTAAAATCATTAACAATAATTTCTATAGAAAAGATTGTATTTAAAACAATAAATGATAGAGAAGCTAACAAGTTATTTGCTGCAACAAAAACCGGAAGAATGATTTAACAAGACTTTTTTTTAATCCTGTGAGCATGTGTGTGTTTTAAAATATATTTTTGTTTATTTACTAATATTTTTACTTCTTACATCCACTGCTCTGACCAGTAGACCATTTTAAATAAACAGGTAAAAAAATACTCTTTTTTAATATGGTTGAGATTTATATATAAAAAAAATTCACTATATAATAAAAACTGGTATGAGATAATTTATAAAGAAATTTTTGCAAAATGGAATTGAGTTATATATAGTGGCATATTCATGCAAATAATTTTAAACTGTCCAGAAAAAATTGATCTATATAATAAAAATTAAATTAATACATTTTTATAGACAATAATGTTGCAAAATCTCAGATTTAACTGCAAATCATCATTTGTACTGAGAAAATTATTTTATGCATTGTTTTAGACACTCTCAATCAATTAGTATGGATCAGTTTCTCAAGAGGACTTCTAATTGTTACTTTGATATAACATCATATTTAATAAAAAAAAGTAGTAATGATAACATTGAAGAGCAAATAATTATGAAAGAACATGTAAGAATATTTAATAAATAAATTAAAGTTGCAAAATTTGAAAATCATATTGCTTTTCCCCAAAATGATGGCAATAATATTTGATGTTGCTAGAAGATCAATTGAAACTGAAAATGGTTGAAAAAGATAGACTGTATAAATAATTACTTTTCTATAAATTTCAAATTTATTATAAGAATAAATCTTTATATATACGAATAAGCTATTTTTCATATAATTTATATTTATTTTTGTAAATTTCAAATTTTATGTAGAATCAAATTTGTTTAAATAGGTACATTTAATTGCATCAGAGTAACTTTACATCGTATAAAATATCTAATAACTCACTGTAGGACAAAGCCCCCCCCCCCCACAACTCCTCATGGATGAACAACATAGCTAAATACCTAATTACTGATCAATGCCAATGTTAGTCAAATTGGGTATACATCAATTACTGGAAAGAAGAAATCTAAGCTTGCTAAAAGAAATTTCATTTAATCAGGATTTGAACTCTAGGTTGTTAGCATGGTAGATTATGCACTACCACTGCATCAGGAAATACTAATAATCTTTTTACTAATTTTAAAAGACCAGTTTTTTAGATTTGCCTCATACATCAAAATTCATCAGCCGGGTACTGTTTTCACTGCCTCTTCACAGAATTTTTTTTTAAGTGTCATGATATATAATATACACACTCGCATTAATCTAGAACACACAAACACAAAATTTATTTTGTTAACATATTTGGGAGTATTTTTCCAAGTCTTTAATTTCTTTTTAACACTTACGGTTAAGCGATATAATATTAATTTAAAACAGTCTTAAAAAATCATCAATAAACAGATAGATAACTTACCTTTATTAAACAAGAGTTGAAAACTTTCGCATGCTTTTAATTTAAAAAAATTACTCTGGAAATTTTCGCAAACTGAACAGAGCGAAAAAAGAGAAGGCGACCAGGATACATTGCAGTGTGCAGCAGCAATAAATGAATTTTAAATTAAAAAAATAAGACTGTGTTTGTACCGCGCAGTGTTAAAATTATCCAACAGTAACTTTAGAAAGTTCAGAAACAATTTTTTAACGTTATGAATGAGAATCATTTTTTTTTTTTTTAAAAGAAAAAAAAGGGGGAAGGCGTTATGACAATCAGAGAGTAAAAGAACCAACCAAACCAGTTCAGACCTATTAAATTTACCTACTCCCCTAGAGTAACTAGGCAACAGAATATTAATTGCAAACGAGTTTTACTTCTTAATGCGTAAACAATAATAAATATAAAACTTTTTTCTTATGAATAAAAAAAAAAAATCTTTTTATCAAATTAGACAGAATATTTCTTTCAATTTTTCAAAGACAATTTTGTTTATTCAATTTAGCATGATTTGCCTTATTATTATGATTAAAAAAAAAAAAATTGTACAGAAATATTGGGCCCAAAATTTGGTATGCAATTCAAATGATGCTATTGCATAAGCTATACTGTTTATTATTATTATAATTAATTTTTAATTATTATGCCGCCTTTTCTATTTATTAATGAAGTAACTCTCCCCCAATAGTTTGTTGCAGTGGTAAACTGGGGACTCCGAACGTCATCTCATTGTTTTTCTTGTAATACCATGATTTCTATTCCAAATTACTAAGCTGAATGGCTGATATTCAATTCTTGTAACTGCATTTATTTTGCTATCTGCATATAGTACTTTAATAAATTCTTTGGAGTATTCCTAAAAATTAGGGATACTAACTTTATTTGCTTTTGTTTTAACATATACCTTTCATCTTGGTAACAAATGAAAAATTTCTAATGTTGAAACTATTAAGTGCATTGCTATCTTGAAATACATACTCTATTTGAAAAAAAAAAAGTAATACATACTTTCTTTGTTAAAATATAATTCAACTCTGCTGCATTTTGACTTGAATATTGAGATAGCCATTTTTTTTAATTATTAAAAAAAAGGAATTCATATGTTTTCCTTCTCAGCAAATTCCATAATTTTATATTCTTATTCCTGCTTTTACAATAAAATTTACCTTTAGTCATTTTCATCTTCCAAATACTTTGTCAATTACTTTTTCAAAATTTCATATAACAAATTTAAAATGTGTCTGGTTCAGTCAAAAATATTCTGAATATCAATAAAAAGTATTCAATTTCTTCATAAGAATAAGATCCAACATGAAAAATATTACTGGTATGTTTCAAGATTATATTTCTTAGCTGTAGTCTTTCACATATTCCCTAATTAGATCAGAAAATGCCTTGTAAAAAATATTAAAAAGCTTGTCAGTAACTTAAGATATAGTTCCATTACCTAAAAACTTTGTTTCAAATCAAGTTCAACCAACCTATAATCTTAAAGTTATGACATAGAAGATGGAATTCTTACAAGGTTGCAAACAAATTTCTTTTTCCAGATACAATAGTCAGCTGAATTTGATCTTTGTAGAACCAACTGGATGTTCATCACCAGATTTAGAACAACAGTGCCTCATATGCTTCATAAATGGAATTTATCACACTGATTTATATAAATGTGGATAAACACAAATTATAAAATAATTAATTAATGACTAGACAATCCATGACTACAGTGGCAGAATTGAAGATTTTAATAAAGCCACAGCCAATTCTATATTGTGGTTGGAATCTCTAAAGACTGCTTTATAATATTTGATTCATAGATAATCTGTCTAGAAAAGAACTTGTATGTAAATAATCAGAATTAGAGTTTGTTGTGCAACAATCTTAATTACTTTCCTCTGATATTTTCATAAAGCTAGATAGTAAGTTTATTTACCTGTCCCAATGTTGCCATCAATTAATACAAAGATTTTTTTACTTCATCAACTTTTATTTATAATAAATTCTACTCCAATTAGTATTTCCAATATTTGTGCATTTACAATTTTTTAAATCAATTCTTTCTTCATAGTGATTTTAAAAATGGATTTATATAAGATCTAAATATTAGAAACAGTAATGGTTTACATTTTATTATAAGTAAAAGATGAAAAACAAGCACTGTGGAGACTGGTAGCTTATAGTATGGAAAAGCAAACTTAGTCATTCAATTTTCTAGGAAACACCAAATATGCGTAATTTAGGTTTTGTCATAAGTTCTAATTCTATAAAGACACAATAATCCATTTACATATGATAAATTTTCTACTAATATTGTAAATTTAACTCATTTAAAAAAAAGAAAAAAAAACTAATTACCAGGGATCAAATATGAAGTTATCATTGATGGCAACCCAGATTCAAAAGCTGAACATTTTTAATACCATTCCAATCATTAAAATTTACTATTGCCTTGATTGATGAATTTACATCTCAGGAAAATGAATGCCAAATTTTTGTTTAAATAATATAGTAATGATTTATGAATTAAAATTAGCCTGGCACTCCAATATGTTTTTAAGCAAAACACCATCAAAATCACATAGCTCTTGATAATTAAACTTCACCAGATAATATTAAATATAATCAACATAAAAGTTATAAATCGTCCATATATAAATCCAGATAGAAAGAAATACATTATCTTCAAAAACTATTACCAATG
The DNA here is from genome assembly GCA_028023455.1 of Epiperipatus broadwayi. Lineage (NCBI taxonomy): Eukaryota > Metazoa > Onychophora > Udeonychophora > Euonychophora > Peripatidae > Epiperipatus > Epiperipatus broadwayi. The sequence goes on from JAQFVV010012497.1 coordinate 2,225,707, forward strand.
TCTCTGGCTAGAATCATATACTTTCAAGCTGAATACTAAAGTGCTTTCCTTATTATCAACAGCAGTCACTTGCAAATAAATATGGTCATTCCAATCCCCCCCCCCCCAAACGTTCACATATAGGACATGCTTTTCCATTATTCTGTTTATTTAATATTTTGTGATGCTGTCTTTTAATTTCTTCTGCAAAAAACTTTTTTTCTGAAATATCTATATCTAATTGTACTTCCCCAATGTATTTTATCCTTACCCATATCTTCCCAATGAAAACAATTGAGATAATTTTTATAACACAAATAGATTTGCTTCTCCCATGAAAATCATATTCAGGTTTAGTATAAAATACTTTTTTAAAGAAAATTTTATATTCTTCATTCATTTCACATGTCCAATCCAACAAAGATGTAATTTTGCAATAGTGGACACTATTACATCATGATTTGTCTTATAATTTTGCCATTGTATTTTCAAAATTTTATGGAGCAGTCTTAAATGAAATTTTTCTAATGCTTTTATATTATATTAATAGAGTGTTCAAATCCCATTTATATACACTAAAAAATAATTACTCTTAATTGCAGTAATTATTTGATTATAATAAAATACAATCAGCTTTCACCACATTCTTTTATCATGCAAACATTCACATAGTAATAACCAATGCAGTGATAAAAATATAGACAGTGGACATTTAAAAAGTTACCATAATATTTTTGAAAAAAAAAAAAGGGGGGGGGGGACAGGGGACATCATAATAGTGCTTAAAATGATTAATAATTATTAGAAGTAAAATCCATATCAAAGCAAAAAAAGAAAAAAACATATAAACACTGCAAAGAACAGTAACAATGAGGCAAATGGTTTGTTTAACTTTATGATTACTAAAAACCTATCAATAATAAATTAAATGAGGGAATGCAATATTTTGATGTCTAACTTGCAACCTGATGAAATTATATAAACTAAATAACAAATTCAAAGTCTTTTCCAATGTTTTTTTTTTTCTGATTACATTAATTGGTTTGAGAAAAAAGTTATTTTTTATTTTGATTAATTTATTTATTAATGGAATACGTGTTTTTTTGTTTTTTTTTTTAAAAAAAGATGAATATAATGTCTAAAGAATTTAATTAATAATATTCTCCCCCAATCAAATATCATGTTATAATATTCCAATGAGTCTTAAATTCACCACAACCAGATATACAACTCTTAAATAAAAATTTAAAACCTAAGAAATATTTTGTTAAATTTAATGATTTAAACATCTAAAAGTATATTTCTATACGTGTTTAAGTATTTTATGTTTGTCTCCATATTCACAATAAGAATAAAATCATTAAAAACATTTTGGTTCATGCAATGCCATTCATTTTGAAATTTTAGAATACCGACTGGCTACAGTAATGCAGTTATTCCTTCCTAAATGAATTGACTAACAATTTTACCTTTACATAAAATAATAAATAACATTTGTCTAAATCGCACGTTGTTATTAAATTAGTAATAATTGAAAGGTTGCTAGTCTTTCACATGCGCCTACCGTTGTCTTTCAGACAGCCAATCATTTTTTAAACAGCTGTCTTAAGAACGATCAGGCCTTGACACATGACAGAGATTTTGATAAGAAAAGGATGATACCAACCTTTTCTCTACTTAACTTTTTATATATATAAGCCAGTCTTAAGCATCTTGGCCTGAAAGCTTGAAGATATAAACATATTCATTTATTACTCACTGAGTTTTTAATTTACAATATTACAGCGCAAAAACTTAGATTTACTACACCACAATTTTCTTGATATTAATATAATTTATTAGCAATGTATGTAAATAACATTTGTCTAAATCGCATGTTGTTATTAAATTAGTAATAATTGAAAGGTTGCTAGTCTTTCACATGCACCTACTGAATATGTTTATATCTTCAAGCTTTCAGGCCAAGATGCTTAAGACTGACATATATATATAAAGTTAAGTAGAGAAAAGATTGGTATCATCCTTTTCTTATCAAAATCTCTGTCATGTGTCAAGGCCTGATCGTTCTTAAGACAGCTGTTTAAAATCTGATTGGCTGTCTGAGAGACAACGGTAGGTGCATGTGAAAGACTAGCAACCTTTCAATTATTATTAATTTAATAACAACATGCAATTTAGACAAATGTTATTTACATACGTTGCTGATAAATTACATTAACATCAAGAAAATTGCAGTGTAGTAAATCTAAGATTTCACGCTGTAATATCATAAATTAAGAACTCAGTGAGTAATAAATGAATATGTTTATATCTTCAAGCTTTCAGGCCAAAATGCTTAAGATTGACTTATATATATATAAAGTTAAGTAGAGAAAAGGTTGGTATCATCATTTTCTTATCAAAATCTCTGTCATGTGTCAAGGCCTGATCGTTCTTAAGACAGCTGTTTAAAATCCGGTTGGCTGTCTGAGAGACAACAGTAGGCGCATGTGAAAGATTAGCAACCTTTCAATTATTATTAATAAAATAATAAATAAAATGAACAAAAACATTTTGTTTATTATCATCAAGTTCCCTATCATTATCAAATGGTCACCAGATAATATGTATTTACATAAATTATTTTTGCAACTACATCATGCTAAATCATAAATTGCCAACATTGTCTGATGCAGTACTAGAACAGCTCACTCTAAAGTTCAAGGTCTATGGATTACAAACAACCCAGCACATGAACCTCCCAAGCAATAAACCATTTGGTTGCAAAGCACAGTTTGGTGCAGCAATAGAGTGGAAGATGCTTGAGATCAAGACCCAAAAACTTCAGCCCAGATCTTCACTTCTTGGAAAATCCCAAGCAATAAAGCTTTAAATTATTATTATTTAACCATAAATTTATGGATTTCATCACCAAATTAAAAATTTTTTTAATACTTAAAATGATACTTTTTAGTGCTAAGATTTAAATATTTTTCAAAATAGCCTTAAAAGCTATTTTTACAGACTAACTAGTAAATTTTATTAAAAAAATCAATTCTGCTCTACTTTCAGCCAAGCAAAGATGCTATTTCATAACACTAAGAAATAAGATCAAGTTATGAAATTCAAAAAGATTGAATAATTTAATGATTAACTTAAACAAAGAAACATTCACAGAATAGCAAAGTTTCTTTTTAAATAAAAAAAGAAGCTTTGAAAAGACTGTAGAACAGCCAAAACTATCCGTTATTTTTGGAAGTGTAGAATGATATGTATATTCACACACACACACACATATATATATATGTCTGAATAAAATCAATAATAGTATTTTACTTTATATATGTCTAAAGCAGACTACTAGACAATTAAAACTGTAAAATTAAAAAAAAATGATTAAAGCACTGTGAGAAGTGCATAGAAGGAATATAATATTTTAAAAATTTATTCAATATAAACAATGCAAAAAGAAAAAAAAACCAAACTTCTTAGAAAGACAGTGATTACAATGACAAAGTCTATGCTGACTTCAAATTAGATAATGAAAGCATAGAAGTAGTTGGTAATTATTATCCCTTGAACTATTCATCAACAAAGATGATACAGTCATTAAATGATTCACTGCAGAATAACAAAAAAAATTAATTGCAATGAAACCTTGGGAAATTATTTTACATATAAAGATGACCTTTAAAATCAAAAATCAGAATTGTTTCTCTATAAAGTTTTCTGTGAATTTCTATGAATCAAAAGTTGGGCATTAATTTTTCAAGTGTGCAGTGCCTTGAAAAGCCTAATGTGGTTAATTTATTAATCATTTTCATGCTTTTTACTTTTAGCTGTTTTCAGGTGTTTAGCACCATAATAAATTTTTTAAAAGCATCAGCGGGGAAGCAAACTCGCTAACCTTGGACAATTGCTTGTAAAGCAGCTGTCACTGACCTCTTGACCACCAATGGATTTGAGATCAATTTTCACAATAACTTCAGTTTTAATAATGTTAGAGCAAAAAGCTTTACATTGATAGAAAATAGAAAAACTAATGAAAAAATAAGGCTAAGAAAAATACTGATTACCATTAAAAAAGTAAAAAAAAAAATTTCAATATCCAAAAAAATTATTACTTTATTGTTTGTTCATAATTTCTAATTTATCATTAACTAAGTTTAAAATTGCTTCTTCACTGATAATTTTTTTGTATCCCTTACAAAATTCTCATTTAAACCATATATAATACTTTTTACCTGAAATAATCCAAAGCTTCCGAACTTACAAAAGTAATAGCATAAGAATTCTTCATTTTTATCTTGTACTCCAAAAGTTAAAAAATCTCAAGGCATCATAAGAAAAAGATTCATCATAATAAACGATAAAAAATAAATCATTTCCAGAAAAGTGGATATACATTTGTAATCATAAAAATTGGCTTCTTGCCTATTCAAAACTAGAAATTGAAGATCACTGTCTGTATCAATGATAAAATGAGTCTCCTCTCTTCATTTTATATTTTTTGTGCATTCCAGTGATGCTATCTTGTTATATTTACTGTCCCTAAGGTATAATTTATTTGCATAAAGCTTATTTTCTAGCTGTATACTTGAAAATAATATGCTGCAAGATGTGGCAAATTACTGACTCCATCGCATGAGTAAAGGCATAGGCAAGAATCTGGATTTGATTCTTTGTGCATACAATTCCATCTGGTATACATAACTATTGTGGCTATCAACACACACACACCACTTGAAATCTCTCTTTATTGATTTTAAGTTCATGTTGTCACATTGTACTATGCACGGTAAATTTTATGATTACTTCATATCCTGCAATCTTTCTGAGCATCTGATAATCAATTTCAAACTTTATATTATACTGCTCTAAAATATTCTAACTGTATAGATGCAATTAAAATCATTACTTGTTATACAAGCATACATGCTAGTACATACTAACACAATTACAGACATGCTAATAAATTATTAAACCTTTTAAGAGTCATTATGTCTAAAAAATAAGGTTGTCTCAAACTTAGATCAGAGCCCCAAAATTACATTGTACACAATTGTTTAATTTACAAATATAATTTAAATACTACACAGATGTGTTAGTACAAAGAAAAATCTATAATAATAATAATCAAATAAAAAAAAACCAACTAAAATGATAATAATAATAAAAATCTAAATACTGTAATAAATAATAAAAAAACCTAAAATAAATACTTACATATAATATACAGTCTAATGTTTATTTTCGAAATAAAGGCCTTGAAATTGCAAAATCTTGGAAGCATGTTGATTCCATTTTGTAATTATATTTTGCTGTTAAAACATTTAAGCTTTGTTTTCTCTGTACAATCTAATAAATTAAGCAGAAAAAAGGAATTAAATGGACTTATTACAAATATTAATAAAAAATCGAAATTTTAACTCATTTTAACATGCCATACATCATATTAAAAAATAAATTAAACTGCAAAGAATGATGATATAGGCACATGCATAGACCATTTTGGTGAAAACAAAGAAATTTTAATTCCAAACGAATGAGCAGCAGCCTTGCTAACTTTTATGAAATTAAAGATCTTTATTCTTTAATAATGTATATGTCTCAAAATGTTTATTAAAATTATAAAAACAAATGAAAGTAATTTTAAAAATAAAATATTAATTTTGCAAATGAATAAAAAAGTTATCACAACAAACGTTTTCGTTTTAGTCTTCAGGCTAAAAAAATGTTTTACAATGAATGATAAATAATTCTGAATTAATTTTTATTAGAAATATATATCAGTAGATAATATATTCACTTAATGAGTACATGGCAAAAAATAATATCCACAACATTTTAGGCTAATACATTTTCTTTACTTTATTTTTGATAAAAAAAATCAGGTTCAAATAAAATCTGTACGTTAGTATCATATATACTTACCAAAAAACAATATTTCATTTAATTTTAGAAAAATAAAACTAAATAATTAAACAAATTAAATGTAAATTTATGATTTCCAATTTCAAAATTTTAATGGCACAATAACTATTTTTAAATGCAATGTTGAAATCCAGATTTTAACCCACACCTTTGACTTTGTTTTTTTTTTTTTTGGTCTGAATGATATTGAAATGTAACTATTTATGTTGAAGTTAATATCAATAAATATACATTTTAGTTCAAGTCTTGTCATCAAATGAATGCAAAACTGCCAAAGGAATATTACCGAATAACCACCAGTAAGCCACATTAGGCCTTACTGCATTGGGGTTGCAGCACCAAAATTAAACCAAATGAAGTGATTCAGTAAACAAGATTCAAGAGGTTAAAAAAATCAATATGAGATGAGCCTTAAAAACTGTGCATTTTAAAATGATTGAAAATATTAATTTAAAATGATCTAACCCAATAAACATCACATGACCACCACCTCTTATGCTTATGTGTAACTGTTGTTAAAACAGGCAAAACTCACTATACATATTGCCACACACAGCAAGCTAGAGTAATCAATGGATGCCAGAAGGCTTGTGCAAAAAATCCCCACTAGTGCGTACTCATCCAATATTGCCACACACAGCAAGCTAGAGTAATCAATGAATGCCAGAACGCTTGTGCATAAAATCCCCATCTAGTGCCTACTCATCCACAAGCCAGAAACTAGTCTGGGGATATTGGATGAGTAGGCACTAGATGGGGATTTTATATACAAGCCTTCTGGCATCCATTGATTACTCTAGCGAGTTTTGCCTGTTTTAAACTGATCTACTGAACAAAGCAATGAATATAATAAAAGAAAATATGTGTTAAGTAAAAAAATTTTTTATATATATTTAAATATAAAGTCTTATTTTAGCACTTATTTCCATTTTGGAATATGAAATAGCTGCCTCATTCCTTTATTTTGGGTTATGTGATATTTTGATCTCTTTACAAATCAAACAGATGATTTTAAGGCTTTATTAATTTATTTATTCACATTTTTTTTTTTGTTTAATATAAAACCTTATTTCAAACAAACTTAATTAATTTTAAGGCTTTGTGTATTTATTTCTTCAGCTAATGCATTAAGGCAACAAGAAAACACTCTGCTTTATAATTATCTTGTTTTTATTATGAGTAGTTGTACAGGAATCATTATGCTTGGTGTTGTGACCTTAGCTAAAAATAGCTTTGGTGTTTTTCCCAGAAGGAGTAGACATGAGGCTACTCAGATTGTAAACCTGCAAACTCCTCATAAACTTCAATCATTAAGAGAAGACATATTGAAACTTGGCACATGAAATGTTATAGATCTTCGAGAAGAGTGGAAATTTGAAAATTTTGAAAAGAGAGTTGTGTATAAATAATATCAATGTTATAGTATTATGTGAAGTGAGATGGAAAAAATGTGGCAAAATAAGTAGTGGAGATGTGAAGTTATTTTATTTTCGTGGTGCTGGCATTCCTGTTGGGAAAAGAATTTGGAATAGTGTGGCAAAGGTTGATTGTACTGACGATAGGCTGCTGCTGATGAGAATAAATGCAATTTCTAAGTATTTGGTAATCATAAAAGTTTATATGGTGACTACTAGTCATGATGATATTTAAAATTGATGAAATATATGAAAAGATAGAGAAATTATCCAATATGAAGAAAAAAATGCCTGTATATTGCTATTGGGTAATTGGAAGGCTGTTGTGGGAAAGTGTAAAGAAGGGAAAATTGTTGGACATTATGGTATAACCGGCTTGTATAATTTTGTAAGGAGTATGGGATTGCAATTGCAAAATTTGCTTTAAAAACTATATAAGAATGCATATATGGAAAGCTTCAAGTGACAGAGAACATTATCAAATTGATTATATAATGATTCAGGATAGATGCAAGAATGCAATACATTAAGGGTTCACATACTTTGCCTGGTGCTGATATAAATTCAGATCAGAATTTGGTAATGGTTAAATTAAAATTGAGTTTAAAAAGAATTAAAAGAGAAATAAGATATGAAAGATGGTACTTGAATAAATTAAAGAGAAATGAAAAAAAGGAAAATTTGGTTTAAAATGTGAAAATGAAATAAAAAAGATTGTTAAAGATAATGAATATATTAACAGCCCTAATAAATGTTGGTGTAGAATTAAAGAAGGATTCCTAAAAACAACAACAACAAAAAAAAAAAAAATGAAAGAGGCATTATTCAGTTAAGGAAAGTTAAATGACCTTAGATAACGGAAGGTATGTTGGGAAATATGGAAGAATGTAACTACTGAGGAAGGGCAAAGTGTATATAGAAAAATTAATAATGAGCTAATTCAGCAAAAGAAAAATGACTGAAGCAAGAATGTAGAGAGATAGAAATGCTTTAGCAAGTGAAAAGATAAGATCTGGTGTTTGATAGAATAAGAAATGTCATTTGTGAGAAAAAGACATGGGTGGCAAGTGAGATTGCAGATGAGAATGGAAAAACATTAACTGATAGCAATGATATATTAAAAAGATGGAAAGAATATCTTCATTGTCTATTTAGAAGAGAAGATAATTTAATTAATTATGAATTTGAAAATGAAGAAAGTATTGAAGTAGATGATAAAGGTATGGACATATTGCGAGATGAAGTAATAAAGTCAAATGAAAAATGGTAAGAATATTGGATTTGATGCAATACTTATAGAATTTTTGAAAAAAATGGGAAAAATTTACTATGAAGGAAATAGTTGGACTTTATAATTTTATATATAACAGTGAAGTTTGGCCTGAATATTTTTTTAATAACTATAATGATTTCAATTGCTAAAAAAAATAAAGCTGCAAATGTGAAGAACACAGAACAATAAGGTTGTTATTTCATGCTGCTAAAGGTTTATTCAAGATTTTAATTCAAAAAATTTGTGGGAAGGTAAAGTATAAGAACAGCTTGGTTTTCAGAAAGAGAAAAGTACAAGAGATACTATTGGTGTTGTTAGAGAATAGTGAGAGATATATTAAAAAAGATAAAGGAATTGGTATATGTTTTGTAGAGTAGTCTGGAATAAACTTATAACCATCTGAATTATAACTCTACAATAGTTTATATATTTCTAGTATAAAGATCATTATATTAACTCATAAATTGCAAGATTTCGCGAATATTAATTTGTATAGGAAATAGTGGACTTAAACAGTGGAAAGAACAACAACTTCAAGCTCCCAAATCAAGATACTTCATATTAGCCTATAAAAGTGAAAACTTAGGTTAAAGCTAAGATGGCCGCTCTTATGTTTACAAAAATCACTATCTTGTGTTGTGGTTTGAGAAGTCCCACTATCGGCAAAATAAAGATATTGCTCGACTATTATAAATTTCAAGGCACATTTGATACAGGTTAGAGCCTGTCTTAAAAAGTATTTACATATACTTCCAGTATGCTTAATAAATAATTATGACTCTTAAAGAATAAAGGAGTATTTTGGAAAGAGAGAAGATTGATTTGGAATATGTATACTGGACAACAAGAATTAAACTGCGAAATGATGAGACCGATGAAGTGAATATAAAAAGTGGAATTAGGCAAGGATACATCATCTATGGCTGCAGAAAGGAGTTTGCTATTAACTGAAAGGAGACCCTTTGATTCCTCTTGGAGGCCTTAAAGGAACCGAGCAGGGCAAATTCCTAATGTCCACTCCATACGTTCTTGTCGTTGCAGCTGTTATTACTATATGTTTATTCATATAGTATACGAACATGGATGGGCTGCTCACCAACACGCATTAGCCAGCGTGGTGAGTTTATTGACTTTTTACCTCTGAGTTTAAGATCAAGAAACACCATGGTCTTTCTTCTCAGTGCCTGATAAGGCAGAATGAATGTTTGTGTAAATGATAAAGATTTTTCCCAATTATACAATTATGACAGACAAAAATAAAGCATGGCCCTTAATCCCAGGAGGCTGTAAAGTCACCAACCAAGGCAGCGGTTGGTGGCCGAAGGCGGAGGGTGCTAAGAATATCCTGGAGGCGGACCCAGGCTGCCATTTGATGACGACTTTTTATTTAGGTACTTACTACTGCAGATCACTTTCAAGTGAAGGAAGATTGCAAGAATTAGAAGAAGAACTCTCTTATATTAAATGGGATATTATTGGACTTTGTGAAGTTAGAAGAAAAGGTGAAGAGACAATTGATTTAAAAAGTGGACATATGCTCTATTATAAAGGCACAAATATTGGAAATACAAGTGGAGTAGGATTCATTATAAATAAAAAGTGGAAGAACAATATTGTGGAGATTGATGGTGTATCAGACAGAGTGGCAAGATTAGTTATACAACTTAATAGCAGATATCAAATGCAGATAATTCAGGTTTATGCCCCAACAAGTTCTCACAGTGATGAAGTAGTAGAAGATTTTTATATGGATGTACAAAAGGCTTTTGATCAGAGTAAACAACATTTTAAAATTGTTATGGGAGATTTTAATGCTAGAATTGGTAAACAAATGAAAGATGAAAGTGTTGTAGGTAATTTTGGTTATGGTAATAGAAATGAGAGAGGACATAGACTTGTGGAGTTTGCAGAGAAGGAAAAACTTTATATTATGAATTCTTTTTTTGAGAAAAATGTTAGAAGGAAATGGACATGGAAGCATCCAAATGAAGGTACAGCAGAATTGGATTATATTTTGACTAACAGGAAATACATATTTCAAGATTGTAATGTTCTTAATAAATTTAACACAGGAAGTGATCATCGATTAGTAAGGGGTAAGATACATGTTAATGTAAAACTAGAGAGACAAAAATTATTGAGAAAAACAATATTTACAGTTGATATTCCTAATCTTCAGAAACATTCTAATGAATTTAAATTAGAACTTACAAATCGGTTTCAAGTATTAGTAGATTTTGAACATGATTCAGATTTGAATGAAATTAATATGAAAATAACTGATACACTTTTAAAAACTGCAACAAACATAGCTGGTAGAAAAAAGCAGCAATTGACTAATAAAATTTCTACTGAGACTAGAGAACTTATGAAGAAAAGAAGGAATATGAAGATATGCAAGAATGATGCATTAAAAAGAATTGAATATCTCGAATTTTGTAAAATGGTGCGGAAAAGAGTTGAAAATGATATAAGAAAGTATAACTGTGAACTAGCAAGAAAAGCTGTAGAAGAAAATAAAAGTCTTAAGAATGTAAAACAACATTTTGGTATTGGTAGGAAATTTATATCTGCAATAAGGAAAAAAGATGGAATTATTACTAAAAAGAGGGATGATATTATGAAATTGGTAGAAGATTTTTATCAAGAATTATATAGTAATAAAGAACAAGTACCTCCTATATCTATTACATCTTCCGAATTGCCCAGAATTTTAAATGAAGAAGTGAGAAATGCAATTAAATGTATGAAAAAAGGAAAGGCTCCAGGTAATGATGGAATTATAATTGATATATTAAAAGAAGCAGGTGAAGAAACAGAAAAAATATTAGCAAAGTTATATACCAAATGTCTAAATGATAAAGATGTACCGGATGATTGGAAGAATGCAGTAATAATATTAATATTTAAAAAAGGTGATAAAGAAGATATTAGAAATTACAGACCTATCAGCCTTTTATCAGTTTTATATAAAATTTTTACCAAGATAATTACAACTCGTCTACAGAGAACCTTGGATTTTCACCAACCAAGAGAACAAGCTGGATTTAAAAGTGGTTTTAGTACAGTAGATCATATTCAAGTATTGAGAGAAGTTATAGAAAGGACAAATGAATATGAGTTGTCATTATGTTTTGGATTTGTAGATTATGAAAAGGCATTTGATTCTATAAACATTTCTTCAGTGATTAAAGCATTGGATCATCAAGGTATAGATCCAGGATATTGTCATATTTTAAAGAATATTTATAAAAATGCAACAGCAACAATTAGATTACATAATGATACTGGGAAAGTCAACATTGAGAAAGGTGTAAGACAAGGTGACTCCATATCTCCAAAACTTTTTACAGAAGTGCTGCAAGAAGTATTTTGTGGATTAAAATGGGAAACTAAAGGAGTGAAAGTAAATGGAGATTATTTAAGTCATTTAGATTTCGCAGATGATGTAGTTGTTTTTGCAAATAATGCTTCCGAGCTGCAGGAAATGTTGCAGGAGTTATCAGATGAAAGTAGGAAAGTAGGACTAAAGATAAATGTTAAAAAGACTAAAGTAATGTTTAATCGATTTGCTCAAAATATGAAAATAAAGATTGATTATGATGAATTAGAAGAAGTTAAGAGTTACAAATACCTTGGTCAGATTATTAATACAGATGGAAACATAATAGAGAAAATTAATCATAGAATTAAATTTGGTTGGAATGCTTTTGGTAGAAATAACTTGATATTAAAAGGAAATATGCCTATGTGTTTGAAAAGAAAGGTTTTTAACAAATGTGTTTTACCAGTTCTTACTTATGGATCTGAGACTTGGACACTTAATAGAAGATCAATACAGAGACTTCAGACCACTCAAAGAAGTATGGAGAGATGTATGTTGGGAGTAACAAGAAGAGATCGAAAACGCAATGTATGGGTAAGAGAACAAACAGGTGTTACTGACCTCATTGAAAAAATTAAAAGATTGAAGTGGAGTTGGGCTGAACATATTGCTAGAAGAGATGATAATAGATGGAGAATTGAAATTTTAAACTGGATTCCAAGAGATTGTAAAAGACCCAGAAGGAGACCACATGTAAGATGGATGGATGAAATAAGAAAATATGTAGGGGTGATGTGGAGAAGAGAAGCTAAAGATCGGAGAAGATGGATTAAACTTGGAGAGACCTTCATCCTGCAGTGGATTGATAATGGTTGATAATGATGACATCATCTATTCTTTTTAATATTCATTTAAAAGACATGAAATAATTATTTAGATTGTGGAGCAGCAAATGTTGGAGGTAGAATAATAAAATCATAAGATTTGCAGATGATATACTTATAGTTGAGGATGAAAAATGACTTCAGAATATGTTGAATAAATTGGAAGTATGATGTATGGAATAAGGATTAATATTGAACAGACTAAGTGTTTGTGGATAGGGAGAAATGCAAAAAGACTGCAAATTGAAATTTGTTATAACATAGTCCAACAGGTAAAGGGATTTAGATAGCTGGATAGTTGTTTGAGTGAGGATGTAAGAAGTGAAGATGAAGTTAAAAGAAGAATAGCATTCGCAAAGGAGGCATTTATAAACAGAAAATTTTTTTTGTAGACCTTTGAAGAGTGAATTAAGAAACAGTTCAATTAAATGCTATGTATGGAGTGTACTAATGTATGGTTGTGAAACATTAACAATGAAACAATAAAAGTTATATACAAAATGTCTAAATAATAAAGATGTACCAGATGACTGGAAAAATGTAGTATTAATATCAATATTTAAAAACGATGATAAAGAAGATATTAGAAATTACAGATTTATCAGCCTTTTATCAGTTTTATACAAATTTTTTAACAAGATAATTACAACTCGTCTACAGAGAAAATTTGATTTACACCAACCAAGAGAACAAGCTGGATTTAAAAGTGGTTTTAGTATAGTAGATCATATCCAGATATTGAGAGAAGTTATAGAAAGGACAATAAGTTGCCATTCTGCTTTGGATTTGTAGATTATGAAAAGGCATTTGATTCTAAAAACATTTCTTCAGTGATTAAAGCATTGGATCATCAAGGTATAGATCCAGGATATTGTCATATTTTAAAAAATATAAAAATGCAAGAGCAACAATTAGATTTCGTAATGATACTGGGAAAGTCAATATTGAGAAGGGTGTAAGACAGGGTGACTCCATGTCTCCAAAACTTTTTACAGCAGTGCTGCAAGAAGTATTTTGTGGATTAAAATGGGAAGCTAAAGGAGTGAAAGTAAATGGAGATTATTTAAGTCATTTAGATTTTGCAAATGATGTAATTGTTTTTGCAAATAATGCTTTAGAGCTGCAGGAAATGTTGCAGGAGTTATCAGATGAAAGTAGGACTAAAGATAAATATTAAAAAGACTAAAGTAATGTTTAATAGATTTTCTCAAAATATGAAAATAAAGATTGTTTACGATGAGTTAGAAGAAGTTAACAGTTACAAATACCTTGGTCAGATTATTAATACAGATGGAAATATAATGGATGAAATCAATCATAGAATTAAACTTGGTTGGAGTGCTTTTGATAGAAATAATTTGATACTAAAAGGAAATATGCCTATGTGTTTGAAAAGGAAGGTTTTTAATAAATGTGTTCTACCAGTTCTTACTTGTGGATCTAAGACTTGGACACTTAATAGAAGAGCAATACAGAGACTTCAGACCACTCAAAGAAGTATGGAGAGATGCATGTTGGGAGTAACAAGAAGAGATAGAAGACGCAATATATGGGTAAGAGAACAAACAGGTGTTATTGATCTCATTGAAAAAAATAAAAGATTGAAATGGAGTTGGACTGGACATATTGCTAGAAGAGATGATAATAGATGGACCATTGAAATCTTAAATTGGATTCCAAGAGACTGTAAAAGACCCAGAAAGAGACTACATGTGAGATGGATGGTTGAAATAAGAAAGTGTGCAGGGATAATGTGGAGAAAAAAAGCTAAAGATCGGAGAAGATGGATTGAACTTGGAGACCTTCATCCTGTAGTGGATTGATAATAGTTGATGATGATGAATACAATTAGGAACAGATTGCAAACCTTTGAGATGTGGACATAGAAAAAATCAGTTGGATAACTAAAATAACAAATGAAGTTTTAAAAAGAGTAAATGAAAAAAGAAGATTGGTTGAGGAAAGAGAGAGAAAGAGAAACTGGATTGGACATAAATTAAAAAGAAATTATAGTTTAATGAAAAATGTTTTGGAGGTGAGTGGAATTAAGAAGAAGGGACAGAAGAGATTGACATTATTGGATATAAAAAATGGGAAGTTATGTGGAATTGAAGAGCTGGGAAATGAAGAGAATGGAATGGGAAAATAAATGAATTGATGATATGACTACTCTATGGATCTATCCATTTGACAGAATACTATTGATGATGATGAAATCTTGAAATGAATAATTAAATTTTATTCCAACATTGACTATAAACAAAATATCATGCCACTGATTAAAAAAAAGAAAGGCAAAAAAGCTGAATCACAAATATATATATATATAAAAAAAAAAAAAAAAAATTCTTCCAAAAAGGCAAATTATAAAGCAATTATATAAAAAATAATAATAAATGTAAAAGAAGAAGCAGGAGAAATCTTGTCAATAAAATTTTAAGCAGCATCCTATGCCTCAGAAAAACGCAACATGGAAATAAACTTTGTTTTTTTTTAAAAAAAGTAATGCTTATCATAATATCATCAATCTTCTTTTATATTTATTTTTATTTTGACCATAAATATTGGTTGATAATGTATATATTATTCATTCCCACATTTAATTCTAATTATCAACTTCCAAAAAAATAAAAAATAAATAAAAAAAATCTTTTTACTACCTTAGTATCCAATAAAATCTCATAATACACCAATATTTCCTTCTGAAGTGGATAAACCAAGCCAATTCCTTCTGCACATTTATAAACACATCTATACACCGATGACATTCTTCATTTGGACTCTGAATTAAGATTTTAATTAATTTTTAGTAAATCATGCACACATAAAAAAAAAAAAAAAAAGGTAACTATATTGTATTTAAAAATAAATAAAAATGTTATTTCATTTAAAAAAAAATCAGTGGACAAATGTTATCACGTTTCTAAATATAGATCAATGTAATAAAATTCAATTATTATATAAACTAGGAAGATTATTGGCAGTAAATAAGTAAAAAATTGAAATGATACAAAACTAAGCTGCAATTTTTTTCTGTTGGTGGTTATTATATGTTACAATACTACTTGCAAATTTAAAAATTTGAGTCTTACACAGCTTCATGATTTGTCATGTAATTCTAATACATGGAACACTGTAAAACTTATGATTTAGCTATAAGGAATAGTAGAAAAATGGCAGACAAGGATAAATTACTTGGCAATAATAATAACTGAATGATTTATTGCTTGGGAGTTACAAAAAGCTTGAATAGTGGAGACAGATCTGGGTCATGATCCATATAACTTAAGCTGCAAAATCTATCACTCTATTGCCATACTAAACAATAGAGGACAAACAATAATCATATGGTTTTATTGCTTAAGAGCTCATAAGAAGTTTGCACACTGGCAGTTGCAAAGCAGGAGCTCATGCAGATCATGGGCTTCAGAAATCCTACTTAATTTTGTCAATTGAAAACATATAAAATAGTCTTAAGATCCAAAATAAAAATTTTCCATTAAGGCAATTAATCAAAAATAGAGTGACAGCTAACAAATAACCACTCAGACTTTTCACACCCTCCCTATCCAATCTATCTTAATCTGGATTTATTTTCATCTTTTTACCATTTCAATGTAATTTCTCCACAAGTATCTTCTGAGTATGAAATTTTAAAGAAGAAAAAAATAGAGGTACAAGAAATAATTTTATTTAGTTAGTTTATGGATTTTTTTAAAAGATGGTTTAACTACTACCAAAAATATCATAAAGGAACTTGTAGAAGTCCCAACCAGAAGATAAGATTCACCAGAGGTTTCATTAAGATTTTCAATTTTGTCATGTAGTGATTTCATGTTTTGTGTTTGTCCACATTTACATAAATCAATAATAGCTAATTATGAGTCAGACAAGTGCAGTAATGATAGGTTATCCTGAGTCAGTAAATGAGATTTCAGTTCAATCTATGAAGATCAAATTCAATTCACTTTTATTGTTGGATCTGGTAAAAAAAAACCTGGAATCTCATAAAAAAAATTCCATTTTTTACAGCATAATTCTGTAATTGTATATTCTTGATTGAACATCCAAAAAGGAGAATCTTAATTTGAGAGACATAAATAGTGAAAATATTGGCAGACCCAATCTACTTTAACATTTTTTTGTATATTTCTTATAAAACAACTTTTGTACTATGTGTTGGAGAAATAAATAAAATAAAAACAGTGAGCCACTACAAAGAAATAGACTTGAGTATGGCAGTAATATTTCTCACAATAAGATTTAATTATCCAAAACATTGCTATGTGAACTTTTTCTTCAAACAGAAGTACAATATTCACAAACTGAACATGCTTATGCTAAGGAAGCTCTACTTGTATCACAATCTCAACTTTCCAAAAATATTATTCCTAGAAATTAATTTCTATCCAACCATAAGAAAAATGAGTTAAACTACAAGTCAGGGTTATTCCTAAGATTGTGTTTGCCTATTTTTGAAAAATATTATATATTCAGATTATTAAATGTTTCTTTTTTTTTTTATTTAAAAAATTTAGCATAGTTTGAAAAAAATTCTATTTTTTTTCATATCTTTATTAAGAGACTTTTCTATTTCTAAAAACAATTTCTTTTGAGAAGTTAAAGCAGAATCATCAACATACATAAATGTCTTGCATACTTTTTCTGAAAGATCACTAATGAATATATTAAAGAATAGGTGAAAGAAAAAATAAGACTTTTCTGAAAATTTTTGCATCAACTGCAATTAACAATTTGAACTGAATTTTTTTATTTGAGAATATTGTGTTGAAGTAGATTAAGTTTTTCTTGCATTTAAGAATTTTCGAAACTTTTAGATGATCATTTTTCCAAATGGAATCATAAGCTCAGATAAGATCAATAAAAGTAATACCAGTTTGTAATTTATTTTTAAAATGTTTTTCAATGTGAGTGGTCTAAATCCAGCCTAGATAGATTTCAATTACTGGAAAAATTATTGTTAATATAATTCTTTCAAATATAGGAAACACATAATGATGATATTGGATGATAACTTTTTTTAATCACTTGGAATTATTTGATTTTAAGAGTATGACAATGTCAAAGTTTTATAATTGCTCCTGTTTGAATAATATTACTGATTAGTTTTTCCTCAGTTTTAAAACCTTTGGAAATATATTACATGCTCTTGGGCCCTTTCCTGGTTTAAGACAATCCAAGGCAAGTTCAAATTCACCAACAAACACTGATGGTTATCAGTTTGATATGGTAAAAACATTGTGAAAGAAAAGCTTGCAATTCTATTCTAATGGTGCTTCTTCTCATTCTATCAATCTTGAATTTATAAGTCTGATATATAAGATTGGTAACCTGACTAGAAGTGAAAGTAGCAATTCTTTTAAAAGTAATTTTATATCCACCAAGTTTATGTAAAAGTAACCAGTTCTTATGACTAGATTTTTTAAAGTTATACTTTACTATGATCTCTTTCCAATTTTTTTTCCTGCATTATCCAATGATTTTTCAAGTTTATTAATAATTTGTGGATTTTTGGTGGACAAAAACTGATTATAAAAAGCTCTGCTAGTTTTGTTCCAACTTCAGTTGTTTTTGATATCCATGAGGGATGAACTCTTTGTTAATTTGTTAAACTTATTACAGCAAGAATAAATTGGAAATTCTATTAATTTTGTTCAAGATATGCAGTAAATTAGCTTCACTAAACTCCACCTTGGAATGTAATAACTTTCAACTATAGGAATGTGGATTCCAAGAATAATTAAATTTGGTTTGTGTGGTCTATAGAAGAAGTGATCCAATATCAGTAGTTTACCAGGTAATAATGAACTTTTTTTTCTGAAACAAAACATGAATCAGGAGTTGTTTTAGTTTCCCCATCTTCCTGAATGCTTATATCATAAAGTGAGTGCATGTTATTTAAGTCTATTCATTTCTAAAAGTTAATGACCTATTTGATTATCATTTACAAAGATTACTATGAGAATTGAAAATCTTCTATAAATATAGAAAGTATAGGAAGATATGTAAGAAAAGAACAGGGCAAATTTATATTTGGAGGTTTGTAAATGTTGCATAAGTTAAAATTTTATATTTGAATAGTGATTGCAAAGTCATTTAAACTATCTACAATAGAAGTTGTTTGATTTATAAGATGATTTAAATCCATATTACAGAGTGTATTTTATTAAAAATTAAGATAAATTAGAAAATTTTAAGTTATATTTTATTAGAAGAATGATGAATCTCTTGAACATCAACTATATGAATGTTGTACTGATCAATTAATTTGTAAAGCATTCTTATTTTTTGATTTTGATATACCCTCAATATTAAGTTGAAGTAGATGGATATCTGGGATGTTCCATGATTGCCATCACTACATGTAAACAATTTTCATTTCAAAAAGCTAGGACTCTCATCTCTGTAGTCTTGGCACAACTAACCCTTCATAATACTGCCAGAGTTCATATCTTTAGTATAGTAATTTAATAATTTCATATTCTTTAACCAGGACAAGAGATGATTTGTTTCACAAACTAATGGCTACTACTTGCATGGTAGACCACAGAAGACTATACTCCATCCAACCCATAAAACATTATTATTACAAAGATAAGAGAGAATGATAACTAGATGTGGATAAACACAAGCATCAATTTGTTCCAAAAATATTAAAGAAAAATTTGCTAACTTATTAGACCTACAGTTTTGAGATGCTAGTAAATTTAGGCAGAAAAGGCCATACTGAAAAAATATGTATGTACAAAAACAATAATACATAGAAAATAAAAAACTTTAATGGTAAAACATATCAAACCTTATGATAACTTTATTGCTAACAACATTACATTCATCAGTTTGGATAAATATGATAATGTTTTACAATATTATTTAAATGAGTTAAATATTGCATTCTTATGAAGAAATCAGAATTACATGAGCTTTATATTTTTTGGAATCTCTCAGAAGCTTATGCTGCAAGTTTATTTGAAATGATAATTTTTCCAATTATTATTATTGCTATTATTATTATTTTTAAAAATCTTGCAAAAATAAATAAATAAATAAAATCAGCCTAAATATTATTATTATTATCATCAATTAAAAACAATTTTCTCTGATTGTATGATATATACAAAGATTTTAGCAAGCGCAGAAACTGCACATATGCAAGCAAATAATATTTAATTAAAAATAATAGCTTTAATAATAATAATTTTACTGCACGTCTTTGTACAATACTTTTTAAGCATCCATTTATTTGATTTTTTTTTTTTTTTTGTTTCCAGAAGACTTGCTAAGATAAAGACACTCTTTCATGGCGGTCATAATCGATAATTTCCCTAACATCTAACAAATTGCAAGATTATTTTTTAAGCTTAATGATTTTAATTTTATAATTTTAGTCTCTAAGAGAAAGACTATCTGATAATACAATCTGCTTTAAGTCTATCAAGTTTTTTTTTCCTTTTAAGTTTTAATACTAAAAAAAAAAAGAGAGAGAGCGAGAGCAATGTATTAGTATTCTTACTTTCTTCTCTTTCAGATTCAAAAAAACCTTTTAATTCTTTATTTTGACAGATGTCAATTATTCAAAGTTTCATTATATATGTCTTCTAAAACATTTTATAATAAGTTTTCAATATATGATTTTTTTTCTACAATACAAGCTTTTTCATACCTGCACTCCAATATATAATATATAGGGGGTTTAAATTCAGACTTCCACACGACCCTCAACTATCCAAGCTATCTCACACTGCTGACACACTTGATCACACACACGTCGAAAAGATAAACCCTCACCAATATATGTATTTTGTGCTAAACCAGCACTCGTCAGTTGGTCCAGATTACCATCTCCAAACATATATACAATCAATGCTCAGTTGATGGTCAACATGGATAGGATTAGAAAGTTGGCACCAATGTGGACTTTGAGCGTTCCATCATCACATTTTCAATGAAATGGATGGCTGAAAAGTTGTGGGATGGAGTGGATTGAAGCCTGTCCATTAAAGTATGAAGATTGGCTATCTTAATATAAGCTAAGCATTGATTGTATATATGTATGAAGATGATAATCTGGAGCAACTGACAAGTGCTGGTTTGGCACAAAATATGGATATTGAAGGTTGTTTATCTTTTTGACATGTGTGTGATCAATTGTGTCAGCAGTATGAGATAGTGAATAGTTGAGAGTCTGTGAAAATAAGTTGTAATAATTACGAAAAAGATAATAGACAGTGGTAAATGAACACCAATGATTATTAAGGTTGTGCCTGTGTGCACAGAGAATTTATTACCACATTTACATATATACAAATGTATCACAGATATTTTACTAATTTAACTTCAAACCTTATAACATTTGAATTAAGATCCAAACTCATGATGAAGTTGTCTCAAGTAGATTACAATCCATTGTCTTATGTATAATAATAAATGCTATTTTAAGAGTAATCATTTTATTTTTAAAATAAAATTTTAGAAAGCAATTTTTATTTTAAGTAATAAGGTGGGACTGAGAGTAGTGGGTCGTGTGAAAATCTGAGTTCGAATTCCACATATATTACATATATAAATGCAGGTTTAAGCTGTACAATGTAGTAATAAGATATGATAAAATATTCATAAATAACAATGTTAATCTAAGTAATTTAAATTGCGCTTTACGCAAAAAAGTGAAGCTTGTCTCAATCTTATTAAAAAAGTTGTATGGCTTAGTGCTTTCAGAGACCTTGAGTCTCCATAATCATAGCCTGCACTATGCACTGAACGTAATGATATGAAACGAAAAATTAAAGAGGCATGCTTTATTGCAAATGATAATTGTGCAATAAACTGGAAAAATATCATGCTTTGCAATCTCCAGAAAATGGTCGTTATAAAATTTGCATAAATTTTACATAAACCACAGCTAATCTTCAGTTTAAAGTAGGCTATGATTATGGAGACTCGAGATCTCTGAAAGCGCTAAGCCATACAACATTTTAATAAGATTGCGACAAGCTTCACTTTTTTGCACAAAGCGCAATTTAAATTACTTACTAATCAAAGGTGAAGTAGAAAACTAGTATTTTATTTCAATGTTAATCTAAATAAATCATTATAGGTATTTAAGAAATAAAAATTGTAATAAAATCATAAAAAAATATTGGATTTTTCAAAATAATTGAAGAATAAATAGTGGTGTTGTTATAACATGTGATCTATCTCAAAATTGGTCAGTCACCAAGTGATATTATAAAAAAATAATTCATAAAAAAGTAAAATGTATGCATTTATTTAAAAAAAAAAATTACACATATTTGAATGACAATAACAAATGTGGCAAATATAATTTATAATAATAAAATTGCCAAATATTTTCTTGTTACTAATTTCAAAATGAAAAAGTGATTTTTTTTTTTTAAAGGTAGAAATGAATTTTTTTCATTTATCATTGGAATAAGAACTAAGAAAGGCCTGACTTTTGAAATAGCAGTAAAATGTCAATGTGCTAATTGTATTTACTTTGGGTAAAAAAAAAATCAGCTAAATTATTAATGATTACACTCTATCACTGGATATTAATTAATGATATATTCAACTATGTTCACTTTGCCAATCAAATGTTTTAGGTTTTGTTTTTTAAAAAATATATGAATGCATTTAATTTCTTATTGAAAGGTGTTTTTTTTTTTTTTATTGCTTCTACTTGACACACTTATTGATGCCAATTAATTTTATTATTTTTCATATTATTTTGCTTGCTAAAACAATTTTTTTATATACAATTTTTGCTGTAAACTATTTTCAAAACAAAATATGAAACAAGACCATTCATTTTGAATTTGACTTCACAGTTGCATTTAATTTATAATATTTTTTTTTACTGCTTTTATATAACTCTTTCCTTTTTGTATTGAGTTGCTTATTAAAATGTTTTATTTAAAACACATCTTGTTGTATATTATTTTCAAGCAAGTTCTATATCCAATAATAAATAAGTAGTTCAATAATAAATAAGTAGTTACTTTTGTGGGTTATTTCATTGTTTTTATTTAACACACTTATTGCTATCAATTAATTTCTTGTAGAATAGTTTTTATATTGCAGTGCTTGTTAAAAGACTAATGAATAAATTCAATAATAAAGTTCCTTACAGATTAATTTTTTTAAGATTTCTCTGCAGCACCGCCTGATAATTAGATTATCCAACTTGAGGTAGATCATTATACTATAACAGTATTCAAATAATATTAGTTCTATATTTTTATTATTGAAAGTTCAGACTGTGAAATTATGTATCTTAATGATTTAAAAACCTCATTAAGATATGGGCAACTGTAAATATTGAGATGGTAAGATAAATTATATAATGGGTTGTGACAAATAATGGCTAAATACTATCAATAATTAAAGAATAATTGTGAAATGAAGACAAATTTTTGCAGGTTATCAAAAAAAGCTATATTACTAACATATATTTTTCACTATACAGTATATATATGTTTAATTTCATTTCAATTAGTTGAAGCACATGTATTCCATTTCATACAAAAGTGAAGGTTAAATTTTAAGCTGAAGACTATTTATTGCTTTGTTTGAAATGCCTTATTGGAAGGATTTTCTCCCTACAAAACTAAAAAAATATTTATTTACTCAAGTGTTTATGGGTGATAGTTTTTGTAAACAAAAAGGATTTTTAAAAAAAAAAAAAAAAAGAAAGATAAATTTTAGAATAAAATATGAACTCACTTTAATTAAAAAAAAAAAAGGTATACCTATTTAGGACTACTGAGAAAAAACATGAGAATGCTAATATAATAATACAACATTAAATGAAGTCATTTGATTTGTACCACTATCAACATAACTCATTCAGCTGTTTAAATGATGGTATTATATATTGACTCATTAGGATTATAAAATCATTTTTGAAGATCCATATTATACTTTAAATGCATTAAAAAAAACTAACTATAGTCAAGAAATGCATCTCTTTTGCAATTTTATTCCACTTTCTTGTTATTGTTAATTTCACCCATTAATTTATTATACAACTTAAAAAGCTTCACATTTATTTTATTAGTCAACTAAGCAAAAATGCCATATATATATATATATTAATCAAGTTACTAATAATTCCTACTACTGTTAGAGAATCGGTCAAAAAATTCCAAAATTAGATTTCACATCTGTAACACAATCCCTAAAAAAAATTCCATGAGTGTCACATGACCAGCTTGATACCTCAAAATAGCATTTAGCAACTACTAAAACTTTTCATGAATAACAATCACTTTAAAAAATGAACATGAAATTTTCAAGGAATATGCTTGGAATAGGATCAATTTTTAGAACCATTTTAATTTTGAATTTATTAATCAATAATCTATCCAAAAATCTATGATTATAAGTGTTCTTGTAATAATGACTTCTTTCGCATTCTGATTCTTAACTGTAATGTAATCTTAAGTTGCAATACACTGTAGTATTAACATATCCATGCTAGTTCATAGGGATTTTTATATCTAAACAATATGATTGTGATAGCCAAACCATCAAATTTTTTATAAGTTTCGCTCAAAACATTAAGAATATTTATAAGATCATTTTTTGATTTATTGAGCAAAGCACAAGCATCAACTTATTATAAATCTAAGAGACTTTTTTTAATTGGTTCAAAGTTCCATTATTAAACCATCTTCAAAGATGTTTCATGAAGATTCAATGGCAAATGCTGTAAAAATATAAAACAAAGCTAGAACTATAACATATCTCTGTTTGATATCAGTTTTGACTTGAAATGCCTCAGATTTTCAACCACCAGTGATAAAGCTTCTCTTCACACTATCGTGTATCATCTGTATACTATGAATAAACTTTCATGGTCAGGTAACTTTTTCAAACATTATTACAAAACCTTCTTGATTAATTGAATCAAAACCTCATCTAAATAGATAAAAACAAGATATAATTATGCCTTTGCTACAACACTTTTCTTGCATTGCCCAGAAATAAAAATCAACATAACCAAATCTATGGTAATCATTCACTGGAACCAACTTATTTTACAAAATACTTTTGTAGTGTGGATCATAATGATTTTCTATAGCAATTACAGCAATATTTTTTATCCCCAATATTTTTGTACGTTAAAACTATAAAGTAGCCTTACTTCAAGTAGCTATATTAATAAAGTTTTTTCCCTCTCCTCCCACTCTTTTATAGAATTAATTTGGTTTCAAGTAATGCTTATAATAATGCAGATGTAAATTTTTTTTTTGGTATTATGATTAGTTTATTTTTTGCCATGCTTATGATCTGTGATTCAAACTCAATAGCTGAAATTTTTTTCCAATTTAGTTAGATAGCATATATTCTAACTAGATTGAAAAAAAAAAACTGTCATCTGCTGCAACATTAAAAACTTTGAACTCTTGATTTACAAGTGTTACCTTTAATCCGATCATCATTATTAAGCATGATTATTTGCAATTTCTTCAATCCATAATATTTTTTCTTCACATCACTCCATCAAAATTCCTTATATTTTTAATCCAATGAAAATCTGATCATTTTTTAGATCTCCTATAAATTTTTTGGAATCCAATTTATAATTTCAACTTCATGGTAATCTTTTATTTCTTCCCATAAATGTTAGTAATCTATGTTGTTCACTTATCTAAATATTTCATATCCAATTCTGCAATGTTGATCACAATGTTTATTTCTCTATAACTGAATTTTTCATTCATGGATTGTGAAACAAATATGAACAAAACTTATTAACAATCTTCACTTTCAAGCATATTGGCATATTTATAGTTATTATATTATTTCTGCCCAATACTCCATTCTATGACTGATATCATTTATTATATTTCCATTTGCAATCAACACATTTACTATCAAACTTTTATTTTCATTTTTTTGAAAAGCCAAAGAATATTCCTACTTACTAGCAATATTATTTATAAAAGCAATCACATTCACAAAATCTATATATACCACTGTATAACAAATAAGTAATAAAATTTCAGCTGTAGTGAAAATATTATTGCTATGTAATTTTTATTAATTTTTAACTTTAATTGAATACATAAAAAACAGCCCCTGTTTATATATATATGGCTTTTTTATGTAATTTTAAATCTTTATATATAAAATACTAATATAATATCTTTAAACAAGATAATTTATAAATTTAATAACTACAAATGAATTAGAATGCATTATCAAAATAAAATTCAATTACGTATGGTTTGCCAAAGGATACTTTTTTTTTTTTTACTGATTAAAATGATTCCATCAACAGAAAGACAATGACTGAGAAATTAGATTAAACAAAACATAATTTATCTTTATAAGATTGCGTATAGATATACTTCATATTTTTGATTAACAAATTCAATTGGTCTTAATAAAAATAATACAATTAAATAATACTTTTATTATGTTAAGCTACAAAGAAATTAATGCTGTTATAAATTCAAAACTCTTAACAGAAAACTAAGATAAAATATTCAAGCATGATAAATCTAAGAAGTTGCAATAATCATTTTTTAAAAATTATTTTTGAAAAGAAAAATAAATTTATGCATAAGTATGTACATATGTATATATATATAAAGTTGTACATCTTAACCTAATCTTGATAGTGTCCCATGAGCTGGTAAAAATACAGCACAAAGAGATAGACAAAAAAAGATTAAAAAATAAAATAGTCTGTTAAATAATATGCGTTATATATTGTGTAAGAGCAATAACGGGTGTTTCAAATAGCTAAGATAATAATTAAAAGGAAATGAAAAAAATAGTAGAAAATTAAAATAATAGTGATAATCAAAAAGAAGAAAATTATTATGTAATGCATATTTCTGAATTCAAACTCATTAATTGGGTGTTTGTAAAAAATCCAATTGTTGGAAGTGATACAGCTGGTTGCATTCCATAGACCCTAGCTCTAAAATCTGCCACTCTATCACTTCATTAAATCATTAGGACTTCAAACTTATAAAAGTAAACTATTCAAAATATTGCAAGTGAAACAAATATATAGAATATAGTATGGCCTCCTATATGTGTGTGTGTGTGTGTGTTAGGAATAGATATTTAGTAGTGAATGGTTTTGTGGCTCATGTCTTCTATTACAATTTATAATTAAAAGCACATTGACTTTCTAAATTAAAGTAAATGAGGATATATGATTATTGGATCTATTATGGATGGAAATACAATATATTTTAATACATTTAATGATTTAAGATTCCTAATTGTGAACTCACAAAGAATTCTAAATTAGCTATTTTACAAGTTGAATATAAAAGGAGAGTTCATCATTCTTTGCACATAGATACAGATTTATTATGTATATATAACTTAGTTTATTAATAAGTGCAAAAATATAATTTAAAATGCATAAGAAATTTGTTAAAATTAAACTGCATTAATTTATTATTTAAATTTGATATATAATCTAATATTGTAAAATTGTACAAAATAAATGCTTCTTAATAATAAAAGGTTATAAAATTAACTAATTATATAGAAGACAATCTTACCTTCTCCCTAGCACCATTAAACAGTGATGTTAAAACTGCAAAGACACTCTCAGCCCAGTCACAAGATAGCGAATTTTCTCAAAATCTCTATGTTGTGACTGGAGTGAGAGTATTCTTGCAATTCTAACATCAGTGTTTAACAGGCTAGTGAGAAAAAATGATTACCTTCTATATAATTACAATCTAAACACTGTGTAAAATTTATTGATTATTATAAAATTAACTAATGTAAATATGAAAGCAAAAGTAACTGAATAGTTTTAATTATGAAAAATATCAATGAGCAACTTATTTTGGATTAAAATCAGTACTGAAAAAAAACAACACTTCATTGTGTTTAGCTATTAAAAGGAGAAAGGCTCTTAGTAATCTTAAAAACAAGTAATTGATTGATGAGTACAAATGAGTTGCATGTGACATAAATAAAAGGCAAAATATAATAAAACAGAGAGGCTAGTTTCAAGTTTTCATTAGTCATTATTAATTATTCCCAGAGATTTGCATAGTTATAACTTCCTACATTGCCATATTAAACACATATAGTTATGAAAAATTATAAAGCAAATGTCAGTTGATCTGATCACAAAAAATACCAGTCCAGTATTGGATAGTCATAACTTCATTATACTTTTCCAACACCTATGAACCAAAATATCTATAAATGAATCAGCATCAGAATGGATTGCTGAGCTAAATCTTCATTTGGTTTGTAAGCCACTATAAAAAATGTAATTCCAAAAAGCAATGAGTATAATGATAGGGTATCTTGGTTAAAATCCTGTGTGGGCAAAAAAAAATACACATAACCTGTTTAATGCTATAACAAATTAATCTTTTTTTGTATACCTAAAAATGAAGGAAATATATTAGCTTGGAAAGCTGAATGACCATCATCATATAAGAATTTTTAATGAATTACAACATGCAATTAATAAAGACCATTATTGAAAAGGTTAAACATGCAAATAAGTAAAGCACAACACAGTACTGAATCACTTTTTATAGGTGCCAAAACGACTGAAAAGTAAATTGGTAAAAAATATTTTAGCATAGAATTAACTAGCATATTTTGACTTGTAATATATATATACTTTTTTGCATTGAATAAAATATTGTAATTATGAATTTTGAGTTTGTTCATTCTATTTAATACCCAGCACTTATATATATTTAAGGAAAACTTGTATAAAATTGTTATATTACAAATTATTGAATTTTATTAGATCTAAAATCACAATTTCGAATTGATTTAAATTCTTTATATATACATTGTAAGTATTGTTATAAAAATAAATAAGTGAATAGTTTTCTTAACTAGTTTTCTTGTTTAAATTTAATGTCAGCTTAATTAAAAACTATTCTCATAAATCCATTTTTACTTTCTTCAAGAAAATGTATAAAAGTGATTAAAAGGTTTCAATTGCTATTTTATATATATATAAAAATAAAATCATGAGTATGAAAGAGAATGAATAAACTCTTTAAAAAATAAACAAAAACATTGATGTTGATAATTGTTTACTAATTTATAAGACATTATTTAACTGTATTTTTTCTTTAATTTATTTTAAAATAAATGAACATTAATTTATTTATTAAAGCATGTTTTTTAATTTTTTAATGTATATATTTAAATAAAAAACATTATTTAAGTAAATTGTAATTCATGTGAAATAATGAAAAAATCCGTCAATCATACAAAATTGAAGTTCTCATATAATTTTATCAGTGTCGATTATCAGTATCTGGATTAATGATTCTATAAATCAATGACATATATATATATTATTACTTAACTGAACGTACCTGATTTATTTTATGGTTTGGCAGAAATGAGATTAAAGAAACATTGATCATTGAACTTTTATGAAAAATATATTATTTTTTATAAATTATTGCTAAAATTGAAGCTCTATTTTATCAAAATTAGTGTTTCATAAATGGCATAAAAATGAATTTATTGTGAGGATCCAAACAAATGTTTTTATTTCAAATTCAACCAGTAAAATAAGCTAGATTTGATCTTCCTAAACCATACTGCATGACAATCGGAAGTCTCACATCCAGCTATCAAATTTGTGGTTAAAATGGTAAAAGGCCTTAATGAACCCACTAATGACTTCTGTCTTCTGATTGTAATCTCTGCATTTTAATATAAGATATTTTGTTAAATGGTTAATGAATCCAATAAAAAAAATCCATATATTAAATAAATATCCACTATTAGATGCAATGAAATAATATATTTTTTATATTATTAATAAAATGTAAAATATTAAGACAAAAAAATAATTAAAATAAATGAGTAAAAAAATCAGTAAGAAGATGCATTTATTGTTACGTCAAGTATTTTACAAAAGGAATTGTAATTATACTTAAAGAACAACACAATTAGTTATTAGACAAAATAAGATTCCAAACTTCAATCCAGACTATTTTCTTTGGCTGACTTCTTAAAAGACTAAAAGTTAAACTTTCTTAAAATCATCTATCAACTTTCTTCTCTATCTTTTCATTTCTAATATGTTTTTCATTTCCCTTCTATATTTAAATAAATGCTTAAACTAATTTCTCTTCTTCAACCTAATTATCTCATTAAATAATTTCATTTCACTAATTTTTTCCTCAAAAAATATCTTTTTTTACAGATTTTCAATAAATATATATTTTTAAACCTTTCTTCTAATTTCCAAAACATCTGATGACATATTCCTTTTCTTAAATTATTCAAATCTTTTCTATATTTAAAGCTCTCATCAAACAAACATGTAATAAACAGTTTTTATTAAATACAGAATAATCTTTTAAAATTTTTAAACATTCATTCATCTATTTCAATTCTTATTGTAATTTATCTGTTGCTTCTTCCATCACTAAGTGAACAATTTTCTATGTACAATTTCAAATCTTTCTCTTTTCCTACATCTTAATAATGCAAAAGACTTTATGACTTTATAGTATAGTTCTAATTTTCAATAATTATCAAGATTAGGAAAAGCTTTGCAGTACTGTAATTATCACAACTAGTCTTTAACACTACTTGAAGTTCAAACTAGGGATGGAAACTATTTCATATACAGGTAAAATAACAGTAATTGAAAACTCCTGGTTAAGAGCTTTTTAAGATTCCAAAAATAATTTTAATTCATTATTGTAAACTTAAAATCTGGTAAGGTTAAAAAAAAAAAAAAATAACAGGCAATTTTGCTTGTAAATGTGTGTTTATTTATTGGAAAAGGTTAAAACCATGTTTGAAATTTTGTTTGGCTAACAGAAGTTTTTGAATGATTTTTTTTTTTTTTTCCAGATTAATGGTATTGTATCTGTAGATACAAATTTCTCAAATAAATTTGAATAAATTCAGAAATTTTTATAGATAGCCATCCCATTGTCATTCTAGTTAACCTTTAAATACTGATAGCAAAATGTATATATCTAGATATTTTTAACTAGCATATAAAGTAAGTTCTGGGAATATTTTGGATCAGATAAAAAGGAACCAATTGACTTTTAAAATACAATATAACCATCACAATCAGTGAAGGCCTACCACATATCTGTGATAACTACAACCATGGAAATCTTTAAAATAGCATACTATAAGATATGGTATGACTATGATACTTATTTGGTCAAAGTACTTCATTCCTCAAACCTTACTTTCAGAATAAAGACTGAACATTATGCAATCAGTGATATCTTCTGTTCAGCAGTTTAAATGATAAAACGTTTGTTTGTTTTTTTTTTTGTTTTTTTTTTTTCAGTCTATGATTTTTCAAAATTTATGGAAATTGATTATTTTGCTATCTGTACATTGTTTCGCTAAATCATCATCATAACACAATATAAAGCATATCTTTTCATAAGAGATTTTATTTACTCATAATAATAATACAATTACTTCTTCCTTAAAATCAACTTATAATCCCTTATACTTTATTTCAATCATACTTGTCTATAAAACATCTCCCACAAGCCTACTTTTGGATACATGATCAATCTAATTTTGAAATTAATCTAAATAAAAAGATAAAAATATTTCTTGTTATATATACAGTATTGTCAAGTGGGTATAAAAAATGTAGCATATATAAATTAAATTACAGTAATTTATTATGGGTTAATACTAAACTATCATAATAAAGACACAAGAAAGGAATAATTTAGGTTACTTGAAGAGTACTAGTTCAACTACAAATGCACTTTGGATATCTTTTTTTTTTTTTTTCAGATGTGTTTGAAATAGATGTTTTAAAGAGTATTCTGACTCATAAAATTGAAACACTATTTTTAGATAATAGAAGATTTGCAATATCCACTATATTTTGTTCCAAGATCCCTTAATATATATGAAGTGGTAGTGGATAATAGCTTGTCTTATTAATAAGCTTTGATTACAATACAATGTATTTTATTTAATATGCTGCAGATGTATAGAATTTTTTGGCATGCACATATATATATACACCCTATTCGTGAAACAAACAAGACCAAACATATTACTAAGATAATTCACAAGCAAGAGATTTTTAAAAAAAATCATTTAAATAAACTTACAAACAATGCCCATTCTTTATTTTATCATTGTCAATCTATTTTGTCAGATAAAAGATTAATTTGTAAGTTATTTTAATAATATATTCAGACTTGTTTGTCTTGTGAATGGGTTTATATTTTAGGCATTACATACTTTATATACCATAAAATTATTTACATGTTCATTAAAAGTCATTAATGCACATATAATTAAGATTATAATATAAATGAAATTTAAAAATATATAGTTATTAATAATAAACTGAGAAATCATATTTATAGACATATTTAATGTCTACTCATTTACATAAAAAAAAAAAACTTATTGCACCATATTTTTTTAATAAAATGAATAATTAAATATCAGACTCTTCTTACAGACTTTAAGCTTTCTGATGAATTACAATAAACATTTCATCAATTTATATCTTTTAACTATAAATTCAAAATCTTACAAAAAAAAAATTAAATAGTTATAACTTTTGCTATAGGAGTACCAACAATTATAGCATAAATATACTTCTCTCTTTTCATAATTTCTTTAACAGATGATTCATTACTTTTGAATATAAAGCTCAATTTCAAACATCTTTTCCTCTTTTATGACAAATCAATAACTTTGTTTTATCTCTTATTAAGGAAATAATTGTGCATACTCTCAAATAATACTTAGAAAACATTTTATTAAATTAAATACTAGTACTATATCAAACTTTTGAAAAAAAAATACTTAAAAAAAAAATATTTTATTAAATTAAATACTAGTACTATATCAAACTTTTGGGAGTAAAACAAAAGTGATAAAAAATTGCTGTTCTTTCACTTTATTTGACTTGAAGAAAATGTAGTTAATAAATGCTATTGCATTAGATTTAATGAGGGCAAAATGATCCTATCATATTGTTTCATAATATAAAATTTATTTATTTTAATGCATTTATTTTTTATTTATATATATGCATTCATTTCCTTGCAATTTTTTTTTAATAGTGTGTAATTAAAGAAATGTATGTTGATCCAATTCATATCACAGTTTCACTAAAGATAACTAAGTAAATAGTTATAAATAATATGCTTACTACAAAAATTAGAATGGATAATTACTATGATTGGAATGATGTAATTGTTCTAAAAACTATAAATTATTATTTTAAACCAATCGAATATTTAAATCATTATGTTAGCACATGACAAAGCTATCAACCATATTTTTATTCCACCTTTGGATCATAATCTTATGATAAAAATACTAACAATGCAATATTAAGAATATATAACATTAATAATTAAAATTTTCTGTCAGAAGACAAGTTCAGCAATCAAAGAAAAGCAAAGTATTATGAATAGATAATTTTCTTGATCATTCTCATTGATGCTACAAAATTCATACCAATTATATATATATTGAGATGGTATTTTACCATCTCATAATAGATAATTATATTTATATTTAATTTTATTCTGTTTGAAGGTAAAATTTATTTAATTAATAAATGAAATGTCGAAAATAGATGGGTAACACTGAATACATATATAGTTATCAAGATCTATTTGAAAATTTTAATTATACTTTTGGTATGATAATGGTGGTGGTGGGGGGGGGGGTAAGATACCCTTCATTGTAAAAAAAATTAATTTAAGTAAAGAATGTAAGAAATGTAATAAATTGTAGTCATTTATTAACTATAAGAATATAAGAAATTTTATAAAATATTGAATGAGTTAATCACAACTAAAAATTTATCTATAATTTGATAAAACCCAGACAAAAAAATTGGATCTGGAGCCAAAATAACAAAAGAAAATATTTTCTTCGTGGATGACTATTATTATAATATTCTTAAAATTAGAACTAAAGTGCAAAAGTTTTAATAAGAAAATGCCAAATAAAAGAATGAAACAAAGTTTTCAAAAGACCTTGATTCAAGAAGTTTAACTATGTTTTCTGGCTAGATCAATGATCATTCTCCTCGGGAATGCTTTTACCCACACTCTTTTTATATCTGCAGAAGTATAACACCGTATCCAGTGTCCAAAAAAATAAAGAATCATCAGTGAAATAGTTGGAGAATTGTGCCAACAGACTACCATTAGGAGCATAACCCCATTCCAATGAATGATTTGAATGTTTCCAAATAAATGCATGAGCTCGTGACCTACAATGCTTGTCATGTGCATCAAACTTCACCAAAGGAGCAAGAACTCGATTTTTGGACTGAGTAAATATGAACCATCTATAATGTGCAATTAAACTCATTATTTCTTTAAAATAAGATGTGCAATAGTTTAGAAACAATGAAGCATATCATGTAAATCAGTTTTGCCTTATATGTATTAAATAATTCACTCTTTTGTATATATATGTTTATTCTTTTAATCATTATATAGTTCAGTGGAGTAAGATTTGATTTATCCTTCAAGGCAGATTAGAAGATAGTTATTTTATAGTATTGAGAATATTAAAGATCTCTTATAGATTCATAGTTTTCTAAAAAAGCTCTGTTGAAGACTTGTTATTATTGGTTAATACCATTTTGATATGTGTGCCCAGGCTATTTTCTTTCACAATAAGAATGGGTCTTATTAGCAGGTTAAGTCATTTAATTTCTATGTATAGATTAATTAGTTTTTCTAGCTTGTGTCCTGGTGTTGTCTTACATTGATCGGTATCTGATAATTTCCTTTTTTTATATTGCCGATTCAATGTCATTCCAGGCAGTTCACATATACTTCTCAGAAATGTTATATGTCACACTAGATATAGTGTTTATATTTAGGATTGGGCTTAGATGTTATAATAATTGATCATAAGAGGCTTTAAGTGAAGAAAGAGAGTAATTTCTGTAGGGATTTAAAATTTGGATCGAATCATTACATTGGACTGTATTAAAAGTTAGGATTAATAAAAGTTTTTATTTAATCTAATATTTATGTATTATTTAAAGTTAATTATTATTTCAAATTATTAAGTTCAACATAGCATTTAAAAGAGATTAATAAGAATTATTGTGTGGTAATATAATTGGCAGTAAAAATAAATTAAGACCAGCTCTTTTAAAATGGCTAATAAGTCTATTCCTTGAGTCTGGTTCCACGCTTTGGTGTGGTGGCACCTGCTAGGGATCATATAAATTATATACATGTCAACTTGCATCATCACAATATATATATATCATAACCTCCTTAATTTGGAACACTGGAGCTTAAAATCCATGAATGTCTAAAGAACTTCCAAGCCAAATAAATTATTTGGTTATTTATTAATAAAAATATTTTAATAATTCATTAATCGAGAATTATTATATATCCCTTATATAATAAAGTGATGTGGGTGGAGGAAAATTTCTGGCCTTATATAATAAAATTGATTGACAAAACGTCCCATTATTAGTCAATTTTGACTCTACCACCATAAATTAAAATAAATCATAAATCAATATCCAGGCAAAATTGATTGCTATTAACAACAAATCAACTAACCAATGAATTCATAGGCATAAAATAGGATTGCAGCACTAGTTATTTAAAAAACTAGACATTTTATTGATTATATAGCTAAATCTTTTCATGGAATCTTTCTGCTCCCCTTGAATATCTTGAAACATTTGTGGTTCCCAAAAGAAAACATTTTTTAATAGAGGTATATGCTATTATTATATAATTTTATAGCATTTATACTTATATTTTCATTATAATATAACAAAAAGACATTTTAGTAACAATTTTAATATGATGGGTGTATTTAAATATAGCTAAGCAAAAAAGTCAACATCGAATGAAATACATGTTACTGCAAATCTTAGATTTTTCCCCAATATTTCTGTTAATAAATAAGATTTTTATTTTTAATTAATTATAACAATGAAAATTCAATTTTGCAGTGAAGATATGTGGATATGAATGGCACTTACCAATGAATGATATTCTTTTTGTCACTGGATCCAAAATTTGGTTCAATCTACTTTCAAGTCAATTAGTTCTTCTTGAGTTAAATTTCTATCAAGTCAATTAGTTATTTTTCAGATGACCATAGTCACAATGGTTGAATTTCTATCAAATCAATTAGTTCTTTTTGAAATAACCATAATAGATTGCTAAATTGCAAGGAAGCAAGCACGTGGCATTTTTACCAGTCATATTCTTTATTTTCATTTAAGTTAGAGAAGTATTTTTCAAAAAATATCATGGAATTTCTGATATAATTAATCATTATTCTTTTATTTTCTGTTAATAATAAAATATTATTTTCTTCAAGAAATTTATGGAGTGAAGCAAATATTTCTGCATTGTTATTCCTAAAACTTTTTAACAATACAGAAAGTTTTTCCTTTCAAAGAAAATTCATTTTGTTAAGTTTTTCAAAAAAATCTATCAAATAATAAAGCAAATACATCCCATTTTGATCAGAAAATATTTTTACCATGAAAAATTTATAATTCAACTTTTAAGATTAAAATATTTTTAAAACTTTACAGTAGGAGAGCCATCTCACTTTGTGTTATATAATAGATTCATAATCGGAATCCATTTCTTATCATAAAATTTGAAAGAGACTTGTATTAGCAGCAATACTTTTTATGTAAATAACTGTTGTGAAAACTGATAATACATTACTAAGTGATTCTTCCATATGTTAAAATAGGTTTTCTCTGTAGATAATGCAATGAATATGTCTTGCATTTAGATAAGCTTTTTTTAATTCTCTTGCAAATCTTGAAACCCTATAGTTATGGCTGAAGCTCCATTAGCGCAAACTCCAATGCAATTTTGCTATTTAAGCTCATTTTCTATAAAAGTTATTTAACTTCTTTTTAAATATATCTTTCCCTTTAGTTGCATCAGAGATTTCTATAAAACAACTGATCTTCATAAATTTGCAAATTATACAGATATCAGAAAAATACATTAAATCAGAAACATTCATATTATTAGTTCACTCATCAAATTGTATGGCAAAATATAATACTTTGCTTGATTCTTGATAATAACATAGACATGATATCATTGGCAATGCTATCTTTTCTTATAACTGAGTCATTAGACAGAGAATTTTTTTAATTGGGTTTGATATTTTGGAATAGTGTCATAAAATTTTATTGCTGCTAGTAAGACAAAATCTTTACTAAGTGTACATGTTTTTTTTTTTTTTTTTAGGAATTAAAAAAACAATTTTGAAAAAATTTTTTTTATTAATTTGTCATTTAATTTAATATGCTTTTTTAAAAAAACTTAGTTTGCTATTTTAATTCATTGATCTTTCCCCCCAAGAAATTCAATTATCTTACTATTAAATTTATTATGCACATGGTGATTAAGTTTTCAAGGTCTCCTATAATCATTTGTTAACTGTTTCGAGCAGATTATGCATACAGGCTTGTCCGAATCATTATATGAAGGCACAAATCTGTATTTCAATTAAGAACAATCATGCCTCTTATTATCTGGTATTGAAAATGATGTGACAGTTCTGGTAAATAGTAGACACTATTGCTTGTGACTCAGATTATTTGGTGTTTTTACTGTCTTTGACTGACTAACCTTTACAAATACACAGTGTTTTCATTCCACTTATCCATCTGAGGCCAAATTTTAAATATGAATTATCAAATGGCCTAATATCAATGATATCACATAAATATGAAAATAAAGGTTGATTATGATGAGTTAGAAGAAGTTAATAGGTACAAATACCTTGGTCAGATTACTAATACAGATGGAAACATAATGGATGAAATTAATTATAGAATTAAACTTGGTTGCAGTGCTTTTGGTAGAAATAACTTTGATACTAAAAGGAAATATGCCTATGTGTTTGAAAAGGAAGATTTTTAATAAATGTGTTTTACCAGTTCTTACTTATGGATCTGAAACTTAGACATTTAATAGAAGAGCAATACAGAGACTTCAGACCACTCAAAGAAGTATGGAGAGATGCATGTTAGGAGTAACAAGAAGAGATCAAAAATGCAATATATGGATAAGAGAACAAACAAGACTGAAGTGGAGTTGGACTGGACATATTGCTAGAAGAGATGATAATAGAAGGACAATTGAAATCTTAAACTGGATTCCAAGAGATTGTAAAAGACCCAGAAAGAGACCATACATGAGATGGATGGATGAAATAAGTGTGTAGGGGTGATGTGGAGAAGAGAGGCTAGAGATTGACAAGATGGATTGAACTTGGAGAGATCTTCATTCTGTAGTGGATTGATAATATTTGATGGTGATGATGAAAAATAAATCTAATTATCTACTGCTTAAAAAAAAAAGAGCTGTCCTTAACAAGATCCTTTGGGGGAGGAGGGGAAGACAGTTTGAAAAACTCTGCTATAATTAAATCAATCTCATTATTCAGATAGATAAAATAGTTTCAAATATTTAAAGTTTTTTTTTTTTTTCTAAATTAAAAAAAAGACATTAAACCCTTTTAAAAAATTATTTTAATCTCTGTAGATGAAAATAACAATGATTATCAGTTGGAAATAATTATTATTTGAGGAGAAATATTATGAATGATAGAAAACTTCATTTCCTATCAACAGAAGTAAATAAAAAATTCTCTTATTTTACTCTATTTTATAGAATTATTATTATTATTTTTTAATTATTATGCTAATAAATAGATTCTTTACTTAAAATTTTTCCTATTGTATTTAAAATTTATAAGCAATTACACATAGCTACACTGTATATTGTAATCCATGTATTATCATTAAATTTAACTGTAAAAAAAAAGAGAGAGAGAGTTGAATTACAAAATTATTTTTCTATGCATTTCAATTCCATAAAATTTTCTTACTGCAGATTTTTTCTATAAATAATGAATAAATTTTAGTATTTTCCTTTTATATAAATTCTTTCATATTTCTATGTAAGTTCTTACTTAATAAAATAATCACTGAAGAGAAATTCATTTAAATTCAGCCTATTAGTCCAACCTTTATTATTATTCCTGCTACAAATATAGATTTTTTCCATTTAAGCATTTGATTCTGATATAAATTCCCAACGAATCATTTCAAGGAAATTATTTATTGTTAACTGGCCATGAATTTTTGACTTCCATTCATTTGGAAGAAATATATCATTGCAAAAATTGAAATTAACATTCACTAGAATAATATAATATTTTAAACCAACAAATAATTTTATTTAATATTATGTACTCTATTGTAATTTATCAATTATAAATAAAACTATCAGCAAAAAAAAAAAAAATTACTTAAATATATAACAGGTACATGTGCATGCATACAAATCAAGAAAGATCGGTTAAGTTTTTGGTGCCTTGGAAATAGATGTAATATAATACATTTTAATAGTATTCAAAAGACTGATTTATACCAGTTGATGCTTCCATTCATTACTGTTGAAGTTCCTATGGATCCCCAAAATATAAATGTAGATATTGTTGCTGATTCTGATAGGATTTTGATTGGAGGTCTTATGACCAACCACTCTTTTATTTCTTGTCTGGAAGTTGGAAAAATGCTTGTGATATTCAAAAATATTAGAACTCATCTTCATTACAAAACATTAGAAGGGTAATGAGATTATGATGTATGCATAAACACATATAGTTACAGATTTCAATGAATCATTTTGTAGCATAAGTTGTTTGAAAGATTGTGATGACAGCATGTTATTTATAATTATATATTGACGATTTCCAACATCTAGTTTAATAAATAAATGTTTTTTTAACATTTAATGATAAAATTAAATGATGAAAATAGTCCAACATATATATATATGCTTTATGAAGTATCCAATACATAAAATAAAAAATACTACCAGTTTTATTTAGCTTAACATATTTTTTAGCTATTATATATATAAATATGCATTACAAGGTATCCAATGCATAAAATAACACTAGTAGTTTTTTATTTTATGTATTGGATACTTTGTAAAGCATAACTACGGTTTTCATAATTATTATATAATCACAAATAGTAAAAAAATCTTTAATTATGTATGATTTAAATATGTATTCACATTATATTTACCAAATAAATAAGTTATTATTTCAAAAGTAGATTTGCAATAACACAAGAATATTTATAATAAAATATATTACATTCACTGATAACAAATTATTAAATGCTAATAAAAATAGCAAATATTCACAATGTCAACAAAATAAATGCACATATATATGCATGCACAAATACATGAAAAACCTTGCTTATACAATGATTAGTGCATCATTCTATATGGCCTAGATTTCAAATTGGAGTAAAATTTTACTTGTTTAAATTTATATTGCTGGCCTATAGTCAGTTAATTACTCAATAATGAGTCAGTAAATAGTCATTTAACTATTTTTAGATACAAAATAAACAAGAAAAGAAAGTAAAGTCCCCAATTGGCATTTGATTAGTTTGATTTATTATGCCTTTTCCTCCACTGTTCCTTTGTGTAGGGATGCTTGAAGGATCTTAGCAGTGCAGCAATATATTCAAAGTGTATATTATTTTCAAGCATATACAAAAACATGTAAATATACATAAATCTGTAAATACTTACATATTCAAGTATCTACGTATATATCAATTTCTCTATCTGAAACATCTGGCCTACAAAAATTTTGACAATCCTGTCATCAAGTGATTATATCAATTTCTCTATCTGAAACAGATTTATTTGATGGCCCACAAATGTTTAGACAATCCTATCATCAAATGATAGAAGTAATGTTATAACATAGCTAATTAACAAAGTTGATTAATAAAAACTACATACAGATGTATAAATGAATAAATAGCTAAGAACTCATTAATGCATAAAGAAAAAACAATACGCATTTTATCACTATACAATATTTTGTTCTAGAATAGGAATCTCATAAGATAATATTGGAAATCAACATGTCTCCTTGGATCCCATACGTCAATATATAAATCTTATCCTAGAATAGGGATCTCATCAGATGATTTTGCAAATTAACATCAGTCCCCATTTTTCTGATGCATCAACATAGGTGACTTAATATTTAAATTAGAAATGCTTCTTTCAAGAAAACAAACAATAGAATTTGTAATATATAATAAGTAAATATGCACTTTTATAATTTAATATTAAGTCACTATGTTGAAGTATGAAGGAAGAAGACAAATTTTAATATCCAGGGCTATCTAATGAGATCCCTGTTCTGGGATAAAATAGAGTATAGTGACAAAATAGTTGTTTTTCTCTATGCTGTAATATAGGTAACTAACTATTTATTGATTTATACAGGTGTGTGTGTGTGTGATTTAATTAACAAACTTTGTTACATATATTGAAATGTAATTGACATGTCTTGAATATATTTATGTCTAAATACATATATTTTATAATAATATAGCTAATTATAGATATATCCAAAGTTAAGTTATAAAACAGTAATTTCTTATGACACTAAAGTACATGTGTATATATAATGCTTCATAATGATGTAAAAGGTTTATTAAAATTTATTATGGAATTATAAATATTGAGATGATACAACAAACTATACTAAGTATTAAGGAATAACAAACTACCTAATAATGATCTAATATCATTACTTGACTGTAGTAACCTTCTATGTAATTACCTAAATTAATCTGGATTGAAAATATAATATGCATGCAGATAAATATGGAGGTACACATGAATGTTATCTATCTCAAAGATCTGATATTTAAAAAGTCACACAACTATATATATGTTATTTTGTATTATTAAAATATTGTGAAGAATATTTATAAGAATGCAACAGCAACAATTAGATTGTATAATGATACAAGGAAGATTAACAGTGAGAAGGGTGAAAGAGAGGGTGACTCCATATTTCCAAAATGTTTTATAGCAGTACTGCAAGCAAGTATTTTGTGGATTAAAATGGGAAACTAAAGGAGTAAAAGTAAATGGAGAATATTTAAGACATTTAGATTTTGCAGATGATATAGTTGTTTTTGCAAATAATGCTTCACAGCTTCGAGAAATGT
Source organism: Epiperipatus broadwayi (assembly GCA_028023455.1). Classification (NCBI taxonomy): domain Eukaryota; kingdom Metazoa; phylum Onychophora; class Udeonychophora; order Euonychophora; family Peripatidae; genus Epiperipatus; species Epiperipatus broadwayi. The sequence goes on from JAQFVV010012497.1 coordinate 2,267,564, forward strand.
TGCAAGAGTTATCAGATGAAAGTAAGAAAGTAGGACTAAAGGTAAATGTTAAAAAGACTAATGTAATATTTAATGAATTTTCTCAAAAGATGAAAATAAAGATTGATTATGATGAGTTAGATGTTAACAACTACAAATACTTTGGCCAGATTATTGCTACAGATGAACACATAATGGATGAAATTAATCATAGAATTAAACTTAGTTGGGATTTATTTGGCAGAAATAACTTTATACTAAAAGAAAATATGCGTGTGTATTTGAAAAGAAAGGTTTTTAATAACTGTTTTACCAGTTCTTACTTATAGATCTGAGACTTGGACATTAAAAAAGTGCAATTCAGAGACTTCAGACTATTCAAAGAAATGTAGAAAGATATACATTAAGAGTACCAAAAAGAGGTTGAAAGCACAATACATGGGTAAGAGAACAAACAGATATTATTGAAAGGATTAAATGATTGAAATGTAGTTGGGCTGGACCTATTGCTAGAAGAGATGATAATAGATAGACAATTAAAATAGTAAACTGGATTCAAGAGATTGTAAAAGACCCAAGAAGAGATCACGTGAGATGAATGGATTAAATAAGAAAATGTGTAGGGCTGATGTGAAGAAGAGAGGCTAGAGATCGAAGAAAATGGACTGAACTTGGATAAACCATTATCCTGCAGTGGATTGATGATTATTAAAGATAAACTTTAAATTAAACATGGCTCAATGTATATGTAAACAAAGGGAGTAAAACACCCCTCCCCCAGGGTATGTAGACTTAAAAGCACATCTAAATATTGAGCAAAAGATCAAGAATAGAATAAATTCACCTATTCTTGGTAACTGATATTCATAAGCATCTCTTTGTCAACATTGTTGGTAATTCAGGGTGAAATTAATTTATCAACCAGATAGAATATGGCATTTAAGAGTTATTAAACTCATAATTAATTATACGAGGCTGGAGACACCATCTCATTTTAACACTTTGATTGATATTTAAATGAGATGTAATATGAAAACTTTAAATTAAACATAGCTCAATGTATATATAAACCAAGGGAGTAAATCACCCTCCCCCATGCTTTGACTTTTGGCCTACGCTTTAACATATAAAAGCACTCTAGATATTGAATTAAGAATCAAGACTATACTTTGTTTGCTTGATCCTTTGCTCAATATTTAGAGTACTTTTAAGTCATAGCCTGGGGAAAGGTGATTTACTCTCTTTGTTTTGTGTTAAAAGAGAGATGCTGTCTCCAGCCTTGTCTAATTAATTATGAGTTTAATATCTCTTAAGTGCCATATTTAATCTGGTTGATAAATTAATTTCACTCTGATTACAAACAATGTTGGCAATGCTTATAAACATCAGAGCTACCAAGAAAAGATTGATTCATTCTATTTGTGATCCTTTGTTTAACATTTAAAGAGCTTTTAAGTCCTAGCATGGGGAAGAGTTCTTTACACCTTTTTGTTTATTGTTAAAGATGTACATTTTCATAAATCTTATAAGCTGTAATAGATTTTTATTAATTGTAGCTAAGTTACATTATTTCAATTCTTTTTTTAAAAAAATTATATAAATAGGCCAATGTAAATTAAGAAAGATTTCATAAATGATTTATTTAAATATGATAACAAATATTTTATCAACTTTCAATTTGAACATGATTAAAAACAAAGTTTTAGAAAAAAAAAATATTACTTTCCCCTCAGAATGAACAGTTAAGATATAGTACTGTATGATATTAAGATTCAACCTATATCAAAATCTAAAATCATCAATATTTGAGAAAAACTAATTATATATTCGGTTAAAAAAAATTAAATCATTAAATAAAATTATGCTGCTTTCTATAGATAACAAAATGATTTATTGCTTTCTCATCTTTTTCTTTGCAAAATATCAAAATGATTTGAAAATTGAAAAAGATTTTTTTTCTTCTACATTTAAAAGATAACCCAAATTAAATTAATATTTCAACACATTTTTTTCTTTCTTTCCTTCTCTTGATGAATGAACTGCTTTGAAAAGAATTAAAAAATTTATAATTACAACTAATGTTATGGTGAGACCTTTTCAACAGACATTTTGACAAATTTCAATAATTAATATGCTTTCTTTTGATTAATAAAACTAATGTTTAGTTGTCAGTAACACATGGTACATTCAAAACTTTAAACAGATTTATAAGAAGTTCAGATTACAGCTATAATAATTCAATAAACATTTCATACAAGAGAATAAAAAAAGATTAAGTAGGATACTAATGGCTGCTATTTTATTAAATAAGTTCTTACTGTTATTAATTGCCTATGATTAAAAAAAACATACCCAAACAAACACTATTGATTACATTATTCTCAAACATTAATCTACATGGATAATGGGGGGGGGGGCACAACATAATTATCAAAAAATCCATATGACATCTTAGGTCTTGCTGCACATTGTATTCATAAGTATTGCTTATAAATAACTTTTAGACTTCATTTGTACCAATATATAAGATAAAATATTGACAATCTTCAAATCACAGCCATACTTTCTATATTTATAATTAATTCAATGGTTTGGATATTACAGAAGTAACATAGCTGACTCAGCTTTGATTCAGGAACATTTAGTCTTGACCTGTCCTGCAAAGTTTGATGTTGTAATAAGTGGCAGATTCTGGACTCAAGGTCATGGATTAAACCCAGTTCTGTTACTGTCAATGCTTGAACTTATTAACTCCTTAGCATTTATTAGCTCTTGAGTTAAAGATCTGCAACTGCCCTAAATCAGGATAGATCACCTCCATGATTGAAACACTGTGATTGTACGAAAACTGTCTCTTTTTTCCCTGTTAATATATTGAAGTGATTTTTACATTAAATAATTGAGGATATGAATAAAATTTTCATAATATAAGATGTAGCTTTTAAGGACTTTCTCTCTGTCATTAAAGATTACAAATGTTATTTAGCACTGATGCAGTGGAAGCTTTGTCAGTATAGGAACACTCAAATAGTTTTAATTTACTTATCTACAAGCCAGCAGTTTTGAAATATTGCCATAGCTTTTTCAGCAACAAGTTGAATGATTAACAATATATTGTTTTGTTGCTTTTTTCTTCTTTTGTTTATTCATAAAACTTTGAGCATGGTATACAGAAAAATTTGCTATTTATTCCTACTTAGTTTGAAATGAAGTTTTGCTGGTGGCATTACTGTAATTGTCATCATCATTATCATTCTGAACTAATATAGATATTAGCAATAAGGCATTAAATAATAAACAAATAGAACAAATAAAGAAAGCAAAGAAAAATAAAAGTAACTCAGTAAAATTAACCCCATACAATCTCTATAAAGAATTATTAGAAAAAATTAGGCTAACATTATACTAATTTCAATATAAGAAGCATAATCAATATACATATTTAGTTGTAAAAACCTGTTAATTAAACAATAATGGCTAATTGTGAATTAATCAGGATATATATATAATATCAAGTGCACATGGAATAATTCTAAAAAATAATTTTTAGCTTATTTTTAAATGGAATTTATTACAAGTTGCCTAGTTAGTTCTAGAAAAGTAAATTATATTCTTTAAATAAATGTTGGTACATTTACATATTATTACAATTGATTTATAAGTGTCAAATTTTCTACAGTTACAATTTTTAACACCATCCTGATGCTATAATTATTTGAACTTGTAATAATAATTATTTGAACTTGTAATAATTTGATATTGATAAATACTGAACAAATGATAAAATTAAGTAAAATTAGATTGTGACCTGGATCAACTGAAAACTTCTAGTTCAATATGGAAGGCATCTTGGGATCATTTAATTTTTCAATTGTCTTTATGGTTCAAGAGTGTGGCAGAATTGACCTTTAATTATATCTAATGAGTTGAGTTGCAAGTCTTTTAGTTAAAAATTGATTTTAATGAGTAATGAGTTTCAGAGTAAATTCTGTCAGGAAAAAACCAACAACTAATGAACTATGCCATATAACAGATTTAATTATAAATAATTTTATTAAGCAACAATATACTTATGTATTACAATTAATAGCTCTTATATTCCAAACATATAGTTGCAGATATTGGAAACAAATACATGTGAATGGATCTTAAGTTGCATTTTGATTCAAACAAATTTTTTCAGTTACTTATGTGTAAAGAATACTGCAGATATAATTAAATAATTTTAATGGATGTAATTGATGAAAATATTTTGCAAATTTCTGCTTATAATTTTATTTTAAACACACACACACAACCAATGAAAATAAACTGCTAACAGCTTTTTCGCACTTAATAGGAGTTATCTTCTAAGTACTGTCTTGTTAACATCTGCTTGAATTTTTTTTATCAATAACAAATGAAATTTTCCAAGTATTAAAATATTTTCAAAATTATAGCTTTAGTAATTGAGTCTGTGTCTGAGTTTAAAAAATATAGTAATTTTTTAAAAAATAAAATGATTAATAATCATTATTAAAATGTGCATTGAAAAAGCAAATATAAGTAATGGACATTAAAAAAATATAAATATTACTTAGAAATTTATCAAATTGAAGATTATATCTAAACTTAAAAATAAAATAATTTCTAATCTAATAAAAATGATTAACAATCATTTATGTATTTATTAAAATACACTATACATAGTGCATATTAAAAATTAGCACTTATATAAAAAATTTAATTGAATTGTTGCTATATTTTTTTTTTCCTGAGCCAATGTAATAATACCTGGTAAAAATGAAAATACGCATGGAAAAGATAGTTTTTTAAAAATAATATTTAGCTTTATTACTGCTTAGCATGTTTTCAATATATTTTTATTATAACATATTCATGGCATATAATGGGGTGATTAAATGGTTCTTTATATTAATGTTTAATTAACTGTTAATTTAAATATTTAATTAGCTTATTTCTTTGAAATGGATACACTTGTTTCTTTTTTGTTAATATAAAACAGTCAGTCACCAGCTATTGCACACACTTCTTTAATCTTCCGCTCTTTATTCTCTCTCTCTATTTACAGTATCTCTGCTTTTGTTAGCTCGAATCTATACCAAATGAATTAGCACATCAAGTCACTTCTAGAATTAAGTGCTGCCAATCAACTTGCAATGTTGCATATTATGGGGAGTCAAGGGCTAATTTATCAACAAGATTTTCTCAACACAGATATTTATACAATAGAGTCCTCAGAAACAAAGAACACACTTCAATATTTACAGACCATGAGCAGAAAACTAGTCATAGATTCCAGCTAGCAAAAGCAGAAATAGTTTATACACACACAAAGAGAGAGGATTAAAAAGTGGAAGATTAGAAAAGAGTGAGCAATATCTGGTGACCATTTTTCTATCAATAAAAAAAAAAACAAGTGTGCTATTTAAATATTCAAATTAAAATTAAAATTGAATACCGATCAGTTAATTAAACATTGATATAAAGAACCATTTAATCACACCACTATATGCCATGATTATAATATAGTAAAAATATATTGAAAGCATACTAGGCAGTAATAAAGCTAATTATTATTTTAAAAAACTAACTTTTTTGTGTCTATTTTCATTTTATCAGACATTATATAATAAATTTAAATAACATTGAGACAGAGGTCTGAGACTTAAGAGTTCTGAGTCATGACTGAAAAAACACCTTGATAAATTAAACCATGAGAATTAATAATATAAAGTTATGGTTACATAAGACCAAAATGTATTAAAATATTGTTAAAAATTTGTAAACAATATTACCAAGTGTATTGGGCTGTACGTCACATTTTATTATACATATATATTGGTTAGCAAAGCAACTGTGTTTAAGAAGACTTTTAATCTAGTTAAAGTAGGAGAAAGATAATTATTTAAAAATCTATTTCTGTGTCAAATAAATTATGTTAAAAATTTTTACAAAATACATTTATTTGGAGAAGTTAAATTTTAAAAAAAATCAGAATAGAATTATTTAAATATGCAGTAAAAATATAGCTGACTTTGGGAAATTCAAGATAAAATTTAAAAAAAAAAAATTTATTAAGTTAAAATAAATTTCATTTTCAGGCAATTAAAGTTTTTTTTTTTTTTCTTGAAAAAATAATAATAATAAAGGGATGGGGGACTCTTGTAGAATGGAAAATTGATTATCATGGCTTGGGTTAATATTTAAACAACTTGTGATGCAAGTTGATTGGATGTTAATATAATAAACTTTTTTTATTTATAAATATTAAACATAATCTTTATTGGTGAAGTATGTGGTCACATCCGTTTATATATTATAAGTTTATGTGTAATATGCACATTATACTTTAATTGGCATCAAGGAAGTCAGTAGTGCCCATTTGTATATATATATATTTGTTAATGAAATCAGTTACAAAAGGAATTACATATAAGTGGTGGAGGATTAATAAGAATATGAAATGTGCTGTTAAATTAGTATTCATTTGGGTGAGTGATGTATTATATATTAATTTTTAAATAGGTAACCTATACGATTAATGATATAGGTGAAGTTATTAAACTCCATGTGTGGTTCCATATATATGTGAAAGTGTGAGGGTTTGATCTCTAATTTTAATTTTATTTACTGTAATTGTAGAAATCTGATTGCAGTTTTTTTTTTTTTCAGACTAGATTGAAACAGAAATGGCAGTTTAAAAAAAACAGAGTGAATAAAAAAAAGTTGTTCTAATGGTGGAGAAGAATCTCTCTTTATGTTGTTAATGAGCATGATGAATGAGGCGGATTGGGACTCAGTAATAGATGTAATGAGTGTTTGGTATATTTTAAGTAATGGGCACTTAAAGAGAAAATGTTGGATAGTTCCTCTTTGGGCAGAATGAATAAGTTAAATCTTTGTAGTGAGCTTTCAAGAAGAAAGTAAGTTGGTTTTCTTTTATTCTGTAACATAGTGGGATACATAATCTACATTATTATATCATCTTTACTTCTTTTTTTTTTAAAAAAAGCACTATGGAAGAAAAGTGCATCAGAATTAATTTGATTAAAAACCTGGAAATTTTTAGATCAGTGATCAGTGTCAAAACTTCTGGTTCAGCTTATGATTACAGCCTTTTAAAAATTAAAATTTTAAAAATGTTATATGCATTATATATAAATAATTATATTTATTTAAGTACTTGCTATTTGGTCAAATAAAATTATTTAATAATGATGAAAATATATAAACATATCTGCATCAGCAGCTACCACTTACAAATGGGAATGATCATTCCCAATCCAAGAAAGAAAAAGACGAGATATATATATATATTGAAGGTGTTTTGCAAAATCTAATAATTCTGTTTAACACTTTGCTATGCCATCTTCTAACTTCTGCAAAAAACTGTAGCTCTGCAATATATTCTATTTTCCACCATATCATGCCAATGAAAACAATCAACACTTCATATCTCTAGAATATCTTTTGAACTAATCTTTTTAACATAAATGGGGTCTGCCACCCCCCCACCCCAAAAAAAAACTGCTCAAGTTTACTCTCTTTTAGAAAATCTTGCCTTGCTCATTCGTTTTATGTGTTAACAAAGATGCATAATCATATTTATGTATATAACCATTATTAATCTGTAAAAATACGGATATTTTGATGTTTGTATTTTTTTAAAATCAAATGTTAGTTATTTATGATTCTTATTTTGATTTGATTTTATCAAGTAATTTCCAAACAATTAGTATCAGAAAATAAAAACTTATTTTTTAAATAATCTCTAGATATTTATATTTTCTAAATAATTTTCTAACAACATCCGATGCTGAAAAGTTTTTAAGCAACTTGAGAAGAAAATAACTGGATATCATCTAATTAGCTGATTTTGCAGATAGATTCTGATTACAGTTCACTTATCATTATTTGAAAAATTATTTTTACTACTATTTCTTTTAGTTAGTAGTACAATTAGTTTCCTTATTAATTTAATTACTGCTGCTGCTATCATTCCGATTTTTACAACAACTGAAGCTTTTAACCCTTTTGTAACTGAATTTTTATACTCATTCAATTATGTATGTGCATACTATAATAATGATAATTAATGATATTTCGTTAATCTAGTAAATAATCAAATAGTTTATTGCTTGGAAATTCATAAAAAGTTTGAGGATTAGAAATGACAGTTGAAACTGAACCATGGACTTCGAATTTCAGAATTTCTACATTACCACTACACTAAATCACTGCAGGATATTACTGTTCTAATTAAAGTCATGTATGAAATATTATATAATGCTTAAAGTTGACTAAACTCTTCTTAATTTTTTGAATATATCACCATGATACACATATTTTTATAATAAAAAAATATTAAATAATTTAATTACTCTTATTTTTTAAGTCATCATCTTCATACATTATTGCTTTCTTTCATCCTTTTTTTTTAAAAAAAAAAATAGTTTTATTTGTAAAGCTATCAATTATTATTTATTTGACATGATGAAAAATGAGAATTTTTCAATTTCCTATCTAATATCAAGGGATTGCTTACTATCATTTGAAGAGGATTCTTTTAGCTCAATCATATCAAAAATCACAGAAGCAAATCCTATAAAATTTGAAGCAATTCCTGCAATTTCAATAAGCAAAGCATGAGTTTTTTAAACGAACAATCATAATTTACATATACAAGCATGCACAGACACACAGATATATTCAAATGACTTCATTATTATTTGAAAATTATGAATTTTATTAAAACTACAAAAATCACATTAAAATGAGACTATTACTAATTGCAAGGATATGAATTAGATTAATGTATTATTATAATTCATGATTAATATATTATAATTTAATCTCAAAGTTTCAAACATCCTACATTCACAGCTATGACACCATCATTCTAAGATAAGTATTTTAATGACTATTACATTACACCATTTAAGCCAGCAATTATATCATTTCTGACTAATAATAAACTAATGGTGAATATCTCTATTATTATTTCATACAAACAACATGAAATAATTCAATACCATTAAAATTTTTTCCATGTGTAATAATATACATATAGCTTTCATATTTAAATATATCTAGGGCAATGGTCTTCAACCTTTTCACACCTGCAGACCGGTAAAAATAAGAATAAGGTTCCGCGGACCGGCAAAAATAAGGATAAGGTTTCACGGACTGGCAGAAGTCTTTAGATAGATAAATTTTCTTAAAGATGAGCATAGTTGTTATAACTGATCAAAATAACAATGTTAAATGAAGTTTTATATATATATGGAGTTTGTATAATAAAAAACGGTGCTTGTCTTATAGATAAAGACGCCGTTTGATGGCGCTGTTTTCATGCTAAAATTATAAAATATGACCATTTCCGGGCCGTTGACTTTAAATACTTTGATGTGTTTTTATAATGTGAAAATAAAAACAAAACATAATCATCTTTTTTAAATATTATTTTTTATTAACCTTTTAACCGCTAATTATATTATTGGTTGTATGAGGTAAAAATCAAAGCTTTTAATTGGTCAACTCACAAACTGAAGACAAAGCCTATTGTTAAAACATATTCGCCTATAATATTAAATTCAACTCAGATATGTTTATAAAAAGTATATTACTAATTTTTCAGGTTATGAAAGTGAACGAAAGTTCTTTCAAAAATAAATTGCTATTTATTTATTATAAAATATTCAATTTCGGCAAATTTAAAAGCGAACGTATAAACAAAGAAATGCTGACGTAAATGCTTTTTTTCAATTTTACGTTATGGAAAAGTAAAGATTTCTTTTTGCTAAATCTTAAATATTTTTACTAAAATCTTCAATATTTTTCGAAAATAATTTTGTTTTTTTAGTATATTTTATTAAAAATTATTTTAATTTCTCAAATTATACTTTTTTAATACTTAAATCACATTCGAAATGAAAATCTCAGTGTTTTTCTTTATTTTCTTTGATCAGGCGGTTTCTTTGTTCTTTCCAGCCAATCAGAATGTCTTTTTCGGCTGAGAGCCGGCTGACAGCCAATCACCGACAAGCTTCTTTCTTTGTTTAGCTTTAAATGCGGTTTTATTGATTTTTTACTTGTAAAATAATTCAGAAGAGGGCACCATCTTACAGAACTTTTAAAAACCTAATCAATAACTGTCAAATGAATATCCTAGCATTAAAAATAACGGAATTAGAGCGACGTCAACTGTCGACGAGAGGTCTCGTAAGAGGCGGGAAAAGAGTTAACGTATACAAATTAAATGATCATAATAAATGTAAAATAAAATCAACAAATTACAATTTGATTCGTGTTTTTTATTTTGCTTTATTAGAAAAATCAATTTTCTATCAGAGATTTTTTTACTGGGGTTACGCTTTTTTGTTGTTGTTGTTGTTTAAAATTCCATAACCGGAATAAAAAGTAAAATTTCTTACTCTTACATTTTATTTCTATAGAGAAACAGATATTATTGTGTTACCGCTATTTTTTTACTTTTTTAGTCTTCATTTTTCCCTTTTTTTTTTTTTTTAACAGACAAATAGATATTACCACTATTTTTTTACTTCAAATAGAATGACAACAAAAAGTCAAAGTTGTTAGGGCTAGTGTTCTGTTTTTTGTAATGCTAAAATAATAAATATCTACATCATAACCGTAGTCGTAGAAAACAAAGACAGTAAAACTTTTTTAAACAACAACAAACACATATAAATGTCTTCTTTACTTATTAACCATGTTTATAATATATGCTTTTTATGAAATTTACAAAAAACAGTGCAGAATTGTACTTTACTTACTGGATATTTTTGTGTTACCGCTCTTTTTAATTTCAAAAATATACACACGGTAGAATCTTGTTTGTCTCGTGGAATGTTATGAATAGTACGTTATTTGACGTGTTACCTAATACACATATATATTGTCAACATTTTCCCAATTAAAACTTCAATACATTACGTAGTAAATAGTCTGATAATTATTACTTTACAAAATGTGAACATTTCAATAATTTAAAATAATAAAAAAATCCAATGAAAACAACATTTCCATCCAATTCAAATACACACCCTCTTACCAAGCCATAACAATTTTATAAACTGTGCGAATTCAGGAAATTTATTTGCTGCAATGCGACATACATGCTGTACTGTGACGCGACATAGCAGCCTGCAATCTGTAGCACAACAAAAAAGTTGTATTATAGAAAATGCGGGTTCAAACGTTTCGGCCGCGGTAACGACATTTTTATGTGTTTTAGTGTGAAAACTGCGCCATAGAGCGGCGTCTAAAGCTATAAGACAAGTACGGTAAAAAACTTTTTTTTTAAATTTTGAATTTTTTTAGAAAAGTAATAAAAAATTTAATTCTACCCCCCCCCCCCAATAAAACATCTGTGATAACTAGAAAAACAAATTAATTTATGTATGATTGATTAGATTTTGTTTTCGTTCTGTTTTTTTTTTTTTTTTAAATTGGGTAAAAATGAGATGAAAAAATAAATAAAAATTGGCTATATTAATTAAAAGTTTAAACTCTTATTATTTTGTTATTACAAACTTTCCTACCAGTCTAGCAAGCAGACTGGAAGAAAAGTCCTGTGGCCCGGTGACGGTCTACAGACGAAGGGTTGAAGACCACTGATCTAGGGAGTCAATTGTTTTTTGTCAGATGCCTTTATTTGTTTGATTAAGATATATATGATAATATGATCATTACAAGTAATAGCATAATGCCTATATGGTTTCTTTGGTGAAAACATATCTAATAATCAAATCAATAAGTTCCATTCAATATTTAATCTTATGTATGAAAATATTTGAAAATAATTATTATAAGACAAAAAAAAAGGCATTATTATTTAAAAAACTTCATATTGCAATCAATTTTACATTAATTTTGATTCCTAAGTTTGGAAAAATGTATAGACAATACATCAAAAAGGTTTCCTGAATTATTTATTAATTTATAATGATAAAATGTCCTTTGTGAATACTGCAGTGGCAAAGTAGCACATTCTGGAATGCAGGCCAAGAATCATACATCCAACTATCAGTTCCAGTGCAAGAATTTCTTACAAAGTCTAAGCAATAAAATATTTAATTATTTATTACTGATAAATTTAATATTATTCATAATGTTTTTTTTAAAAAAATATATTATTTAAAGATTTCCCTATTCACATTTCTTCAGCTCAGTATAGTAGCACTTAAGTTTCTTAGCTTAATTTCATTCTCCTGCAGCTATTTATAGCATTTGTTTGCAATCATTTGACAATAAAAATTATAACTAAAATATATATTGATTTATTAATTTAAACAAAAAAACTCCAGAAGTCAGTATCGTATAAAAAACCTAATGCAAAAAAGTCCATGATTTGGCAGTTTCTTTCTTTTCAAAGTAATCATTACACTAGCGTAAGTTCATTTTTATTCCAATCTTGAAAAGGAAAACTGTATGTTTTCTATAGTTATATTAATGATTATTTTTGCAAAATATTTGGAAAATATTTATTTTTTGATAAATTTATTTGAAAATATTTATTTTTAAATGAATATAATCAAAAGAAATGTAATAATGTAAAGTAGGAATTTGTGATTTGCTGAAAAATAAATGTTTTTACAACCTCTGAAGCTGATTTTTCTTTAAAAATAATTATAAATAAAAAATTTTAAATATAATTTCATTACTTTATCTATTCTTACCAAAAATTAGTTTTGGTATTAGAAATAGAGTTCACATAAATTTTATTTTGTTCTAAATACATTTTTACTGGCAATAGCTAAATAACAAAAGCTATTGCTCTGATTACATATTTCAGTTTATTACTACATTTTTCTATATTTAAAAAGTTGAAATATTATTTCAGGAATGAATATTACTTTTAAACTTACATTTATAAAAAAAATAATTTTAAAATTGAAAATATATTCAGAATAAGTTTATTCATTAAAATTTGGAGCTCTAACACAAGAAGTTTTTACTACATAAATATAAAATGAAATTGTGAAATATGCTATACTTTATTCCAAGCTCCTTTCATGTTCAATGTATATATTGTATAATAGTTCAAGTTTTGTTGATATTGTTTATTAAACTGCAAGTGTTGAGTACTTTACAACAGAAACACATCTTTATATCCAACACAGATGCTTTATATATATATAAACAATATTAATAAAAACTTGAGAGGGACACATTTACTGACTGGGTGTTTACTCATGCCTTCACTGAAGCAAGCAGAATAAAAAAAAAACTAATGTATTTTTTATTTTTAAAATAAAGTAAATAATTTTTTCCTCTTACAGAAACACAATAGACTAGTGTCTTTAACAAGAAATTACAGCAGGCAGAGGGGGAAAAAATGACTATTTAAATATCAAAATTTGCATATTTTAATGTTTTTTTTTTGTTTATTTATATTTTTGTTGTTTGTTAGCATTTTTCTTTGCATAGCATATAATTGAAATCGCAGAGTTGATATACAGCATAATTCACGGCTCTACTATATGCATTTGTCACAATACATATCGCATATCTTTATATGAAGGTTGCCATAATGATCATTATCAATTTGTATCCACAAGTTTTATTATCAATCAATATTCACTACAATGAACTTCAAAAAATTGTTTACAACTTTTTGCCATTTTTTAAAAATGGTGACCATTTTGCAAGATTGATGATTTATTGGATAGTGACTTCATGAAAGCTATCTAACGTGAGATGAAAATAGCAACACAAAGCAAAAAAGTACAATAAAAAAAATATAAGCTTCATTCAGTTCAAATCAAAAATATACTTTGACCACAGGCAATAACAAAGTGTGTATTAATAATAAATTTTAAAACGTGTACATTAGCTAAAATACATTCCCACTAAATCAATTGCAGATTAAAATTTTTATAGTTAATAATCAAATTTATATGATCAAAGATTACTAAACATACATTGAAAATATCATTTATTTGGTCAATTTTAAGTCAGCCATCTTGTAATTCATTTCTGATATATTCAAGATAATATCAAATGAAAAAAATGCAGTATTGCCAAAGAAAATATATATTCAATATAAATCTAAAAATAAATTTTAATCATATAGAACAACAAAATATATTAATAATAATGGTGACTTTTATCACAAATGTAAAAAAAAATAATATTGGGAAAAAGCAAAAAATAATTACATTTTTCATTATTAAAACTATAGCAAAATCCAAATTTTATTGGTTAAATAATTACGAAAGATAAAAAAAAAAAACTTTAATAAAATATTGTAAAGTTTATCAAAATAAATTTCAAAATGTACATTGTTAACTTAGATAAATTAATAGTTTAGCACATGATATATATGTAATTATGTAAAAGGAAATTAACCTTCAAACCTATGCCATTTGGTTTAGTGCAGGTAGATTTATACACTAAAACAAACAGTGCAGATCTGAATGTTAACTTCCTTTTATGTAATTGTTAACTTAAAAAATCATAATTCTGAAAATATTTTCAATTTAGACATTAAATTTCAGAGTGATGAACTGTAAACTAAGAATTTATCATCAAAAAAATTGTTGCAAGTGAAATGCTTTTATTATATAGTATATTTACTCTCAAATTAATACTTATTATTATTATTAATTCACTTACTAAAATGTTTATTAATAAATTATCTTTTTTTTTTTTTTTTCAATTTTAAACGATATTCCTACTTTAACTTTTTTAATACCATAGAAACATGATTAACCAGTAATGTTTAGCTAAATTTCCAAACAAACATGAAAAAACCCATCTATTTACTAAAATTACTCTCACTTCCACTGTTCAAGTTTCTTACAAACTCCTAAGCAATAACCCATTCCATTACTTATAATGTAGTTCTAACAAACTTGTACTGTTCAAGTAAATATGAAACAGTAAAATAAAACTAATAAGAAAGTCTTAAATGCACTGAGCCAGATTTTGGCAGATTGCTGTCAGAATTATAGTGCTGAGTAGAACTGTGCTGTTATAAAAATATGCATATATAGTGTCACAGTATGTACTTGATTTGGTCTTTGCCACTATATAAGCATAATTTTAACAGTACGGTTCTATCCAGCACTATGATTCTAACAGCTATCTGCCAAAAACCTCGGTGTATTTAAGACTTTTTTATTAGTTTTATTTTACCATTTCATATTAATTTGAACAGTACAAGTTTGGTAGAATTACATAATTGCATACAAAATGTATATACTATTGAGAATTATAATGTAGTTCTAAATTAGAGATGCTAAAACAAATTAATAAAAAAAAATGACAAACTATGGTAAACTATCACCAATGATGATTAAGTATTATCATTTTATACTCTAGTCAGTGAGAGCATGTTTTTGGGAATAAAAATTAACTTACATAGTAATGTTAGAATTTCAAGACCAAAATTTTATGTGGGACTCTAAGAATACAATCTTTAGACAGAAGTCTTCATACATTATCTTTGTATAATATAGCAAACAATACATTAAAATCTTTTTCACACTAATAATTGTTAAGAGAATTCCAGCCTAAAAGCTATGACTCTGAAATGTTAGAATGCTATGTAACATATTCATTAGTCAACATCTTTTCATTAGTATCGCTATTTATAATTCTTTTCTCCTCAAAAAATTTCTATTAGACCAAAATTTATTTCATGCAATATTTAATTTTTTCAAGGGAAAAGCTTTTTGCAAAGACCTTATTTTTTAATAAGTATTTAGAATAATTCAAATATATATAGTATATATTTTACAAATATTTAATCACATTTATTTTAAAAGCTTATACTGCTAATTTAAATATACAGAATTCTAAATTTGTGATAAATAGCATATCATATAAAAACATACAAATCCTTATTTATCTAATATCATTTCTCAAAATAGGTACTTGTTTTAAATAATAATTTTATATAGGCTAAACGAGGTTACATTGTCTCAAAACATAAATAGATCACCATGCATTACAATTGCGTATTAGATAAATCTTGTATTAGTTCATATGGTTTGAAGCTGATTAATGTAGAGATAGTCCTTGTGATATAAAGATCATAGGTGTATGGAATAGCTTCCATGTCTCCTCATAAATGAATTTTGATGATAGTAGTTTATATCTTTGTTTTATCTTTTGCATTGATTGTATAAAGCACAATCTTTCATCAGGGGAAGGCTGCGAATACATTTTCTTGCACCTCGCATACCATATTGAATATGTGATGAAAATTGACATTCTAATGAGTGGAAATTGTTTTTTTAATGAGGTCTTGTAATGATATAATGAGGTAGTAGTCTACCTTTATGTTTCGATAAATAATAGATCTTATTGTTCCAAGTCCATTGCATGAATTGATGATATGATAGTATGTCTCATCTTCTCTTCTGCAATTTGGGCATACTGGGTCGACTTTAATGATATGTCATTTAAAGTACATGAACCACAATGTAGGCATGGCATCCAGGTTTATTTTAATGACAAAGTCCAAATATTTGGGTTCTAGAGCCCAATATTTGAACAATATTGTTATTTTATAATTGGTTATGCCTAATTTTGTATTTTGTAAATTTTGATCCGGACTCATTAATTTCTGAGCACTCCAAATATTTATTTTGTTGCCAATGACATCTGGCGTAATGTTGACATACTGATGGATGTTTTGTGCTATTTTATATAGCCAGCTACTTTTCTTTGGGGGTGGTGTGTCTGTCGGTTGTATTAATTTAATTATGTGATTATACCCATATTTAATTCCTAGGTTGTAAAGGAGGGTATGAGTTTTTTGTAGAAGTAAGGCTGGAATAGCATGCAGAGACATGCAGTTAAATCTGCGATGCTGTTGCATTCTGCTTATACTTATGGCTATTGTTTTATTTCTCCAGCATAACCTGGCACAGAACCTATTTATTTTTTTAATAAATGAATTTGGGGTAGACATTATAGGTAGGTAGTAGGAAATTCTGGACATAATCTTCATGTTCAGCAGGGCTACCTTTCCCTGTAGGGATAGGTAGACTCCTTCCAGAGTTTTAGTTATTTTCTCTGTAGAGTGTATAATGGTGTCCTGGAGTTCCTTTGTCATTGCTGTTTGTGACTTATATATGGGAAAGCCCAGAAATTTCTGGGGCTCAATATGATAGCTTGATGATATTCTTTTCTCAGTCAGAATACATCAGGTCCATGATTTCCTGGTGTTAATTTTTAGTCCAGAAGCTTAGAGAATGAGTTAATAATTTGGTATAACTGGAACAGGTATTTCTTGGATGGAAGGGTAACTAGAACGTCATCCATATATGCTATGGTTCTAATATACCTATTTAGACCAGGAACACAGACACCAGGTAGTTGATCCTCAATATTTTTGATGAGAGGATTGATATAAATTGTATGGGAGATCGTCGATATAGGGCTGAATCTTTTGGTGGTGGGCCCATTCATTGAGATATGAATCTCTCTATTGAAGAGAAAATTCTCTAGAATTTGTACTATCTCAGATGGTATATCAATATCTGCGAGTATTCCTAGCAATACTTGAGTGTTGACAGAGTCAAGTGCATCTGATATATCTAGTTGTACAGCTATGGGTCTAGATTGCCTACGAGACCTAATATGGTCGAGTAGTATCTTAGCCTCACCCATAACTGTCAGAGCAGATGATCCTTTTTTTGCATATTGCAATGATGCTAAGTGGTTGAGAATTATTGTTTGAATTTTGTCTTTTGTGACCCCCTCCATTATCTTGATAAGGAGAGTGGAAAAAAAAGATGGGATGAATGTTGGCAACTTAGCATTAGATTTAAGTTAGATTCATGCACTGATATCTTTAAAAAATAACTGCTAAAAAGAACAAAACAAAACAACAATAACAAAAAAAAAAAAAACTGTAGTAACACAGAAATAAAATAATCATTGTTTATAGTATACACATTAATTCACCTACTGAAAGTATAGTGAAGCTGTAATACAAATTGTATCAGTATATACTATTTCAATTACATACACACTACCCAATATATATATATTCATATAAATAAATAAAAAATGTAAATAAGCAAAAAACAAAAACATTTCAATTCATAAAGTTTATGTACAGTAGCAGATACTTTTCTGTCTCGGTATTGAATACGATTTCTTCGGATTATTTTGAAAGCACAATTTTATTTTTTGCTTTTTACTCTTGCTGAATTTTGATGAGGTACAGCATTTCAAGTGGTAAAATGTTTTCTAAAAGTACAGCTAAAAATTTCAGAAAATTTTAAAAAATTGATAAAATATATTTTTCTTGAGCAATAAAAATGTTATCAATTTAAAATGCCATGAAAAAAAAACTTTAAAAAATCTCATATTGCATCAGAAAGTTTAAAGAGATTAACCAAGAATCTGAAATGGATAACAACAAATAGGGATATGTAAGTTCCAAAGTTGGCATGGGCTTAAAAACATCAAAATAATTAGAAACATTAATAGTCTTCTAATAATATGACTGTTATTATATTTTTATAGGAGGAAGGACAAGGATAACTGTGATGAGTCTGATACTTTGCTTTCATTTTATTTTATTTTTAAAAAATAAATATATGAAACAGAATTTTTTTTCTATTTCTTGAGTAAATGTGAATGAGTGAACACGACATGCACAGTAAATGTAAGTTTAAATGTGCCCCTTTAATTTATTAATAACTATATTATTATTATTTTCATTAATACTATAATCTTAATTTATATATGCATACTATAATCATCAGAAAGGATCAGTGTTATATATATATATATATATATATGAGGATGTTCAGTAAGCAAAATGTATTCTATTTTATTCAAAGCTTATCAACAACATATAAGCTATTATATTCAATGTACAATATATGCATAGAAGCTTGGAATAAAATTTTAGTAGCTATCATAGTTTCACTGTAATCTCAATCAATTATACTGCAATGTTGGAACTTCACATTGCTACAATGAGCTACATAATCCACAAGGGAGCTTACATTGCATATGGCTATTTTTTATACCACACATTTACAGATTGTTGAAAATATAACTCTGAATATATATTAAACATTTACAATTTAGACTTTCTAATCATTTAATAATCTTGAAAATAACACTAAAAAATAGAGATGGGCTGATCACTACTAATGCATTTCTTGGATAATCTCCAATTATTTGACCTAGAGGTACAAAATATCTAAACTATCCACTAGAAATAATATGCTAAGATTTTTATTTGAATATATATTTGCTTTTAATGCTTAGAATGTATTCACAATCAAATATGCACATGTATACATGTTAATAAATCTTTTAATGAGACATAATAAATTTCTCATAATAGATAGAAACAATTTCTATACATATTGCTGCACCCAATGGAATAATTAAAATTCATACTTTGATGATTGGTTATATATTTCTTTCCAGTGTAATAATTAATTATTATATGTATATTGCATGAAGTGTGCTGTATAATATTCCAGTAATGAAAAGTGAAATTGTCTCCATTCATTGTGAGATTTTTATTCTCTTGCATTAAAGTTTCATTGTTATTTTCAAATATTATCAATACACTAAAGGCTGAAGGTTTCACCATATTTAATTCAGATTCTCCAACCCAGTCTCTTTTCTTCACATCATACCAACAAATAAAACAAACAATAAATTGGGATCCAATTTAAAAACTTCAACTATCCATCTATTATCATCCCTTGAAGCAATAGCTCTATTTCAATCTCTAAATTCTTTTAATAATGTCAATGATATCTGTTTGTTCTATCACCCAATTATTTTGCTTTGAATTTTTTTTTTGTTACTCCCAATACAAAATTTTTGCACATTGCAAAATAGTCTGAAGTCTTTATATTGCTTTTCTATTAAATGTCTAAATCTAAATACATAAATAAAGAACCAATAAAACATATATAAAAACATAAGACATTCTTTTAAAATTTTAATTTCTATCAAAGTACTACATTCAAATGTAATTCTATGATTAATTTCATCCATTATGTTTCACTTTGTATTAATAATCTGACCAAAGTATTTGGAGTTGTTAATTTTTTCAATTCATGATTATGTATTTTTTTAAAAAAATCCTGGGAACATTTTAGTATTTATTTTTAGCAACTTAAATAATGTCCATGTATTTTTATTCCATTAGTTTCCCATAATAATCCAAAAAATATTTCTTGTAAATCTGCTGGAAAAAAAACCTGGAGATATCTTATCATACACCCTTATCGATAATAATCTTCGATGTTTGTGAGTTTTCAATACCAAGATGGCACTCCATATTTTTGATAAATGTACAGTTTTGAGAGTCTATAATCTACACCCAGACATATTAGTTGTTAAATTAAAACAAAATTAATAAACTGATTGTTGAATTTAAAAAAAGGAATAAATTTCATTAAAAAGCTTTATTTCATTTTTTATATACATACTTATATTATAATGTGAGAAACAATAAGCTCTTAATATTGTTGTACTTAGGTTCAATTCAGCATGTTTTTTTTCACAGCAGTTCTTTTGGCAAAATGTCATAATGATAAAAATTTGGGATCATCCTGTCACAGATCATGATACAATAAATTATTTTCAAAGGTACAGGATCCTACCCTCCCAAAAAGTATGCTTTAATGGTCATGATATGACTGCATGCTGCCAACATGAATAAAGTGTAAATATTGTACTTTTTTTTCCATATGTCAAAGTATTGGACAGGAAGCAAACCCTCGACAACTGTCTGCAAGCAACTGCTTGCTTGCAAGGCAACTGCGCTGATCTCTCGGCTACCAACGCTTGACCGCAAATATTGTATTTATATACAGATTTTTCATTTTTATGTTAATAAGTTAATACAAAAAGAAAATAAATTGTAAATATTGTAATTAATTTTTCCACAGTTATTTCTTTTTTAAAAAAAACAGTAATAAAATATAATTATTAAATACAGTATGACGTTTTCTAGCAGGCATTTTATTTGTAAACATTTTTTGGGGGGACCTAAAACTGTAAATTTATCAAAAATATGGATTGGCATCTTGGTTTACTTGAAAACTCACAAGTACCTCTAATCTTCTTAATGTCACTATATATTCTAATTACAGCATTTGATAAAAATTCTTTAAAACATGACAATATCCTCATTCTATATCTTGATGATCTAAAACTTTAATCACTGTGGAAATGATTATAATCTACAAATCCAAAGCATAATGGCAAATCATATCCATTAGTCCTTTTCTATAATTTCTATCAATATTTGAATATGATCCATTGTGTTAAGACCATTTTTTAATTCAGACTTGTTTATTTATTTGAATACAAAAGTTAGCTGTAGACAAGTTGTAATTATTTTAGTAAAAAAATTGAATAGAACTAATAGAAGACAGATATGTCTAAAAATTTCTAATATCTTTCTTAAATATTAATACTGCCTTCTTCCAATCAACAGGTATGTCTTTATTATTTAAATATTTGGCATATAGTTTTGCCAATAATTTTTTTTTCCTTTATCTGCTTTTTTTTTAAAGATATCAAATAATAATTCCATTATTTTCTGGAGCTTTTCCTTTCTTTATAGATTTAATTATGTCTTACTTTTTACTTAAAATGCTTGGCAGCTCAGAAGATATAATTTTTTTTTGATTACATTGATTTCTCATTCTTTATTATTATATAAATCTTTGTAGAATTCTTCCATATATTTATTTCATGAAGTCATATCTCGTGTTAGTAATGCTTCCATCTTTTCTTCTTATTGCTGAAATAACTTTTGTTCTTAAATCATATTGTTTTATACTTTTGAAACTTTTATTCTCTTCTAAAGCTTTCCTATGCAATTCTTGTATCATCATTAAAGCTTGATTATACCATTTTAGAAGGTTCGCTATAGTATATATATATATATGTATTCTATTGCAAATATATTCAAACATTAAAATCAAATAGAAATCAGGGTATCTAAGTAAAGTCAAAATATTGTTTCAAATGGGGAAAATTTGAATGTTTTGACCTTTAGCTAAATTGGTGATTACAGGCTATCATATAAATGTATAGTAAAGAGAGAGGTTAGAAGCTAATATATTTTTCATTGTTTGATAGGTTATGGTATTACAAATTTCAAATCAAGAACAATGAATTAATTTAATTGGCATGTGTATATGTATAGAGAGACATTTAGGAACATATGCATATCCAACATGCAGAGATATATTTAAAAGTGGTACAGTATTTTTGCATATATAAGATTAGTGTTTTGTAAAAATATATAAATTATTAAATAACTGATTAAGCAAGATATTCGGTGCTCTATTAGCTTTATATTAATCCAGGGTTAGCAGAATGTACTAAACAAGGCAGGTGATGACAAAAGCTGATAACATTTAGAAGTGTAGGTATTTAAAGCTTAAAACTGCTTTTAAAATTTTATTTGCAGACTTCATTACCTTATCATTATTCTAATTGAATAGAAATAATTCGACCAGAATATAACATTTTATCATTTTACAATTTATTGTAAAATGTTTTTTTTTTTTTTAAAAAAAAAAGTATTGCTAGTATTGCTAAGTTATTTTTTTTAGTTTTTGAATATTATGTTTTATTTTGAAAACTAAACAAAGCTTAATATTCTAATGGTATAATGTACAAAACATCAGTTATCAAGTAGCATTCAGTGATTCCAATTTAAAAATCCATCAGTTGTCTGCAGTAATTATAGTCAGATAATATGTCAACTAATTATACAGTTCCAACGAAAGTGTACTTAGGGAATTCCTAATCAGAGAGAGCCTTAAAAATAAAGTTTTATTTTTAACATTCTGTAAGCCCATACACGACTTAATTGTAATCATTTCAATATAAAAATGTATACTTTTTGCTAAAAATGCTCCTCACTGCCAATAAGATTTATTTCTTATCATTCTATTTCAATTTTCCTAAGTTCTCTCAATCGATTTTCAGTGCCATGATCTCCAATTAACTTTCTATTTTCAATTCAAATTTCAATATAATAACCATGTAAATATTGGGAATGTAAACATATATGTATTATTAAAATCGAAAACATTTTTATAGTTTTTGAAATGAAACACAATTTTGGTCAATCTGTTAAAAGCTATAAAGATGAATTATGCATCTCAATCATATACGCATATATGTTGTATATATGAGTAACTTAGTAGAAAATAATGTTAAAAAATGGGACTTTTTTTTATTTATTTTTGATAAATTACATTGAAAACTGCACTAATATTTATATAGAAAATAAATAGCATGTCTTAGTACAGTGTTAAAGTGGAAGACTTTAAAACTCAAAGCCCTTAAGTTAAGAAATCTATTTTGACATTCCTGCAATCAAATTGGATATGAGCACTCAAACCATTTGATTTTTTTTAAAAATTAAATACTTCTCAATGAAAGCGATTAATACTGCATCTTTTTGAGATCAACCACAAATTATCTCCACACTGTATATACATTTCATTTTTTATTTTTTTATTCCTGGAGTTTTGTTGGTAGTAGTAGTTTGCAAATAAAAGAAATAATCATTTATTTTTATCTTATATGATTACATCATATATATACTGTAATAGGATGGGGAGATGATTGTACCTGGGATAATGGCAAATCACCATCTACCCCAAAATATTTCAAATAATGAAATTTACAAAAAAGTATAAAGTAATAAGCAATATCAAAAAATATATTTAATGTTAAATATTAAGAGAGCATGACATCAATAGATAGATATCTCTCTGAAACCAGCCAGCTAACTCCTTAGGACAACTAAAAGTATAATTAACTATACATCCACCAGCATTATCAATAAGTATAAGTAATACTCAAGTAATAAGAAACCATTCATTATCATGAATGATCAATAATAAAATAAATCAACAGTCAATTTTGTGACTAGATTTGAAATGGGTCTACTGTATACCAGGCTAACTATTGAACCTTTGCCAGCTTGAGGCAAATATTTAAACAGAACTTGAATGCACAAACTAAGTGCTCATCCATAAGAATATACAACCATAAAAACTATACCTCTGGGATATAAAAACATGCTGATCATTATCAATGCTCTGGCCACTTAGTACCATTAATGAACTGGCCAACTAGAAACTTAATTTCTAATAGACTAAACTAAATAAAATGTAGTGCAGGGACATTAAAGAATATAATCTTAGCACCAACCAGGATATATCAATCATCATCATAATCATCATTATCTGGATGTCCTAAGCACTAATATATATATATCTCCATTTATATGTCAGACCGTTATGCATTAATCTAGCTAAGAAGCTCACAAGCTCCTCAAGTATTGTTGGGGTGACCAAGAAATGATGCAATACAATTTTTAACAATTGAATACAAATTTATTAACAATAAAAAATGATATTAACACTCCATAATTTTCTCATGAGTACTTTCATCCTTTTAGCAATTCGCCCCTTGATGAATTTTTCCATAAGTATTATATATCAAAATGCGTATTTTTCTGTATATTTTATTATATAAAATTTTCGTTCAAATACATTACAATAGGTAGTGGGAAATTTTAAAAAAAGACCAGCTTACAATCGACATAAGCCCAACGCCCTGACATGTTCATCCATTGCTTGAAGGTAAGGCTGTAAAATGTTTGGCATTTTATGACATTGTTTAAAGAAAATAGTTCCAATGACCAAAAACGTGTTTATTTGCAAATTTATTATGGTTTTAGATATTGCTTTTTACAGTAATTTACACTATATTTTGACTGGAAATACTTTATTTTCAAAATTATAATGTTATATTAGCAGTTAAAGTTAATGTGGCCTGAAGTAATTTACAAGCTTAGCTTCTACATAAGCAATCTACTTATACTTACAAGTATGAAAATATCACAATTTTGCAATAAATATTCAAAAATTTTAAACTTTTAAAGCATAATTTGTTAGATATAAGAGAAATAAATAAATATTCATTTACATTTTTAAAAATAATCACAAATAACAAAGATTTTGTTGATTTTGAAAAATTGAAAATAATCTTTCTGAAATGATGATGTGTAATCTTTTGTTTTGATTACGATCTCTTTTTTTAAAATATTTATAGAAACAAAATGTGAACATTTAAAATTTATTTCAGTAGTAAACAAAAATATCTATCAAATGAAGTCAAATTTATTATTTTCTGATAAGTAATAATCATTTAATCATGTATTTTATGTTGATGTGTGAGACAAAGAAAAACATCTGAAAATGCTGAAATTTTAAAGGGTTAAGATCTTTAGAATATGGCTATAAAACAATATGCCTTCTGATTTTAATTAACATACTACAAAAATATTACAATGTGGTTTACATGATTAGTATACAAAATGGTGGTATATATATAACACATATATATGAGTACAGTCACATGTTTTACTATTACATGAATATATTTCAATTGACATTCAATAATAACAAAAAAAATTATTACATTTTGTGTCTATTTGAAACTAATTGATATATGCAGACATGTGCAGTATAATTCCTAAACATATTTGACTCATTATATAAAATACAATAAATGATTAAAATTTTGTGTGTGCGCATGTATATATGCACATTGACGTTTATCAACTTTAATTTGTTACAATAATAATATATTTTTCATAGTTAATTCCTAGGTTAAAATACATTAAATTCACACATACACATATACATCAATAAATGGTAGTTGTCAGTTACACGTACTGTGGCTACTATCTGACACTGCAGTACTATCAAGAATCACCAAAAAGCCTGCAAGTGATAAATTTCTATCATTGCTGAAATTGATGAAAAATTAAAATGCAAAATCACTGAAATCAATATAAAATTAAAATGCCTGAGGCAAGAAATAGAAAAATTAAAAGTGCAAAAATCACTGAAATCGATGTGAAATTAAAACGGCTTAGGCAAGACATAGGAAAATTAAACACACCTAAGGCAAACAAGTTGAAGAAATCCTATCCCCCCCCCACAAATTTCTACCCCAAAATCTTTGAAATCAATGTAAAATTAAAATGCCTAAGGCAAACAAATCGAAAAATTAAAAATCGAACAAATCCTTTTAAAACACAAATCAAAAAGAAATTGAATGCTATAAAATTCGAATTACAAAAACAGAATATGGTCTAATATATAACCGCCCCTCCCCCACACACAAAGAATTTGATCAAGAATAAGTAAAATGCAAATTACAAAAACCAAAAAAATCATGAATGCTATTTTTTATCAAATAAAAGAAGAAAAAAAACTAGAATAAAAGCCTATGAAATTAAACAAAAACATACTAAATCTCAAAAAAAAATTAATGAAGCCAAATTAATGGTGGTAAAGCAGTAAATTTTTTTAAAAAATTCCTGACTTACTACACTATAACAATGAGGAGTATAATAATTCACAAACCATAATAACAGATTAATGGTTAAGTAATTAAATATAGATAACAATGAGCTCATAACTATTTAAAAAATAAAAGTAGCTATAAGATACAAATGCAGAAATTGGTGTTTAACAAAGACATATACCTCCCTCCCCATCATTCCTGGACATTATCTAACTGATATAATAATTCACAAACCTTTAAAAAAAAATTCCTCTGACCGAGTACTTTTCAAAAATATACTATTTAAAAAATAAAAGTAGTTATAAAATACAAAAACAGAAATTGGTGTCTAACTAACAGCACAAAGAATTAAAACAAAAAATGGTGGATGGTGGGAATACTATAATACTGAATTAATTATTCTCTGCTTTGAAATTATGGCATATCATAACATATGAATTTAGAAATGAAATAAAATAATTAGAATAGAAAATAGAATTTTAAGTAAGTGAAAATTTATAATTTAATGAACGTTCATTATGGCTAGCTCCATTTAAATATTGTAAGTTTTTAAAATAGATTTGTACTAAGAAATATTACCAATTTTTTTCCAGGCTGAGTTGTCTGGCATTGGATGTGTTGATTGTCCGCAATGTTCTTAGTTCAAGTGGTCATTGAATTCTCCATCCTGGAAAAATCAAATTTGGGCATTTCTAGATCTCTCCATTAATGACAAAATATGGGGTTTATATATTAAATTTCATCTCTCTATTGTATTTGCTTAAAAGCAAGGTTTGCAGCATAAAAATCCATTATTAGCTTTCTATTGATCACATTTTCTTTCACTTAAAGTTTATTTTTAAAATTAAAAATTAGCATTTAACCTACACAATTTTAAAATTTAGAAACTGATAAATAGTTGCGTAAACATTTTGTTTTTGTACTTGCATTGAACAAGCTACTATAAATAATTTTGCAGAACTCGGTTCATGTGACAGATTGATGGATGGTGGTGTCTTTTAGCTTTTTTATGTGAAATCACAGAAAAACTTTGTGACCTTAATATTAGTTTGCAAGGTGAAAATAAAATTATTTCACAAATGACAAATAAAGTATTTGCTTAAGAAAATAAACTAAATATTTATTACCAAAATATACAAAACCAAATACACCTGGGTCTCATTTTATGCAATAGATAAGTTCCTCAGAAAACACATGCAAATGAAATCGCGCAAAAATAGACGTAACTTACCTTGAAAAAGGGGGGATATGGACTGTGATTTTTCAAAGATCGCATAAAAGCAAAGCACCAACGTAAAATTACTTTAAAATTTGCACACAAAAAAATAAGAAAATAAAATATGACTAATAAAAATTTTCAAATTTGAAAAAAATTGATACAAGACAAACTTTTTTTAACTATAATATTTAATTTTATTCAAAACAATACATTTTTATGCATAATTTACAGTAATTTACATTTTTTTATACACGTTTTAATTATTATCGCTATTTGCCGTTACACAGGTTCGTTTGCAAACTGGTAAAAAATCAGATTCTTCACAAGAGGAAATATAACTAGCACCAACGTCACTCTCATGTTGTGTTAATGGTTTTCTGGTGACAACGT
Source organism: Epiperipatus broadwayi (assembly GCA_028023455.1). Classification (NCBI taxonomy): domain Eukaryota; kingdom Metazoa; phylum Onychophora; class Udeonychophora; order Euonychophora; family Peripatidae; genus Epiperipatus; species Epiperipatus broadwayi. The sequence continues at coordinate 2,295,531 of JAQFVV010012497.1, forward strand.
AATTAGTAATTAATCTAACAACTAAAAATTAAATTCTTATTTTTGTCTTTAATTTTTTAATTTTCAATTTTAATTGTGCCCACTGCTATTACTCACCTTTTAAAAATAAACTTGTGGACACTAAATGATTAATAATTGATTACGTTTTTTTTAAAAAAAGCAAAAACAATGTGATTTAAAATGCAAAATTAACACGCACAATCTTACTATTATAAAGCACTGAAAATATTGAAATTACTAAGATGAAAGTTAAATTCCAATAATGTGCTATTACTTTCAATATGAATGACAAAAGTGTGCAAAATTTATTATTTAAAGTAATAGTGCATTATCGGAGTTCGACTTCCGGAGAAACGTGAATCGTGTAACTTCAAAATCGTGTTAAATAAATCCGTGAAAAAGAGACCCAGGTGTACTACATCATTTTCCAATATTGACAAATGCTAAGCAAGAGGATATTGACATTTCTTCAGAAACTTATGTAATTATTTCAAATTATTTAGCTACCTTATTGAAAGAATTTAAAAGTAGATTTCAAGATTTAAGAAATATTGTCTCTTACTTATATAAAATCCCTGGCACTTAGAAATAGCAACTATTATACAATTAGCTGCATTTGGACTTGATTATGTTAAGCTATTTGACGAATTTGTTGAATTTAAAAATGACACAAATTTAGAAGCCTTTTTTTTTTTAAAAAAAGGGGGAAAGGAGTATATGGAATTTTGGAAATCAGTTCCTGAAAAATATAAAACTGTCAAAAAGTATGCACAAATGTTGTTTGCATTGATAAATCTTTGTGAATCATCTTATTCAAAAATAAAATATGTGAAGAATGTGTATAGAAATAGACTTACTGATTCACACCTTGATGATATATTAAGAATAGTATGTAGCACTTATAAATCAGATTTATCTAAAAATTGTTAAAATGTTTATCTCAATACTCACATTGATAAAAGTGTTTGAATTTTATTAATATGTTAATTCTAAGATATAGTAAAGTGATCCACAACCTGTGGTATGCATGAACTGAAAAATCAGCCATTTTTTATGTGACACCAATTGGTTGCCAATTGCCTATATAGCATGTTGTTGCCTACTTGATGTAGAACAAAAATATATGTGGCTCGGGGAAAAAAAAGTGAGTATGGCTGCCCTAATGCTGATGTGATGTACTGTGACTTCTTAAATGGAGTCAGGAATCTCTCAGCAACTATGGCCAAAGAAACTTATTAACCACTTTACTTTCCCCTTCCATTCTCCACTCTAAGCTTTCCTATAATCTGCTCCATCCCATTTTCACAACATGCTGATGTGATGTACTGTGACTTCTCCTTAAACAGAGTCAGGAATCTCTCAGCAACGATGCTCAAAGAAACCTGTTAACCACTTTACCTTCCCCTTCCATTCTCCACCCTAAGTTTTCCCATAATCTGCTCCATCCCATTTCCACAACATAATCTTTGTCAACTCTCTGGTCTTTATATCTAAATCCCTCTTATCTTTTCCCAAACCTAGCAGAAAAACCAATAACCCATTTTCTGTATAATCACTTTGTTCATATTTATTCTTCCATAACATCATTATTTGTACCCTTCCTGCTTTCAAGCATTTACATTCAATCAACAGATGCCTAATATTTTCTATGCCTTCCTTACACAATTTGCAGACTTAATCACCAATATTTTTCCATTTACATGTATATTCTCTTGTTGCTAAAGATCCCGTGCGAGCCTTGAAACAATAAACTATTTTCCTTACTATTATCATAAATTAACTCGCACCCAATGTTCCATTTACTTCTATATATATTTAAACTCTTTCTACTCTCCATATTAGTTCTCCATCTCTCCAACTCCCTATTATTTATTAATGTATCTATTCTTTTATTCCATTTTTTACCACTATAACACTCAACAGTCCTCTTAACACAATCATCCCATCTTTTATACAAGTATATTGATATAAATTCTTTATCCAAATCTTTTGCATACCGCATTATCTTTCTCACCCATCTTGTTGCCTGCCCTTTACTCATAACCCCCAATTAAATACTATTTTGGCTATTCTTTTATTATCCGTCAACTGCAACCTACCAAACATTTTCATTTTACTTTTTGCATCTCTTGTATTAAAACTTGACCATCCCCATTTCTCCTTGAATTGCCTCCTTTGCTGGCCACACCTCTGCATCCAATGCATGTCTTCCTATTTCCCTTTGTACTTTCGCTAAGTAAAATTACAAGTGAAATAGCACTAAACGGAGTTATGTATTTAATGTTATAAGCATGATAAATATGTAAGAAATACATTCAATTCTTCTTTAGTTAATAACGATACAGTAGTGCACAGTAATATTTTTCAGCTCACTTCATTTTTATAATTTATTGCTGAAAAAGTTTTTCAAACATTAAAAAATACGAAAAAGTTCAATCAAGTATGCAGGACTAACAGCATCCTGCCTACATACACACACGTCTGTATATAAATGAATATTAAATAAGTTCGTATTATATACTAAATGCTAAAAAAGATTATTATACATAAATTTACATTACATTTTTAAATATAATTTTTTATTATTTCTACAGAACGGGCTTTTTCATGCCTGTCGATATATATATTTTTGAATCTTACCTTAAAATATTTTTTTTATTTCCTTTACGATAGAAAATATAATAATTCAATTATCAATCGTGAATTATATAGTAACTAACTAAATCTTAACAATTAATTAATGAAATAACTGACAATGGGATGATAAATGTTACCTTCAAAATAAAAAAAAGGCCACTCCAGTTGAGTTAATTAGGTTATTTTACCATTTAACTGTTTATCCAATTATCTTTCTTTTAATTGCAGTCATTCTTTTTAAAGTGTGTAGGAATTCTAACAAAATTTTTTTTTTTGTCTTGCTGAAGTCGAAAAGTGGGAGGGTGAGGAATATTTTTATTCTAGATTGTTTTAAAAAGTGAAGTTCAATTTTTTTTATAGATTATAACTAAACACTAGCTTTTATTAAAGTAAAATAAAGATATCATCATCATCATTTTCAACCATCGCCGATCCATTGCAAGATGAAAATTTCTTTACTAAATTTTTCTAAAGCCATTCAATACTTATTATTAATTAAATGATGGAAATAGTCCAATCTCGAATTTCTTTTTTCCATATCACAGCTGCCAATTTGCTATTTAATCCACTCATCTTATATGACATATCTCTTTTTAGATTTTTTTTACAATGTCTTGGGGTGCAATTTAAAACATCAATTATCCTTCTATTACTAATTCTTTTAGCAGAATGCCAAATCCAGTTCCATTTGTTTCACAATTCTTTCAAGGATGTTAGGGATATCTATTTGTTCTCTTACCCATGTATTTGGTGTGCAATCTCTTCTTAGTACTCCTGACATAAATCTTTTCATACAGCAATGAATAGACTCAAGTCTTCACATTGTTCTTCTGTTAAAGCTCCAAGTCTCAAGTCCATAAGTAAGAATTAGCAATGTACATTTATTAAAAACCGTCTTCTTCAAACACCTTGGCATATTTTATTTTAATATTGTTATCTTTATCATAAGCATTCAATCCTAGTTTAATTTTAAAATAAATTTCATCCATTGTGTCCATCTATCTATGTTAATAATCTGACCAAGATATTTGTAATTGTTAACTTGTAAGTCATAATCGTCAATCTTAATTTTCTTCTGAGAAAATCCATTGAACACTACTTTAGTCTTTTTAGCATTTATCTTTAATCCTAAATTATTAATTCCATCTAATAACTCTTACATTTCCTGAAGCTCTGATACATCATACTTAAAACAAAGTAAAAAAAAAAAAAAAGCTTAAGATTAAAACATAATATACTGGAAAGTAGACAGACATACCTCAATTATTCGCATTCCTAAATATTGTCTTTTTACACGTTATTTACTTTTATTTGATTTATCATACACAAATATACATAATTTGAACAAAATAATGGAAACACTGTAATGCAGTATACAGTAGGATTGCTATTTGCATTAAAAATTGTGTATTCTAAAGTGATAAGAAATTATAAACACTGAATGATATTTAGAAGAATATTAAATCTTTCAATCTACATATAGATTTTTTTTCAAAAAAAAAAAAAAAAAAGAAAGAATGGATTTTATTATCTAAATTTATGGAAAAAAAAATTAAAATAAATATACATTTTTAAAAAAGTATTATACTACAAAAAAATAAAAAAAAGATGCTAAATGAAAATAAACATTACTTATATTTTGAGACTATTAAACCAAATGTTCACAGCTTAAGCCATATACATGCTACATATATTTGTAAAAAAAAAAAAATTAATATAGCAAAGTTATAAAATAAAGAAATTGTATCTACAAAGGGAAAAAAAAACAATAGAGAGAAATAAGATAATTATTTAAAAAATTTAAATAATATATTGGACCGTTAAAAAGTAGTTACTTTTAGCTAGCAAGTAATTAGAATTATATAATTATTTTGGGTATACAATTGGTTTATTCAACTAATATAATATAAAACATTATTTACATAAAGATTATGCATTAATTACATAAAATAACTATATATTATAGAAATAATGTATATAAGTGTGCATGCATTTCACATATAAAGTTCATTAGATATTTAATAAATATTAATTGAAAAAATAAAATGATTTTCTTTAAAACAAATAATTAACTATAGATGGTACAGAGAACAGTAGGATTGATTGCACTAAGCAGATGCTAATTTTATAAAGCCAATCCTAGCAAATCAAACTTAGTTCAAAGTAGATTTTAAAAGAATAATTATTGCATAAGTTGCTTGCCTTCTTCATCTCCCATTGAAGGATTAAAAAAAAAAAAAATTCAAGTTTACATTTTAAATATTTTTTTCTTAAAATTTGTGAAGTTAAGTTTGCAACTAAAATAAACAAGCCAATAAACATCACATGACCACCTCCTCTTATGCTTGTGTATAACTGTTGTTGTTGGGGGTATTGGATGAGTAGGCAACTAGATGGGGATTTTATGCACAAGCCTTCTGGCATCCATTGATTACTCTAGCTTGCTATGTGTGGCAATATATATAGTGAGTTTTGCCTGTTTTAAAATAAACAAGCCGCTAAAATTCTATTGTCTCTGTTGATTAAGATGTACATTTTGATAAAAGATTCTTAAAGTCAAATCTTTTATGAAAAATGGAAATGTAAAGAATTTTTTATACATTACTTCAATTTTTCATGTAATTCTCAATGTCACCATTATGTTTTAATTAATATTGATATTAATTTTGAAATGCATAAACTATCTTTGAAATTTTCATTATCCAAATGATTAATGACTGCATAAAATTTCCAAAAAAATTAATGAAATTGGAAACACCATAAGAAAATACATACCAAAATTGTGAACAATGCTAAAAGTACACTATTGTCTAGATTTCATTGAAAGTAAAATTCCATAAAAATAGTAAAGTTCATTTTAAAAACTATTAATCTCAAACAAATTTTAGCAGTATTTGTCTCCCATAGAAAAACTTTGTTTTTGCATGAAAGTAATTTTTAAATGATAAATACATATTATAACACAAACCCCTTCACACTAGTATGATCAGACACACTTGGTCACAACTGTAACTGGCTGACTATGATGAGCATACTGAAGGACATTATCAGCTTAAAGCCTATTATAATACTATTAACTCCACACAGTAATATTTCATGCTCATCGCATGGGTATAAACTATGCTATTTAAAGTTACAAGAATATTTATTAGTTCTGGTTGGCAATATTATTACAGACCCAGAACAGCACCACTAACAACCTAGGTTTAAACTTATACCTCTTGAAAAGATCCGCTTAGTACTGAGTCATAGCATTGGGAATTCATGAAACTCACTGGTAATATTGCATTACATAATTAACTTGAAGAAATGCATAAATCAGTTTTATTTCAGTAGTCATCTGCAAGTGATCTTTACATTCTCTCAAACAATTGCTATTATCAGTATTGACAAGGTATCTGCATCACTGGGTAACCATATCCTTTCTGTTAAATTAAGTAAATACATATATTATTAACCAGATGCCACATTTAAGGTTAAAATTATATAAAACAAAAAAATAATCACATTAAAAAAAAAAAAGATAATGCACACACATATAAAAAAAAATTACAAAATATAAATATATATTTTGCTCTAAAGTAAACACATATATAATATTTAGAGTAGATGGATTAATGTCAAGAAATAAATTAATACTGAAAAAAATATTTATATTCGTTCATAGTAATAAAATAAATAATTACTCTTACTTTTTAATCCTTGCATTTTATTCTTTTTAAATTTTAAATCCTGACTTTTGTGCTTTGCCAGAAAAAAAACCAATTATACAAACAAAAAAAACTAACACTTTATCTGGTGAAAATAACCATTGTGAAGACTTTTTTCCTTTCATGGAGTTTTGAAATAAAATTTGTTCACAATTTTAAAACGAGTTTTTCAACTACTATGCAGTTTATAATCAAACAAATTGATCCATGCCATTGTTTTAGAAAATATTGTGGGTTTTTTTTAAATTAACAAAATGGGTCATGGCATTTCTTCAGCGATAAGTCTGTATTTTGCTGGTCATTCTGGGGAAATCTTGTTTCTTCTCTCTCGGCAATGGCACATTTATATATTTTTGCTATGATAGAGCGAGAATGAAACAATTAAGTTTTGCTCTTCATACCAGGTTATGCAGGCTAAACATTTCATTTTCTTCTGTGGAGCTCCATGTATTGAATATGGATTACTGAAGTTTTCTTCACAAACTATTTATTTAAAATGTACCTTATATGTGTATAAAACCATTGCCTATTTGATCTTTAAATGCACTTTCTTATTTCAAACTTTCAGTATGTATGTGTTCCAATGGTTGTAGACTGGTTGACTGATCTAAAAAAATTTCTAACAGTCCTTTACAGCTTTTCAAAACCCAAATTGCTCTCATCCAAGCTCTATAAGGTGTTTATCAATAAGCAATTTTATAAGATACCTACTTTAAGACCATTGTGAGTGTCTGCTTTTTAATTAAACAAAAAAAAACAATGTCATAATTACTAATCATGATTGGAAATAGTGGATAGGAAAACAAGGAAAAAAAATATATTTTTTTCTTTTAGTACTGTAAATTTATTCTGAAATACCACATTTTTTTAATGTTATAAATAGATAACTTTTATAAAACTATTTCTTACACTTTCTCTTTTTCTCCAAAATCAACTTAATTAAAAAATTCATTTTTTAAAAATTAGTTTTGTACCAAATATTTATTTGAGACTAAATGCAAAGAAACTCTCTTGCAGATACTAGAACAAAACATTTATTTATGGAGGTTAAAACAAGTAATCATTATTAGCACGTATTCAACTTAACTTTTTACTCATCAAGGTTTTACAGTTAGTTAACATGCTATTAATTATCAACATATTTGCATACTTCGTTGAGTGGTCTGAAGTCTCTGTATTGCTCTTCTATTAAATTTCCAAGTCTCAGATCCATAAGTAAGAACTGGTAAAACACATTCATTAAAAATCTTTTCAAACACATAGGCATATTTTCTTTTAGTATCAAGTTATTTCTACCAAAAGCACTCCAAACAAGTTTAATTCTATGATTAATTTCATGCATTATGTTTCCATATGTATAAAGAATCTGCCAAGATATTTGTAGCTGTTAACTTCTTCTAATTCATCATGATCAATCTTTATTTTCATATTTTGAGAAAATCTATTAAACATTACTTTAGTCTTTTTAACATTTATCTTTAGTCCTACTTTCATCTGATAACTCCTGCAACATTTCCTGCAGCTCTAAAGCATTATTTACAAAACCAATTACATCATCTGCAAAATCCAAATGACTTAAATAATCTCCATTTACTTTCACTCCTTTAGATTCCCATTTTAATCCACAAAATACTTCTTGCAGCAATGCTGTAAAAAGTTTTGGAGATATGGAGTCACCCTGTCTTACACCCTTCTCAATGTTGACTTTCCTAGTATCATTACATAATCTAATTGTTGCTGTTGCATTTTTATAAATATTCTTTAAAATACGACAGTATCCTGGATCTATATCTTGATGATCCAATAGTTTAATCACTGAAGAAATATTTATAGAATCAAATGCCTTTTCATAATCTACAAATCCAAAGCATAATGGCAAATCATATTCATTTGTCCTTTCTATAACTTCAGCTTGTTCTCTTGGTTGGTGGAAATCCAGTGTTCTCTATAGACGAATTGTAATTATTTTGGTAAAAATTTTGTATGAAACTGATAAAAGGCTGATAGGTCTGTTATTTTTAATATCTTTTTTTATCACCTTTTTTAAATATTAATATTATTACTGCATTCTTCCAATCATCTGGTATATTTTTTTATCATTTAGACATTTGGTATATAACTTTGAAAAAAAAAAAATTCTATTTCTTCACCCGTTTCTTTTAATATATCAATTATAATTCCATCATTAACTGGAGCCTTTCCTTTCTTCATACACTTAATTGCATGTCTAACTTCTTCATTTAAAATTCTGGGCAATTTGGAAGATGTAATACATATAGGAGGTACTTGTTCTTTATTACTATATAATTCTTAATAGAGGTCTTCTACCCATTTCATGATGTCATCTCTTTTTTTAGTAATAGTTCCATCTTTTTCCCTTATTGCTGACATAAATTTCCTACCAATACCAAAATGTTGTTTTACACTCTTGAAACTTTTATTCTCTTCTACAGATTTCCTTGCTAGTTCACAGTTATACTTTCTTATATCAATTTCAACTCTTTTCCACACCTTTTTACAGAATTTGAGGTATTCAATGCTTTTTAATGCATCATTTTTGTATATCTTCATATTCCTTCTTTTCTTCATAAATTCTCTAGTCTCAGTAGAAATTTTATTGGTCAATTGCTGCTTTTTTCTACCAACTATCTTTGTTGCAGTTTTTAAAAGTGTATCAGTTATTTTCTTATTAATTTCATTCAAATTTGAATCATGATCGAAATCTATTAATACTTAAAACCAATTTGCAAGTTCTAATTTAAATTTATTAGTGTGTTTCTGAAGATTAGGAATATCAATTGTAAATATTGTTTTCCTTCATAATTTTTGTCTCTCTAGTTTTGCATTAATACATATCTTACATCTTACTAATTGATGATCACTTCCTGTGTTAAATTTATTAAGAACATTACAATCTTGAAATATGTATTTTCTGTTAGTCAAAATATAATCCAATTCTGCCGTATCTTCATTTGGATGCTTCCATGTCTATTTCCTTTTAACATTTTTCTCAAAAAAAAAAAAAGAATTCATAATATAAAGTTTTTTCTTTTTCCGTAAACTCCACACCTCTCTCATTTCTATTACCATAACCAAAATTACCTACAGCACTTTCATCTTTCATTTGGTTACCAATTCTAACATTAAAGTCTCCCATAACAATTTTAAAATGTTGTTTACTCTGATCAAAAGCCTTTTGTACATCCATATAAAATCTCCTACTTTATCACTATGAGAACTTATTGGGGCATAAACCTGAATCATATGCATTTGGTATCTGCTATTAAGTTGTATAACTAATCTTGCCACTCTGTCCAATACACCACCAATCTCCACAATGTTGTTATTCCATTTTTTATTTATAATAAATCCTATTCCAATTCCAATATTTGTGCCTTTACAGTAGAATACATGTCCACTTTTTAAATGAATTGTCTCTTCACCTTTTTTTCTAACTTCACAAAGTCCAATAATGTCCCATTTATTATAAGACACTTCTTCTAATTCTTGCAATATTCCTTCACTTGAAAGTGATCTGCAGTTGTAAGTACCTAAATAAAAAGTCATCATAGTCCGCCTTCGGCCACCAACCGCTAACTTTGTTGGTGACTTTACAGCCTCTTGGGAATAAGGGCCATGATTTATTTTTGTCTGTCATGACTTTATCATTTAAACATACATTCATTCTGCCTAATTAACAGGCAACTGAGAAGAAAGATCGTGGTATTTCTTGATCTTAAACTCAGAGGTAAAAAGTCAATAAACTCACCACGCTGGCTAATGTGTGTTAGTGAGCAGCCCATTCATGTTTGTATACTATATGAATAATCACATAATAATAACAGCTGCAATGACAAGAAGACATGGAGTGAACATTAGGAATTTACCCTGCTCAGTTCCTTTAAGGCCTCCAAAAGAAAACAAAGGGACTCATTTTAGTTAATAGCAAACTCCTTTCTGTAGCCAAAAAAATATATTTATATTCATTTATAAATATAATTATAAAATAAATACATATTCTTACTTTTCAGTCCTTCTATTTTATTCTTTGATATTTTGAATCTCATCAGTTGTCCTTTACCAGAAAAAAAAAAAACCTGTACGTAGGTAAATAAAAAACTAACACTTTATCTGGTGATAATTATCAATGTGAAGATTTTTTTTTTCTTTCACAGATCTTTAAAATATATTTCTCATTTGTTCACAAATTTAAAATGAGTTCTTCATCCACTAGTTACTTCTATGCAGTTTATAATCAAACAAATTTATCCAAATTATTTTTTGAGAAAAAATTGCAGGTTTTAACATTTAACAAAATAGATCGTGACATTTCTTCAATAATCAGTACATGTTTTGCTGGCCTTCTCTCTTGTTAAGGCACAATTCCTTTATGATAGAACTAGAATGAAGCAATTAAGTTTTTCTTTTCATGCTAGGTTATGAAAGCTAAACACTTCATTTTCCTTTTCTGTGGAGTGGCATGTAGTTGGAGATGGTTCACTAAAATTTTCTTAGTAAGCCATTTGTTTAAATTTTACTTTATATACATGTAAAACCATTGCATATTTTATCTTTAAATGAACTTTATTTTCAACTTTCAGAATGTATAATATGCTTTCCAATGGTTTTCATAAAATGTACACTGGTTGACAACCTTAAATTTTTTTTCTCACATTCTTTTATAGCTTATCAAAACCCAATTGCTCCCATCCAAGCTATGTAAGGTGTTTATCATTAAGCAAGTTAATCAGACACCTACTTCAAGACCATTGTCAGACTATTGTCAATGACTGCTTTTTAATAAACACAGGAAGGACATCATGATTACTAATCACAATTAGAAATAGAAAACGGGAAAACAGAGAAAATAAATATATATATATTCTTTTAGTACTTCAAGCGTATTCTGAAATAGTATGTTTTGTTTTTTAATAAATGATTTAGTTAAAACTTCTATTGCAGATAACTTATAAAATTGTTTTTCTCCCTTTCTCTTATTCCCACAAATCAACTAGTTAATAAACTTTTTTTAGTATTAGTTTTATACCAGATATTTGTTTGAGATTAAATGCAAAGAAACTTACTCGTACATACTAACTGTAATAAAACATTTATTTACTAAGGTTTTTAGAATTAAAATGTTAATCATTAATAGTGCTATATTCAACTTAACCCAAGGTTTTAAAATTGTCCTGTTTGACTATGACTACCATAATTTTTAACGAGTTCTATTTCAAAGTATATTTCCATCATCTAGTTTATTGATGTTTTTAGAAAAATCCAATATACCACTATTAGTAATAACACATAGATTAGTATATAACTCAACATTTTGAATGATATTATTTTCTCCATCAAATTATTGCTATTTTGCCCAGTCATTGTATTGGCATGAGAATCAAATTGGGGGCCTTTAGAATCATAAGTACAAAGTGATATTCTATGCTCAAATTTGTCAAGATTTCTTATTGAAATTTTTAAACTTTTAGCATACAAGTATAGTATTTTATCAAGGATTCTAAACATTAAGTGTAAGTAACCTATGCCATGGAAAGTTTATTCACAAAAGTACCAAGAGTAAATGAGAATAAATGCTTAATAGTCCATTAAATGCATCAGAATGCATTCTCAAAAATTTTCACCAATCATAAACTTCAAGTTAACACACAATTGATAAGAACTACACATGCATGGTTTGCATCATTTCTTTCCTCATTTAATCACATGATGCCAGTATTTTTTCTCTACAATAAAATTTAATTTTTTACGATTACTTATCTTAAAAAAAGATTTTCCAATCCCTCCCCCCAATTTTTCATATTTCATGGAAAATAAATAAGAAAGTATGTACCACAAACATTGATTACAATTACAACAAAGATATTGACTTCCATTAGCCAATCCATGCTCATCTAATGAGTATGGTTCAAAAAACTTCTCAGATGATGATGAAATTGTAATTGTTAAGGAAAATATCTGTGAATGCAACAGCCACTTCTGTATCAGAACCATTATCACAATCAGATTTTCTAGCACCCATGAATATACCATTTTTTTCAACTTGTCTTTGATAAAAAAATAATTTCTGAAATAAGCACACTAGAGAAGAGAAAGAAGTTCTGGGTTGGGTAAATCTATCACCCAGTGATTTAAAAGTGTTATACCATATTTCACAAAATTTTCATATGCCATAATTTCCTAGAATTTTATAAATTGTATCAGATGCCCATCTCAATATCTTCTAAATGTAACTGTATTATAGAAAAAAAAAATTGGTATGAATTTTATTCGTATAAGGTAACTAATTATACTTCTTGTTTTGTGTGTAATCATATTTCATACGGCTGTAGTCTAAATGTAAGCAATTTTATTTCTCTATTTTTTGTGATCTACTTTTTTTTTTCTACTTTTTATACAAATATTATAATATTTTTTGTAAGTAATACTTATTATAATAATAATAATAATTCAATTCAATTTATTCGTAAATAAACCGCTCAAACAAGGCCACAAGCACTTACAAAGTAGTACATGCCTGTATTATAAAATTACAAAGTGGGATATACAGACATGTTTGAAATACTATTTACATTAATAATGTCAATATAAGATTGATTTTATTTTGTCCCTGAATTGTGCATAGTTTAAAGATAAAATATCAATATCTGAACACTTTTTATTATATTCCAGTTGCAACCTATACAATGGTGAATTAATGGAAAACATAGGCAAATAAAACAAATCATGACATGAAGGAGAAAGAAAAGGAGAATAATGATGATGATGATGATGATGATGATGATAATAACAATAATAAAATAGGCAAATTTACTTCATTATAATAACTTGATCCTAATTTTCCTAAAATAAAGCATCTATTCAGAAAGTTATAAGCATTTCCACAAGGTGAGAAGTAGGATAGATAATAAAGAGCATCTGCATTGTGAATATTTTATTAATATTTTATATTACATTAAATGAACTTTTTCTTTTACCTGTTTAGTTATCATCATGCATGAAAATAAATATATATAATATACAATGTTTTTAGAGTTTTTTAATACTGCCATTTTTTTCTTTTGTTCTTTATATTGTATATTAATTTTCTTTTGCTATTACTTTAAAATAAATTTTATTTTTGATAAATTACAATTTATTACTTATCTTTTCTTAATACAATCATTGTTAAATATTAATCTTATTTTATTAAAAAGAAACACTTCTAACAGCAGCCTGCATATATAGAAAATTAATGATACTGCTAGTAAAAATGAGTTTCCAGAATTAAGAATTGCAAAAGAAATATAATAAAACTGATTATAAAAATGTAAGTTTAAAATTAACATTTAGAATTTGTGAACCTATGTAAAATAAAAAAGTAAAAGTGTTAAAATCTTTTTTTTTTAATGCAATAACAATATTTTCTCAGCTTTATTCTAATCCTTGATATTTACTCCTGTCAACATATAATGTTTTATTATTGATATGTTCAAATTGAGGTAATTATACAAATTGTATCACAGTTCAATTCTATAAAAATTAAAATGACAGCCACAGTACTCCATTGAATTAAAAGCAGAACAATCTATTAATAATATAATAAAATTTCTTAACATTCCTGATAACTATAACTCCTTGCAGTAGGCTGAGGGTTCACCATTGTCAGCTTTGATCAACAATATTTATATTGAAAAAATTAAGATCATAGCCATAAATACTATTTCATTTATATCAGAATTATAGCTTCAGGTATGCTGATGATACATTTATTGTATGATCATATGCTGAAAAACGATCACAAAAATTCTTAATATACAACAAAAAAATATCTCCTTCAATAAAATTCATAAGAGAAATAGAACAAGAACAAAAATTGACATTCTTAGATGTTTTTGTAACAAAACTTGCTCAAAGCAAAATTAAAACTACAATTTATAGAATCCCTCTCCTTCATATACACAGAAAATACTTATCATTATGGAACAGAGTAAAAGAAATTTATTTAGAAGCTAATGACATAAAAAAAGGGAAAAGTTTTAACCTAGTATGAAAATTATCCATCATTATCAATAAATATATATATAAAAAAACTTAATTAGACAACAAGACAAAACATCAAAATAAAAACCAATTATTTGTAGTACAGTGTATCTGTAAACAAATAAAAACATCTGATAATATAATGTGAAGAATTGTAATATCTACAAAATTTAATTTGAAATGCTAAAAATGCAAGACCTGCATCTAAGAAATACTATATGAAAGTGGAATTATATATATTAATGAAATCAGATATTCCATCCAAAAAAGTATTAAAAGAATGCAAAATAATGATTACAGATGAAGAAAAAAAACATTAATTCAATATTCATGAACCTAAAAATCACTGATTTAATTATGCTAGTACTGCCACTGGCTAAACCAGCAACACTTAAAGAAAAGAGGATCACAATATTACTTAAAATATTGTATTATATATTAATCTGTGTGTTATTACTAATAATTAAATGTATTTGGAAAAGTATAAATCAAGTTTATTATCTAAAACTATTTAATAATTAAGCTAAATTATGAAAATAGTACACACAAACTTTCAGACAAATATTCTTGTATTTGTTTGAGATCATTAATTGTTCATTTCTCTTTAAAACAATGGAATAGAATTTGCTAAAAGTAAATGTCCCAATAAAATATTTTATACTTCATTTCAGAAGTTGTTTCAATTATTTTTATATATGCAACATGTTCATTTGATAAAGATAGAAAGTATTTTATTAATAATATGTTTTAATAAAACTTGGGGAAAGGATAAATAATAAATGCTATCATAAATATTACATATGATTCAATTCTATGAAAAAGTAAAATTAGCTTTCAGGAATGCCTTTTCTAAAATATCTTTAATATTTTTGCTTCTATGAAGAGAAAATTGTCTTCTTCCTTAAAAAAAAAAAAAAGTGAAGAAGCAAATTCAAATTTTAAGAATCTCTTTGCAAAATATTTTCATTATTATTATTCGGTGAAAAAAAAAGCTGTCTTCTTATAAATATGAAGAAAGTTACAAAATGAATTTAAAATTTTAGATTTTAGCATTCAAATTCTATTCAATATTGTTCCTACTAAATAAACCCATCACAATATTTATTACTAATAAAAAATAAAATGTATATATAACTGATTCCAAATGATTTATTTCCCATCAATAATCAGTATGTCTTCATAAAAAATTCTAAAAGGTAATCACTTTGAATTTTTCTTTTATTATTATATTAATCTGTGTATTTTTATTTAGTAAATGTTGTTTTATTAAAATATGTATAAAGTTTATTTCAGACAAATTTTAATATTGAATTTAATTTCAAAAATCTTATTTACAGTATAAGACAAAAAAGTACCCTGCTGTGTCGACTTGTTAAACATGTTGTTTTAGAATACACTCTAGGCCTTTTTTGTCTTTTTTTTTTTAAATATCCTTTTCATTCAATTGTATTTTTGAATGAAAATTCCTAGATACAAAATTATTTGGATATTTAACTGTTATAAGTTTAAACTTTAATATTAAACAAAAAAATAATAATTCTTTACAACAGCTATATAATCAAATAATAATTTTATACATTAAAAAGCTTTTTTTTCAGCACCTGTTTTGGTGCCCTTTTCAGCTTTGGTGACATTTTCAAATGTGACTAATCTATTTAATGTTAACGAATCATCTGACTTAAAAACAACCAGGGTCTAATAATGAAATTAAAACAAACAAAAATAACAAATAATTAAAACAAATCAAAACCTTTCATATATAAATTCAATAATTACAAAAGAATTAATTACATCATAACATTATGTTAAACAATATTACATGCATTTTTATACAATTATTTATATAATTTTCCATTCATTTTTAATTAACTAATTATTAACCAAATTTGTAGAAGTCTTATATCCTCACAGTTTTGGTATTAGTAAAGTTTAAAGCTATAGATATGAACAATAGTACAATAAATTCTTTAAAAAAAAGTAATACTAATTTAAGATTTCCCTGAAAATATGAGAACAGAAAATATATTACTATAATATATTTAGAAATATAAGTCAAAAGAGATATTAGAAGAGAGGAAAGCAATTGTAATATTGTAGTGTATTTTAGAATTCATTTGTTTAACTTAATGGCATAATAAAATTATTTGTTTTTAGTCACATTAATTATGAGATTGATTAAAAATTGAAAAAAAAAAAGTATTTTAAACAGTTATTTAGTAACCTTTTATCCTATAAAGTTGATTATTAGCTTCACAGTATATGAAATAATGGGGAGGAGTCAATTTAGATGACTACTACAGTTGTCATATTTTTGCCACATACAAAATAACATTCATAAGAATTTTAATCCATAAAACTGATTGAATGAATACAGATTAGCTAATATATACATTTTATAACTAAATATTATTAATTTTTGTTGTTGTATTTGATCACAGTATGTTATTCAATGTGCTGAATGAAACTGAACATTTGTACTCTTTAAAAATGAAAATCTTTTTTTACTTTGGATATGTCATAAATAAAAATACTGAATTGTAATTACAAGAACTGGATAAAAATTAGAATAAAGTGCATTAACTGTATTTTAATTCTAAAATCATAACAATATTGTATACTCTAAAATGAATAAACTCTACTGTAAATTTTTAGCATGAATGTTGCCATTTTAATTTCAGATGTAGTTTTAATGAAGTCACTAATCTTATGACATGATTAATCTTACAAAATTTTGAAATTTTTTTTTAAAGATCATAATAATGAATAATCAATTGTAAATCAAAATAATGGGTGCAAATTGATGATGATTGCTATGGCAAATCCTCTCATAAAGATCTAATGCTACTCGGATTTAGTGTAAATATTTTAACAAAAATTTTAATTAAAAAAAATCATTTGGCTAACTAATCTTTTATTCAATATAACTTGTCCATTAATAGTCATCTATTAGTATTCCTTTAAAATTTTTATTTACTAGAGTTGCAAATTATAATTGTATGATTTATCCAATTTTTTTAGATCCTATGAGTAGCCATGCTTATACAATCATAGTTCATATTAGTAACAGTCAAATTCTTTATCATTAGTTATCTTGCAAAGACTAATTCCTGCACATCTTCCAAAGCTCTCTTTCTTTCGCTCAACTTTTGTATCCTTCATTATTCAATTAATCAAATATACATTCATCTTTAACTTTTTTTTTTGCTCCTACCATCTATAGCCTTTACCACCATATAAATTATAATTCATCCGAGTACAAATGCAATCCAATTTCATCTCTGCTTCATAATTTCTTCAACAATTGGTACATTTCAATTTATTTTCTTAAATACTAAATATTAATCTTATTCTATCAACTTGTCTCAATTCACTTTCAATTCTGCTTGTCAAAGCCTACAAATCTCATTCCTCTATTTTTTCTAATTGTCAAAATATCTAACCCATATAAAATACAATTCAAAACAAAATATTTAACAAATCTCTTACTAAATTTAAAAAAACAGAAAATAATCCTAATTCTGTAATCTGATTTAACATTCTTGCAATTATTTAATCATTGCTTTAGCATTCAAGTATTAATATTCATCCCAAACAGTCTGAAAATTCATCAAACCTATTTAACAGATTTTTCAGTATTTATATTACAACACTGTAATTATGCCCCCAACTCATTCCTCTATTATGCCAACTCTACCCTCACTAACACAAATCTCATTCAGCAATTCATTTAATTAAATGTCAAATAAAACTGAAACAACATCCATGCCTTTCACTCCTCTCCACATTTATTTTTTCTATAGAAAAGACATAGCTAATAATGGGAGTTATATTATTTTTTTGTTTGGTTTCAAAACATTTTCTTAACAAATAAGATTATGACTTTTTTTGTAGAATGCAAATTATTGTAGGTATATTTATTACATTGATTAAATGTTTACAAATGTTGACCATATATTAATACATGAATATAAGAGCCATGCAATGATGGTTATATGGTGTGCCACATTCACCAATTTAAGTGTAAAAGATGAAATGATTAGAGTTGTTGATTTACATGGGCAAATTTGAAGTCAATGGCTCTGAGTTTTTAGAGTATTTGAGAAAGTAATGGGTGGTTATCTGGTATTGTTACCAAGGTAAAAGGTGCATTGCATGCACCAGAAGGTATGTAGAGTAAATGTAGCTGCATGGATGGCAGGGATATGTCTAGTATAAGTTTCAAATATGCTATTGAGTGTGGAGTGCTTTTCCTGTATGTAGTTAGTAGGATTTTCCAAGTATGTGCCAGGGCATAGCAGGTATAAAATATGTGGTGCTGGGTTTTTTTTTCATGGTCACATAGATTATAGAAGGGATCAATGGTAGTGTATAATCTGCAGTACCATAGAAAATGGGAAGTGGGTAGGGCATATAGATTGAATTTTAGGAGGAAATCAAAAAACTTCAGTTCTAGGGACCATTTTTTAAATTTTTGAAGTAGTTCTTTGTTATAAATACATGTTATTAAATCAATACTTTTACTTGTAAGTTTTTTTTCTTTTTTTTCTAATGAGCTCCTCATTCGTATATATAAACTCTCAACATAATTTTTAATCTTGTTTTAGTTTATAAACCATTTCTTTTATTTATACCGTACATTGTTTTATCTTTCCAGCTACAATTTGATTATTTCCTACTATCAATTTAATAATTTATACCTTTTTAAAAATATCTTCATATTATTAAATACTGCAAATAACAATCAGAAACTGTAAGTGGAAAAAAAAAGAGAAATAGTATACTGCATATAAGGATAAAGAACAGAAAAAGTTTATCACAAGTTTATTTATATAAAAAATAGTTGAAAATTTATATATCTAATAATTATAATGCATTTAATATCCTGAAAATAATTTAAAGTCAATAGGAACATACACACAAAAAAGACTTATAACAGTAGTTTGCATTGTAAATAAAATAAAATGCTTTATTATTTTATTGAGTAACTCAAAATTTAAGATGGAAGTACGAACTATGTAAAGAGCATGACAAGTAATAAAAACTTCATTATTAATTATTAAATATTATCAGTTGATACTTTTGCAATAACCTAATTATTTTAACCGTGTTCAGGCAGAAAACTTAATATAGAAAAACTACTTGTGCATTTCATAATGGTATATTTATCTTTTATATAGTATACTTTTAAGATTAGGCAATAGGCACATAAAAAATTGTAAAATCATAATATGGTTATTGACTTCACATTCACCAGAATGATGTCTGGCTATCTAGCTTTTATTTGGATAAATGGTATTATTAGGAAAAACTATAAGTCTATCATTTTTACACTATGCAAACAAATTAACTTAAACATGCTAAATTTTAAAACAAAAATAGCAATTGGTAGTAAACAATTATTTTTTTTCTTTTTTCTTGTTAACCTCATATTTTTAAAGATTAGGCAAATAAAAAAGATTTAAAAAATATTAAAGTTGGTTTACCAAACATAAGTGTTTTAATGAATAAATAGCTGGATGTCAATTTCCAGCATCACTTCATGAGATCTCTATTCTGAGATGAAATATTGTATAAGAAATTGTAGTTGTTGTTTTTTTTTTGCCTGTGTAATGATACAGGAGGCTCTAAGCATGTTTTAGCATGTCTCATATATCTAATATTTACAGAAAAGTATGTTTTATAATTATACATTATCATCATCAACCATTATCAATCCACTGCAGGATAAAGTCTCTCCAAGTTCAATCCATCTTCTCCACAATGTCTCTTCTCCATATCAGCCCTGCACACTTTCTTATTTCATCCATCCATCTCACATGTGGTCTCTTTCTGGGTCTTTTACAATCTCTTGGAATCCAGTTTAAAATTTCAACTGTCCATCAATTATCATCTCTTCTAGCAATATGTCCAGCCCAACTCCACTTCAGTCTTTTAATTTTTTCAATGAGGTCAGTAACATCTGTTTGTTCTCTTATCCATATATTGGGTCTTCGATTTCTTCTTGTTACTCCCAACATGCATCTCTCCATATTTATTTCAGTGGTCTGAAGTCGCTATATTGCTCTTCCATTAAGTGTCCAAGTCTCAGATCCATAAGTAAGAACTGGTAAAACACATTTATTAAAAACCTTCCTTTTCAAACACATAGGCATATTTTCTTTTAGGATCAAATTACTTTTATCAAAAGCACTCCAATCAAGTTTAATTCTATGATTAATTTCATCCATTATGTTTCCATCTGTATTAATAATCTGACCAAGGTATTTGTAACTGTTAACTTCTTTTAACTCATCATAATCAATCTTTATTTTCATATTTTGAGAAAATCCATTAAACATTACTTTAGTCTTTTTAACATTTATCTTTAGTGCCACTTTCCTACTTTCATCTGATAACTCCTGCAACATTTCCTGCAGTTCTAAAGCATTGTTTGCTAAAATGACTACATCATCTGCAAAATCTAAATGACTTAAATTATCTCCATTTACTTTCACTCCTTTAGTTTCCCATTTTAATCCACAAAATACTTCTTGCAACATATGGAGTCAGCCTGTCTTACACCCTTCTCAATGTTGACTTTCCCAATATCGTTATGTAATCTCATTGTTGCTGTTGCATTTTTATAAATATTCTTTAAAATATGACAATATCCTGGATCTATACTTTGATGATCCAATGCTTTAATCGCTGAAATGTTTATAGAATCAAATGCCTTTTCATAATCTACAAATCCAAAGCATAATGGCATCTCATATTCATTTGTCCTTTCTATAACTTCTCTCAATACCTGGATATGATCCACTGTACTAAAATCACTTTTAAATCCAGCTTGTTCTCTTGGTTGATGGAAATCCAATGTTCTCTTTAGATGAGTTGTAATTATCTTGGTAAAAATTTTGTATAAAACTGATAAAAGATTGATAGGTCTATAATTTCTAATATCTTCTTTATCATCTTTTTTAAATATTAATATTAATACTGCATTCCTCCAGTCATCCAGTACATCTTTATCATTTAGACATTTGGTATATAACTTTGCCAAAATTTTTCTATTTCCTCACCTGCTTCTTTCAATATATCAATTATAATTGCATCATTACCTGGAGCCTTTCCCTTCTTCATACATTTAATTGAATGTCTCACTACTTCATTTAAAATTCTGAGCAATTCAGTAAGATGTAATAGATATAGGAGGTACTTTATTATTATATAATTCTTGATAGAAGTCTTCTACCCATTTCATGATGTCATCTCTCTTTTTAGTAATACTTCCATCCTTTTTTCTTATTGCAGATATAAATTTCCTACCAATACCTAAATGTTGTTTTACACTCTTGAAACTTTTATTTTCTTCTACAGCCTTCCCTGCCAGTTCACAGTTATATTTTCTTAAATCATTTTCAACTCTTTTCTGCACCATTTTACAAAATTCGAGAAATTCAATCCTTTTTAATGCATCATTTTTGTATATCTTCATATTCCTTCTTTTCCTCATAAATTCTCTAGTCTCAGTAGAAATTTTATTGGTCAATTGCTGCTTTTTTCTACCAGCTATCTTTGTTGCAGTTTTCAAAAGTATATCAGTTATTTTCATATTAATTTCATTCAAATCTGAATCATGTTCAAAATCTACTAATACTTGAAACCGATTTGTAAGTTCCACTTTTAAATTCATTAGATGTTTCTGAAGATTAGGAATATCAACTGTAAATATTATTGTCTTAATATTTTTTGTCTTTCCAGTTTTGCATTAACACATATCTTACATATTACTAATCAATGGTCACTTCCTGTGTTAAAATTATTAAGAACATTACAATCTTGAAATATGTATTTTCTGTTAGTCAAAATATAATCCAAATCTACTGTACTTCATTTGGGTGCTTCCATGTCCATTTCTTTTTAACATCTCATAGTGATGAAGTAGTAGAAGATTTTTATATGGATGTACAAAAGGCTTTTGATCAGAGTAAACAACATTTTAAAATTGTTATGGGAGACTTTAATGCTAGAATTGGTAGACAAATGAAAGATGAAAGTGCTGTATGTAATTTTGGTTATAGTAATAAAAATGAGAGAGGACAGAGACTTATGGAGTTTGCAGAAAAAGAAAACTTTATAATTATACAAACATAAAATTAAATTAACATATTACTGATTTAGTTTCTCAATTTTAAAATATTTGAAATTTTAGAACCATTGATTTAAATAACAATAAATGTAATGTTTTTGCCTCAATAGTGTTGTCTGACTACAAGAACTCATGGTCGATGCTATGATATATGGGGGGGAAAAAAAAGGCCTTTATTAAATAAATCACTTTCAGTAATCATCAAGCATTATTTATATGATCATGTCCTGATTCAAAATAGGCTAAGAAGTTGATGTCTTATACAAAGTAAAAAATGAGTAAAATATCTACTATAGGTAATTAACTGCAAGACATAGTCTTCTTCAACACATCACCACAATAGTAGAAAATTACAAAGTTGGTGGACAGAAAAATAAGGTATGATTAATAAGGGTAATCAAGCAGTTTTGCTTTATATTCCAAGACAGTAGTAAGCAGAATTTCATCAGTAAAACAGCATCTCTTCTACGCAAAACTAAAAAAGAACAAAAATATTTTCTTTCATGAGCCATTAAAAAGGTTCAATTGACATCACTAATTAAATATATCAATAGTTAATCAACTATAACTGCTCCTAGTTATATTGCCACAAACATAGTTGTCAAACACAGAAAATCTTTTGCTGATGGCACCATATCTAAAAGAAATATGATTAAAATTTGCTCCAGTGCTTTTTGTGGATTTTGAAAACAACAACAACAAAAAAACAATTTTAAAGGATAGGACTTTGACTAGAAATATAATAAAAGATAGAATCTTGGACATGGCTGCAAATGTAAACTATCTGTAATAAAAAAAGATATAAAATCTTCTCATTTCTCTTTGTCTTGATGAGACTAAGAACATAACTGGATCGGCTCATTTAGTTATTTTCATTTTTTATTATGTTGGGAACAATATAAGGAAGAATTAATCAATTTATCATTTTATTTTTTTTTTTTTTTTTAATAAATTAAATTTTAAATAAAAGGTGTGAGTAAAATAATTTTTATTTTTTGTTTAACAAATTTAATTACAAAAAATTGAATAGTGATATTATTTGATATATCCACAAATATTTTCCAAATATAATTTTTTTTTTTTTTGATATTAGAATCTCATGAGAAACTAAACAATATAAATTTTGCAATTCATTTATAATCAATTAATTTTCTTCAAGATTTATTCAGTTCAGGCAACTGGAAGAAACATCAAAATTTATTTTATATCTGGATAATCAGCAGATAAACTTAATTTGAAAATTCACAGGTGTTTGAATTTGGATGATATAGAATTATAATTGATTTTCAATCCAATTCTATATGAAAACAAAGTTTGTTGTCAAGCTTTGGTGGCCTTGTGGTTAGCATAGCTGCCTTCCAAGCAGCTGGCCCAGGTTCGCTTGAAAAAAAAAAAAAAAAGGTTTGTTATGAGAAATAACATAGAAATAATTAAAAAGGATTAATTATTGGGTATACTAGGAAATATTAAAATACCATCCTCAAAACTTCAGTTGCTAAAAACACTGACAGCTACATGTATCATTTTTTCCCTCTACTTCAGCAAGTGAATCGTTATTTTTAGAAATTAATTTTATAAAAGACAGATTCTGAAATAGAATGACTAATGAATCTAGATGACATGTGAACTATTAAAAGTGACAAAATATAATCCTAATATAGCATTTAGCATCTAATTCATAGCAGCAAAACTTTTCAAAAATTTAAATTGATGACAATTCATCTTTGTAAAATTCTATACTAATTATTAAAATTATCTCAAAATTCAGTAATAATTAATTTTCTACTATTTTTTTTTCTATTAAAAAATTTCTAGCACGTCAGTAATTCGATAAATATTTGTAAAGTTTTGGCCCGCGCATTTAAAAACATCCTCTACCTCTGTACGTAATACAAGTAACGCGATGAGTCATTTCTTTAGAATTTTTACTCTTATGATTGATTTTTAATCTACGTAAAGAAATATAGTATATATACATCCACGCAAAAGAAAAAACCTACTGAGTTAATAAATAAATGATAAAACATTATTTGCATTATTAATTCCGCGACACAACTTATATTTTTACTGCGATTCCATTTTAATCAGGCTGCTAGTCTTAATTTTTATTAAATCTTTTCAATTATTAAAGAACCATTATACGATTAATTAATTTATCTTGAAAATTAAATTACTCTACCTATCTTAATTGTACAAAGGAAATTCAACAATTCTCTAATGGCCTTTTACAAACCCTAAGTGATATTGAGGCAAAAGGTTCAGAATAAGAAGCAGCTGCAGAAATTTATAAAATTAAACTGGCGCTTACATTTCTTACGTAAACTTATTTAACAAAGCCAACAACGTTTTCTTATAGTTTATTATAAGCCAGCTTAAAAACTTTAGTTAAGTATTTAACATTAAAAGGTTTCTGCACTCTGGTTTTTGGCTTCTTACTCTTTTTTATCTTCAGTTGCTTTAATAATTTATTTAAAGTTATAAAATCTTTAATTATCTCAAACATTTGATATTAAATAAATCGAGCTTGAATTTTTTTCTTTTCCTGCGAGACATTTGTTTACGACATATGTATAGTATACAAATACAATTAAATGTACTTTGAGATTAGATATGAACAAAAGTTAAGCAAAAATAAAAATATGAAAAACCTAATAAAACCACAATATTTATTAAACTACACACACAACTATCTATATATTTTCTTACCTAACCAATGCTATATTTGTGAACAACAGTTATGGTTTTAATGGTTAAAAACTGTCACGTGAGAACCTATATTAAGATATATATAATTCCTTATGATTTTAAATAGACGTGCGCGCACTCATACACGTTTTTTTTATATATAAATAATTTAAAATTAACAATGATCTACATAACCTCAATATGAAATTATTTGTTATATATTCAGCATATATATATATCTTTTTAATTTTTGCCATATAATTATTACATTCTATTCATGATTCATAATATAATAATAAAATATGAACTAATATATTTATTGTAACTATATTATTAAAATTGTCACCTTTTCACTCAACACTTATTTCTAGCATTGTAAATTATATACAACATTATATATATATTAAAGTATAATATCACCACCTCAGTGATCATCTTCAAAAAGATTTTGCACATATGTATTTATATACTGTATATTATAATAAGCAAGTTAGTTATACATAATTACCGACTATTGTGACAATGTAGTCTACAAGTGTTTTGATCTAATAATAAAAGGGGGAGGGTCTCTTCAAAAGCAAAAATAAAATGCAAAAATATGTCTGAAGGTTAGTAAAAATCATAATGGGTAAATATTACCCATAATTAAACAAATGGCACATTTATATATTATTATAAAACCAAATTAATAATATTCAGATTAATTTAAGATGGACAATAAATGGCATGGAGTGAAATTTTACTCAGTGAAAAATAATTTAAAATTTTCAGGAATAAGAATGTAATTATTTTCGTCTAGTCAAACTAATTTGAATAGGCATCTTGTTTCTGTTACTATATAACTTATCAACACTCCTGGATTAAATAAACTGGTTTAAATATGTTGGTTGGTTCAAGATATGTATGATTCAAAGCTGGATGGAAATATAGTATGTTCTGCTTATGATTTTTAAATGCTTTTTTTTATTACCATATTGGGTTATTAATTACATATTTTAATTATTACTCCAGTACTGATATTTTTTATTCTAATAACATTCTTTTAATAAATGGAAAAGATGAAATATTGACCATGATTAAATTCAGAAAATTATTTATGGCTCATGATTTCTAATATAACTCTTATGAGTTCTATGAAAGTGAAAATTTCACATTAATTATTAAATTTATTTTTTATTAAATTTGTCAAAAATCTTATCACTTAAAATTTCTTTTATCTATACAAATAAAATTATAGTTTATGTACTTACATAAATGTAAATTACATGAGAATGCCTTAAAATTATTTCCTACATTATTTTCTATTATATTTCTACTTAGTCAAAAAGTTTTGAAAATTGCATAGAAATTCTGTCTAAGAAAAGGAGTCTTCAATAGAAATAAGTTGTGCACAAAAAACATGAGAGATTTAACTATATTATAATAGTGATCAGCAATGATTAAAATATATAAAATATGTATGTTTCCTTCCATTAGATGTGCCAATCTAATCTCTGATGTGGCTGAATTTTAAATTCTTGGGTTAAGCAAATGTAAACACAATTGTGAGAAATTTTAAAAAACTCATAGTAAAAAAAGTTTTTAAATCAGTTAGTAAGCTTGATGTATTTAATAACCAACTATTTACAAAACTATCATCATGTTAAGAGAAATAAGTTTTTGTCTAACAACAATGTAAAGTATTATTTATATGCACAACTAATTCATTTTAAGATTGACAAAAATAATGCTTTACAATAAGCTATGTATTTGGTGGCAATTTATTTAAATTTTCAGTAATATATGGATATTTTAAAAATGTAAGATTTCTAATGAAAAGTAATAACATATTGATTTTATAGCAATTCTTAGGATTTCTTTAGGATATTGGTTTAAGACATCTTCATTATTTGCTTCTTCATTTTCCTTCTTGTTTCTTATTTGACATACTATAAATATATTATTTCCCATATCAAACACATAGTCATAGAATCTGACCTAACCATTTTCAGCCTATCTGTTATTCTTCATCTACTATATAATAAACAAAAGAGCAGTTATTACTATGATATTAAAAGAATCCAATAATGGTAGCCTTTTTCTTTAGGATTGTTAATAACTCTTTAAGTTTTAAAAAAAGATCTAAATTTTTTGTTAATATACTTCTTGTACATATAGCATTGAAGTTCATTGTTTAACCTTATAACTTCTACAACTTTTATCTAATTTTTATTGTTAAATTTATTAATAAATTTGTACAACATGTTTATCACCATCATTATTTTCAATCATTATTGATCTACAGTATGATCCACAGCAGGATGAAAGTCTCTCCAAGTTCAGTCCAACTTCTCTGATATCTCGCCTCTCTTACATCACCCCAGCACACTTATTTCAGCCATATCTCACATATAATTTCTTTCTAGGTGTTTTACAATTTTTTGGGATCCAGTTTAAGATTTCAACTGTTCACCTATTATCATCTCTTCTAACAATATGTTGAGCCCAACTACATGTTAGTCTCTTAATTCTTTCAATAACATCAGTAACAGCTATTTGTACTCTCGCCCATGTATTTCATTTTTGATATCTTTTTGTTAATCTTAACATGCATCTCTCCATACTTCATGAAGTAGTCTGAAATCACTGTACAGCTCTTCTATTAAACATCCATATCTCAGATCCATAAGAAAGAGCTGGCAATACATATTTATTAAAAACCTTTTCAAACATATAGGCATATTTCCTTTTAATATTAAGTTATTTCTACCAAAAGCACTCCAACCAAGGTTAATTTATGATTAATTTCATCCGTTAAGTTTCCATCCTTAGTAATAATCTAACCAAGGTATTTATAATTGTTAACTTCTTCTAATTCAACATGAACAATCTTTATTTTCTTCTTCTGAGAAAATCCATTGAACATTACTTTAGTATTTTTATATATATTTACTTTTATTTATCATAAATAGCTTTTATCAATCATTTAATTATTTTATTAAAAACAAACTAACAAAGAGCTTATTATAATAAAAAACAACAAACATGATTTTTGTATAAATATAATTATTATGATAAAAATATAATATAGAATAATAATATATTAATGATTTAATAAATGTTGATCTTAATTAACACATATACAAATATATTAATAATTTCAATAATAGCAATAGGGCAGAAGTTAATAATAAAAATTATACAGATATGTGATAGATTTCAATGCATAGCATATTCCAGAAGCCTATCATTAAATTAGGGACATTTACAAAAATAATCATAAGTTTCAGATTTTATTTCAATCATAACAGAATTATTACCAACACTAAAGAAAATTAACATTACTGGATCAATATTTACAGTTATATAGATATACTGATAATGAATCAACATTAGTTTTTTGTAAGTATGGAAGCCTATAGATATATGCTTGATTCAAACAATATATCTATACTAAGTGAATAAAGAAAAGATTGAAAAGAAAAATGAAGATATAATTTATTGCAAATAATAAAGATATCTAAAAATCAGCACTTCCATAGCAGGCAAATATAATTGGTAAACTGATAACTTAGCTATTTTCTGTTTATATTCATTTTGCAACAAGTTGATGCAGAATAATCATAAAGATGATACAAATGTACTGAATGCCCTGACTACTTGATAATATATTTTGTCAATTATAATTGATTAGAAAGTAAATGAACAGTTATTTAATACTGATTTACAATTTTCTAATTTATTGATATTTAAAAAATATATACGTATCAAAATATATAAAATAGATACCACAGTTTTACAGTATTGTAATCCCAAAGAAAACTTATTATCATTATTTTTTCTTTCATGAAATCATTATTTATATTTTTTTTCTGAAATCAATTAGCCTTAATTAATAGACTCCTATATACATATGTGCTAACTCGTGTTTTAATATAACAAATACAATTAATTATAACGATCAAGGAAATATTGGATACTTATTCTATCTGCCATACAGGGTGCCACTAGGCTATTTGAACCTAGAAAATTTATAATGTAGGCAGATACACCTTGGGGAAGATCCAACTTTTATAAACCGTTAGCCCTAGACACTAGCTCAAGGAGTAACTGAGATTTATACATATACATTTTTAAACATATTTCAATATTAAAAAAATAAATAAGCCAATGACAGTAATATATAATCTCGAGGAATAAATTAAGATTGCTTCAGATTTTATTATTAATTTTAAAATTAAATTGTTATTTTAGTAAGTTTGCACAGATGGGCAATTTATATAATGTAATATTTTAGAATGTTGAGCATAGATGGGCTACATAGACTACGCAATTAAAAACTTTTCAAAACATTTAATTTCAGGCTAAAAGTTCATAGTTAAACCAATGCTCACTTTCTAATATATAGACACAACCAATGCAATATGAAAATGTTAGTATAAAGCCATGCTGACAGGGATATGTGTTTGCAGCATATTATTTAAAAGAAATGATCCTCATCCAGTACAGGAATGTGCATCTGTCTGGCGAAGGAATCGTACACAGAAAACATTAAAAACGAAATGCTTCATATGGAGGGAGTGCGGTCCTTGCCATCTTATAGCCCCTATCCATAAAGCAAAAGAGGATCAATGTCGCAGGAATACGTCTGTATCTATTGCAGCACGATGGCTACATCTTTGTGCCATGCACTCATTTGGGCACAGTACCCTGTATGCTAACATGCTTCACATTACATTGATATAAACACCTATACATTCTTCCATCAGCATTGACTCAACTATGAAACAGATAGTCTGAAATCAAATCCCCTTAAACTAATATAAACTATGCAGCCATCTACACCCAACTTAAATTTAATAAAATTTAGTTAAACAAAAAATAAATAAAAAGAAAACTGGAAACAATTGATTAGCAAACTTACACATAAAAAAAATAAATAAATAACGGATTTAGAATTCTTTTGATAGTCACATAAGAGTTCATTTAAAAGTTATATTTTCTTATGGATTGACTATTTATTGAAGAGATATATTTTTTAAAAAAAGTTCAATTGATAAAAGTTCATACTTTCCATGATAGATCTTGGTGATTTCTCCAGAATTCATCCAGTTTATGAAATCCTTTGCTGATCATATTATTTGCTAAAGTTTCTTAGGAGATATAACCGCTACAAGCCATACTTTCTGGAACTGTGGTCGGGGAGGCCGCCTCAACCGGCACAAATATCAGAAAACTTAATCTCATGTCAGACTCCTACATCATGAAGTCTGCACTATAGCTTGCTGTCATATGTGGATTGATAGTCAGATTAATCAATGAATTTATTATTTCATCTTTTATAAATTCTGGCCTCCCTTATCACAAATTCTATGGATCAATTGAACATGACATCATTTGTTCTTAAGATCCGGATGTTTTCCTTTCTGGCTCGTGCGTGATTTGGTGCTTGCATTAGTCACTCTGTTTCAGAGGGGAAAACACAATCTTTAATTTTTATCTCTTATCTGACATTACAATCATTTAAGTGCCTCAAGGGCTAGTCTGCTTTAGATACAATTATATTTCAATCATTTCCATTTAAACAAGATTTT
Source organism: Epiperipatus broadwayi (assembly GCA_028023455.1). NCBI lineage: Eukaryota > Metazoa > Onychophora > Udeonychophora > Euonychophora > Peripatidae > Epiperipatus > Epiperipatus broadwayi. Next base: position 2,326,307 of record JAQFVV010012497.1, read on the forward strand.
TAAATAGAACTTAATCAACATTTTTCTATTTTCTTTTATATTAATTAATCTACAGATCTTTACTTTTTTTACATTTCTTACTTTTATATACTTTTTTTACAAAAAAGTTTTCCATCTGTGCGATAATATATATGTTATATAAGTATTTTAATTTTCCATTTTTATGTTTTTAAAAAATCAATTTTTATTTAAGATTTTTTTCTATTTATTTTAATTTTAAAATAATGTAACTATACCGTTACCTAATATTTATAGTTAATTACACATTACATATCAAAACTACTTCTTATGTATCCAAAATTTATTATGAAAAGACTTTTTCATCATAACAAAATTTATCACATAATGCGATTCTCCAATTTTAGACTGAGCAAATTTTCTTTCAGATGTCAAAAAAATTACATTACAAGAATCAATTTCCTACACAACTAAATATATAGCTTTTTTTAATGGATTTTTTATTATTATTGATAACTAATGCAAATTTATTTGCATCATATCATTTTTTCTTTTTAATAGTGGAAAAAGCTTTTAAGAAGACAACTAGATAGTTGGAACTACAATCTATTTTTTGGAAGTGTGAAATAATAAAGTATTGTATTTACATTGTGTAACTGCATAGAAAAAGTGCCTAGTATTATTTGCCCGTATGATTTTCTAATACAGACATTTTAAAAAAACTTTTCAACTTAAAAAAAAAGCTTTTACAAAAGGACAAAATCTGCATGACACTATGCTATATAAATAGATACCCATATAATGAAGGAAATGATATAGGAAATAAAAACTTAATCCTAACTGTCAGCCATCTTCTTTAAAAAATTAAGACAAATATAATACTTAGAGAGATGAAGACTGGCCTACTTGGATGTAAAAGATCAGATGAATAGGGTTTATCTAGCTCAAATGCTGTACAAAGATCTATTAATAATGATACATTCCAAAATTCAGTCATGATACTAATTAAAATCCATTTATCTCTAAAAATGTTAGAAAATATGTTATTGGAAGAATCACCACTTCATAGTTTCCAAATTACATTTCTCAACAAAACTCATAGACATTCCTTTGACACAATTTCTAAATTATGTGGAACAGATAAAACAACTTTTTTTTTTTTTACATAATATTGATTGAATATTGGGTTTTCCCCCCAATAATTTAAGATCAAATTTAATTCCCTCCAATATTCCACTAAAAAGGATTTTGATACTATGTTTTCTAATTGATAGGGAAAAAACATATAGCTAAGATTTATATGACTATTAAGATGTAAGGCTATTTTCCAAAACAAATATTATTCTGTTCATTATCTGTACGAATAAAAATAATTTTCAAAAATATCAATTTATAATGTGGCCAACTTCATGGGATCCACTATGATCTAATGGAACAGTGAATTCATTACCACAAAATCAACAATTAAGACACATTTTCTATTAAACAATACATTCTAGAACTTATATTAAGAGTCATGCAAGAAAAATAATCAACAAAATACATTAATATCTTTACTAAATGTAATATGTAAAATTCTGATTTTTTGAAGCATACTGATTTTTCTTGTCATATATGAATTTATTGTATGTATAGTAAAAATTTTAAAATGTATATATATTTAATACTAATATTTTCTAGTCTTATCAACAATAATTAAAAATTTAAAATTTAGTTTATACCCCCAGTCTATCTTCTGTACATATATAAATATTAAAAAATAAAAAAATGTGTGTATACTTATTTTTTTTTCACATAACAACAACAAAAAAATGTCTATTTAATGTTTCAATAGATACCTATTATTTCAGGCAAGAAATATGTTTTCTTTTCATAAAAATGAACAGATATAACAGGTTCAATATGAACTTTCATAAAAAAAGTTGAATAAAAAGAGCTGCTAACAACTGTCCTTAATACTTACTAAAAAATAATCTCTACAAAAAAATGGAGGTGATGCATAAAACAATAACAACAAAAAAATTAAATCAAATATATATTCTTACAATTCATAGCAAGAAAAAGTATGAGTTTGAATGATTAAATTAAATAACATTTAGTGAATAGTTTATTTATTTATTAATAAAATGATTAAGCTATGTATTTTCTAAAATCAAATGTAATTTGATAAAAACGTGGAAATGAAAATAGCAAAAAAAAAATCCAACTTATTAATGGAGGAAAATATTATAAAAATTTTGTCACTTTTGCACTTTTTTTAAAAAAAAAAAACTATTAAATTATTTATAAATTCTATATTTTCATCTTATTTTTCATTAAGAAATAGATGGGGAAAAAATGCACAAAATTTTATATAAAGCACAGCAGATTTTTATAATATATTTAATATTTAAATATATATATGATTTAACAACTGACATTTTTTTTTTTACCCTTTTCTATCACTTAGATAATCAATTTTATTATATAAAATACAATATATATTACTACATTCATAATATTTTTTTATCATTAAGATTAATTGCATGGCAAATATAAATATTTCTAAAAGACAATTCCAGTAAGTTAAAAAGAAAATGGGAATCTTTTGATATTAATTAGTATATCTGCTGTCTACGCAGAATGATCTCAGATTCAAATCTAGAAGCTTTAAAATATTTTAATATCCAGCCATTAGACCAAAATACATATTTCAATGGGAGATTTAAAAGTTATGATTATTTATTTATTTATTATATCAAAATGGGTTAATAAATTGTTATCAACCTATTCTTAGCTCCTGATAATAAAATAATAAAGAAAGACTACATTATTTTATAAATATCTATCCATCTTTCATTTATTTAGACAATACCCTATGTTGCCAATATAAAAGTCATAGTATTTTTTTTCTTATTAACATTTACATTAATTACACGGCAAATTTAAATATTACTAAAAGATAATTTCAATAAAATAAAATCATTCTTATTTATAAAAAACTATGACATAGTAGTTAGTGTATCTACCTTTTATGCTTATTAAATTGGGGTACAAACATAGAAACTTTGAAATTTTTAAACCTCTAATCATAATAATTCAAAATGGATTGAGAATATTTGCATCTTTCCTAGACAGATTGTAAAATAATAAAGGAAAACTACTTAAATCTCACCATTTTCTAATTTTAATGAGTAAAGGCTTTTTTTTCCAACTGAAGAACTATTGGAGAAGCTTTTACCATGTAATGTGCTATATAATGACTATTACATTATTATTTTTTTTATGAATATCATTTTAGCATCATAGACATTTTACAAAATTGAACTGTGTTTTTATATTTAAGGACAGTTTCTTAGAGTTTAATAAAAAAAGAAACATTTCCTGTTAAACATTAATGTACCTTCAAATTATAATTGATATTTACATAATAAAGAATTTGATAATTTTTAAATACAAAAATCTGAAAAATCACAATGCTCTATGAGACTATTTTAATCCTTTATTTTATATATGAAATATTTTTTTCTTGCTTACAAATATGTGCCTTAATGATATAAGTACTCATCAAAGTCATGATATAATTTTAATATTAAAAGACAAAAAAAATATCTGATAATAGAAAGATGTGACAAACTCCCATGATAATTATGAAGAATGCCTAATTATCTTGACATATTTTCAGGATGAAAACCTAAGTTATATACAGATAATCAATGTTACAGTCAAATAAAATCAATATTCTTTCATGATGAACAATGTTTCTATTTAAATATTTTTATACATAAATGCATCTATCTAGTAAATAATAGTTTTAGCATGAACATCATGTCAATGAACAATTGTATTTAAAATGTTTTGGAATATTTCTGAATCTCATTGAAAAAGTTTTTAGAACTAAAATAAATTGCAGGCAGAGATAATTTTATTATAATTAAACAAACAAACAAACACAAAAAGTAATAAATAAATAATAATACATGGTGTAACATAATGTAAAATAATTGTAAAGCATAAGAACTTTAACTTCTTTTTTTCATCTTGACAATGTGATGTAACTTAAAATCATTTCTTTAAAAATTATTTTCTTTTACATATATATCTGAATGAAAACAAATATAAATTTTTTAGAATAGTATTTATCCATAAACTATCATATGATCCATCAAGATTTCAGCTTAGATATTTCTGTTACAGCCACTTACTTTTTCACTTTATTTATGCCAGTTACCATAAACTTTAGCAAGCACTGTTATATATCATTACTTATTAAAGCTTGCAGTAAGTGGCATAGAGAAGGTGAAATAGTATGCTGCTATAACCTTATTTGTAATGAGTAATATTTCATTCTCTTGATACATTATAAGAGCTGATTGTAATAATCTCATTTTACAATTATATTTGGGTACAGACGAATTTAATATTTATAAAATATAATTTCAAAATTTTCTGATTATAATTTAGTTGATGGTTGAATGGTAGGCAATTTTCTGTTTATAATTTAGGTGATGGTTAATGTGAGGTAAATCATAAAAATTAACCTAAATCAGTTGTTCTGGTATCAATGTAAAGTTGTTGTGTAATGCACCCCCCTAATGCTATGACATATGAAAAAAAAAAAAAATTAAAAAAAGATGTACATTTAGATGTCCTTTTAATTTTTGCTTTATTAAAAATTTAAAAATATCATTTCATTGAAGAAATAAAATTGTAAGCTTTTTTTAACAATAAATTTTACATCTTCAATAGAAAATGTTGATAATTATAAATAATCAAATGGTTTATTGGAGTTCATAATAGCTTGTGACATTGCAAATGGCAAAGACATACAACTTGTAGAAAATGAACCTCAGAGCATTTGACAATTTCACAATAAGGTGTACTGTATTTGACAATCTAATTTTCATACGGGCTTATATATGTAGCACTGAAAAATTAATATCAAAAAGCAACTATATTTAATTATCTACAAACCATCTTTCATCACTGATAATATAAGTTGCCTTACTTTAGCATTCATAATTACAATATTTAGTATTAAACACTGTACAATTTTCTGTAGGTATATAAAGTTACAAATGAATTTGTAAATGAATAATTTAACACTTCTTCATCAAAATATATATTTAAAATAACAATTTATAAAATACAAATTTTATCGTAACTAACAAGAAAACTTCAATATTTCCCATAATCCAATGTATATATAAAAACAATACGTTTAATATGCTCATTTACCCCTTCGCATTAACTTTAATCAAAAATAAAAATCTATTTAAAAGTGAAAGCAGTCATAAAAAATAAATAAAACAGTCATTAGAAGAATTTAAATTACTACCATTTATAAATACCAATTGTGAAAAAATAGAAATAAATGCCATTAAATGCATGAGTTGTTTTTAAAAGTATGCAATTCATTTAGATTTCTTGTAACTGCTTAATATAAATGCACAGAAACATATCTGGAATTCACAGGTACATACAATACTTTATTTAAATTTGCTACTCATGTATAAATTTAATCTCCAACATTTATAGTTTTTAAACAGATTAAACTTAGCTATCATAAAAATTATATAAAAATATTAATGCCAAATTTAATACAACTTTTCATCATAATAATTTATTATTTAATAAACAAAATTGTCAATCCTGCTTTGTAATGGATAAATGTAATCTTCAATGCCCAGCATCTCTAATAATGAAGATTGCATCATGTAATCATTTTTATTCAATTTAACTAACTAAGAGTAACCCAAGATTTTTATTATCTAGTTAATAGTAGCTAAATAATCATTTGTATCCAATACATACTGCAGGTTAGATTAGCTACAGACAGCTTGACTATCAAAAAAACTCTAAGGTTCTGCTAGCCCAGAATCAAATTCAAGAATGTGCATATGGAAAATGGATTCACTAGAAGTAAAAAATATATCATGAGGTTCTTCCATTGTGCTGTTGATTGTTTTCAGCACTAAGGCATAGCCTATAATTTGAATAAACATTAATATATTGTAATTTTTTATAGTTATATATTTTTTTTTAACTTTAGTTTTTGTCAGAAACAAACAATATTATTATTAAGTAATTAGTTGCATTAATAAATGCAAATTCTTACAAAATTAAATTGATATTATAGACTCACTAATTTTATTTTTATATGAATCTCATCCATGTTAGTTAACTGAATTACTTGCTTATTTTTTTTATTTGTGTCACTAAATATTTTAGTAACTAAGATGATTTTTTATTAATAATAATTTATATGACCACTGTTGCTGTTGCCCTATATAATTTAATGCAATATATGAGTGGCAGATGCTTGAACATATAGCTCCAGAGAGATGTCAAAAATTTCTTCCACTTTTATTGCATTGATTCTATTAAATCTTTATTTAAAAATCACATTTCTATTAATGTACTTTCTACAATACTACATTTAATTATATAAGTTGTGACTATCTAAATGATGAATCATTTCACAATGTCTGAAGAAGACTGCTGACCAGTCAAAACTGTCATAAATTTTTAAAAAAGCATAATGGAATGTATACTAAGAAAAGTGACTTCCTGATCTACAAACCATTTTATTGTTTTTTTTTTAAAGTGTCATAGCATCGGTAGGGACGCGAACCCGCAACCTGGGCAACTGCCTGCAAGTGCAAGGCAGTCGCACTGACCTCTCGACCACCAATGCAAGACACCATTTTATTGTTTTTATTACAATTTCATATTTATATGTATTGATACTAGTAAGTTTTGAATTAATCTTTAAAGTAAACCTTTTAAAAGAAATAATCAATGATATATTTCATAATGAATATCATAGAAAAAAATTGTTTACCATGAGCTACTTCATAATCAATATGTTAACGAAAATGTATATGCTGCATTATTTCCATCAATAGTTAAATGTTGTTGTTTTTTTATTTAAACTGTTTAAACTTTTCAAAAACATTCAAAAATGTTGGTAATAATATATATATGAATCTTATTCTTCATCTTTTTATTTTATATGAATCATATTCTTCATCTTTTTATTTTATGTGTTGTAAGAATGACTATTGTGATTAGTACTAGAATGAGAAAGAAGACTATGACATTTTAGATTTGTGAATATTAAATTTAAGATAATGTTCCAACATTTTAGGCTTTTCTTTATCCAAGACAATAGAAATTTTATATACTTATCTATGAGGATCCTTCTGATTTCTCCATTTTGTTATTTTTTAAGAGAAAGGTTTTGATGAAAAGTTTTCATACATTATTGATTAGGTTGACATATAAAATTATTTGTCATTGTCATGTGATCAATTTATTTAAATTTTCTTCTCATTACTTTTTCCTCTGATCAATATTCTCAGTGTTTTTTCAAATGAATAAATGTTATTTCATCTCTAATCATTAATTTGCATTATTGCATTTCTTTTCCAATGTGGTAGCTAATTTTACCAATAAATGTTCTTCAAGATACATGCAATATTTCACAGACAAAGTTCTTCCTTTTCAACATTTTAAGTTAAGGTTTTTTTAAGATTAGAACTTCTCATAGTGTACTATGACTTTGAAATGCTATTTTTATATTGATTATGTATTTTTTTTAATTTGTTTGATATCTCTTGTATCTTTTTTTTATACTCTTTTTGCTATCCATTTAAGATTTTCTTAATGATATCTGAACAAATTTCTTTTGCTCTTTCCATAGTGACAGTGTAATTCCACTTTTTGTGTTTCTATCTTGATGGCACATTTTTAAATAAACAGTACTTTTGATTGTCTGATAAATGATGCTTACAAACCCCTGCCACCTCCCTTCCCCACTGGAAAATATAACCATGACAAAAACACAAAAAGTGGAGTTATACTATCACTATGGAAGAGAGCAAAAGAAGTTTGTTCAGTAGCCAGTGACATAGGAAAAGGGAAGAAATCCAGCATATAGAACAAACTCTCATGAAAAATTGGTATCTATTACTTCTCATTATGAAAATATTAAACAGTCAAAAACAACAACAATAAAAAATAAAAACTGATAAGTATTGTAGTGTATACATTTTAAAAATCTGAAAATGAATATAATAATATCAAAACAATTTTCCAAAGTCATAATGCATTGCAAGAAATCCTAATGGAGTGGTTATCTATAATTTATCACAAGGAAAATGTTAAACAGACAACAACAACAACAACAAACAAAAAATTATGACAGATACTGTAGAATATCCATATCTTCCAGGGGTTATCAGACAAACTAAAAAAAAAGTCTAAAAATAAATATAATATCAATTTTACAAAGCTAAACTCTACTACAAGGAATCATAATATCTATAAAACCTAAAACTGAAATACTGAAAAACAAAACCTATATCTATGAAATACTATGTAAATGTGGATAAATAACTACAATGCTCAAATGTCCCAAATAATTTATTTGTCCATAATATATATAAAATAATGAATCTAACAAAGATGATAAATATTAAAATATAGTTATTATTAGTTGTTTATCTCAATCTTTGTTATTGATTATTTAATGTGGATAAATATATATCAATGAAACTAGCTACATTTTCAAAAACACAAAAACAAAAAAAGACATAATAATATTGAGAAGGAAAAAAAACAAATGTGTCTAAAATAACATAGCAAACAATTCACATATCAATGAACACACATACATATATGGATAAATGTTCAATTGAAAAAACATACTAATATTGGGCAGAAAAGAAAAAGTAAAAATATTTAAAAAGCTCCTCATGTGATAATAGCATATAATTCCATAAGTCAATTTGGAATCAGAATCCATAATATTTGAAAAATACTTATAAACCTAATCCTTAGCAAAAAAGATAAAGAAATCAGGAAGACCCTAAAACATACAAGTATATAAAATTTCTACTGACTGGTAGAAGTAATAATTGATTAGAGTATTACATTAAATTCAGTATTTATAAATCTAAAGGTCACTGGTTCAATTCCCATTCTAGTATTATCACTAGTCAGTCCAATAACACCTGAAGAAGAAAGTAGAATAATTCACTTAGACAATTGTGTTCTATAGTAATCATTAATTATTATTAACAGTTGGATATATTTCAATATTAATGCTTACTAAACAAAAAAACAACAACACACTTTTCAAAAAATAGTCCATTTAATACAAATTGATAAAGTTTTTAACACTACTTCTTTAAAAACTTGTTTTTTTATTATATGAACTATTATAACAAATTACATATATACATCAAATATTCAATTCAGACTGTCATATAGTCTTTATTAAGGATATACTAAATTTATATATATAAAGATAATAATTATAAGGTTGCAGAAAGGAGGTTGCTTTTAACAAAAAGGAAACCTTTTGATTATTCTTGGAGACCTTAAAGGAACTAAGCAAGGCAAATTTTCTAAAGTTCACTTCATATATTCTTGCTGTTGCAGCGGTTATTATTGATTATTTACATAGTATATGAACATGGATAGGCTACTCAACTACATGGGTTAACCAGCAGGGAAAATTTATTAACTTTTTACCTCTGAGTGTAAGATCAAGAAATATCATGGTCATTTTTCTCAGTCATCTGATAGCTCTTCAGTTGAGTTTTCTTGAAGGCAGAATGAATGTATGTGTGTGAATGATTTTTTTTTCTAATAGATATGACAGAAAAAATAAATTATGGCCCTTAATCCCAGAAGAATGTAAAGTTACCAGCCAAGGTCCTAAGAATCTATTGGTTCAAACTCAGACTGACATTTGATATTTTATTTAAGTACTTACAACTTCAGAACACTTTCAAGTAAAGGAAGATTGAAAGAAGAACTGTCTCATATTAAATGAGACATTATATGACTTTGAGAAGTTAGAAGAAAAAGTGAAGAGACAATTGATTTAAAAAGTAGACATGTACTGTACTACAAAGGCACAAATATTGGTAGTACAAGTAGAGTAGGATTTATTAGAAATAAAAAGTGGAAGAACAACACTGTGGATATTGATAGTGTATCAGATAGAATGATAAGATTAGTTATTTAACTTAATAGCAGATATTGAATGCAGATAATACAGATTTATGCCCCAACAAGTTCTCATTATGATGACAAAGTAGAGGATTTTTATATGGATGTGCAAAAGGCTTTTGATCAGACAAAACAACATTTTAAAATTATCATGAAAGACTTTAATGCTAGAATTGGTAAACAATTGAAAGATAAAAGTATTGTAGATAAATTTGATTATGATGATAGAAATGAGAGAGGTCATAGACTAGTGAAATTTGCAGGGGAAAAAACATATTATGAATAGTTTTTTTGAGAAAATGTTAGTCTGAAATGGACATGAAAATATCCAAATAAAGATACAGCAGAATTGGGTTAAATTATGTAGTTCAAAATTATAATGTTTTTAATAAATTCATCATAGGAAGTGATCATCAATGAGCGAGATTTAAAATACATGTTAATGTAAAACTGGAGAGATATTCCTAATCTTCAGAAACATTCCAATGAATTTAAATTACAACTTGCAAATTGTTTTCAAATATTAACAGATTTTGAACATGATTCAGATTTGAATAAATCAATAGGAAGATAACTAATATACTTTTAAACACTGCAACAAAGATAGATGATAAAAAAAAAAAAACAGTAATTGACCAATAAAATTTCTGCTGAGACAAGACAATTTATGAAAAAAAAAAAGTGAAAATATATAAATATGATGCCATAAAAATGGATTGAATATCTCAAATTTTACAAAATGATTAAAAAAAAAAAAGAATTGATAATGAAATAAGAAAGTATAATTGTGAACTAGCAAGGAAAGTTGTAGAAGAGAATAAAAATCACAAGAGTAAAAAATAACATCTTGGTATTGGTAGAAAACTTATTTCTCAAATAAGAAAAAAAAATTGAACTATTATTAAAGAGATAATATCATGAAATGTATAAACTAAATAATCAATCTACATAGGATTGAAAGAAACAACTCTTGATAATTATATTTTAATATTTATCGAACTGGCTTTCATCTCTATTGAAACCATCTCAAGATATTTAAATATACAAATCACATAACCAACTAATTATAATCATTCCATCTACTGGGCATTTTATTTATTTCAAATTGTACTTTAAATCATATACTTTATAAATTATAATCAAATAAATTAAAAAAATTAAAATTAAAAAAATGATAATAAATATTTTACCTTTTTAAAATACTATTTACATATTTACAATAATTTCCTATATATTCCAACTATTTAACAAAATCTACTTCCCACATACTTTTGCTGGATCTTTAACTACATTAACACATTTATCAAATTTTCCTGAATATATGTTTCATAATATATTCTCTTACATTAATCTTTTACATACTTTATAACCTTTATATTTTCTTCACATTTCATTTTATGTTCTGAATCTAAATAATGTAAATATGGTCCTAACCTCATATATTTTCTATTAATGGCTCTATTATGCTCCTCACCTCTCTTATTTGCTATGCTTCCAGTCTGTCCTATATACCTTATTGTATTCTCCACAGCTAATTTTATAAACTAACTCCACCGTATTATTAATATCATATAATTTTTTTGCATTATACAACTATTTATCCAAAGACCTATTATTTTTCCAAGCTATTTTTACATTTGGTAATCTTTCTTTCATTAATCTTTTATATACTTTTTCTGAATATGGAATAGACATCCATTTACTATCTTTATATTTATTCCTACCATTCTCATTTTTTCTATCTTATTCCATTTACTATTTTTATATTTATTCCTACTACTCTCACTTTTTCTATCTATCGTATTACCAGAAATCTGACTAATTGCTTTCCTTTTATAACCTATTTTTCTTAATCATTTTCCACCTTTAATTTCTGTGCATATACTTTTTTTTTTTTTACCTAAGATTATTCTATAATTCTCTAATTTAAATCTCTTTAAAACTCCCATTTTTTACCAATGTGACTGATACAACTTTGGATCAATTATAAAAGGAAAACAATTAGAAGGATATAAAGTGAAAGTAATTAGAAGAATTTTTGGCAATAAGATAGATAGAAAAAGTGAGAAAAGTAGGAATAAATATAAAAATAGCAAATGGATCTCTATTCCATATTCAGAAAAAGTATATAAAAGATTAATGAAAGAAAGATTATCAAATAATGTAAAAATAGCTTGGAAAAAAAAAATCTTTAGATAAATGATTGTATAATGCAAAAACAAGTTAAATGATATTAATAGTAAGGTGGGACTAGTTTATAAAATTAGCTATGGAAAATACAATAAGGTATATATAGGACAGAAGGGAAGAACAACAATTGAAAGAGGTACGAAGTATGATAAAGACATTAATAGAAAAGATATGAGTTTAGGATCATATTTACATTATTTAGATACAGGACATAAAATGAACTATGTTATAAAATATATAAAAGATTACAGAACGAGAATATATTCTGAAATATTATATATTCAGGAAAGATTTGGATAAATGTGCAAATATAGTTAAAGGTCCGAGTGAGAGCGCATGCGCTAATTAACAAGGGAACAAAATTTATGGTGAAATTTCACCTTAGTTTTTCCCCTAAACAAGCCATTGGATTAATACAGAAACCAAACAATATTATTAATAATAGTGAGATAATCAAAAAGGATCCATTTTTATATAAAATTCAAATCTCCCTGCAGGTGATTTTTGTTTGTTATCTTATGTTTTTAGGTCTTGGAGAATCCACATTATGCCATCAAATAAAGTTTTCATAATCTATGTATCTATGTTTGAAAAAAAGAAATAGTTTTATTACCAATACTATTTTCCATTTTGCTATAAATACTATAATAAATCCAACACTTCTGTTATTATAAAATATAAATCATAATCTAATAATATGATTATTGTATAAAACAGAGAAACATTAAAATAATAGTGTTTTATATTATTTTAAGGTTTCTCTGCTTTATACAATAGTTGTATTGCTGATTGTGATCTACAAATACTATAATAATATTGCACCTATTTCAATCACTTGAATAAGCTATTCATCATGTAAAATAACAGCCAGATTTTGTAAGAGGCCATTTTTTTTTAAAAACATCATTTCTAAATTTGTCCATCTTTGTTGAAATAAGCTATTTCTAAACATGATTTGTAAGCATGCAATAATTTGCTGTTACAACTGTAGTTCCAAATGATCATTATTGATAACATTATACCATGCAAGATCACACAATTAAGGGCTCCAATTAAATAAATATATTTTCTCATTACTGAGAGCTTTGTGCATTTTATAGTTACATACTATTAAAAAAAGTAAAAACTGAAATCAAATTTACCATGTGATTAAAAGATGAAAATATAAATGTACATTTCACAAATCTATTATACAATTTTCACACTTAGCACAGAGCTGATTGATGGGATGACAATAGTTCCTAGACAAAAAAGATCTGAGTATTGCTTAAATTTCTTTAATCATGGGATCTATACATATTGAAAATAACAGCAATGTCGGCAGCGAGCCCCTTGTGGAATACCAGGGCTAAGCTTAAAAGGTATAGAGAGATATATATAATTCTAAGTTTTCTATAAATAGTTTAAATTAATGGTTTATATAAATATTGCAAAAATATTTTGGTGAATATGATATATCTATATAACAGATACGATACTATATTAATCTGGCATACTTCAATACCAAAGCTACAAAATTTTCTGGACTAAGATGATATTTAGTAATAATGCAATAATATAGCTATTAATATCTACTATACCTTTAAAGAATCAAAATACTTCTGCAAATTTAAATAAATGTTACATGTCAATATTAAAAATAATTATTAATATGTACTGGATACATATATATTTACCTTATATAGTGCATAATAACCACTAACTTTTATAATGATATATCATATAAAAAAATTGTTTTAACCGTCCCTTGACATATAAAATGTAAATATTAAACAATATTTAATAATAATTATTAATTTTATATTTATTGGATATACATTTTCAATAAATTAGATATATTACATATAGAATTTATTTTCATACAATATTATTAGTTCCTTATCTCTCTTAATAAATAATGTGAATCAGCGTATATAGCAAATCCCTCCCTCCCTCCCCCCCTCTCTCTCTCCCTCCCTCTCTCTTGCTCATTTTTCCCCCAATAATGTTCTGCAAAAAAAATTAGCAAGTAACGCTTATCTTATTTTCATTGTTATTGTTGTGGTAAGATTTTTATTAGCTTATAGATATTTATTTAAAAAATTAATCAAACAAATGCTTCAAAAAAAAGATTAATAATTAAAGTATTCAGTTACTATTTTTAAGGAAAATTAAGTATGACAAATTCAACTGAGCATTAGGATAAAATAAAAATAATAAAATTAAAACTTAGTTACTCATGCCAACTAAGCATAAAACATAATATGTATAAGTAAATTTTTTTTAACTTTTATTTTAAAATGTGATTTAATTCATATATTGCACTTAAGTATATGAAAACAAGATTAAATATATATTGTTATTTAAATAAATTGTAAATCATGCTAAAATAATAAATTCTGCCAATTGTGAAAATTTGGAGATTCATTGTAATTTTGTCCATATTTAAAAAAAAAAGATGCCGGAAAATGAGTTGCAGATTAATAATATAGAATGCATACACACAAAGAACATACTTGCCTATTTTAATGGAAAAGTATTTAACTAGTAATCAGAATGTATATGTTTCAACAAATAAATTCTTTAATTATAATTAAATTATAAAAAATTAGTTATTTTCAATAAAATCACTTTTTAAAATGACATTTTATAAAATTACTACTAATTTACAATCAATTATTTAATTTAGTTTCTAAAATTCTCATAAGATTTTTGATGCCTGCAATTAGTTTCAGAGCAAAAGTGCATACAAATTAATTATTTTTTAAAAAAAAAATTAAAATGTTTTAATAAAAAGTGATGTCATTTAATTTATTTATTAAAGTTTCTAATGCAATTCACTATGCATTAGAAATATCTAATTGAACTTATGTATATCACTATAAGTTATCTTTTTGCAGAAAAGAGCTTGCTATTAACTAAAAGAAGAACTTTTGATTCTTTTTTGAGGTCTTTAAGGAACAGAGCAGGGTAATATATGCCTATTCCATACATTCTTGTCATTAGTAAATGAATATGGATATGCTGCTCACTATCAGCATGATTGAGTTTAATGGATTTTTACCTTCAAGTTTAAAATCAAGCAATACTGCAGTCTTTCTTCTCAATTGATTGATAATTCTTTAATGAAATATCAGTTGAATTTTCTTGAAAGTAGAATGAATATACATATGAATAAGAAAAATTTTTAAATAGATATTTACAATCATGATAGAGGCTGTAAAATTGTTAGCTAAAGTAGCAATTTGTGGCTGGTACATGCTAAAAATTGCCTGATAGCAGATCCAGTCTGCCATCCAATATTGACTTTTTATTTAGGTACTTACAACTACAGATCATGTTCAATAGAAGAAAGATTGCAATAATCACTTGCTAACAAGAATACACTTTTCTAACAATGTTACATTTAATGGAAAAAGATTTACGTACACGTTTAATTGTGTGAAAATATCATAATTACTCAATGCCCCTTATTAAGCACATCAACAGTATACTTAATAAAAGTGGATAACAGAAAGATGTTGCATATATCAATCCATCCTAAGGATGGAGTATTGAATAAATCCGCACTTCAAGACTCCAATTACTTCACACACACTTCTATAATTATTGCATTGTAAATTTTTGCCCATTAATAACATGTTATTCAGTAACAGAGCACCTTCAAACCATAGCACATGGGCTCACTTCTATTTAAACAAATACCTGATAATGAGAGTTTACTTTATAAATATGCATTGCTTTCAAAAATAGTGTTTGTTTTTTGTTGCTGTTTTTTCCATTTGGTTATATATGTAAAATAAAAATAATTTCAAACATTTTATTGTCTGTATTTACTTGAAGTTGGAAAGTAGTTAGTGAAGGGCCATTTAAAGATCACATGTAATATATATCTGTGTTTAGGTTTTTATTGTTTATGGAAATAATAGCTTTGCCATTAGGGAACAGCCACGATTAGGTGGCTGTTTGAGTAGATACTAAAATTTATCAAAAGACTTTTTTATTTATTAATTTCGTGTGTGACAAAACAATAGTATCATTCATAAAGATATACCTCAGATATACCCATTCTAACAATTCTAATATTTAATTACATCTGCACATTTAAATCCAACTACAATGGACACACTTGCTTAAAGTTGTAATTGACTTTCCTAAAATATACTACAATTTCCCTTCCCCTTTTTCTATCTGTCATAATCTAAGTAATTTCGGATTGCCTAGTATTAGAGTGCAATCCAAATTGCATCTAAACATTCCTTCTGCACATAGATGCACATATTTTCAAAGCAATTATAGATAATGGACATGCCTATATATTTAGTGTAAGAAGCATAAAATAGGGAACAGGTTCAGGCTAATGTGATGGGTAATTTCCATTAAGTCATCTAAATGTTTTTGATTTTTACTAGGGTACATATGTATAAAAATCCCAGCCAGTAAGTGCAGTAAATGTAAAAAAAAAAATTCCATACATATTTTCTCTTCCTGTATGTTGAACTATAAATAATATATATATATACTTATTCCAAATATGCAGGTAGTGAAAATAAATATTTGAGACTTTAAAAAAAGGCAGATATGAGTAGTAGTTAAAATAGAATCAGGAAAAGGCAATATTTTGTTTTTGACTTTATAGTTTTCTGCCATAGCACAAATTGCATATGTTATTTTACCATTACAAAAAAATGTAGATAGTTTGATATGGTTACAACTGACACATAGGGTGCTAGAAGCTTAAGAGAAACTTGTCTAGATTGATGCATATTTAATAAACCTGTACACTTACTCACACACATGTATTTCACTTTTAGGAATTGACACGTTTGTAAATCTCCACCTGGATGTTAAGTTGGTGAAATAATAGTCAGATTTATACTTTTCTTGTTAGCCCTGTATGCACGTCTGTCAATAAAAAAAGTACAAACACCATCCTATTCTCAATGTGCAGGGATAAATTTCATTAATGCACATGCAGAGAAATCTGTAGGTATGATTAGTTAAAATGCATACATTTTGTGTTCCTATAAGCTTAAGGATATAGACATAAACTAAAACTACTCATCAATTGCAAATGCGATCAAACTGAATTTATATATTAAGTTATAAAAAAAAAAAAGATCAAAGGAGCAATGTATTTAAACTAAGAAAGAAAAAAACAAATTTCCCCTATATATATATATCAGTCACATTTACTTGAATATATCCATTTTAACAATTCAGATATTGACTAAATCTACACATTATGAAATCACGTATAATCGGCAGACTTGTTTAAATAAGGAGTGCGGGATTTTGTACTTTTCGCCTGGCATGATCTAGGGACTGTCTAAGATGAGAGAGAACTTTAATTTTGTATCTCCTCATGAAATTCAGAGTTTTGTTTCTAGTTTCCTACTATGCAAAGCAAATAATATATTAAAAAATTAAACACATAAATAAATAAATTAAAAATAAAGACATGTTCACATATATATATAAAATAAAGAATATTTTATTATGACATTTAAAACATTAACTACACTGACACGGGGATATATTTACGTTTATTGTTTAATTGAAAAAGAAAAAAACTGTCACCTTTAATTAATAAAATAATATTCGTGCATACATGTTTATTTATCCAGTATAATTTTACAAGATTTATTTGAATATATAACTCTAGTTCTTTTCTTAAAAAGAGTATGAGATTCCTTTCATGTTGCCTGAGATAGTCTATGGACTGCCTAAGATTAAAGTGAACTTTAAATTTTGTATCCTCTCGTAAATACTAGTCGTACACAGGCTTATATATATATCATCCATCTACTTGAAAAGAAAAAGCATCATACCTGTGAATTTGAAGTAAGGTAGCTTCGAAACTACGAGGAACAGAATCACACAACAGATATCATTTGAAAGAGCATTGAAGTGGCTACTATCCGCCTAAAAACTTAACTTTATACTTTACATGATCGATGTTACAAGTTGAAAGCGGCATCACTGTATGCATTTCACTTGGCATGAAAGAAACATTCATACCACCGCCCTAACAAAACTTTAGGTCTCACTGGAAAACGGCTGACATTATTAAAAGAATTGCAAAACTGAAAAGATGTTTGGGCTGGATATATAACCAAAAGAAATGATAAAAGGTGGACAATTCAAGTTTTAGATTAGATCCCAAGAGACTTAAAAGACCAAGAAAAAGATCATATATAAGATGAATGGAAAAAATAAGTTTGCAGATGTTTTCTGGTGAAGATAAACTAGAAATTGGAGTAAGTGGATTAAACTTGGAAAGACCTTCATCCAGTAGTGAATTTAAAATACAGTAATTGAAAATAATGATGAAAGTCTTGAATGCAAAATCTCATTGACCAACTTCACTGAAAAGAGCATTTTTTAGAAGTAAGAAACAATATCCTGATCAAAACGTTTACTTAACCACTAGCAATTAAAACAAAAGAATGACTAAAATTGAAGTGGATTATTAATGCGTATCAGACAAAAACAATCTAGAATAGTTTTAGGGATAAATATGAAGAATGAGCAGGAATCATCTAAATAAAAAAGTACAGTAGTATTACAAAAGCAAACTATATATATTTAATTGGGGGAGGGGGTTCAAATCAATTGTGATTATTACAACAAATTAAAATTGCAAGATTGATTACGGCAGGGGTGGGCAATTGTTTTGGCTCAGGGGCCGCAGAGGTTGGCGGAGGGCCGCATCGGAGCCACTTTGTGGAAGTGAAGGTTAGCGGAGGGCCACACCTTTTTTTCATGACACAATGAACACACTGTTCTATTCCCTGTATTACCAAAGAAATATTTGTTTGTTCATTTTTCATTAAACACATGACATTCATTACTAATTTTACATTTTTTCAGAGGATTCATGGTTTCACTAAAGTTGGAAATGTATATATTTGCTAATGCAAAACAAAATTGAAAGTAACCAGATCAACTGGAAAAGCACTACACATCATATCTACACTGCACATGTGTATTGACGTGGTCATCATAGTGGAAAATACGAGATGAATCTTCAGTCACACAAAAAAGAAATCTCAGTTCAAGGCAGATTTTTCTGATTGTCTTGGAGGGCCACATAAAACCTCTTAGTGGGCCGCATGTGGCCCCTGGGCCGCTATTTGTCCACCCCTGGATTACGGAATTATTTAATATTTTTTCTTTTGTTCAAGAAGTTGTACGCTGATTGGGTGGATAATGTTTTATTATTTTTTCCTTGCAGCGTTTCAGTGATGGAGTTATCATATTTATGTTGGGCAAACCCAAATTATAACCGCAAAAATTATGAGAATGTTGTCAAAATCAAGTTAAGCTCAGAGTTCTCTATTAATGATATATGCTAGTAATAACAAGAGTTGCAGGGACTAAAATAATAATAACCAAAAATTGTAAATAGGTTAATAATCACTAAAATCAAAATTAAGAGGAGTAAAGTTCTCAACTGATTCTTAAATTAGAGGAGCTCTTAATATTAAAGCATACACCAAGAGTAGTTCATTATAAAAAATCTATCTTTATAAGTATTCAATAAATAAATTTAAAAAAACTAAAAAGATAAAAATGCAAGAAAATAAGAAGCAGTTATTCTAAAACAGATTATTCTATCAAATTTCTGTACTTTTTTAAAAAAATTTGCATGTGGTTTCGTGGTATGATCGACTTTGGAATTTAAGATCCATGGATAGCAGCCCAGCCTTGTCAGTTCTGGCACTCAAATTTCTTATGAATACTGGGGCAATAAAGCTGCTGTTGTTGTTGTTGTTATTATTATTATTAATAATAATAATAATAATAATAATAATAATAATAATAATAATAATAATAATAATAATAATAATAATAATTGGGGAAGGGGTGTCAAATAATTAAAGAAGCAAGATGAGAATAATTTTTTCTTTTCTTTTTTTAAATTAAAGTTTAAAAAAAATTTTTTTTTAAAAAAAAGAATGATTAATTGTTCTGAAAACCATATGATGTTAGAGCAATGGATCTAAGGACTTTTAATTTGCAAGTCCATCACTCTACTATGGCACTAAACTACAAAGGGTAAAAGCAGTTGTAAAATATTTAATTCAAATCTTCTGTAAATCAGTGTGACCATTAAAGGTCAGTCTTATTTGGATATATACTGGCAGAATAACAGTTACAAAAGAATCTTCTCCAAAGTTTTAATAAACCTTTCACTTTTTATCTTGAAAGATGACTATGCTAATAAATAATTGAAAGGTTTATTGTTTGGGAGTTCAAAAGAAGTTCAAGCACTTGAAGTAACAGAGCAAGATCTTGATCCATTGATCTTGATTTCCAAATGTAATTCTCTATCACTGCATGAAACCATGCAGAGCAAAATCAAAGTTTATCATTTAAGAATTCATAAGTTCAGACACCAAAAGTGACAGAGATGGGTTATTAATCTATGAATCTTAAGCTCTAGACTATACCACTCTACCTCTGCACAAAAACTATTCAGGTCGTAAGCAATTAAAAATATAAAACATCAAATTCAATTCTATAAATTCACTCTTCATAATTATTATTATATATCCTACATTATAAACTCATTTAATCAAATATAACATTTAAATCCTCTTGCATGGTGTATTTTAACTGTTCTCCCTGGTAACACTTTTTGTAATCATTCAACATTTATTTTTGGCATATTAGAATTCAACAAATTGGACTTGATTTATTAGAAATATATGTTTACAAAAAAAAAAAAATCATAATTGAACTTTGTAAATAAATATATAAGTGAAACAGGTAATGTGAACAACAATGGCTAATTGTTCGACATTGTTGTTAAAAGTAAATTAATGACATTTTTGTTATTTGAATTTGATTAGTAAAATCCTGAAAGAATTTTTGTTAAGTCATGTTAAATCCTGTTATAAAATCTAAAATTGCATTTTATAATTATTAGAATATCATAAGAATACTGTATAACTAAGAATATCATAAGAATACTATATAACTAACTGTCTTTGACAGGTTTGAGTGCTTGGAACGAATGTTGTTTTCTTTTTATCATTACTTCAATTTTTTTAGCTTTTATTTTTAAAAATGAAACATATTCAAAAAAAAATCTAAGTGTAAACATAAATATATTTCTTTTTTAATAATTATTATATGAATATTTTGTAAAAGTAATCATAAATATTTAAATCAATGGCAAATATAATACAATTTTTTCCCTAACCATAAATAACAATATATTGGGAATTTACAAGTTTGTTAATAGGCCTAAAGCAGGGGTCCCCAACATTTTTGCACTTAAGAGCACATTCTATAATACCGGCCAGGTGGCGGGCACCATTTATTTTTTCAATGTAAATTTATAGTTGGATATTGCTAATAATACACATAATGTACAAAAAAATATTTATTTCAAAAATAAAATTTTAACATAATTAACGTTTATATTTTTATGCTGTAAAAGTATAGTATGCCCTACAATTTGATTACAATATAATACAATAATTTATAAGAAATTTTAAAAATTAAATTTATTTGTATCAGATAAATAATTTTTTATTGTGTTCAGATAGCGGCGGGCACACGTAAAATGGTCTGCAGGCACTATGGTGCCCGCAGGCATAGGGTTGGGGACCCCTGGCCTAAAGTCAAAGAATTAACCAATCAGAGGCCTTGAAAACTCTAGCTGGAAATTTTTAAGTTTTTTTCTTGGACTGTTCTGTTGACTATTGATATCTAACGATTTTTTTTTTTTGAAAAAGAGTCTACTCGTATGAATATATCAGATAGATGAGTTGTATATTTTTTCTTTTCAGCGCTAAATGCTCCTATAAAAAGATGAACAATATATTTAAAATAAATTCAGTGCTCTGCAATGAAAATGCGTTACAAATTATATTTAATATTTTTAATAGTTTCTCCATACATGAAGCAGTATTATTAGTGCCTTTAATTTATTATATAATATAGAAATTTTAAGCATTCTGCTTTTAAAAACACAACCTCTATAAAGGTAATCATTTTTAATATATAAACCCCCTTATTGCTGTATTTTTAGAGATGTATAGCATCATATTATATATTAAAAACATTGTAGAAAGTTGTGTCTTTTCTTTCTTTTATATAAAAACTTATTAAAAGTACAACTGCTACAATAAATTCAAAGCAATTAAATTTGAAGAATTTAGTCATTTTCCAATAAATTCAAAGCAATTAAATTTGAAGAATTTAATCATTTTCCAAAGGACTGTAATATCATTTACATTGGTATTACAATTAAACATGAAAATTATTTTTACTTCAGTAATAATCACATTTATTTATTGTATCATTATTAAACATATATAAGCTAATGTTTTATTACTAAGAAATGCTTAATAATTTTGAGCACTGGAAGTAACAAACAGAGCCATGATCCATGAATCTTAAACTCCAAAGTCCACACTCAAATTATACAACAAAAATTTAAATGACGGATTTTTTGAAATGAACCAAACATTTTGAATAAGGTTATATGCATATGTTTGTAAGAACTGCATACATATTTTATACTATATGTTTTTCTTAGTAATTAAAATTTTCAAAGCACTACATATATTGTTTATACTTTTAATTAAACCATTTAAAATATCCAAGGACCTAATGAGTTTATTATTCAAAAAGAAATGCATACTTGTTATAAATTTTTTTATTATTATTATTCTGTTTAGACTCATTTTAAATATTTGATATTTATTTATTAAATGGAGATTTCTTTGCAAACAAATATGTGTAAGAGATTGTGATCTGAACTAACTAGTGAGTGCTGGTTCAACACAAAATGTGCTTCTTGGGGATCATTTATTTTTTTCACATGTCTTTAATCATAAATATATTTAAATACACATTGTATAAAGTTAAGTTTAAACATCTCTAAAAATAATGTGTATATGAAGCTAAATTGTAATGTGTTATATGGATTACTTGAAAAAGTGTTTGTTTCTAAGGTATCTGTAATGTAAGAGGTTGGTCTGACTTCTGGGCCAATGGATGGTTGTAATAGAATTGAAAGATGACAAATGTTTTGATAAAATTAAAAAATTGCAAATATATATGATAGTGCAAATATTGCGCACACTCCACAAGGTGTTAAAAATTGATAGAAACCAGTCTCTCTACTTTGCATGAAAGTGGTATAATGAAGTTATCCAAACTTTCAACATGGGCAAGGAATTCAATTGCTAACACCTCTATAACATTGCAGATCTATTATTCATTAAGTGAGACTTAAAGTATATATTTGAGCTATGAATAATGCTACCTAATATAATGATTAATAAAAGTTATTAATATATTTCCATAAAGTGATTTGTATCAAAATTATAAAGAAAATTTGAAATCTGTCAATTAAACGATAGTGATTTGCTATCTATAGATACACTGAACAAATGATGAAGATTGTGATCTGGGCCAATGCTGGTTCAGCATGAAATGTGCATCTCGGGGATCATTTATCTTTTTCACATGTCATTGATCATATGTTTCAGTAATGTGTGATGGAGTAGGAGTTTGAAATATATTTAGATGCATATTATATTAAGTTTAAGTATCTCTAAAAATAATGTACATATGGACTTAAACTGTAACATGTTATACGTATTATTTGAAAAAGTATGAGTTTTTTAATGTGTCTGTAATGTGAGTGGTTGGTCTGACTTTTGGGCTGATGAATAGTTGTGATAAAATTGAGCTAAATGTAAAAGATACACTGATAAAAACAAAAATTTGCAAATATATAATAGAATTGTTTTACTGCTATGGAATGCTTAAGAATTTGAGCATAGAACAGAGCCAGATTCATACACTTTGAACTCTAAAGGCCACACTCAAATCACACAAGAAAAATTTAAATGATAGATTTGTTGAAATGAACTGAACATTTTGAGTAGGGTTATTTGCATATGTTTATAAGGACTGTATATATATTTAATATTATATGTTTTTATCAGTAATTAAAATTTTCAAAGCATTACGTGTATTGTTTATACTTTTAATTAAACCACTTAAAATGTTTACGGATCAACGAGTTTATTATTCAAATTATAATAAGTTTAATGAGTAATGCATACTTGTTATAAGTTTTTTTTTTTATTATTATTCTGTTTAGAATCATTTTAAACATTTGACATTTACCACTTGCATGGAGATTTCTTTGCAAATTTTATTAATAGGATAATCAATGAAACGGACATTAGTAAAAAAAAAAATTGAAAAGAGAAAGTAAAAAAGTTAAATGGCAAGTTATTAGATTTGTTTAAGTAAGTATTGCACTTAAGAAAGTCACAGGACAGTTTAAATTGCTGGTTTGAAACTAATGAGAAATAATAAATGAAGATTAAAAGCGAGAAAATTTAAACAATTTAAATGGCATTTACCTTATTACTACTGGAAAGATCTTTTTCTCTCTCACTTTTTCCCTTAAAAAAATCATTTTTAATTTTTGTTATTAAAAATAAGCTTATTAAATATGTTCAAATCACTCTCCCAAGCAATATGCACTGGGATATTTACTTATTAAATAGATATGTAATTGACAGAAGATATTAAACAAATAGAATAAATTTTACAATGGACTAAATTCTAATGAATACAATTGAGAGAAAAAGTCAGTTCTATTCCCCAGTGATCAGAAAAATTGATATGATCATCCATCATAACTGGGTTGTGATGAATGAGGTGATAACTCATGGTAAAACATCTTTCAGATACTAACAAAAAATCTGGTATAAAGGCAATAATATGAAGTTCATGTAGCAATTTATACCTTTTATCATTAATATTGTTAAGAATGTAGACTAATCCACAATTAATTAAACATTTCATTATTTGCTTATATTTTAATTCTAACAAGACTGAAAAATGAACCACTTAACTGTACTTAGATTTTTATTGTATGAAAGTTGATTAATTGTAACAATTATTGACTCAACAATAAGAATGATTTAACTTGAAGTGGACATTTGCATGGTTAATTCATTCATTCACATTATCTTCAAGAACTTTCAATCAATGAATTTGAGCAGTTCTTGAACTGAAAGTGCAGTAGCACTGATATAGAATGATTTCCATGGACAGAATACTCACTGGTATCATAGAAATTTATTATAGTGTTTTGTTTTTTATTATTAGTCTGGTAAATGATTTAGCATCTGTGATAATATATATGATTAGAACAGCTCAGACCTTCTTATCTCTGATAATAAAATGCAGAAGGTGACTGAAATGTTACTTTGATGAGAAAAGTCTGTCTCTTACCCACAATATCAATAATAAAAAATTTCATCAAATAAATTGGTGAGTTTACAAGTTGTATCAGAGAATCATTAAATAGTGTATAAAACTGACTATAAGGAATACCTTGTACAATTTGGTGCAAAAATAGGGTTGTTGTTAATTCTAGAACTCAATGCCCATGAATCATACTGAGTTGTTACTCCCAGAGTTCAAACTTCTTATGAAATTAATCAAATAGATATTTAATAGTATACCTATTACAGGATTGTCCAACAATATTTTAATAATTTGAATAAATCCCTACATCATAACTTCCATGATAAATGGATTAGAGATTGTGTGAGCAAGGCAAACCTAATGAATTATATATTAGTGACATATTTCATTTGGCATCTGTATAAATGTCTACATAGAAAATCTTTCATTTAATTAGATATAAAAAGTTCCCTTCATTGATAATATTTCTGGCTTTAAATATTCTGAATACTGATTGCAAAGACATGGGTTTGTGTAGAATTTAAAATTGTGTTATTGATAAACATGACAAATGATTTTGGATCAACAAATCCCAACTCATTTAAGAATGTGGGGATTAGTAATATTCTAAAATAAATTAGTTGAGACCCCGATTCCCATATATAAACATAGATACTTAATTATTTATAACCATTAATTGAATCATTAATAAATCATATACCAAGAACTGCAAAAAAACTTCAAAATAGTTTTTTTTATCAACAAATGCATTATTAGCATGCATGTTGATTTTCATAAAAGAAATACACCCGGGTCTCGTTTTATGTGGATTTATTTAATGCGATTTTGAAGTTATGCGATTCATGATTCTTCTTAATATTTTTGTATGCGGTTTTCTTTTATGCGATAAAAATTATTAGATCAGAAGTTGAGCTCCGATAATGCACTATTACTTTAAATATTATAAATTTTGCGCACTCACATCATATTTAAAGTAATAGCACATTATCGGAGTTCGACTTCCATCTAATAATTTCAATATTTTCAGCGCTTTATAATAGGACTGTAATAGATTTTATGTAATAAAGAAGTTCATAATTCACTTAAAATCAGAATTTCCCCATTTTATATACACACATTAAACTTTACAAGACTATAATGTAAATCTGTTCAAACGTTATAGATGAAAAATACTATGTTGTTGTTTTTGCATTTTAAATCACGTTCTATTTTTGCTTTTTATAAAAAGAGTACATAATTAATTAATCATTTAGTGTCCACAAGTAATAAATTTTACAAGATTATAATGTAAATCTGTTCAAACGTTATAGATGCCTATACGATGTATGTTGTTGTTTTTCCATTTTAAATCGCATTCAATTTTTGCTTTTTATAAAACAAGTACAAAATCAATTAATCATTTAGTGTCCACAAATTTATTTTTAAAAGGTGAGTAACAGCAGTGGGCACAATTAAATATGACAATTAAAATCTGATTTTAATTGTAATTAACAATTTAAAAATTACATAACAAGGTAATGTGAAATGATGAAATTTGATTTTTAAATGGAATTGAAAATTAAAAAATTAAAGACAAAAATAAGAATTTAATTTTTAATTGTTAGTTTTAATTAAATTTTGCCCAACAGTGGTGAATCGGTGTCTTTTATTATCGTAAGTCTAAGTTCTTATTTTTATTTTAATCTTTTAGTTTACTCTAACAGAGAGAGAAAAAACACTCAAGAAAATGAATTTCTTTGGAAACAGAAATTTCAATTTTAGATCGCTTAGCGAAATGGGAAGAATCAATAGCGATTGGAAACATTTTAGTTATATTTCCTCTTGACTTCGTTTAAGGAGAAGCTACAGTACCTCACATCATGAAGAATCTGATGTCTCAAATAGTGATAATAATTAAAATACCATACATGTATGAAAAAAATGTAAATTACGCATAAAAATATATTGTTTTGAAAAAAATTAAATACTGTAGTTAATAAAAAAAGTTTGTCTTGTATCAATTTTTTTCAAATTTGAAATTTTTTATTAGTCATATTTTATTTTCATATTTTTTTATGCGAATTTTAAAGTAATTTTACGTTGTTGCTTTGCTTTTACGCGATTTTTGGAAAATTACAGTACGTATCCCCCATTTTTCAAGGTAAGTTAAGTCTATTTTTGTGTGACTTCTTTTGTGCGCATTTTCTGAGGAACCTATCTACCGCATAAAACTACAATCTTCAGTTAATGTGATGTTTTTAATATTAGTAACAACTTTAAGTGCATTCTAAAATTTTGTATAACTTTTAGCATTTTACTTATAAAATATTATGTGAAGTATTGTTAATTAAATTCAGAAAGAATAATAAAATGTGCATGATTTCATCATAAACTGGCTGTTGACATATCGTAAAGTTTATTTATAAATTTTAATTATTTTTTTAAGATGATCATGTACGGTGCTCAGAAATGGAACAATAGCCATTCAAATGTCATATATATTAAATTTACATTTTGTTTGTTTGTTTGTTTATATTTTAGGGGATAGTATATAATTAGAATAATGAATGTCAATCTACATAATATAGTCAGCAGCTTCACTGTAATTGAAGAGTTTCAACTTCTCAATTTTTATGAATGAATGTTATTGCAAAAGTGAATCAATATAAAATCCTTTTAGGATTTCATCCTTTTGTTTTCCACTTGTCAAACTTTTAAATGTCAGTATTTTGGGTACCATCCCAAAAAAACTATATCAGTTGATATGCTTACCCTTCATCATCATTTTCAATCATAATTCATAATGAAGATTTCTCCAAGTTTAATCCAGTTTCTCTGATCTTTAGCCTTTCATCATCACAATATATCAGTCTTCTATTTCATTTGTTCAAGTTATGTGTTTTTTCCCTAGGTTTTTTACAATCTCTTGGGATCTAATTTAAAACTTCAACTGTCAATATATTATTATATCCTTTAACATAATGTCTAGTCCAATTACAATTCATATTTTTAATTCTTTCGATTTAAAACTTCAACTGTCCCTCTATTATTATCTCCTCTAATAATACATCCAATAAAGTTCCAATTCATTTTTTTGATTCTTTCAATGATGTCAGTAATACATATTTGCTCTCTTACTCATGTATTTTGTTTTTGATATCTTCTCTTTAGTCCTGACATATATCTCTCTACACTTTGTTGAGTAATCTGAAATTTCTCTATTGTTCTTCTATTAAATGTCCAGTCTCAGATCCACAAATAAGAATTTGATAAAACATATATTAAAAACCTTCCTTTTCAAATACATAAGCATGTTCTTTTTAATATGAAGTTATTTCTACTGAATGAGCTCCACCCAAGTTTAATTTTATGATTAATTTCATCCATTATGTTTCCATCAGTATTAATAATCTGACAATGGTATTAATAGTTGTTGACTTCATCTAATTCATCATAATCAAAAATTATTTTTTCTTCTGAAAAAAATCCATTAGTCTTTTTAGTATTTAACTTTAGCTCTATTTTCTTACTTTCATCTGATAATTTTTGCAGTGCTTCCTGAAACTCTGGAGACATTATTTGCAAAAATATACACAATTTTCCATTTCAATCTACAAAATACTTGTAAAACTGTTGTAAAAAGATTTGAGGCTATGAAATCAATCACCTTGTTGTATACCACTTTTCTTATCTCTCTCTCTCTCTATATATATATATATATATTATTTTAATGACTATTAACAGAAAAATATTCCATAAAACATCAATAATGTTGTATTGACAAAGATTTTAATCAAGTAAACATTTTTTTTTAAATATTCTGATTTATATTTTTTAAGGCTAACATCAGAAGTAAAACTGCAATGCTTTAATAACTTATTCTATTTACACACCAACAGGTATTAATTTAATTTCTTTTCTCTTAATCCATAATCATTATTTTCTTCATGCAAGATATTCCTATCTGATCAAAATTCTTTCTCCTGCTGGTAGTAAAAATGATTCTATGCCTTGAGCTCTTCTCTGTGCTATTATCTTATGCCAAAATGCTTTGCAATTTTTATAATTCTCTAAATAAAATTTGTATTTTTCATGATCATAATTACTTTCATTCAGGCATTAATATGATAACTTAAATCAGCATTTATTTTTTATAGCGTCTGTATACAATTGTAATCACATTCATATCGGCTTTTTCAAACCAAATTGTGCAAACGCTTTTTGCGAGTGTTAAATAATAAATGAATACCCTCTGACCCATACAAGATATAGAATTTATGCAGCAATAAAAGGAATCCCAAAAGGAATCCTCTCATTACTACGACTCAAATATTTATATATGAGCAAATCTGAAGTACTGGCACAGAAGGTATGACTATAGAACAGTCACTTTGAATTACTATATATAACTTATATAAATATTTGAGTCGTAGTAATGAGAGGATTCCTTTTGGGATTCCTTTTATTGCTGCATAAATTCTATATCTTGTATGGGTCAGAGGGTATTCATTTATTATTTAACACTCGCAAAAAGCATTTGCACAATTTGATAACTTAAGTATCATTATATTATCTAATCATTACTGATACCCTGACTTTCTATCTTAATGATTCAATGTTTAATTACAATACAAATATTTATAAAATTCAATGCGTTTTCATATTGTATAAATCAAAAGTATAAAGGCAACTCATATTTATTAGTCCCTTCTATAAATTCTCTCTGTACTCAGATATAACCCACTGTAATAAAACCACTTTTAAACCTGCTTATTCTTTGATTGATTAAAATATCAAGTTAATTATAGACAAGTTAATACATTGTACAGGCTTGAACCTGCATTTATATATGTAATATATGTAGAATTCGAACTCAGACTTTCACATGACCCACTACTCTCAGTGCCATCCCATATTGCTGACCAACCTGATCACACACATGCTGAAAAGATAAATAATCACCAATATACATATTTCATGCTAAACCAGCAATCATCAGTTGGTCTAGCATTGATTCTATATATGTATGGAAATAGTAATCATTTCCAACTGATAATTGCTGTTTTAGCATGAAATACAAATATTGGTGATTATTTATCTTTTCAACATGTATGTGATCAGGTGGATCAGCAATATGAGATGGCACTGAGAGTAGTGGGTCATGTGAAAGTCTGAGTTCAAATCTCACATATATTATAGACAAGTTGTAGCTATCTTGATAAAAAATTTGTATAGAAGTGATAAAAGATTGATAACTCTATAATTTCTAATATCTTCTTCATCACCTTTCTTAAATATCAATATTATTATTGCATTCTTCTAACTATCTAATACATCTTCACCATTTATGATATAAAACTTTGCAAACAATTTTTCTATTTCATCTCCTGCTTCTTTTAAGATATTGATTATAATTCCATCATTTCCTGGAGCCTTTCCCTTCTTCATAAAATTAATTGCCTGCCTAATTTCTTCATTTAAAATACTGGATACTTTACAAAATATCATAACTGAAAAGAAAAATTGTTTCTTTTTTCATTATTGCTACATATTTTTTTATAGAATTTTTCCATATATATCTCTATTTATAATAATGACTCCACATTTTCTTCTTATCGCAGAAATATCTTTTGTTCTAATATCAAAATAATGTTTAACATTTCTGAGATTTTTATTTTCTTCTATAGCTTTTCCTATAAATGTACAATTATATTTTCTTTTATCACTATTAACTCTTTTTTATTCCATTTTACAAAACTCTAGATATTCAATTCTTTTTAAATATGGATTAATTTTATATATTTTCATATTCCTTTTTTTTTTTTTCATACATTGTCATCTCAATAGAAAACTTATTGGTATTGCTTTTTTTTAATATCAATTATCTTCTTACTGATTTCAATTGAATCTGAACCATCTTCAATATCTGTTTAATATTTTAAAGGGATTTGCAAGTTATAATTTATTAGCGTTTCTAGAGGTCAGGTATATCAACTGTTAATACTGTTTTTCTTGATAATTCTTGTGTCTCTAGTTTTGCATTAACATATTAAAATCTTGAAATGAATTTTTTTTTTTTAAATTCAAAATATAATCCGCTTTTGATGTATGTTCATCTGAATGTTTCCCATGTCCATTTCCATTTAGCAATTTTTTCAAAGAAAAAAAGTAATCTGAGTTCTCTCTCATTTCTATCACTATAGCCAAATTTAACCAAAACATTTTCATGCTTCAATCCTTTACCAATTCTAGGATTAAAATCTCCCATGACAATTTAAAAATGTTTTTGATTCGATCAAAAGCATTTTGTACATCTATATGAAAGTCTTCTGCTTCATCAACACAATGAGAATTTGTATATACTTGAATTATCTGCATTTGTTATCTTCCATTAAACTGAATAACTAACCTTGTTATTCTGTTTGATAAACCATTAATCTCCACAATGTTGTTTTTTCACTTTTTATTTATAATGAATTTCACTCCACTTGTACTTCCAATATTTATGTCTTATAGTAAAATACATGTCTGCTTTATAAATCAATTGTCCAACAATGTCCCATTATTAGATAATTCTTCTAATTAATGAAATCTTCCTTTACTTGTAAATGATCTATAGTTGTAAGTATCTAAATAAAGAGTTACCAAATGGCAGCCTGTGACTGCAAATCAGTTAATTTTTAGTACCGTTTGCCGCCAGCTGCTGCCTTAGCATAGCCTCCTGGGGAGTAAGGACCATGATTTAGTTTTGTCTATCATGAATGTAAATATTTATTTTAAAAAAAAAGTTAAATTACAGATGCATTCTTCCTGTCTTCAAGAAAACTTAACTGATATTTCATTAAAAAAAGACCATGGTATTTCTTGATTTTAAACTCAGAAGTAAATAGCCAATAAGCTCACTATGATGGTTGATATGTGTTGGTAAACAGCCTATTCATGTTCATTTGCTATATAATAATCATATAGTAATAACAACTGCCATGATAAGAGTATATGGAGAGAACATTAGGAATTGCCTTATTCAATTTCTTTGAAGTTTCAAAGACGAATCAAAGAATCTCCTTTCAGTTAACAGCAAATTCATAATTCTTTATTATTTTGTTTTATGGGTGTGTAGGCCGTTTTCCATGCTCTCATTACACTATTGCTTATGTATGTTTTTTCATCTTGCTTGCAAGTTGTCAATCAGTGGATTTCTCAAGCAATATTTTATGCTAAAGAAATAGTGAGTAATTCCCATTTACAGTGATTAACCATTGTTATTTCCTTGTAGTTTAATGTATTAAATGTCTGAGATTTTATATGCATATATACATATTGGCACAAACAAATATGTAATTTTTATTTTATAAACGTTTTTTTGTAATTTATAAAATAAAGATATTATTTCTTATATAAAGTGAGTCTTTTTGAATAGTCAATATACTTTGTATAAATAAGCAATAGTGGAATGTAATTGCTCACTAACCTGTAATTTCATATATCATCCTTTCAAAATCAATATATATATATGTTATAATTTTTAACTGTTACTTAAGTTATGGATTCCATTTAAAAAATTTAAATACTTTATAGAATCGATTTTAATTGCATTTCAAGACTGTTCATCTGATATATATATTATAACACAAAATACACTGTATATAAATGCAAATGTGTAAATATATTTGCATTTTTATATACATGTAGTTTATGTAGATGTAATAAATATTAAAAAATAATAATTTGCATGCAGAATTGTAAAATAATTCTGTTTTCCTAAACTACTTTTTTAAAATCTAATTTTCATTTATAATTAGACTATATTTACAATTCAAAAAAATATTTGTTCACAAAATCGAATTTCACTTTCATTGATGTTGAAGATAGTGATCACAAAGTAAAAATGACTCTGCTGGCAATGATATTATTTTCTTTAAATAATAGTTGGAACTGCATACACTATAAAAACTCATCAAAAACAAGAACTCTATTTTTTCTTTTTTCTCTGTAAGACTGATGTTACAGTGATACTTCCTTTTTCTAGGCAATTTCTCCGAATATAATTCTGCAGGGTTGAGTGAGCAGAGTTGTAGAACCTGCTTGTTCAGTTACATCATTCCTGGAGTTTAAACTTCTTATGAGCTCCTAAGCAATAAACAATTCAATTGATTATGTTTTGAATAACTGTACAATTATGCAGATTATACTTTAATGTTGCTGTTCTCTTTCATTTAGCTGATATATAATATCCATCAAAGAATATATATACTGATTAGGGAATAAAAAATACAATGCATAAAAATTTTATCATAGGGACAAAACCTCAGTAAATAATAATCTTTCATTGACTCTAAACTTGACCAAAATGTCTTTCATTTTATTTATTATTATAATAAAAAACACATTCATTTCTTTTATAATTTTACATTAACATTAATAATAAGTTATTGCATTTCAATTATATAGTACCATCTGAGAAACAGAAATCTATAGTCTGCATATATACAAAAAAATAATATAAACTTTGCATGGTTTGGGTTCCATCAGTAAACCATGGATTCAAACAAATGTTCATTAAGATATATATATATAGTCATTGGATTTGTATATAAATATCATGGATAACAACTGTTTTATAATATGAATGATATTACAACCTTGCTTTCTAAAAATGATGAAATAAAATATTTAATACTTAATACATCAAAGCAAAACAAAAAATATTTTAATTTGACTTCAATAATTTTAATATATTTATTTTATAAGTAATATGTAATTTAGTCATGCAAGATTAAAAACAATTAGAATAAATGAAATAACATCCTCCATATAATATATACATATTAAATAGATATTAATGTTATATGACAAATCAAACACAGAACCATAAATGACAAATACAGTCCATAAACTGTATGATTAATATTAAGAATTTGTTTAAATACAATGTAATTCAATGCAGCTTGGCTTCAGTTTTTATTTTAAGTAATTCATTCTCAGGGAGTTCCACTACCTGGTATAAACAATAGTACTGACTCTTAAGTTATTGTATTCAATATTTACTTGTTATTTTTTATTTATTAAAATAATATAGAACCACAAAAGTCCAAAGGATTGTAATTTAATTTTTTCAAAAATGTAAATGCAGTAAAAAAAAAATAAAACATGATTAAGCAAACTATAATAAACATAGTTATTCATGTTGGCAGACAGACATCACTTTTCACGCAGGCACTATCCCATAATTTTGAAAATATTAATATTTATTTAAATACAATATAATTCAATGCAGTACTTACATAGTATGCCTGCTGGGAGTTTGCCATCAGTTTTTATTTTAAATAACCCATTTTCAGGGGTTTTCAATACTTGATATAAACAATAGGGCTTACTCTAAGTTATCGTATTCAATATTTACTTGGTTTTTTTACTTATTAAAATGATAAAGAATCACTAAAGACCAAACCATATATGAGAAAATAATTTTCAAAAAAAAAAAAAAATGTAAACAAATATTTCGACACTGAAAATGGATTATTTAAAATAAAATGCCTGCGTATTTTAAATGAATGTTAATTTTAAAAAATTTGAAAACATTTTTTAATAAATTCAATTCACAACATAATGTTCAAACAATAACACATGGTGAACCCTTTACATGTGGTGAACAGTTGGTTAATTAAAATTACCTTTTTTTTTAACATTTCTTTTTTACTTTACCTTTTTTGGAAGTATGATTAAAATTTGGAATCTTCCATTGACAGAACAAAAGGCAGTGAAATATTTTCAAAATTATGGGATAGTGCCCATCCGAAAAGTGATGTCTGTTCTCTGACATGAATAACCATGTTTGTTACAGTCTGCTTAATCATGTTTTATTTTTATTTTCTTTACTGCATTTACATTAAAAAAACTTTTTAATTATGACCCTTTGGACTTTTGTGTTTCTTTACTATTTTAATAAATAAAACAAAAAGTAAATATTAAATACAGTATGCTAGAGTCAGTCATATTGTTTATATCATGTGTTGAAAGCCCCTGAAAAATGGATTATTTAAAATAAAAATGAATGACAAGCGTTCGGCAGGCATACTATGTGAGCATCTTTAATGCATAACTGTAATACACCTGGGTCTCATTTTATGCAGTAGATAGGTTCCACAGAAAACCCGCATTAAAAAAATCACAAAAATAGACTTAACTTACCTTGAAAAATGGGGGATAATAATTTTCGAAATTCACATAAAAGCAAAGCAACAAGGAAAAATTACTTTAAAATTCGCATTAAAAAAATAAGCGAATAAAGTATGACTAATAAAAAATTTTAATTATTTGAAAAAATTTAATACAAGACAATTTTTTTTTACTTTTTTTACATTTTTCATACATATTTTAATCATTACCGCTAGCGTTCATTTGTAAACTGGTAAAAAAATCAGATTCGATGTGATGTATTGTGGTTTCTCCTTAAATGAAGTCAAGAATCTCTCAGCAATTATGCCCAGAGAAACCTGTTAGCCACTTTATTTTTATTTGTGATGTGATGTACAACTAGCACCACTTTCAGTCTTGAGCTGTGTTAATGATTTTCTGTTTCATGAGGTTGCAATCAAAACAAAAAGATTATATATTATTATTAGAATGATTATTTTCAGTTTATAAAATCTTCGTTTTTTATTTTAAAAATCTAAAAGATTATTTCTGTTATATATAACAAAATATGTTTTAAAAGTTTAAATTTTTTGAATATTTATTGCGATATTTTTATAAGTAAGTATAAATCTATTATTATTATTTACTCATTAGTATAAATAGGTTATTTACATAGAAGTTAAGATTCTAAATACAGCTTCAGGCCATGTTTACGTTAGCTACTAATATAACGTTATATTTTTGAAAAAAAAAAAGTATTTCAAGTCAAAATAAGTTATTAATAATTTAAATTTCTTGATATCTAATTAATAAATATAGTGAAATATGAAAGATATTAAGAAGAAACATGAATCACATAACTTCAAAATCACATTAAAATAATCCGCATAAAATAAGACCCAGGTGTATAGTCGTTCTTCAAAGCCAATTTTGTCAGATCCGAATAATCATAAAAAGTTATGATCACTACCGCACAGTAAACAGTTAAATTGAATTCCAGGGCTTAATCAATGGTTTCTCCCTAAAACATTATGTTTTTCTATTATTTTGAAATTTATCTATGAAACAAATTTAACATTCACTAAACATGCACATTGCAGATAGTATATTCTATTGTTAATTATAATAATGTTCCCTGAGTTACATATTGTTTTATAAACATGTGCATGTTCACATTTAAAACTTCTTGCTAATTAAAACATTTAATGTTTTTTTTAAAATATCTTCATTTAGGATTTTCCTGAAGGTTTGTGATGATAGTATTTTAGTTGTACACCTGGGTCTCGTTTTATGCGATAGATAGGTTCCTCAGAAAACCAGCACAAAAAAAATCGCTCAAAAATAGACGTAACTTACCTTGAAAAAGGGGGAATATGGACTGTGATTTTTCAAAAATCGCATAAAAGCAAAGCACCAACGTAAAATTACTTTAAAATTCGCACAAAAAAAATAAGGAAATAAAATATGACTAATAAAAAATTTCAAATTTGAAAAAAATTGATACAAGACAAACTTTTTTTAACTATAATATTTAATTTTATTCAAAACAATATGTATTTTTATGCATATATTTTTTTATACACGTTTTAATTATTATCGCTATTTGCCGATAAACAGGTTCGTTTGCAAACTGGTAAAAAAATCAGATTCTTCACAAGAGGAAATACAACTAGCACCAACTTCACTCTCATGTTGTGTTAATGGTTTTCTGGTGACAACGTAATTAATAATTAATCTTTGAGATGATGATTGTATTAATTGTTTATGAAGCTAGCGATATCCAGACATACAACCATTTAGCTCTCATTGGAATTTAAGAGCACGTTCGTGATTAGTGTCATTAATAAGAAAGTAATTTGCCAACTGATTACAAAGTTGAAGATCTTCTCGAATCATTTTTGCAGTGAAAGGAACAGGTTCCACTTCTGTTTCATTATCTTTTTCACATCACATTAATTTCAGGTCACCTTAAGTAATTTTTAAATTGTTAATTACAATTAAAAATCAGATTTTAATTTTTAATTGTCAAATTTAATTGTGCCCACTGTTATTACTCATATTTTAAAAATAAACTTGCAGACACTAAATGATTAATAATTGATTACGTTCTTTTTTAAAAAGCAAAAACAGAATGTGATTTAAAATGCAAAATTAACGCGCACAATGTTTAAACAAATTTACATTATAATCTTGTAAAAATTAATGTGTGTATACATAAAATGTGGAAATCATGATTTTAATTTCATTATTGCATAACATCTTACTATTATAAAGCACTGAAAATATTGAAATTACTAAGATGAAAGTCGAATTCCAATAAGGTGCTATTAGTTTCAATATGACGTAAGTGCGCGAAATTTATTATTTAAAGTAATCGGAGTTCGACTTCCGAAGAAACATGAATCGCGTAACTTCAAAATCGCGTTAAATAAATCCCGTAAAAGGAGACCCAGGTGTATTTATATATTGGACTATTTCCGACATCTAATATTAGAAAAATTTAACTTTATTTAAATTTTCAAAATAAATTCAACTATCAGTAATAGCACACAGATAAGTATACACACAACATTTCAAGAGGTACTGTACTGTTCAGGTGTTGCTGGCCTGACTAGTGACAGTACTAGCATGAGAATAGAACCTGGACTCTTAGATTCTTGAATATTTAATTTTAAGGTAATGCAAGTGAGCCATCCTGCCAAAGGCT
The DNA here is from genome assembly GCA_028023455.1 of Epiperipatus broadwayi. NCBI lineage: Eukaryota > Metazoa > Onychophora > Udeonychophora > Euonychophora > Peripatidae > Epiperipatus > Epiperipatus broadwayi. Next base: position 2,364,516 of record JAQFVV010012497.1, read on the forward strand.
AATTGCAGGCAAATCTATTTAATGTTTCTTTTGAATATTTAATTTTAAGGTAATGCAAGTGAGCCATCCTGCCAAAGGCTAATTGCAGGCAAATCTATTTAATGTTTCTTTTTGAAAATTTATTACAAATTAATTTTTTTTTCTAGGACAATTAATTATTCTTTTATTAAATTTTGTAATTTGTCAGCTCTTTATTCTTTCCATTTACTTTTAATTATTTAATAATTTAGTTGATATTTATATTCATTCATATCTCTTTCTCCTATTCAAATATTGATATATTTCTTGTCATAAGTCATATAACTTAATACCACTGGTATTTATATTCAATGTTCATTAACCATAACATTAATATTAAATATGCAAAAAAAAAAAACAATCTTTAGAGTTCTCCTTTAACACAAAGACACATTTGTTTAAATATAGTACTAAAGTTACCAAATTTCAGTTCAAAACTTTAGCCGAGAGGTCATCACAGTTGCCTTGCAAGCAAGTAGTTGTTTGCAGATGGTTGGGAGTTCGCCTCCCGGCCGATGCTATGACATATGAAAAAAAAAACTTTTAACTGATCCATTTATTTCCATAGTTCTCTTCTTCAGTTCTATTGGTAAAAAAATCTGGTAGATCTTATTATGGTTTTATTCCCCAAATTTCACTGCTGACACTTCAAATATTATTGCAAAAACAATTTCATTGACTATAAATCAAAGATTTTGACTATAAATCAAAGATTTTAAATGTATCCTTTCCATTTCATTTTGTGTGATTTTTTTTTTTAAGTAATAGAAAATACTTTTTCTTTGAAATATTGGATTTTCTCAATAGCCACTTTTTTACCTTTTTAAATTTTCATGCACCTTCATGCAATTTTACTGTTTAAAAAAAGTGAATTTATTCCCTAATTATTTTAACTATTGAAAAATTAGATTGATATATGTTGTTTTTTTTTCTTCAAAATAATATACATATATATCTATTAATATTCTTGATTTTTTAAAATACTTTTTTTTTAATTAATTAAAAAGCTCTACAGTAACAAATCAAAATTTCTTCATAAATTTTAAAAATAATTCCATATACTTATTCTTTTTAAAAAAATCAATTGATTATTCAAATATGCAAAAATAAAAAAAAAATAAAAATTAAAAAATAAAAATTTGGAAAATCCTTTAAAATATTTTAGAAATTTTATTAAAAAGCATATTGTTATTTTTTCAATTAAATTTAGTTTTAATTTACTTCAAATATAAAATTAGATCTAAGTTAATTATTGTGAATAATTTTAGAGCAATCTATCAAAACCATCTTTTTTAACATATATTATTTCACCATCGCATTCTTTTTTAATCAATGCATTCATCATCCTTCAATCTATTTTCTCTTTGAAATTATTAAACTATCAATTCCTCAATGAAAATATCCAAACATCAATTCAGTTATCATTTTCTACCTTTCCATTGCCTTCAAATATATTCAATTATCTCACAATTCATATAATTACTTTCTAAAATTGTAATCAGTTCATCAATTATTTAATATACAAATTTATTTCTGTTTGAATCATTTAACTATTTTTTTCATAATTTTCTCTCATTTTATTTATCATTATACATATATACATATTGTGTGTATATATATATTGGACTTATCCATTTTATTCTTTTATCTCATATTAATATTAGTATTATATTAATGTTTAGACTAAATCTCAGTTTCTAGGTATTAACATCATTCAAACACATTGGTGGCATCCAAAAGAAAACAGAAAACTACTAAAGAATAACATGTCTCTACCTACTGAAAAAAATGTTTAAATTCAAAAGTAATTTAGCCTTTTCACTCACTTTTTTTCAGTCTCAGTTTTTTTCAAAGTATTCTTTATATAGAAGGTCAACAAATTAAGGCAAAAAATTTCATGGATAAAAAATGAATATATATTTCAGATTCATCCATGTGTGAAAGCAGTCAATCTTAGCCCAAGATTGAGCTTCATGATTCTATCTACTAACTTATATTTAAATCCTACATCCTATCCCGCTCCTTTCATGTGTATACATATTTCATGTATATATTTTTGAGATGTGTGCCTAAAAATTATAAATTTTAATTTTCAATAACATTTTTATTATTATTAATTTTAATTCTTTTTTATTAAAGAACATAGGTGCGACTCAGATATATATACATTACATGAGCAAACATACTAACAAAATATTGATTTTTTAAAAATATTTTATTATACATCATTTTTAAAACTTTTTCTTTTTAAATTGTTTTTTCTATTAATCTGTATATTTTTGTAAAATCCAAGATGGAAGATGCAACCGTTAATTGTCCAAAAATAATTAAAGGGGTGGAGACATAATATTGTTTTAATCTTGGGAAGGTAGTTTTAATTAAAGTTTTACTGAAAATAAAATGGGGAATGGATTAATAGATTTTACTTTTGTATAAACATTTTTGTCAAATCTATTTCTAATCTGTAAATAGATTTGAATATATTTTTGGAACGTTATCTGATGATTGCATCTTCAAAAACAATGGACAAAGAAATGTAAGATTTTGTTAGATCAGAGATTAGATTTTGGGCTAGAAATGAGTAATTAAGAGCATTCCACAAATACCTGAGACAAGTATAAAATGGGCTAATTTTGACCACCAAAGAGTAGTTGCTGTTGAGAGAACTGTGCAGTTAACGGAATCCACACTGGTTTGAAATTTAAAAATGATGATTAATAGAAATCCCATTATCTTTCTGACCCGTGAGGGTCATCTGCCACTACCATGCCATCATTGCTCCCGTAGAATGAAGTAAAAGCCTGATGAAGAACTTTGGAATGCTGATCAGAAGCTTGCTATAATATAAGAACTCGCATGGATCCTTGAACTGCCATGCATGAACTGGATTTTTTAAAATGGACTCTTAAGAAATTGCGAGGTAATCATCTTCATGCCACCTAAAAGTTAATCTAGCCTAACTAATCTCATCAAGATTTCTTTCATAACTGATTTAACTTTGTATCATCCTACTATGTAAAAATGTAATTTGCTCTTAAATAATTTCTATAAATGTAATTTTTTCTCATATGCTCTAACTTTTTTTAGCTTTGGTGCAGTCATTTCTTTATATGAATTTATGATTTATTTTATTAATATGCCAATCTAGGGCAACCTGGTGAGCTCCATTTATAAAGTCCTTTTTTTAAATTAAATTAGACCCCCATGGAGTGAGGTTATCAATTCTCCCTTTTTAAATCTTAAAATGTATTATTAATCAATACGCTCGCCAGATTGTTTTTCCGAGTTAATCTACTTTATGTTTTAGTATAAAAATTGTTTTGTTCAGCTCCAAATAGAATAAAGTAATTCTGCACGGGGTGAATACATCATTTAAGCTAATTAGTGCTTTGAAATGTTTTTAAATGTTATTTGTTTAAGTTCTGAAAGGGTGGCCTATTATTTGTTTTCTATAACCTCTAGTCTTAACTTTATTTTCATACTCTTAAAATACCAAATGTTTAAATATTCTAGTTATTATCAAAATCTATGAAGGTAGGATTGAATTATTTTAAATAGCAGAAAAAGGAGGGGGTAAAATCTTAATATATTTATTTTATTTAAAGGAAATCTTCTCTTTATATATATTATAGTGGTATAGCGTATCATTCGTATAAATTATGGCATTCAAACATGGGTCATTTATTATTAAAGCAGCAAATCTTATTCAATGTCGTTAATGATATTTATCCATACTGCATTACTGACATTGGCTCATCTTCGTGAATATATTACATGCTTCTAATCTGGGATTGTGACAAGATTGAATCATAGATTTTCTTCATGTTCTGTCCTGTGGATAGTTGAGCTTCCCAGGACTACCTTTTTCATATAAAAAGGCCTCTGGCAGTGATTCCAGTATGCCTGACACATGCTATGCATATCCACTTTTCTCTAAGCACTGCCCTAAAATGGGCATCCTTAGACTTCATTTTCATCCAGAAGCATGACTTTTTCCTGTTATTTCTTTGCCATTATGTCAGTACCACCACTTGTTAGTTTATTTCTTTTTCTTCATGACCCAGTTTTATGTTGTAATATTAAAATTGCGCTCTGCTTAAATATATATATAAAATGCCAAGTATTACTAATTTTATTAATAATGTTATTTCAATCTTATTATACAATCCCACCATTGTAATTTGTTGTTTCTGTATTTAAGAATACACCTGGGTCTCATTTTATGCGGTAGATAGGTTCCTCAGAAAATGCGCACAAAAGAAATCGCACAAAAATAGACTTAACTTACCTTGAAAAATGGGGATAGGGGTTGTAATTTTCAGAAATCGCATAAAAGCAAAGCAAGAAGGAAAAATTACTTTAAAATTCGCATTAAAAAAATAAGGAATTAAAATATGACTAATAAAAAATTTCAAATATTTGAAAAAAAATAATACAAGACAAACTTTTTTTTATTAACTACAGTATTTAATTTTACATTTTTTCATACATATTTTAATCATTAGCAGTTATTTGGCTATTTGACAATATGCGTTTGTTTGTGAACTGTTAAAAAATCAGATTCATCATGTGACATACAACTAGCGCCACTTTCAGTTTTGAGCTGTGTTGGTGGTTTTTTGTTTCTATATTAAAAAAATAAGATCGTAATCAAAACAAAAAGTTTATAGATTATCATTAGAAAGATTATTTTCAGGTTATAAAATCAATAAAATCTTCGTTATTATTTATTTTAAAAATCTAAAATATTATTTATTTCTGTTATAATAAACAAAATACGTTTTAAAAGTTTAAAATTTTTGAATATTTATTGCGATATTTTTATATGTAAATATAAATCTATTATTATTATTTACTCATTACTATAAGTAGGTTATTTACATAGAAGCTAATATCCTAAATGCAGCTTCAGGCCATATTCACATTAGCTGCTAATATAACGTTATATTTTTGAAAAAAAAAAAAGTATTTCAAGTCAAACTAAGTTATTAATAATTTAAATTTCTTGATATCTAATAAATATAGTAAAATATGAAAGATATTAAGAAGAAACATGAATCGCATTTAAAAAATCCGCATAAAATGAGACCCAGGTGTATATGCCTTGGGAAAAATGAAGCATTCTGTCTCCTAAATGATAATTAAAAGAATTTTCAAGAAATATTTTGTCATATAATCAAATATCACTTTTTCAAATGTAGTTTATTTATTTTTACGACCTCATCAGTGTGAAAATAGTTTTTCTTATATATATATAATGAATCTCGTAATGCTCCCTTAAATAATATGTTAGTCACTATGTTTCTGAATAATCCAAATTGTTAATAGCAATCTTATGTAATCTTTTAATAATTGATTGGCATCTTAATACTGTACCCACCAAAAATGTGTGTTAAATTATATATACTATTTAGTTAATAAAAGAGCATATGAGAACCCTTAGCGTGAATTTCAATATGTAATAGTCTACCGTTTGGTGGACTGCTCATTCACACACACATTAAAGTTTATAAATAATTTGTCATGTTATTAAACTGTTTTATTATCTAACTTGTTTAAGTAGTTCGAATTCCTGTTTCTCCACTTCCACACGTACAATTATGTGTATGCATACTTTAGTTAAGTTATAATGCAGTTAATATTGATCTCATTGTCTTCTCCGCTCTGCTAGTCGGCCGGATTTAGAATAAATTCTCGTGTGCCATTATTATATGTTATTCATTAGGTGTTTGATTTGAAGCTTAGAGAATGGGTTCAAATTCAGTTTAGTCACTGACCTAAATCTCGGACTTGACTGGGTTTGAAGTACACTTTTTGAGTCCAGCTCATGTTAGATGGATCAACATGTTTTGACTAGTACATTATTAATATTAGCATTTTGACCTAAACATAAAGCCAGTTTGGATCCGATCTTCTTAGAAAACAATTGGAATCTCATCAATAGATTCAGGACAATTGTGTTAATTACTGCTAAATCTATGACTACAATGGCAAAATTGAAGGACTTATAAATTATTGAAGATTTTATCTCCTGCTTGGAATCTCTACAGGTTCCTTTAAGATATTCTGGTTAAAAAAAAATCCATATACTAAATAAATAAATAATTTCAATCATAAAAAAATTAGAAAAACTGTTGTTTTGTTTTTTTTTCAGTTGAGAAGCCAGAATTATGTCCAATAAATTCTTAACCTGAGAAAAAAGTAGAGGATATTTATTTATATATACAAAATGTTTTCTATCAGATACATAAACATTTTTAACTTGTCATGGGAGCTTTTTATGCTAAACATTAAAGCAATTGAAAGGTAAAAATGCAGTACATAAAAATAAAAACAAAAATAAGAAAAAAATATGAGAAATTTATAGGGGAAAAAAAATCTATGTACTATTATTCATTATTTGAGAAAAATCAAAAACACAATGAATGTGAAAATAATTTATTTTTGATTAACAGAAAATAAATATTTCAAAATTACAATGTATTTAATGCATTCAACACAGGAAATAATCATTCAATAGTGAGATAGTTAAACAAATAATCAAATGCTTTATTGCTTGTGAGTTCATAAAAAAATTGTTGAAGACCAGAAATGACAGTTGAATTGTGATCCATGGATACTGAACTCTCTACCACTGCAATAAACAACATGTTAATCCAAAGCTAGAGACAAAAGCCTCTAAAATAGACAGTATGATATTATGAATCTACAAAAATATTTCAAAGAATTATTTAAAATCTCCAAATCATTTTAAAGGTATTAAGAAATTTCCAAAATAGTGTAGTCTTAACCAAGTTTAATAAGAAGATAACCGTTTATTACTAGGAATTCCTTTACAGTTATTTGATATAAAAAAGGAGAAATTCAAATGTAATATAAAAAGTATATATATATATTAAGATATCAGCAACAAGAGGATATATATATTGCTTATGTATATAGTTAATTTATTAAATTAATATTTACATAGTTTATATGCGTTCAGTGTAAATCATTTACTATTAAATTATTTATTTGTTAGTCTGAATTCTAGAATAGTAATAAGGAACCGATAATTCAAGTAGCACATTAACTTATCAATAGATAATTTTTTTTTGAAGTTTACACGTGCGCGCGCATTAAAAAAATTCTTTAATGGGAACATTCTCATCCATAATCTTTTGCAACATTTATATCGGTTTTTGTTTTTTTTTATTTACTTCGTAAATTTTAAAGAACTTGAATTTTGAAAATACCCCCCCCCTCCTCCAGAATGGGCTTGGTATACGGGAGCTAAACATATGCAATTAAATCTGTTTGAGTCATTTTAATTATGACATTCTCTTTTTTTCCATAACTATATTTAAAAACAACTATATTTATTTTTCAAATATCAGTAGAACTCTTCATTACATTTTCAATTTACTTTCTGCTTCTTGCATTTCAAAAAAGCTCTGGGAAACTAAATACAGCAGATCTGATTCCCAATGAAAGTCATATCAGTTTTTACATTTTATATCACTTTTTTTTTTACATACTCGTTATTTAAACACAAAATATCATTATACAAAGAAATATTACACTTTTTAAATAAAATCCTTATATATGTCTGTGCGTATACATATAAATAGTAGATATTATTTATAAATAAATTTCCATCATCTTCTTCCAACAACAATACATATTTTGCGATGTGGATAAAGCAATCTTTAACCAATAATTCATTTCCATTTAAACTAAGATATTCAATGAAGATAAGGAACAATAATAAAAATTTTGGAGATCGTCTAATGGCGTCAAATGAGTTACTCAACTTCACATCTGCTTGTTTAAAAAAATACCAAAATTCATATTATTACAAAGATTTGATTTTATTCTGAGCTGGGGAGCAGTTAAGGTAAGCTACTATTTTTTGTATTTAACCTCCAAAATTTACAAAATGAGTAGCGCTTCCAAATTATTAGGAAATGAAAGTTTCAATGCATGTCCGATTACTAGATCACATAGTGACAGTAAGGTTAATAAATCCCTGGCTAAGCTTTCTACAAGCCTTCGTCTAGATGAAGTGGAAAACAAATATATGCACCATAAATCATTTGGTAATGATAAAACTGGTTTAGTCAATCCCAAAACTACAAGTAATAGTTCAAAAAAGCAAGAAGAAACCTCAATGGATTATGAACAAACAATTGAAGCGATTGAAAATTCAAACGAAGCGATAGAAAATTCAAATAAATCTACCGCTATTACCGATTTATTCATAAATATTAAAAAATCAGAAATTAACTCCGGCCACGTTGAAAACGTTAAATTTATTCCAGCCCATGACAATATAAATAATAACAATCAAAAACAAAATATAATCACCAAAAATAATTTACCACAAACAGAAAACCGAGTTCAGAAAATCGTTACAAGCAACTGTAAAATTTCTAATAGTGCCGGTGGCGCTGTACTGGAAGCAGCCTCCGATCACAGTAATGAAAATGTTCTGGGCCAAAATACCAATTTAGATCAACTTTTGGAGTACAATAATCCAGAACCAAGTAATAAAACATGGTCCCACCCACAGTCTGTTGGAAATAAGCCATCACAACAACATAATCACCGAAATTCATATTCTGAATCAAACAACGAAAATTTCGTTATGAACCGCATTAAATCAAAAAACCAGAACCGAGCGATAGAATTACAAATTGCACAAAATATATACAAATCAGTTTTTCCTAGCCTAAACTCAAATAATAAAGCTAATAACACCCATAATAAAGACAAAAACAGTCAGTTTAACATCAGTACAGACGCAAAACAAAAGATATCAATGCACTCTCAATTGCAAACCGAGGTGATGGTCTCTAATCAAACAATTGTCAAAAGTTATGCTTCAGCACTCAGTGACAGGTTATCCAACTCTCAGAAGATAATTTCAAACGATCAAACTCAACATCATAACATTCTTGACTTTGTAGAGGATGAAATTAGCACACCAATTAATGAACAGATCAAATCACAGCTTAAACAACTATGCTTACAAGAACCGCTAAACAACTATGAAACCATCAATCAGGAATTCAACTCAAGAATTCCACCATTACTCCTTAATTCGTTTCTGAACTACCATAATGACAGCCCATTGATCCTCAGCACAACAAACAACAATTGTAATTTGTTTACATTTCCAATAGATGAATTCTTTGAACTGGTAAAAAACCAACAACTAGGAGAGGCTGTGAAAAGAGTTTATCATCACCCTAACCGACGATATTTTATTGTTGAGTTTCACAACCTGCTCCAGAAAGAAATTTTCAAATGGAACCAACTTTTTCTGAATCAAAGATATTTAGTCAAAATAGAAATGAATCGACCCAGAATTGCATATGGGTTGGCTCGCAATTGTTATGTTAACTTTGCAGAACTCGATCTACAAAGGCTATTATCCAAATACGGAGTTGTCACCAGCTTTAAATATCTAAATGAAAAAAGAGCAGACATTGAACTTCCCTCAAACATTGTGGCATTCACGATCATATTACACAAAGGATACACTCCTCTTGACATTCCATCCACACTAGAGGAAAAGAAATGTCCACTCTACATTTCCATCCGTGGAGTGCAACCTCAATGCTTTAGCTGTGGAGATCGCACTCACCTATTTAAAGCATGCCCAAAGAGAATATGCGAGATATGCAACAATAACAAAACAAGAAACCACAAATACAACACATCCACTCAAAATTCACCATATTCACATCACTCCAGTTATAATAGTAATGCTCATCAAATAGAGCACATAACAAATGAAGCACAAATGGATGTAGTCAACACGAACGAACAAGAAGTTTTAGGGAAAACCCAGCTCAATCTTCAAGACAACAGTGTTGTAACACAACACATTGAAACCAATCATATATCTCAGCATCCACTTAATATTATTGCCACAACTAACTCTAAAGAGGGACCTCAACCTCAAAACACTGCATACAAGGAACATCCAACAAATCCTGCCTCTCAAACAAGTGACACGGAATTAACCGTCTCAAAAAACAAAAGAAAGTCGCTTGAATCTTCAAGCTCAAATCTGGAAGAAACAAGTTATTCCATGGCAGATTCAGATATAGAACCAAACCATACTCAGAACATGTCACATAAAATGTCTCATCTGAGAAGAAAAAAAGAAAAGAGAACCAAAACAATGGAAAGACAATCCAATCAAGATAGCAGCTTACTGGAACTTACAACAATCACAAATAATCAGACGAACGCTACCTCCCAAGTAAATGAGTTCAAAAAAACAGATGAACAAATGACATTACCATCTAGAGCAGGAAGTCCAGGCACACAGAGACAGAACATAAAATCTCATAAAACGGTTGAGCTGACAGTCCATGCGGAACATCATCACACTAATGAATAAAGCAAGTAACACACTAACACAATCTCATCAAATCGGTTATGCTGCTTAAAATTGGAGGTATAAATGTCAGGGGCCTCAATTCCTTTAACCGGGTATGGGCAGTCAAGAGATGGCTGGAGAAAATGAATTTACACATTGTGTGCTTCTCTGAAACCAAGCTACATCTGCAGTCAAACCCCAATATAGGTCAATTAATGCAACAATATGGTTTTTTTCATTATGCGCCTTCCATCTCTGAATCATCTGGTGTTGCTATCCTCATAAATAAGAATCTCCCTCTCAACAAATTTAAATTATTATATCTCAGCAAAGAACTAGTGATTGCCAACCTATCCATCGGTAACTACTCTATTAATATAACTACTCTATTAATATAATATATCTATATATCAAAAACGATCCCACCATTGCCCTCTCAGTGATTTACAAGATCAACTCCCTTCTTTCCTCTGATGCCTCTCCGATCATTTTCTTTGGAGATTACAACATGAGCTACGATAAGTTCAACTCTAAATACCTGCACCTGATCAACAGAGTACTTCTGTGTGGAGAGGGTTTCTTTCCTCCCGAGTCCTTCTCCTTTTATACACTTCAAAAAAGATCATTAATAGACTTGTTATATTATACTCCTGAGCTTCACTATAACCTAGATGCCAAACTGCAATTTGTACCCTTTTCAGATCACCTAGCTTTACTAATCAACCTCCAGATAGACCCCTCCATAGCAATACACACAAACCATTTGCGCAGAATACGGTTATTAAATAAAAACAACACTCCCGAGTGGATTTTTTCAGAGGCATACATTCTTCTAAATAAAATAAATGTTCTCCCCCTACCACCGCTTCAAGCTTGGTCATCACTGGTTGGAATACTGAGCACACTAATAGATTCCTACACAAGAAAGACCAAAGGTCCCAATCAGCAGTTAAAGAACCTAGAATCCATCAATAATAGGCTCAGCTCTCTCTCATCTACAGACATCAGCACTCAGGATATTATGGAACTAAAAACACAATACCATGAGAAGCAGAAAGTCCTAGCACACTATATATCTGTTAAAAGATCCAAAATCTTATCCAATCGTCAAAACTGGACACTTAGCTATATCAGGTGGGCATTTGGTGCTGCAAAATGGCCCACCCCTACCATGATTGAAACTAATCAGAATTTATACAGTGGAGCTGAAATGCTCAAAAAAATACACGACCACTTCACTAACAAACTACAGAACAATAATTATTCAACTGGTAGAACCTGGAAAGCATCTAGTGATAATGTTAAGTACAATATCACAGAGAGGCACATAATTGCAAAATTGCAGTCATATCCAGAAAGCACACATCCTGGACTTCATGGAATTCCCAGATTTGTGCTTCTTCATCTCAGCCAGTTCACAGACCCCATTGTGCGCAGGGTGATTGATGTACTATCGGGAGACTTTCGGAACATCCCAGACCTATACCTGGTCGCTTTAGTCCCATTTCTAAAAAAAAAACAAGAAAATCCCTCCAGTCTTTTAAACCTCTGCCCCATCTCCATGATACCTCTTTTAATCAAGACAATCGAGCCTTTTAATCAAGACAATCGAGTCACTTGTGAAGGACAGAATTCAAGACCTATCTCCACATTTCCAAATATCCATTTGCTCGGAAAGGTGCCTCCACACTAGACGCTGTGCAATGCTTCATGCTCATCACTGAACATATTAGGCTGCGCAGAAAGACAAAACCGCTAGTGATTCAACTTGATTTCGCATCAGCATTCGATTCAGTTATTCCATCAATATTACTACAAACACTCAAAAGAATATCAAGTTCCTGAAGTATACACAAACATAATAGGAAACCTGCTCTATAATCGCTCGTGCTTTACCACAATAGATGGGCGGTTGTCTGACGGAATCAGACCTCATCTGTCGGTTCCTCAGGGATCCCCATTGGCTACACTCTGTTTTACCACATATATTAACCCTCTCCTTACTGAAATCGAACGCAAAGTTCCAGGTATCTACGTTCCTGCATTGAAACACCAGGTACATCACATCTCTTATGTTGATGATGTATCAATCTTCCTACCAGAACATAAACATCTTCAGCCTCTCCTGCGTATCATTGAAAAACACACTAAAAAACTAAACCTGCATATCAACTATAACAAATCTTCCATGTGGAAGATCACATCAGGGGAAATAATCCCATCCATTTTTACATCTCGACCTCAAAAGTTCTTGGGTTTTCCCATTTTCAAGTCGAGGTTGGCCATGTCAAAAGAGATACAAAATGCAATCCTTGAGAAAACTCGTAACATCGTAACCTCTCTTTCCAGGGTTACTCTGTCATTGCCTGGAAAAGCTGCACTACTGAACATGCTATTTTTTCCCAGATTGAACTACTTTCTTCCCATGATAAAGCTTACCAAAACTTTTGAAACTGCATTAAACTCACTATGTTCCAGGCTCTTATGGAAAGGCAAAGTAGTTGCTATAAGTATATCAAAAGCACACATGCCCAAAGATCTGAATGGGTTAGGTCTTCATTCAGTCTCCACGCTTTACCTACAAAAAGCAATTGGAGTCATGAGGACAATATATCACGAGCACCCTGATCAGAACACATTTATACCAGTAACACTAACGGATACACCTCCACCATTCTGCAGCAAATGGTTGTCAGATTTATGGATATATATAACGGGGACAATAGGTCTATCAAAAACTATCCTAGAATCAAAGAGAACATACTGAGAAATTTACAAATTTAAATACCCAAACCTTACTCCATCTATGAACTCTCTGGGGCTAAACAATAAACTTCTAATTCTCAGATCTAAAAAATGGTTTTTGGAATCCAAACATTTAGATTTTCTCCTGAAACTAAACTTCTCCTCCCTACCCACAAGTCACTTCCTGGTCTATAGGAGAGGTTTTGCCAACCTCAACCCACAGTGTCAGCTTTGCTCAACAGCTGAAAAAAACATTACCCATCTCCTTCATGACTGCCCATTTCTTAGCTCACTCAGAACTTTCATCCGCCAAAAAGTTTCAATAGACTATAGAATCATGCTTTGCATTCAAAATGCCATCAAGACGGGCATTTTTTCGACCATCAGAACATCCATTTTCCTCACTTTTGCAGTCTGGCTCACCAGGTGCAAGTACATCTTTGGACAGGCAGATAACAATGTCAGCAACACCTTCTTAAAACTATTAAGAAGCACTCGTGATAGAGACCGGCTTCTTGCACCAGACTGGCTACACATTGAATCCTGGGCTAGCGTAGACTTAGTCGAGTAAGAATTTGCAACCCAAGATTTTCAGTTACCAGCCTCAGGCCATTTGTCAAATCTAATTGACAGAAGACTCGAGTCCAAAGATTGATTTGTCATTGTATTCTTTTTGATTTAGTTAATAAAATTCTTTTTTTTTTTTTGAAAAAAATAAAAAAAATTTGAAATATGGTTTTTGAACAATTCATTTCTATCTAAAATAAAGTAATCAAAAAATAATAATAATAAACAAATAAAATATCAAAAGTGAATTCAATAAATTGTGTTAAAGTAGCTTTGAAAGATTGAACATATGATTATGTTTAAGAGGGAAAAAATATAATAGTAAATATGGGAGGTAAGCAACTAAAATAATAATGCAATAATAGAAAATAACCTTAGTTCAAGAATTAACACTTTCTGGATCGACTGTCCATCTGAATAAATAAATAAATATCAGCTTAATTAAGTAAAATTTACGTGTATTGGCATAATGAAAGAATGGGAAACTTAGATGTTCAAAGCTCATGAATTATGGTGCAGCTGTCAATTCTGGTGCCCAAATTTCTTAAGAGATATCGATAAATTAAACTATTTGATTATTCTTTTTTCTGTACTGTGTTATTAATATCTTTTCCATAATAGTTTGATCACAGATAGTCATAAATTCAGTAGCAGATTGCACTAAATTCTTCCATTCTTGGTGCTCAAACTTCTTATAAATTCCCAAACAATAATCCATTTAGATTATTTTGTAATGAAAATGTTATGTTCAACCTGCCATTTGAGTATTCAAACATAATTTCCTATGCAACTAACCATGATTTTTTTAAAAAATACTTTCTTTTCAATGGCAGACAATTTTTAGTATTTTATTCTTTTCTATTAATAATAGTTCTTGTTAAAATCATTTCTGGACATACTGTATAGAATAATGTTTAGGAAAAAGTGATCAACAACTTACTCATCCTTATGATAGATCCACAGGACTTGTATATAATGAATATTATTTAATATTTATGATTTTTGGTTATAGCTTGGTTCATATATTGAACACTGATGGATTTACAAATAGTGATATTTAAAACAAATAAAATAACTCACATAAATAATATAAATATTATCTTCCAAGAATCAGTATGATTATCCAAATTTTAAAATGGATTTGCACTTCTCAGGGCAGATTGGGAAGATATTAGAATGAGAGCAATTTTTTTTAAAAAAAAATAAAGCTTTTTGAATTATTTTTATGAAAAAAATAAACAAACTTGATTAAAAAATATAATAATAATAATGATGATGCAAAAACAAATATAAAATTAAATTTATCTATCTTTTTTTTTATTTAATTTTTGTTTTACATTTATTATTTATATGAAATGACTTCATATTTTTTTATAAGTTTGAACAACAAATATGATTTATGAATAATGAATTCTGCCAATAGTAATCAAACAGAATATATTTTCATTTGTTTTTTCAATAAATAAATAAAAATACTGAATAAATAACAGATCAACATAATAACATATATAAATTACCTATAATATATATATGTGCTGAAACAAGAACTACAATTAAATAAATCCAAATCAATTTTGCCCATAGATATCCAATCATATCAAAATTTAAGTGTCATTCTATTTGCCACTCAATTAAAAATTAAACTCCATTCAGGAAAAAAAAATTAGAAATAGCAGATTAAAATTCTGAGGGAATTCTTAAAACCAATCCAAGAATATTACAGTGGATAAGTGAAAATATACATGTATCAAAATAAAACAATATTATTTATTATTAAATTATATATTAGAAATGTATAGTATTGCCTTAGACTTATAGGCTTCAGTAAATTATAACTTTCCTTATTAATATCTGGTTTATGGTCAATGCTACTTCTTTTAATTGCCAGCTTTATAATGTGAGTTACTATTTTTTTCCCTATCTGATATGAATTTGTTGTGGTATAAAAATATTTTGATTTTATAATTGGGTTCAAGATCAAATAGTCAATGTCACAAATAACAACCATACATAAATAAAAATAAAACTAATTACTCTATTACCAAAAGAAAACCAGGATGACCTCTGTGAAAAAAACATAGGAGGAAAAAAGTATCTTAGTGAAGATATATATATAAAAATTTAGAACAATAATAGTGGATATACAAAAGACAGATCTAGAATTCTTTATTGATAAAAACACATCTGCAATTGATGAAGTCAATGTGTCATTTAATGGCAGCTTACAATACAACAAGAACTGAATCATTAGATTACATAATTAGATATTCTTTTTACATCACCAAATCATTAATAAAACTTTGAGTAATAGGGGGGGGGGGTTCCTCTTTTCTCCCATTCCATAACAAAAGTTTACTGATAACCTATTTATTAATATTATACCTTCTGCCATTTTTAACATTACAATTCTACTAGTAGAAATATGAAGATTCAAATATTCTTGATAAAAAATTTCACAGAAAGACCATTCCAAAAAAATACTCTTCACAATGTGAATGGCAATACATTTTTATTTTGTTATTTTAAAATTATCTTCATTCATGCAAAAAAGTTTATATTTTATGTTTAAGGTTAATTCTAATATATTTATATATAAATTATTTTATAATAAACACTTTTATTTATTGTTCACTAAAAGCCAAAAACAATTGTTTTTTTTTTTTTCTCTTTCCAACTACATTTGAAGTTTTATATAATGATTCAATTCTGAACACTCAATGCTTTTATTTCAAGTTAAATATAAAAACTACAATTGTGGCTAAAGAAAATAATTATTTGTTGACTTTTTAGTGCACAGTATAAAAAAGTGTTTATTATATAAAAAATTATATATATTATTTTTAGTTTTTTTTTGTATTTGCAAAATAAATAAAAACATTTATTAAAAAATATTTTAAATATATATTATTTTTAATTTTTTAATATTTGAATATTTTTCATAATTATTCCTATTTCAAACAAAAAATAAAAATGATGTTGCTGTATTTGGAACATTTAAAAAAAAATTCCCAGTGCATTAAAAAAAATTTTACAATCAAGAAAAAATATAATTTAATCCATTTTAAAAGAAGCAACTTTTACAATGAAGTGAAAGTTAAGATTTGCTTTTATTTTTTTTTAATGATCATTAATACATTTTAGTGTAACCTTTTTTCTTTAAATAAGAGGATTTAAAAAAATATACCACTCTCTTATGCATATCCTTGAAAACTTACTGAATTGATATTAATGCATTTAAAATTCAGTCCACTAACACCTCTATAGTTAACAAACTAGTACAGTAAACTAACTTGAAATATTTCATTGACACACTGCATGGCCATCAATTTCTAACATTTGTACAAACTTTGAAGGAAATCTGTTTGATAAAAGTCTGTAAAATTTATCCTAAATAAACAAATAAACAATATTTAACTTAAATACAAGTGTTTAAAAATAGAGATCTACATGAATATTTCTCCCATTTTTGAGATCATTTTGATAAATTTTATTAACAGGCATAATAATTTATAAATGTATTAACAAATCAAATTCTTATGTCAATAAAAAATTAGAAGCACATGTACTAAGTGCCAGGCGCTAATAATATAATATAATGATGGACTTCTGTAAGAAAATAAATTAATTTATTTTAAGATGGAACATGTGGTGATCAGAATAAAGATGATTTGGATAGCTACATCCACACCATAAATGTTCACGTATATTGGTTGTTGTTTTTTTTAATTTTTACAATGAATATGAGAATTCATGGAAAATTATTATAAATGATTATGAATATTATAGCAAATTAGAGTAATTCACTTTTATCAAATGGGTAATGATATAATGAAAATGAAACAAAAACATCAAATTTTATTTATGATAATTACATAGCTGACTTTTTTTTTTACTCTCCTAAAACTAAATATAAAAACTACCATGAAATTATTTATTCTTTTCAGGAAAATAAAAAATAGCATAAATTACTGTTCCTGACTAATCTTAATTAAATGATATTAATACATACTAATATTATTTATTTCAGATATCATCTAATTCTCATTTGAAAATTGTTATACCATCTGACAAATTTTTCATAAGAATGGCATTTACATCTATTACAAAATAATTTATCAAAATAATTGTTTAATTAAGCTCAATTTTCATCCATAATATTATTATCAGCCACATTTCATCATGAGATATTAAGGGCACTTACATTTGAGTTTTAATTTATTGCAAACATTTTTGTTTATACTTGTATAAGTCATATTTCCAACTATTATCCTGTTTTATTTCTTTTATTTTGCAATACCGTATTTATTTTATTAAATAAAAAAAAAAAGAAAAGATGGTGATCTTGAAGCTGTATTAAACTTTTTGAAATGCATAAAATGTTATGAAAGTAAAAGCTTTTGAGGAATGGCTACATTCCATAGCATTTTGTATTATACATGTACAAAAAAGTGAGAACCATCGTAAAGGGTCATAGAACTTGAAAAACTGTATTTTAAAAGGAACAGTAAAATTTGCATACACAATAGTGTCCAAGATATTTTTATAGAAAAAGTTTTTTTTTTTTTCAAAAAATTTCCCTAACACATATTAAATCTTAAATCATGATTTCAAAAATCTTTGCACTTAAGTTTTTTTATTTGCAAGATTAATATCAAACTGGTTACAAACTTAAGAATAAAGAAAATATCTCATCACTATATGCAATATTAAGCTCATTTTTCTAAATATGTAACTGCAATAATATTGAAATTATACAGACACACATGCGCGCACATATACATATATATCTATATTTGCAAGTAATGGTGATGAAAGTTTTGAATTTATAAAATCTGAATTGTACTTAAAGCTAATCATTAAACTGTTATCATTTTTAATAATTTCTTGGTATTAGTTTTCCTTGATTGTAATCTGAGCCAACTGATGAGTGCTAATTCAGCATGAAATGTCTTTAGTCATGTGTTTATGATTATATCCCTCCACAAAATGTTAAAAGTGGATAAAACCCATTCTCTATTTTACATGGGAGTGGTGTAGTGAAAATTACACTACACAATTATTATTCTTTATGGGTAATCTCTAGTCTAATGAATGACTAATAAAAATTATTAATATTTCTTCACATATTGTTTTGATTTTTTTTCAACTTCTTAAAAAGCAATGAATTGAGGTTTCACTATAATTAATTTCTAACATTTTAAACTCAGAATCAAAAATCTTATATCAAATAATACTTTTTATCAAACTAATAAATAACTACAAATTATTATTTTATTTTCAGTTTTAATTAAATGTTTACATCATCATTTAAAATTTATTTCATTAGAAACAACTATTCACTATCATAATAGCACAAAACTGATAAATTTAAATTAATTTGTAGTTTATAATAATTGTTTCTTTTTTCATTATGTTCTCTTTTTTAATTACTATATAATCTATATTTCATAGCTTTTAATAAAAGATCTGGTAATCAATATTTTTATTGTTAGTTTTATGAAAGTTGTTTTGTGTGTGTGTGTGCATGCTATTGATTTTGGCTCTGTACAAAAATTTGGTGCTAATAGAGTATATATCCATTTAGCAATCAAACCAAGCAAAATAATTTTTTAAAAAAACAACAACACTTTTTCAATAAGAATTAAACATTTCATAACAAATTGTATATGATGCACAATTTTTTCCCTTAGAAATGGACTCCATTTCTATTGCTATCAATTACTTTCTTATGGATTATGTGGCGTACCTTTTCTATTCTTGAACTTGTCAAATACTTACTTATATTCATCTACAGATTGATTGTGTAATTCAAGCATTTTATAAATTAAACATAATTAAGATGAGGCATAAATTGTTAGATTTAATTTTTTACATGCATATATAGATAACCTTCAATTTTAATTTGTAAAACAGTGAAATTATTTTTTATAATAATTAATATTTTAAAAATTAAAAAATGTATTTAAAAAATGAAATAATTTATTCAGTTATTAATTTATATTAATTTAAAAAAAATTTATATCTGGACTTACAATTTATATTCCTTTTTCCCCCATGAGAGTTTTAATCTTTAAAAAAACATTAGTACATACAAAAATTAAATGTATTTTAATTGTATTAATAAAAATATCATTGAAATAAACAAAATATATTTGAAATATAAAAATAAAGTTTCAAATTAAATCAAAACTTATGTTTTTTCTTGACAAGCATAGCATCATGTCAGATCTGAATGAATAAAAATTTTGCGGCTTCCATGATTAGAACTGCTATCTATATACAAAACTAAAATATAAATTTTCTTTAAAAATAAATTATGGCATAAATTACTATTATTATTATTATTATTATTATTAAAGTAAATCAATACATAAAAGTGCTAGAGTGAAAAAAATTGAACAGGAATTGTCACTCCAGTTAACATCCAAAATCAACAATAAAAATATTAATTTATTATCTTTGTCTTCCTCACTAATAGAATGTTTGCATTGATCACACTTATTAATTAATCATTATTTGTTTTATAAATAAATTTTATTATTTTGACGTTTTCAAACATATTATATAATTGTTGTTATTGCTTTTTATCTTTTATGAAAATTCATCAATTATATTTTTTTTATTGCAACATTGTTACGTGTATGATTGCTTCAACAATAAGTAGAGCATAAATTAATAAAAGCTTTTATCATCAAAAATGTTTTGCAGCTTCAAAAAAGATTGAAAAACATGATTCTAAAATAATAAAACTTAATATCTATAAGTTTCACATCTGCATTCTATTAAATATTTATTAAATTACACTATAACTTAATTATTGCTATTATGTTCTTTTATTAACACGTGAAGTTGTATGCCATTAAAAAAATGTATTATTTTAACACTTTATCTAAGGAATTAATCAGATTTTTCAGAGTCATGCTAACACTACACATATTACTTGAAAAACAATTAAACTATATGTACACAAATTATATCATTCTCTTCATTTTTTCTTTCTTTCGAAAGAAATGTGCCATGTTTTTTTCATGACAAAAATTGAATTTTTTTTTATGAATTTTTATCTAAATAATTCCTTTTTTCTCTCTTTATTTGCTTATTTGATTTTATGTTGGAAAGACTTAAATTTTTAGATAAAAACAGATTTTGACACAGATTTGAGCATTAATGATTCGTTTCTAATTTCTAGGCCCTCAAATACCAAAGATATTCTATCTATTTTAATTTATACCTTTTTGGAAGATAAAATAATTTCTTTAGCAAACAAAAAATGAAGAAAGGATAAGCAAACTGTACTTATAAGAGTTTATAGCATACTAGGCTTGTCATCCCAATAACTTATAATGATTACAGTCTGAATTTCTCATATCACATAAGTAATAAATTTTATATATTTTTTATTAACTTTTCATTTATAACATTTTTTATAAAATATATTTAAAAATATGAAAGAAAAAAAGAGGAATTAAAGAAATTTGTCAAGTCATGAATTGTTAATTTCTTTATGATAGCAATGAATATTTAAAATTAGTTCTGTATATACATATGTAGACTAAAGTTAGGTCATGAATTGTTTATTTCTATGATATCAATGAATATATAAAATTAGTTCTACATATATATATATAGATTAGTGTAACATACAATTTAGAGTTGTATATAGAAGTTACTAGTTGACTGAACAATCATTAAATTTATTGGTCATAATACAATGTGTGACTATAATCGTTACAAAATTAGAAAAATGAAAATTCAAATAATGGAATTGTGTAGATAGCCATAATGAGTACGTACACCATGAGAAAGTTTACATAGGTAAAACTGCAATTTTTTATGCTATGCAAAAGTTGGGTATTCAAGCAATGCTTTCAGTAGTTTTACAACATTCATAAATAAAGTGTTGTCTTCCTAATAAAAAAAAAAAAAGGTACATAAGTTTTTTGGCTGACTGGAGTGATGATCCCAAAAATGCTCAGATGGGCTGTTTTAGTTCTTATCACCTAAAATTGTGATAGGCAACGTGCATCTTCAGCTTTATCAAACAACTTATGTGTTCTTGCTTTGACTTTGTGATTAGAAGAGGATGAGTCATGAAAAGTTCTGTTGGGTAAGTTATATCTACATTTTTATTGATATATTTATTCTTTTCCTGCATAGTGAAGCTGGAAATATTATAGTACATATTTCTGCTTCACCTAGTGCCAATGTCATCAGCACTAGTATGGATTTGAACCCAATCTTGTATATTAACTGACACCCATCTTGTAATAGGCGGTACTAGGTGTATCTTATAATCAATATTATAATATTTTATCTGATTTATATTTCATTAATTTATATTTTATGATTAAAACTAGCCTCTTTATAATAGTGATTTATTTTATAATACTTGTGGCACTAAGATTAAATAATTGAATCCTAGATATCTATAAAATGTTACAAATATTTTAAATTCTTTTATTAAAGTTCATTTTTCCAATTAATCAGTTGGTAGCATTTTATATTTATCTTTTGATAAATGTACGTTAAATGATCATTTATGTAAACAATACTAATATTTGTAAGGTATCTTTTGTAAATTTGTATTTAAATTTTATATCAAATATAAGTTTGAAAGTCATTGTATTATTTATAGAATGTACCAAATTTCTAAAATTTTTGTGAATAAAATTTAAATTTTCTTTAATCTAAATCTCAATGAAATAGGCTTTGTTAATACATTGACTGATAAACCTAATCATGCTTGTTGCTGTTTTCTTTTAATTAGGAAATGAGCCCTTGGAGCATGTTTAATGCAGGATTGTGGATTTTCTGCCCAGGCAGACGCTGACCACAGAAAAAGTCATCAGTAAATGTCATGTAGATTGAATCCTAATAGATAAGGCTGGATCATATAAATAGTCAAAATTTTGTTGAGAAGGGGATGATGATTATTGAAGAACAGTTTACTGAAGAGATTTGATTAGTATTTATAGTACATCATGCCTAAAGAATGATGGGTGAAAAGATCAGCCATTTGCTTTTCGGAGCTCTGTTTCCACCAGCTCATCACAATGCCATTCCAGTGCTCTCAACACCTAGACCAGAGACTGTACTGGGTCAAGGAAACCTGCTAAATAATTTGACTTTATAACTGCCTGTTTCCAGCAATGGAATGTCTACCAATTGGTTCTGAGGTAACATCCAATTTGATACAAGCCTCTGATTTTAGCTTACTTTGTTTTAAATCAATGATAATTTGTATCTTATATATATATCTGTAATATTTATACAACTTAAATTTAAAATGCTTTTTTTTTTAAAACTTTTTTCCTTAAATTTAAAACTATCAATTTTATTAAAATTTCCATATTATTTTGATGCAGCAAATTTATCTTAATTTTTTTTTTTTTTTTGCTTTATTTTGTTAATGTTGACTTACTTAAGCTGCCAAGTTATAGGAGTTATAAAATTCAACAAGCAAATTTCAACCCTCGTCCTCCTATTTTCTCCTGTTAAAAATCATTTCTCAAGATACTTATTGCCATTAAATTAATTAATGGAGAAAGCTAGTTTAGTTTTGTACCTCTTATATTATAAATTTATATTATAAAAAATTGAAATTATTTTAGAAGTTAGATATATTATTATTATCTCCAACTTAAAAATTACCCTCGTTATTATCTCTGAGAGAATAATGTATTTTATTAAATCAGTTAAGTAAAATCTATCACAATTTCTGTAAAACAAATGTCTTAAAAGAGAATCATTTAAAGCACTCTATCATAGCATTTTATCAGTATACGTTTCATACATGTATATTTTTATTTTGTGTCAGTAAAAATTAAGATTGTGATATATAATTTATTATGCTGTATGTTGTCAAACTTCACCAGAAGTGAGTTTGATATTTAATGCCCAGTCTATCTATATTAATTAAAAGACAGACTTATTTTGTAATCTTCGATGATGAATTATTTGATAACTTACCAATACATGAAATACTTGGAAAGTGTGGAATACAATTTATTTTAAGTTTAGTTTTAATGCTTGTCTTTCATTTTTATATTATACTTTATGATCCCTTTTTTAATGGCCCAAGGTTTCTGGGAATATTCTTATTATGTCAGGGAGCCGATTATTTTAATCAGGAATTAATTTATTATGATCGTTAGTGATCCACTATCTACATATATATGTCTAAGGCATCATGTAATTTATAGTTATAACCATTCATTTATTATCATTGTTCTTTCTTTGCTACTTATCGCTTAGGACCTTTGGAAGTTTAAATATGACCAGTCCAATCTTTAACTTTCCCTTAATAGTAGACGTATTTCTTACTATGGATCTTTTCCAGACATTGCCATTAAAATGTGTATGGGAAGTCCTGCACATCAACTTTTATTCGGAGACATGTTTTGACTGGAGGGCCAACATTTCTTTTATCATCTACGGTATATACCAAGGATTTCTTTTTAGCAAAGCCACCCAGAGTATCGTAACAGACCTCATTCATTCTTTTGTTATAATCTATAAAAGCATACTGCCTTCATCATTCTTTATATCTTTATTTACAAACCTGAAATGCTCTCTGCTGTGATGGCATGTCTTTAACCAATCAATCCAGTTAATTAATTAAATCTGACTATCTAATTTATTTATTTAAGAACCATTTTGCTTTCCACATTCATTATATACAACTGATTTAAATGTAATAGTGTTTTACATTCACATTACTCGTGTTTTATTATCTCTCTCTCTATATATATATAATAGATTTATTCCCTTAAATTTGTAATCTCTTAAAGAGGGCTAATGATGATATTTTATTGCTAATTGGTTCTTGGCAGACCAATTAACAAATTATTACTTCTGTTTATCAAATGCCTTATGCATTTAGCCACATCAAAACAAATTTATGTCTTAAATTGGATTGTAATTATCTACTAAATTGAAATGTTCAAATATTTTGCTAATTTAAAATTTATTTAATATACTTAATGAGTATTTAAAGTTTGTAATTGCGAATCCAAGAAGTATAACCTAGTTGTATAAACAAAACTCAACTTATTTTGTATTGTCAATCACTCAATTTCTTAATAAACTCCTGTAATATTATTACTTTAAATTAGTTTAGTTTGTCATTACTCTGAATCTTTAATATTAATTACTCTAGTTATTTATAATATTTCTTCGATTAAATTCAATTTTTGTAATGTTGTCATGAAAAGATTATAATTGTTACAGTTCAAACCATTAGTAGTCAAAATCAAATCACATCTGTACCATTCTGCAATTGTCAGAATTCATCAAATCAGTAATTTCTTTGTATATAAACCCTTTATTATTTTGAGGCTCTTTGTGAACCATGACCTCTCAGCTGGGACGAAATAAAATCAAGGACTGCACAAACGTTATCCATTATTCAGAGAGGCAAGAGTTCAGGCAAATAGATTAGGATCCAGCATTTCCCTGACATCTGTATCTTGTACATGGTTGGATTGAAGATACTTTTGCCTAGATTACTGGTCTTGTTAAATGAATACACGATTTTGACCGGCACAATAGTTACATTAACATTTTATTATTTGTATGTAATCATTTTATAGTAATCACTTGATTTTACATTTTAAGTACATTCTATCTAACAAAATAAAATCTTTTTCACAATGTAAAAGGTAAGATAGATAATAAAAAAAAACATTATTAATATTCTACCTTGTACTAAATCTAACTCATTTCTGTTTAGCTATAACATGTATAAACTCTGAGCCATTTATAGCCTGAAGATTTATTCATCTGTTATTATCTCTTTATTCAATATACACAAACCCCTGCAAAGAAACTTCTTTTGAAGGGTTTTGTAGAAAAACAAAAAGAATCAATGGTTAGATTTTCATATATTTGAAACTAATAGATTTTCATAGATAAATCATGTTATATGTCATTTTATTGCAAATTTTATCAGGAATATAATGAATCTTTTAATAGAAAAAAATTAAATTTATTTATAAAATTTAGAAATTTTGAAAAAATATAAAAAAATTTAATAATTGTTAAAATCTTTTTTATTATATATATTTTGTTTCAAAAGTGTAATGAATATATTTTTTCAGCTATATTACATTCCTTGATAATTTAACTTTTTGATAACATAAAGTAGATGATTTTTCCATAACGCTAATTGAAGTTATCTTAAAAATTGTGTTGTATACCAATTTTCCAAAAATCCAATACATCATTTTTTTCATATGAACAGGTTAAGATAGAAAACTGCATTAATATTATCTCAAAAAATAGTGTTTCACTATTACAATTTACTATTTTTTTAAATCTTTTTTTAAAGATTTAAAACACATATTTAGTTTGCTAAACAAATTATTTTTTTATGAATAACATTTTTAGTTATATGTGAATAAAAAAAATGCACCAACAAACAAGTTTAAGTAAAACAAAGAATTTATCCTAATTTCAATTCCTCACTCATATAAAGCAAAGACATACTACTTTTAAAATTTAGAATTGTCTTGTATTGATATCTTTTTTTTTTTTTAAAGTCAAAATCATTTAACAATAAATGAATTTCCATAAAAAAGCATTTTAAAGAAATGTGGTTTTCATAGAAAAGGCATATTTATATTACAAAGATTGTCTAAAAACACTCTAAAGAGATGTAATATTGATTGTTCTCTTAGGCAAAGATAGAACACGAGACTTAAAATTAGACAATGTGTTAAAACCTTTTCAAAGGCATAAAGTTTGCTATAGAAAAACTTAGCACAGCATCAAAAAATGTTAAATGAACAGATTAATGGGATGGCATGTAATAGATGTGATGTATTTGTGGTTCAAGGATTGCTTTGTAAAACCAAAACTAAGCTTTAATTAACTTTTTCTTATCTTTCTACTATTATTTTTTTTCTTTTCAAGTTAAAATGGTTATAAGAAATTAAGAATGGATTTTTAAAGTACATCAACATATATCCATAATATTAATAAAACCATACATAAAAAAGAACAAATTATTTTTAAAAGAACATGTCTTCAGGAATACTTTAATTTTGATTATGAATAAATCTTTCAGTTCAAAACTATGAATATATAAATTGTTAGCATAAACACAAACAGTAATAAAAATGAACTTTCAAAAAATGCAAAATATAACTACAGGTTTAAATGTTATATTTAAATATTTTTTAACATGAGCCCAGTACAATAACCATAAGAATATATATGTATATACCTGATTATAGTTTTTTCTAAACAAAAATTATAAATAGAAATTTCCATATGTTAAAATATTTTCATCAATTACATCCATTAAAATATACATACATAGAACTTCACAATTATTTTCAAAATAAATAAAAGTCAGATATATATATATATTTTATTTTAAAAGTATGCAAAAAAATAAACAAATAAATTTTAAAAAGGCATTCCCTGGATAGAAGTAAATTGATTTATAAAGAAAAGAAATAAAATACACACTTACTCTGTCCACAAGGATATCCAATTTTGCTCATGCCATGGGGACTGAGCTGGTAAATGCTCTTGATTGCCACAGAAGTAAGGAAAGCATAATTATACAATTATTTTCACTAAAAAAAAAGAGAAAAATAAATCAATAAAAATACATGCACACAAATAAGTTTATATAATTACATGTTTTTACATATAAATGTATAATTTTAAATAAAGGCTTTAAATTTGCTTATATATTTGCTTGAGAGTATGTATTTATTTATATATTTGACATAAAGATATTATTATTATTATTAATAATAATAAAAGTAATTTCATAAATTATAATATTAATAATAATAATAAAAGTAACTTCATAAATTATATAATTAATAATTAACTTTATACAATCAAAAGTTAAAACATAAATTAAAAATATCACTTATTTGCTCAATTGTAAATCACTATTGTAATTTATTTCTAATATATTCAAGATAATGGCAGCTTTATTGCAAGTCAGCGTGACTGCCTTGCACTTACAGGCAGTTGCCTGGGTTGCAGGTTCGCATCCCGGCTGATGCTATGACACTTTAATAAAAAAAATGGCAAAACAAAAAAAAGTTATTAAACTTATAGCAATCAGTTGTATATTTCTTTATCTAATTTTAAATTAATTTTGAATGAATTTATGTAAATTAAATACATTTGAAAATTGTTGCTTTTTTAAAAAAAATTAGCATTGCAAAAAAAAAAAAAAAAATACATCAAAGTTTACTGGTTAGATATTACAAAAATAAAAAACTTTGATAATAGAACATAAAGTATAACAAAAAATAAATTTTGAAATCTATAATATGTCAATTTGTCTTTACATGCTTTCAGGGAGCATTATTTTGGTCTATGCAAGAATCAAAATGATGAATTGTCAATTGAAAAATGATGGACAGTGATTTGAGAAATTATAATTTCCTTAAAAAAAAAATACAGCTACTAAAAATTTTTTATACATTTATCCACAGATTACTATATTTCTTTTATTAATAATATGCTTAGTAAAATGTTTATTCAATAATCATTACTTTTTTCAACTTTAAGTTTCTTTTTTTTTATCAATATTTTATATTTTTTAATTTTAAGAACTGATTAAAATTATTCATTTCTTATGCAAGATTTTTTTTATTTACAAAGCATTTTGAGGAACCAATTAAGCTCGCTATCTATGATAAACCTGTATTTTATTTTATTATATTTTGAATTTTTTTCTCAAAATTTTTCTTGTATTAATTTATAATCCTATATTATTTATTTGCTGTTTTCAAAATAAATAAATCATCAACAACAACCATTATCAATCCACTGCAAGATGAAAGTCTCTCCAAGTTCAACCCATCTTCTCCAATCTTTAGCTTCTTTTCACCACATTACCCCTGCACACTTTCTTATTTCATCCATCCATCTCACATTCAGTCTCTTTCTGGGTCTTTTACAATCTCTTGGAATAAATAAATATTGATTATTATATGCTGAAAGTGATACTTGATAATCAAATGAGACCATTCACCCATATCAAATTTTCATATAAGTAGTTTGTGATTACTTTTTCCCATGCAATATGAATTTTTTTTGGGTGTTATAATTATCATTTTTTACTAACTACATGCAGTATTAGTTACATGTTTGTACTACCCATTGATGGAGCCATTATCCACAAATTAAAATAGTCAAGAGTAAGCTAATCAATATGTTTCTTTTTTTTTTCATACAAATTCAAAAACAATAACTAAACAACTTGAAAATAATTTAAAATGTTTGAAAACATATTATTTAGAAAACTAACCCAAAAATATTATATTTAGCAAACAAATAATAAATGGAAACATTCTGGAATACATTTAATTAGTGTTAGCCATCACAATTAATTTAATTTCTTGTGTAATGTTGGCATTTATCACACTTCTTGAAACATTTATTTTTCAATCATTGTTTATTTGTTAGATATATTACTTTTATGTTTTTTTCTTGCTTTGCTTTCATTTAAATCCTTTGCAAGCATCACTAATAAATTTCTGATTAAATTTTTTTTTTTTTTGCTAATGAAATTTATAGATTAGCTTATGCTTCACTACCAGCTAGTATATACATGCAATTAACATACACCACTTTCTGCTACAAAGAACTGAGTCAAATTTAAAATTTTTAACTTACAAAAACATTTATTTTTATTTTAAAAATCAATGATAATTATTTAAATAAAAATTCCAACTATTGTATTTTGTAGTTAAATAAATATACAACAAAACAATAAAACAGTAATATCTTTTTAACCTAAGACTTTTTTTTTTGTTACAACTTAATTTTAATAATAAATCACTTAAAATCTTGATATAATCGCTGTAATTTACATATGCTTTCAATTCTTGTTTTTTTCACTTAGAGCTAAATAAACAAACACACAATTTAATATAAAATTATAAATTTAAAAATTTAATCCCAGTTTAACACAATTTGTGTTTTTCTATTCTCATTTCAAAGTCAAATTAAACATCATCAGCATTTTCAATATACCACTAAAATATTCTTCATTTATCATTCCAAATAAAAAATAACAGAATTTTAATTTGTTAATTAAATAAAGAATTAAATCGGTAAAACAGCAATAAAAAAGTGGCAAACTTTTATTAAAATTAAAATAACTATATATAAAATATATTTCAAAACTACTATTGTCAAATATTGATATATATTTCTTGCAAGTTTGAAAAATTAAATTCAAGATTAAATCAGCATTTACACCCCTCCCCCCGTTAATCTAAGTGTAATAGGTTCCTTAATATAAATCATTTAGAAAATATACACATATGTGTAAATTTTGTAGTTTTTTTTTTGCATAACATAAAATCTTATATATATATCTTTAAGAAAGCCAACAAAGAAAGATTGCTTTTGTTTTACTGTAAGATAAAAAAAAATTATTATTAAAAAAATAATAATAATTGAATGGTATATTGTCTAGGAGTTCATAAGAAATTCAAACATAAAAAGTAACAACATGGACCATGCATGATTCATGAATCTTGAGCTCCAAAGTTTGTCATTATCGCCCTGCTCCAAACAATATAGGGCAATTCTACAAATGTGGTAAATTATTACATTTATTTGTCAAACCTGAAAGTTTTGCTAATGTTATTAGGAGAAAAAAAAAGATAGCAGTTTGTAAACACACACACACACAATATATGTTTATCAAATATCAATTTTCTATCAAAAAAAAGTTGAACTTCTTAGAAAAATACTGTTATAATGAATTTGAAGATCAATTTTTTTATACAACTTTTAACTTCCAATTAGAATAGTAATATTTAGATTACAAAAGCTAAAGATTAAATCCATTGCTGTTTATAATTGATCTTAATAATTATACATTCTCTAGGAAAATCCTCTTTTGGAGGCTTACAACATGATTCAGAGCACTAGTCAATCTCATCCCTCTCTATGTCTCTTTATTATCACCAATAAACAGATAATCAAAAAAATTCAAATTATGATATCTGAAACCAAAATATTTCCATCTCCTTATCAAGATCAATTTAGAAGCTCTCCTTATTAATCAATTCTTATCACAGAGAATGAATGATTCACACTAACATTGACCACCTTTGTTCTCTCTGTCATAAGTCTGAAAAAACAATACAGTATATCATTTTCTGTTTCCAATGTCCTGCTCTTCTTATTTATAAAAATATCACTGAGTCAATTACTAAATCATATAATTCTTCTATTTCTACTCTCATTGATAGCATGGAACAGAGCATTTCCCCTTCAATTAGAATTATTATTTTTTGTTTATGTTCACCCTTTGGTTCTAAAAATGCCATTTTCACTTCAACCCTATATCTAGGAAATTACAATCACTGTTTTATAATAAAATTTCAAAAATTAAAAAGAGACAGGGTGTTTATCTCTCGAGACTTGTCAATGCTACATGGAGCTTAAGTCTCTCTTCCAATACCATTATAAGTAGATAATTCTACTTTCCTTTTTTTATGCACTTGCTATGTATTTACAAAATGTACCTTTAGTAAATTGTATTTCTCTGTTCTTTGATGATAAACATTAAAATATTCAACTGAATTTTTCAAGGTTGTAAAAAAACTTTGCCTAATAAAATTGTTTGATACAATTTTTTTTTTTGGGGGGAGGGGATATTAAGATTGCTAGTGTGTACAGAGTAATTTTCAGTAACTGAAACAAATTGAGTTTCATAAGTACAAGCTATCAAAAAATCAACAACACTCATCCCAACAATAATAACAATAGTACATTAGTGGATACAATTTAGATATCAAAACAAGACAACAGAAATTGTAGCATTTTAATTAATTTATATGTTATTTTATTAATATTATAAGTTATAAATGACAGTTAATAAACACATACACAGAAAAGGTAGATTTTAAATATTCAGCTTTATTACTGCCTAGCAAGCTTTTAATATATATTGTATATCATATTCATAATTGAATTATAAGTTATCTAAAATATATATGTGATTAGAAATAGAGAGAACTATCAATATGGGCATAAAGATTCGGGTGATTAATACCTCTACCTCATCTAATGAGTGACAGTTGTTTGTGAAATGCATACTTAGTAAGAGAGCATAAAATAGAATTGACATGAGAAGTGCACAGATAAAAAACAAAACAAAAAGCATAAAAATATAATCTTGCAGCTTATCCAACAGCAACACCAACACATTAATAACAAATATTTATACAAATTAAAACATTTGTGACAACTTCATGATAGAAAAAAAAAACTAATTAGCAAGTTTAGACAATAATGAATATCTGTTATATGTTAATATTTGGCATATAATAGTAGTAAAAGTTTTTGTGGTAATTTAGCTTAATAAATTCACTTGTGGTCAATGTTAATAAAAGTTAATTTACTATTAAACCTAATTCAATTATTTAGGGATCTTGATAATGTAAAGACTCTTTAAAGGTTACAATGTAGCTTTAAAAATGAGATGCTAGAATAAATTGTTATAAACTATTACTGATGATGATCAAGTATTAGTTATAATATTCTATTGCCTGGTTATTCTATCCATTTTTGGGCAGAGAATTTAACATATATTCAATTATCCAATAGATTAGACTGAACAAGATTAACTCATTTATACACATTTTTTATAATAACCTTGTTTATTTTGTTCAATGACAAGAAAGATAAGTTATTTATCAATATGCAATATTAGTTATCCAATTTAATGCCCAGAAAGGCATCAGGCTTTCAAAAATTACTATGATTTGATTATATGGCTATTTTAAACTGATCATAATTAATTGTTACAATCCTTAATAGACTAATGCAATGGTACAATGGCAGATTCTGAGCGCACGGTCTATGAATCACAGTTCCAGCTGTTATTTCCAGTGCTCAAAATTTTTTATACACTCCAAAGCAATAAAACATTTAATTATTTTATGCTATGCATGATGCTGTGGTAGAATGGCAAACTGTGGACCTCAAAGTCAGTGGATCATAACTTAATCTGTCACTTCTAGTAATCAAACTACTTATCAACTCCCAAATAAAAAAAACTATTTATTTATTTATTAAATATTATAGGTAGCTTTCTGAAGATTGGAAATTTCAGAAGGCTAACCACTTGGCAAAGATAATAGCATTTTTATACTCATACTTGCACCCTGATTAAAAAATTAATCATGTAAATGAAGCAAGTCAAACTCAATGATGAAGGGTCACAGTAAGCATTATAGATCAACTACAGGCCACATTATAGAAAAAAAACCCTACAACATGGAATTAAATAGGAAGCAGATCTTTATTACTAGCATTGCAATTATGAATACAAAATAAAATATGCACAAGTTACAATCATGTTATAAAAATACATATGAAGAACAAACTTTTTTTTCCAAGTTTATATAATCTAAATAGAACTTTTTTGAAAAAAACTTGACATTTTTCATTAGCCAAATCTTCAAAATTTGGTAAATTTGATGAACTGTAGTTATTTTTAAAATTGCTTATACATATTGGTCTGTTAATCTTAATTTTTCTATTTTTATTATTGTTTAAAAGTGAAAATAGTTTACATACATATATGCAATCAGATATAGCTAAAATACATTTAACTGCATATAATATAAAGAGAAATCACTTGATAAATATCTATAGAAATATAGAATCCCAACATCAATATTCTTTTTGTTTCAATACGAAATCACACTGAATTTTGATTAATTCCAATTATAAATTGTTACCAACAGTTTCAAAATCAATAGATAAATGAGAAGTAAATAAGTGAAATTGATTTCACATTTCTTCAAGTCCAAAATTCTTTAAAATTCATTTTCTAATGATTTAATTTGATTAGCATATTCTGAAAATTTCAACTCTGGTGATTTTTGTAATAATAATGATTGGCAACATTCAAAATGAGATAAAATTTTCTTATTGAATTTATTTTTGCCAGAGTAATAATTTCTCTCTGAAAACATTGAATATTATCAAAAAACATGGTAGTCACATGATGTTTGCTTTGTAGTTTAACATTAAGTTGACTAAGATGATATGCAATCTCAACTGAAAATGCCAAGTATTTTATCCATTGATCATCTTTTAATATTCCACATTAATAATGCTATAATTCTAAAAAAATAATTTTGTCCAGCAATTGGAAGAATTGCTTTAAAATTTTATGACTAGAGAGCCAATGAATTTCTGTATATTAAGATAAATCAGGGTATTCACTTCCTATAATTTTTAAAAATGTATTAAACTGGTGTTGATTAAGTCCACATACATGAATATAAATTACAATTTTAGTGGCATTGTGTATGATATATTTGATATTTAAAATTTTGCTGCACAATGTTTGTTGATGAATAATAAATCAAAATGTTGAAAAAGAAGTATTATCTTGCTTTCTATATTTTTCATTTAATTGTGTGATAATTCCTTTAATAACACCAATTGTGGCAGGAGCATCACCAGACTAGCTTTTTTTAATAATGAATTATATTCTTTCAACATTTTCATAAGTGCAATTCCAGTAATTGTATCATGCATTAGAATAATTTCCAGAAGCTCTTCAGTTTTTTAGTTCATATCACATTTGGAAATAAAAACAGCTAATTTAACTATTTATGATGCATGTCTATATTTTCATCAATTGCAATGGAATAGATCTCAAATGTTGTAATTATTGATTTCAATTGATTCGTAAATTCCCAATCATATCATCAATTCTTGTGGCAATGGTATTTTGAGTCAGCTTTAAGTTTTCAATTTCTTTAATTGTTCTGGATACAACATTTCCACTTCTTTAATAATATATTCACAAATAAATTTTCCCTTCAGTGAATGGGTTCAATTTGCTTCAATTAAATGTGATATCAAATAATTAATTTTCACAGCAGCTGTAACATCTTCAAAAGGTCTGGGAAATATATTTTATTGTTTTTGAAATATCAACTTTAATTCTGATATTTATCTTTGTGAAGTTTCCCAAAATATGCCATGATTTTCATTATGAATTGTATTGTAGTGTCTTTTAATATTACAAACGGCAATAGTTTCTACATTTAAGACAAATTTAATTTATTTTTTGAATACAAAAGTATTTTAATCCCGATTTTTCTTGAAAAGTATAATGATCTTTTTCAAATAATCATTTTTACTCATACTCATAGAAGGTATTGATATTACTTTAATAAATTTTTAATTAATCACAAAGAAAACTACATTTTCAAATATAGGAATATTTTTGAATGAAGTGGTGATTATAATCTGAAGTTGAAAATAATAACAATTTGTTTAAAATAATTGTAATAACAATGGATGAATGAAATAATATCTACTTTTTTACAGGATATCACTCATTCTCATTCACTGTATTTGATAAATGTGCATAAAAATTATGTAAGTAGATTAATATATATTATAATTTAAAGGAAATGTTAACTTTTTGAAATTGTGTACATATTTACAACTTTAATTTTTTTTAAAAGAAAAAAATACAGTACTATCAAAGGATTTAATTACTATATTAATTTTGTCGGACTGCAAACCACTTATCAGTGGGCAGCAAGTAACCCATGGGTGTTGCATTTGACATGCTTGATATAAATGATATCACTAATATAAAGGAATGTTTTAAAAGTAAGGTTCAGAAACACAGTTTGTATTTATTTTTATAAAGTAAAATTCTGCTATAATTTCTTTAATGAGTAATTCTTATTTATAATAAATACCATTTTTAACTGCTAATATTATTGATAAATATAAAGAAATTTTTATTATATATAATTTTCCTAAAACTATTTACAATTACTATTTAATAACAATAATTTTAGGAAGATGCTGCTGTGTCCATAACCTGAAGAATAATAATGCTAGGCAGATGAATCTTAGAAATTTTTTAATTTCACAACATAAATTAAGGTTTTTCATAAAAACATCTGGCCCACAGTCAATCTAGATAATGACTTGTAATCAGTAAATGTATATGTAGTTACAATAAGCTAAAATGCAAAGATTGTAGATTATTCTGTTTAAAGTGTTAATGTGCTAACAATAAAAATATAAAATACAATAAGATGTAATCTTCACTACTAAATGGAAACATCATGCTCCCACAAAATGAAGATTGTATTTTATTTTAAGGATGATTGTATATATTTGAAAAATAAGAATTGAAATATCACAAATAAAGATAATAAAATTTACTTGGCTTACAAATGAATTGCCTTTTCACATAGGGTGTTTTATTTTCAACTCTATGTATTTGTAATGATATATATTGTGCCCTTTTGTATGGGTCACCATGAATTGTTA